>OX940899.1:19066592-20357842 GCA_954871355.1 Cabera pusaria
ATACAATACAATACAATACAATACAATACAATACAATATAATACAATACAATACAAAAACTCTTTATTGATCACCAAAAAAATTACAAATTGTATTGTTATGTAATGAAAGACAGTAGAATAATAAGACGACACAATCGGCGGACTTATCGCATAGAGCAATTTCTTCCAGACAACCTTGGCATGGAAAAGAAGATACATACATCATCGGCTGCATCATCACTTAACATCAGGTGAGATAGTGATGAAGCGCTTTCTGCATAAAAAAAGTTGTGAGAATTGGTTATACATTACCTACTAGTATTTAAGTATTTTTGTTTATAGGTTAAAGTGACTTTTTTAATGGCATTAGGTAACAGGATAAGTAAAAAACTATATAAGTAAATTATATGAGCTCCATAGATTTCCAGGAGATCCCAGGTTCTACCGAGCTTGGCTTTACGATTTTTATTATTATAAGTCATTCGCCTGAGATAAGGTAGATGATAACTTCATATAACAGACACGTAACATATGTACATCTGTCTGTATGTAAATTCTGCATCACCAGAATTTTGTGTCTTTCACTGCCCCTTACTTTGAGACATCCAGATATCATAATGATTTTACTGGACACTGTCTTTTAAATCAAGAAGCGCTTGATAGTTAAATTACAGGAAACGAGAGACGAGGTTATATGAATAAACCACCTACTTACGTTAGATTGATTTGAATTTTACGTACTTCATTCGGAGATGTGATCTGTTACGGTTTCAATGAATATACATACGATTGTAGATGCGACGCGCATCTTTGTAAAATCAAGATACTACATGTATCTTTTATTTATTTATTCCAAACATAAAGTACTTGAACACTGTCGCATCACTCGCATCTGATGATAAGTGACGATGGAATCGAATCGTGCTTGTCTGGTGATGTACGGTAAAAGACGAGGTGCAGTACAACTTACTTTAGTCCTATTCACTGAGCACAACTGTCTTCCTCCAACTTCATGTCATGTCTTTGTACGGTGGGTGTTTCCAGCCACACGGTCGAAGTTTTCTACCACCAGTGGTCACTCGTTTAACATCACCACGGGATAACGTGTAGGATTACGGTCCCAGCCTATGGCCGCACTTTTTTATTACTAGATAGGTAAGAGTTTGACCACTAGATAGTGGTCAAACTAGATACATAGTATAGTATTATAGTCATAACATAACATTAGGTGAGATCACCTGATGTTTAGTGACGATGCTATCGACGATGTAGCTTACCTAGAAGTTACAGTGCGTGACAATAACTTTGCGTGCTTATCGTTCAAAGAACTATATATTTTAATATACAATAATTTAATAGATAGGCGCGTCTAAAGTGGTAAAATGTGTGTCCCCCCTCTCTAACTTCTAAAGTAAGAGAGTGAAAAATCTAGAAAAAATATATTCTTTAGATCTCAATAAAAACTTTCAACGAAAATTGGTTTAAACGAGATACAGTCAGCAGTTGTTGAGATATAGCGACCGCAAGTATAACTTTGTTTTTCATACAAACACTATGAAAAACAAAGTTATTTTTGTAGTTGCGAAAATCATAGTTATAGAATACTCTACTGTGTTACGGAACCCTACGAGTGCGAGTCCGACTTGCACTTGGCCAGTTTTTTCTCGCCGCACAGCCAAAACACGTAGTGACATGCATACACCTCTTGGACTCGTGTGAGGCGACAGAACATCGCGCGAATGGCGTTTTGGTAGGCTCTCTTTTGTTCACCAGTCAAGCACAAAAGCACACTTCCCGTCATGCCCCGGTCTTCGTCTTGTCCCTGTCTCCCCTAGGTTCGAGACCCGCTGTACGACGACATTTTGAGTTGTATATAATTATGCACAAAATTATAAAGTGTGGATACCACTTAAAGAGTATAATAATATCAGAAATAAATCGTGAAATCGATATGTATCCGTGTCCATTTTCCTGTTGATGAATAATCCTCTTTCGGAGGTTCATCGCCTCTTCCGCAATGTCCGCACGGACACAACGCATCCTCGTGACTCACCACTAAAACGTTCACCACACATGTCCTACATTGTTACGTTGAGATAAACATTCTAGCTATTAGGCTCTTGTTCTTGCGCAATTTTTTTTTAAGAAATTCGTGTTTGGGTTTTATTTATCATCACGTTCCGATTTTTTTCGTGTCTTAATTTCTTAATTTACGGTGTTTTGTGGTGGACAAAGGAACCGTCTTAAACTTAAAATATTGTGTGATTTATTTACATAAAGAACGGAATTTCATAATTTCGTTCCTTTTCTGATCTTGGCCTAGGTTTCGAGCGTATCGGAAGCTAGTCCGAGATCTAGTTAACAGCGATATAGATCGCAACGACAACTGTTCGAATAATTATTCAATAACACTTATTATTTTTGCGATTATTATTGGATGAAAGTAGACTTTCTTGTAGTTGAAACTGTTCCACTGCAGAAGAAAACTCTAGTTAGTGTCTCCTACCCGAAGGGTGCCAATGGGACCCAATTTTTTTTATCGGAATGATTTTGTAAGAGTTTGAGTCGCTTAGCGTCTATGTCAGCCCTATTGAGTGCATAAATGAACTCTTACACAATATGATTTATAGAAACATATAAATTCCTAGCCGAATCACAAACAGGTGATGATAGGATTGTTTGAAAAATGCCCATATCTAAAATATTTATATCATAGTTTTGAATCATTTGTATCATATATCATAGACTCGGTCCGTGCACACTCGATCAGAAGATGATAAACATCTTCTGGGACTCCACAAGAGGAACAATTGGGGGACTCTGACCTTCTCATAAGGTGTTTAAATTTGTTGAGAGACTATTACTGAGACTTTGCTGTCCATCCGTTTGTCCGTCCGTCCGTTAGTTAGTCACAAGGCTATATCTTCGTAGCCGTACCTAATAGGTTAAAGACTTGAAATGTTCAAAGTATGCTATTGCTGCTTTAACAACAAATAATAAAAAATAAGTTAAGTTTAACATTGCAAGGAGTCCCCACACAAGAATCGTGATTTTTCAGAATGTATTGTTCGATATTATTAGTAAAAATATTGTTAAGTGGTCCGGAACACTTAGTGTGCGTCCGACTGGGACTGGGCCGGTTTATTTTTAGGTTGAAATGCTTCGGGCTTAATATAAAATAAATAATAAGTTTAAACATAGACTATAGGTAAATATTGAACCTGCTAGCACCCAGTGGCTATAATACTTGCTTACTAACTAAGAACCTACAGTATGTGATCGTAAGCAAGGCCGAGTTTGCTGCCTAGAGTACCTAGGTATTGGAGATAATGCCTAAACGAGCTAGACTGCCATGAAATATGTTGTTTCAATGTCGTTAGAAGAACATATTTTTAGATTCTATAGGTTGTCTAGGGGCCTTGGTTTACTTAAATGTGTTAGATTAGGTTAGATAGGCAGGTACCTAGTTACCTAATTATTCTGTTATTTTGTATAGTAAGTATAGTTATCTAAGACAATTAGGTTTGGTTTTCTATAACAAATTATATATTGTGGAACATAAAACATTTGAATGACATAGAACTGAGTCATTTATACACTTTGTTTGTGTTTTACATCGATACATATAAGTATATAGCAATTAAAGGAAACTCACCCTCATATCTTACAGACTTGGAAGTCTCGTACCATCCGTTGTAATCGTGGCTTTCTGCACTGCGCCTGTGAGATGTGGAATGACCTTCCCGTCATGATTACCCCCTTGATCTATAGAATAAAGTGTTAAATAAAAAATTAGATTATTCCATAAATTTCCCAAAAGTCGGTCATGCATCATCAGATCAGATCAGATGGTGTTCCAGATGTCTTTAAGCGACGGTGACCGCTTACAGACGGGCCGTCACTGCCGTCAGATTGTTTGTTCAGTATTGCATTAAAATAAATTATAAAAGTTAAACACTTTTCTTAAACACAAGCTTTTTGTTATCATGTACCCAAATTTGATTGGCCTACCATTTGTTATTAAGGAGTTCCAGTCAATCACCAGGTCAGCTTCATGGTACTAAATTTTTTTGCAGTGTCTAAATTACTACATGTGAGTAACCAATCGAATGTCAGGAAGTGGTTCTAATTTAGCTTCCAAGATTTATCCCGCACAAAACATACATACTACATGGCAAGTTAAATAAAAGCTTGTAAAAAAGGTTATTTACGCAGGAGTACCTAGCAGTTGCCCCAATGAGATTTACTAATTTTCTAGGCATTGATAGATTGTTCGGATTTATTTACTGTATACTCAGCTTTTTCTACAAGCGCGATGAGATTTATTTTTTATTTTTTTATCTTATAGGCTAGCGTTTGACCACTACTCCTCTCCAACCTCACCTGTTGGTAAGTGATGATGCGGTCGAAGATGGTAAGCTAGGTAGATAAGCGAGGATGGTACGCTAGGCCTAGAATGGGAACTGGCTCTCAAGGATAGCTGCTGGAACACATTAGATGTTTGGCGGCAGATTTTCTAACTTGAGGGTGGTAGCTGGCCAGGCGGACACTAGATAGTGTCCTTCAACCATGCAAAACTATACCTCAATACGTCAATCGATACGTGGACTTGATTAGCCCATGAGCTTCTGATATTTTGTACTTCACCTAACGGGTATTTACTGGCGTGCAAGAGTTTTATACGGACTACCTTTTTAACCGACTTAAAAAAAACGAATTTTTTTGTAGAATTCATACTGTTTGGATGCTTAATATAGTATTAGAATTTCATGTCATTTGTGGACGGCCCATTGGTGTCAACTGTCGAAAGGATAGATGGCTTGCCTTCTAACCGGGAAGTTGCCGGTTCAAATCTATGTGCATTCATGGGTGTTCGTCCACATTTGGTAGGAGCATTATATCGATGTTCCGCCTAACTTACTACCAAATACATACATACCCACATACCCGTCAAAAAGTAGCTTACATCATCCCTTGGTGCAGACATCTGCAGCCATAACTTTACAGTGTACTGATAGCACACAGTCATTGAGAGTCAGAACATTCTAGGCGTAGCGTCTTTCACCATCTTCAACCACATCATCGTTTACAACCAAGCGAGATAGTGGTCTAACGTTAGCCTATCAGATATTAAAAAACGAGTTGGTGAAATATTGTACGACTGTTTAGTTTTAGCACTATTGGCACGTTGTCTTAATTTTACTCTGCGACCTTAGTCTTCGTGACGGAAACAGCGTTGGCGTGTCGTTAGATCTCGTCATCTGATGCTGATGCTGAAAAACAGATTTATTAAATTTAGTTTTGTGTAGGTGTCGTGTAAACGTGCACGATAGTCTTTCTATAGTTTATTTTGAATAACCAGCCAGGGAGCGATTGTAGTCGAATGATTTTGAAAAAAATCTCTTCAGTAGGGCTATTCTGTAAGCTTATCAGAAGTGGAATCCGCGGTGAGATTCGAGTTTCGTACTACGAAATTCAATCGTAACACGTCGTCATATGGTTGAATTTCATAATACGAAATTCAAATCTCACCGCGGATTCCGCTTCCGAGATAGCTTACAGAATAGCCCTACTGAAGGGAAACGCCGCGTTGGCGAGCGCCCCGAAACAATTGTCGATCGCTATATCGACATCGCGTGTGTCACGTTAAATTCCCTATTAAAGTGTCGGGCCACGCGCAGTGTAGGCTTCCGTAGTAGCCCGTTATTCAATGCAAGTCTCTACCCGTTATTAACAAGCATCTACTTCATCTTAATAATTTTAAAGGATTTTCGTAAGGATTTTGTATTTGGTACACAATAATCCAACCCCCAAGTTCAACGACTATTACTGATAAGCTAATAAAATTATCTTAACCGCTATAATTTTCCTTTAAAGTTCATGAAATGCACTCATTATGAATTTTATCATATTTCTCAAGCAAGCAGTGTAGGGTTTTGAGGGGGAGGGGGGGAAGCCCTACTGGAATAAAAATTGGCACTTTAAAGTTAAAAAGTCATGAATGGAGCATTAAATCGAAAAATAGTATTATATAGCAATAAAATATTAGTAATATAATATTTTTCAAAATTTTATTTTGTTAGGTAGGTACCTACTTTGTCGGCGTAATTGATATACACATTCCCACAAAATTACAGCTTTCTAGTACTAACAGTCTCTTAGCAAAACCTCGGACAGACTGACAGACAGACAGACAGACAGACGGATATGACGAAACTATAAGGGTTCCTTGCCAGGACTACTTACTATGTTATGCTCTTCTTCATTTTGTCCATACCCCAACTACGTCACAAGTTCTACCAAAACAAGTTACGAGATCATTACGTGACAAACCTCAGACGTTGTTTTTGTATCTCAGCATAAGATACGATCGTGAGAAATAAATAGTGGTACGACAATGCGCTTTAGCCGATTGACCTAGTTCGACGGTGCAGTTAAATCATTCGACATATAATAGCGCTTGTTCTGAATTGCAGGTATTGGTTGTTATTACGCGTTGAAGTAATGAAAGGAAAGATCTTTGATTTGGATGGTATTAAAAGTTACGGTAACTTTATATCGCACACCATCAACGAGGGAAGATAAATGGGTACCATGTGGTCCCCACGGACATGTGTCCAGCATATTACCTACTCTATGGGACCACTGGTTCAAGACTCCTTTCCAACAAAAAAAGAATAATTAAAATCGGCATAGTAATATATAAACGACGAAGTTATCCGCGAACAAACATAAAATATGTATATATATATATACATATTTTATGTTTGTTCGAGGTTATATATATATATATATATATATATATATATATATATATATATATATATATATACGGTCGAATTGAGAAACCTCCTCCTTTTTTTAACTACTTTACTAGTATTATAAAAACGCAATAAAGGTTTACCACAGACCTCGAATTATCTATTACATCCTTAATCTATGGTAGCTGTACATCCAAAATTCTTAAAAGATTTTCATTTCAAAAATGTAAAATGTGCAAACTATAATCTGCGTTTCATGGAGTGTGTATATAGTACCTACATGTTTTTTTATATTAATTTTTCGAAATTTTGTTTTGTTTTTGTTAGGGTTTTTTTCGGGAGCTGTCTAAAGTCCCCGTCACGAGAAGCTATAAATTATGTAAACAAACATCTTTTACTAAGTAAACATTTTATACTGCGAGATAATAATAAATTGACTATATTCAATCGACATGAAATATAGACGGGTTATATGAAAGTAACAACTTATTTAATTTAGTCGGATCATATTTTAACGACGCAAAGCGCTATCGTTGGTGTTTCTTGGTACCGGACGCAGGGATTGTAAACTATCGGGACGCCATTTTGAAATAAACGCGTCATTCGAGTTTCGAATGCGTACGAGTACGAAATTCATTTTTTTTGTTGGTCCAAATGTTGTGAACTCCTGAACACTTGTTTACATAATTTATAGCTTTTCGTGACGGGGACTTTAGACGCCTAATCGATGTCTCCCACGACCAAAGAGCTGGCGCTTACCTCGGGCAACGCATTAGTTTCGCGATTCAAAGAGGTAATGCCGCCAGCTTTTTGGGTACTCTACCAGCAGACAGCGACCTAAATTCCATTTATTATTTGTAGTTTTTATTTGAATTATTAGTCATAGTTAATATTTTAGTTTAATAAGTTTTTTAAATTATGTTGAGAAATAAAAATAATCCATTTCATGAATATAATTATATGGACTATAATCAAGCAAGCTGTATTCAGATCTAAAAAAGGATTTATTGCATTAAAAAAAATAATCGAATAAAACCTCAAATTAATTGACACAAACAAACAGGCGTCACTGCTTGTACATTTCGTAGCACGTACAGATAAATAGGTGCTATGACCATACCCAAGCTCGGATAATTATCGCACTTATACATACTACTCCAAGCACCATATAGGCTTTAAATAACCATATGGGACTGTTTACTTAAATGACACGCACCGATGACTCATCAACGGTGAAACAGTTATTTCGAAATAATTATTTACGTGCGACACATTTTTAGTCATAATTTGATGGATGCTCGAAAAGGTTTGACGAAGTCTTAATTCTTATTAAGACTTCGTCAAACCTTTTCGAGCAACTAATCGTAACTTAAGAGGTCTGCGACTTACGAGTATTGAATTAAAAATGTAATACTTACCAAAACAATTGCAAATTCGAGCATATTTTATTTGCTGATATTTGAACTTGGGCTTTATTTATTTAGGTTCCTACCCACATTTGTTTAGTAAAATAGTAACTTAAAATGAAACTAGTTGCTGTAATTGCACGAATTTTCAGCATAACTGACAAATTAGGTACACATTTTCTTTTGTATTGTTCTGTATGAAGGACGACAATATTCGTAATAGGTTAGGTATGTTCAAGAACTTAGATTTTAGGAAGGTCAGTCTAGTTACTAAGTACTTTTAATAACTACCTTAATAATAAATATATAAAAAATAAAATGTATATATATGTGTAATGTGTAATGTATGTATGATAAAATGTAACAAGACAAGCAAGACACTCGCCTGATGGTAAGCGATGACGTCTGCCTATTACAAATACAGCTGCTTGCATAATTCAGGATAGCCAAAATTTTGCATGTCACTGCACTGCGCCTGTTACCTCGAGACAAAGCACATCGCATGCCCTGTAATTTGACTGGACACTTTGCTATTCAAACCGAAAAACATTCCTATTTCACGGCTAAATTAATTAGTAAAGTTGTGGTACTGCCCCGGGCGGACTAGCAGAAGTCCTACCACAACAAATAAAATTGAAATAAAGTTTTCGTAAATCTGATTCTGATATTATGAATGAAATAGCAGTTGAAAAGACTGTCCAAGAAGCCTTAAGTGAATTCGTAGAGACACGATGTAGATTTATTCTCTAAATTACCTACGTTGGCAATTACCAATGCTACGAAAATGAGTTTCCTTCTATATGAGTGTTTCGAGTTATGTTTAATTGCTCTATTTAATAATAAACCTTAACCTCATTTCAATAAATTAGACGTAAATATGACGGTATTTGTTAGGTATTCCTGTAAGGGTATTAACAGACGGTCTGCTTTATTATACTATTCAAGTAAACACCTAGCTGCAAAATCGTATTTTGGGTGCAGTTGACATAACTGCATCGTAATTAACACCCTGCTGCGCATTAGCTGCACGTTTGTAATATAGACATATTGCAGTTGGACGTGGACTGCTGCATTTCAACTGCAATAGAACTGCACGCCACCTGCACACCGACTGTGCAGTCGGTTCCCAGTTTCGATTCAGTTATGTCAACTGCACAAAAACTGCATCCAAACCACTATTTTGCAGCCGGTTTGCAATTCAAATGCAGACCGTTTGTTTAGGCACATTTTGTAAATAATAATTGCTTTGTTAGGTATGTATCAATTATTATTCTTACTATTTACATTAGAGTAAATTAGCAAGCTTGACTAAGAGGAGGAAAATAATTAAATGAAATACCTAATTTTCTTACTTGATATACCTACATGCGAGTAAAACAAAAAAATTACATTTTGTGTGATTATTCAAAAAGAAAAGTTTTGAAAAAAAAAACGTTATGTTGGGTTAGTCACATCTTGCGCTGGATTTTGAATGGAATGTGCTTAGGTACTATCGCATACTTTGGTCAACAGGCTTACTTTTGGTCACAGATAATGGATATGTCATCTAAGACCAACGTCTATAAACTATATTATTACAGAGATATTACAGGTTTTTTTATCTGATACGCTAGTCTATGACCAATATCTCGCCTGGTGGTAAGCAATGATGTGGTCGAGAATGGTCTGACTCCCGAGGCTGTGCTGTCGCAACACCGAGAGGTTATGGCGCCAGAATTTCTTGTTGATGGTGGTAAGCTATCTTTAGGTAGCAAGTTAGGCGAAACATCAATATAATGAGCGTACCACCTGTGGATGAGCACTTATAACAGCACATAGAATAAGATCGTTTAAAAAACTAAAAAGAACCGACTTCAATGCCGCGCTATTAATTTTCAGTACCAATTTTGAGGTGTTTATCTCCATATCTCTGGATATACTTATTAGACCTCGATAAAATTACTATGGTACCACACTTGGAATATTTCCTTTCCAACAAAAAAATAATAATCAAAATCGGTTCATAAATGACGAAGTTATCCGCGAACAAACATAAAAAAAAAACATATAAACGTCCTTTTTTTGAAGTCGGTTAAAAAGGCATTGGTGCGCGGCTGGGATTAGAGCCGACGACCTCCCGGTAAGAAGCCTTTACCTATGGCGTAGGTCCTACGCCAACGGGCCGTCAGGTAACCCTCTATAGAACTTAACGTAAGTTAAACGTGTCAACACTCCTACAGAAGGTGATCTTCCACACTTCTATGACTATTCGTGTAATGTATTCTATAATTTGTGTGTATGATATTTCAGGATCGCTCCAGGACTATATCTCTTACTTTACTCTACTCTAACCATACATATAAACAAAGAGAAATAAGTCTTTTGATCAAGATTTACAGTAGTTACATTTCATCAAATCTGACCCCATGCCGCCATCGTACTCTTTAAAATTTTTAGCTAACCTAATTTTTAACCTTATTCTTTCAAATGCGATTAACTGAGACAAGGAAGAGGTCACGAAATTAGTGTGACGTATTTTATGGATGACTCCTAAGGCCGCCTATTGCAAACATACCTACTGTGTAGTACTTATTTTTTGTAATTTAGCTTATATTCGTGGTGAAACAATAAAGAGTTTATCTAATATTTTAACTATTATATAAAAAAAACTACCCAGAAATATCCACTACAATACGCTATCTACTTGTTAAAATACAATTTTCCATCAGTTCGGCATCAAAAGATCTGAAACTCTGAACATCTTCATAGAACTAATCTCAATCTTTCACCGCGAGTCTCTTTTTAACATGACCAGTTCTGTCCCTCTCGCTTTACGCTAAGTCTTTTACCAGCTTAAAGGTCCTTTAGCCTTAGATAATTTAGCGAAGGATTTTCCCGTGGCTCTGGTTCGCAGCGCAGCGGGGCGGGAGTGCCGGCCTCATCTCCTTTCGCGGCGGTAAGGCGACACCTCGAGAACTCCCGCGCTTCACGCCAGTCGCACCACAGCCCGCGTCGACTCGACATGTAAGTAACCACCGCTCCACAGTGCCTAGTGTCAGTGAATATAAGTGCTTCTTTTTTATTCTCAAGGTGCATTGATCTCGTAAGCGCGGTAAGTAGGGTGCGTTTAAAGTGCAGTGAGGATCAAGGTGAATTATTCAGATTTTTGAGAACTTGTTTTTGACAGATTGATTCTTGAGTGATCTTTCAATAAGATCATTTTTAATTAGTTGTGAATTCATATTTCAAAATGATTGTGCTTATGTCAAACATTTAATGCTGATTCAATTTAATTGACCGCGGAAGCTATGCTAAATTATTTCTCGAAGCATGGATTTTTGCTTTTCATTAATTAGATAACGATTTGTTTGTAATAATCGCTCATTCAAGAACGGTTTCAGTAATAAGATAAAGCGCACGTCTATTCTATTTTTGAATATCGCGGTGCTCGGTTACAATTTCGGCGCCCAATAGAAACGTTCTATTCTAAAGTTTCCCCGCGCTTCTGGCAAGTTGCCAGCGTTTGACCAATAGGGAGATAGCGGTGGATGTGTGGGCGGGCGCCGCATGCGCAGATACGCGTGCGGCCTGTCAATTTTTTTTTCAGCAGCGATAAATTTAGACTAGATATTTCAGCCAGCTGGTGTCCTATTAACGGAATCTCACACAAGAACGCTAAGGATTTGACACATAGAACTATTGTTAATATGACTCATACAACTATGTATTTTAATTAGTCAATATTTTTACAATAAGGTGAAACACTTGTCTTGAAATACCGGAAAATTGGAGCTCACCTTGAAACCGTATAAACTGTAAAGAAAGCCAAGGTTGTGACGAATTTAAGTAATGATATGTCTGAAAGTAATTTGAATCGTTATCTTTATTTGGGTTAACAGGTTAATTAAAAGTATCCTTCGTTTGAATCTTTAGTTAATGTAAGAAGGCACATTATTTTGAGATAAAGAAATAGGCAAAGTAATTAATTACAAAATAATTAAAGTTTTTATTGTTACGTGTATCTATGTCACCGGCTTTCTTATATATTTTTTTAAAGACTAATTTAAATAATTACAAGTAAACAATTTTGGCTTCAAGCCAAAACTTAACCAGCGTCTGACGTAGACTTGTCTACCATTACAACAATAAATAGATTTTTATTACTATCAAATAATATGATTAATATGAATCATTCTTACCGATTGCTTCCTTTAAAAACTTTAAAATTTCTTTTTTAAAAGTTACAGAAGGGGATCGCCAAATATTATCAGGAGTACCGACCAAGAAAGTTAACGACCATTAAAATGAAAAGTTCCTCATATTAAACGAAAATTTCATTTTAATTACATAATGTTTCTTTCTTTTTTTTCGTGAATGTTTGTATAACAGCCACATATCAGTGTTTGAATGAAAAAAAAATAACTAAGCAAAACTCACAATTTTACTTGTGACAATGACGAGTTCACTATTAAAATATGTTTTGTCTGAAGAGCGAATGAGCGACGATGAGCAAATTTCTGGTAAACCTTGTTTTAGGTATAAGGTAGGTATGGTATAGGTATGTTTTGATCATTTCAATGGAAGAATTTATTTTTTAATTAAATGGCTTACGATGATTCGTGTATTGAGCCATGCAACTGACGTGTAACACAAATCTCTTGCTGCAAACAACATTTGGCTCGAGTGACAATAGGTGTTGAAATTGAAATACTATTGAAAGTAGTTGCTGGTGCCAAAACGTGATACCAACATGCTCATGGCTGAAGTATTTAGTCCAAGAGATCATTAATGTCGGTCGAGCATAGACAATATAGACTACTAGACATAGACAATCGCTGAGTTTTTTTAGTTGGACAGTGATTGTGGCGCTCGCAACAGCGCCAAAAGTGATAAATAGTGCATTTGAAGTAGGTACTTTGGCTTATTCTCTGAGTTAAAATGTTTACTAGTGTAGTTATGGTTTTTATTATTTTTAGGAACAATAGATTGCATTATTAAACTTCAAAAAAATACTATAAAAAAAGTCCAAGAGATCCAGCAAATTTCCTTAGCCATACAACGCGGAAATGCAGCGAGCATCCTAGGTACATTTAGGCGGGGTTCAGCGTAAAGAGCTACCATACAAATTTTTTTAGTATTACATTTATATAGTACATTTGTTTGTGATTAGCAATTTTTATTTAATTATTGTGATGTTTAGTTTTTATTTTATTTTAATTAATTATTGTGAACCACTTTAATGTTTTTATTGTATAGAGTACACGTACACGCAATGTAATGACGAAAAAGTGACTGAAATAGACCTAAATTAATAATTTATTACATACTTAAAAAAGTTAAAACATAAACACAGCTTATGATAAAAACCAAACCAAGTCAAACAAAATTATTCTGAGCACTACTCGGAATTTTTATTTGTAACTGTACTTACCAGGAATATGTAATTCTACATTTGTAAATCCTATGAACCTATTCAATAAATGTAATATCTCATTAAATGAATACAAATGCTAATAGGTAACTTGTAATGGAATGACTATAAAATACATAACAGTTGTTCGATAGCAGTAAAATAAACAGTTTTATGTCAACGCGCACACAATGGCTGCGAAAGGTATGCGTATGGGTATATTTGTTTTGCGAATAATTGCGATACATTCACGACATAATTACGACGGTGGGGCAATAAACTTGGAAATCAGGATTTTTATTTAGGGTAAAGGTAGTTATACTTTTACTGAAAGGAGATGCAGAGTCTCACATTAATCACTAATGTAATGTATTTAATTTTTTTACTTTTATTTACATTTACCACTATCTCGCCTATTGGTAAGCGATGATGTGGTCAAAAACTACAGTGCTAACAGAACATTTTTTTTTGTAAAATAATTGTACCAAATTATTGTTTGTTCTGGCAGTTTAGAATGTGTTTGTTTCTGATATCTTAGAATGAGGCCTTAAAAGTTTTATTCATTTTGTTAAAGTGATTTATTTACTTAGCGTAGATGCGTCATTTCATAATATTTTATTACAATCTAGCCTTATAACTAGGCTACAATAAGTAATTTAATGTTACCTTAATTTACTTTAACAATATTACTAATAATGTGTCGGTTGACAGTTTCCTATAAAATTAAGAGTAACATTTTGTTCTTGTGCTATTTTACATAGCGTTCACTGTCACTACACTTACGTTCATAAAATGTTTATAAAATGTAAATTAGCTGTACTTGTATACAGATAAAAATAGACATTTCAAAAGATCAATCTTTAAATAAAGTTTATTGTAAGTAAACACCAAAATTATAAAATATCTTTAGAAAGCACAAAGATTTGAACTAAATATTATTTTCTAAGAATAAGAGTTTTAATTTTTTTTATGGCAGAAGTTTACACTACATAATTAAGATAGTATAAAAACTAAAATAACCGACTTCAATGCCCCGCGAGTCAATTTCAGTAGTAGCTAGTATGAGACGTTTATTGTCATATCTCTGGAGATACTTATTAGATCTCGATGAAATTACAATGGAACCACCTAAGAAACGTACCCTACCGATTACAAAAATAATCATTCAAATCGGTTCACAATTGACGGAGTAATCGCGTAACATACACACAAAAAAAACATACAGACAAATTGAGAACCTCCTTGTATTTGGAAGTCGGTTAAAAATACACATACATATATAAATGTATATAAACAACAAATACGAAACACAGTAAATAATGTATCAGCGCAGACAAAACAAATGCCTACAAGGTTTGATAGAACTTGACTTATAGTAAGAGGTAACTGATAGCGTCTATTCTCACATATCTCACGAATGTTCGCTGACCGGTTCCAGTACTTCAGGTCCTTTAGAATAATCGCTAAATATGACTCATGGTTCGGAATGTCCTTTGATTCATCCGACTCACAGATTCTGCTATGCATGATCATGGCTCGCGGCACTTTCTTTCAAACCTTTATGTTGATGGTGATTTGCCGCCTTTGCCTCTGTCAAGTTTTGTCGCGTGACGATATATTTTGCATTAATCTTCCAACGTGTCATTGGCTGATGGGACAACTCTGTCAAAGTTTGAAGAAATTTACAAACTGTTGCCATGACAGTTAATAACAAGCCTCTGGCTTGTTATTTAGTTGAAAAAATATAAAAAATGCGTGTAAAAAAAAAACCCTAGTAATCTACAAGAAAAAATAATTCATGGATAACTGTATCATTAGTATCGTCAACACTAATATCATAAATGCGAAAGTCGGTTTGTATGTTTGTTTGGGGCTTCTGTGACCGTGAGGTCAAACGATTCGACCGATTTAGCTGAAATTTTGCACAGGGATAGCCAGTATCATGGATTAGGCTATAGGATACTATTAAACTCGGGCGAAGCTGCGGATCACAACTAGTAATATAATAAAAGATATACTATCTCTAATTACATTTTAAAATCCCAAAAAAGTTGCATATAATAGGAAAGTTCTTCTTTCTAATGCGTTCGGAGGTTTAACTTTTTATTTTGTAGGAATTGGTAGTAGTTTAGGTTTGTGATGACAACATCTGATTTTTGTTAATATACCTTGTTTAGCAAGGGAGGCATCCCTACACTTTATAAAGAACCTAGCCTCCCGTCATACACCTTTTTCGTATTTGAGATTTCGTGATCTGTGCTATTATAATAAATACAAATATATTTATTCCTATAGGTACAGAAAGTACATCTTGTAATGAGTTAGTTAGCACAATTTAATCAAACGCTACACGATCTACTAATCCGTAACGGTGACAATGACGGTTACAAGACCACGATTTGTTCTATTATCAAAATTTACAAGTAGCCCCTTTGGGTTTTCGATGTAAAGAGAACGATCACCTTTATGGGCATCGAAAATAGACAATGGTATCGGTACTTTTTAGAACACGACCAATGGGGCATTAATTATAAGAGCTGTCTTGATGTTCTCTATTCAAATTCCTTTTTTTTGTGCCAGCTATCTTTTTATTGGTAAAATCACAGACCTCCACACTGGTGAAATCATGGGTTTATATATTTTTGGATGAATTTTGATGATTTGTAGTACTTAAATAAATGTTTATATTCGAAATAATGTTAATTGTGACCAAGCTTCAAAGATAATTCAAAGATGAATGAATATTTAAAAGAAAAATTTGTTGAATTGTGATGAATTAATTTATTTATTGACATTATGTAAAAAGTTTAGATATTGACATTAATTAAGTTAAGCGTTTTTATCATTTTAACATTCCACACATATTCAAATTTTTAAAAATATTGACCTTAATTATTTAGTAAATGTAATTGTTTAATTATATAAAGATTAACGACTTCTCTTTTTTATTGATTTCATGTGCCTATATTATTATATTGCATGGCATGTGGTGGAATACAGCTGCACGTTATACAATTTTTATAAAGACCATATTTTGACCTGTATTCGCAATTAAAGATATAAATAAATAAAATAAATAATAAATAAATAAAATGATTGAATGAAATGATTTACTTTGCTCTGCTAATTAAACATTGTTACTAAAATGAACCGTAAACAGTAACCCCAATTTTAAGGATATAAGAGCACTTAACGTGTTTAAAAATAAACCATAGATAAATAATTGATGTTCTGTAGTCATCGCCATGGGGCAGAGGTTCTTAACCTTTGTGAGCTGTAATGAAGAGAAAAACGTTAATCTCTGTGGCTCGTTTCAATAAATTGTACGTAGAATGAATCAGTCTCAGATTAAACGAAAAGGTTTTGTTTTTTATATCTGATAGGCTATAGCGTTAGACTGCTATCTCGCGTGGTGGTAAGCGATGATGTGGTTGAGGTATCGGTATGGTAGAAGTATGAAGGTTATGCATTTTGCATTGGTATGTTCGTGTAGAAATAAAATTCAGTTCCCAACTTAGACAACAAAAATCACGCCTGCTCTGTGTTAAGAAACCTCTGAAAATAATTGCATTAATTTGGTATATTAGGCACCTTATATACACCTAACCGAAAATATTCTTGAGCGGTATCCACTGTAAAATTCTATGCGATTCTTATATCTGTACAAAAATCCCAAGCTACACAAGTTAAGGAGCTATGTTCAACAGTAGTACAATCAGCTAGGCTATTCTGTAAGCTATCTCGACAGCGGAATCCTCGGTGAGATTCGAATATCGTACTACGAAATTCAATCGTATCACGTTCGTAATATGGTTGAATTTTGTAATACGCAATTCAAATCTCACCGCGGATTCCGCTGTCGAGATAGCTTACAGAATAGCCTAGCTGAGCTTGAAGTCCCAGTTTCGAGATCAATGCACCTTTCGTCCGTTCCATAAATAGCACTGCGAGTATGCCTATTTGACAAAACTACTAAAATATTGTTATGGTACCACTACCATGCTTTACTTTATAAATGTTATTTCAATATTTTAATGCTAGCAAAATATTTTATAACAATTTGTTGAGTGTCGAGAAGCACGGTCCTTTTTTCGCCATACAAAAGACTTCGACGAGTGCTTTAAACATTTCCAGGAATGTATCGCTAAAAAAATGACCAATGAAATGAATAATTTGTTTGTTGTGTTCATAATTTACTATTGTATATGTCATAGCTTCAAAGTATCGTCAGGCTTAATCTGAAGGTCTAAGAATGCCTATTTTTGAATCAACTAAATTGTATGATAATTGATCACGTGACCAATCGAAATTCGGAACGTCAACTCACGCATTTTATCGATTTCTATTGTCAATCGCAACTCCAGACCTCCTTTTCGCTTTGATACTGAGATCTTCCCTTTTGATCTTCTTTCTTTTCGATCTTCCCTTTGATACTAAGTTCAGAGTTATTATTGGCGGGACTTTCTAAAGGACAGGGAAGAGCGGAAAAAGTTCGGGTAGGTAGATCTATGCCGTATTGTATATTCTTTGCCTTTGCGCTGTAGTGAGACACAATAGGTTAAAAACGGGCACGAAAAATGTAGGTTTGCTATTTTACATGTTTTAAGTCTTAATTATCTTTTTCAGATTTTCATCTAGGGGAGTAGAACAAACAAATCAGCCAATATGGACGCGATTAAAAAGAAGATGCAAGCGATGAAGCTTGAGAAGGACAACGCGCTTGACCGCGCCGCTCAGTGCGAGCAGCAGGCAAAGGACGCTAACCTTCGTGCCGAGAAGGTACACTTTATATTGTACCATACATTACCTTTAATGCGGGGTACACACATGGCCGAACGAAGAGGAACAAATTATTTTTATTATAAAAGCTTACTAGCAATATGGGTAGCACATTACTAGTAGTCTTGTTAACCCCTCCAACTAAGCTAAATATGCTTTTGTCTGGCACTCCAGACACAAGCATATTTAGCTTTAAGTTCACGTTGGCTGTATACTCAAAGGGTACACGTCAATAGTGCAATGGGTGGGGATCGAACTCACGACATCTTGATCGCCAGGCCAACGCCTTAGCCATTAGGCTATTGCTTTTAAAATGATGATAAAATGATGAATGGAAGAAGTAGCATCTATACACGCGCATAGCATCATCTCTCTCTATTCAGCGTTCGTCGTTCGTTCAAATTCGTTCAGCCCTGAGTGTACCAGATAAGAGAAACATACATAATGAAGCGAATAGGTACTTAAAACACACCATAACAATCCACACACTGGCTTAATTTGCAAAGCACCGGAACATGTTATTCCGGAGGTTGCGGGTTCAAGTCCCGTCGGTACGATGAAATTTTGGATTGTGTTTAACAATCCACACACTGTTCAAAATCCTTACTAGACAGTCTAGAAACAAAACATCAAAAGTTACTAAGATACATTCGAAGCCTAGTGTGGGACCTACAAGCTTACTTAGGTTGAAGAGATGTACGAGTACATACATACTTCGTGTGCATCTTATATTTTATCTTTGCTAGCGAATACATAAGCCTCTTTCAACCTGTATTGATTGCCTGTCTGAAATTAATTCTATTGACTTGAAAGAAGCCGGAGTCGAACGATTCCAAACATAAGTACATAATACCAAAATATTGTTTAAATTTTTTATCATTATCTATAAGAATTATCATTACTGTTTAATATTCGTACATTAGACAGTTTAAATCTCAGTGCCCACACATTTTATTTAAATACCGTACGGTAAAGACACACACACAATTTAAAAAACGTAAGTTGCACAGATCAAAAACGCTTACTACTAAATTGATTGAAATTAATAAGATTGATTGAAAAAATACTACTAAATTGTCATTTAAACCATATATGCAGTGTACTGCATATATGGTTTAAATGACAATTTTCCTACCTGGAACTTGCTTTTTTTTGTTGTTTTATGAATGCTACACTATATTATATTATACAATATCTATATTATGTAAATATTATACGATATGATTGCTTTCTTAATATGCAGTAAATAAATGTTAAAACAATTAAATGCAAAACATGCCGTATCAATTTTAAATCTATACATACTGATTTATGTTGCATTTTATAAATATTTATACACCCGAGATATGTATCTATTCCGGGAATACTTATATACAAGTTAAAATATATATATTATTGAAAACATAGATATACTAATTAAAAACACTTACTAGTTATGCCTTGCGCATTCAACCGCTTAAAATGGTAGCTATTTATAAAAACCTCCTTTTTAATAATGTAAGTTAAGTATATGTGTATGCCAAATTTCATCTAAATCAGTTCAGCCGTTTTTATTAAATAATGGATGTATGCACATACAAACTTTCACATTTATGCTTTATATTATTCAGAACAAAAAGTAGTACGTATAAGTCACTTACAAAATAACTCACAATATGTACATTACACATTATAACTGGGCACATACATTTTTAGCACATTCAGTTTAAAAATTACTCAGGGTTGGTAATACACGTACTATGTGAAAATAAAGGGCTATATTATGTGCTATATTTTATGGTTTGTGAGTCTTCATTCTAGGCTTATCATTATTACCACGACGCGAAATTGTGGTCAAACGCTAGCCTATATGATACATAAAAAATATATATATTAAACGAATAAAATAAAAATTGAACAGGCATGTTATGATTCCCTGGTAGTCGATACGCTCGAGAGAGCTAAGCCTTGACCATACTGACGTCATTTCAGGCTTTGAGGCCACTCACTATTCACGATCGATGTACGGATTGTGATGATATAACTATTATAGTTAGCTTGTAACTTACTGAGGTATAAATTATGAGTGTTTGCTACTGTGTCCATAGCCTGATTATAAACTCACGCAAGCTGACCTCAGTCAATCCAGAATCAATTAGGCGAGATGGTGGTCAAACGCTTGCCTATCAATAGATAGTAAAAAAACAAGCTATATACATTTTTCAGTGAGGCAGTGAATAATTTGTATAAAACGGTCCTAATTGTCGTATTTGGATAAGGAACGCGGCGGACGTGCCCTATACAAATGAAATTGCTTATGAACGTTTTTGAGTCTGTGCTTCCGATTAGATACAACTTAGGGGTCTTCAAGTCGCTTCGGGCATAGGTTCGGGTAATCTTTGGTAAGCGCGCTACATCATCGACCGCATCATCACTTAACATCAGGTGAGATAGTGGTCAAGCGCTACTTATTTTTGCATAACAATAACTTCTAACACTTTACAACAATCCTTTCAATAATTGATTTATCTCATTGTATTTATCAATGTGAAACTGTATCTTCTTATGTGGGATTATGGTATACCATAATCCCACATAAGAAGATAATATTAATTAATATTAAATTACAAAGTTATTAGAGCGTACTAGATAAAGATGTAGGAAAATGCATAATCATGGAACAGTTGGTCGTCGGCTTTCAGGTGCTTGATCATCTTTAATTGAATCGCAATATTAAATTAACAAAAGTGTACCGGCAAATACTTCAATTTGTCACATGAGGACAATTTATAATGTTTTCGACTCAAAATTATGCTTCAAAAAGCGATACGACATGTATTTATTGATAACAAAACAAATTATAAGGCTTCGCAACTTAGGTACATAGGTTTGAATTTTGAAACTCTAATGACAACAGCAAAACTTACTAAACAACAAACCTACAAACATCAACATACCACCAAATAGTACACTTTTCATCACACATCACTATGGCATCAACTATTTAGGTAATGTACAGTGCCACAAGTATAACTTGGCGGTGGTGGTTTTTGGAACTAATTCTTTTAATTGAAACTGTGCGTTTGACGTTTGACAGATTACCGCGACGTTATTGTTGATAAATCTGCTACATTAAAATAGTTCAATAATGCCAAAAGTAATTAAAAGTGGTTTAAGAGAAACTGTTATCAAAGTACAAAGTAAAAGCACAGTGGCGCACAGGCACGCCAAGTTATACTTGTCGGACTGTATATTTCCTCATATTCTTACACTTTATTTCTTGTATTATACCACAGACCTGCTACATATTAAACTCGATCGCGTACACCAGCCCCCATGAGACCGACCTTGAACGGAGTTGGTCCCTTTCTTTTGTATGGACAACTTATATATAATACCATACGTTGATGCCATAGTGATGTGTGATGAAAAGTGTACTATGGTTGTATACCATACATATAGTATGGAACATATATAGGACTATCAGGTTGTTAGACAAGAACACACTCCCACCCTGGTGTCTCTCAATTGGGCCGTTTTGTTCTACAAAGCAATTACAACCTAATCGATAGAGCATACGGATTAAATTGAATTTGTCAAAACATCTGCAGCGCACCATCCTTTTTATTACGTCTATGTATTATACACACATCTAAAATGTAATAATATGATTGTCTAGGCGGAAGAGGAAGCGAGACAGCTCCAGAAGAAGATCCAGACCATTGAGAACGACCTCGACCAGACCCAGGAAGGTCTCATGCAGGTCAACGCCAAGCTTGAAGAGAAGGAGAAGTCTCTGCAGAACGTGAGTACTTTGCCTTTGATACTTGTTCTGAGTATTTGAAAATGAACCGATTTTTCCAAAATTATCTTTCTCCCTTTATGATGCCATTAGCCCCAAAATTCCTCGTCCCAAAAATATCTCCTTTCACATGTATTTACTCCGTTTATATATATTTTGTGTATTTTTTTTAAATCTATTAATTTTCGTTTATAAATTTCAATTCTAAATGCAAAACAAATGTAATGTTTCTAAGCAATTATTTAAGTTCATATTAATTTATTATTTTTTCTTTTGTCGGGTTTTTTTCTTGTAAATATACTGTTCACTGGCCATACTTTTGACACTGGTGGAAAAACTCCAACCAGCGTTTAAAGGCCATAAGAAGAAAAAGAAGAAGAAACGTTGTAAAGTCAAAATAATATCGTTTAAAAACTAAAAAGAACCGACTTCAATGCCGCGCTATTCATTTTCAGTACCAATTATGAGATGTTTATCTCAATATCTCTGGAGATACTTATCATACCTCGATAAAATTACCATGGTACCACACTTGGGATCTCTCCTTTCGAACAAAAAAAGAATAATCAAAATCGGTTCATAAACGACGAAGTTATCCGCGAAAAAACATAAAAAAAAAAAAAAAAAAAAAAAAAAAAAAATATATATATACGGTCGAATTGAGAAACCTCCTCCTTTTTTTGAAGTCGGTTAATAACAATGTAAATGTAACCCATGGATAAGGCACTTTAATGTTCTGTTCGAATTTCCCAAATTTCTAGGTAGCAAAATATTTTAAGTACTTAAGTACAAATTTATTTCATAATAATTTTTTTTTATTGTAATTACGAACGAATATGTGCAGCTGTTTTCACGTGATGCGGTTACTAACGAACATCATCTGATTTTTTATTTAGGTTAATTGTATTAAGAGTTGTCCAAAGGACGTCTAAAGGTTTCTATTTTTGACATTGTCTGAATTATTTTATTATGCTCTGATTAAACTATGGAAACGCATATATAATGTCTATGTGAGTACTTATAGTTACTGTTGATGTTATAATCTTTCTTTTGTCACTTGTGGTTAGTTGGGGTTAAAACAATAATTCGTGTTGGGAAGAAATGATTGTCTTTTTAATTTCTATTAAGGATTTGTGTTATTTGTAGTGTTGTTTGTAGCTAATATTGATCTTTCTTTTTGTGTTGCTTCATATTTTGATATACTAGGTACTATAAACATTTGAATTATTTTTATAAAAGGATATCTTTCCGGTGGTTTCATATGTATTGAAGGTCTTTGATGTTTATTATAATCGAAACATATTTTGCATGATAATGGCGTAGCAAACAATACAGCTGTGTAAATGTTTGATTAAGTATTTTAGTTCAAATATTAAGATACGAAAATATGAAAAGAGTATCGAGAGGTTGCATAGTTCAATTTCAAGTTATTTTTAAAGATTCATAATTTTTAATCTCGTCTATTTTAAATTGTTGAGCGTAAAACTTTTCTTGCATCATCTGAAGTGTAGTAATACATAATTCGCTTTGTCGTAGCTAAGTGCTAATATCAAGCAGTGGACATACGCTGTCTGTTTTGTTACTGTTAATAATGATGATGATAAAGTGCCATATTCTACGTAAAAATTAAGCTCAAATACCAGATAATAACATGCAACAAATTTATTTAGTAGTAAAAAAGTAATAAAAAAAACTGCATGAATTACAGGATTATATACAACTTGCAAAATCTTATCGCGGTTACTCGCTGATAATAAAGCTTTTAATATGTGAAGGAATTTTAAAAATTGGTTCAGTGGTTAGTTTCGATAATCTATTACAAAAAAAATCATACTTACAGAAACACATTTTTTCTCATTTTAATATCTATCATTATAGATGATATTATTATTGTTATATACCGGCTGTAATTCACGTACCTTTAGTCGAATTTTCTCGACCTAGGTTTCGAGCGAGTCAGTCGCTCTTCCTCGGGAGTGAGGTCACGCGGTGAGATCGCGATGTTCACTGCGGGCCGCCGATGATATTGTTATATTAATGATATTACAATATGATATTATCAACACCAATATTATAAATGCGAAAGTCAGTTTGTATGTTTGTTTGGGACCTCTTCACGGTCAAACAGGCCGAACCGATTAACTTAGCTGAAACTTTGCCTTTGTATTATACACTACCCAGTATTATGGGTTAGGCTATAGGATAAATTTTAACGCGAGCAAAGCCGCGGGGTCCAGCCAGTTATAGCCATCTAAGTATGAGCACAGAATAATGAATAGTACCTATGAGTATATGTCAACACGGCAATGTATGGCCGTGCCAAAACCTTGGCCTATCGACATCTGGCGACCAACCGCAGCGCCAACAAAATACAACTAATCAACGCGTAATCAAACTACTTATTCATCACCAAAATAATGAGATATTGTATTACTCATTTGATTGATGTTTTTGATTACATTTTGCTCACCGTAAATAATGTATTCATTGAACTGAGACAGAAAGCACTAGATCATTATCGCACCTGCTGCTAAGTAATGACTTGGTGAACTAAATGATGCAGTCTAAGATGAAATCGTGAGTGCTTGTATAAAAGTAGAAGACCTTCTTTTTCTATGCTGATTCTTGTACTATAATATTCTACTTGTTAAGCCATCTATGAGATCAATTTAGGGAAAGTTTCACATGCTATCTCTTCGTTCGCTGCTGAAAACACACACCGTGCGTTTTTTCGATTTTTGGTATCGGAAGTAAAATTAAAAAATATATATAATTCATGTTTATTTTAAATTAATTTTTTCACAAGGGGTGCGTGTGACCTTCTGCTGTTGGATTTTAGTTTTTATTTGATGCCACACCTACGAAAAAAATAATTAAAAAAATAATTTAAAAAATGAAAAAATATGCGAAAAAGTGCTGCAGTCAAAGTGTTAAGATATTTTTATTTGTTTCACGTATTTCTCCTTTTAGGTGGTCTGGTAAAATGAGTCGCCCACTTTGCCTTTTGGTTCTGTGTCTAATATTTCGCTCTTCAGCTTCGTCTTGAAATTCATAGGTACTTTGTTAGTGTCGGTTTTCACAGTGTATAGCAACTGAAGCTTTACTGTATTTTTTGGCGTAGGTATAATGTCAGCGTTCAATTCGTACTTTCCTTCTGTTATTCTAATTATTGATCTTAAGATTTATTTCATTAAATTAGGTTTGTATACCTCCCGTGGAGCCGACAAGGTACAATCGTAATCGTTTCTGGTAGAAATTTCATATCCAACTATTGCAATATGTACCTTTGTTTATTTACTGTGTACCTGTATAGTAAGCACAAACAAATTATTATATTGTAATTAGACATAAAATAAGTGCCTTCCTATCAGTATATAACATTCAAAAATTGATAATAAAATCAAATAAATTACTAAGGAACACAACACAAAGAATAATAAAGGCCATACGCACATGATCTTGAAATGTAGAAAAAATAAATCCTCGTTTTTAAAGCAATTTTACTACACGTTCCAACAACTTCCGTTCCATATCCGTTTGTTTATATGTGACGTCACTGGCATACCATTACCATCTGGCATCATACAAGATGTGAGTGAAGCCCACGTAGCGTCTAGCGCGAGAATGTTACGCTGTAGGGGGCTGCGTTCATCCCAGCAGCGGCTATTCTCGGCGCGACACCTAATATGGGCCCGTTGCCCGGTGATCCGCCGAAAATAGTACCGGGAACATGAGCGCCGTCCGCTGGATTTCAAGCTTGCGTTTAGAACTTTCCATAGGTGACCCCAAACATTTAATAGCTCTTTATTTAAATTCTGTTGTTATATTATTTGCGTAATAGAACTGGTTATAAATTGATGATGCTGCACACATTGAACATTTAAATAATAACAATAGCGAAGCTATAAAATTTGATTATTAAAAATATCGTGAGAATTACACATATTAGAGTTTGTAACGGCTATTATCAGTAGTTCAGAGTTAATTTTTTTAAGACAAGATATTTAAAATCATCAAAAAAATATTTAAAGCTGCGAGCAACATTCAAATTTTCCCGCATTCGTCGAACAATGAATGTGTCGGTAAAGCAGACTAAGAGAACTAAGATGGCGGCAGATATGGAGCGACTGCAGCGCCGCCGTGTTGTTGATCGCCGTGACAGGCACTGGCAGGCAGTCAATATGGCCGCCGGCGCTGCGCGGCCGGTCGGACCGCGCAGAGAGTAGTAATGTCCGCGTCCGCGCCCCACGCCCACGGGCGCACCCCCGTGCGGCGTAGGGGGCACCAACACCACCCGCGCCTGCGGGGCGACCGCCTGCCCGCCCCCAGTGCCCCCCAAAACATAGATCCGTCCAAACAAGTGACCTTAGACAGTAAAACAGACGATGTTGTGCCTTGTGTCAATAGTGTTAGTGAATCTCAAGAAGTGACAAGGACGAATAGTGACGATGCACTTTCGAATCGAAACACGGTCGAGGACTCTACGAATATCGATGAAGAAATCGAAGGCGATTATAGAATTAGGGATGCTGACTCGATTGATACCTCAGATGATGATTTCTCGTTTAGAGAAGAGAGGTCGGCGGGAGATGGTGCTGAATTTACGCCTTTGCCGTTGGAAACTACGACCGACGACGACCCTGAGACCGCTGAACTGGCGAAGCTCAGGTGCACCAGCGAGTGCACTGAGGTATTGGCGGAACGGGAAAGCAGGCGGAGACGAAGATGTGCGGATTATCCCGGACTTGCGTTCGGCAGTTCCATATTTTCTTCTGACACAATGATGAAATTCGCGTTGATAAAGAATGAGTTGCAGAACATAAAGAACACGGCATTAAGAAGGGTAATGTCCTTTGTTATTTGAGCTAGCGTATGATTGTGTGAGTGAAGCGGGCGTGGGCCAAATGCGCACAGAACTATTTTTAATCGCGTTGAGACGGGAAAGTGTTGATGGTGAGCGCGGCAGACTCATCGCGCTCGTGGCGATCAGCTGTGCTACTGAACTGACAGCGCGTTTGACATGTTTACTTGCATGATCGCACTGCGGGCCGAGAGATGTCGTTGGTGGCGCGACCTCACGTGGCCCTACTAAAGCCCTTGCCCTAGACAAGAATAGATAGATGTTATGCGTCGATTTGATTATTAAATTATTAATTATTGGTACCCATAACCGTTCACTTTATTTAAGAATGTCTTCGGCGGAAAGTTTTTGGTTTTTATAGAACCTACCTAATAGTTAAGTAATGTGTAAACCATCGACATCATAGCAATAAACATATCTGTCGTCATCAAGTAATCTTTATTTCCTAATATTAAAAGCGTTTATTCGTTAGCAAAAAGGATATCCGACTAAAAAGTGAATGTTGGACAAAGTGAACTAGATTTTAAATTTAACTTAAAAGTCAACTAATTCAACTATGCTGTAATCATTTGCCCTTATTATTTTTAATTGCGTGTTATAATTGAATAATAAATCCTAAAAGGTACCTACTTCCGATTTGCATACTTAAAATTTATAAATTGGTCGTTCTATATTTTAGCTCAATGCACTACTTGTAGGTAGGTACTATTGTGTATGTTGTGCTACTCAACCGAAGTGAAGTCGCACATATTCAAAGTCACGCGACGCTCATTTGTTATTTGTCAAAATGTATCATACAAAATAATTCTAATTTGTTTTTGTAAGAATAACGAATTCAACCTCTTTGATAAAAATTAAAAAGAAACGTGCAAGCAGCAGTTCCGGTAGCGCTCAATAGAAACCAACATACGTAATAAAGAAAGGCAAGCATTTGGACAAAGTTATATCACTCATCAAATAACAACCGAAAATTACCCGTCAGTGATACTGCAACGGTTTCATTTATATGGAACGAACGTACGAGCTGTACGACTAATTAATTAAAAACACGCAATTATAAATCGTAATTTGACTTCTCAGCAATAATATCTGAAGTTTGGTTGATTGAGGCGAACAGCGCAACGAGATACATAAGCGATATTTGAACACCATGTATCATGGTAGAATGTATAAGGCGCTACTATAATTATTATGTAACAATCAACATGCATGTATACCTACATTCTGCAAATAAATTAATTTTGATTTTGATTTGATTTTGACAGATTTATTTTAGAAACTGGTTCATCGTAACATACCTACGTTCTATTGAATTCGTGCCATTTGTTACACAATAAATCGGAACTCTAGTTATTATAAAAGTAGTATAGTATAGTATAAATATAGTTTAAAAAGTAGTACTTACTACTCTATCATTATTACTTAATAATGATACGGAATGCTATTTTGACTAGACCTACCTATATGTAGTTTAGAGAACTAGGGACGCAAAGTAAACACAAATGTCAGTCATATGCGTTACGTCGAAAGCAGACACCTGTTAAAGCTATAAAGCACTCTTATTAAATTTGTTAAAACTAAAATAGCTGACATAGAATTTAGGAACAATGCCATTACGAATTCTTATGGATATATCACGTAGATAGTTCGTAAGTATACCTACTATTAGCGACTGTTCTGAATCGATCGCTAATTCAGCAATTGTCTTGGAACGAGATCATTCAATGCTGATTTGCTAGGTTGTTTAATGTGCAGAAATTATTAGTTTAATTAAGTAGATCAACAAAAAAGTAACAGTATGATGGTTTTAGAATTTATAGAAGCTGTTAATTTTGTAAAAGCATTTTTAAAGTTTAATCAATACAATCATAAGCATATTGAATTAGGTAACTGCCTTTATTACATTATTAGTTTTTATAGTCAAGTATTTACCACGGTGAATACACGTAAAGAACATAAGACATTTATTTAAACAACTTAAAAATAACTACCTAATAATAACCACCTATAACTAACTAACTACCTGTAACCACTACCTGCCGGTAATGTTCCCAAAAAGCTAGCGACGTCGGCCGAGGTAAGCAGGTAAGCGCCAGCTAGGCTATTCTGTAAGCTATCTCGACAGCGGAATCCGCGGTGAGATTTGAATTTCGTACTACGAAATTCAACCGTATTACGAACGTGATACGATTGAATTTCGTAGTACGAAATTCGAATCTCACCGCGGATTCCGCTGTCGAGATAGCCTACAGAATAGCCTAGCTGCTCTTAATCACGGGTGATGTCAATTAGGCGTCTGGACAACCCTTAACTAAACCACGGGCAATCTCGACCCCATGGCCCATTGTTTCAACCCCAAACGGAAGAAATATGTATCAATCACCAATAGTAGCATATTTCCTCGACGTAAATTTTGTTTAACGGATATTTAAAACTAACTATGTACATACATACCTATGTGATTCCAAGCCATCGACAAACTTCTTATCGGATCAGCAAGTCTGAAGCAAGTCTGATTTAAAACAATCATGCCCGTTTTGCTATTCTCTCTTTAAAAACAATGCAATTACTGGAAATATTAGGTCAACCTATGCATTAGGTAAACACGTCATACTGCCAGATGGCTGCAACAAGTGCTTTACACATACCTACTCGTATGTTTAGAGTTGACCACTCATAATCGCATTCGTGACAGCTTATTGTTGCATGGAGGTATTCATTCTAACTGCCTATGGATATAAACGTTTAAAATTTAAGTCAACCATATGGTCAGTCAGCATATTTTATTGCAATGCAATAAGAACTAGGTCTAAACCCATATTGGTAAATTGTACTTAAAACACAAAAAGAAATCCGCTAGAAAAACTTTGAAATCTTAACTGTGAGGGAAATTAAATTACATCTGAGAATTTATTTTTACAACTGTGCAGTTGGCACTAAAATGCCAAGGTCAATAAAACTAGTACACAAATTCTGTCTGTACAGATCTGAAATGATATGAGTCAACAATTCAGAGGTGAGTGCTCAGATAATACAGTCTGAGGCTACAGAGATAAAAAAAAGTACAAAAAGTATGTAACAATACGACAACCAACTAAGCGTTTACTATATCATGACAAAGAAACTTGGATGTTTTGAAAGTAATATAAAATCTTCCGAGGATTTTATTTCAAAAGTTACTTGATCAGATTATGCAAACATTTACAATAATAATTATGCTGACTGCCAACATTTGCAATTTAAATTAAGCATTCTCATTTCATGTTCCATGAATCCACTGTTGTGCGACCGATCGTCTTCTGTTTTATCGACATCATGAGACACGCATTTTTTTCTTTCTGCCTAGTAACATAGCGGAATTTAAAACAGGCACGTTGCATACTTTCCAAATGACGTCATGATAAATTCGGTGCTTGTTGTAATTTGTTCTCATTTAGGTGCTCACTGCTTGTCCTCTCAATGACTTGTTATTCGAAAAGTGGAATACACGCTGCTTGTGTAGTAGTGTCAACAATTTTCAATAGATGGCGTTGAAACAAAGTTTCAACATTTTGTAATTTGTATATTTCCTCTTATGAGTTAGATTCTCTCATTTGTTTCTTTATTTATTTTTTATTTATTGAAACTTTTATCGTTATCGTAAGGTTCAAAACTATTAAAAATGCTACGTGATGGAATTTATTAATGGTCTCCGACTACAAAATTCCCATAATTGAAACACAATGAATTGTTATAGCCCTGCACTGAATTCAAACTCTATTTCCGTAGTTTTATTGTGTGTGCTCACTCTACCGTTTCGACGATCCCATATTTTGGGCTTCTTTCTGAGCAACACTTTTGACCCTACGTACAGGATGTAGTTTCCACGGATTACACACAGGTGGAGCCACCGGTCTTGCAGTTGGGTTGGTCGATTGCGCTTATCGCGGTCCGTACGTGTGACGTTTATGTCGTGTCCCGCTGTCAAAGTCAATCTGAAATTGTTAAATGCAGTGAATTCAGTAAATTAAATACTTTAATAGATAACATTTTAAAATATATTCCGTGATCGATTCTCGGTATCAACATCAATAGAGCAAGTGTAATCATTTGCAGTTTATGTGAAGTGGAAGCACTTAAGTTCGGCGGCGGCCATTTTATTCGCCGGCTGTGTTCATTCGTGCCGAGCCCATCTCAGCGATAGCATTAACGAGCGAGGTAGTCAGTTGGCATTTTCGCGAGTAGGGCGAAGGTGTCTCTAGTTTTTGTAGATAAGGAAGTCAAATTAAACATAAAAGTGCATCAAAATGACGACAAACATGCAGCAAGGAACGATTCTGGACGTTCTCAAAAAGAAAATGCGCCAGACAAAAGAAGAAATGGAGAAATATAAGGACGAATGCGAGGAGTATCATAAACGATTACAAGTGGAAATTATGCGGAGAGAAGAAGTAAGGAAACGTGTTTAATATCTGTGTTGTGTGTTTTGTGGGATTTAAGTTCCGTGTGTTCGTGCTTGGCAATAACGGGTCAAAATATGGAAGTTATCAGTCTCGCGCTATCTACCTATAGTGAGTAATGTCCGGCCATACTTAGGTGTGCAGCCAACGTACGCATATTCACGTCTCTTTCGGATTCATCTCGTCTTTATCACTTAGAAAGAGACGGAGAATTTACACTTCTTTCGACGGGGTACCTTGTTCTTTTCAACGAATTTGGTTTTGTTCCCAAAAAAAGTTAAAAGTAATCGGTATTCCTTAATCTGGGTTGTAAAGGGCTTTGTGTAAAATGGGTCTCAGTCGGGATCCGTAGGTTGGCGAGCGCCGGTTCGTGTTACACGTAACAGGTTTTGTTGCGTTGGAGGTCGAGTACCGGTCTCTAGTGGCACATGTAGAGCGAGGTGTGGAAATGGTCGGAGGCTCCCTGGTACATTCCTGGCACGGACGTCCTCGCAGGACCGTAACCAAGCGGCAAGGCGTGTCCGTACTCACTCCGCTATCGTCACATGACGTAACTCACACGGCTCACTGATGCGACGAGATGCGCTCACAGATCATAAACACCTGCTAAAATATATTGCCGAACGGAATATTTATCCCTCTTTCCTCAATTGCATCTCTTACTAAACAACTGATTCATATAAAATGGAGTATAATAATGTATGATCTATTTGCCGTCATAAAAAACATCGCATTCGTTATCTTCTCATGTGTAAAGGCATCAGTGACGATAAGAAGTCCTACCTTTCACAGGTAGATAACGCGAAATCAAAAAGTAATCATTATGTTTCGACGATATAAGTAATCGTGATGATGATGACCGTGATATTAATAAAACATTTGGACCTAGATACATTCAAAAGAGCTAACATGAAGATGTACCCGAAGTAACATAAGATCGTGGGCTTGTATCAACATTAACAGACGTTTAAACAGCGATTGTTGAGGTCAACTTTAAACATGTCATTTATAGTCAAAGGAAACAGTTATCAACTTGAACATTGCTAAATAGAAAACGGTAAATGTTAACTTAAACACGTTAGGTACTAAATTGGAACAATTAAATGCATCAATACGGAATTGATAACAACATACGGTACAAAAGCAATTAAAGTTAATTAAAATATTACGGTAAATTTAATTAAAATTGCTGTCCCAATTAACTGATAAGAGTTATATGTTGGTTACCGAATTAAATTAACTTTTCTAAGAGAAATAATATATAGATCGTGTTTACTGGAGATAAATGACAATTGCTGTTACGTATATAAGCAGATACATTATTTTACGCAATTACGCCTCCATGGGGAGTGCATGCTATCAAAGTTTAGTGTAGGTTTGCGTGACCAGCATTGTATCACGATTTATCGGTACTGCTAGGCTAGGGCTCGCTTTTGTACACGTCCATTGAATCGGACACAATGCTCCTGCCCTAGCCGATCCCAAAAATTAAACAATACGGGCTCACTCCCGGTGAAAGTACAGGTGCAACAAAAGCCCACAGTACCTCTGAATGTGGTTATTACAAACATAAGTTGTAGTTAATTTTTTTTAAACCTTGATGCTCGTCGAAACTATAAATAAAGGTCTTTGACCTGCCATAAGAGGCTTAACTGACAAACTTTAAAACAGCCTTAAACCCATACTCAAATCTTGTTCAAAGAGTTCAAGGTGATATGCGCAGACGTTATAAATTATAAATCATACAGCCATCTAACGAGTTTGGTGACAAAAAATCCTCGCATTACCTTTTACGATTTAATTACTGGAACTCTCGTTAGAAATGCTTGTCGTTTTGTTCCCGAGTGTAACACGGTACATTTAGTGGTCGAGATAATTGCCGCAAATGTACTTCAATGAATTTATTGCACGCCGTGATTAGAGCGAGAGTCTCGGTCGGTACGACTATTATTAGCCTCCGCATACGATGACGACACAGGATAAAAGGATCACTAACTGGGACTAGCGTCTGCCCGATCGGCACAAGGACGCGTGATGTCATCGACATGTGCACTGGGAGTATAAATAAATGTAACGCGAAATGTGCCTAACGCTGTTAATTCCTCACACGTAGGTATACCTATGCTTAACACATTTTTGCCGTCGTCGGTGGCTTTTGTTTAGCGCGTAACTGTTTTTAGGTAGCCATTGAACGTATAAAGTAAATATCGATATAAATAACGGGAACTTAATGCATTGCGCACCTCACAAATTTTCGGTCAAAAGCCCCGCGGCGCGATGTTGTTGCCTGTCCGGCTTTATGTCCTGTTCGGTTATTCTACTTAAAAATCGTTGGTTTAAATCTTCGTAGAAATCAGATGGTTAATATGTCTTTGTAGAATCGTTCGTGACCTTTATATCGTCGTTCTAGTCCATTGCTCTACGATAAAAGTCATGTTATAGCCGTTGTAAGTTGTTACGCTGTGGTTTCTTCCCAAGTTTCCATACCATGACCATAAGAGGCATTTACCTAGTCTGTTAGAAATTTACGATTTCAATTTTACGCTCACGCTGCGTAGCCTCATTTAATGTAAATCTTGTCGGGTAGGTATTCGTAATTCAGCCTTAAAGCTGTGTGAGTAATTCTTTGCAGGCTTATTAACAAGCTGAACGCGATCGTAACACTATTCGGTGCTAAAAATTCCGATGAACAATAGCCGTTATTGGAAGATTCTAATCGAATGGAAGTTTTTTTGTAGGTATGTTTGTAAGAAGATCTTTTGTTAAATGTCCAACTGTGTATGTAGGTTTGTGCTAAATTCCTATATTTATATATTTTGAAGTTCAGTTGTATATAATATAGATTGAACTCTCTTGAATGAAATGTAATTAATTTATGTTCTCGACTGCATAATAGACATAAACTGAGAAATGTCTTAAAATTGTGACTTCGTTTTGTCTTCCATAAAACTTGTCTTAGAAATTGCTTATTTTACGTCAAAAATAGTAGCTCATTTCTATAGCAAAAATAAAACGTATATCTGTTCACATACGATTTAATTTGTATCCGGTATCTGATCAAATATAGCAGATTGTTACAATAGATTTCTGCAGTTACAAAAGGCACATATGAAACGTACCCGGGACTCAGGATAACCATATACTCACTGTAGACCGGCTGATAAGGTAACCAGGCAAATATGTTACTCTTCATTGGTCGATTAGATATTCTCTTAGTTCTCTTAGTCTCTAGTTGCAAATACAATAGCTTTCAAATGTATGGTCTAAACTTGGGCGTTTCTTCACCAGGCCGAGTCCGAAGTGGCTGCTCTCAACCGACGCATCCAGTTGTTGGAGGAAGACCTCGAGAGGTCAGAGGAGCGTCTCGCCACCGCCACCGCCAAGCTGTCCGAGGCCAGCCAGGCCGCCGATGAGTCCGAACGGTGAGTCCGCCCCGGTTTACACGGGGACTACAACCTCGGGGTTGTAGATAGAGGAGTCAAATTCGTAAGACAAACCATGAATGAACCTTTTCGATGATGAAAGGTCCTATGTCAATATTTAGTTATTAGTCTATATTTAAAAGTCAAATATGTTAATCTGTGGACATTGGAATCAACAGTATAGCAAAAGGTGCCTCGTTTTCGTGCGGTTAATTTTTTTTTCAAATATCTTGAAGTAATTTTAAAAGATGAATTAGCTTCCTTATTCAAATTTGAATTGGACAGTAAAATTTCATCGGTTGATATGATGAAAGATGTAAGCAATGATGTAGAGTGTTTTCAAGAATTCTATGCCCTAACTTTACCCATTATGAGTGACAGAGCCAAAACTCGTCCGTCAATAGGCAAACCTAAGTTCCAAGAACAGCTTCCCTTGACAAAATCTAGTTTCTGCAGCGTTCAAGTGTTTGACTTGAACAACTTCAACTTCAAAATTTAAGGGATCATTTCATTCAACAAACGTCATTATCAATGTAATTCTCACGTAATTCCCATACATTTTGAAGTTGCGTTTGGTGTGAACGCTGACAGGAATTGGATTTTGTCTAGGGAGGCTGAGCAGGCCGATATTATACTACCAAGTTGACACTTGATCATCCAAATCCAAATATATTTTCATGTGTTTGAATTTGAAGCAACCGAAATTAGCTTTATAAAGAAGCCAATAAAAGTACATAAAGATAGGCTATACATTATAATGTATAAGTAGTTGTATGACATACAAAATTTTAGTACAAACAGATTTTTCCATTTCGTGCTGACATTGAGACTGTATTACCTCGTGCGGCTTCTTCAAATTCAAACACTAAATGGATTACTTCATACAAATTGAAAATATGTCATATTCTGTCGAATATATTAACGTGCATGAACGTTTTTCTGTTTATATTTTTGCCCTTAACCACCATATTTTTTAGGCCTTTCGTTTTCTCTATAACAATATTTGTTTCGTCTTCTTAGTTAAGTTCTTCGCGTGTTCAAAATAATACGTCATTATGAGAGTGTGATTAATCGTATTTAGACAGGTGAAAGATTCTCTCCATTTCCATTTAAATATAGCCAACAATTTATCAAAGGTAACGCAAGTCACAGCTCCTCCAGCTCTTTAGAACGGTTTAAAGCCTTGTCTACATGAGCCGCTTACTCGGCTGAGAAAGCAGCGGGAAAGGATTGAGCACACGTTCTCCGCTGTCTTGTTATGTTTGTTTACTCTTGCCAACTGTTGACAAGGAGAACTGTCGTTTGACACAGTTAATTTATAAAATACATATGTTTTTCTTCAATAGAGCTGGGGTAGTATTGACTCGAGTTACCAATAGTGTTCCTTGTTTTATCGTTGTTATAACACGCATGTGTTTGGCCCCGCACTAACTAGAATACGCAAGGCGTTGGAGAACAGAACCAATATGGAGGACGACCGCGTCGCCATCTTGGAAGCTCAACTGTCACAGGCCAAACTCATCGCCGAAGAGTCGGACAAGAAATACGAAGAGGTGACAGCTTGTTTATGACGTCATTACTGTGTTACAATGCGATACTTGGCAGTATGGCACGTCGTCTTGACTAGAAATATCGCAAATTATTAACCATTCTAAATTATATTTTTATCATCTCATTAAGTCACTTACGAACAGTAATGCATGCAAGTAGTGATGCCTTGATTTCAATTTCCGTCTTGTCCGATGTGTCATATTGTTGTCATGTATTGTACTCATTGTACGTGCTGTGGGGTGGACTTACTTGGCATAATGTCAGTCCATATCTTATAAAAACAGTTCGCAAATAGGTCTATTGTTTGATTCGATGGCGGGCCAAACGTGTGCCAAGCCAATAAAGGTTACATTCATAATCATAATTCATAACACAACGACTGCTATATAATAATTTCTTATTTTATAATAATCTGAGTCATTTTCGACGGAGTTAATACTTTCTGTCAATGGAAATAATTCGAATGGAAAACTGGTTGTAAGACAAATAGCAGTTTTAAGTATATTTGGCCATTAATTTGTATTTTAACATTAGCCACTAATAAATCCACGCGACAGCATCGACTGCATTAGATTTAACGACATATGAAACCTGATTCTCCAGTTTCGCTATCTTATAAAGTTTAGCGAGACCAGTCAATTAGGAATTTTATAATATTGTCAAGTTTGCACAAAAGTGAAACGTAATCTTAGCGAAGTTGTAAAGCGTACGACAATTTCTGAATGAATCACGGCACTTACAGTGAAATACGATTCTAGTTAAATTGTGCAAGCTCGAGAATGTATATAAATTACCATAGTCTTTAGAAGCAAATTAAGAGGCGGAAGCCCTTTAGTTTCGCTTTTGTTCTAAAACGCATTCGAGACCACCGAAACGCACGAAACATTACAAAGTAATGAGTGCACCGGTAGTGCCGAATGCGACCTTTTCACAGGATCCAGTCGGACGTGTTTGTAGCTTTGTTTGTGTTCCTTGCGATCGTACCGTGTCCGTCCCTTGCATGTCTTCTAACCGTGGGTCACCCTTGACGAAACTAGTTCCGTCTCGTATAACTAAAGTGAGATGTTGTGGCATCGCAGCGCTCGCAAGGTGCTGGAGAACAGGTCGCTGGCCGATGAGGAGCGCATGGACGCCCTCGAGAACCAGCTCAAGGAGGCCAGGTTCCTCGCCGAGGAAGCTGACAAGAAATACGACGAGGTCTTTATAACGAGTGTCGATGTCGTTTGGTTTGCCGCTTGTAATGCATTCTTCGTTACCTTTCTTTCGGCATATTAGCAGTCGTCGACCGACCGCTGTTACCTTTGTTACCTTTGTCTCATAACCGTCGTTGTCCGGAATGCGGATTTTTTAACGATATTTGCAGTGCTGTGCCCTTTCCCACTGACATCTCTAAACAAACCTTCGTAACTTTCGAATACTGAAGATTCCAGTCATTTCTCCCACTAATCATTTAAAGTTGTGACTTTCGGCAGCTAACAATACCCGCGTTGTGTAACCGATGTGAGCTTCCAAATATTTGTAATAAACAATTGTGTTACTGTGTTATGAACTCCGCTGCGGATACCATTCTCGAATGTCGACGAAGCATTATCGCATCGAGATTAGATACCACTTACCAACATCATGGAGTGACATTTGTAATTTTTTGTTAAAGAGTACGCAGGTACTTGATCGTTCATCGTTCGCGATCATTACGTTTGATGCCATATGGTCGCCGACAATAATGTCCTAATTCCCCTGACATGTGATGTGACCCTGTGCAGTGAAGGCGGCCGTAAAAGTCAGCGTCCCAAGAAGGAGTAGTGTCGAGTCCGATCTCGGCTCGATCGCCTTATACGGCGGCGCGGTCTCCTTACGATTACATAAACACGCTGCCTTTTACGAAGGGTGTACATAACGTTTAACCGCCGGTCGATGTTTTATGATTCGGTCGAGTAACCGTTGTCCACTGTCCAGGTCGCTCGTAAGCTGGCCATGGTCGAGGCTGATCTGGAGCGCGCGGAGGAGCGCGCTGAGTCCGGCGAATCGTAGGTTTCATACATTCAGTCGCAGGACCGCCGCTCGACTCGCTATTGACCCTTGCGTTTACTCGCCGCGAATGGCATTAGCTTCGATCGTGAAAGCGACGCCCGCAGCGGTCGATAGTGATCCTTAGAGCGACGGTCCTAAGGCTTCGTTTTGCTAGTTTCCGATGCCGTTCTGCATGGTTGTTTATTTGCATTCTTAACATCACTGCACAGTAACCCGATTTACCTACATCGGTAATTTTAACATCGGATCCCGCCGTTTTTATTTTGCATGTCCGTTTCTAGGTCGTCGAGCGACGGAGTTGCAGGAGCCATAGTTTAAATTTATTTTTGCATCGCCATATAAATGGAGCATTGTCGGCTCAATGCGTTTGGGCCGGCAATGGTCTGCTAGTGTAAGTTAGCAGGCGGCGTCACTTACGGCCGCGAGGTCGCAGTAAGTGCCGCCGTCTCTCTGTCAGACTAAAACAAGGGTTGCCCCATCTCATGGATATTTCTTACGTAAATGTTAACTATCATGTCCATGTGCCGACTAAACTTCTGTCCTAAATGTATGTGATCGACGTGGCTGTAGCTAGGCTGTCAGGAAATATGTGTGGTATAGGGCAATTTTCGTTTTCAGATATGCACCGCATTACACCAGAATTACTGGCCGTATGCGTGCCGCACATATGCAACCGCACACATCACATAACGATTACGATAATGCACTAGATAGCACTTAGATAATAATCATATTCTTTGCAAACAACAAGTAACTTTTAGAACTAAAATGTTTTGGGACAACCCTCGTTTATATTTTTATTTAATGTTGAGTTCTGACGCCGCCCTCGACCTCCCTGCTTCGTGGATCCCGATTTGTTGATGTTTGTGTTTTGCCGCTTTTGCCCGCTTTTTGAAGTTTTGAATCCTTCGTTCCCCACCCACCTCAGCAACGATGCCAGCACTGAAACTGTAGCATCATGTACACGTTGCACGAGCAAAAAGTTCACGCCCTCGCGGCGTGTTCAGTTTGCGACATTGAACATTGACCCTCAAAATCCTTCACAATACCCGGCGTTAAAGTTGAAACTCCTTTACACGATTCCATTAAACCATCCCTCGCCATGCACATATAGCAGCGTAGTGTGGGCACGAGTGGAGCGAAGCGAGCGGTCGAGCGCGGCTTGAGAGCGGTAGTATTAGTGTGTGTTGTGTGTGTGCGTGTGGGCGTGTACTAACGCTCGGCCGGCGGTAGGTGGCGCGGAAGTTGGTGCTCATGGAGCAAGACCTCGAGCGCGCTGAGGAGCGAGCTGAGCAGAGCGACTGGTGAGTACCACACACTTCCCGGGGACCTAAGAACCTGCCACAACGTTGAAAACAATATTCACTAAAGAGGACGCCGCGATACAGCCGTATAGCACCTCGTTCTCGTCTTTATAAAAAGACTGAAATAAGAATGTTTTAGACCTTGTGGTGCCCCTGGACCGGAGATGAGGACTTGAGGACTTCTTAAATTATTATTTGTTTATTACCACTTACTCACGTTCTATGAGTACCTACTTAATAATTGGTATAATTTTCAAAATTGATTCTATATTCTTATCATTACATTCTTTTACTTCCCCAAAAGTAGTGCATACTTGCAAGCAATGTCAAATTGAAAAATGCAATGTAACCTTTTACCGGAAATTAATTATGCAAACACCTAATTATATTACTGATGCAACTTTTGTGTTGATGAATGTAAAGGATACACTTCCTAGCCCAGTCCAGAATAAATGACTAAAATCTTTGTTATTTACCAGTATGTATTTACGTAAAGTTTTCTTCCTCTTTAAAAAAACCTCATTCTCCAGTTCCACACAATCACACTGAGTAATACAGATTGTAGATATAGAAGTGACACATCTGTAATTCAGCCGTGCATGACGTCATGCGAGTGTTAGTGAAAACGAGAAAGTCTTGCACCGACTTAATTATAAATGTTAATGTAATCTTGATGCAGCTGCAGTTTTCGCCGATACACGCTCTAATCAAGCATCAGATTAAACCATAACTACGTTGATTTGACGAGATAGTTTAGTGCCGGATAACATATGGAATTTTTTAAAATCCAATCAAATTTGGTCTCAAAATTTATGACTTGAAAGGTGTCACCTTGTACGATAAAATTTGAGTATTGCAATTTGATACACAAAATATGTTGAACTTTGATCTATACAAATATTTCACTGCTTGCGAATTAATGAGGCTTACAAAATCGGCACTAAAATATCAGTCGAACGCAAATTTGCATGTTTTAAGTTGACAATTGCTTATTTCGTGTTGTATTGTACCTCTGTGTTTTATTTGCTCTGCCGTAGAATATTAAGTAGCTCTAAGCATTTGCCAGCAGTAATTTTACTAGCACAATAATTGTAACAGTCAATGCACAATATTTTAGACCTACTATTTAAAAACAAAGGCCATATATGCCGGTCATTGATCAATACTTGGGGCAGTTAATTGATTTTGATTGACAGCTCTTTATTTTCAAATAGAAGTACACAGTAACGACATTCCAATGAAGTTCTTGACATAATTTTGTGTTGGACAATGTTAGTAAATCATACAAGTATCATCAAGGACTAGGATCAATGGGTCAAGTAATAAGATATATTAAATCAAGATAGATTTGTAACTTGAGATATAATTAGAACTAGTTTAATCAGCAATAATGCTGGCTGAATATATTTTTTGCGATAAAGAAAACTCATATGAATTAGAAATGCTGACACTACATCGCGCGTCAATGACTTCCGTTCTGAGCATTGGATAAGCATTTTGTAAAGAAAACAAATAAATAGGTATTATTACAAAATTTAATCAAAACAGATAATAGATTCCCGTATCTTTTTTTTTGTCAAGTGGACTTGATCCAAATATTGAAAAGAAAGAAGTCAAGACAGAATGTTCAGTAGAAATTGATTGGTTCTTTCACAATTTTCCAGCAAAATCGTCGAGCTTGAGGAGGAACTCCGCGTCGTTGGTAACAACCTGAAGTCCCTTGAAGTCTCTGAGGAGAAGGTACGTTTCAAAACTGTTCCTAGAGTAAACCCTACTAATTTTGAAATTTTATCACCCAACAGCGTAGAGCAAAAAACTCTATCCAAGAATTTGTTAATGATGATGATTTGATAAATTGCTACAGAGAAATGACCCACCTGTTAATGACTTGGAATTTCTCAAGATTTATAAATAGTTATGCAATCGCATAACTTACCTACCATCTATTGCACAATATCAACAATATATACTATAAGCCATCTTAATGGTTGCGACGAAGAAAAGCTGTTTCCATCTTTAGCAAAGTGATAAGGACTAGAGTTTATAGGTCCCCAACATTTGATATAGCCATAAAATTACCCGAAAAGAATGATGCACCAACCACATGATTACAAGAACCCCCAGTATTGGCGATTTAGGCAGATTCTAGTCTATTTAATTTTGTTTCTAAAATGAGTAACCAAGTGTGTACCATCTCACACAGGCCAACCAACGCGAGGAGGAATACAAAAACCAAATCAAAACCCTCACCACCCGCCTAAAGGAGGTGTGATATGTCGAGATCGGTCTAACTTGCGAGTGTTTCTGTTCGCTTGCCTAACTGCATTCTATGAACAGATTTTAATCTATGCCCGATTTACCGCGACCACTGCGAAAACGGTGCACAGATTAGCGTTCTGTACCTTGCAGTGTCCTCCTCGATCCGATTTTTGACTGTTGTGTTGTCTAACTTTACGAATGTAACATAGATTCCCTAACCCGCCGCGAATATACTCATATAACTTGAAGTGGCGTCGTTTTGCATGTTTTCCCCGTTTTCGATGTTGTTTATTTTTCTGTTTTCTTTAACAAAATAATCGCAGGCGACACAAAGAGAAGAGACGTTTGAGGGCCAAGTAAAACTGCTGGACGCGCAACTCAAAGAGGTAATCGTGTCCACGGATTACAGGCTGCCAGTAGATAGCGCTCGGTTTCGGTCGTAGACTCATGCTCATCGCCATCTGTGTTTGGGGATAGTGTTGTGCCACCCCGTATCGATTTAAGATTGTAAATATTAAGTCGATGCGGTGTAGGGGTATGGCTTGTCGTAAATAAGCGTCCGTTGGTGTAGGTTCTAGATTCGCTGGAGGCGGTTGGTGCTTCATCTAAGTATCTATGAAATCTATCTCTTCTGTACTTGTGTAATCAATGTTTCTATATGTATTTGCCGTTTGTGTTGTGATTGTACGCTGTTTATTGATCGAACCTTGTACTTGTTCCTTTATGTGCGATACTCGTTCGATACTAGTTAATGTTGTCTTCCTTATTAATTAATTTATCTATACCGTCCTCAATTGTAGAATAAATGTTAGTGTACTTTGTATTTACGATTGCACTTATCAACTCAAGGTATCCAATTTAAAGTAGGTACCTGTTGTGTTGCTAAGGCTATTACAATTATTTCGATTACTGCAATATATTTATCTCTTCAGTACATTGAGTCACTGAATTAAATTTAGAATTATTATCATTTCACAATTTCTTTGAAGAATAATAATATGACTAATCAAACAGAATCAAACTTTTTATGTTCAAATTTCTCACACACTTAGTCATAAAGTTTCCGTCTCATCTTTGAACTAGCATAGTTTATCCGGTAGTAACTACCACAGAATATCAAACAGTTACCAAATGGAAGCTAACATTATCCTGTACACGTATAAAACAAGAGAATCGCATTAGATTCCTATTAGTTAAGCGTAAAGTGAATATAAGGTCGTGCGTACAATGACAACACTGCGGTGAAGCGGCATGTCGCTTGCCGTAAGTAATCGCTCATGTGTGGCTAGGCAATGGCGACCCAAGAACACGTCGAAGATAAGATCCACAGTCTCTCGCAGAAATTGACGCAAGTAAGTTGGGCTCACTTCATTGGGTGCTTTGATCGAACCACACACACAAGCTATCAAGTTGACCAAGAAAAACCAACAGCTTCAATTAGATCACAACTGTGTATTCTGTGATCATTATACAGACACAAACGTAGGTACAGACATGCACTCAAAAACAAAAAGTACCTATCTTCCTTCTTGTGCCATCGGGTGAAATGAATAAATGACTTATTTGGAATAAAGTATTTTTAACTATTACGTAAGTGTAGTAAAGTAGTATGGTCATAATTTGAACTAAGAAATAGCATCTCAAGTTCCACACCAGAAAATTCTGTCTTATAATTCATATGAAAACCTGAGACCCTGAAATGAGTCAGGGAAATAGAACTCTAGAACGTGCAATGTAATTTTCATCTGCAACTATTGGCAGCAACTAGCGCCATCTAGTTGTAGTCAAAGAAAATTAAAAAAAAAAATTGTATTATTTAAATATAATCGTTCAATAAACTCGTTTAACCATGAATAAATTAATGTCCATCAATTACACGTAGTTTTAAGTTGGCAGTATGCAAAATGAATTACGATCACTTAAATAAATGTATTTAAGTCATCGATCAGAGCACCCAGCCTTATTCACAGTCATTGTTTAGTTAATTGATTCTAGCTTGGGTAACGGTATTATGTTAGTGTTGTAGTGACGTCACTCGGCACTTAGCAGCTTTCGGTGAAGGTAAATTGCATGGTTGTGCCGCTTTAAATGTTATAATATAACCTGTACTCGAACCATTTTCGATATAGACAATTTGATGGAACCACTGAACGAATAGGTTTTCTACAGAACATGTAATGAACATTTTTAAATCGTTCATTCAAACTGTCTAACATCGAATATAGTTGAAGTATATTTTTGGGTGTTTTTTGTTATTCTGTTATAGATTTTTAATACTTTTTTAAATTCAATTTTTTATTGAGAATTTTTGAAAGAAGTTTTCACTTATAGTTCAAAATGAGTAACCATGACTTAAAATTGAGATTCAATTCAAGACTAAAATCATATTGCATGTATTTTTATTTAAAGCAGTCTATTTTCTGATGATACCTTCAAGATCAAATACAATGTTCATGCTTATTACAGAGTTGTTAAGGACTAAAATCCACTGTTGTTCAAGAAGTAAAAGTACAGAAAATAGGCTGTTTCCACAAGTTCATATTGTAAAACATGTATGTGTAATATTACAGGCTGAGGCACGCGCTGAGTTCGCTGAACGTTCCGTACAGAAACTCCAGAAGGAGGTCGACAGGCTTGAAGGTAATATCACACCACAATTATACTACTCGATAAGAAAATATATATTAGGAAATATAAAAAAAACTATAGGCTAGAAATGCAGGCAAATATTTTATCTACACTGGTAATAATGCAATTTTGTTATGCTAGATTTCAAGGTCCTGATTTATTTCATCGTCAAGCGACCGACACAAATGTCTCTGAAGTCAAGTATCTAACGTTTGACAATAACCAAAGCTTCGACCGCACTCCATCAGCCGTCATCGGAACTGGCTTTCAGTTTGATGCTGTAATATAGATTTTTTAGCTTTCTTTTCTTTCGTTTTCGCTATCGATATTAAAGCTTAATTTTTCTTTATTTCATAGTAACAGTTTTATATGTCTAGATTTGATATTGTTTTGTTTGTAAAATTGACACAAGCTATAACTTGAAACAATTTGAGTAAAGAATGAATAGTTTGAGTAAAATATAAGATCGTTTAAAAAACTAAAAAGAACCGACTTCAATACCGCGCTATTAATTTTCAGTACCAATTTGAGGTGTTTATTTCCATAACTCTGGAGATACTCATCAAACCTCGATAAAATTACCATGGTACTACACTTGGGATATCTCCTTTCCAAAAAAAAAGAATAATCAAAATCGGTTCATAAACGACGAAGTTATCCGCGAACAAACATAAAAAAATACATATATACGGTCGAATTGAAAAATCTCCTCCTTTTTCTGAAGTCGGTTAAAAATGACTATGTACTCTTATGATGTCTATTGATGATATATGATATATGATGATATATGATATATGATGATATTAGAATTTAAATGTTTAAGTAAAGTTATACGATTTGTGTCAATTTTTCGAACTATGAGTATATTGTTGTTGGCATGTTTTTTTAAATGTGTCCCACTAGACTGCTCGATCCTTCGATGTTTTACGTTGTTTTAGCATGTTATAATTTTGTTTTGCCTGCCCTAATCGTTACGAATATTTCTATCAGCGACAAACAAAAAATATAGTTTCCTAATTAACGTAACTCATACTTATCGATTTATAGTTTTCAGAAAAGTATATCAGTATTCAGTGAAGTTAATTTTCTTCAAGAAGCTTTCGTAACGCTCGCAATGTGTACGAATAAGTGCTCAAACAAAACTACGAATAAATAATCAGGAAATATAACTGCGTTAAAAAATTATCCCAACAAAAGTCGTGTCCAAGCAGGCGGGGATAAAAGTCGTGTCCAGCGCGTCATTAGTCGGACATTTGTCTTGTTTGATTCAACTGTCATAACAGACATTACAGCACATGCACGAACCAATCCCTGCTTTCATTCCGAATTTAAATCAATCAACAAGCCAATCATGTGTAACTTCGGAAGTGATTCTTATTTTGAATCTACGTCGTTTTGGTTCGAAGGAGGGACTTTTTGTGTGGAATTTGTTATAAATTAGACTTCCTAAATTATTATTTATACGTAGGCTCAAAATATATATTAAAAAAAAATTGCAAGCACACATAGTTTGTAATATGTCGCTGATTTGAAATATAGGTAGCGAGTAGTGTAGTGTTGTGACGTGTGAGACTGACCCCGGCCACCCCCCATCTTGCAGACGACCTGGTGTCCGAGCGCGAAAAGAGCAAACTTCTGCAGGAAGAGATGGAGGCCACTCTCCACGACATCCAGAATATGTGAACACCTCGCCCAACCCATCCCACACGCTCGCCCGCTCCCCTCACTACCGCCCGTATCGATCAAACTTTCCCAACACTAGTTGAGAGATCGTCACCCGCTAAAATCTAAACAAGTTATATTTATTCAATGACGTTTCACACGGGGGCGGAAAATGAGGAGAGCGGGCGACTAGATGTTATTAGTTTTAGAGTAATTGCCAGCCGCTTATTTTTTCTTAATGTAACGTCAAATTCGAGTGTTCGCTATGACAACACTGCCATGTGCAATTTTTTTTATTATTTTGATACACAATTTTAATATTCGCTGTAATTGTCGAAATATGTATATGTCCTCGGTTATGTTAGTCATTATTTAAAGAGCGTGTCTGTTTAGATCGTTTACATAGGACAGTGCGTATGCAGCTTAGAAGCACTCTTAGTTAAGGCCAAATGTCGACATTCCAAGTTGGGGACCAAAATGCTTTTGCGTTTATACACTCAATATTAAAAGACATTCTAGCACTAGTATTTGAAATTTGCACATTTTGCATAATTAATTTCGGATTCCATGTAATCTGTCCGAGTCGCCACCGCCGACCGTCGGACTCGCGTCGAGTGCACCATGCAATACTGAACTCTTTATTTACTTAATATTAGATGAGAGATTAGATATTTTATTTAATGAGTGATGGCAACAAATAATTATATTTATAAGAATATACTTACTTTGAAGTATAAACGAGTATTCCGTAATGTATTTTATTCCGAGTACATATTGTTATCTCGTGTCATAATTTGAGTTTGTTGTTATTTATTTACCGTGTCGACGAAGAAACGATAGCCGTCGATCGCTGCGGTTTGGTTTCAAGTCGCGCGTTTCGCGATCGATATTATACTGCTGGCAATTATCGCGTCTCGCCGCGTCGCGTCGCGTCACATCGCGTCGCGGCGGACGTCGCATGTCGCGTGACGAACGTAGCGCAACAACAAACTAACCCTGTAATATGAACTATCAAACGAACGATGGATTTCCGTATTTTTATATGTTGTCGATTAATAAAACGGTACATGAGTATGTTCGTAAGGAATAAATTAATGATTTTTAAGATTATTCTAACAAGTGTTTATAAAATATAATATTATTATTTTTAACCCGTGTGTTCATTTACTAATCGGCGTCCCCTGTCCCGACTCGCTAACCTCATCGGTCGATTCTATCAGCTATCACGCACTGCGACTATAAATATCATGATCATGTCCCGAGCCCCGTCCGAGGTCGCGGCGGAGACACCCCGGCACGGGCACGGAGCGAGCTCCCCTAGAGTAGCCGGTGATAACGCATGCGGCATGTCCCCGAGCGAGGCGCGCGGCCCCGCCCCGCCCGCCGCCCGCGCTCACCCCGCGCCGCCCGCAGATGACCTCATCGGCGAGATCGAGCGGTTCAACGACATCGGCGACGACATCGACGACTCCTTCGTGGAGCTCATCCCGGGTGTGGACCCGAACTTCCGCCAGCTGGAGGTGGCGCGCAAGGAGTACGAGCGCCTGCACCCGCCCAAGCTGCCCACGCCGCCACCACCGCCGCCGCCCAAGGAGCCCACCCCGCCGCCCAAGGAGCCCACACCGCCGCCCGCGCCAGTGGAAGCTCCCGCACCCCCATCCGACCCCGCCGCGCCTCCCGCAGACGGAGCCCCAGCCGTGCCACCCGTCGACGGGGCAGCTCCCGCAGAAGGAGCTCCAGTGGCTCCTCCCGCGGAGGGCGCCCCGGCTGCTCCGCCGGCAGACGGCGCCGTTCCCCCTGCAGAGGGAGCCGTGCCGCCGGTTGACGGAGCTGCCCCGCCGGCTGACGGTACCGCACCCGCCGCCCCACCTGCTGAGGGCGGCGCTCCAGCCGCACCGGTGGAGGGAGCGCCGCCCGCGGCCGACGGCGCGGTGCCAGCGGCTCCGGCGGCCGACGGTGCCGCTCCTGCCGCTCCTCCCGCTGAAGGTGCGGCTCCGGCTGCTCCCCCAGCGGAGGGTGCCCCCGCCGCGGCTCCGGCGCCGGCCGAGGCCGCTCCCGCCCCGGCGGCGGACGCGGCGGTGGCCCCGCCAGCTGAAGTCCCCGCGACTCCGGCCCCCGCCCCGGCTCCGGAAGCCGCGCCCGCCCCCGCTCCCGAACCCGCCCCCGCGCCCGCCGAAGCCGCTCCACCTTCTTAAAAACATACGACACCCCCGACTCGCTAAAATGACTGAGGCCGAACGACCGGACCGGACGAAAAGGAAAATATATATTAAAATGTTTATATTTTAATTTACAAATAAATAACGTGAAACATAGCTGATGGAATGGTATTTCAATGGTGCGATTCGTGTCTAACGGGAAGTGGGAGCGCATGCATGGAAGTGACAGAGGAGTAACGCGCGGGTGTCGTGATGCAGACGACCTGATCGCCGGCAAGGAGATGTTCCACGAGATCGGCGGCGAGCTGAACAGCGCGTTCGAGGACATGGGCCTGCAGGCCAGCCTGCCGCGCCTCACCACCTGCGACCGCTGCACCTGCTGCCACTGACCGCGCCAACACAATCACACTGCTGCATTTATATACTACACCTCTAACGCTCCCGACGATAGGACCGACGACAGCTTTCTAACAGAAACCGCATGCTAAACTAAATAAAATAAACCGCTACCTTTACGAGTCTTCCACTTTAAACCGAGCTTAAGGTAACACCGAGGCGAGGCATGGCTTCAAATAACAAGGATCGCAACATGTAAGCATTCATTGATTTATTTACATAGACATTAATTATGAGAGGCGGCCGCAGACGGCGCTCGCGGGCAGCGTGCGTCGCGGCGCGCGGCGCTCCTCTGTGGCCTACATTATGCTGCACCACTAATTACTGCTTACTACTTGACTTGAAAGATACATTCTAATGGAAATGTATACGTATCACACATGATATTAGAATCAATAGTTCAATAAAGCACATGTCATGGGTTCGATTCCCATAAAAGTAGGTACTACAATTATTTATAAAACTAAAGCTTAGTATTATAAGGAACCTACCTAATATGTAGATATTTCAGTGCTCAACGCTATTTATCTTTTCACACATTCACTATATAAAATTACCAAATGGTTACGCATATTTTTTTTACTCGTATTAGATATTGAATTATCATTTGATGACCACTATATACTGGATTTAGGTGAAGATCATCACAAGCGTTGTTGATATTAAAAATGCTAGGCAATGTGAATGCCCTCAGGCAGCCTAGTCCAAACAATGTAAGCAACGTTTTTTGCTAAAACTGTGCAAAGTCGATACACCGAACAAACTAAAATAAGCAAATGTTATGTATGGAAATTGGTGATTAAGTAATACTTAGATAGAATAAAAATAAGTACTTATTCTAGAGTCAAACCTATAAAATTTGCCAGAATACAACTTGCGATGAGATTTTAGAATAATCATTGTTGTTAGGTATTGGTTGGCTCCATTCCATTCTGATTGGAGAAATAAGTTATATTCTAACCAAGATTCTATTATAATCTAAACTATCCTAAGACCAAGTTACATCGATCGATTTGGGCCTAAGAGTATTTCTTGGTTTTTTATTCTGTAGATATTTTTTTAAGAATAAATTTATTTGGGCTGTGACAAAAAATAAGAGTTTCGTATATACTTCAGCTATTTCAATGCCATTAACGTTTCACATAGTAGTGAATAAAATTACGTGTTTTATAAAAATTCACTACAGCTGTAATGCTACAACCACATTATAAGGCATATACAAAAAGAAAGAAAGAAAGAAAAATCATTTATTTGACATCACACATTAAAAGTACTAACTAAAACAAGGAAAAAACCAAGGCAAATGTGCTTTTAAAGACTTTTGGCACCTACAAGAACTTATTATAAATATTTATTAGTCACAGCCCACAGGTGCCAATTTCTATGTATAAAATTATTCTTATTCTTAAAACTCAGTAACTTAGGTGTAGAAGTATACCATAACCGTGCTTGGATGTACAGACGAGCTGGTCGCCGAGAAGGAGAAGTACAAGGACATCGGAGACGACCTCGACACCGCCTTCGTGGAGCTCATCCTCAAGGAGTAACTTCCTTCGAAGGTCATTCCAGACGGGCACGGCGATACCACCAGCCATGCGATTCACTACACGCTATCTGAATACATGTATTCTTTATAATTTTATACTTTCGGTTAAAGTATTCATACCCATAGCTTTATGGCCGTATTTATTTTCGAGTAATATATAATAAATAATACATTAATTTATTACTTACGTTCTTTTGTTTGATTTTGTGTCATCCTTTCCCGTTTCTTTTTGTCTAAAGCAGTGGGAAATTATAATTGAGTAGGTATAAAATATTAGTTAAATGATATTTTGTTTTTTAAGATCTATCATTTACTATATTCTAAGAGATTTTTAATTTCTGTCAGAACGAATTGAAATTATCCTAGTAATTATACTTTTGTGACTACAGATTCAATATTATGTCTAATCCGATGTAAATTTAGTGTGGATAATATTTTTTTATGTTTTATTAATTAAAGTAAAATAGTTTACAAAAAAAAAAAACTTCAAATGCCGCGCTAGTCATTTCCAGTACCAAGTTTGAGGTTTTATCTCCATATCTCTGGACTCAGTTCATCAGGTCACGATGTAATTACAATGGGACCAAATTTTCTAAATATGAATATATTCTGAGGTACGTGACTAAAATAAATAAAACTCCTATTTCGTCGGTTGAAAAGACATAGCATTTGTGTTTGGATGTAGATTTCGCTCCGAATTGGGCTCCAAAAACAATAATAATTGGCTTCGTTAATTCAGTAATAACTTCATTTAGAGCGTTATTATAGGACGAACATAATACGTTCAGATTTGTATTAGGAAACAAGATCTACTTAGACAAACTTTATAGTAAGTACTTAGTGTAATTTAATTACATAGGTAACATGAGAGTAACCTGCGTACCTAAGGCCAGGCCTCCCTCACTCGCCCATAGCTACAGCGATTTATACCTAAACTTTCGTGATCTGCGCCGGTACTATCTGCCAGTCGTTTGTCACTGATCACGATACGAAGGCTTGTGCAAGTATACCGGAGCGTGTGTGTGACAAAACTTGCACAAGTTTCCTGACTTGCACAAGTCTGGTAGGCAGATCATTTAAGTTTTTCATAGTCATTTTGCGGGTTTGACAAAAAACAAGCACAATATGTTTCATTTTTTATGCTACCGATACTAAAATGACAAGACGGCGTAAAATTCACTTTTCCGACATAAAATTCGACTCTTAGTCAGGAACTTTGAAGTAATTTTGTGAGGTAAATAAAAATAATTCGTAAACTTTTTTTTTACTTTATTGAGTCAACCCTTTACTGTATCGGGGCGCGCCAGCACATCGCGCGCTGAACGAAGTAATAACAACGCTAGGTCGAGCGCCTAAGACACATTTTTGCTTGTATTGTCTAAAATAAACGTTGGTATTGTGTTTTTGTAGGGGAGTGAAGTATCTGTTACGTAGTAACTATTATATAATCTGTGCTAAGGCGCTCTCTCCGTGAGCGGAAGTATCGTGACGATTCACTTCGTTCAACGCCGCTATGTGATATCACTGCGAGGAACTTAATATTTGATAGCTTGGTGAGAAAATCGTAGCGATACGCACGTGGAAATGATGCCTAAATCAGCCATTATAAATCGTCCCGTGGTCAGGCTCACCTAAAAGCTAAATTATTATTTACTGTGAATGGCTTTCGTAGTAATATTTATCAATAGATAGTTATGTACGCACGCTTTGGAATTGTTAGTTTGTATTTTTTACTTTAGTACCTATAAGTTATGTGATTTTAATTGCATGCAGCACCAGACATCCCAAATACCTAGCCACCTACCGGAGCCTATAGGTACTATCCTAACTTAGGTATTGAGTATGTTTGGCTTATTAGCAGTTAGTTAAGCTTATTATCAGTTTGCGTACATTGCAAGCTTAAACGTAGTTGAGCACAGTTATATTATAAGCTTGGATGGCCTTTATGTGCCGCACAGAAAAAGCTCTTGACCAATATCTCACTGATGTTAGCCTACTTGCCAATATGTTTATTGTAGCATTTAATGTTATAGGCGTCTTAGTCTGTGTTGCATCTGTTCTGTTGCTTACATATTTTTTTTATATCGTGTAGGCGCTAGAGTTTGGTCACTATCTCACCTGATGGTAAGTAATGATACGGGTAGAGGGTCGTAGCACGCTAGGCCTATGCATAGGCCTAGGATAGGAACTGGCTTTCAAGGAATGCTACCGGAACACATTAGAAGTTTTGGCGACAAATTTTGAAACATGCCTCTAGTTTGCTAAATGCTAGACCTGTATACCTAAAAGTTCATTTATATAATGTGCTACGCTATTTTACTGAGATCCTTTGAGTATTCAAACAACTGAATACTCAAAGCTGAGAGCCAATATCAGCCGTTGTCACAGAATAATGAATAGTACAACCGTTGTTTGAACTTAGGCAGTACCCTTGGTACCTAGGTACGAGTCTTCATCGTAAACGCTTTTGACAGATCTCATATAGTTCTCGACTTATTCTGGCTCCCTGGATAAGTTTAGTGAAGTGTGAAAACCACTAGAGGAGCTATATCGAGTTTGGTATGAAAACTCGTACAAAGGGTACAGAGCTAAGCCAAGTCCCCTTGGTCGATTTAAGAAATTACCATGTTACTACATTACTATAAAATACATCATATAGATATAAAATACTACATTAAAATAATTTGGCATAAAAACTATTGACAACAAATATCAATCGAGTTTAAGTGCCGTACAAGCGATTTTTTGCCAGTGTTTGAGAAGTGCCTCCTTACGTAGTACTATTAATCAATTTGTGCAAGGTTAGGTCAGTACATTATACGAAATTACACATATAAATCTCTTATATGCACTACATAATAGCAGACTGATATCATAATTTGGCTGTATAATCCATATATATTATGCAGGCCTAATATCTCGTATAAACACTTTGAAGGGCCGGATGTAGGTACATGCAACGCTACTTCTTTACGCAAGTCATCAGTGGCAAGTTTGAAATTTTCACTTCGTGTTCCTCTCACTCCGTGTACTTCGTGTGTAGATATACGAGTATTTACATCACATTTTGATATAATTTTTACGAGACCGATCTGCAGCAATATATACCCAATCAATAAAAAGAAAAGCCTATCCAAATCGGTCCACAAATGCCAGTTCCACATAATATATATACATAATATAAATAAATAAAATACATTAGTATAATATGTAAATAAATAAATATACATTCGCCATTCTAGTGTACCACCATCCTCCCTCGACCTTATGTATTGACCTTCCTAATGTAATTATAATATGAGTAGTTAAGTAATATGACATTTTTTGTAAAAAAATTATAATTTATTGTAAGAATTTTATAAATTTGCAGTTTGTTTTAAGAAAATAGTGATTTGTTGTAACATTTGATAATATGGGCATTGCCTGAAATAAACGGATTTTATCTTATTTTATTTTATTTTTACGTCAGTTACTTACATGTGATATTAGTCAAACTTGGTATTAAAAAAACCTAATAAATCAATATTCACACACGAACAGTACCTAGTACACTTTGTGAAGGTTGGTTAAAACATTAAGGAAACCGAAAATTAATGTACTTACCTACAGTATTTTGTGCAATGAACTAACACACTAACCAACTAACGTCCCTGGCAGATGAGGTGGTCGAAGAGCGTAGTAAATACAAGGCTATAGCAGAAGAAGTGGACCAGACGTTCGCAGACCTCTCCGGGTACTAGCCTAGAAAGCAACCTTCGTACGGTCGCCATCTTGTCATGGCGAAAAAACGGCGTGAAGTGTGTGCGCGATATTATCAGCTAGTGGATGTTCTATGCTTATAAACTTCTTTGCACGCCTTATTGGACACGAAGCTTCGATCTTTTAGTTGTGAATGAATGAATGCAGCCTTAATAATGATGATTAGACTGGCTAGTATTGATTATGTGATAGCTAAGTGCATACCAACTATAGATAATAAGTAGGCTATTCTGCCTAAGGCAACTGCCTAAAATGTCATCAGCTCAGAATGTGTAAGTCTAGTGCTGATTGAAGATGGGGAGTTCCAAAAGTTGTTAGTGACATGAAAAACAAAATATGGAAAAAGTTTAATTAAAGCTTTTTGAAATAGGTACTCTCGTCCAACTACAATGCATTCGGGAAAACCAGCTTTCGAAATATTAAAAATAAAACTGGCCAAGTGCGAGTCAAACTTTTGTCTCGCCAGGGTCTCGAACTCCCGGTTTGTAATTCCATTCACTAGGAACTGATTTACGGCCTTTCTCAGAATTACTGCTATTACTCTACTGTATTGTTTCATTCGTCAGTTGTAAGGATGTAAAATACGTTTTGCAAAGTTCCTCTTTGGAACATTTGTAGAATACAATGGGAGTTGTGATCTTCAGTGAGAGCACAGATAACTAGAGTCCATTCTCCATGGGTGAGAGAATGAGGTGGCAGGTCTTTAAAAAAAGAACTACTCACAGGTGGCCAATGATTATCTCCAAAGAGATTTATATTCTAATTAGCCGTCAGTTCAAAATAGTTTCAAGAAAAAAGAGATTGTATTTATTCTGTGGCTAACAATTTTTGGAACAACCTAGGCATGATGACAGCATATTGGCCCCGCTTCTAACAGTGTTTCATTTTACTTTAACTGTATTATTTTACGAATATATAAGGCTTCAGTAAGCACTTTTTGTCAAGTAAAACCTACAGTGTATTCTATAATAACTGGTACTAATTAAGTGATTAGATAGCCAAGGCAGTGCTTGCTTTAGTTATAAATAACGCTAGTGGGTGAATATGGAACATGTCCAAATCCAATGTGTTTATGAATGATACGTGATGTTTATAAGATTTAAAAGATATTTTTGAACAATAATTACTTCCTTACGTAAGAGTTGGATGTATAATAAGAAAATTAAATATCAAACTTAGTTTTCGACACTGTCTGTCTGTTTTGCTGCCTGTCTAATTAATACACACCCACTTTTTAATGTAGAATGTTATCATAATTTTTAGGCTTCCAACGGAACCCTATTACTGAGACTTTACTGTCCGTCCATCCGTTCGTCTGTCAGAGGGTACTGTTAGTCTGTACATATCTAACAGTAATATGTAGTAATAGGTATCCTTGAAGTGTAATGTATGAATTATATATTTAGCCTACGTGTGCGAGTCCAACTTGCAATTGGCCAATTTATTGTTTTCTTCTTATGACGTGTCGAAAACTAGGTAAAACGTCTACAAATATAACTTTTTATTTTATTTGCAAGTAAACATAAAATATTGTGGTTTAAGACGTTTTATTTCTCAAAAGAAATTCACTTAGGTTGTACATGAGAAATTCGCAATATATTACAGTAAGTCTTTATAAGTGCTTACTTGATCAGATTTTATGTTCTTCAAATTGTAAGTACGAAACAAAATAAAATATAAGATAGGTAGATCTCCATATACCTACACATCATATATCGACGCTTGCTATAGCTAGATATCTTGTATGTTGCAGCTATGGCTGCAACATACAAGATATCTAGCTTATTATTCTATTCTATTCTATTCTATTATTCTATCCTATTATTCTATTTGCAATGATAGTAAGCGTCGTTTTTTATTACTGTAAATACTACAGTCCTCAAAGTACCTTTTAGAGGTGAATTTTGTGAAGGTGAAATTTTTACGACATTGCCTGCCTTTATAATAAAAAATTTACTCGAGGTTTGTATCATATTACAAAATGTTAAATCAGTGAAGTCTTAAGTTCCTCGATATGTAAAATAAAAGCATTATTTTAAGCATTGTAACACTGCCAGTTTCTATGGTCTAATTTTGTCACGCGTAATACATGTACTTACATACCTACGTATTTATTTCGTATGTTTGAACATAGCAGCGCTTTATTCTGATATGATTTTTATTTTCAATTGGAGTTAAAAGGCTGCAAAATATGTATTGCAACGATTTGAAAAATCTGTTAGTAACATGTCTCTATACAAACTATTTCGATATTAGTAACTTGGAAGGACGAAGCACCCAGTGAGTCGGTCATCATCAGGCTATCTCTGTCCGCTGCTAGACATCAGCCTCACCTATGGCACGCCACTGAGCTCAATAGCTAAATAGCTCACTCAAAGAGTTGCTTGCTATAAAGGTTCTGCGAGCCAAGTTTTGAAACATTCAAAATTTTTTTACGCTAAGAGTGAGATGTATATATAGCAGCATCTCATTCTATCAGACGTAATATTACTATAACAATGATTTAGACCCTATGTGACGCCCCGAGAAGGTACACTGAAATATTTTCTGAGATAATTCAATGATATGCTACTGCGCGTAGCACTTATCTACGAATCCGTAGCACGAAAGCGTTGAAATGTCTCTTAGACATTTCAACGCATTTTAACGCCTTCTAAAATAAATGTGTTACAAAAGATATTCATTGATAAATAACCACAGAAATATGAATAATAATATGCAGACCTCATTATTCATATTTCCGTGTAAATAACTAACCTTTGTTCAGGTGGCTGTGCTATAACTGCATATAAGTTAACCCATTTGCTATTTTAATATAAAAGCAACTATACTTTGGTATGAAAATCTGCCTTTCATTAATTTGCATCCATGAATTGAATTGAGGTTTGGTAGAGACATGTCTTGAAGATGATTAATTACGCAATAATTATTGAAATATTTCTGCAAATATTTTATTTGAATTTTAATATCGTTCGAAAACAGTCTTATGAACATTTGTAACGACTTATGTTTTTGTAAGCTTTTATAATAAGTTATGCCAAGTTTTGGACCTATGTACATTATTGAAATCGCTAAGCAATAGATTTTGTACGTTTTGATTAGTATTTACCTATAGGTTATACAACTACATCATCTGGAAAAAAATTAGCACATTGGAGTAACTAAGTAATTAACATATAAATATATTCCCCATAGATATTCTTTCAGTAATGATTAGTCGAAACATGAGATTGGAGATATAAAATAAACGGTATGAAATCTTTCGAGGCTTAAGAGAGAACGCAGGGGTGCACTTTTGCATACAAATGTATTACCCCGTTTCCTCTCTGGAAAATGCTTCTAGAGCAAAATTTGTTTGCACAAAAAATAAAGGTCTGCCGTAGCTATGCCCCTTAATTACCCCTATCATTACCTTTTTTTTAACAACAAATTGCAAAAAGAAATATAAGTCTTTTAATCTCCTCTTTGAGATTTTTGAAGAGTCATATTTCTATTTACAATTGGTAGGTCAAAAAAAGAAAATGATAGCGTAACTACAGCAGACCTTGGTTTTTTGTAGGAACTAATTTTGCTCTAGGAGCATTTTCCGGGGAGGAAACGGGGGAATACATTTGTATAGAAAAGTGAACCCCGCGTTCGCTCTTAAATCTTTGTCTTGTGCGTTCATAACTAATTGCCTGACGCAGCGTTGTTTGAAGTCAGAAAAATGTACCTAATAACGCCATGACGTTACATTAAAAGTACGATTTCATTTTATCAAAGTATTTTAAACTTTTATACAAGTATTGACTGATTTTAAATAAAAAGCTTTCACATACGAAGTCACATATTAAAAGCTGAACTAGATTTTGTATATTCTTTTATTGTTCCAATGTGTTATATTTTTTGGTAATCCAGTAATTTTAATTCTGTATTATGATCCGTATTATAAGTATTTTCCAAATAGTGTTTTACCGGTGTAGCTTTCCCAGCAACGGGGTCATGTCAACGCTTTACGTATTGTTCGACAATCTTAAAAATACATTTATATTGAATACTATAAGCATGGCTTTTATTTGTTCATTGTCCATTGGAGATCTAATGATGATACAATTGTTTATTGTAAAATATAGTTACAAAATCTCAAAATTGGTTTTGACGAACTTAATAGGTATTTAAAAGTCGTTTAAAACATTATCATCATAATCAGCCGGTGTCAGTCCATATCTGGACGTAGGCCTCTCTCTAGATATGCCACTGAGCCCAATCTGCGGCTCGATTCAATTCAAACATAAGTATCCTTTTTTTACAAAACATGCAGGTGAAGAATGTATACCATAATGTAACAGTAGTAGTACTATTCATATATGTAATTATTAGATGCTTTACCACAGTGAAATATAAAGGTATACTATCGCCTTGTCTTTTTCTACAAAAGTAAATAAGGTACGTAATCTCTGCATCGCATAATTATAGATTGTTAATTTGTTCTAAACCTAGTTCAAGGCGAGAATAGTAAGAAATTATTTCGTAAGATATAACCTGATATAGTTACCAACCCTGTAATGATCTTACTAATAACTGTTGTAGTTCAAATCAACCTCACATGCTCATATTACTTCATGGCTTTAAAATAATTGAGGGATTAAAATATTTATGGTTGTTCTACCTAGCTGGTTATGCTTTTGTTAGGTAATCCATGAACGTACAGACTTGATACTATATTTAAATTGTGTAAGCACGAATAAAGTACTTAAACGAAGAGAGACTATGCTCAAATTTAAAGGTGGCATATGTCAATTTCAGTGTTGTATTCTCATTGAAGAAGATTGAAGCCATTCTAGTTTATGTGTTTGTATGTCAATGAAAACTAAAGGATTGTAGCCCTTTTCCAAGAATAATAAAGTAGGTAGCGAACATGAGGATCTTCGCTACCTCTTACCACTTATTCTTGGATGTATTGTGTTTACCCAATGAAAGCTTTATATCATCAATGAACTGAGACGCTCTAAATATAGTGAAGATCAGTAACATCTCGCCACCGGATGTGATTAGAAACTCGAGATAGAGTGCAGCGTGTTGAATATCTGTGAGATCCTGTCAGCTGCAGGCGTGCAGGCGAACGATGCGTTCGTTATAGCCGGCATTGACAGCACACTGTTTTGATATGATCGGCTTGCTGATTGAAGAGCTAACGTCCCCGGTGGTGCGCCGGCGCCGCCGCTGACTTCGCGAAATGCGCGCGCGAGCGGCGCGTGCGAGCGTGACGGGTGGCGGTCGCCGTGTTGCGATCGCGATCGCCGCGGGATTGGAATCCTGGATTTTTGGCACCGAAAATAGTCGGGCGGGCGCGCGGCGCGGTCCCGAGGGCGGGCGGCGCGCAGTGCGTGTCGCTCCGCCGTGTGAACAGCCCGCTCGTGAGGTGAGTGTTGCGTCCGCGCACCTCGCGCCCCAGCTTGGATACTCCACCGCCAGGAGTGCAGGACCCGCCGCCTGCAGACAGTGACCCGTGAAAGTGAGCGCCGTGGCCTATCCAAGCTGGTGGACGCTCCACCGGCCCTTTCGGTGATATCAATCTGTGCTGCGGTAAACTGTCAATGGATGTTTTAACAAATGAGTAAATTGTAATCGGTGTCGAATCGTGTGAAAATGTGAAATTTGCAAGTGAGATGGAGTGAAAGCACGATCGCGGGCGCTTCGCGTTCTCTATGGATATGACTCGGGTTTCAGTAATCGCGCGTCCTCGCTGAAAATAGTGGTCGCCGTACCGCCCACGGGCGCCCCCCTCTCCCCCGCTCGCTGTTACCTATTTGCGGCATGCCCGAACATTAGTATTTATTTAGCGAGATGAGGAAACTCGTCTCAATTTTTATTTAGACTGAGACGTGGCCCATATCTCGCGTAATTAGGACGTCGCTGCGTGGGACGCCCGACGTGTTATCGGTTTCTTATTTCAACGGAACGTATGACTGGATCTGGACATGCACAGTTTTACATTTTTGTAATACAATAGACGTCATCGTGAACTACATTTTTAGGACATTACCTCGTTCATACACTTCAAAACGCATTCATACACTGGACCGCAAAGTGAAATGGAATCACTTTACTATGTAGCGAGTTTTTATGATTTTCTTTCGATATAAATTCTATTGATGATAAATTATGTTTCTCAGTATCGCAGAAAATAGAGTTTACAGAATGTAGGGTAAGCTCACAACCTGGGAATGTTGGCACAGCTTCAAAGTGGCTACATCGTTCAGCACACGAAGCGAGACTAAGTATCGCCGAATATTTAGACCAGAGGTGTAGAAATTACTCTTACGGATCGCACCTGAGATATCTAGGTGACTTTACACTTCCTGTATTATATGAGCTTTCAAGAATAGATGTCTCGTTTCTTGTAGGCATGTCTTGTCAGTACGACCTGTTGATTGCTACTGACTTAGAACATAACTTCATTAAATGGATATTGACTTAGTTGCATACACGTACAGTTGACATTAGTATAGTTTTAAATTAAACAAAAGTTTTAAAATACTCTCATAATATTTATTGCCTACTTAACTTCTCCAAATCACATTCAATTGAACTATAAAATAAAATATAAAAATGATTTTGGTAAAATATAAAAAATACTGTACGCAGAAATTTCACGAACTATAATTTCAATATGGAATCAAAAAATCATAAAAAATACTTACAAAAGACTTCACCGCTCGTTGCTACGAGCGACATTGAATAAATACTACAATATTAATCCAAATAAGATTTTTTTTGACCTTGCGTTGTTTTTTTTGTTCTACTTAATGTCAATGAATGGTAGGTGATAGTGACCCGAGTGATAAATATGTTTCTAAATGTCAATGAATGGGAACAGATAGCAAGCTTGATGAAGCATGTGCTCAATACTGATCAATGACTGAGTCTCGATCAGTCTAGTTCAAGGTCAACTGTAGTTGGTTTTGTAGACTTTATGGTCTTATGTTACCTTTCAAAGGTTTTTTTTTCTTTAATGTACTTTACAATAATCAAAGGGAAGACACGTTGTTTACACAAGGCATACAATTTTATTTATTCTTCGGAATTGAAATGTTGAACTCCGTTGAAATGGAACAGTTGTCTATAAAGCAATGATACAGTTTTTTAAATATTTTTGTGTGCAATCTTCCACAGATGTTAATGTACGTCAATGCGATCTTTCATATTTTTATTATCGTTATTTTACTAAGAATACGCGAAGTTTCACTAAGACTTATCTATTTGAATTGTATGAACTTAATATGGATCTCTATTTTATTTAAAATTCTATAATTTACACACGTTTAAAATATTAATATCTAGATATCTTCGCCGAAAGAGTTCAAATCCTTATCCAACATAGCAATTAAGGGCATTGCGCCTACACTCGACGACATCAGATCAGCCTACAATAAAACGACCCGAGTGGTTCCCGCTCAGGCCTCATTCGTTAACATTATATTTAGCAAACTTTCCAAGCTACAGCTGTTAGCAAATATCTGAAAAACGGTGTTATTTCTGAACAATATGTAGAGGTATCGTGGAGAGTTGACGAGCGGCCAGAAATATCCACGTACTATCGCGTCATAGCGAGCGTTATTTTCGCGTAGCTCTCGAAAAACACCGGGTTAGTTCTACTTTACTGCAGTTTTATAGCTTGGAGGAACAGTAATGTTTTATCAGGGTATAAAACTTACCCTTTATGGCTGGAACAAATAATAATGGTATCATATTCGCTTGATGTAGCAGCTTATCTCATCAAATGTTTGCACACGAAAATGTCTTTCTTGCACGCAACGACGACGACGTTTCTTGTATAAAACGATCTCAGTGGTTACTATGAAAAATTGCACAGTAGTTTTAATCATTGCAAATAAATAACTTTTTATAGACAATACAGCAATATAATATACAATTTGTTTAGTTTTTACAAGATCGTAGAATCAAATGAGATTAAATTAATTCTAGTAACAAAAAAGTCGAGTGAAATAATTCATAAACTACGCTTAATTATTATGTTGGAATTGAGCAACGTACTAAGTACGTACTTACCTATTAATTTTATCTTTAAATATATATGACATTATTTACTATAAATGAGCGTACAATAAATAAGAAAGCTATTATTAGTACTTAAATTAACCTAAACTTGATTTGGTTCATTTGAGATTTTAGTATAGCTTCAGAGAGAAACAAGTTAAAATGCAACAGCTAGAGGTCTTAGGAAAACACTATTTGAGAGATTGAACATGCGTTTCATAGTTTTCAGATCCTACACAAATATTAATTATTGAAACAAATAGCTGTAATAAGCTTTAGCTGTAGTAATAGAGGTGGTTTATTTTTTTTTACGGCGGAATTCACGAATTTTATTATTATTTTTTGTCAAATACAAGAGCATTCGTATAAAATGCATAGAAGTAGTAGTATCGTATTATATAAGTAACAGTAATATCTTATAAATCTCTGCCTAGAAAATCTACCATCTCGTAGATTTTATTATGAGGATAAATAGGTAATTTTACGTTAATATATGTCATTTTATTTAAGTCAACAAATATACTGTTATAATAGTGCGCCAAACACGACACATGACACACCTATCGATATTGTTCAAGCATAAAAAATACAAAAAAAAATGCTACTTACATACACAAAGAAATGAAATTACTTCTCAGAGCCATGTTTATAAGTACTTATATTATACATTATTATCTGTTCTGTGACTGTACTTACCTAAGACTTCCTAGCAGATCTTCGTAGATCTGCAAGTCGCGAGAACATCAGTATTTTCCTAGGCATTTTTGTTAAATCGTAGAGTGCATTATCATCTCATCTTCAAATGGGACAGAAGTTTAATGCTAATATAAAAAATATAAAAAAGCTTCCGAAGTAGATACGAAAATGTTATACTTTTGTGAGTATCATAAAGTTCTCGTTAAAAAATGAAACTTATTCTCTGTAATTGAACTTCAAGATAAAACACCCACTAAGTAAAAAAGTTAAATCTTCTATTAATCGCCAGAGTATATATAATAGCATTCAAACCACATTGCTGCACACTGCAGAAAAGCTTTAGCGTAAGATAAATCTGGAACTATTTTCAGCTTTAGGCATAACCACATAACACCCAACGCGAATACACGTCATGTCGGTTATTGTAAACATTCATCAACACCGACAGTTTTGTACGTGCTCTCATATTTTAAACTTACAAATATTTGGGTAAGATGTGGATCAGCAAGCTTTAAAGAGTTGGAGTTGGAGTAAATTGTTTGGATTTTGAGGTCAGGTCAAGGCTATTCCAACTTTGATTGTAATCATTTTAAGTTTATTAAATTGCAGAGTAGATTTTATTTAAGATAATTATAACTAAAATCAGATACATTCAAATCCGTAAACCTCATATTGTGTTTTAAATTTTGAATGGATCCGAAAGCTATTTGGTCTTGTTTATACTATTTATTCTGTGGTCTTGGCAACCTTTTCAACAAAAATAATTGTTTTTTTGCATTCAATCGCAAGAAGATCGTCATAAGTTTGCGATCGGAGCATTGAGAATTGTAAAGATCCGAGTAAAAGGAGATAAAGTTTTCGAATCAGAACATTTTCGAATGATTCTAAATAGCCATGATTGCAAGCATGCTCAGAAAAATCCGTTATGGAAAACCATTGCAGATTAGTTACTCTAATTTCTTATTCTGATCAAGTTTTTTTTTCATCTTATAGGCTAGCGTTTGCCCACTATCTCACCTGTTGGTAAGTGATGATGCGGTCGAAGATGGTAAGCACGCTAGGCCTTTCTAGGCTTAGAATGGGAACTGGCTCTCAAGGATAGCTGCCGGAACACATTAGATGTTTGGCGACAGATTTTCTAAATTGAGGGTGGTAGCTGGCCAGGCGGATACTAGATAATGTCCTACCACCATGCGGGGGTTGTTGGTTTCTTAACGATGTTTTTCCTTCACCGGAGGTCACTCACTGTGAAAAGCGCACATACATTTTTCGACAGAAAAATCCATTGGTGCACGGCGGTTTGAACTCTACACTCCCGATTACGCCACCGGGCCCTCAAAAAAGTATGAGGAAAGAACATATACCATAACTTTTATTCAGTGCAAATTCGACTTTTATTTTCTTACAGATATAACATTCCATCAAGTATCGTAGGTACAAGCAGCAAACACTTACAACTTTACCAATAACACAGACTAAATAATAGTTGCCAAATAACAACAAGAACGATACAAAGTAATAAAGCTGAAAGTAGTAAGCAAAAGCAATCAGCCGTACCTAGGTAGATCCAAGTCCCTGTTACGAAAGTATCTGTAGGCAATTAAACTTGTTACCAACATTTAGCTGTGTAACGGTATTTTAGCACTGCACTGTGGATCATCTAGAAACAGATTGGGTTACATCTTTTCATTATTAAAACTACCATGAGTATGTTCGATAATGTATAGTAAATTTAAAACGGCTTAACTCACGTAATCTCAATCGAAATGGATTTTGAGGCCTCCGACCGGTTTCAGGATGAATCGCGTCCCTTCCGCAAGGAGTGCGGGCGGCGGAATTAATTATAAATTGTTGGTTACAGGATATTACTATTTAAATATTAAACTATAGAAAGCTTAAATTGTATCAACTGGGACTTTTTCTTTTCTTTACGTCTTATAGTATATGTAGTCCATAAAATATTTGATTGGTACTTAATAGTACATAATGTAATACTGTGAGAGCAAAAAAAACGTATTTTATTATTTTGGACAAAACCACAAATAAGCTGACTCTCGCAGCATAAGAAAATTGTCATTTACCTTGCCAGGTTGCGTGCATTGTATGTTCTCTAACAATAGAAAATAATGTTCAAACATAGCCTAGTAATATTTTAATAATGGCAAATATACAATAACATATATACAAATAAGTACATAAGATGCTACAAGCTAGACTACCAGCTAGATTTAGACCAAGATAATTAAGATAGTTTAAAAACCAAAACAACCGACTTCCATGCCGCGCGAGTCAGTTTCAGTAGCAAGTTTGAGACGTTTATCGTCATATCTCTGGAGATACTCATCAAATCTCTATATTCTATCGAGTACCTACATATATTTTCAAATGGTTTCATTTTAATTAGAAAGTTACATTTGGCTCTTTTTGAGTCTCTGGATCATATTGGTACCCTTAGTTATACATATTCTGTCTTTTAGACATTTCTATAAAGTATTTATTGGTCGTTATTTGTATTATGATCATAATATAGAAAGACGTTATTTAACAAGCATGAATTCAACTTAGATAGATTGCATAGAGCTCGACTTCGGGCCCACTCAAAAGATTAAGACTAGAACTTTTGAACTGCTTTTTAGTATTTATTTTTAGCGTTTTTATTTCCACAAAGAATAATAAGTAAATAATTATTAATCTCTTTGAAACAAAAACGGCAGCTCGATCGTTAAAAACGTAAAATCCAGTAAACGTATATGTGTTAGCTCAATGAATATTCAGCAGTGGTGTGTAGCAGGATTGGAGCCAAATTACCCCTCCATGGAGCTAGCTGGAATACCGCCCGTTCATCGGGATTAAGTTAATTGAATAACAACTTTCTGGGTTCGGTGTTCACAGGAATAGATCTTGTTTTTGCTGTATTGTAGGCAAGTTGGGCCCCGTAGCTGTAATTTAATTTCCACGTGTAAGATACACACATAAAATCAACGCTGTACGATAATGAAACGATCTACGATATTTTTACCCGACCTCCCAAAAAGAAGGAGGTTCTCAATTCGTCTGTATGTTTTTTTGTGTGTATGTTACGTGATTACTCCGTCAATTGTGAACCGATTTGAATAATCCTTTTTTTAATCAGTATGGTTCGTTTTCGAGGTGGTCCCATTGTAATTTCATCGAGATTTGATGAGTATCTCCATTACACCAATTACACCAATTTTGTCCCCAATGATAAATTATAGCTTCCATAAGCGTGGTAAGCAACGATTTTATGGCTTAAAACCATTTTTTTAAAACAGCAAACAAAGAGTAAGTACTTTGTTACACACAATCCAAAATTTCATCGTACCGGCAGGACTCGAACCCGCACCCCCCGGATTACATGTCCAGGTACTCTGACCAACTAAGCCGCGGTGCGATCCTATATACACGACGAAATTAATGGATTGCACTTTAACCAATTATGCATTGGTGGCGCCATCTATGATAACTATTTCGAAGTATTACACACTTTATATTTATGTACATTGTTACACACACAATCCAAAATTTAAAAGAGTAAGTAAACAATACTTGAAGACCATACTCATACAATACATTCTACATCTAGCACAATAATGACAATTACGTTTTTTTTTTAAATTTTAATATCACAGGAAAATACAAATCGTTACATTCGTACACACTATCATTGTGCTACATACTAACAAATAACAATATGTACTACCACAGAATAATGAATAGTAAAAGTACAAGTAGTTGGTAGTGTGATCATGATAATGAACATATCAAGTGACAATAAATACAAGTAGGTATATGTATGCATTCCAAACAAATGTATCACGTCCCGAACAGACACATCAATAAATCTGCTTCTAAAATTAATTGGGTTGAAATATAATTCAGCTTCATGACCAGCTCAGTTATGCATCCATCTGGCTGGCAGCTAGCCAACTCTCACTCGGGTTGCTAACGTACCAAACTTCATACTTATAGGCAATCTTATTTTTATCATAATTTGTAGATACGTTGCACAAAATAGAATTATACAGCTTATACAATTTAATATTTTAAGTAGCTGTAATCATAATTATAAAATCAGCAGAAAAATTATAAGAATGATGATCTGAAGAAGTAGTAGTAGAAGGGTAAGTAATAGAAGAGTAAAATCATATTTCTTTATTAGCTCAAAAATTTAAAAAATCAGACGCAGAGCGTCGTAAGTCTCGTGATAAATGACCTAAGCTATTTTAATATACTCAGTAATAAGATAAGTATTAATTTATTTACAGAAGTACTATAACTATATATACAATATAAACTACTCCTAAAACTATAATACAGACTATATAAAATCTACAAATAAAAAACTGAATTAAGGTCGCTGTCCGCTGGTAGGGTACCCAAAAAGCTGGCGACATTACCTCTTTGAATGGCAAGGCTAATTCGTAGGCCGAGGTACGCGCCAGCTCTTTCTTTCAGTTAAGTAATAAGTAACTAGTAAATAAATCAATAAAAATATTTCATGCTAATAGAATTATAAACAGAAGCATAATTAAATGAACACCTAATTTTATTAACCAATATTCCCTATTCTCGTACAAAGTTCAATATAACGGTTGTTTTTCATTTTGATTCCAGTAAAGTGATGGGAGAGAATGTATATAGGCGTTGGTCTGAGATGAATGTGGAATGACGGGTGTTTGAGAAATCACGTACGTAATTTGTGACGGAAATTCCCTTTCCTTTGAATGGGACATCTGTAAGTGATGACTTAAGGAAACCGCTTTCTGAATGTCTATTGAAGGAGGTTCTATATTATATTCTGTTTTAGATTGAATGGATATGTTTTTACGCTACTAAATTGCTTGTCTCAAAAGCATACCTAATGTTACACGTGCACCACGATGTTAATTTGCCAATCGGTGAAAAAATTTCTGCTTGCAGATATTTGTACCAAAGAAAGCCATTGAAAAGGAAAAATAGTAGTATTAAAAAACGAGTATGATAAATATTTACGGTGAACCTTTGAAAAATCTTTTCACTAATGCAATTTAAAACGGCTCTTAGTTAGAATAGTAAATGAAAAAGTCGAGGTTTAGAATGTTCTTGTCATAATTATAGCTTATTGTTAATTATGTACCTGGTTCATAAGTGTACGATGTAAATGAAATAAAATGAATGTTCTAATCTCAGAATACAGAATAAACATATCAATATCAAATACAGAAAGCGTCAACTCAGCTTTAAGTGAAGTCACTAAAACCACACTTTAAATAGTGTGGTTTCACGCGTCGGCGATTCGAAAACGTCACTTTGTCAACGTCTTTGCGTAGATAACGTGTTTTATAAATTTCCAATTAAATTATATTTAGCCATCTTGTGCTGTTCCTATCAGTAAAAATGTTAGCTACGAAGGGATTTTTCGGTCACGCGCGGGTTTTTATATCGGTTTTAGAACACAGAGCCATAGAAAAGATAATAATACTACAGAGCCTTGCTTTAAAATTACGTTTAGACGCTGTGCTGTGTTTTTTTTGTATTCTGAAGTTCTAATAAGATTCTAGTATGATGAATGATCGTAACGTGTTGTTCGCAGGCCGTAACTGGCGTATTTATTCGACCGGAACGTAAAGACAGAACCCCGCCACCATGGACGCGATCAAGAAGAAGATGCAGGCGATGAAGCTGGAGAAGGACAACGCCATGGACAAGGCAGACACCTGCGAACAGCAGGCCAGGGATGCCAACCTCCGCGCCGAGAAGGTACTATACTTTAGTGTGGTTTTACAGTGTCGCCTTCACCAGCGCGGTTGGTAAGCGTCGCGGGCCACGAGCTTTGCATTTCTAGGATCGTTACATAGTCCGCGGATGGCCCACGCTGACGGACTTTCGCCCGCGTTCACTCATCACGCCTGTGACAGACAGAGACGCAAAACTTGTGGCCCGCGAAGCATTCCAAAACAGAATATAATCATTGTAAAAGTAAAAAAATTATAATCTTAAATGTATGTGAACGGCGTTAACTCGAAATTGAAAGTGATGTTACATCGTCAGCATATCTACATAGACGGGGTTCTGCTTTTTAAGTAAGAATGAATGTCTTGATACTAATAAGATCATCAAGTCATCAGTGAAAAGATTATACAGAGCTTGCTTAATCTTGAAGACGTAGATGGCATCGTCACTTAGCATCAGTTGAAATAGTGGCCTAACACAGCCTTTGAAGCATTAAAAAAATTACCCATAAAATGTGTAACATGCCTACAGGTGCACTATCGTTTGTTACTCCAAACGTGTGATTAGGTCAGGACATACTCACTGTCAGTTTCTTATTCAGTGAGATAAATAACAACAGCATGCAACTAATGACGACATTAGATTTAATGACTGTTTGCGGATGTGTTACAGTCAGTTTGATGTAACTGCCGTGTTTAGTTTAAAAATTTTCCTGTGTTGGTAGCCTGCCCGTGAAGTATAAAACTCTACGGGGAAATTAAATGCTAATATTCTAATCTTCTTTTTTTCACACTTCAACCATGACCATGACATTTTCTACAGAACTAAAATATCGGAGACATATGAATGTAATAAAAAAAAAACATGTAAAATATGCCACTGATAGTTTCATAAATTATTTAAGTATACCACATTTGAGATAGTGACCAAACGCTTGCCTATATATCTGTATATTATGAGAAGTGAAAACTTTGTACCCCATTTTAAGAAAATTATGCGAACGGATAATTGTGAAATTTGACACAAATGAAGTTTATATGGAGAAGAATTGCATAAAGCTATTGTTTTATATTTTGGTCGAGTTCGACCACTGGATGAAATTAACATTAGTCAACACCAATATTATAAATGCGAAAGTCAGGGTGCGGGCAAAGCTGCGGGGCACAGCTAGTATTGTATAAAAAAAATATATTTGTGTGCCACTTACCTGCATTATTTGACATAACGACCCTTTGCCGTTCCAGGTGAACGAGGAAGTCCGTGAGCTCCAGAAGAAGCTCCTCCAGGTGGAGGAAGACCTCACCCTGAACAAGAACAAGCTGGAGCAGGCCAACAAGGACCTGGAAGAGAAGGAGAAGCTGCTGACCGCCACTGAGGCCGAGGTTGCCGCCATGAACAGGAAGGTCCAGCAGATTGAGGAGGACCTCGAGAAGTCCGAGGAGAGGTCCGGCACTGCCCAGCAGAAACTGCTCGAAGCCCAGCAGTCTGCTGATGAGAACAACCGGTCAGTTACATTTAATTACTTATTTTAAAGATAAAAATATATTTATAATGGCTGCCATTAACATTACGTTCATACTCATATACTTAGTTTTTAAAATTACCGATACCAATATTACGTGTGTGACCACGTACCTAGGATTCACTATTAAACATAGTTAATTCTAGGTATGTGTGTGCGACACTCAATTTATTTTAATTTAATGTATATTTTTTCAACCGACTTCAAAAAAGGAGGAGGTTCTCAATTCCTCTGTATGTGTTTTTTGTATGTTTGGTACCCGTTTACTCCGCCAATTGTGAACCTATATTAATGATTCCTTCCCGTGTGGAAATCGAACCCACTACTTTCGGTTTTGTGGACAGGCTCACTAAGCACTAGACCCAATGGTCAACTAAAGTAGCTTATCACCAACATCCACCAGGCAAGATAATGGTCAAACGCTAACCTATCATATATTATAATAAAAAAACATAGATGGTATGCTGATAATAACCAGCACGTCCTACCTCTGTTAACTGTAAAATGGATGCTTTTTCATCTAACTAATCATCATTAAAAGCCAGTATTCGTCCACCGTTGGACATAGGCCTCTCTTAAGGTATGGACACACCGCGGCGTCCTGCGTGCGCGATCTCAGTACATTTCAATTGTTTTCGCGATCAGAAAACAATTGAAATGTACTGAGATCGCGCACGCAGGACGCAGGACGCCGCGGTGTGTGAATAATCTAGCTAATCAGCTGCCAAAAGACAGTTCTAAACGACAATCTTACACGAATATATTATTAACAATCTATTGTTTTGTACCTTTACTCTAGTGTGTTACAAAAAAAAATATTTTTATTTAAACTAATATTATAATGAGGAAATATTTGTATTTTTGTTTGTTTGTTTGTTAAGATTTTATTCAAAAACTACTGGATCGATTTCAAAACTTCTTTCACTAATGGAGAGCTACATTATCAGGGAGTAACATAAGATATATTTTATCCCCGTATTCTCACGGAATCAGGAAAACGCAAGACGCTTCTAGTAACTAATAAGACTCACTGTTGACTGTTTATGATATTGTTGCAGTATGTGCAAGGTGTTGGAGAACAGAGCACAACAAGACGAGGAGCGTATGGACCAGCTCACCAACCAGCTGAAGGAGGCCCGACTCCTGGCTGAGGACGCTGACGGCAAGTCTGACGAGGTAACACTCTCCCCTCATCTTCATATACAGGGTTACATGTAGTTTATTAACGGAGGAAATATGCTAATATTGGTGATTGATATATATTACTTCCGTTTGGGGTCGAAAAAATGGGCCCATGGGGTCGAGATGCCCGGGGTTTTGTTAAGGAGTTGCTTAGACGCCTAATTGACATCACGTGCGACCAAAGAGCTGGGCGTTTACCTCGGGCAACGTATTAGCCTAGCTATACAACGAGGTAACGAGCTTTTTGGGAACATTACCGGCAAATACCTAGGTTCTGTCTTTTATTTATAGTATAGGTATTTATAAATTGTAGTTTATATAATTTTGATATTGTCATTAGGTAATTAACTAAATAAAAATTTATCAACCTTTTACTGGTAGCTGTTTTTTTATCGCGAATTTTAAAAGTCGTAGAAGAAGAGTTCTCTAATTGTCGATCTGTCTGTCTGTTCGCGATAAACTAAAAAAGTACTGAACGGATTTTCATACTATTTTCACCAATAGACAGAGCGTTTCATGAGAAACGCTTATGTGTATAATTCGTTAAGGTTTTGTGTTAATTGGTTGAAATATGACTATGATTGATGATCTTAATTAATACTCGACGCAACAAACTCATGCAAAAATGTAGGCATATATGCTTTATCCGTGCGAATCCGGGGCGGGTCGCTAGTAAAGAATATATTTAAACTGAGTTGTGTGTGTCCAGGTATCTCGCAAACTGGCCTTCGTTGAAGACGAACTCGAAGTCGCTGAGGACCGTGTCAAGTCTGGTGACGCTAAGATCTCAGAACTTGAGGAGGAATTGAAGGTAAGGTTTGTTTTAAATACTGGTGGTCACCTAATGGTCAAAATGTATCTCTCGAGTGTAACATTTTTAAAAACATTCCTAAATCACATTGACTTTGGTTTATTCGTAATACACAAACATTCACAACATATTTAACAGACTGCAATGTCAAATTTGTAATATAATAAGGTGGTATTATAATAAGGTGTTTTGATTTTAAAATTATCGTGAATTTGTAACATTATTATTGTTATATACCGGCTATAATTCACGTACCTTTAGTCGAATTTTCTCGACCTAGGTTTCGAGCGAGTCAGTCGCTCTTCCTCGGGAGTGAGATGTTGTGTGTGGATGTGAGAGTTCAGTAAACATCGCGATCTCACCGCGTGACCTCGCTCGAAACCTAGGTCGAGAAAATTTGACTAAAGGTACGTGAATTATAGCCGGTATATAACAATAATAATATAATAAGGTGGTTCGTATGAAAGTCCCTAATAGAAACATTTACCGCAATTCTATATTATTGGTGTTAATTCATCACTTTATGTGATGGTGTACTTAATTTTTTTGTGCAGCTTAGGATTATTTATCCACTGCCTTATATGATGTTTAGTAACGATTTGGTGAACGATGCAGCACGCTTTTACTACTAGACACTACTGACTGTATACGGGTTTAGCCAAATAAACTGTTCTATTCTTTCTTTCTTTCTTCTTTAGAAGTTAACTATTCACTTGCAATTTGGCCACTTGGCCACTACCTATTAGAAACTTACTTATTTCACAATATTCCTCCACCAGGTTGTAGGTAACTCCCTCAAATCCCTGGAAGTATCAGAAGAGAAGGCCAACCAGCGCGTGGAAGAGTTCAAAAAACAGCTGAAGACCCTCACTAGCAAACTGAAGGAAGCCGAGGCCCGCGCTGAATTCGCTGAGAAGACTGTTAAGAAACTGCAGAAGGAGGTCGACAGGCTCGAAGGTACATCGTCAAACCTTTACTTCTGTTCATTCAACATTTTTTAAATTAATCAGATTTTAAATTTACTTGATTATTTTTAATAAATGATAAATGATTTCAACAAATGAGTATAGCGATTGTCTGAGGCTGGCTTGAAGCCAAAACTTTTTTCGAATTTATACAATTGGCACTCCCCATATAACTTTATTTTGTGAATGCATTATGTACAGATAATTTTAATAATAATAATTTAGCATCAGCATTCGTTATACTCGTACCTAAACTTGAATCTCAACTGATCTTAATAAAACATAACAGAATCTTCTTAAATCTAACAAAAGGAGAATTGTATGGCTTCTCCCCGCAAAGCTTTTTAATATATAAGTAACTTCCGAGTAGGGCTGGCACGACGAGGTTAGCGCTTCGAGATAATATCCAATGACTAAATTTTGCAGACGCGTTATTCAACGAGAAGGAGAAATACAAGGCGATATGCGATGACCTGGACGGCACTTTCGCTGAGCTGACAGGATACTAACTCACCCTAGCACCACTTAGTATAAGACGAAACCATTCACTCTCACCATTCTCCATGTTGTATTTATATATGTTCTCTACATTACACCCTCTCCGCACGGTCTTGTCAGATATTTCCACGACGTCTCCTGATATTATGACCAGATGTTATATATTTTATTATGCTACGTTCAAACTCTCCATCCACTCGATCGATTCCCACATGCCTAAGATAAACAGGAATGACCACTTGTGCTCCGTTAATGCATTCTAACCAGGATGGCATAGCCGATATTTAGAGGATTGTCACTAAATTTAGAGACTAATTGGCTGACGATCCTTTATATTTCGTAGAATTAAGCCCCGCTTTATGTGTTGTGATTAATACGTCTTACGCTTTGCTGCTACCGTGGCGGACCAATGCTTTCAAGGTACTTTTTCTATTTTAATATTAACTAGCCTTACTCTTCCTAAGCTATTCTAAAGCGTATGCTTGTGCAATAAAGTCGGTTAAACTGACAAATTATAACAGTTCATTACATTACAATCCTAACAGAGTCAAATCAAATACGATATAACCCTGAACCTAATAATGAAGTTTAATATAGTTAATTCATTTCATCAAAATTTATTTTTAATTTGAATCATCTGCGTCAAGATATGTCATATCAAGATATATAAATGCGATATTATATTTTTTATAGTTGGTACTATAACATTCTAAAGCAATTAGATAGTAGTTCATAAAGGTAACGTAACATGTTCTAACATACATTATAATGATGTTCTCAGATGAGCTCGGCATCAACAAGGACAGATACAAGAGTTTGGCCGATGAGATGGACTCCACCTTCGCCGAGCTGGCTGGCTACTAGACTCGCACTCCCACGCAACATTCACACACTCACTTACACTCACACTTTACAAACATATTTACACACACGCAGCGAGCTGCCACCGTCACAGCAACACTCTACACTACGCAAATACGTTTGTACACGTGATGTAATATTTATTAATATTTTATGTAAATTTATTTACGATTTTCAATAAAATTTAATTTATAACAACTTATTTTTAATCATATTATTCATTTTAATGCCTTCCCAATTTCAACACTGTTTAAGTAATAAAGCTAAGAAAGCTTTGTTAAAATATATATATTTAAGTACGTTTTCAAGGAGAGCTATTAAAATCAACGCTAGCGCCATCTCTTTCCTACTAATATTATAAACGCAAGTTTGTAAGAGAGTATGGATGTATGTTTGTTACTATTTCACGCAAAAACTACTGAACCGATTGAGGTGAAATTTGGTATGTATCTACATACTCAATTTCAGCTCAATCGGTTCAGACCCTAGATCCTAGACACTGGAATAACACATAGGATACTTTTTATCCCGATATTCCCTTTGGAACGATGTCTACGCGGGTAAAACCGCGGGGCACAGCTAGTATTAAATAGAAGGAGAGGTTAATGAATACTTCTCATCCAGAGCAGAGTATTGAGAGTATACCTGAGAATAGCCGAGGATCGTGCTCAGTGGCGTGAAATTTGCGAGGCCTATGTCCAAGTGGATTTGTGTAGGTTGGTGAATACTTAATTCTAACTGTTTTAAAAAACGCAATAGCCAAGACTTATATGATATGTATATATAAAAAATACCGTTATAAATAAGTAGGTAAGTTTAGTAATCGCGATTTGGTCGAGTAAACTATCCGAGGAAGTGCATTGGACATGCAGAACCTAGGTCGAGACAGCCGATACGATATTGTTAAATTAAAATAGAAATGGGAATTATTTCGCCAAATTTCGGGACTTCTGTCCTATATCACACAACGTATAGTGTTCAGATGGCGAAAGTTTACAGTGTACTATAATTAAGTACATACTTTAAGTCGTTCGTATAATTTTTCTGTTAAGCTTAGCATAACAATACGTGACGCAAGGTCCATTAGCCAAATAGGTGCTTTCCTTAATTTCCTTCAGGGGTAAATCCATCAAATTAGTCATGGGAAAATTGAATCGACAACAATTACTTAGACCGGAAGCGCGTCGTTATAACGGTTGTCAAATGACGATCTTCCGGGGGCAAGATGGCGGAGGCTTCGAAAGGCATGCGCGGAAAACGAGGGCGAGCGCATGCGTGGCCACCCTCGACTCGCAATCAATAGTGCAATGTAGAAACAGCCTGTTGGGCTCGCGATATTTTCTCCTAATTTCGTATAATTTGAGGGATTATCGCGTGATATTGTTAAGTAATTCGCCAAAGTGTCGGTGGCCAGCATCTACGGTGCTGTCATGATGCACGGGAGGTCGTCGCCTGACGACATCGACATAGCGCCGCTCGATTCCTGTAAGTAAAACAACATTTTGTTCCCGATGGATATCAATTACGCACTAATTCTGATGACAAATTTTGACAAATTACACACGTTATAAGAATAACTACTGGAAATAGGTTGCAAATATAAGTTTATGTGAAGTATTTAGTATTGAAGTAGTCGTGTGGATTTAACAGCCGACATTGTTAGATTTTGTATGACAACGATGAAAATTTTATCCCTATTCTATATAGACATTTTCCAAATCCAGTGATTGAGAATAGTAATAAATAATAGTAATGAATAGGACTAGTGAATTTCCAAAACATATACACTGCTATAAATTACCGTTTAACGATATCGTTTTTAATTTTATGTACAAAACTAAACAATAAGACGAAATGTTGGTCATGTGAACAAAATATTTACTTGCTTTGATAATTATGCTAAATTAACAAAAATATCGCTGTATACAGAACAATATTGATGAAAATAACTATGTCAATGTTAATAGTGACGGACAACTTTTCAAGCACTTTCCGGTCCATTATTAATTTAAACCATCTCGAATTAACGGTTTAGTCATCGGTTGAACCTATAATTATAAATGTCTTGTAGATATATATTTCTGTTTTGTAGAATACTATATCGTGTACTGAAAACAAAATAAATAAAAAAATACGTCTCAAAAAGTAACTTCGTCTTTTTTTGGTGTCATCATATATTACTTTTTAATTTTTACAGTCGTGCGCCAGATTTTCTATATAGGTATTCTATTAATTTCTAGGGCATTCGTAACATTAGACATTCTCCGAAAATACATATAACGTTCTTGTTCCATTTAACGACTCCCAGACAGGATAACAGCAACATCAAAGAACTTTTACGACGTCGGTTTTTGACAACCATAAAATATGTGTATCAGAAAAATAATTTGACAGTTATGGTTTACCTCCACTGATAAAGTTCGATAGCACTCGTGATAATGATCGAGACAAGGCGAAAATGATCTCGTTAACTGATAGTGAGAATTATTTTACCTATCGACTAATATTACAAATGTCAAAGTTTGTATATTAAATGTTAGTTATTTAATCTCACAAAAACAGGATTCACACGAGTTACCTGAAAGGTACACCTTTTTAAGTTTGGCCACCCTCTAATTTTATAACACGTTAGTAATAACCTAGTAAAATTGCATTTAGCGAAAGTGCGAATTTTAGCGATATTTTTGTTTTTTTCCTAAAAAAAACTTATTATTTCGATTTTAATTTAGATTAGTTATCAGTGCTAAATAAACATTATTAATCTTGAATTATAACTGTAATATTTTGTTTATGTTATACTTTGTTTTATAAACAAACGCAAATTTACCTAGTAGCTATATTACTGTGAATTGGTATAGCATTTAATTTTTAATATAAGCTCCAAAACACGTAATAAAGTTGACATTTTTTGCGTGGTTATCGGGATCTTGAGTCACTGATAAGGCCTTACCAGCTTCTAACGCTTCGTTTACTTCTATTACGTTACGTCGTTTTAATTATTCACAGCAGAAATTGACAACATTTTCGATATAAAACTGTTAAACACAATCCAAAATTTCATCGTACCGACGGGACTCGAACCCGCACCCCCCGGATTACACGTCCAGGTGCTCTGCCAATTAAGCCACGGTTCGATACATCGATACGACGAAATTAGTGGATTGCATTTGTTAACCCAATTATGCATTAGTGGCGCCATCTATGACTACTTATTACGTAAGTTAAAATCAGTCCCGTCGGTACGATGAAATTTTGGATTGTGTTTAACAATTTTACAAAAATATAAAGTGTGAGACACTTCAAAGAAACATAATATTTTCGATTTAGAGCCACCGACATTAATAAAACGTTGTATAGAGCATTAAAATGCCATTACTCTTATTAAAATTGCAAACGACAGTGACTTTCTCATTGACCAAACAGATGAGCTAATAACCTCCTCCGTTCTTTTTTCGACGGTTAAAAACGATTATGACTTCAATTGACGAGAAGCTTGGTAAAGACACTAGAACATTCTCTAAACCAAAAACAAAGAGCTGAAGAATTAAGACAAAAAGCGGCTGAAAAAACACATGACGTTCAGTAGTGTCAAGTCAAGAATTAGTGCTTGATTCTAGCTTGAGTATCACTTCTAGTGTCGCTAGCTAGCCCTGTCAACGTAAGAAAGAAAAGATTTTTTGTATACATTTAGACAAAACAACATCGAAAGCTATCAGTGGCAATGCCAGTAGCTGTGCCTGTGACTTGTGATATATATCTACATGCTACCATCGCTCTTTATTAAGATAAAGTCATAAGTCAGAATAACCGATCGCGAAGCAGTGCGACTGATGATTCCATTGTTGCTGAAATAGCTGCAGCAACATGGGATTTCAAGAGTGTCATCTGTGGTATCAATCTGATGCGTTTTGAAGCATTTTCGTTATTTTCCAACAAGGTATCATGTGATGTGGCAAAATGGACTTTGTTTGAAGGATGAATGTTGAAGGCGATTCTCAATTAGTGAGGGGTGTAGTGTCTGTGTAAAGTAGAAGGGAAGTTACCACTAACATCTTATATATTTGATATAAAAAAAATCGTCAGAATCGTAGCATGTGGAAAGAAGTAGTCTCTGCCTACCCCAACGGGAAAAAGGCGTGACTGTAGGTATATAACAAAAAAAAAACTTACTAACCCACTTACGATTTTATATGGAGCTCTTTCCTAAAATCTAGTTCCACGTGTGTTAACCTTGTCAATTGAACGTATCGTAATATAATTTATTGTTACTATTTATACGGTAGCCTACTCACGTGATATAAGGTCGAAGTTGATGAAGGAGCGCGGATCACTCCGAAACCGGTCGCATGTTAAATGTCAACTTCGACCTTATCACGTGGCTAAATTACCGGTTAAATAGTAACCATGTCAATTTAGTTTACTTACCTGGCAGATACCATGTACTTTGCTAGATTGAGGGCCAGTTCCTGATAGCTCTATTAGAAACATATCTGACAGATTTTTGACAACTTTTATATGGCGTTATATGTCAGATAACTATTTGTCACTTTATCATGGAACAGTCAAAATGGCCCCGACTCTAATAACGCCCAGGCACCTACCATCCCACTCAAGTGAGTAAAAATGCCAATAGAAGCTCTATAAAATATTTTAATTGGAAGAAGTACCTAATAGGACGTCTATTAGCAATTCTAAATTATTTTCTACATTTAATTAATCAATTTGCGTTTAATCGAGTACCGACTTTATGGGAAAGCTTATAAAAATAAAAATTATTGGCATATTCGATTAACCTAGAAAGTCTTGAACAATTCGAATTTTCTAGAAACTACCGAGGAAAGAGAAGCCAACTAAAACGGGAATTCAAAGGAATTCAAAGAATACGAGAAATGTTCCAATTTTCTCGATATCAAATAAAATGTTTGAGAAATAATTCCTTTTAATATTGCGCTGATTGAAATGGGTACCAAGAAATGAATTTATTTACGTATAGGACTTCTGTTAGGCATCCCGGGGCGGCTACCACCGCTTTGATGTGGAGGACAAAATGTTCACCGAAATTACAGGGTGTATGTAGACCGAAGATGCATCTTAACGTCTGAAGTTGCACCTAATAAGGCGTAGTTCAGTAATGTGCAAAATTTAGGCGCAATCCAGAATTTTGCGTGATACAGTACCTATCTGTTATAGTTAGACTTTATAGCTCATCATCAGGCAGACGTTTCCCTTGTGAAAATGAAAAAATCGAAGTTTTTTTATTTTTATTTTTTTTATTGCGAACTGTGCAAGCGTTTGGTCGCTATCTCACCTGATGGTAAGTGACGATGCGGTCGAGGTTTATTGTATTTATATTTAATTTCTACAAGTATTTTGCCACTTAAAGCTATTTTAGCCAGATAGACCAAACAGAATATTGCGCGAGTGTATATATGAAGCACGATACTTATAGCCATTGTGACCTTCTGACCTTATTGAGTATCTATTTAACCGCTGCAATATCGACTTGAACTTTTTACTGAGTTGAAAGACTTCATTAAAGGTCAATGAAAAGTATTCATAGGGTATTTACTCGCAAAAAAAATCTGACTTTTTATTTATTTTATATACACATTTAATTACAATAGCTCAGTTTGAGTATATCAAATTAAAGTTTATATGACGCATACTGTTCAAAATTATTTTATGTTAAAAATAGGTAATATAATAATATTATTGTGTTAATATAATAATTAATATTAATAACGAAGGAATGCGTAGGACGTGAATAAAATAAAATATTCGTAAAACAAAACCAATAAGAAAAAAAAAAAAAAAAGAAATCATTAAGAATTTTAAACTAATGCAGATAAAAGTATAAAATTAAATTAATTCTGTACTCCGTACAGCCCAATGTAACTTCCACGTAGCGTTGTAGCCGCTACGAGTTGTACTGCCTACGCTTAAGATCGCCAAGTCGTTTTAGCCTTTTAAGAACAAATTTATAGCAAATTGTGTTTCTGGACAAAACAAGCTAGAAGAAAATGTGTCACGGTAAGGCAAATTTAATTTAATAAGATCGTAAAAAAAAACTAAAAGAACAGACTTCAAATGCCACGCTTCTAATTTTCAGTACAAAGTTTAAGGTGTTTATCTCTATATCTCTGGAGATACTTATCAAACCTCGATGAAATTACCATGGTACTACACTTGTATATCCTTTCCAACAAAAAAATAATAATCAAAATCGGTTAATAAACGACAAAGTTATCTGCGAACAAACATAATCTTCTAATACAATAAGAATCTTTGTCCTGACATACTGACTGACTGACAGACAACGCACAGCCTAAGCCGCTGGTGGTAGATACTTGAAATATGGAGGGTATATTTTTCTTAGTACTTAAAGGTGTACTATGAAAGGTTTTTCCAAAATTCACTCTTTTAAGGGATGAAATGGGGGTTCAAAGTTTGTTCTAATCTTGTTTCTCCATGAAACAAGATTAGATAGTCTTTTCTATTTGAAACTTCACACAAGAGCTTCAGTCTAAAAATAAGTAAATCCGTGATTAAGGCTTTTTCAAAATTCCACCCCTAAAAGGTTGAAATGGGGTAACAAAGTTTGAAAATCAATATTGTTTCGGATTGCACTGAAATTTGGCATGCAGATTGTTATTACGACGTTAGTTCCATCTGAGAAATGATTTTCTAAAATTCACCCCTTAAGGGGATGAAACGGGGGTTCAAAGTTTGTAAGGAGAAACAAGATTAGATAGTTTTTTCTATTCGAAACTTCACACAAGTGCTTCAGTAAATATATAAGAAAATACGTGGATCAGGCTTTTTTTAAATGCCACCCCTAAAAGGGTGAAGTAGGGTAACAAAGTCTGAATAAATATTGTTTCGGATTGCGCTGAAATTTGACATGCAGATAGTTATTTTGACGCAGGTATCCACTAATAAAATATTTTTCAACATTCACTCTTTAATAGGATGAAACGGGGGTTCAAAGTTTGTATGGAAAACAAGATAAGATGGTCTTTTCTATTCCAAACTTCACACAAGTGCTTCAGTAAGTAAATAAGAAAATAGGTGTTTCATGCTATTTCGAAATGCCACACCTAAATGGATGAAGTGGGGTATCCAAGTCTGAAATCAATATTGTTTCGGATTACGCTGGAATTTGGCATGCATACATAGTTGTTTTGTCGTAAGTATCCGTTAACAACAGATTTTTCAAAATTCACTCTTTAAGGGGATGAAACGGGGGTTCAAAGTTTCAACCGATTTGGCTTTAACTTCTTTGATGTCTTTTATTATAGAAAGGTTTTTACAAAATAAATGTTTTAAGTAAATAAAATAAGTCTTCAACGCGGGCGAAGCCGCGGGGCACTTCTAGTATATATATACGGTCGAATTGAGAAACCTCCTTTTTTGAAATTGGTTGAAAATAAATGTATATTTTAGGTACACAGGGAAAAATACAAATACGCTCGAATTTGAAATGTATTTAATACTTTTTATATAATATAAGAAAGTAATTTTGGTATAACGTCTGTATGAACAAGTAGTGCGACGAAGGCCTCTTATAAAATAATAAACACAAGAAACGTGTCTCGGTTAGCAATGAATACAAAATTACCAACAAAAACGCACCTTACTTAGAAAACCTAATTTAAACCTGTGTTTCTAGGCAAAATATATTCGTACCAACATATTTTTTTGAAAGATGTATGTCAGGATCGTAGCATGTGGAAATACTACTACTAAGACTACTTTTCAATACAATAAAACGATATATTTTAGTTCATATAATAGATTTTTGAATAAACATTATACAGATAAGCTTGAGTTTTCTATAGTACAGGACAAGCACTCAGGACACTCACCTGAAGGTAGGCGATGACGTCTTCCTTTAACAGTTGTTGTATTATATATTAAATATTTCGCAATATTTATATCTATTAATATGTGTATGTAAGTTTATATTGTGGCACATGTATGCTTATTATATTATAATATGTAACCGTCTATGTAGTCTATAAGCAATATTGATTAAGAGTTTTTAGATTTCCTTATATAAATAACACCACCGTCCAATGTTCATTTTATAATGTTATGTCCATCCAAAGGTTGTCTGGAAGAAATCGCTTTTGGCGATAAGACCGCCCATTGTACCTTATTTTAGTTAGTTAAGTCCTATCTTAAGATCTTTTTGTAATTGGTGTCAATAAAGAGTATTTGTATTGTATTGTATTGTATTGTATCATACATCATACATCTGGCTTATCAGACTTTTCTCTTATCTTTAGTATTCTTCTCGACTTCTCATTTCTTCTACTTCGAAAGACTTCGAAAGATCTCAGAAACGGTGGCTCGTAGAAAAAAAAGTATTGATAATTTTTTTATAGATAATTTTATGATCTACAATTTTATCAAAGGTACTTTTATGATAAAACTGACCGTTTTTCTGAGAATCGCGAAAAACGCAAATTTGTGACCTTTGACCTTGAATAAAAAACAACGTACAAGCGGGATCGATGGGGACTTTTGACATATCATTTGTCAAAAATCCAGCTTGTTGGGAATTGATGCAAACTGTAATGTCTATTTTGACTGGACTACAGCACTGTTCGTTGACTGCTAATATCGAATCTTTCGGCCTAGTTTCTCTCATCTCAAAGGAATTCTTCATTTCTTTTTTTAAATACAATTAAAATATGTTTCGGGAAAACAGGTTTCAATTAGGGTTCCGTAGTCCTGACAAGGAACCCTTATAGTTTCGTCATGTCCGTCTGTCTGTCTGTCTGTCTGTCTGTCTGTCCGAGGTTTTGCTAAGAGACCGTTAATACTAGAAAACTGTAATTTTGTAAGGGTATGTATTTTGAAAAATATATTTTTTAAGGGTAGCTACATTAGAAGTGGGGATGATTTTTTTTCGTCGTTTACCTCATCGTGTGGGATATCGTTGAATAGGTCTTTTAAAATGACTTCAGGGTTTCTAATACCATTTTTCAATTGCATGCTCCTTTTACGAAATATTTAACTTTAAAGTGCAAATTTAATTTTTGTACCTACTGGTACAAAAATTAAATTTGCACTTTTTGCGGCGGGGGGACGCCCTACTGGGCGTCCCCCCCCCCCTCTAAAAGCTAAACTGCTGGTTTGAAAAAATCGTGATAATAGTGCATTTCATCAACTTTAAAGGAAAACTATAGCGGTTAAGATAACTTTATTAGTTTAGCAGTAATAATCGTTGAACTTGGGTGTTGGATAATTTTGTACCAAATACAAAATCCTTAGAATAAATCCTTCAAAGTGACAGAGACGAAGTAATAGTTGCTTGTTTATAACGGGTAAAGACTTGCATTGAATAACGGGCTACTACGGAACCCTACTACGCGTGGCCCAACACGCACTTGGCCGGTTATTTTTAATAGCTTACTAGCTATGTGGGTTGCACATTATTATTATTCTTTTAACCTCTCCAACTAAGCTTAATATGCTTGTGTCTGGAGTGGTGGGTGAACGTGGGTTCACGTCAATAGTGCAATGGGTGGGGATCGAAGTCACGACCTCTCGATAGTCATTCCGACACCTTATCCATTGGGCTATTGCGGCTTTGCGACTTGTTTACAACGTTTCATTACGAAACAAGCTATTTGCCCGATAGATACTATCATTCTCTATTTATCCGCTTAGGAGATTAATTATCAGAAGAAAAAAACAATCACGTATTAAATTTGAATTAACATTATTTACAAAAATATAAAAAACTTAAAACAACTTGCTTACAATACATTTTATCAAAAAATCATCTCTGACATCGCCGCGTAGGGCAAAACAAAGTATAGTCGTATTTCGGTTAATAAGTCTGAAGTTTTTATTTCCTATCAAGTTATATTATTCGAGAAGGAAGGCGGAACGTGACTGTCCAAAATACGGCCAGGTTTCCAGGCCGTATTTCAGTCGGGCGAGGATCGCTTTACGAGGAACTTTACACAACTTTCCCATTTAGCTGGACATGTCCGCTCTGAACGTTATGTAGGCTGGATATGTCACTCGGTGGTGAAATGCGTCTCAATCTAAGGCCGGTGTTACAGAATGATACATGATATATACATATAACATAGATCTACTCTTCAGCATAGACTGAAGCCATTTGATTGATTTACTGTTCTCAAGACTTGAGAATATAGTTCTATAATATATACCATAAAGGTACGGCCACACCGCGCGTCCTGCGATCTGCGGGTTTGATCTCAGTACTTTTCAATTGTTTTCTGATTGCGTTTGATGTGAACCAGTCGCTACAAATACTTCTGCGCTATCTGATCGCCGACTAGATCGCGTACACAGGACACTGTAGTGTGTCCGTACCTGAAGAGGGGTCGTACAGTCAGCTGTCTTTATTCTTGACAGTTGAAATTATCCTTTAAATAAACTGGCCAAGTGCAAGTCGGACTCGCACTCGTAGGGTTCCGTAACACAGTTAAGTATTCCATAACTATGATTTTTCGCAACTACAAAATTAACTTTGTTTTTCATAGTGTTTGTATGAAAAACAAAGGTATCTTTGCGGTCGCCATATCTCTAAATCTGCTGACTGTATCTCGTTCAAACCAATTTTCGTTGTTTTATTGAGATCTACAGCATATATTTTTTTTAGATTTTTCACTCCCATACTTTAAAAGTTAGAGGGGGGGGGGGGGGCACATATTACCAATTTAGACGCGCCTATCTTTCAAATGATTGACTTTGAGAAAAAATATTTTAAGAACCTCAATGTCATTTTGAAGACCTATCCATAGACACCCCAACCCACACGTATAGGTTAGAAGAAAAAAAAAATTGTTTGTTTCAGTTCCATGTACGAGATGCCCCCCATTAAACTTTTAATTTTTTATTTTTGTATAAAAATCGGAAAGCGGTTCACAGAATACATCTACCTACTAAGTTCAATTCTGTAGTCCTAACAGTTTCGGAATAAAATGGCTGTGACATACGGACGGACAGACAGACAGACAGACATGACGAATCTATAAGGGTTCCGTTTAAAACACGCTTAAATAGAAAATATTACCTAACTTATTTTTTAACATAAAAAACAATAATATTATAATATTACTAGCTGTACCCGCGACTTTGTCCGCGTGGAATAGTGTCTTTGGGTAGCATTTTTAAATATTTAGGCTAATTATTTTACAAATAAGATACATGCGTATCCCACCTACATCGATCCCACCTATATCCCACAACTTTGAATGTCATATTTATTTATATCGAGTCAACAGCCTAAAAAATAAGTTTCAAGCTTCTAGCTTATAAAATGACGATACTTCCATACAACTTTTCATCCCCCCTTTCAACCCCTTTCAACCCTCTATTCGCATTAAAAAGTAGCCTATGTCCGTTCTCAGGCTCTAGACTATCTGTGTACCAAATTTCATTTAAATCGGTTCAGTAGTTTTGGCGTGAAAGTGACACAGACAGACAGACAGAGTTACTTTCGCATTTATAATATTAGTTAGGATTGTTTTTTAATCGCACAACTCATTTTATAAATATATTGAAAATTATTTTTTACTTTTTAGTTTAGTTTTCTATTAAAACGTTTTTTTTTAGTTCTACTATACACTATTCTTTATTTCTCTCTCTACATAAACTATTCTTTATTTCGATAAAGGATAGTGCAAAAAATTAATTTAGGCATATATCTGTAGAAAAACACTGTATTGTTCTGACCCGGGTAAAATAAAGCGGTTACATAATAAAGTTCAGGATGTCGGATCACGTCACGGCCGCTGTCAAATGGCATTACCGATTCCAGTTCGTTTTGATCAACATTCATGAATTCCGCTTGTTCTTTCTTATTGGTATTGACGATGATATTGAAGACCCTGTCATAAGAAGGTTTAATACAGTATTTGAGGAACGTGCTATTTCACCGTAATAAAAACGTAAACGTAATGAAACTTACTTTTTTTTTTATAAATAATAATTAATACGTTTGGACTTTATTGACTGGACACAAATTTTATGTAGGTGCATAATTTTTAATGATATTGTTACTATTCATTACATTCAGATAGAAAATAAAAAATATAAGTAATAACTTTTGTACTGGCAAAACTGAAATGATATAATTTCTATAACTAACCCAAGTAATATTTTTTTTATATCGTATAGACTAGCATTGGACCACTATCTCACCTGTTGGTAAGTGATGATACGGTCGAGGATGGTAGCACGCTAGGCCTAGAAATGGCTCTGGCTCTCAAGGATATCTGCCCGAACACATTAGATGTTTACCGACAGATTTTCTAACTTGATAGCTGGCCAGGCGGACACTAGATAGTGTCCTACCACTATATAATAGTATTATTAGTATTATTTGCTAAGAAAGAAAGAAAGAAAATACATTTATTTAGCACATTACACAACTTACTTACGCTACTTAGTAAACGTACATAGAAAAAATTTAAGAGGAAAAAAAACGAACAAGAAAATAATAAAGATATCAACCTATCTCAGTACTTAAATAATGAAATACATACGGGTAGTGCTAAAAAGGTCTATCTCAGCACGAAATGTTCAGGTGTTCGCCTGAACGCTAAGTCATACTGGCTAAGCGGATTACGCACCAACACAAAGCTGCGAAAAATGTGAGGATTCCAAATGCCCGCTAGAAATAGTTATTACATATTATGCGGTGTCTAGCCTTTAGTACCTACCCAGACAGGTATCATAAAGATCAAAGAAAGTCAATCCCAAAATCGAAACTTTGTGAAACAATTAAAGGAACTTTTAGTCCAAAAAAGCTATTATACAATTGACGAATATTTTAAAGATAAATTTTGACATTGTTTTCTATTTAAAAATATGACATTTCCTTTTTACATTAAATAAAATAAATAATATACCGACATAAATGACATGCATAAATAATAATAATTACGATAATTATGTAGAAGTGTTATATTCCTCCTCTCTCCTAATTGATTAATAATTTAATTTTTTAAAGTATAATTGCTGTGCCCTTCCAGGGTCTATAAAGAACTGTACATTTTATTTAAGACCTTGTAAATACTTTTATAGACGCAATAAAATACTGAATACTGAATACTGAATACAGATTATTACTACTGCTTCGAGGCGAGTTAAAGATGATATTTCAACTTTATACCTATATGTATATCTTATTAACTTACTAGATACCCTTTTTCCATATATATCTTATAGGCTAGCGTTTGACCACTATATCACGTGTTGGTAAGTGATGATGCGATCGATGATGGTAAGCACGCTAGGCCTAGAATGGGAACTGGCTCTCAAGGATAGCTGCCGGAACACATTATATGTTTTGACGACAGATTTTCTAACTCGAGGGTGGTAGCTGGCCAGGCGGACACTAGATAGTGTCCTAACACCATTGGGGTTGTTTGTTGGTTCTTAACGATGTTTTTCCTTCACCGGTTGGCTAATGTGAACCGCTGCCGCCGACCGTTCTCGCACTTACACCACCGGGCCCTCAAATGCTTCAACCTGCGATTTCGCATGATTTAAAAGTACTTGTAAAAGGTATTCTGTGTTAATCCAAGATAAAAAATTATCAAAACTATGTCAAATTGCATCTAAATCCGTTCAGCGGTTTTGCCTGATTCGAGGATGTTGCCAAATAAGTAAATTGAGTGCTTCGGTTTACAATCATTTTTTCTATCAATTTGAAACATGAAACTTACCAATGATGTGCTGTCACATTTTATGGTTTAGGAATCTTTTTTTTTTATAAAATGATTAAAAACTATATCATATGTTTCTGAATTACACGTATTCATATTTCACAGGTTAAAACATTGTTTTCATCAGTCCTAATATTTTCTTTTAACGGGAAGTATAAACATAATTTATCATTTATTTAATTATTTATTGATAACTAGAACGGTTATTACTATCCTAATAATATTATAAATGTGAAAGTAAGGGGTGTGTGTGCGTATGCGTGTGTGTGTGTGTATGTGTGTGTGATTGTTTGTTACCACGTTTCTCGATACCCACTAAACCAATTTTAATGAAATTTAAAACGTAGATAGTGTAGGTCTTAACTTAAGACATAACCTAATCTTATTTTTGAAAATCATCCCCTAAAGGGGAAAAATCATAGAAAATTCAGTAATGTTTGTTTCCACGTATATCTTGGTCCGATTCATTCAAAACGTGACACGTATTTTTTTATTTTCCAAATCTACCCCTACGGGGTGTATAAATTGAATTTTGTTTGGAAAAATTATAGAAAATCCAGTCATGTTTGTTTCGACGTATCTCCATAAATAATTAACCGATTTCAATGAAATTTGAAATATAGATAGTGCAGGTATGAAATAACACATAGGATAATTTGATTTTAAAAATTCAATCCCTGAAGGGGTAAAGTATAAATATAAATATATATATATATATATGTATCTAAAAAATGTTATTCTTTGGTCCGGTTCACTCAAAACTCGGTGCAAATAAAACTTAAACATGTATTTTTTATTTTTTTCAAATCTACCCCTAGAGGGAGTGAAAATTTAATTTTATCTGGAGAAATAATTGAAAATACATTAATGTTTGTTTACACGTATCTGCATAACTACTAAATCGATTTTGATGATATTGGAAAGAAAGTAGATAGTGTAGGTCCTGAAATAAAACTTAATAAGGTACTTTAATTTTCAAAAATCATCCCCTAAAATGGTTAAACAGGGTGATACAGTTCCTATGGTAAATTTTATTACATACTTGGTTTGATTCTCTCAACATTCGTGTGCAAAATGGAATGGAATTGTAAGTATAGAAAACATGTGTTCCCTGCTGCCATTCACTATGTAGGGAAATACAGTTTAACGTAAATAACCTGTATATATAAACGGCAAACGTTACTGACTGACTGACTAACTGACTAATCTATCAACGCACAGCTCAAACCACTTAACGGATTTGACGAAATTTGGCATGCAGATAGTTGTTATGAGTTATATATATATGACGTAGGTATCCGCTAAGAAAGGATTTTCCAAAATTCACCCCTAAAGGGATGAAACGGGAGTTCAAAGTTTGTATATAGAAACAACATAAGATTTATTGGAAACTTCACACAAGTTCTGTAAATAAGTAAGTAGATATATGTCTGAGGCTTTTTCGAAATTCCACCTTTAAGAGAGTGAAATGGGGTACAAATAAACAAAACAAAGTCTGAAAATCAATATGATTTTATGGGTTTTATAAAAATGAGTCCCTATGTCCCTTGGTCACAACTCACGCCATAACTTGAAAACGGGTAGACCGATATGGCTAATTCAGTTTTTCATGTGTTTTTACGAAAATAAATAAATAAATGAATGAAGTTATTAACGCGGGCGAAGCCGCGGGGCACTGCCTATTTACAATAATTAACAAATTTAAGTTTATAATGTTAAGCTATATCTATAGTTTATATATGTTGTATATAGCATAAATGTAAACATAACAAACCTTATTTCCAGTTATTTGAACATATACGACCTCTCGTCTCGTATAGTTGTTACTGTAACAATACACTTTCAGGACATTGTTATGAGAAACATTAAAGTTTGCCTGCACATGAAATAGGTCAACTGTGCGCTGCATTTTGTTTGCTCGTTCAAAATAAACTTTTAGTTAAATTAACAACTTTACATTTATATGCATTCCAATTTAATGTATGTAATTACAGTTTGGCGCTGTGTTGGCATTTAAAAGTGTTCGAATCGAAGTTCGTATCGAATAATTGTAGTATTTTGACATTTTATAATATTCATTGGGGTGGTTCTAAGGATGATAAACATAATTTTTAAGACCACCTTTTTGATAGATTTTCACGCAGTTATCCTTAAATGACTGTATGGAAATCGTCGTTTTATAAAAAATATAAGGCACCACACTTTAAGTAGGATATATTTGGATATTCCTCAACCCACAGAATACATTTTTATTCATACCTATAAGTTCGGAACACTCTGTGTATACGAACACAAAAAACACCGAACAAATACAAATTAGGCGAGGGATTGAAAGCCTGTCTCAGTGTCTACTTCATTTAGACTCTGGGTGGCAAATTGTGTGTAACTCTCCCGCCTACCCCTTTCCAATCTATCGATGGCATGAGATGGGACCGTATGAGATGTCCTCTCCGCAGGTAAGGCCCTCCCTAAATCTCAAACAATAATGGTCTCTACTATCAAACTTTACGGTCCAAAATCGTGGGATTTCTGTGTTCTTCGTAGTTTGTGTGTGGGATAATCTCGCTAAGATTTGACCTTCTCTCAAGGTTGATGTATAAAAATAAACCTAACCTTAAAAAAGTAGGTTATCAATTTGACACGTACGTATATATTATTTTTATTATTGGAACTGCAAAATATTCATATTAAATGATTATCTATTGGGGATTTCAAAAATATACAACATTCTATAGAAGAAGAAGAAGAAGAAGAAAATCGTTTATTTGGCAAAAACTCACATGATAACAAATTCAAAAACACTAAATATTATAATAATGTAAACATACAAAAAACAAGAACATAAAACAGATAAAAATGAGGTGAGGTGCCAAAAAGGCTTAACTCAGCACATATGTCTGAGGTTGCACACCTAGACGCTGGTTTTCAGCTAAGCCTGCGGGTGTTGGACTAGTGCGAAAACATATATATATATATATTAAATATTATATATAATAAATATACAATACATATTAGTAAATAAAATATATATATGCATACAATATATATACAGTTTTAAACAACATTAAACCTCCTAACTAATTACTAAAGAAAGAAAAAGAAAAAGAAAATAAAAATTATAAATAAAATAAAATAAACACATATAAATGCTGGATACAAATGCAATCTATCTATATATAATCTATGGTTTATGGCAAGAGAAGGGAAATAGTTTAATGGACAAAATGTCATATTTATACATACTACTATACTAATTATTATGATGCTACTGATTATTATGTTATATAAACGACATATCTTTATTTATATCACCATGTTTCCGCTGCTCGGCTACCAAGTACTGTTTTAATTTGTGTTTAAATAAACTTAAGGTTTTTATGTTTCTAATTGGTGGTGGAATGTTGTTCCAGCACTTGCTAGCGGAGTAGCGGAAAGAGCCACGAAAGTTGGCTGAACGGTGATGCGGTGTGGAAAGCTGTTGGGAGACATACCTAAGAGAGCATGATCTCCTCTGAGAAATCCAATTGAGCTTGTCGTATAAATATATGGGTTCTTTAAAATTAATGACACCAAAGAGTAGAGAGGCAAGGTGAAGTTTACGACGCGATTTCATTTTAAGGGTATAGATTTTGTTTAGAAAGGGTGTCACATGACTTCTGGTAGGAATGTTGAAACAAAATCTTGCACATGCATTTTGCACCCTCTGTACAAGACGTTGGGTTCTAGCTAGTAAACGAGAGCCATATACAGTATCAGCGTAATTAAGCTTTGAAAGTACGAGTGATTCTACTAATTGTATACGGAGTTCTTCACTTATGTAAGGTCTGAGCTTATATAAAGTTTTTAACCTGTAAAAGCAATTTCTTACAGACTCAGCGATATGCTCTTCAAATCGCAGATTAACATCAAACTTCAGACCCAAGTTGCGCGCCACATATACCCTTTCAATTTTCTCACCCATTAAGGTTATCTCAATAGAAGGTGGCAACAGGGATAGTTTGTGTTTAGTGCCTAAAACCATATATTTTGTTTTTATTGGGTTAAGTAAGAGACAATTTTTTGTAGACCATTTTACTATCCTGTCTAGGTCACCTTTAAGTTTGTGTATGGCTGTGTCTATATTTTCTGGAGCAAAATCGATGTACAATTGAATGTCGTCCGCATATATGTGATACTTAGAATGTTTAATGCAATTAATAATATCGGCACTGTAGAGAGTAAATAAAATTGGTCCCAGAATGGACCCTTGCGGGACACCTCTGTTTACTTCAGTCGGAAACGAATTTAAAATAGCACCAGAACTTTGCTTTAACTCGACATGTTGCCAACGGTTACTTAAATAGCTGTCAAACCACTTTATAGCTGATGAGTCAAATCCGTAATAGCTTAATTTAGAAATCAGTAGCGATATATTTATTGCGTCAAAAGCGCGGGAAAAGTCCAGTAGCACAAGTAAAGAGCACATGCCTTGATCTTGTGACGCAATAATATTATCAGTGACATCAATAAGGGCCGTCGATGTGCTTCTTCCTTGTCTGAAACCTGACTGTAGCTCTGGCAGTATGTTATTAATTTCTAGGAATCTAGTTAGCTGCTGGCAAACCACCTTCTCCATAATCTTAGATATGCATGGTAAGATACTGATTGGCCGTAGGTCTTTCAGGACTGTTGGACAGTTGTTTTTGGGTAAAGGCCGTACAATTGCAATCTTCCACGCATCAGGGAAAGTAGAGGTATTAATTGAGATGTTATTAAGGATGCGATAATTTCAATAGAGCTTGGCAGAGTGAGAAGTAACATTTTTAATGTAATGTGATCATAGCCCTCTGCGTTAGACTTAAGACTTTTTACAATTTTATATATAGTGTCAGCTGTGATTGTTGTAATTGAAAATATGTTATCGATATTAAAGCGGTTGAATTCAAAATAGGTCAACTGTGATATTTGTATGTCTGACTTTCCTGGAACGTCTAGGAAATGATTGTTTATTACATTTGGGTCGTTAAAATGAGCGGGGATTTCTTTATTTTCAGAAGAATGGAAGAATTTATAGGAGTATGTATGTACGTTTGTATGTATGTATGTATGTATGTATGTATGTTTATTCACGCATTTTTCCGAAACTAGTGATTATAACTTTTTTGTTTGGTTACATTTACTTCAACTTGGGAAGAGTGGAGATTTTATCAAAATCGGATTCTTAGATATTATAATATAGACTAATACCTACGTATAACGGCCTTGTTGATACGAGCTACGGGTATGGTAACAGAAGGAAATCGTCTCGAAACTTAGATCAAATTAAAGTGCGCTTGCAAGAAAATCTAAATGGTAAACCAGTATATCTTCAGAGATATGATGATACCTCAAACTTGCTACTAATAATTAAGATAGTTTAAAAACTAATACAACCGACTTCCATGCCGCGCGAGTCAGTTTTAGTAGCAAGTTTGAGACGTTTATCGTCATATCTATGGAGATACTCATCAAATCTCGATGAAATTAAAATGGGATCACTTCGAAAACAAACCCTACCGATTAAAAAAGAATCATTCAAATCGGTTCACAATTGACGGAGTAATCGCGTAACATACACAAAAAAACATACAGACGAATTGAGAACCCCCTTCTTTTTGGGAAGTTGGTTGAAAATGACTCGTACGTTATGTGAAGTTGGTTATTTTTTCAGGTTATATACATAAATAATAATATTATGTATGAACGGAATACTTGAAGAAATATTTCCGAAACATCGGTAACTCACATGTGTAGTGAAAATATGTACAATATTCTGTTCTTGATAAGAAAAACTTAGGTTTATTTTGTGTTTATTTATTAAACCTTCAATAATTATCTTCTGAAATTAATGTAAAAAGAAACACAAAAATGAAAACAATAACTTTTATTTTCAATCAAAAAGCTACAATAACACAACTATAATGATTATCTCTACTTCGATTTCTTACGATAATAATTTAATAGGATAGAAGAAAGAGAAGATAAATAGGATCTAATACAAGGACGCGAGTGTTAAGATCTCTCATTTGCAGAATCAAACACACTCTCGTCACACAACAATTTATGTGTCCTCGACTTCAAGTTGTCCACAGACGCGAGGAGATCCTGGAGTTCCTTAAGCTTCGGCACTTGCTTCACCAACACAAACGCTACGTTCTCCGATGACAGTCCTTTCGTTAGGACACTGTGGTTTTTGTACACGATGTAGGAGTTCTCACTTAACTTCTTCAACACCGCTGCTTCCTTCTCTTGACCGGAACAGCTGCATTTCAAAGTCAGATCTGCGGTAATATCGTCTCCGTACTCGATGATACTTGCAAAGTCCAATGTCAAGTTTTGTCCAATAGATTTATATTCCAAAAACGGGACATCAGGCTTATCGCCGCAGACACAGTTAGAGGCGTTGACTTTGGTAATTTCGTACCAATGACATCTCGATGGCCCTTTTACATCAGGGTATACGATCACGGGCAGCCATCGGCCGGTGTACCAATCTATGGGATCTGCGAGAACGGCAGCAAACAGAAACGATACTAATACGATCTTTAACATTTTTGACGTTTGCTTCGAGAATGGTGAAGTATTTTTGAAAGAGCCACTTTTATAACTTCGGACGCATGACCTTTGGCTTCAGATAAAATCTAACTGTTCTTATCGTTGCTTACTGAATTGGTGATGAAATAAATAAATCAACCGTAATCAAGCAGACATTCAGAACTCGTGTAGCCCTTGCAAAGATTTACAATTCCTTTATGTATTACCTACATAGAATTGATGTATGTTTGTTTGATTTTAATTAAAAAAAAAAAATAAATGAAATAATATTTTATTTCATTTATATTCACTCAGCAGGCGATTCTCAATCATTCAAAAGCAAATTCGGATTCGAAAACTGCTCTCCTTCAACTCGGATCTTTGCAATTTGTAATACTCCGATCGGTAACTTTTTAACATTTCAATTCGAAAAAATCTGTGATTCTAATTGAACCCGGCGAAATTCGTACCGCGAATATAAATAAACTGTCCAAGTGCGATTCAGACCCGCACAAGCAGGGTTCCGATTGAACAATATTTGCCAGAAAAATACGTTTCTTGTATGGGGATCCTCTTTCATTTTTAATTTAATTTAGTTTTTATTATTTGATCTTATAGCAGCTATTGCAATACACACCATGAGTGAATTTCAAGTCTTTATCTATTAAGGTTTGTAAAGATTGAGCATAAAAAGCCTTAAAACACTTTTGTTGTATGGGGACCCCCTTTATTATTTAATTTAATTTTGTTTTTATCGGTTTTATACACAAATAGCGAATACCCTATATATATAATGTATGGAAGCGCTATAATGGCAACCATCAAAATATGTCAATACAATGATAAACATTTCTGAACGAACCAACAGTGATAACCTGGGACAACATCAACATTCAAAATATTAAAATTTAAATACCTACGCGATAATCCGAGTAATGTGGATATTTATCCACATTCTGATTTCAAACAAACAATTGTTTGTCGATTCAAAACAAAAAAATCTTTAACAACTAGAATATATTGAGTTCGATCTAAAGTGATTTGATTATTCGGTCATAAAACTTATTTCATTAAAAAAATTCGCATAGATAGCAATCGCAGTTTCTGCATTTCATAAATTTTATAAAACATCATTGGCCCTGACAACGGAGGATATATATACCTATACCTTAGGGCTAACGCAACGACCTTAATTAACCTCAAAGGCTAGAAAAATATCCTGGTCTTAAATAGTTATAAAAAAATCTGTCTCCCTTTGCTCCCATATCAATTCCTTTTATTAACTTTATTTAAGATTTTTTTGCGTTTAAACATTACTGTTCACTACCTATTGAGATCAGAATGGATCATACTTTTATTTAGTACCAACTAAGCATAACTATACACATAGTTAGCCTTTATTACAGAAGATATATAGAACATGGTCTAAGAGATCGTCGATGTTCACCTCAAAGGTCATAAAGACTCAAATAACGCCGGCGAAGCTGCGGGTAACAGCTAGTATTACATATATAATATACATTTTTATTTAGACCCATCGAGGTACATGTAAACCAGAGGCGCCCATCATAAACTGACTTACGTGCCGAGCGGCGCGCTATTGGGCGTGAGGAGTACTTACGCTAAACTAAGCGAGATGTAGATTCAGCACTGCTTTTTATTTGAACGTAGAGTGCGTAGTACATATACATCGATGTTTAGACCTATAAGTTCGGAACACTCTGTGTATACGAATTACGAATACAAAAAATACCGAACATTAGGCGAGGGATTTACAGCCTTTCCTGTCTCAGTGTCTACTTCATTTAGACTCGGGGTGGCAAATTGTGTGTACCCCTACCCCCCCCCCCCCCCCCTACGCCTACCCCTTTCTAATCTATTGATGGCATGAGATGAGACCGTATGAGATTTCCTCTCCACAGGTAAGTAATATATATAGATCTCAAACAATAACGGCCTCTATTATCAAACATTACGGCCCAAAATCGTGGGATTCCTGAATTCTTCGTAGTTTGTGTGAGCTTTAATCTCGCTAAGATTTCACCTTGTCTCAAGGTTGATATGTATAAATAAACCGAACCTTACAAAAAAAGAAGGTTATTAATTCAACACGTATGTAATATTATGGGCACTACGAAATATTCATTAATCATAATCTAATAGAGATTCCATAAATATATACAACCTTTCATATAAGTATGTATACCTATATATATAGTATGTTTGACCACTATCTCACCTCTTGGTAAGTGATGATGCAGTCGTGGATAGTACCACGCGGATAGCTGCCGGAACATATTAAATGTTTTGGCATCAGATTATCTAACTTGAGGGTGGTAGTTGGCCAGGTAGAAACTAGATAGTGTCCTACCACCATGCGGGGTTTGGGGATTTCTTAGCGATGTTTTTCCTTCACAGGGCCACTGTGAACAGCGCACATAAATTTTTCCATAAAAAAACCCATTGGTGCACGGCAGGGATTGAACTCGGTACCTCTGGCTTCAAAGTCGACCATTCTCCCACTACACCACTAGGCCCTCAATTTTCTTTTTTATTTGGTTACATTTGCTGCAACTTGGAAAGAGTAAAGAATTCATCAATTTCAAAAGTTTTTATACACGCTTAATAAGCCCTTTGTTTGAGAAGAAGAAGAGAAACACAAAAATGAAAACAATAACTTTTATTATTCTAAATCAAAAAGCTACAAAAATACAACGATAATAATTATACTTCGATTTCTTACGATGATAATTTAATAGAATAGAAGAAAGAAGATGAATAGGATCTAATAAAAATTTGTGAGTGTTAAGATCCACCATTTGCAGCATCAAACACACTCTCGTCACACAAAAACTTCTGTGTCCTCGACTTCAAGTTGTCCACAGAGGCGAGGAGATCCTGGAGATCCTTAAGCTTCGGTACTTGCTTCACGAAAACAAACGCTGTGTTCTCCGATGACATTCCTCTCGGAAGGAAACTATTTCTGTACACGATATAGGTGTTCTCACTTAACTTCTTCAATACCGCCACTTCCTTCTCCTGACCGGAACAGCTGCATCTCAAAGCCAGAGCTGCGGCAATATCGTCTCCGTACTCGATGATACTCGGGAAGTCTAATTTCATGTTTAGTCTAGTAGATTTAAATTCCAAAATTGGAACATCAGTCTTATCGCCGCAGGCACAGTTAGAGGCGTTGACTTTGGTAAATTCGTACCAATGACATCTCAGTGGCACATTTACATAAGGGTATACGATCACGGGCAGCCATCGGCCGGTGTACCAATCTATGGGATCTGCGAGAACGGCAGCGAATAGAAACGATACTAATAAGATCTTTAACATTTTCAACGTTTGCTTGGAGAATAGTGATGTATTTATTAATGAGTTGCTTTTATATCTTCGGACGCATGACCTGTGGTTTCAGATAAAATCTAACTGTTCTAATCATTGCTTACTGAATTGGTGATAAAATTAATAAAAAAACTGTAACTAAGCAGACATTCGGAACTCGCGTAGGCACAGAATAATGAATAGTACAGTGTAGGCAAATATTTAAGGCAGATAGTTTAATAAGCCGTTAAATCAACAGCCTAGCCTCTATACTAAACAGCGCCGTTCAACTATGGGAGAGGATTACGTCCAGCAGTGGACAGCCACAGGCTGATGATGATGATGATGATCGTTAGCATAAAAAAATGAAAAATATTATGCTTGTTTTTTGTCAAACCCGAAAAATGACTATGAAAAACTTAAATCGTTTCTAATATAAAATACAAATGCGCAGTTATCCCGTCATTTGAATAACAATATACGTTGCGCGCGCGTGAGCAGTGACAACTTCGAGAAGGAAGCTCGCAGAAGGATACAGCTGGGATGGGCTGCATTTGGAAAACTTCGTCGAGTCTTTTCATCGCCCATACCACAAAGCCTAAAGACGAAAGTCTTTAACGAGTGCGTCCTACCTGTTATTACTTACGGAGCCGAGACGTGGACAGTGCGACTGGTTCTGCTAGGCTATTCTGTAAGCTATCTCGACAGCGGAATCCGCGGTGAGATTTAAATTTCGTATTACGAAATTCAACCGTATTACGAACTTGATACGATTGAATTTCGTAGTACGAAATTCGAATCTCACCGCGGATTCCGCTGTCGATATAGCTTACAGAATAGCCTAGCTGGTTCACCAATTTAAAGTCGCTCAGCGATGTCAGTCTCAGTCTCAGCTATGGAAAGGGCTATGCTCGAAGTATCTCTAAGGGATCGAATTCGAAACGAGGTCATGCGTCAGAGAACCAAAGTTATCGGCGTAGCTCAAATGATTAGCAAGCTGAAGTGGCAGGGGGATGGTCACATCTGTCGTAGTACCGATAACCGTTGGTGTTCTAGAGTGGAGACCACGGCTCGGTAAACGGAGTGTAGGGCGCCCTCCAGCTAGGTGGAGCGATGATATACGCAAGCTGGCTGGCAGCGGTGGGAAACAAAGAGCTGAAGATCGAGCTCAGTGGCGTGCCATAGGTGAGGCCTATGTCCAGCTGTGGACAGAAATAGGCTGATGATAATGATGATGATGATGATCAGTGACAACTGACTGGCAGATAGTACGGCCAGCGTTGCTCGAAAGTTTAGGTATAAAACGCAGTAGCTATGGGCGAGCACGGTAGAATCAATCTATATATCTATATCTAGACTAATATTATAAAACATTAAATTAAAAAATCAAAAAACCCGACTGCGCAAAAAATGAAGTGTTAAAAAACGAACTGAAAAGAGAAAAAGAAGAAAAAAAACAAGTAAGTCTAGTAGTTTAGACTTCTGTTTAGGGATATCAAAAAACTATACCATTTAAATTCTTTCTCGGTCGATACACTCATAAAATAAATTATACATTGTTATGTGGAATATAGAGACTTTAACAGTCGGGACACATTAATGGCTTAACGGATTAATGGCTTAACGGATTAATGTGTCCCGACTGTTAAAGTCTCTATATTCCATACTAGCTGACCCGGCAAACGTTGTTTTGCCATATAATCTTTAGCTAACATAGCGGTCGCCCGCGGCTCCGCCCGCGTGGATGTCGGTTACCGCTGCAAAAAGCCTTCCCAGGAAAGACACGGTCAGCAAAATGATTCCCAGGTCAATCCGCAGGCTGCATAGATTGTCTTTATGAGGATGTTAAAGTTGTTAATGATGAAAATATTTAAATGTAATTAATACTAAGTTTTCACTTCTGCCGGCAGTCCCGGAGTGAAACCCGTTGTTTTAGGATACATAACTAAAGCGATTATTGTAGAGCTTCTCTATAAACAACATTTGACGTTAAATTATTTTCAGGTAACAAAATATACTGATGGTCGGGAGCCCCGACCCGTGATAAGGCAACGTAAAGTTGCCCATGCGTAAAACATTATTTTCGTAAATCAATTCCTACTAATTTGAATGTTTGGCCCTGGGATTTGTTTATCGTTAGTGCGAAAGACATTTTTACTGGAAATTGGAGCCTTTTGAAGGGTATAGGCAAATCAGTAGGAATCATGGGTATTCTTGGTATATGAGCTAATTCACCAGCTGCAGGGCCGGTGATAATCTTCGCTACTATTAAATTATCTTTTAGGTCCTTTATCTTTGAAGTCTCGTGCCATTACACATGTTGGGGGGCTTAAATTTCTGAGAAGCATTATCGGCGTGCCAACTTTTAACGACAGTTCATGAGGTGGTAGCCCAGCGGGGTTAAGAGAATTTAAAAATTCCTGGGGATAGTGCACTGCGTCCTCGATGTTAGTGACGGTGTCTATGGATTTATAGCACTTTACTTCACCCGGTACTTTCTGCTAAATTAAATTGTTTATTTCGTTGACTGTTTCATTCCTGGGAGAAACTATTGCTCTACAACACAGCCAACGAAAATCATTTTGATGTAAGTTTTCGATGTCAGGATATATAGCATCTATCAGACTATCTAAATTATGGACTTTTTGACCTAGAGACTCATCCAAAGTAACTGCACCGATTATGATGTCCAAATTTATAGATGGAAAAATTCCTTCTCTAAGTTTCAGCAGCTGTTGTGGAAAATTGCTATGCGTATTTCCACGTAGATGAGCTCTCATATTGGTGCGAAAATTCAAATGTTGAACAGATGTCCAAAGTTGAGACGATTTTAAACATGCCTTCATAATATCTGCTCGCGTACCTCTGTTGACGACTGGAAGCGTTTGTCAGAAATCTCCAGCAAATACAAAAGTGATACCACCCATGACATTAGCAGAGCTTCGGAGGTCTTTTAAAGTACGGTCCACGGCCTCCACATTTCATTTCATTTCATTTCTTTTATTTCCACATAAAAACATCCTTACAGCATATGCCAAACCGATGTAATGGGCACTTAAAAAAAAATAAATAAATATAATAACACAATTTAACTGGATATTTCAAATAATTATAGATGCTCAATGCACAACTGAGCTGCTCCTACGAACTTCGGCAGGCTACAGTTAAATATATCAATGTTCATGGATATGATATTGATCAATCGTATAGCGCGCGATAGAGGAGCATTCCTTTGTACATGAGCTGTATGACTCATGGTGCATTCATCCCATATTACCAACGACGCGTCTTGCAGTAACTTACCAAGAGGCCCATTTTTCCGAATAGAGCACGTAGACCGTTGATCTAAAGATACGGATAGCGGGAGTTTAAACGTAGAGTGAGCTGTTTTTCCTTCGTTCAAGAGAGTTGCAGCAATTTCTGACGAAGCAACTGCAATCGCTATCTTCCCTGATTCATGATTACCGTATCTTAGCAAGTATCAAATTTGCGAGAAAAGTCTTTCCGTTGCCTCCTGGTGTGTCCAAAACATATAATCTCTAATATAAGATCTACAATTAATTAGAACATTTTATGGTTCTATCTTTTATAGTTTAGGCAGCGTACGCAAAATAAGTAACTTTTATGGTTGATTTTTTACACCTTGTGTCCGAAAAACCCAAATATCTTACGGAACCCCATTTTTTTCCAAAATAAAATTTAGCCTATGTTACTCTGGAATGGTGAAAGAAATTCGTACGACCGTTTTAAATTTAAAAACGGTCCAGTAGTTTTTGAGCCTATTCATTACAACCAAACAAACAAAGTTTTCCTCTTTATAATATTACATACAATAATATAATATTATATAAATAATATTATCTACACGTGTAGATGTAGATTATTCACCGTCTTTGACTACATCATGCTGACCACCAGGAGAGATTGTGGTCAAACGCTAACGTATAAGATATGAAAAAGTGTCAAAAATATAATAACTAAAAATTTAAATGGCGGCCATTCCAAAATGAGGGGGTTGGGAATCCTATCAAGGGGGTAATTTAATTTTGCGGTTCCTCACGTATCCTAAATATCGCTGGTCGTTAACCAAACACACTGCATATGAGTGAAATACTGAACACAATATTATGAAACATATAATATTATCCTGTTTACTTAGAATATATTCTTAGCACCTGACGTTATCGGCGGTAGGTACCATCAAGGAATATCAATCATATCACCCATAATTGAGCCCATAATAGATCCGTTCATAAGTGTGTGATGTCCTAATTAACAGTATTAATTAACAAAACTATCATTTGAAGACCGATTGATGTTTTTGTTTACTATCTCTAATGTTTGTGTTGTTCAGTTAAGATAATTTTTCATATCTTTATGTCTCATGAACTCTTGACTCCGGTAAATTTAGTGTTTTGGTTAGGTAACATGAGATTAATAAATATTTAGTTTCAATAAATACAATGTCAGAACAATTATATGGAAACTCCGTTCGTGGCAAGCCTCTAATTGGTGAGTAGTGCTGATTTTGGAGAGTGTTTATTGTAAATTAAGGTGATAGGGGCTGGAAGTGTAATTTCCTCTGCTAGCAGCTATCGAACCCATAGTGGAGTATAGCCTAGGTTGCCAGCATAAAGAGGGTGATAGACCTGCAACTAAGTTCATTACTTGTGGTTCGAGGACCTTTTTCGCTTATGGGTTATCCTATACTTAACTACTAAGAACTCCAACAAAGGATTGCTGCAAGAACTTCAAGATCACGAATCTGACATGGCAGAGATGTTGAAGAAGAATGCAGAACTTAAAAATCAACTAGCTGAGTATGATATCGCTATGGAAGACATGAGAGACCAGCGTGACAGGCTCCTAGCGACAGTGGATGTACACACTCAAAACCAAGAACTTTTTGAACAAACTCTGACCTATATCCGGGACCTGGAGCAGGAGCTTTTGTGTACTAAGAATAAACTTGAAGAAATGGAAACTTCTCATGCGTTACAAAATGAGTCTAATAAAGCTAACACTGTGGATTTATATACAGAGCTCATCCCTTCAGGTTCTAGTAGTGTCTGTATTAAGGGTTCTAACAAGATCAAAAAATATATTAAGTATAATAAAATTATTAGGAAAACTACTTATAAATTAAAAAAATATAATCAAATTAAACAGGATAATTTAAAGGCTTGTAAAAAAAACATAGATTTAAGTCATGAATTACAAAATTGCATAGAGTTGCTTGAAAGGTGTAACAGTGATCTATTAGAATTTAAGAAGAAGGCTGATTCACTCAAACAAGAACTGCTTACCTCAAAAGATGTAATTGGGGCTCCCATCGCTAACTTGCAGAGTGAATGCTACCAAGGTCATAACAGTCTACCAAGTACAGTAAATACTGCGAGTTTACATCTACAGACTGACTTGGTTAGGCAGGAGGTAGCGTTATCATTGCAGTGCACTGGGGCCTCTGGGGTGGACTCGGGCAGTCCTTTACAACTGCCGGAGCCTGCTAGAGAGACCATTGTGTACAGCGATGAGATTGGCATAGGTATGGGTAGCTTATTAAGAACAAGATTAAGCCAAAATGTACTTAATAATTGCTGTCCTAATTTACCAATAAAAGATCTATGTACGAAAATTAGCGGCCACCAGTATCATAAAAATTGTACAATTATAGTGCAGCTAGGCAACAGCACAAATGTAAAAAAAACTGATATTAATAACCTAATTGAACTTTTATTAGACATTGCCAGCAAAGGTATCAGTAAAATAATAGTGTGCTCATTTCCATACTTAAAACACAGGAGTAGTACTGTCAATATCAATAATCATATACATAAATTAAATTTGACATTATATAATCAGACATGTCGCCTGAGCGACTTTTTGTATTTCGAATGTAATACATTTATGAGTAAGCTTTTATTGACAAAGGATACTTTGTATCTCAAAAAGACTGACATCTCGACCATTGCTAAGTTATTAGCATTCAATATATATATGATCCAGTTTTACATGTTGTAGCGGATCACACAGACAAGCTCCAATGTAGTGGTGTTACTATGCGGGGTAATTGTAGTGTAGTTGACAAAGTTAGTTTAAACTAACGCTTAGGACAATGGGGAGGCCAGACTTAATCAACATTTTCCATCAAAATATACAAGGCCTCTCCAGCAAAGCCTTAGAATTAGAATTATTTCTCGACTTTTATAAAGTTGATATAATGTGTATTACTGAACACTGGTTTGTGAAAGGTACTTTGTTACCAATAATCAGAAATTATACAATTGCAAGCACATTTATTAGACAGAAGGCAATTCGCGGTGGCTCACTTATATATGTATCTGAAAATTGTCATTTTAAGGAGCGTAAAGACATTGTAGCTTTGTCTGTTGAACGATGTATTGAATTATCTTGTATAGAGCTGGGGCAACATATAGTCATCTGTGTATACAGACCTCCATCGGCTGATTATAAAATGTTTGAGACAATTATGGAAGAAGTCATGATGAAAGTCTTCAACACCCCGAAATCTTTGATAGTTTGCGGTGACTTTAATGTTAATTTAATTGAGCAGTCACCGCTCAGTGATAAGTTAAAAAATTTATTTCTTAGCTTCAATTTAAAGCATCTTTTTAACCAGCCGACTAGAATCACTCATCAGCAACCTGCTTGGACAATGTGTTTTGCAACTGTGAACCTGAGAAAATTGCAATCTTTGATAAACTTGGCTCCGACAATCTGGGACAGAGTGCCACATTTTCATGTAAAACATCCACCAAAGGTCAAGAAGGCTCCGACCATCTGGGACAGAGTGCCACATTTTCATGTAAAACATCCACCAAAGGTCAAGAATACACATACAGGCCCATTACAACCAATCGGGTTGAACAGTTTGTGGATATCATTGACAAGCAACTAATGAACCTAATATTTTCTGAGGATCCCGATGACCTATGCAGCACTTTATCTCAAATATTGAGTGCAGAGTTCTATAATATTTTTAAATTTAAAACTATTACAAGAGCTGGGAAAATTCGGTTCGATGACTGGGCTACTCCTGGTATTTACAAAAGTAGAAATAATTTGTACAACTTATACTCACAAAAACAAATTAATTTACACAATACTAAATTCATAAATCACTTAAAACTATATTCCAAAACTTTTAAAGTGGTTTGTCAGACAGCAAAATCTTTGCATTTTAGTAGAAAAATTAAGCATGCTGATGATAAAATAAAAACAACATGGAAAATCATCAATACTGAAACTGGAAAAATAAAACAAAGAGACAGTAAGATCATCTTAAAAATTAACAATAAATTAATCATGGATAGTAATGAGGTTGCCATTACATTTGATGAGTTCTTCTCTCAAGTACCCATTACTACCACTCAGTCCATAAATTCTAGTCCCGCTGATGCTTATTCTATATTATCAAAGTGTGTAAATAAATGTGATACCTTGTTCCAGTTCAAACACGTAACTGCAGACTCAATTGTGAAAACATTTAAAATGCTCAAACAAAAGAAAACCGAGGACCTGTGGGGAATGTCAACCACAGTTCTCAGTTACATTATTACTGTTATTAGCCCATACTTAGCTTTTATTTTTAACAGATGCGTTGATCAAGGTGTCTTCCCGGATTTGATGAAAAAAAGTAAATTGATTCCTTTATTCAAATCAGTAAACAAAAATGATGCATCTAACTATAGACCAATCTCTATACTACCGGCATTGAGTAAAATTTTTGAAAAAGTAATATTAGACCAGCTTTTAACACATTTTAACATGAAAGATCTTTTAAATAGCAAACAATTTGGATTTACTAAAGGGCGTTCTACTACTGATGCAGGAATAGGTCTTCTTAAACATATATTTGATGCATGGGAGAAAGCACAAGATGCTATTGGCGTGTTCTGTGACCTATCAAAAGCATTTGATTGTGTCTGTCATGAAACACTAATTTACAAATTAAAATACTACGGTGTTGAAGGTAAGGCACTTGATCTGGTATCATCATACCTCTGTAACAGAACACAGATGGTTGAAGTCAATGGCGTCAGGTCATCTGGATCCCTCATAAAAATGGGAGTCCCGCAGGGATCGATCCTAGGACCTTTTTTATTTCTAGTTTATATCAATGATTTACCGTCATTCGTACAGAACCTATGTGATATTGTTTTGTTCGCAGATGATACTTCCTTGATATTCAAAATAGATAAGACTACACCTAACTTTGACGATGTAAACAAATCAATAACACAGGTTCTGAATTGGTTTACAACCAATAACTTATTGTTAAACGCAAAAAAAACTAAATGTATTAATTTCTCTCTACCAAATGTAAAAAAAGGTATCCTAAATAGAAGTATATTAATAAATGATGAACCATTAGAACTTGTTGAATCCACAACATTCTTGGGCATCACCCTGGATTCAAAGCTTCAATGGGGTTCTCAAATATCGGTTCTAGCAGGTAGGTTAAGCTCCGCTGCATACGCAGTACGTAAAATTAGATTTTTAACGGACGAAGCCACTGCAAGATTGGTCTATTTCAGCTACTTCCACAGTATAATGTCTTATGGCATTTTATTGTGGGGGAAAGCCGCTGAAATCCAATAAATATTTGTTTTGCAGAAACGAGCTATTCGCTCTATATATAGTATGAGGTCGCGAGATTCACTTCGTGAAAAATTTAAGGAAATTAAAATTCTAACAGTGGCATGTCAATACATTTATGAAAATATTTTGTTCATACGCAAGAATATAAATGATTATAAGAAAAGGTCTGATGTACATAATTTTAATACAAGACATAAAAATAGATTAATTATACCTAATTTCAGACTGCAGAAAGTTAGTGGTTCATTCATGGGGAACTGTGTACGCTTTTACAATGAGCTACCTAAAGATATTGATCAATTGCCTATGAGCAAATTTAAAATCTATGTAAAATCCAATTTGATGAAAAAATCATACTATACAATAGGTGACTATATGGATGACAAAAATGCATGGCCTGAATGCCCCAAGTTCCAAGAACAAATATAAATTGTATTATAATTAATAATATATTGTTAAAATATTAAAGCTGACATGTACAATTAATTTAAAAAAAAAAAGATAAAATGACAAGACAAGCCCCATAGAGTTTCTTGGTGTTTCTTCTCTGATGGGAGTATTTCCGAAACACCGGTAGATTCAACAGCCATTCAGTTTTCCCCTTTTGTCCGCAGATTTTCTTTCTAGGCTTGCCATTTTTATTTTTATTTAAACAATATTATGCAGCTGACAGACGGACTATCAGTTCCATTTGGATCATGATATGTACTGTGATCGGTATGCGTTTCTCTATGTTGTGTTTCACTATTTGACTTTTTTTTATTTTTTTTATATAAAAATTGTCTGAAGTACTGAAACACACAGTTACATGTATGGTTGGTTTTAACCTACTTTAATTTTTTTTAAATATTCTGACGTAAACGATTGGATGACAGCTGAATGGTTCATTACTTTTTTTTTCTAATTCAAAGCGTTAAATTCTGCTTTTGCTATGTTTACTTGATAATTGGTTATGATTTATTTTATGATTTATGATTTTGACGTGTATATGTGCGTATATTTATACTGCCTACATACTGAATAAATGCTTTGATTCTTGATTCTTGATTCTTGACTTGAAAACTGCCGAGCAGCAAATCTGAATTTGTTTTCTAACGATCGTGAATAACCGTTACTTTTCTGTTTTTGTCGAGGAGTTTCGCGTAATTTCTGATCATTGCAAAAATATCTTGATGAAATGTACCAATTTACCAATGCACGAACGCAGCAATACTGTTTACCGATAATAATAATAATACCGGGTAAGCGCATTGGGTTACACTGTAATGCTTATCTTAAGGTTGAATAAATAAATAAAATAAATACTCCTTGAACAAGAAATAATTATTCAAATCGGTCATCGGAGACCAGGATTCTGAAATAACAACATATACATTCATTTAAATAAATGTTTATATGTATATAATACATTTATATAAACTTCGAATAGAGAACCTCTTTTTTTTTCGTCGATTATAAAGAAACATTCCACGAATGAATGTACATATTATTATATTATTACAACATAATTACATAGTTATGTTGTAATACGGGGCCTATCGCATAAAAAATAATGTTATTTACCACGTTTCGATAGTTCATTGACGGTACTCGACACGTGACGATTGTAAAAAAAATAACTGTGTTGTAAATAAATTCAAAATATTAGAATTAAGAAATTTTGTACAAATCGAGAACGATGGTGTGAAATAGAGAGTGTGTGTGTGTATGAAAGAGAGAGAGAGAGAAATAGAAATATAAACAGAAGTTTAGATGGCAAAGGTTATAGGTTAAATAAAACTGGCCAAGTGCGAGTCAGACTTTTGACCCGCACACGGAGGGTCCCGAACGCCATCTAACGAACTTCTAACTCCAACTAAGTGAACGTTAACACAAAGGTGTTAGTAATTAATATTATTAATACGGTAAACAATCGTTCATAGATGGCGCTATAGTAAAAAACACGTTTTTATATGGGGGTTCCCACTTTGTTCTGTTCTTAGTATTTGTTGTTATAGCGGCAACAGAAATACATCATCTGTGAAAATTTCAACCGTCTAACTATCACGGTTCATGGGATACAGCATGGCGACAGACGGACAGACAGACAGACAGGCAGACAGACAGACAGACAGACAGACGGGCAGCGGAGTCTCAGTAATAGGGTTCCGTAGGTACCCTTTGGGTACGAAACCCTAAAAACACCGTTTTTAAGGTATTTCCCCACAATAGTGATATATATCCGAATCGGCCGTAAGTAGACTTATCAAATCCGAAGATAGTTTTTTTTAATATCATATAGGCTAACGTTTGGCTATTACCTCACCAGTTGGTAAGTGTTGATGCCGTCTAGGATGGTAGCACGCTAAGCCTACAAAGGGAACTGGCTCTCAAGGATAGCACAATCACAACACATCAATTCAAAGTATTCAATAATTTTCCTGACATTTTGTGACTGACTGGCTCACCCGATTGTGTATTCAATCTTCTATGTGATTAATTTGAGTAAATATTGTTATTTCTTACATAAGCAATATATCTAAGGCGTCCATTACACGATAGGTTTTGTTGTCAGTTTGCTGGCAATCACGGCTGTGACTGATGGATAACCTATCGTCTAATGGGGTGATTGACGGTGATTGACCGAAATTTACATACTTTTGATGGCTGCATCAGCAACCAAAAGTTTAATGGTTTTGATTGACGGATAACCTACCGTGTAATGGACGCCTAATAATACGTAAATGCCACCAGACATGTCAGGTAAATTCCTGTCATCTGGTAACCCCAGTCGTAAGCCGGTGTATACAAGTGATGTGTGATTGCAGCGGGCGAATGGCACAGCTCGACGATATGGGCGGTGGTGAGCGTTGGTGCGGTGCTGGCGGTGCTGGTGCTGGGAGCTGCCGCATGCTGGCTACGACGCAGGAGGAACTCACTGGCTCATAAACTTGGTTAGTATTATAAATCAACAGGCTATCATGGGAAGGGGACTATTGTGTCTTTCCACCTATCCGTGTTTTGTTTGGTGGAGATTGTGATTGTAAATTTTTTCGCCAATTGTAAATGCCCGCTGACTTTTAATCAATTCTTTTTTAAACTTTTTAATACGAAACAAAATCAAACCTCGGGGTTAAACTTCACCAAGCTTTTAAATTGTTGTGTTGATCTCCTGCCAGTGGCGAAAAACAGGGAAATAATTTTGTCTTTCCCCCGGGGATAAGGCCATGCTAGCCCTGCAGTATAAAGTGCCGACTATTATACTCACTACTGATTGTTGTCGACTGTCTCGAACTAGGTTTCGCTCATGTCCGATGCACGTCCTCGGGAATTTACGCAACAAAATCGCGACGACCACTGCGAGACAGTTGACAAAAAATAGTATGAATGAATGAATGAATAATACTTACTTTATTGCACACCAAGAAAAAAAACAAACAAAAGTAACAGAAAAACATAACATATCGGTAGTACAATGGTCGGTCTTATCGCTTAGAGCGATCTGTACCAGACAACCTTTGGATGGACAGGATTTACAAATTATAATATTGCGGGGCTGTGCTGCTATAAGTTAACATATAGGTATATGAAATATATATTTTAACTTATAGCTGCATCCCCCTATAAAAGTAAGTATAATGTAAAAGTACCGACTATATTATAGTCGGTACTTTTACAATCATGATTCAAACCCACTAGTATAACTATAAATGTAGAGTATCATACATTTCTACTGCTATTGTTAGTAAGCTAAGCATATAAAAACCCGCGATACAATAATTAAAACCTCCAGAAAGAGCTAGTAATATTCTAACTGCGGAACAGATTTTCGTGAATCAAAGCTCATCAATAAGGACATCAAAAATGTCCGAAATCTTTCGGAGTGATTTCGATATCTATATCCGTGAGTGATCCTTTGATTATTTATAATACTTGATTGATTATTTATATTCAAAGGATCACTCACGGATATAGATATCGAAATCACTCCGAAAGATTTAGGACATTTTTGATGTCCTTATTGATGAGCTTTGATTCACAAAAATCTGTTCCGCAGTTAGAATATTACTAGCTCTTTCTGGAGGTTTTAATTATTGTATCGCGGGTTTTTATATGCTATAATTATAAATAATCAAAGGATCACTCACGGATATAGAGTGATTTAAACAATAGGGAATATGCATGTTTTTGTATTTTTATTTCACTCATTACATCCATATAACATAATAATAAAACATTAAATTAAAAAATCAAAAAACCGGACTGCGCAAAAAGTGAAGTGTTAAAAAACGAACTGAAAAGAAAAAAAACAAGTAAGTCTAGTAGTTTAGACTTCTGTTTAGGGATATCAAAAAACTATACCATTTAAATTCTTTCTCGGTCGATACACTCATAAAGTAAATTATACATTGTTATATGGAATATAGAGACTTTAACAGTCGGGACACATTAATGTCACCGGACTGCGCAAAAAGTGAAGTGTTAAAAAACGAACTGAAAATAAAAAACAAGTAAGTCTAGTAGTTTAGACTTCTGTTTAGGGATATCAAAAAACCATACCATTTAAATTCTTTCTCGGTCGATACACTCATAAAATAAATTATACATTGTTATATGGAATATAGAGACTTTAACAGTCGGGACACATTAATGTCTTAACGAATGGGGATTAATGTGTCCCGACTGTTAAAGTCTCTATCTATACTAATATTATAAAGAGAGAACATTTGTATTTTTGTATTTTTGTATGTTTGTAATGAGTAAGCTCAAAAACTACTGAACCGATTTAAAAAATTCTTTCACTAATACATAGAATGGACTTTCGGAATGAAAATAGGCTATATATTATCCCGTTTAAATCAAAGGTACATTCGTGGAGACCTAATTTGCAACCTAAGTCGGCAAATAAACGGTCGAAAAAACACGTTTCTTACGAACGCTGCTTAATTGAAAATAGATAGAAGAATATTTTTTATGCAACAGTTGTACAACTTAATAAGATCTACAAAAAAGTCCGCAACAGCATATGTCTATCTCTTAAGGTTGACTCACAGTAACCATTTTAATCTTAAAATTTTTGTTAAAAAATATTACATAACTTCCAAGGCTATTTTCAAGTATATAGTATTAATCCTTATCCAAATAATTACGTTAATTAGCTTGGCCACATATTATAGATTAAAATTGTCCTTTATAGTATATAATTCAAATAAAAACTCTAGAAGATATCACGAATTTCACAAACACGCATCGCAAAATTAATAAAATATTTGCAGTGAAACCACAGATTAGGTCATAGTTACTACGAAAATATTATTATAAGCTTAGCTATGCTGTAGATCCCCACCGATCACAATCAATTTGAAGTCAATATAGTATAATAATATGATCTATTGTATAAAATAATATTCATCTATATATATAATAATATAATATAATATTTTAAACCACCCCGACTGATCTATGTATATTAGCTTTTTCCAATGACTCTAAACACGACATTTAAAATCTGAGCTGTAAGTTGGTGAGGATTTGAGTATTCTGTAGAGTCCAGGAGGCTTCCATGTTCTTACAATATCGTTGAAGAAGAAGATTTTCGAATTGATCAGACCTATGAAAGTTGATTTCATAGCGCAATTAACTAGAAAAGAAGCTCATAATTTTATAACGATTGAACGAATTTTCATGAATCAAAGCTAAAAAAACTCTCGATGAAGACATCTATCAAACAAAAAAAAAACTATCAATAATAAAAACAAAATCGGTTCATCCGGTTAGGTGCTAAGATGCTACAGACAGACACACAAATACACACGTTAAACGTATATTACCCCTACATTTATGCGTCGGGGAACGCCGTAAGGTTACGGTGGCAGATGTACTCCTTGGTGGTAAGCTACTTTTTGGTAGATTTAATGATTCCACTACCACTGTACGAAAACTCATGATTCATGAATGCATATAAAACTTTCATTGGTAGGTATATAGCTAGGATTAGAACCAACGACCGTCGGGTCAGAATCATCAAATCAATCAACTATCCTTTACGCCAAAGGGCCGTCCAATATCAATACGTAAGTATTATAAAACAAAGTTCATCACTGCGTCTGTCTGTCTGTTCGCAATAATCTCAATAGCTACTGAACGGATTATCATGCGGTTTTCACCAATAGCCAGAGTGCTTATGAGGAAGGTTTAAGTGCATAATTCGTTAAGGTTTTGTGTAAATTGGATGAAATATGACGATGGTTGTTAAATATGTTCATATTTTATATTCGATGCAACGAACTGATGCAAATTTTGTAGGCATATATGTTCTGCCCGTGCAAAGCCGGGGTGGGCTGCTAGTATTCCATATAACAATGTATAATTTATTTTATGAGTGTATCGACCGAGACAGAATTTAAATGGTATAGTTTTTTGATATCCCTAAACAGAAGTCTACACTACTAGACTTACTTGTTTTTTTTCTTTTCAGTTCGTTTTTTAACACTTCACTTTTTGCGCAGTCGGGTTTTTTGATTTTTTAACTTAATGTTTTATTTTACACTTTTTAGTTAAGTAAAGGACGGCAAATTCCGTAATCTTCTCATTTCATTTAGAGAGTTGATGTCATGTGGATTATTGAGTAGCACCGCAAACTTGTTACTGAAAGTGACTAACGCGGCATGTAAAATCGTTTTTTTTTCGATTTGTACGATCATAAATTATTTGTTAGAAATATATTTTGAATCTCTAATTTAAGACCTTTAATTCGATACCCCACTCGATAGGTTTTGAAAAAAAAAATTTTTTTGAACCCCAAATTTTGGCGTCTGAAATCCGCCATTTTGAATTTTTAAATTTTTTATGTTTTCGTTGACACTCGCGCTAGCATGGCGAATCTATTGACGTGCTAATTATAAAAATCGGCCCACGCGTTTGGTCTCTAGTGTGCCACAAAGGAACAAACATACATACATACGTATATAGACTGATAAACACATTACCTCTCCTTTGCGTCGCGCAGTCGGGTAAAAAATTAAAATACTGCTGGTATTGATCTAATTATTTTTGAAATAAATATTTAAATATAACTTAATTATTTATATTTTAATTAACGTTACCGGCAGACAGCTGCGACCTAGGTTCTGTTTTTTATTTATAACTATTTTAATTTTTATTTATAACATTTCAAATAGTTTTATTTATTTTAAGTTGTATATTTGCTGTAAATATTTGATGTAATACATTTTTTAAATTTAAATATACAAATAAATTTGAGCAGTTTAAACGCCATCATCTCCCAGGCTCTGGTAGTGAAATGTGACGTCACTCACTTACGTCAGACACACGCTGCTTGAAGCAAACTAGCTTTTTTTTCTTCGCTACTAAGACTCCGCGCGATTATTGTATTTAGCCAAAGGAATGTTTTTATTAAATTAAGCAGTTTCTCTAATCTCGTACTCATTTTTACCTATATTGAATGGTTAGTAATATACATTTTTACACAATAATACGCGGCAAACACAATATTTGGAAATAAATACAATAAGACCACACCATACATTCATTTTTATGTTCCCGCGCTTAATGTTTCTGTCACGTGGAGTAGTGAATTATGACGTCAACTTTCGATTCGACCAATGGTGATCTGTTTTACAAACTTAAATTTCCCTCGCTTAAATCGCATTTTTCATTTATTATTTTTAGCAAATAAAATGGAACTAAATAAAAAAAAAAAATTACATATAACTCCAGGACAATAAAGATTCGAAAAAAAAATATTTTCAATAAATCTGAGCTACATGCATATTCCCTATTATATATGTATATAGGTTGGAGAAAATATCTAAAAACTTAAATACTTACAAATGAATAACTCGAATATTAAAAATAATCGGGTAACGTGTAGGTAATGGGGAGGGGATTTAGTCGTAGTGAGATTTTCTACCACCCCTGCTTTGCTTTATGTATCGGTAATGAAGCACCCTATACAAGCAATGTTCTGTATGTACAGGAAACAAGCGTGGTCCGGACAAGGCCCTGGTGTTCCAACCGCCGCGGCGCGCGACCGCTGTCCGCTCGCCTGGCTCGGCGACTCACTACCTCCGCAAGTCGCCCTCACCGACCGCGCCCGCGCCGCCTGCTCCCACCACCCCGCCGCAGCCGCAGCCGCCGCTCAACCCTGTATGTATCTCCCCTTTCCGTTCGTGAACAAACTTTTGTTTGTATAAGTAGAGTCTGTGCAAAAAGAGAACCGTCATGGCGTTACGATGAACTAACATTCAAAGGGTGAGGAAAGAAGGTACATACCTACCCAGTAGCACACGATAATAATAATTTGTTTATATACAATAAACAAATACAATTATATAAGACACGTTATATTCATGACGACGTGTGACGTACGGTCATGGTGTCTGTGGATAATGATAAGAGTAGGTACCTGGTATGCATCAAACATTTTTAGTCGTACTAGCAACAGAGCACTACTAGTAACAGAGCTGTTGGCGACGCAACAAAACAGTAAATTAGAACACGTGACCTCAATTTCTACGACGGTTCTCTTTTTGCATAGACTCTAGCGACAGAAGCGACTCACCTCGGCTTCGCACGGGTGGAACTTATATCCGTTATATTCGCTCGACCCTTCGAGCATTTACCAATGGAGATGTTAACGTTGTAATCCACAAATATTTTTTTCTGCCGATACTTATGCGGGACGAGGTAAACACGCATTGCACACACACAAATCACTCGCTTTAACGATCCGCACACTAGCTTGAAACATGCACACAGTATTAAAAATACAGCGTAGTTACGCACGCTCATATGGCCAATAATGGCTATATGGCCAGCAGGGGGGTACGCCTTGCGTTAACATCTCCATTGGTAAATGCTCGAAGGCTCGACCGCCACAATTTTATCATCGACTTACATAGTAAATAGGTCTCCACAAAAATCCCTTTTAAAAACATTCTACGTCCGTTTTAAATATGCATTATGGATATTTTTTTAAATGATTTTTTGATAAGTTTGTTAGTTACCATTTAATGTTAGTGTAGACTGACGTTATACACTGCCTATACGTTATATATTCAAGTACATTTAGTCGAATTTTCGCAATTTATTTTGAAGTGCGTCCTTCGCTCTCTTTAAGGAGTTAGTTCACACGGTGATATCGCGACCTTCACGAATTATATATTTTTAGAAGAAGAATTTCTGCTCACCTCGCATTTGAGCAGAACCACCACTTTCGCAGTTACTTAACCGTAAAAGTCAGACGCATTGTAATTTGTCGGGATACTTCCCCCTTGTCAGAAATCATTTTCTGAAAATGTTCATCTTTAAATCGAAAACCATTGTATGGCTGAATACTTGCCACTACAAGCAAACTAGCAGAAGACAACACCTTTAGGGCGCCTTCAAATTAACCGCAAAGTGTCCGCTTGGTTCGAGTATCATTGTGTTGTATATTTAGTTTCGATAGATTATAGATTTTCGTTCATAGAACAAAAACTACGTGCGTCTCTAGTCAAAAGTCAAAAGTCAAAGTCAAAGCATTTATTCAGTATGTGGGCAAATTAAAAATTTGCACTTACACACGTCAAATAACATTAAATAGATCATATTCAATAAAAAATATTATAGATATAACAGAAACCTAACTCATTGCTTTGAAAATTCAAAGCAATAAGTTATGTTTCTGTTATATCTAAAATATTTTTTGTAAATACAAAAAAAAAACAAAGATATTGCGCCATTCAGCTTTCATCTAGACGTCGAACGTCACACTTAAAACACATGTTTAATTCCCCTGATTAATGTAGGGTTGCCAACCGTACTATTACGTGCACCCGCAACCCAGTGCATGTTTAAGTACTTCAGACAATTTTTATCCAAAAAATTGTGAAATTATGAAACATAATAAATGAATTAGTCGATCGATGAACTGATGCGCGGCCGCTACTTTACGGCTAATTTAAAGGAGCCCTTAATTATACCATTTAGAAGCTGAAAATAACTACTCTGCCTATAAAAGTTACTAAGTATCTGTCGTCCCCCAGCCGTCAGTACATACAAGTCCGAGCACCCCGACCGCGCCCGAGCCGGCCCCGCTGAGCAAGGAGCTCGCCGACGCCAACGCTACCGAGAAGACCAAGCCTCTCGACCCGGAACCCACTAACGATGGAAAACTTGGCGATCTGCACTTCAAGCTACGGTCAGTACGCAATATTTACATTTCCAGGTTGTGGTAAGGGTCAATTAGATAACCAGCATTTTGTACGCAGTGAATGGTGAAATTGATCCTGTTCTCATAATATGTCTTGATCTTGACACCAGAAGCTATCTTGTGTTTTTGTATTATAACCTACGTTAATTTGTAGACAATGTTGAAAATGATAGTTAATTATTTATCTTCTAATATTCTTAAAAAATAGGAAAAATTAAGTCCGAAATATAATATTAAGTATATTTTAATATTGAACGAATTGTAAAAATATTACACATACCTAATTACTGTTATTCTCATGTGCACTCAGACGTAGCTCGTAACGCGGGAAGCTTACGCTAGGTGCGGCTCTCAGAAGTAGAATTTCAAAAATTACCAAGACTGGTCGGTGCAATTTCGACAGCATATAACTAGAGTGTATGAACGTTTCAATATATTACATAAGTTATAATTAAATTATTATCTTATATTACTATCTTTTATAAAAAATATCAGTAAAATATTCGTTAGCAATGTCCATGGTTGTTCAAGATTTCCTACAGTTCAGAATTTTCCCACACTAGTTAGTGGTTAGAATGCGCACGAATTGAGTTATACCTCCTTTAAATTCATTATTTATATTATTATATTAACAGATAATGAAAAAACTGGGCAAGTACTAGTCGGACTCGCACTCGGAGGATTCCGTAACGCCGTAGAGTATTTTATAACTATCATTTTTCCATTCATTTTGCCAGTAAAAAAATAACTATGTCTTTCATAGTCATCATTATCAGCCGGTACCAGTCCACTGCTGGACGTAGGCCTCCCCCAAGACACGCCACCAAGCCCGGTGTTCGGCTCTTTGTTTCCAGTCACTGCCCACCGCTTTGTGAATGTCGTCGCTCAAACTAGTCACAGGGCGTCCTACGCTACGTTTGCCGATTCGCGGTCTCCACTCTAGAACCAGTCTTCCCCAACGGTTATCGGTCCTACGGCAGATATGGCCAGCCCACTGCCACTTCAGTTTGCTAATCCGCTGAGCTATGTCGATCACTTTAGTTCTCTGGCGAATTACTTCGTTCCGGATTCGATCCCGCAGAGAAACACCGAGCTCTTTCCATAGCTCGCTGAGCAACTTTAAACTGGTGGACTAGTCAAACCGTGAGTGTCCACGTCTCGGCTTCGTATATCATGACAGGTAGGACGCACTGATTAAAGACTTTTGTCTTTAGGCACTGTGGTATAGGCGACGAGAAGACTCGACGGAGTTTCCCAAATGTTGCCAGCCCAGCTGAATTCCTCTCTGGATTGCCTAGTTTGAGCGTTTGCCCTAGGTAAACATCATCATCATCATCATTAACAGCGAGTATTCGTCCACTGCTGGACATATGCCTCTCCTATGGCACGCCACTGCGCTCAATCTTCGGCTCCTTGTTTCCAACCGCTGCCAGCCAGCTTGCGTATATCATCGCTCCACCTAGCTGGAGGGCGTCCTACGCTTCGTTACTGAGCCGTGGTCTCCACTCTAGAACTCGTCTACCCCAACGGTTATCGGTTCTGCGACAGATGTGACCAGCCCACTGCCACTTCCGCTTGCTAATCCTTCGAGCTATGTCGATAACTTTGGTTCTCTGTCAGATGACTTCATTTCGAATTCGATCTTTCAGAGATACTCCGAGCAAAGCATTTTCCATAGCTCGCTGAGCAACTTTGAATTGGTGGATCAGTCGCACCGTCAGTGTCCACGTCTCGGCTCCGTATGTCATTACAGGTAGGACGCATTCATTAAAGACTTTTTTTGTCTTAAGGCTTTGTGGTATCGGCGATGAAAAGACTCGACGCAGTTTTCTAAATGCTGCCCATCCTAGCTGTATTCTTCTGCGGGTTTCCTTCTCGAAATTGTTTCTACCCAATTGCAGCGTTTGCCCAAGGTAGACATACTTTTACTTTACTTTCTTGAACAGTTCCGAGAGGTACTCCGATTAAGGCAATCGGTTCCGGAATAGCATGTTCATTGAACATGATATGAGGTAAACATACTGCGTGACAACTTCGAGAGGGATTCCGTCTACGGCAATCGGTTCCGGAACAACGTGCTCCTTGTACATGACTTTGGTTTTATCCAAATTCATCCGGAGACCGGTACGACGAGAAGAATCAGCTAGGTCATTCAACATCCTTTGTAGCTCCTGCAGCGTCTCTGCCATAATGACGATGTCATCTGCGAATCGTAAGTGAGAGATGTACTTGCCGTTAATGTTGATGCCGCAATCTTTCCAGTCCAGCGTCTTAAACATAATATCCTCTAAGTCGTTAGTGAACATTTTCGGGGATATGACGTCCCCCTGTCTCACTCCTCGACGCAGGCGAATATGTTTAGTGCACTGGTTCTGTACTTGTATAGTCATCGTTGCGGCAAATGAATGACTATGAAAGTCCCCCCCCCCCCTTAATCTTTTATTTTTTGTATTTTTGTGTAAAAATCGTAAAGCGGTTCACAGAATATATCTACCTACCAAATTTGGCTGTGACATATGGACGGACAGACAGACAGACAGACATGACGAATCGATAAGAGTTTCGTAGTTGCCATTAAGCTACGGAACCCTAAAACAGAACCCGCTGTTCATTATTTCCACATAAATCGTGCATTATTGTTTTTCTTAGTTCAAAACCGTTAAAGCCAAGCTGTTGTTCTACAAACACCAGCACATATTGCCAAAATGGGAATTAAATTAATAACGCAACATGTCTGCCTAATAATTAACTCTATATCCGCTTACCGATGACATAATAATCTGACATTGAAATGACTAGCGGCTACGTAAGCAAATAAAATACAGTACGCGAGTTTAGTAGAAGCGGCCCTAAAGCGGATTACTGTGTGAAAGTTTTCTTTGTGCTTTATTAATTCTATTTTGGTTAGAAGAGGAAATAGCTGGGTATTAGTTTATTAGTGGTAAAGCCTTTTGTTGATACATTTTAGTTCATCATCACAGCTACATCCGATGAGATAGTGGTCAAACGCTTGCATATTCAGCATAAAAAAAACTTATAATTCATCGACTTGGTTAATTTTTTTAATGTGTTAATACTAATTTGTTATAATATAAATAGTATGTTATTTGTGTATTTTTATATTTATCAGACTGTTATTTTGCAAGGCTGATTATATTTCGAAGGTAATATAAAATACCATAACGAATTACGAAGTTCAAATCTGGCTATTGTTATTGCGAGAATCTGCTGGTCCAAACTAGTTTAATATAAGCGCAATGTAGGGATAGATAATATCGGTTTATCACGAAGAAAAAATAATAAAACAGTCTCTTTTTATTTATATATTCTTCTTGTCTACATAATGTCATTGCTAGACCGCACCGCATATTCGTACAGTCAAATTATATTAAAGCGTTTAAAGCATATGGCAGATAATTTACTTTGAAAGCTTATAGTATGTGTGTGAAATATGCAAATACAAAATTCATTAATATTTGTTCGCATACATAGTTTGCACAGCAAATTTTGAATCTATAGACTCTATAGATGCCTATGTATACTGTATAACATTTTCCGTGCAGCTAGCCATTAACCGTAGGATGTAATTAGATCGCTGCAGCCGCCACAGTGACTCTGGTAGAAACCGCACTAATCGATAGGTAACCACCCATCACGGACGTTTTTCGTTTGCTGACCTCGGTCGTTGGTCAACGTCTATCACAACTGCAGTTTAGATGGGGCGAGGTGGCTTGTCTGTATGGAGACTGAAACTTCATTCAATTTGTTTAAGATTTTTGCTTTAGTGTTGGAGAAAATAAACACATCAACTCCGTGCATAGATTCGTTCAACAACTGCATCGAAATGTCATTTCCACCAGCAAATCATAGATAAACTGTAACTCGAATCGATGTTATTGTCAAAACGTAAAGGTAAAGGTAAGGTAAACAGTAAAGTAACACAACGCAAGAGCGTGCGCGATCTAGGCGGCGATCAGATAGCGCAGTAGTATTTGTACCGACTGGTTCACGCGATCAGAAAACAATTGAAAAGTACTTCTACTACAGATTGCGCCCGCAGATCGCAGATCGCAGCGGTGTGGCCGTACCTTTGAGGTATGGCCACACCGCTGATACGTGAAAAGATTATCGTGACAGACGAGTTAACTTCGATAATATACTATTTTATACGGACTATTTAAAGTAAATGATTTGATTTTGAAGTTTTCGAATATATTATACTTAGCGGTTTTATACTCTCGTATTTGGTCTAAAAACAAGCCGTGTGCTAGAAAACAACGTAATACAAAATACTTTTCTAGTACCCACATTATGTAACGTATCTGAACAAACTGGCGAAACTTTAGAACTGAGCGTATCTGAAAGTCAGGCAGCGTTTTATGTTTTGCTAAATAGAATCATGATAAACAATTAATAATCATAAAATTAACGGAATACTCAAAACCACGCCTGGAAACACTTTACTTGAAGTACGTTTGAAGTACGTTCGTGGGCGGGACAACTTTCTGAGGTAGATATACTCTACCTATTTATCTTTACTAAAAACTTTGAGACAGATATACGAGTACATTATCAAACAAGTCAAATTAAATCAGAGTTTAGTGCTCTCGTGAAAACAACTCGGGGCTATCATGTCAAAATAAATAAACTTACCTTCTCTAAATTAACTTACTTGGTAATGTATATATATATATAATGTATATATATGTATACATATTATAATAATAATGTATATATGTATAATGTATGTTCAGCTCTGTGTACGATTATGTATAAGCACCATGCTCCATTTGACATTTTGAGATAATCAGACATTTTATAAAAATAAAGCTAAGGCCTTCTTATATACTTTATTTAAAGCCAGGGCAGTACGGGTGAAATTATTTTCGTAGACGGCCTAAAATGTATTACGGTTTTAATTAACATTAATTTTATTTAATTCTCATTTTATTGTTTTTAATAATTTTATTTGTAAATAATTATTGTATGATTTTGGTTTGTCCTCATCGAATTTATAGTTTTTGATTATTAATATTTGTATAATTTATAATTTAATTGATAAACAATATACCTACCATATTTCAAAATATGGGACACGATGGTGGAAATAAACATCTTTTTAGTTTTTTTAACTAACTTTAATAGATAGGATGTCGAACAATACCGACCATGCAGCGTTATGCTACGCAGTCCGCGTAGCAGCTAAAGTTCACCCTCAACTTTGCTACGAGTCTTTAAATGGTATATCATACATTGTCTGGCATAGAAAAGCCAAAGTCATATTTTTTGATGTAACCTGATATACATTCATAAACGTTTATATAAGGATAACTCAATAATAATTTGCGTTGGTTGTTCTCCCTCGCCCTCGACAGTTGCTGCTTACTGTAATGACTAGCTACGATAAAGTGATTTTACTACAGATTAATTTGAATGTTGTCTGGTATTCTTAAAATTCTATAAGAGTATATATTATTAATAACATTTACAAGGCCGCCTTCATTATTCAAATTGACTCGTATATATCGATTATCAGTAGACAGGTACTTGTAGGCAATAAAACTGAGTAGCGACGTAGTTCCCCTACAAGAGGCTGGCTGAGTGCTATGAAGCCTCTTCAGGGCCGTTTAATAACTCGTTAAGGCACGGACCACGCAATAAACCGAATATCTATTCTAACCTACAGCGGTATACCTATTATACTGAGATATTATATTACTGACTTCTACCTACTATACCCATTATATTCGTAAGAAGATAAGCTTCAGTGTAATTGAATGAATAATAATCTACCTTCTATCTATCTATCTATATTTTTTTTATACTATAATAAAACAGTAACTAAGCGAAAACTGTACATTGAATATTTTTTTGAAATTTAAATTAGGGGAAGCATTATGAACGCTATAGATGGCGAAAATATAATTTTTAAAAATTTTGTCTGTATGTATGTCCGTTTGAAAAATCATCACGCCGAAACTACTGGACGGATTTTTATGAAACTTAAAGTGAGCATAGCTAATACTATGGAATAACTTTTAGAATATTGGTTATCCTTAAAACATAAAGGTTCTGGTGGGACATGGGAAAAACAGGATATTTTTATGTAAATGTTATGTTATGCAATCTATTAGGTAAACACTTCTCAAATGATACTTTGATCAAATGTATATGTATAACAAAGTTTTCATGACAAAAAAAAAACAGGATACGGGGATCGTACCTGGTTCCGTAATTATATATGCAGATTTACATTGTTATTCTTAAATTCGCCACACTGCATATATAAATGATTGGATCAGGTCGAACAGATATTGCTTTAAGAAGCAAAGGCTGTAGGCTCAAATCTCAACACGTGAGAAATTTTGTCGAAAATGTAATGTTTTTGTAATGATTTGTTAGTTATTTTGCGCTTATTCTCAATCATTCGAAAATATATTCGGATTCGGAAGCTTCATTTTTAATTTTATTCTTTTTGATTACTGAGCTGTTTTGCGCGGAAACTTTCCAATAAATCACTGATTTTTCTAATTGAAATATCAAAATTAACCGATCGGAGCATTGTGAATTGCAAAGATCCAAGTCGAAGTAAAGGCAGTTTCCGAATTCTAATTTGCTTTTGAATGATTGAGAATAACCCTGCTGATAGGCTTAGCGTTTGACTACTATCTCGCCTGGTGCTAAGCGATGATGTCATCGAAGATAGTGAATCCGCTAGCCCTAAAATGATCCTAAATACCAAGGGCTTTTTGTTGCTGGACACCGTAAGGATACGCCGGCAGATGTTCTCCTTGATGGTAAAAAGCTATTTTATGTCAACAAGTCAGGCGAAACATCGATATAATGCTCCTACTACGTGTGGCAAAAGGTGGTTTGAGTTGTGACTCGCACGAACCAGCCATCAATCGAATAAAAGCATGTCGCTAATCGATTCGCTCTCATTCTTGAGATGTTATGATGTAATGTTATTTCTATAACATTAATAAAGTAATAAATCTTTGAGAAAGATATTCGGGTGATGGTGGCATACGCACGTTCTTTTGTTATCTAAAGTTTAAGGAGATAAGGGGTGGAAGTCTCTACATGAATAGCGATGAATTTTGAACGATAATCGTCGATAAGAAAAGAGATGCAGATAACTACTGTCTAGCTGCATCTCATTCTAGCAGACGTTTGCGATGTAGAGACTTCCACCCCAGCTGAGTTCGGCAAACGACACTCGATCGTTCTTCTGCCGTTGATGGATTAAACACAGGCTTCATTATTGGAATATAAGCGAAACGAAACTAGCGCCCAACTATCTTTGAGTTACCCAAAGCCAACTATGTATGAGAGCTATGCGAAGCTAAGTAAGATAACCGAAGAAGGTTTCCATTTGAAACATGAGATGCAGATGATGAATTGCTATGCCAGTCGATGTTTTACTTTACATTACACATTATTACTGCACATATTACAGGATCGTCGGGTTTCTCAGCTTCTGAATTCGTATCGCTGGCGTAGTTCTATTAGGTTAAAATTTTGTGCAGTTTCGTACCATTTTAGATTCGTCATGTCTGTCCGTCTGTCTGTCCGTCCGTCTGTCCGTCCGTATGTCACAGCCATTTCATTCCGAAACTTTTAAGGCTACACATTTAAAACTTGGCAGGTAGATACTATTCTGTGACAGCTTTACGAGTTTTATACAAAAAAAAAAAGATTAAGGGGGGGTGCTCCCTTTACATGGGAACAGAAACTAAAAAAAATGTTTTAATCAAACCTTTACGTGCGGTATGTTTTTGGATAGGTCGTTGAAAATGACATTGAGGTTTTTAAAACATTTTTTTTTTTTCAAAGTCATTCGTTTGAAAGTTTTACACTTCTAAAGTGGTAAAATGTGTGTGTAAAAATCTTAAAAAAAATAACCTGTAGATCTCAATAAAACTTGGTTTGACCGAAAATTGGTTTGAAGTCAGTAGTTTTTGAGATATAGCACATTTTCCGAACTGCAAATATATATATAACACGCTTATGTTGCGGAACCCTACGAGTGCGAGTCCGACTTGCACTTAGCCAGTTAAGGCTTTCTATTGTTTAAGTTCACTCTCTTTAGATAAATACCCGAAAAACTTAAAACATGCTTTAGACAAAGCAATAAATGTCGGTTAAAATCGATCTAAAAACCACGCTATAGAATGCATTTTCATCGATATTTTAGCTTCCCTGAAACTTTCAGCTGGTTAACTAATTGGAAAGTTTTTGAAATTTAAGTCGTCACATTACACCTGGAATGACCGACAGACAAACAAGAAAGTAACTTACTATTTCGTGTTAAAAAATCATCATAATAATAATTTACAAAAAATGAGTGTGTTAACTTTTATTATGAAGATGGTCAAAAATGTATCTATGAGTACTCTCCGTACTCTAATTTAAATACTTACAACATTCAAATTCATTGAAAGTGTCATTTAAAATTATAAACATAACTATATTTCCATTTAGAATCCCTGATTTAACGAATTGAAATGCATGTATCTCTGTTCCGATAAATGTGAGTTGCAAAGATCTAAGTCGAAGGGGAGGTAGTTTCTGAATCCGATTTTTTTTTCGAATGATTGTGAATAGCCCGGCTGAAATTGAAAGGTGCCTTTTATTAAAGGTTATATAAGTTTTTAATTAGTCTATCCCCGGTTGTCGAATTTATTGGAGTTGTCGTTGATGAGTTTTTCGATTCTGCTATCAATAGTTTTAAGCATCCACTTAGCTGGATTTTTTTGATAACCTCAACCATCGCTTTGATATAGATTAAACTGCTGTTCTGGGTGAAATATTGTCTAACTTTAATCAAAACGCCAACTACTAACTTTAAATTCAACTAGCGGCCCGCCCCAGCTTCGCACATATGCCTGGGTAGAGCATATGTGCGAAGCGTCATAAAACGTACGTACATAAAACCTAAACGAATTATACACATAATCCTTCCTCATGAATCACTCTATGTATTGGTGAAAACCGCAAATTTTCTAGTTTATCGCAAACTGACAGACAGACGCGGCAGGGGACTTTATTTTATATTATGTAGTGATATAAAAGTAAAATTAAGAGTTGATGCTTAATGAGATGCCAAAAATATGAAGGCGGTTAGTTGTATTTATAGGTATATATTTAAATGTAGGAGATCAAACGTTGGACGAGCGCTTCTCTATGAGGCTGGATTTGTGTGCGGCTTTATACATTATAACGACGTTGTTATCTATATACCTACCAAAGTACAATATTTGCCAAATTTTCGTTAGACAATATCCCAACTAGCAAAATCGTCTTACATTTCTCACTTTATAAGAGTTCAGAGTTTATAGTGGTCTCTTATCTGTTTTTGTCATTGCTATCGCTCCTATATTAGTCACTGACAAGCCGTTGCAGGCTCAAATACGCTTGATCTTAATACAGATCGCGCGGCGAGAGTTTGGCTTTGACCTTCGGGTGGAGGGGATTACTGCGCATGGGTTCTGTCAGTGGGTACCAATCAGAGCACCGCGTGCGCCTACACACCCGCCCCGCACCCCGCTAATTGCCCGTTGATACCCAATTTCTGATTTCTGCGCAATAACGGTCAAAGCCAAACTCTCGCCGCGCGATCTGTACCTAGTCTTAATAATGCATATAAGTTTATTTTACAGTGCCGTTGTAAGCCACACTCTCCTAAAAAAGCATTTTTTAAGACTTATCACACTTGATTAGTTAGCTCTCATATCCACATTTTCTAAGCCCATTTAATTTTATTACATATTTTCTAAATGCTATTGTAAAAATGTTAGACTAATATCAGCATTTAATTAGAGTACCTAAAACGTGTACTTACATTTTGATCTTATTCAAAACTCAACATCAGTGGATAGGCACGGTATTAGAGTGATATTGAATCATCATACTTACAATAGAGAAAACGAGTCTAATTTAAGTAAGTTTGATCTTAAATCGAATTTGTGACTAAAGTTGTGAGAGTAAAATTTAATGTTGACTATTATATTTCACTAAAAGTATTTTAGTGCGGTCTCATAAAATACCATTTAACATCTCAAACGTTCACTATTAAATGAAAATAATGTTTTATGTCAATTCAAGGAACTCTAATTTATTCTCACATGACTCCATGTTGGAATAAATTTGATTACTGCTAAAGGATCTTACAATCATCTTGGTCTTATAGTGATTCTAATAAATGCAATACTAATGGTGGCGCTTTTAATACAAATTAACAAATAAAATAATTCAACAATAATTCTAAATACTGTATATTGATGAGGCGCATGAGTTGTGAAGCGAAAGCTAGGGTCTACTATACAGTAAATAATATTTTCCAATACTATTGCTTACCGAAAAGCATGACACGAAACACTTGTGAATAATGGTACGGTTATTACAATATAATTATTAAATAGCTACCTTTATCCTTACTGTTTTCGATTTCTTTTTTATTAGTTGTAACTTTCAAACAAACACTATACCAACAGTATTTTTACGATTGTATTTGATCTTATATAAAATCAAAATAAGCTTTCATACGCTTACAGGACTCTAACGTTAAAACAATGTAAGCCTATGTACGCTTAAATTAGATTTGGTAAGATTAATTTAAGTGAAAACAACATTCAATAAGACTTATATTAGAAAGATATAAACAAATTACGCTTATAAATGGTGCCCAAATCCAGGCGTATACGACGATATAAGAATGGTATAAGAGCAAGAAATAGTGATTTTAAGTGTAGTTTTTGCTGGTTGGGATATTATGTAATAGTATATGCAATTAAACATTGTTTAAGTATTCCATTTAAAATACATTGTCATTAAAATTGTAGCCCTATCTACCAAACTGGGCAATGCAATAGTGTCCATATATTGATGGTTAGTGTAGATTATTTAAATTAAGGCATGAATTGTTACATTAAAAAAATTACAGCATAGCAGATATAACTTCTCTTGGCCTAATCATAATGTAAGGCATTGATTTGAACCTTAATGAGACGAATAAAAAGTTAAGTGTAGCTACACTAACGTTAAGGTTTTGTTAAGTTTTTGTAGGAGTCGCGAACGAAGTCGCGGGTACAGCTAGTTTTATAATAAAATTAATAATAATAAAAATGTTGATATTATCATCAGGTAATTTTTTTAAGTAGCTTCAGTTGGTTAACAAAAGCTTAAATAAACTGCATTGTGAAATTTATTTCGGGTCTTATACGATATTGCTATTTTAATGTGAACGTACCGGCTTTTGTTCGCATATCCGAAGTAAATACACGCGAACAACAGCCGGTACGTTCACATTAAAAGGAATAATTTTCGCGAAAACTTTCAAACTAAAATTGCTATTTTGCTTCTAGAGTTTAAGATTAAAGCATTTATTCTGTGTAGTCAAACCACCATTCATCATCAACCTATCTCTATCTACTGCTGAACATAGGCCTCACCTAACTACCATTATTATAAAAATATAAAGAGTAAATTAATGCTTATTCATTAATCGACATCAGACTTAGTAGATGTGCCCAAAATAAAAATAGAGTTGCCAACGAAAGGTTTGTTTAGTTGCACTATGGCTCTACATCATTAGTGTATTTAGCCAGTTTCAAATTATAAATTTTCAAGTTTTAGTACATTACAAGTCGTCAAGTCAAATCAAGTTAAAGTCATAGTTCAGTCCAAGTCATACCCTCATGAAATGTATGTAGACTTGACGGCTTTCATCCAAATTTTGGTGAGAACACAAAATTACATGTTTTTCAACATTGTGCAGTTTCCCTAAGCTCGTACACATTGACCGTCATACAATGGTCAATAATTACCACACACCACATTTATTACACATTAACTCGCAAAAGGACACAAGTTTAAAATAAATACAATGTGAGCACTCACTTTTTCACGTTACCACCTCAACTCAATGCGAGGGCTTATTTGCCTTAATATTCCTTTGACAGGTTTTTAAAATCCTGTTACACTATCCTTGTATATTTGTATAGCCTCGACATTGAACAAATTGAGCGAGTGCTATAAAGTGCTATCGGATTCTAGTATCACGTTGGCATACTTGTTATGCAGACATGAGCCCGACCAGAGTCACGCGATTCTACTTAGTTATACTTGTGTGTGGTTTATCGTGAACCATGTGCATTGCAATTTAAGGTTTGACTCAAAATAATGCACGTGTTTTTAGAGAGTTGCTAGTACATCATGTAAAGGTACGGCCACAGCGCTGCGATCTGCGAGCACGGACGCGGGCACGTTCTACTTTTTATTCGCTGTGTTGTCTCTTGATTGCATTTGGTTTGAACCAGTCGGTAAAAATACTACTGCACTATCTGATCGCGCCCGCGCCCGCAGATCGCATCCGTTTGGCCGTACCTTAAAGCTTGCGTTCATATATTTGAACAAGAGCTGAATATTGAGTTTTTTGTTTTTTTTTGAAGAGGTGAAGCGGTCACCGTTGCCTATGAACGCTTGCAACAGTAGGGGTATCATTCATGCTTTTTTATCTCTTATCTTATATAGCTAGCCTTTGACGACTATCTCGTCTTTTGGTAAGTGGTGATGTGTTGCCGACCTCTTAACCTGTGTTACGGTACAAACGTAAAACGATACATATTAAATTAGAGCATTTATCACTTGACTCGTAGAATATAAATTATTTCAAACAAGCGTCGACATCCAACTGCAATTAATATTTAATTTCAACCGACGTAGAACTGAGAGCAACTGAATCATTTACCTTATTTAGCGTGTACGTTTATCATACTAGCTCTAGATAGAGGCTTGGATGTCGGGAGAGCTTACATTTAAGATACTTACGCACGTACACGTAAAAGGTAAGCGCTTGTCAAGTCATAAGGTTAAGTTTCATTTTGACACGGCGAAAATCTCAAATGACGGGGTCGTATAAGGGTTGGTACAAGTAGATATAATATAGGATATAAGATGGGTGGATGATATAATAAATATGGTGTGCCACAACTGGACAGTTACTATAATTAACATTTTCTTAACATTTACTTATTAAAATTGTAAGCATATCAACATATCAATAATTTTCATAAAGTTACTAAAGTATACAGAAAATCAATATAGTACATAGATGTAAGCTTACTACCACAACTCACACTCTGAGTTAATACTAAAATACGTATGTTTTTATCTACCTTAACGCTCACGTTCACAAATAAACGAATTCTTAATTGTTACGCACTCTGAAGCCCAAGACACAGGCTCACCGCCTAGTTTGGACTTCACAGATTCAAACCTGTCTGATCTTCGGTTAAGTTATGTCTAGTATAAGTTGTACAAAAACTGTGTATCTTTTTGGCAATAAATATTATTATTATTATATTATTAATTCTAATCGGATGCATTAGGATTCGAAAGCCTCATTTTGAGTTTTGAATGAAAATGTGAACTGTTTGGTCGCGGAAACCTTTTCGACTGCAATTACTAACTTTTCGAATTTAGATGTCAATTTACAATCGGAGCATTGTTACTTGCAAAGATTTAAGTCGAAGGAGATACAGTTTTTGAATGCGAATGTGTTTCGAATGATTGCGAATAGCCATGCTAGATGCGGTCAGCCCAAGACCGGCACAAGTGGCATACATGAAAGTATCCTATGCCCAGCAGGTAGAAGCATAAGGCAGATGATGATAAGGAACAAAACACGCATATATTGTATGTTGCTTAGACAAAGCGTAAATATATTAAATGAGAAGTTGTAATTAGAAAATATGAACCAAGCTTTACATTGCACAGTTATTTCTACTTCAGGGCTCATTGTAGGAATATTGTTCGCAGAGCCATAATGACTATTCCAATGATTTCCGACTTATAGACTTACTTCAAATAAATAGATAAGTTATTTTTCAAAAAACATCTATTTCAACCCACATTGCTAATAAACTTTAAAAAAAACATTACGACATTTGAGTAACAATAGGCAGATAGAAGTATTCTAAAGGACGGATACTATATAAACGGGTGATGACACTGATAGTTAATTACTGCCATTCAAGTAATTAATTGAAAGATAATAATAATCTTCTGACGGTAAATAGACCATATACTCTGACTTTACTGATACGTTATGTAATCCTGAGTTCTGCTTTGTACCTGTACCCATTCTTTATTATCTCATTATAATATTATCTCGCAACTGAGAGCGCCGAGAGCCGCGTGATCCTTATATATTACAAAAGAGCCAGATCTTTTCTTCGAAATTCCTCGCGATGCTACGCCTCCTATTATTTGGAAAAGTTGCTACGTAGGTGCTCGTTACTGGAATTCTGTAATTTCTGTAACGAACCTAGCTTTGTTAAGCAATTTGGCTTTGAAAAGTGAAAACACAAATAAAATTCGTTTATCCGTAGTAGCTTATTGTCTATCGTGAATTCAATGCAACTTTCATTTTATAAGTAATTATAATATGTGATAAGTACTATTATTATTAATTTAAAACTATGTTATGTAAATCACGCTGTGAATGTCATTTATACGAATAAAAAGAAAAGTTATTAATGATTATTTATCCTTATATTTACATACTAGAAGTGCCCCGCGGCTTCGCCCGCGTTAAAAACTCCTTTTATTTACTTAAAACTTTTCTTGTGTAAAAACGGTTCTATCATTAAAGACATCAAATAAGAATTAGCCAAATCGGTTTACCCATTTTTATGTTATCGCGTGACTAAGGCAAATCGGGATTCATATTTTTAAAACCCAAAAAACCCAAATTTTCAGAATTTTTTACCTACTCATTTCAAAAAATCCCTCAAAACACGTACTTACTTATTTATTTACAGAAGTTATTTACTTATCTGTAAAGTTTCGAATAAAACAGACTATCTCATCTTGTTTCGCCATATAAACTTTGAATCCCCGTTCCGTATCCGGGAGAAATTTTTAGGAAATCCTTTCTGAGCGGATACCTACGTCATAATAACTATCTGCATCCTAAATTTCAGCGCAATCCGAAATAATATTGATTTTCAGACTTTGTTACCCAACTTCACCATTTTAGGGGTGGAATTTCGAAAAAGCCTGCAACACGTATTAACTTATTTATTTACTTAAGTACGACACGGGACCAAAATGCTGGCATGTATTTAGCTCAGAGACTAAGCATCGCCATTCAACGGGGGAATACAGCCAGCATTTTGGGAACTTTACCTACTGGTAGTGGTTTGGTAGACTACATTTTAGTTTTTATGGTTTTTATTAGGTATATTTATTTGTTTATAGTTAGGTAGTTTTAAAAATATAATAATGTATATAATGTAATTGATAGATTGAATATAACAAAGTAACTTAAGAACTTGTGTGAAGTTTCGAATAGAAAAGACTATCTAATCATGTTTTTCCATACAAACTTTGAACCCCCGTTTCATCCCCTAAAAGGGTGAATATTGGAAATTCCTTTCTTAGTACACCCTTACGTACTAAAACAAATATACCCTCCAAATTTCAAGTCTCTACGACCAGTGGTTGGCTGTGCGTTGTCTGTCAGTCAGTCAGTCAGTCAGTATGTCAGGACAATGATTCTTATAGTATTAGACAATACTCATTAAATTTAAAATTTAAACCACTCGACTGATCTAAATATATCTGTTCTGTTGTGGAGATCGTTTCAAAGATCCCAAATACGACATTTCTGCCGTAAGTTGGTGAGAAGTATTCTGCAGATTACCCAGCATCAGGTCAATGCTACCAAGTTGTTACGATACAATTGAAGTAAGGGGATACCAGATTTTGGATTCATGAGATATATGAAAGTTGATCTCATAGCGTTATAAACTAGAAAAAAGCTCATAGTCTTAAAACGGCTCAACGGGTTTATTCATTAATAAATGGTTTTATAATTGTTTAACGACACAGTGTTTACTATTTCTGAATACTCATTCAGATAGGTAAGCATTTGTTGTTATTATCCTTAACATATCTACTTGCGTGTCTCTAGTTGTGATTAACATTCACACAATTTAATTTAACTGTTTTTGTTATGAAACAATCCCATTATGATATACATGGTCACAGGTTATGATTCCTCACTGACAATTGAAATTCCCAACCCAATTGACATTCAAATGCAAAAGATAATGCAATTCAAAAGCAATTTTGTTTGTAGACTACCAAAACTGTCAAAAGCGACCATAATGGTACAAACCATTAACAATTCATAAACAATTGAAATAGCAGACTTGAGCCCCAGACTATGATACCAATCTGAACTTTGAGTTACAATTTAGCTCAATGCATCTTAATGTCAATTGATACTAATTTAGTAAATTTTAATAACATTTTGCATTTGATTTATCGAGTTTGCTATATTGCTGTTAGCCTCTGCCGCCTATCATAACAGATTCACCGGAGTTCGATGAGTAAGGTACTTTTAACCTCAGGAAGAACATTTTGGGTGGAGTTATCCTATTGTTTGGATGGTCATAAGGTAATAATATGTTTCAAATGGGCGTAGCTTGTTAAAAACTTTAAAAGTAAGTTAAAAAATAATAGTTAGTTAAAGTAGTTAGTTAGTTAAATAATAGTAAAGACATTATAGTGAATGCCAAGTAAAATCTAAAAATGCCCACAAGCATAAACTACGAACACTTTTATTTAGTTTCGCTTTGTATAAACGTTATTCGAAATAGGAAGTCCGTCAATAGTGCAAACCTACGACATGCTCCTGAAAACAGGGCTTTTACGACCTTATACACCGGCCGCCGGCGACGTAGCTGAAACTACAAACACGATACGGAAGCGTAGCAAGAGATGATCATTGTGTGTAGCAACGTGCTACGATTCTTATAAATGCAACCACGTAGCTTTACAGCCGTTACTTCGCGAGTAGAGTGTAGCGTCCGTAAACCGAAACTATATTATTTACTAATCGTGGTTTCTAATCGACTCCTTCCGCATATATCTAAAATTCTATGGCCGCAGATAATGCAACTTGTCTCTCATGTTCTGGCAAACATGCATATATATTTTTTTGGTTTTAAGTAAGTTTTAAGTAAGCTTGTAGCTGTGCCCTGCGACTTTGCTCACACTTAAAACAATTGTAGAAGTATCTAAGTTGTAAACATAGATGTGTACCAATCTTCATCCAATCCGTTTTTTCCGCCAATCCGGTTTTTTTCCGTCACCCGTTTTTGGCGTGATTGTGTTCTAAATATATAAACTTTCTCATTTATAATTCACGATACGAATGTTATCTAAACATAATAAAACCAGCGTCTAATGAATAGCTCATCAATGCTAACGCATGTTGGTCGTTTACAGACGACCTAATTCCTAGTGTCTAACCGAACTATGTCACCTAATTTTGATTACACGTGTTACACTCTAGTTTATAACCAAATTAGGTAATTAATCCATTGTGGCGACAGGATGCCCAGATACTCATTAAGTCCATATATATATGTTGCACTTGCTGTACCCTGCGGCTTTGCCCGCATTATAAAGTATTATATGTTCTAGACTATAATACTGGCTATCTTTGTGCAAAATTTCAGCTAAATCGGTCTAGCCGTTTGAATTTAAAGAAGTTCCAAACAAACTAACAAATATACAAACTGACTTTCGCATTTTTATTTATTGGTGTTGATAATGCGACAGACAATGTTCATATCAAAAACTCTAGTCATATTTTTGTATCTTCCTAAATTATAATATAGGTTTATTTTATTAGTGACAGTTAGGTATTTTTATGCAGAAATTCAGGATACGTCTGGTTTAAGAGATATTGACGACCACATCGCGGCGTCCTGCGTCCGCGTGCGCGTTCGCGATCTGATTTTCAATCGTTTTCTGATCGCCATAATTCGCGTTTGTGCGTGTGAACTAGTCGGTGCAAATACTACTGCGCTATCTGATCGCCGCCTAGATCGCGCACGCAGGACGCGGTGTGGTCGTACCTTTAGTCTGGTAATTCTACACTATACCTATACACGTCAGAAGTAATAGCTCGAGGGCCTTTTCCATCTACTATATGACATGACTTTTAAAGCCTTAACCTACCTAGTGGTATTTTTATAATCACACAAGTCGAATGCTGTGCTTGTGTGGTAAAATGGTAGTAAAAGCTTTCCACCACATATACGATCTTGTAAGCTAAGTCAGCTTAACCCACAGAAAAGACGCGTGGATCTGACTAGTTAGCGGTTTCCTTACCATGTTTGTTTTCTATATGTCTCAGAATGCTTAAGTCACAGAACAGATGAGTTATCTAAGTCAAATAAAATACTTAACTCTTTTCCAAGTTAGTACTTGTTGCGTTTCATCCCGAAAATGTAACCCTTGGGAGTATAGACCCAATATTTAAACGAAGTGCCGAACCATTCGTCATTTTGTTACGACAAGTAAAAATACGAACATATTCGTATCATGTCTCACAAAATGGTTGGAAAAAGTACCCAACTCCCCGGGGTACTTGTGAGCTGGATTTATGTTTACAATCGTACATATTTGACGCCAACAGGTCCCGGCTTAATATCATAAATTCTGTACAATATCCCGGTACACGGTGCCCTTTGAAGCCTTCGTATTAAAGTCCTCACAAGGGAGCCTACCTGACCGACCACAGGCATGAGCTTTTTTTATTGAAAACCTTACATAATAAATAATAATACATTTTTTTATTGAGAGAAATTAAGCTCATTACAACATTTAACTAGGCTCGAGACCCGTGTGAAAGGCTCCAGGCCTCTTCCGTCTGATGACAATGGATTCTGATTGTCTATCGTTGATACATTGGATTGGATTTTATATCTGTAAAACAACTTACTTACAAAGCAAGCGGCTTACGACACCTAGCACTCTTAAGATTTTTGGAATAGCATAGACATATGCACTATACTGTGTATATTTATATTTATACATTATATATATATATATTATTACATTTATATATGTGTATTTTATATGTGTATATTTGTTTTCCAAAACTACAAAATAATATCTGCCGTTTTGATATAAAATGTCTAAGTAATTACACCGGTTCAGCGAGGACCTATGACAAAAAAATAGTTTTATAAGTTTGCAGTCCTTCAGATCGCACACGTCGTTACACGACCTCTTTTTAACCTTTCTAGGTTTTATTTCAGACTTAGGTACCTACCAGTTTTGGGTCAGACAGAATCTATTTTCTCCTTTACGTCTTTGTGTATACTTGTTCATTGGCTTTTTCTACCTACTCGTATAATATACCTATAGACGTTTACTTGGAACTGGGGCGGGACATGAATTTCTAACTGAAACAAAGAAGAAAGTTTGGCGAGATTGCGAAATTTAATATTGGCAGATATAAACATTCTGTACAGTTATTTGCCAGGGTGTATCATATATATATATATATATAACTATGTTCAGTTCAAGGCTCTAGTAAACATGTGCTTGTTATTTATATAAGAACCAAACTGATTAAAATCAATATTCGACCTTGCCCATTATTGCTTGAGAACCAAATTGTGTTTTGTTTAATTTGATCTGATTGATTGGTAGGTTTTTGTTTGCCTTTGTCGTTGGTGCTTTATCTTTTAATTTTCGCTGAAACTGTTAAGATTATTCACATCTGCAAGTGTTTTTTTGTAAATATGATCAATGATAATCATAATAGTTTAAAAACTAAAACAGCAGACTTTCATGCCGCGTTAGTCACTTTCAGTAGCAAGTTTGAGACGTTTATTGTCATATCCCTAAAGATACTTATCAGATCTTGATGAAATTTTAAATGGACCTTGAAGTTGAACCTTCGTGTAAATTGTAAGAAAAATATCATCTATCGGTTCACTAATCAGGTAACATACATACAAATAAATACAGACGATTTGAGAACCTCCTCCTTTTTGGAAGTCGATTGAGTGTGTTTTAGTGAAAAATTAAGTTTTGAATTTGGATTAATTGATTTCTGAAAAAATTACAGAATGTCATCTTATATATATAAAAGAAAGTCGTGTTACACATATAACTTAAGAACAGCTGGCCCAATTTTTATGATTTTTGTATTTTTGGAATTGTCTGTGTCAGGAATAGGATAATATATTATTAAAAACAATGAATAATTAATTGGAAAAAAATATATTAGATAAAATATTTTTCCAAAATGTTCCTGGGTTTAAAAACTGCCAATCATTTGATGTTCAATTGTTTATTCCGTCGATACGGTAAAACGCAAATTAATAAGGGTCATCGCTCCACACGGTTCGTGTATTTAGCCAGTGTCAAGTATAAACATTCTACAAGTTTTTGTGAATTCAAATCATGTAGATTTTAAAAATGTTAATAAATTATAAATACTGTTAGTAATGACAATTGTATGACATATCTATTGATTGTCAAATATACGTGCGCTCAGAAATGTATGCTTACTCAGTAAAGTCCACATCTTTACTGAGGGTATGACTTGAACTAGACTTTGACTTGAAACTTGACCTGACATGTGACTTTGACCATCTATACGACTTGAATTCTCAAAAACTTGAAGAATTTTAATACTTGACACTGGCTGAATAAACTAATAGTGTGGAGCCATAATTTTTTTTTTGTAGTGTAGTGGTTATATTTTCTTCGATGCTTACAAGTAATCAAGACAATAATAATCAAAGTCTAATCAATTTTATATTTTGTCAGCATGTAGGTAAATATAGAGATATGCAAGAATGTGATAGCCAATTTATGAGTGCCGTATACAGTCTTATCCATAAAGCACTAAAGCATTAGACAGTTAATCATGAAGTAAGTATACTTATTCAGAATTATAATTAAATACTGGTGATTATATTTTTACAATTAAAATTAAATTCAATCGAACTAATGTCAAGTTAATAACTTACCTATAACAAAAATAACATTGTTTAATGTCTTGCTGACACGCGGTTGAAGTACTTGATTATTGTATTTTTATTCTATTTCTGTATTGCCATATAACATTACTAACCTTAATATCTCTTTTATATTCATTGTATTACGTTCACAAACTGAAACGCCTAAATTAAGTTCATCTTAAATGTAACATAACACGACATTCATTGTCTGTTAGGTGGTACGAAGTTCGCCGGGCCAGCTAGTTAATTATATATTTTGATGATTATTTATTTCTTTCTTGTCTCTTCTCTAAAAAAGTAAAGTTTTGAAAGTAGAAAGCTTTTTTAAATTTTATAAGGGAAGCCCAGATGCTCCAGTATTTTTTTCTCTATTTTCCTGTTTTTTTGGAATCCCTTGAGTGCGTGCGTTGTGCTGTTCTGCTTATACATATTTTCGTGGCTTTTATTATTTTGTTTTTTTGTATAGAGTAAAATCGTTGCATCGACGACCTAGTGTTCTAATTTGTTTAAATTGTAAAATGAACTCTGAAGTGTTATCTTATTATTATTTTTTATATTTTATAGGCTAGCGTTTGACCACTATCTCACCTGTTGGTAAGTGATATTGCGGTCGAAGATGGTAAGCACGCTAGGCCTAGAATGGGAACTACTAGGATATAAGTGTTCTGTGGAGAACTGGCTCTCAAGGATAGCTGCCGGAACACATTAGATGTTTTGGCGACAGATTTTCTAACTTGAGGGTGGTAGCTGGCCAGACGGACACTAGATAGTGTCCTACCACCATGCAGGGGTGGTTGGTTTCTTAACGATGTTTTTCCTTTACCGGCCACTGTGAAGAGCGCACATAATTTTTTCTATAGAAAAATCCATTGGTGCACGGCTGTTTGAACTCGGTACCTCTGGCATCGAAGCCAACCGTTCTCCCGATTACGCCAACGGCCTCATTAAATTTTTTTGTATTTTTAAATACAAATAACTTTAATAGGTAACTGATGTTAAACATATAATCAGTTATCATTCAAAGGCCTGAGACACAACTTTAGAAAATTATTATTAATATTTTGTTGATTTTGAGTCTATACAAGTTCTTTTATGAACTGCAAGTTGATTACATGATTTCCCCAGACGAGGTTTGTAGCAGTGGGACTGTTATTTCTTATGACATAATCACAGAGATAATATTACCCTCATATTTTGCCCGACAACACATTATGACGAACATTGAAAAATACGGACAAATTTCACCGGTTTCTGAAGGTTCCAACATTTATCAGATAACCAGATCGGTCGTCTAACATATGACGTCATACACAATTGTCAAAAATCTGGCAAAAAAAATTCCTAGTAGTGCTATCGGGAGCTCAATCAAGAACCGGCAAAACTGGCCGTAAACTATTAATATATTAACCAGTATATTGGTTAACCAACTTCACAAAAAAGAGGAGGTTCTGAATTCATCGGAAATTGTTTTTCCGATGAATTCAGATGAATCATCATGAATCAGATGAATTCTGTTTTTCGAGACGCTTGAAGCGATTTGGAAATATTTTTTTTTTTGTTTAAAACGATATACTTTCCAAGTTGTCTCCTTTAAATTTAATGAAGATATGTTCAGTATCTTCAGAGATATGGAGATACACACCTCAAACTTGGTACTAAAAATTACTAGTGTGACGTTTGAAGGCGGTTCTTTTAGTTTTTTAAGCAATCTTAAATTCTTTGTCTCCAGCTACGAGAACGAGAAAAGCGCCCTGGTGGTGTCGGTGGTATCATGCCAGGGTCTGCCAGGCCGCGAGCCGGCCGGACCTGACCCCTATGTGAAGCTGCAGCTTCTGCCTGACAAACAGCATAAGGTCAAGACAAGGTAAGTTATATATTAGAACAATATTTTATAGGTCTGCAGACTAGAAACCACGTTTAATTGTTATTTAACGTCAAACGTGGTTTCTAGTCTGCAGTAATGTTAGGAAATCTTCTCATTTTAGAAGTCTATTAAGGAGTATTATGTTTCTTTGAAGTGTTACACACTTAATATCTTTACAACTAACTACTAACAATTTACAAAAGTCTATTAAGGAGTGTTTCTTTTAAGCGCTTCGCCGGCTGCTGCCGCGGCACGCTCGCTTCGCTCGCTCGGCTCGCGCGTTGTGTTATCGCAGTTCAAACCTAAACCTAACCTAGTGATTTGCGTTACTTACTATATAGCTACGTAGTATTATTATCTGTTCTGTGATTTAGCGCGTACAGGAGTACGGAAACCGCTCTCAACTGTAAGGCACGTAAACGACGACTCACTGACAGGAATAAATAATCGGTACACGAATCGAATAGCGCTCTCTGATTGGTACAAATGGCCGGTCGCTGTCCTCTCATGCACTCGCGCCAAATTTTGCTGAGGCTATTTTTACGAGCATATTATGATATACATCATAATATCCTTTTATCGTATTTTGAATGCTTAGTTTAATAATAAACTATGTTAATATATACAAACTTGAATTATATCTTTTTGAGGGCCTTGTGTTGAAGCTAAATAACATAAAATGGTGATGAGATGGAAAATCTGTGGCTGAGTTAGTACCTAAATTAGATGGCAATATATAAATAAGGTGGACAAGATGTGATAAATTGTTGATCTTACTTGATGCTTTCTATGGAATATTTAGTTGGCGTTGTAAAAGATATGATAAATTGACAACGTGGACAAGATATGATAAATTGTTGATCTTACTTGATGCTTTCTATGGAATATTTAGTTGGCGTTGTAAAATAGACGTTTAGAGAATTAGTTTATAAGTGGCTAGTTCATTTTCCTGTGGCTTATTGATAAAATTAAATGTTTGATCATGTGGTCAATAAATACATTTGTGGCTCGATTTATTATTTCTCTTATTCAATTATAAAGTACATAACTTACTTACATCACTGCTATTGTTCTACAATGGAAATTCTACACCACAAGGGAAAATACAATACAAATACTGAAACAATTGAAGAGATGTTGATGAGTTATTCATGACAGAGCCAGCCAGGGAGGATTCGACTGAATTTCGTTCATTTATTTATTGGGCGCGCTCTTCAGACATGAAATTTAGGAAATGTGATACATTTATCAACTTCTCACGGACAGTAACGATTTTAATTTTATGATTTAGATTATAAATGAGATCGTAAAGATTAAAGTTCAAAGATTAAAGATAAAAGGTGAATAAACAGATTCAGGATTGTATTATTTTTATTTTTATGTTTTTTGTAAAAAATAATAGGGAATAACGTATTCCGTATTTGCGATATAAAGTGTGCGAATTACCTGTAAGTTTATTTATATTTAGTTGATTTTAAATCTTTTATATAATAATTCTAGTGCTGAAATCCTAAAATACAACCGTAATACATATATATGTTGAGTTTGTAATTGTCAACACGTGGTTTGTATGAAAGAAAATGTTTGGAAATTACGAGGGAAACAGAAAACTTAATACAAAAGTGAGTGCAAGCACACCCCGGACACTCGACTAAATCTCCATACAAACTAGCGTTTTAACGACCGACACTGTGACATCGACACAGACACTACACCAAAGAGCAACAATTTACTTTAGTAATTATTGCTCTTTGCACTACACACATGTCGTTTTTCTACAGGCGCAATTGTGTGCGTGAAGTCTAAGGATGTCATCGTAAGAACCTACTTCATTTTGAAGTCGGTTTAGACTTGCTAGCCAGTACTTCGCTATGGTTTCAAAAGTACATAGATAATAAAATTATTCTCATTTGCTCAACGCGATACCCCATAACTAAGACACTTGTCTGCGAACGAAGACCGATACGCGTGCGAGTGAAACAGTTGCGAAAGTTTTTACCCACGGTTTTTACAAACTAAAATCTTCTAAATATTTGATTACGTTATTTGAATAGTGTAGAGTTAGGTAGAGACATTTAATATACTTAAGATACTTGATTTGAAAAAGCGACAAAGATAAATAAATTATTAAGAAAGTTTTTATTCAATAATTTAAAAACTAAGGTTTATTTACGCACGAGTATATCGGTTTCATTTATGAAAATGAATTCTTAAATACGAATATATAGTTAGGTATACAAATATAAGTGTATTAGTATATATATTATATAGAAACTACGTTTGAACCTCCTGTGTCTACCTAGTCCCACAGAAATATTCCATAATACTTATTATTAATATTTCTGTGTTTTATATTCATACATGTATGAAGATGACGTTCTTCTCCTTGTGAGGTAGTATTGTTCTGTAGTCGTGCGCGTATGGCGTCCTTGCTCACACTAGCTCCTCGACAGCTCCAGAATCGGTGGCGAGGTGAGGTAGCCCGGATTGGTGGGGGGAACAGAGTGTCCGTTCTATACGTAGTATTATTTTTTTTCTATGGTGCAAGGGAGATAGAAGACAGTAGGGAGATCTTCAAAAATTCTATTGACAGATTGATGTTCAGTAGTTCAGTTGGTAGTACTATAAAGAAATAATTTCTTCATTTTCTTCATGATTGCATACGTGAAGCTGGGGCAGACAGCTTGTTAGTTACAAATTAGGCTTAAAAACTCTTTTAAATTCATGATTAAATAAATAAGAAGTACGACAGAACGAATCTACAGAATTCCTATCAGACTAGTAGTAGTAGTAAACTAGTTATCGAAGGCTTGGGTTAGACAACAGTACCTTAACTTACCTGCGGGCTTAAGGTCTTATTTTGAGCACAAATAAATAGGAATAAAAATGTCCTGTAGAAAAATAAATGGGGTATCATTTTCCACACGAATACAATTTGTTTTGTGTCCACAACTGAGTGATGTATATTGTTAAGACATGACACTCGTGAACCCAAATCACTGACCTGTGACACTAATGGAGGGATTTACATGGTTTCCTTTATTCTTTTTGTTTTTATTTCGTTGATCTGGTTGTGTAACTTTTTTACTGTTGCTTTTAGAAGTCTTCTTTGAATTTTACGCAGACCCTAATAAGTTCTTTCTTAGATTATTAAGTTATACCAGCAGCTTCTTTGCTGTCCTTAGCATGTACAAAGGCATTCCCAGGATATGTAACAACCAGCTCGTTGTAATTTCCAGGGTGGTCCGCAAGACCCGGTGCCCGGTGTACGATGAGGACTTCACGTTCTATGGCATCGCTCCGCATCAGATCACCGCCATCACTCTACACTTCGTCGTGCTCAGCTTTGACAGGTTAATTACCACTATTCACTGCAGTTTCCAAGTATTTTTAACTCTGTTCTAAGTACAATACATATATTTAAAAAAAATTAAAGTAACCAGGTATTATATTAGGTGGACTTCATATATGACTATACTAAGTGAATCCCGCGGCTTCACCCGCGTTAAAAAGTATCCTATGGCCTAATCTATAATACTGACTATATCTGTGCAAAATTTCAGCTAAATCGGTCTAACCGTTTGACCGTTAAGAAGTCCCAAACAAACAAATAAACAAAGAAATATAAAAAACCCTACTGTCATCTTTATAATATTGATGTTGATTGGTTGTGATAGGTCTCGCGCTCTAAAAGTATCCTTTGTCCTTTGTTCTACCAATAAGGCGTTTTCATTAAAAAAGTTCCATTTTAATCGCTAAGTGGCTTGTGCAAACTTGCATTGATAATTATTGTTTGTACATATTTTTTTGCAAAAATTGGTCGTTGTAAATTACAGATGTTAGAAAAGTATATAAATTGAAAGTGGTATAAATAATTGTAGTAAAACATGTGGTTTGTCAGTACATGTACTCGTACATCGATGTGTTTGTCAGATTAACAATGTCAGAACATGCGTTTATTTCAAAATCTACATGTTGAGTCTCCAAGAACTAATATTTTTTTTAAGAAAACGCCTCATCTCTCTCTCTAAAGCCGTCTTTGAATTGAGAAAACTGTTAATTCCAGATACTCCCGTGACGAGATAATCGGTGAGGTGGTGTCACCACTGTCCAGCCTGCAGCTTCACAGTGGAGAGGCCATGGCGCTGTGCCGCGAGATACAGCCACGAAGCCTCAAGGTAACCTTATTACCAAATAACTGATATTTCTTCGATTCTGGATTCCGCAGGACGTGGTAGATGGCAGCAGCAGACGGCGATGGCATGTGCCGCGATGGCAAACAGCATTACTTTGCAGTATTAATTTGTATGAGACCAATTCCAGCATACGACTGCAACTGCTGAACTGCTGCACGTCGTGTATTGATTTGCACACATTTGCTGTCGGCTGTCTGCCGCTGCCGTCTGCCGTGTTCCGCGGAATCTCACCTTAAGAGAGACGAACGGAGAGGCTAAAGGAAAATTTGAGGACAGCATTGCTTTAAACGATAGAACGCTTAAAATTGCTTGACTAAGCTTTTATAGGATTCCATGTGAGATAGTGGTCAAACGCTAGCCTTTATGATATTAAAAAAAAACAGTTTCACATTTGTCATTAATTGCGTTTAAATAGCTGTTCTTCTCCTGAAAATAATATAAAAAAATATTAATTTTTAAAATGTTCCGACTTCCAATGATACATACGCATGTGATTATTATTATTAATTGAGGCGTTTTGATCCATGACCATGTGAAACAAAATATACTCAAAGTGTATTTATTATCTGCGAACAGACACCAGCTAAAAATGAAGCTTCCGAATCCGAATAGGTTTTCGAATGATTGAGAATCAGGGGACTGGGCTGTATTAAGGGTTTCAAAGCTCGAAAAACAGCAATATACACACCCCTAGCGCTCCTGACTGAACCTCTACTATAAAAGAACAATGGAGGTTCAGTCAGGAGCGCTAGTGGTGAAGTCAAATAGTGGATACTTGTATGTACAGATGCGCAGCGTCGGTCGCGGCGAGGTTCTGGTGTCACTGTGCTGGCAGCCGGCGGCGGCGCGGCTCACCGTGGTGCTGCTCAAAGCACGCAACCTGCCCAAGATGGACGTCACTGGACTTGCTGACCCGTACGTTTGTTATCATTCATCATCATCAGCCGGTGTCAGTCCACTGCTGGACGTAGGCCTCTCCCAATATACGCCACTGAGCCCAATCTTCGGCTCTTCTTTTTCAGTCACTTCCCACCGCTTTGCGTATATCGTTACTTCACCTGGTCTCCACTCTACACGAGACAAGTCTACCCGAACGGTTATCAATCCTGCGGCAGATATGACCAGGCCCCTGCCACTTCAGTTTGCTTATCATTATATCTATGTAAGATAATATTTTCAGCGACTTGGTTGCAATCTCACCTGATGAAAGCTGATGCGGCATGCCTGAGCTTGTGGGAAAGGGTTTCTTTTTGAGGTCTTCCTTCCTTATTCCAAACTTACTACACTCATTAGCAGCCAGAAACCAACCTTGTTATAGCCCATGGATGGATTCACCACCACTGATTCCAGGTCATCCTTTAATTTAATTCGGGGATTGTGTGTTCAATTAAGCTGAAATCTGAACCTAGGCATATATCAAAATATCATAAAATTCCTACAGCTACGTGAAGATGTACCTGCTCTACAACGGCCAACGCATCGCCAAGAAGAAGACCCACGTAAAGAAGCGCACCCTGAATCCCGTGTTCAACGAGTCCTTCGTATTCGAGGTTCCGGCTGCCCCCAACGCTACCCTCGACCATGTCTCGCTGGAGCTGCTCGTGCTTGATTGGGACCGGCTTACTAAGAACGAGGTTAGTTAACATCATTATCAGCCAGTATTAGTCTACTTATAGACATAGGCCTCTTCCATAGTATGAGATAGGCTCGATTTTCAGTTGTTATTTTCCAACTACTACCAGCCACATTATCATCGCGCACCACTAGCTGCAGGGCGTCCCACGCTATGTTTGCCAAGTCACGGTCTTCTCTCTAGAACACGTCTTCCCCTATCGGTTATCGGTTTTGCGGCATATGTGACCCGCCTACTGCCTCTTAAGCTTGCTTATCTTCTCAGTTCTCAGCTATGTCAGTAAAAATGTTGTGTGACTACATCTAAATAACTTATACACTATGAGAATAGATATCGAATCCAAAACTGTATGTTTACAATCAACCAATCGTAGCTTAGTTGCAAACATAGACAAGACACAGAATAGTACTACTACATTGTAGACATAGTTCATACACCTCCCTAACTATTCCTTAACTGCCTCACAAAGTAAAACCTAAAGATGCTTATAATGAACGCATTATCCGGTGTTCTAGGTGATAGGGCGACTGGAGCTGGGTGCCAACGGTTCAGGCAGCGCACGTCACCACTGGCGCGAGGTGCAGGCCGCGCCGAGACGTCAGATCGCTGACTGGCACAAACTGAAGGAGTAGGGGGCTCCATAGAATATGGGGTTCATAGGGTTGAGGGGTTTGGTTAGATGGGAAGTAGGGGTTTGAGTAGGTCTGGTGAAGCATTTTAGGTTGTTTTTCTTCGGCTGAAAAGGTATTTTTGCGGTGAGACACCCAGAAACTAGCCTGTGAGCACTATACCGAACTATTCGTTGTGGCAACGCTGTAGTGTAGCGATTTACTATAGACCAGATGCCATAGGTCCTGGGTTCAAACTTTAGATGCTACATGTATTATTTGTAAAACAAGTTACTTAATGTCTCACAATTATGTGTTAGTACTTCCATGTAGGTTATAAAACTTGACAAAAATGTAACTATAATTTTGTTAAATTCTATAATTTATCAAGATGACAACTACAAAGCTGTGAAGCGAGGTTTCAAATAGATAACATTCCAAATAGAAAGGTTCATATATTTTTGAATAACAATACAGGCAACGAGAATCAGTCTATAGCACCTTCCTTTTTTAAATGCAACGGAAAATACCTAGATACTATTAAAAATAGTACCTTGTGTAATAAACCTTGAGACTTGACTGTCGTGCATTCAGCTAATTTCGAAAAGTACCACGCTGACAATACATAAAGAACAGAGACATAATACGAAAGCGGCGCTTGGTGACCACAGCAACTTATGCTGTTCTAGATAAATAATATATATTGAGATTAAAATTATAGCAGCCAGGTGGTGGGACACCATCGGTTGTGTGGCTCGAAAGGCGCTCCAGTCATTTCTGTCTTTGCGCCCACTGTTCCTTAGGAGAATTGTCAGTATGCTTCAGAAATTATTTTGAAATAAATCGCGAGTCTCGGTACAACATTTCCACAAGAAGAGTTTCTTGGACGACGCATGTGATAAAATCGTTAACACGTACGTGGATTGGAGATTTTAAAACTTTGGTAGTTGTTTTGGATTAGACGAGAAAATTGTATTCACGAATCATGTAGTGACGTGCAAAATTTGGGCTATCTAAATGTTGCATGACTCTGTAATTGTTATAGGTAGACGTCATCGCTTATCATCAGATGAGCGTCGTGCATTTCCTGTTATCTTATATCATAAAAAATCTCCAGAAGCTCTCCTTGTAGGCAGTTGCAATTTCATTTGCCGTTGCTTGTTACACCATTTGGGGAAGTAGAATATAAATCCACGCTATAAAAACGTATAAATAACTAATTCACGCTTCGCATCACAAATTGCCGTCCTTTCCATGTCGCATCACGGTATTTCAGCCACCTTTATGACATATGACATCCAAGAGAAGATATAGAATAATATAGAAAGTGCTATTTTATTTTTAAATCCAGATAGGCAAGCGTTTGGCCAATAATTTCCCTGATGTTAAATGACGATGCAATCGACAATGTAGCAGCCCGCTTGCCTAGAAGATACCTGTTCGCTCGCGATTTGAAGACCCCGGGTTGTAATTATCGAGAAATATATTCTCTTACTTGTACTTTTAACTAGATGACATTCTGAACACCAAGTAAACTTACATCACTTCATCAGTTGTGCATCACCTTACTTATTACATTGATCTTAATGTTATGCTCCAACTATTCAATACATATTCGTTATCAGCATTATATATATGTGCTTACTATATTTCAGTATAAAATTGAAGTAAGTAAGTATATTTTGTTAAAGTATCTGCTGGACTCAAAGCAGCCAGACCGTTGCTCAGACCCTTACTTAGTGGGAGTAATATAATAAAACCATCTGTTTTTTTATTACTTTACCCTGTTATGTTATATCTAGTTTTATTTAAAAGTATTTATAATATGTATTGAATTTCTATAAAAATCAAATATAAGAAGTTACATAGTAAGTATAGCAGTATTATTCTTATACTGTACGTAAAAATTGCCAATTTAATTTTATATCCAAACTTTTCACTTATTATTAATGCACGGATCGTGATTGTGCAAGTGTTAGTCACATAATTATAATAATTGTACCTAATTGTAATTAATATATAAACGATATTTTTATTAGTAGGTAGACCAAATTTTGCGATATCGTATCCAAACCAATTCAGCCAACTTTCCATGAAGTATTAAGTATTATAGCATTTTCACAATTTGGTTTTTGTTCATTTTGGACTTCCTTCCTTTGATTAGATTAAAATACCTTTTTATAATAATTGTATTTATTTGCTTAAAGCGCACAGTTTCCATTCCCTTGATCTACCGTTTATTATATAGAGTATATAATATAATATAATATAATATAACTTCATAATTAATATATGGACACATTTAGAATCGTAAAGTGTGGTCACATAGTATTTCATTGTAAGAATGTAGATGATATTATTTGAAGTGAGAGGTAGTGACATATTTTTATGGAAGAGCCACGAGATATATATGAATAACTAGTAATAAGAAACGTAAATTCCTTGAGTAGAGGCTTGCCCAATAGGAGCCGTGGGAAATGTAAATGATTGGAATCTCTCCGAACTTTATGTCTACTGCAAATAAAAGAACAAGTTTATGCTCTGCGTTCAGCTGAAACAAAAGTTTGAAATAAACCTAATTTTCTTTTTTACTTTTCTGAATGATATGTACATTTTATGTGACCTTGGTGGCGATATCTCGATGATGAAGACGGATATTCACCATTTAACCTAAAAGTGAAAGTACTGGATCAAATACTTTGAGAAGATTTTTACAATGTAAAAGCCCACAGATTAACCGGGTCGGTGTTGGTTTCAGATGGTTTCAACTCCAAATGGACATCCATACCATTCCATCTAGAAGTACATATATATATATGTCTATATATGTCTGTAAGATTTAGGATGTTAGGATAAGTACATTTCTTAACCAGGTTTATAATGAGCAAATAATTCATCCAGATTTAAAAAGATCTCTGTTGTCGTGTGTTGATTTGCAGCAGGTCTAAAGATCGGCAAGATTTTATAAGTAAAGTGGAAGCATCGCAAACTATGCCTAGTTTATATCTTGCCTCCCCTGAATAAGACACGGGGTTTGTCCTAATGTAAGGTAGGATATTGTACTCTCGCTTCAATCTACTATAACTCTCTACATATCTATTTAAAAATAAATACAGAGTAAATAGGTAGCATTGTATGTTACTGGAATAAGTATATAAACTGAATGGAAATAATACATCCAAAAATTAATTCAATTGAACGGCAAATCAAAATCTATGCAAAAATGTTTTCGTAAGTCAAAGCAGAATATAATTGTGTAAGTATGTAACGATATTCTTTTTATGATTTTATATCATTTTTTTCATAACGTTGTAAGTACCTAGTTGATATTTTCATTATTAAAAATCAAACTTAATATAGTAGTTACCATAAAACCCGACTAAAATAACATAAAACGTGGCATGTGTTTATATCTGTAAAGTTCTCAGTAATATATTAAGGACTTATAGGTTCTTAAATATTGTTTTCATCTCACCGTAGATATCATTCAATATTGTTGATGCTATATAAGGACTGTACTTGATTGTAAATTAACCGCAAGAAGTGACTTGATCGTATTAAACAGCATGAACAATCTTGAACAACCTTGAATTACGTGTAATACTCGTATTTATAGATATATTGTATAGTTTATATTATAGGACGACGAATAAATCTATTTTATACTAATTTAGTTGTTATTTTCATAGATTGTAATACGATACAAGCTCCTCAACTAATTAAACTTTTCTTCCTATTTGTCATTGTCTCATAGATGGCGCTTTCATAAATCATCGTAAACCCTAAAATATCTTCGACCTTCAATGAATTCTGTTGTTTTTCATAAACGATCTCACCTCAAGTCGAATTTAATGGTTTCCATCCTACGCTCATAAAATCAATAGAAAGAATCAGTAGAGTAGTGAAGATGTCATTGTATCGAATTTTAAAGTAAAAAGGAGTTCATAAATATCTGACATAGTGTCAATGTTACTAAAAATTAGATGCGATCGAATTCTCAGGTATTTATGAATACTTTAACTTAGAGCTAAGAGTAAGAATTAAGCACAGATGGGTGTAGTGTATAAATACGAAATACGAATGTAACAAAATTATATCTTTTCTGTCAATAAAATATACATAAAAATGTAACGTGTACCTACTCCATACTTAATACATTCCATTCAATACAAAAACTGTAAATAAACGAAGCTTCAGTCAAGATGTGGCTTTCATTCTAAATGTTAGAGTTAAGGCGTTGGAAGTAAACTAGAAGTAATACTAAATGTTCCGGTTAAGTTCTAACTCGTGTTTTGTATAATTAATGGTAAATGTTCCATGAGTGTCGTAGTTGCAAAGCACACACAAACCCTCATTAAAAATAAATTAAATGATGGTACATGATTCATTCATCCACATCTATCCACATTTACCAACAAAAATATAAAAGGGTTTATTTATTTGGTTTACAAAAGCACCACAACACATTGTTTTGTTAAGTGAGTAGGTAAATTATTGCTTGATTTATTTTTATAGGAGTAGATACTCAAAAATAGAATTGTGAGTAACGTGTATCAATTCATTGTGAATGGTCTAAGATTCATTGGGACGAAGTGATGTTATTTTGCTAATAGGTAAAATAGCTTAAATTCACTCCGTCAAGCATAGAAGACATTCATTTATTCAAGAATTAGGACGAGCGAGCAATGTTCACAAATGGTCCTGTATACATATAAAATGCAAACGAAGAGCACATTCATTTGTTATTTAAAATTTTATGGACTATCATTTAAAAAATTAAATGCCGACAAGTTTTTGCGTCTGTGGATTGGTACACGATACAGTGCATGAAAAAATTACAGCACATCAACCAGATTTGTATACAAATGGAATTTTAGTGAATAAAAATTATTCGACTGGTGCTTTCACAATATATTGTTCGTTTTATTTCACCCACTCGTTATATCCATTTCGAATGTGGTAAGACATCTGATAATCCGCCTGTGGCGGTAACACCATCCATCCGTTTTAGATAGCTAACTTAGCTGTTTCGCGATTTTGATGAAGATAAAAATAAAACTGGCCAAGTGCGAGTCAGCATCGCGTCTCTTATCGTACACTTAGGGAGGGTTCCGTACAATACGAAACATAACAGAGTTTCAACCTCATTTATTTGATTAATTGATATTATCAAGAATATTTGGTTTGGTCGCGATCTAGAAAGACGGGGCTCGTTTACTAGCGCCATCTATGTCATTTTGCCGAAACTAATTACATAGATGGCGTTTAAAAAGGACCCCATTAATTTTTAACTTTATTTTGTTTTTAATATTTGTTGTTCTAGCGGCAACAGAAATACACCATCTGTGAAAATTTACAACTGTCTAACTATCACGGTTAATGAGCTATAGCCTGGTGACAGACGGACAGACAGACAGACAGACAGACAGACGGACAGCGGAGTCTTAGTAAAAGGGTCCCGTTTTACCCTTTGGGTACGGAACCCTAAAAAGCAATACCTTGTTAAGCTCCGCGATATATTAGCATCATATTTGAAATAAAGTGTCGTCATATTTGAAGTAAAGTATAGTCAATATTTATATTCTATTGATGAAAATATATTATAGTTTGCCGAAATGCAAGAAGTAATAATATATTATTATGTTTCTGTGAAGTGTACACACTTTATTATTTTTTTTAAATTGTTAAACACAATCAAAAATTAATAATAAGTAATAATTTGTTGTAAATACTAGAAGAAAGTCATATTTTCTAAGGAAATTAATAAAAATGCCATTAAATTCAATTGTATATTTTAATATCAAATCTTATTAAATACTTACAATAACACAGCTTAACAAAAATGGACATATACAAGTAAATGAGGTTGACTTCACAGAAACCATCATATCAGTTAGTCAGTTTAATTTTATAATTTTATTTGACAAAATCTAAAAAAAATAAAATATTATAACATATATAAAACCATATCAAACGGATTAGAATATCTAATGTATATTTCGTTATTTAGTTACCTACACGTACAATTCCATTGAAGTCAACCAATTTCTATAAAAAAATAAATAAATTAAGCAAAATGTCATGTTAATGTGCCTTGCGGTGCTCAGTACATTTGACTAATATACGATTAAAATTTGAATGTTACCTCTAGTACATTCATAGAAATACTTCCATCTGTCACTTCCAGCACGTATAATGTACACATCTTTGTAATATACGAACCTGCCTCAAATAATTCTTAATCATAACATCAAAATTCTAAACAAATCGGCTAAACATTCATTTTTGTCAACATTCAAAATTCCATCAACGTAGAAACACCTCGCAGAGAATCGTGAAAAACATTTAGTTACACATTAATTAAACACATTTATATTGTCTTTTTAATACAATCCCTACTTGGACGTTTCTTTGATTTCATCTAGCTATTAATGTGTTTGCTGCCTCGAGATACAACTTATGAAGAGGGAAAACTTAGATCACTATAATGTGTAACTATCATACTTATATCCTAACAGCCTGGTTATATGTCAGTACCTACACTGCAATTATTGCATACGGACACATTATTTCCTTTCATTTAGTGTCCGAAACTGGTTTTCAGCCGAAACCGAAACCAAAAGCGACGCAAAAAACTTCACGAACACTCGAGTTTCGGCGGGGCCGATAATTTCGGCTATATTGTGGGCGAAACCAAAAGTAAAGCCGAAACTAGATTTTTTGGCCGAAACTGGCTGAAAAAGAAATTTCTTTCGGTCACTACTTTTATTTAACCCTCAAGGTAAAAATATGTCGCCATTGTCGCCAAATATCTAATGCATTCCGCAGCTCTCCTTGAGAGCCATTGCCATCCTCAACCGCACCATCACTTAACTTAACAGGTGAGATAGTAGTCAAACACTAGTATATATGATATAAAAATACTAATTGCTTTTGTTAAGATATAAGATAACACGACAAGCACGACGCCGCCTAATGTTAAGTGATCTGGAGACATAGACGTTAAGGATGTAATTGATTGGTATATCATACTAGCTAAATGTTACTAGTAAAACCACAATAAAAATCGTAGTAACACCTACAGAGTTGTCTCTAGACAGCAAACACTAACACCAAACAAGTATACACTAACGAAACTGACGACAAGATTAGGCAAGATTTAAAAATGTGCGCACGACAGATTATTATCCACTACAACGGTCAACACTGGAACGCAATGCTATAGCAAATACGTAAATAAATAATTTATCGAATATGCAGTGTAAGCAATAGTTCGTATGTCTACTCACATAGATAAATTAAAATGTTGCGTGCAGGAGAAGGACAAAAATATTCCTATTTCAGTCGCTGGAAATCTTTTATGCCGTAGACAGACTGAAGTAAGAATGTTCTAGATTTAGTAAATATGTTTTAATATTTTTATTAAAAATGCAGTTTGCTATTTTACCCATGTTCGTCAATTATTTTCAGAAGTGCTAGATTAGCAGCGAAATGAAATGACATACGGAGCCGAGACGTGGACACTCACAGTTCGACTGGTCCACCAGTTTAAAGTCTCTCAGCGAGCTATGGAGAGAGCTATGCTCGGTATTTCTCTGCGGGACAGAATCCGGAACGATGTAATTCGCCAGAGAACTAAAGTTATCGACATAGCTCAACGGATTAGCAAGCTGAAGTGGCAGGGGGCTGGTCATATCTGCCGCAGGACTGATAACCGTTGGGGTAGACTTGTCCTAGAGTGGAGACCGCGAATCAGCAAACGTAGCGTAGGACGTCCTGTGACCAGGTGTAGCGACGACATACTAAAAGCGGTGGGCAGTGACTGGAAGAGAAGAGCCGAAGATCGGGCTCAGTGGCGCATCTTGGGAGAGGCCTAGGCAACGTCCAACAGTGGACTGGCACCGGCTGATGATGATGATGAGATTAGCAACGGTCGGCGAAGTATGGACTGTTTAATTAAACAATAGATAGAATATTCGATGTATGGACATCATGAGACATCATCTTATGAAAATAATATGATCTCGATGAATATTTTAAAACTGTATTGTATGCATTATATCTTCATAATACGTGAAGGGAGCCAATATGAAAATTTTACACATATTTATAATTTCTCAATAAATGCGTCATATTTGTACGTGCAATATGTACTTAGAAACAAGTTTCTCAACGGTAAAATCTACCATTGTCAAGACAATGGTAGATTTTACCGTTTTCGTTTTCGCATTGCATTCCAGTGATTTACATTCGACCATACATTTACAAAACAATAACTAATCACTATGACTATCCAAGTTTATTGCTAAAAATAAGATATGAATCAGTGTTCAGATATGTTTGAACTGTGCTATATACTCGTATATGTAGATATTTTTACTTTTGGTCCAAAGATGTCGAAAAATGCTGATATAATCTCAAACTATTGGTTATTAATTAGAATAGATTTATATTGGTTAATATAATTGTAAATTTTGATTATAAATGTTGTATATATTTTCGTGTATGAATTCACTATAATTTTTAGTCAATTAGTTAAATACCGACAATTTTGTTCACGGAAAATGTGTTGTCCATCTTGATACATTTTTAAGATTTTGTATACTGTATACTGTAAATGTATATAAAGGCTTACGAAGAAGCTAGCATATTAACCTAAGTGTATTGTTTAACGCATTAATTATTTATTGATATATGACGTGTATTTAGATATTCTGGTAACTAGCTAAAATATTATCAAAGATATAAATATATGTCCAAGATAAAAAAAAAATCTTACGTGGTTACGTATGTATAAAAAATGTCTACATATTCGTTCTAATATCAAAATTAAAACTTAAATAACTAACTATTTACAAACTATTAAATGCAGAATTCTAAATGAACGCTGTGGTATAACCAATTTATATAACAAAGGATGAAATCAGGCAAGATCTTATTCAACATAGATCTGTAAATTAAGTCTAAACTATAAATACTGGCTAATGGGCAAGTGTAGCAACCATCGAGAAAAAAACTTAGTAAAGTTGCTGTAACATTTGATTTGTTTGAAAAAAAATCCGCCAATTTTCGTATATAATAACGCGTTGATTCGCTTACCGCCGATAGAACGTACAAATAGCGTTATGCGATTGGCTCGCCATAGTATTAATTAGTGCCAAATAATTTATTATTTGCGGAATTGGTTGCACAACTATACTAAGTTTCTAGCTCGATGGTACCAATTTATGACTAAACCAAATACTGGTACATTTCATTGTCATGTAATTAAAAAATGGCAAAACATAATATATATATGAGTATTCATAATAAAAGTCTCTTTAGATTTGTATTCGAGTCTTCATTGTTTTCTCTATACAAGAACCATGAAAAAGTTTATAGATCCGTATTTAAAGTTTTTCTACTTGCAGTTAATTTACTCGTGAAGTAATCGAAATGAGTGGGGTAGTAAGTAAGTAAGCATTTTATTATCAGAGCATCGGCTAAAGTACTTTACCCGACATCGAATAGAAACAATAGTGTCCTATAGGTCATCAAAGAAGGGTTACAGCCCTTTAGCCGATACTACTCGATACGCCGTGCAAAATGTATTTACATCATATCTTTGATTTCTTAAGAATATAAATTCAAATCTTCATTTGTGAAGATAACGATATTAAAGTGTTCCCATAGTCGGCTCGCGTTGACTACTCGCGACATCTCTTTGGATGCGACTAAACGTTCGCTTTGGGACGATTGGCCCTTTACAAAATATTTCATCTATTCCACTTCTGCCGAAAAAGTGAGCTTCACAAATTCCAACACGCCTCATTTTATAAAAATGTGTTATATATCACGCGTTGAAATCTTTACATTCAATCTAAAGTGATTTATCAAAATCTCTGTTTGTTTCACGACATTCAAAGTCACACATTTTAGAGAGTACAATACAGTGACTTCATGTGAAGTGGAATCCTTTATTAGACAACGGGCCGAAGGACGGTTTCAGCACAAACCTGGTGTGATTATAGCAGGCCTCGGTCGAGTTCCTTGCGGAGCATCCTGGACAACTTCTGTACGTCCTCATCGACTGGACCAGCGAAGAGAGAGTCGAGGAGTTCCCCTCTCGAAGCCAGGTTGAACACTCCGGCCAAACGGGATACGGATTTGTCGGAAAGATGACGTTCGACCACTGATCTGGAAAATTGAGGATAAATGGTAATATAAACATGTTGCGTACAACGTCGGCTTTTCCTTAAGCAATGTTTTGTTGCTATTTATAACGCTATCAATAATAATGTATTCAATTAATTAATGTACTTTCTCGTATATTCGTGACTATGGTATTATCATCATAATGCTGTATGCGCTGACGCGTAAGTCGCGTGTATGTAATCTTTATCTACCACTACAGCAGTTTCAAAAGCACTAGTGGTCGCTCGAAATTCGACCAGAGTATTATATTAATTTCATATGCACAGATAAGTAATTTTAAACACGTATTACATCAAACAACATTTTTAGCTATTCTTCTCCCTATAAATGTTGTAAGATAAGCATATTTTCTTTTACTTTGGTTGAAATTAAATAGATAGATCAAGCAAAATCTCACAGTTCTCCGTGTACGCAAAAGAGATCCGAAGTTTTAGTAGATTCGATTTGTATCTATGATTATCTTCTCAATGGAAAATATTTTGCAGGTAAGTCAAGAAATAGGTAAGTTAAAAAAATGTATAGCATTGAAAAAAGAAATGGAACTTACTTGAGCGATTGATGAGATTCACGGAGGGCGTCCTGAAGGAAACCGCGGTCGTAGGAGAAATCCACCTCGCAGAACGATACCACGGCCATTAGGACAGTCTGGAATTAAGATTAATCAGTGAATTAATTAGGGTAGAGGGGTCAATAGTGCAATCTCTTGATTGTATCTTTGAATTCAGTAACATCACTCATAAAATTATTAGTCTTACGAAGGCAGGATTGCCACATTCTAATCAATAACTGTAACATAAATTTTGTTTCACAATTTTGGTTTACAGTAATGTGCCCGAAATATAATGCTTTGAAATGTGAAGTTTGCACCCACATTTACTTCCTAGGCCACGTTCCTATAACCTGCATCTCACCTCGAACTTGGCCCTGAAGGCAGCAAGCTGCCGCTCGTCAGCCGGAGACAGCTGGTTGTGTCTCCGCAGCACTCCAAGCTTCACAGCTGACTTGATTACGTGCTTCACGAGCTTCTCTGCCTCGCGCTTCTCCACGCGCTCGCGAAGTACTGTCAGGAACTGGAATTTATCAAGATTTGCCTTTAATAGGAATCCTTTCAAAAGACACAGATATTTTTGATTAGAATTAACATATTTTCTAAAATCTTGCATAAAAGGTTGCAGCATGTTAACAGGTGCTAGGAACATGTTCTGTCGATTTTCTGCCTGACTTGCTTCCAAAAAGTAACTTATGTCCATCGAGGAGAAAATCTGCCACCATAACCTTACTAAGATGTTCTGGCAACACTCAGCCCTTGAGAGTCAGAGTATTCTAGGCCTAGCATGTTCACCATCTTCGACCACATCATCGCTTACTACCAGGCGAGATAGTGGACAAACGCTTTAGGATATAAAAAAGATTAAGTTCGGAAGAGCCATCTTTACTTACTAATAGTTATATGAGTTGGAAGACTAGACAGTGACAAATATGAGTATTTCTTCTTGTCACAAATGTAGGATGTATCAATCAAGTCAAATTATTAAGTTAATCAGCACTATTAGAACAGTTATTGCAGATATAAACGGGCATAGGACATCAGTGGTGGAGGACGAGATGATCAGTCATCACATAGCAATCATGATACCAAATTGGTCTAATTTGGCGCCTTATGCGCGACTTTGGAAATCTGGAGTCATGAAGTCCGAGAAGTTTAAGTAATTTTTAAGCCAGGCGAGTTAACCATGGCGCAATAATCCGATAATATACATAGGTTTGTTTACCTGGTCAAAAAGCTTAGCCGCATGTTCGTCGAGGACGAGCGCCCGAGCGCTGGCGACGCCACCCACTCGCGACAGGATCTTCTTCTGCGCGCGCAGCGAGATGTCGCGGGCGCACCACGTGCCGCCCTCCATCGCTGCAAACAAGGAAAATAACATCTTATTACTGACGACGTACTTTCTTAACATGACGACAATATACCTATGACTACAGACGTATGTGTATGCATCTATGCAAAGACTTTATACGCTGAATTACTCGTAAAGTCAAGTCCCGCTTAAGTCTAAGTCCAGCTGTGGACTAAGCAATGCTAGTTTAATATTAATATTATAAAAGCGGCACTAGCCCAATGGCTTTAAGGCTTCAGCCTGGCGATGGTCAGGCCGTGAGTTCGATCCCGAGTCATTGCACGTGAACCCGCTCCAGAGCATATTTAGCTTAGTTGGAGGGGTTAACAAGACAACTGGTAATGTGCGTGCAACTCACATTTCTAGTAGCTTTAAAAAAATGAGTTAATTTGATATATATTGACTCGAGGATATATAGGACTCGAGTTCCTAATATCTCTATATCTATAGTCCTTCTTAGTTTCTTAAGTCTAGAATTATTGATGTAATTGTGAAGTAATAAATGATAAAATTATTGATTGATTGCATATCGCATTTGAATAGTAGAGAAAGCTAGTGTTATTATTAATACCACAGACCCGGGACAATACTGCAAATCTATGATTGATACACAACTTTCCATATTAGTATAGGCGTAGCATAGTAAGTAGTAGGTATATTCTTGATTGCGTGTAAATGTTGATACGATCTTGCACGCTCATAGTTCTTTAAGGCATTTTGTTTACGATCAGTTTCAATTGACCATTTATATCAATATTACTGCACAATAAGACAATAGCACTTTCAATTGATTCACTGTAAAGTAGGACACGATGACTGTCTCACTCAACGAGTTGTGTGAGTGATACACTGCATATAGCAACAATTCGGTATAGTGTGTTTAAACTCTGTAATACTGGATAATATTTACTTTTAAATACCATATTTTAAGAACTTACTTAAATAAACTTCGTACGAATCTGTGTTTTGTGGCGAATAAAATACAAAACATTCAAATCGGTTGAGCCACATTGTACTCTTAGTTTTCAACCGACCTGCAAAAATTAAGAGGTTCTCAATTCGTCTGTATGTGTTTTTCTTGTTGAGACTACTTTTTATAGTATAAAGAGATATTTAACAGTTTTGCTATCGTTGAATGTAAAAAAGCGTTCAGTCACGATCTCAGCTGAAGCAAAGTGACGATGCGAAGCCAGATGGAACGTGCTTACTTGAAAGAGGAGATAATAAATCGCAAGATAATGTAATGATGCGCTGTGCTACGGAATACAGATAACACTTTACAGAAACTTTCCAACGCCGTTTTTATGAGTTCTTGTAAATAAATTTGAGTTTAGTTAATACAATCACGGCTTTGACTTATTTAATCCACAATCCGTATCCGTGTAACTCCGTGAGACTGAGGCAGCTCGCTCACGGGTCTGATGTAATTTATTAAAGCCTTGATTACGCAATAACTATTATATAATCTGTGCACGTGAGCAATTTGAGTCATAATTTTTATTTATTGTTATACAATAAATATTATAACAATTAAATTAGAATTTAACAATTAGGGCATTCGAATAACATTTTAAATACAAGTCGCCTTCTGCCTACACCCGACCAGTGTGCGATCGTTCAGATGCAAAATTATAGAGCAGCTAACTGCACGCATACCGAGTATACCTACTATTTTTGAAAGACTAAATTAATTCCATCAACTTGATCTCTTAACTTACAATCTAAAAGTTACTATTGCCGATAAAATTCCATCAAATTGTGGACAAACCAGGCAAGCTACCATGCAAACATCTAAGTAAGCTTGCCCTGACAACAAAGATACATACTGAATCGTAATCAGCTGTAGACGAAGTGTCAACGGGAAATTGAAAAAAAAAACAGACCACCTGCGGAGCTTGGATGAGCTCAGAAAAAGGTAGTCTGTACTTGACATTTCATAAAGTGAAGCTAAATTTTATTTGTTGTTATTTTAGAAATGTTTTAGACATAATAAAGCCTCTTTTTGTTAAGGTAACTCTCGACATAAATCACGCTTGAGATAATCATACGGTGGTCATTCGGATTATAGTACGACGCAAACCAAACTAGTTAATTTAAATGATAAAATCAATTATTTTGACCATTAAACATCAATTATTTGATTAATTTTCGCCGTGCGACCAAAATTGACTCATCAAAACGGAAGCGGGGCCATAAAGAATCAAATTTTCAGCGCACTTGAAGCTGCCTCTAGTAAATGTAACAGTGCATATTGAAGACCATAGCCATACCCGTCACTTTTACTGAACACCACATCGTCCGCTGCAAACTTGAACGTGAAAGACCGCTAATGCCGAATTTCCAAATGCTGACAATTTAATATCTCTGTGATCATTTCATTCGGTATGTATCCTGTCCTTCAGACCTGTCCAAATAGAGAGATAGGTAGAGACTGATTGCCCGGATATTGGAAATTGCCCCTAAATCCGGACAATTTGCTCATTTGTTTGTTCAGGTGAGATTTATATTGATGATGACAGAACGAAACTTTCCCTAAGGTGAAGTAGATTAAATGCAGCGTAATTGAATATGTTATTTTTGTTCCAATTATTTACTGTTTCATACAAAGTCACAACAGATTAGAATCAATTCTTATGTAGAAACTTACTCTACCAGTGAACGCAAAGCTAACTAGTAAGACTTTAAAACAGCGGGGACCTGAGTCCTGACTCATCCTGTGTCTGTCAGTAAAGCTACGCATGTGCCGCTAAATTAACTTCAAACATGACTAATTAGTAGCCTCGAGTAAATCAGTTCTTTACTCAAACTGAATAAGTAAACAAAGTGATTCCGTTTCGTGCTGTGAGCAACGCAGGCACGTCTAATGTCTACCAACCTCAGGCTACCTACAATTATTTAAATGTACGGTCATCGTCCTACAATCGATCGATCATACTAATTCTAAGGTGTACTTGAGGGTCGGTTAGCTTCTATTGTAGCTCAATGTCAAACCATGACCTCTAACTAAATATGACCTACGAAACAGTGGCCTCCGCGTTTCGTTTGAAATTTTAACGAAGTCAAAGAAATAATCATACTTGTCGAGACTTTCGAGAATGTAGAAATGACTTATACAATAATCAACTATAAATTATTTCTCAATTGTACTGACCAATTAATTGTTAGTTGTGTTCGGTAACTTTCTATGGAGTCGCGTGATTTGCGCAAAAAAATTACATAGCGTGCTCATGTCAGCTTAACCTAATTCTTCATCGAATGACAACGACCTAATCGGGAACTATTTGGATAATCTTAGTCATACAAAACTATACCTATTATCGTTATTAAAATCAGTAAAAGTAAATTGGCCAGTGCGGCAGCGTGCCAGCTATTTCCATAAGAGTCCTAAAGACGATGAGTCAGGCAATTTCCATGGCACACGTTCATAGTGAGGTACCTGCCTCATTCCGCCGGAACTAGATAGGGAGGTTATTACCATATCGCGTGCGAGCTCAACCTTGGCACGCAGAAATGTTGCGTATCCCTGGGCGCTGTCAGGGCCGCAATGTCAAATTTCGGCAATGTCAATGTTCCCAACCCCTGCCCGAGGTGATTGCTGCAAACATCTTGATAGCCTAAACGGTTTCTGATTACGCAGGTAGGGCTAACGCCACTTTCTATAAAGCTCCATAAATAATACTGAAACAGACATTTTTACTACACTGTTTACGTATCGAAGATATTTTTATACGCCTATATTAGGCACAATGTTATCCATTATCGTCAGTATTATCTCAAAGCATAAAATCATAACAACTTTATTTACTAATACTGTTCATCTATATTTATTTCACACTAGCTGTGCCCGCGACTTCGTCCGCGTGGAATAGTGTCTTTGGGTAGCATTTTAAATTATTTAGGCTAATTATTTTACAAATAAGACACATGCGTATCGTACCACGCCGCGCTAATCCCCCCTCCGCCTCTCCGTCCCCCTCCCCTACCCTCCCCTCTTTCTTCTCCCCCACTCCCCTCCCCTTCCCCTCACTTCCCTCTCCCTCTCCACTTCCCCCTCCCCTCCCCTTTACTTCCACCTCCCCTCCCCTCACTCCCCTCCCCCTTGCCCCTCCCCCTTGCCGCTCCCCCTTGCCCCTCCCCCTTCCCACTCACAATTTTTGAAAGTCATATTTATTTATATCGAATCAACAGCCTAAATAATAAGTTTCAAACTTCTAGCTTTAAAAATTACGATACTTCCATTCAACTTTTCATGCCCCTTTTCAACCCCTTACAACCCTTTTAACGCATTAAAAAAAGGAGCCTATGTCCTTTCTCAGGCTCTAGACTATCTGTGTTTTAAAAAATCGGTTGAGTAGAACATTCACATAAATCTTACATATTTCCATACATACTTTCATCCCCTACTCCCTATTGTTATTTTACACCCTTGAGGGTAAAACTTTTACAAACTTTGAATGTCATATTTATTTATATCGAATCAACAGACTAAAAAATAAAATATTTTTCAAACAAAATTAAACCGACTTCATTACCACAAACAGGCACTCAAAAGCGAAAAATAAATTACTTAATATAATTATTATAAGCGCTACCCACTTATCTATTTGAAGTCAGTGCCAGCCAACTAAACCTAATAGGTAGTAGATGGACGGACTGTTGTCCGTTCGTCCGTTCGTCTCAGAAAGTGTTCATTTGGTACCCTTTGGGTTCGGAGCCCTATAATGCCGCGATAGTGAAAATATTCACTAATCATAATGATGTCATCAAGGTATCAAAGGACAATGTCCAAAATGGCCCTGTGCAATAAAAGCATCTGACACACACGATAATTAATTGTCTATTTTATTACAATAATTCCAAATACTTTTATAACACGGACTAGTTGTATTCCAAAATGAATATTAAAAAGTATTATTTGCGATTATTAACATTAATTGCCGCCATATGGCCCACACAGTCTGAATCACTCTACTACGTTATAAGAGTTGGCACTTCCTTACATTGTTAATATTACAGAAGCCATAAACTAAGAAACTAACTAACTACATTGTTAATACCCGAATTAGGAAAGCAATGTGTAGACAACCTAACAACGAAAAGTATTATTTACGTAGTAACTATTATATAATCTGTGGTATTATGCTTATAATTATTTTTTTTGCAGTGTTGGTTGGTACAAAGTACGTTCATAATTCTGAGTTATTTATGTATTATGAGAAATACTGGAGAGACAGGTGGACCTTGTGGTGCTACACTATGACGTCATCAGCTACGCCATGACGTCAGTACTACGCCGTAGTCATCCCAGCGCTACACAAGGGGAAGATGCGGGGAAGGGAGGCATTCTAATTATACACGGATGAAAAGTAGACGTGTGTCGCCTAAGATATAAATAATTGTTATTAGACGTGATTTGTAACCACAAGAAAGGTGTCTCATTTCTGGACTCTCTAACAGTTCAGAAGTGGGATGAGGCGAAACTTCGCCATCCCAAAAAAAGGATAACCCGTCCCACAAGAAAATGGAAAGACATTCCAGGGAACGACATCGTGGCGCGCGCCGATCTCGCACCAGATCCCGAGAGAGGTATCGTGATATTCGTGATGCGCGGCGATCCAAACGAAGACGAGTCGACTCGGTATCAAGACTTGATAATTTGGAACGGATGCTTCAAACATTGATCAGAGCGAGACAACCCGATCATCGAGATTTTACCAGTGAACGAAGTGGCATGAGCGATGGCAGAATGCAATCACCACTGCCGAAGGGCAAAGGCAGCCGTGCCCGTCACAGTTCATCACCTTTACAACGTACGTCGTGTTCACCGGCGCGGGCGCCATCAGTCACGGGTCATAACGTGCGTGATGGCAGGACGCCGTCGCCGCTACCCAGAGACAGCCGGGTGCATGAAGATTCATCATCCCCACAACGTCCATCGTGTCCACCCGAGCGGGCGCTGCCAACAGTGAAGTGCGCGTCCGGCACTGCGGGTGCTATGCCAACGCGGGCGACGGAGAACGCACCGGATACACCGGCGCCACCGCCGCCAGCCGCGCTGCGCGTATCGGATGCTGCGTGCGCTGTTTCGACACGAGCGTCGCTGGGCGCAGCGGAGGTCATGGATGCTGCTACGCCTGGACAGAGCACGGTCGGACCCACGGTTTGGTCGACAAATCAAGGTTATGTAAACAAATTATTATCAGGGTCAGAAAGTATACCTATTTTTTCGGGTAATATTGAGAAAGACAATATGTCTGCACAAGCATGGATAAAGCGTTTAGAATCTCTGGCTAAGATATTTAGTTGGGATGAACGTTTTTTTGATTCATCAAATGACATCTAAACTGTCTGGAAATGCGCGATTATGGTTCGATTCACTACAAGAAATAGACTTCAGTTGGCTTGAATGGAAAACTGAACTTGTTAACAGTTGCCCCGAAGGCCGTGGCATAGCTTCGAAATTGTATGATTTTGTTACTGTTCAACGTGCAAATGATGAAAGTGTCTTAGACTTTTATTAAGACGTACCTAATGTAAACAAAGCTCGAGTCGCAAAGACGCCTAAACAGCGGGATGACGTAACTTGTTATAAGTGTGGCGTGAAGGGTCATTTTGCTTCCCAGTGTTCTAAAACTAATGCATTGCGTTGTGAACGTTGTTTAAAATTTGGCCACGTAATGAACGACTGTAAAGAGAATAAACAGTGCTCTAATTGTAATCGATGGGGCCACGATGGGGAGCATTGCTATCGTGTAAAGAAAGGTTCTAATAGTAAATCTTCTAAAGAACTATTTAGAATTTCAGATATTGATGTAAATGACAGAAAGTATCACAAAAATGCTATTATTAACAATGTTTCATTGACGGCTTATATTGACTTCGGTAGCGCATGCAATACAATGACTAGGAGCGCGGCACATCGTACTGGGCTTGAGTATAGTCTTGGAGCTTCCCGTCAAATTCGTGCTTATGGCGGGGGGCTTGTAATTCCTGTGGGTGAATTGTCGGCACACATTGCTATAGACGAAGCTTCGGCAACCGTACCAATTCTGGTAGTTGAAGATGGTCTACAAGACACGGATATGATAATAGGCCGACCATTTACAGAACTTCCTCATATCTTTGTAACGAAAACTTGTGACGAATTAATTATTAGAAATACTGATAACACGTTAAGACATCTCCCTAACTATATTTCATCTGGCGATAAGGTATTGAAGTTAACGGTTGTCTGTAATACGACTCTACAACAGGATTATAATAAAGTTTTAGTAACCATACCGGAGGAAGATAATGACTTTGCGTCGGATAAAGTATTTGTAAAACATTCTCAGCATACCGAACCCGGAAAAGAGATAGAGGTACTTGGGTGTCTGTTGCCGCTACGAGATAGTGTTGGAGAAGTCGATGTTATAAGGCATGGTCATTCTCCATTGACTATTCATGCGAATAAATGTATAGCAAGAGCGCAGTTAGTTACTACTGAGTTGAATACTGATTTATCGGGAGAAGATAAAAATCGTCTAGATTTATTATTACAAGAGTATGACCATTGTTTTACTGGTCAAGAGGGTAAAATTGGTGCTTCATCAATTGAAATGACATTGGAACTTACTAACTCCTCCATTTTATTACCGGCCATATAGAATGGCCCCACAAGAGCAAAAAAAAAAGTAAAACAAATTATTGACAATTTACTAGAGCAGGATATTATAGAACCTAGTAACTCTCCATATGCCAGTCGCATTATTCTAGTAAACAAAAAGAACGGCGATACCAGGATGTGCGTCGATTATAGACACTTGAATAGTTTGACGCGCAAGGATAGATATCCTCTCCCATTAATACAAGATCAGATTGATAAGTTAAGAGGCCAAAAATATTACAGTCCTTTAGATTTATGTTCTAGCTACCATCAAGTGTGGGTACATACAGACAGCCGAAAGTATACGGCATTTGTTACTCCTTTTGGCCAGTACCAATACAAACGAATGCCGTTTGGTTTGGCTAATGCTCCATCTGTTTTTGAACGGGCTATTAATCAGATGCTAGGTGATTTGAGATTTAAATTCGCAGGCGCATATTTAGATGATATTATTTGCTATTCTGAGACGGTTTCTGAAGGATTGGAAAGACTTGAATCCATATTGAAATTGGTATCGGATACGGGCTTAACATTGCGTAAAGAAAAATGTGCATTACTAAAGACTCAGATTGAATACTTGGGTTTCGAAATTACGAATGGTGAAATACGTCCTTCTTCTCGAAAATTAGAGTCTGTTGAGCGTTTTCCAAGGCCACGTTCTATCCATCAACTGAGACAATTTATTGGGTTAGCGAGCTATTTCAGGAGATTTATTCAATCATTTGCATTAAAGATACGCCCCCTTACTGTATTACTAAAAAAGGACGCGCCGTGGCATTGGGAAGAGGCTCAAGAGGACTCTTTTAATAATATTAAATCCGCGTTAGTTTCTAGGCCTGTTTTGGCAATCTATGATGAAAATCTTGAAACACAAGTTCACACAGATGCTTCTTCCGTTGGAATTGCTGGCATATTAATACAAAAACAATCTGACGGTGAATTCAAGCCTGTAGCATATGCAAGTCGGCAAACTACTAATGCTGAAAGTAAGTACCATTCTTACGAGCTTGAAGCTCTCGCCGTTGTAATGAGCCTTAAGAAGTTTCGTGTTTATTTATTAGGAAAACCATTTACGGTTATCACCGACTGTAACGCTTTAAGCACGACGTGGACCAAAAGAGATATGATACCTCGCATAAGCAGGTGGTGGCTTGAATTACTAGAGTTCGATTTTAAGGTTCAGTATCGTCCGGGAAAACACATGCAACATGCTGACGCGCTTAGTCGTAATCCAATTGATTCCGTATTACACCTCGATGAGGTCAATTGGGTTGTGGCTGTACAGCATATAGATTCAAAAACAAACGCTATAATACAGGACCTTAAGTCCGATAAAGAATGCAACGCAACTAAAAATGATTATTGTATGGCAGATGACCAGTTATGTAAAATTGTGGATGGTAAAAAAAAGGGTTGTTATTCCTAAATCAGTTAGGTGGCGCATGGTGAAAATGTTCCACGACGATAATGGTCACATGAATCAAGAAAAGGTTATAGGGCTTATTCGAAAGAAGTATTGGTTTGAAAAGTTAAGACACTTTGTCACAAAATATGTGAGAAGTTGTATTTCCTGTCAGTTTGCAAAAAAGCCCACGGGGATACAGAAAGGACATCTGAATCCCATTGACAAAGGTAATACACCTTTCGGAACATTACACGTGGATCATTTAGGTCCATTTTGTGAATCAAAAAATGGTAATACGTATCTCTTATTAGTAGTAGATGGATTCACTAAATATACGTGGCTCCAGCCAGTTCCTAACACTAAAACAGAGCATGTGTTGCAGACTTTAATTCTACTAGAGAACATTTTTGGTAGCCCGGCTAGAATTATTAGCGACAGGGGCAAGTGTTTTACTAGTCGCCAAATGGCAAGTTTCTGTGCTAATAGACACATAAAACATATTCTTAACGCGGTAGCTTGTCCTCGTGCAAATGGTCAAGTGGAACGCGTTAATCGTACAGTTTTACAATCTCTTACGGCATGCATTGGAGATCACCATGACAGGTGGGAAGAGTATGTTTCCCAAGTGCAACGTGGTATTAACTCTACGGCAAACAATTCAACAGGCAAAAGTCCGTTTGATCTTGTATTTGGGTACTTACCACGCTTCCCTTTGGAAAATAATAATCTTGAGACAATGAACGTTGATTTGGCAAAGAATCGAAAGGAAGCGGAAGATAAAATGAAAATTAGTGCAACTCGCATGAAAACTCGTTATGATCAAAATCGAATTCCAACGTTAAAATTTAATATTGGCGACTTAGTACAAATTGAACGTAGAGTCTTAAAAAAAGGAATAACTAGTGGTAAACTAGTGGACAAATACGCGGGTCCTTATAAAATTATAACTATCTTGGGAACCGACCGCTATCGCGTTCAATCATTAAATACACGCGGGCGGAAGAATTGTAATGTCATTGCAGCTGATAAAATGAAACCGTTTAGAATTCAGGAACAATCAGATTCTGACAGTGAAGTTGATGAAAGCGAAACAGACTAGCTCGGTGATGGTTTCTGTCATACACGTTTTGTATCTTGTGCAGTCCTTTAAATGATAAGTAATGGCACATGTAATGGTATATGATAAAGAATTTAAAAGTTAAAATTGACATAGTTTGTTTTTTTTTAAATGTCAGTAAAATACGAAACTCGATTATTTACATTTTGATAAGTATATATAAAATAAAAATAAAAAAGTTGATGCCTTAGATAATTTAAATAAAATGAGTCATAACTTTCATAAAAGTTACTATTAGTTCATCTACGACCAGTTGAGTTAAGAGAGAACAGTTAGGTTTATTTTGTTAACTGGATCAGTTAGACTCAGTTTAGAACCAGTTTGGTTAAGACCAGTTAAGTTTGAGATCATGGACTATAGATGATACAATAAAAATTTAATTATTGACTAAAGCCAACCATTAGTATGATCTCGTAAGCTGGATCAGTTAGACCCGGTTTATGACCAGTTCGGTTAAGACCAGATAGGTTTGAGATCAAGAACTATAGATCATTGTAATAACAATTTAATTAACCATTAGCGTGATCTCGTAAACTGGATCAGTTAGACTCAGTTTATGACCAGTTTGGTTAAGACCAGTTAGGTTTGAGATCATCACTATAGGTTATTGTGGTAAAATGTAATCATCATCTTTTACCTATTATTGGTGTAATCTTGTAAGCGGGATCAGTTAGATTCAGTTTATAAACTAGCACCACTTCGGTCATCGGTGTAGTGAAATGTGACAAATGATAATACGTGGTCGTATTATTTCTCAGGATGGCCGAGTATGAGAAATACTGGAGAGACAGGTGGACCTTGTGGTGCTACACTATGACGTCATCAGCTACGCCATGACGTCAGTACTACGCCGTAGTCATCCCAGCGCTACACAAGGGGAAGATGCGGGGAAGGGAGGCATTCTAATTATACACGGATGAAAAGTAGACGTGTGTCGCCTAAGATATAAATAATTGTTATTAGACGTGATTTGTAACCACAAGAAAGGTGTCTCATTTCTGGACTCTCTAACAGTATGCAATGTCGCGGGCGGGACTGATATGACCGCCATCTTCGCCAAACGTCATGTCATGTCAAAAAATATTAGGTATGCTGAAAAACTTTGCACATTAACAAGACTTTGCCTGGTAGAACATTCCTGTGAAGACAAATTAATTCTCCCCACCTTTGTTTCTCAAAAAATTAAAACCATCCCCAACTGATTTGTATATGTAATCCGAGTTGATAATCAAAGCATATGTATAACTTTGTACATTGAGACCATTCCAAGGAGATGTCTCAGAATTAGATCAAGCTTACCATATTTTTGCAATATCATTGAAGTAACAAGATACTGCGACAGCGCCATTTTGATTTTTTGACGTCCGCGGTCAAAGGACTACGAGCTTACGAAAGTTGCTATCGTAGTTTTTTTAACCAAAAAAGAGCTGATAATATTTAAACGGCTGAACAGATTTTCATAAAATAAAGCTAAGAACACTCTCGACGAAGACATCTATCAAACAAAACAAACTAAATCAAAATCGGTTCATCCGTTTGGGCGTTACGATGCCACGATGACAGATACACAGATACACACGTCAAACTTATAACACTCCTTCGTTTTGCGTCGAGGGTTAAAAACCAAAATCAACGTGAAGAAAGATGTAAAAACATTATTCAAGGTCATATTTTTTAGTCTTCAAAAGTATATGCAATAGCAACCTCCATTGTGTATAATCTTCTTGGGACTCTTCTTCTAAAACCAGTACATTCTCCTATGTTTGAGATATTTATCTCCATATCTCTGAAGATACTAATCAGATCTCGATAAAATTAAAATGAGACCACATCGGAAACGTACCCTACCTATTTAAAAAAGAATAATTTGAATCCGTTTACAATTGACGGAGTAATCGCGTAACTTACACACAAAAAAAATCATACAGACGAATTGAGAACCTCCTCCTCTTTTGTGAAGTCGGTTAAAATAAGTTTCAAGCTTCTAACTCTAAAAATAAAGATACTTCCATACAACTTTTCATCTCCCCTTTCAAGCCCTTACAACCCTTTTTTCGCAAAAAGCTTTTTTTTAAAGTAGCCTATGTCCTTTCTCAGGCTTTAGACTATCTATGTACCAACTTTCATTTAAATCAGTTCAGTGGTTTTGGCGTGAAAGTGAGACAGACAGAGTTACTTTCGCATTTATAATATTAGTTAGGATAATCATACTTGCAGCTTGACATTTGCCAGGCTTGACAGTCTCCCAACTAATTTGCCCAATATATTTATAGGTACATCGATATTTCAAGTATGACTACCTACGCTACAAAAAAGATACGAAGAATCGACGGAAATTCCACTCAGTGAAGAAAACTCAACCGGATGTAACGTAGCAACACAAACTGGCCAGATAAGGATATTGCCATATTCTTCAGCGTCTTTTAGAGGATCGTATTTTGAGAACCGTTACCACTAGTTCCTGATAGTATGCTAGTTTATTAGTTATCTGGCAGATAACGTCATATACATTTTGTAGTTTATCTTGCAGATAACTTCTTAAGTAAAATAAACTGGCAAAGTGCAAGTCGGACTCGCACTCGTAGGGTTCCGTACCACACTACAGTATTTTATAAGATCGAGCAAAATATACCACTAAAATTTTTCGCCAGCAAAAAATAACTTTTATTTCTTATAACGCCATCTAACGTCTAACAAAGGTGTTAGGCAAAGAGTAACATAATATATACTGACTGTGTTAGGGATCGACATTTCAATATAACGCCATCTATGGGACGTTTACCTAACTAAGCGTTCATAGATGGCGTGGAATGCCGAAAAAAACACGTTTTTTTGTATGGAGACCCTCTATTATTTTTAACTTTATTCTGTTTTTAGTATTTGTTGTTATAGCGGCAACAGAAATACATCATCTGTGAAAATTTCAACTGTCTAGCTCTTACGGTTCATGAGATACAGCCTGGTGACAGATGGACAGACAGACAGACAGACAGACAGACAGACAAACAGCGGAGTCTTAGTAATAGGGTCCCGTTTTAAAAAATAGGAATATACAAGTTATAGAACCAGTATCACCGGATCCTTACAGCCCTAATATTATTATTAATGATAATTATAGGTATTATAGATAGAAACTTATCTGGAGGATTTTTTTACAACTTTAATATAAAATAAAAATTCCTTCGGCCAATCGTTACATGTGGTGTCATATGTAAGTTAACTTGATATTATCAAAGCTTGAAACTTTATCACATACCGATGAAACTGGGCGCAATAGAGCGACAATGGTATCCGTAACAAGGGGCTTTTCTATATTCAATAAGGCTCGGTTTACGAAGTCTCTAAGCACCGGGTTGACTAGGTAAGACGCAGATTCAATTATACGAATTATATGAATACCGATGCTAAGGGAACTATATAGGTACTTAGTTCTAAAGCTCCATTGCAAACTAAATTCTACTGTGTAGATCGGATTATATCGAGATAAGGTAGAAATAAGGTAGTGTGCTATCGCGGGTAAATTTTTCGCTAGAGGCGCTTGTGTGCTACAAGGTCCGCAAAATGTCAATGTCATTTTTAGTTGAGAATGTATCCCAAACTGACATTGACACAACGTGAATTATGACATTTATTTATAAATTTGTAAAGATTGAAAGGTATAATCAGGACCATTTTACTCAGTGCGCCACCTGGCGATTAAACAGTAGTTAGTCCCCATGAAATATTACTTTAACAGTTTTTGAATCTCGGTTCGCCCTGTTTCTCCACACATCCACAATATTTTTAAAGTGTCAATATTATAATACCATATCGCTTTTGATACAGTTTTCCTTCCTCACATAAATATAATGAGATTATACGGTTCCATTTATGTTTCATTAATTTATTTATTTATTCGATTAAGATGGTATCAATTACATTAATCAAAATCATGTATCGATTATTACACATAAGTTAAAAAAGTATATAAAAATAAGAATATATCAATTAAAAATGTCATACAAATATCAACGTCAATAAAGAAATTAAAATAGACATACTTTCAGGTATCTTTCCCACAGAACTCCAGGCAATCCAACATCAGTATAATTTTAATAACAAACCTTATGATAACAAACCTTTTAATAACAAACCTGTGGGAGCTAAATTGAAACACTTCTCGTGTCCAACTCAGTAGGTTCTAATATTCTCGACCTATATACACATCGAGGTCCTCTACAAACAGACAGTACCAACAGAACAGAAGTTCATTAGTTCCCGCGCGTTCGTTATTGTGCCAAAATCAAATTTAAAAAAAAAATATATCGTGGAAGCGAAATGAAGGGTAAACATTTTTAGTTAAATTAGTAAAATGGCAACTATGTATAATAGGATATGGGGATAGAGAAATTTTAAGCATCTAAAGGTATTAAAAGGTACCTATCCTTCGTGTATATTTACATTAACATTTGGAGCATCTTTGTATCCTCGAATTTTAGGCACATGAATGTGTGCCTATTATTAATACGTGTATTTTTTTTTTCAACACTTATACCGTCAATTTATTCCTTTCCACCCTAAGGTTGCCTGGAAGAAATCGCTTTAAACGATAACACCGCCTGTTGCCACAATATGGTTTATTTACCATTTTTTTAAATTTTAATTTGTATGGTGTAATAAAGTGTTTATCCATCTATCTATCTATGTGCCCAAAAGTAAAAGAAAAGTAAAGGAAAAGTAAAGTTAAAGTGAAATAAAAATAGAGAAAAGAAAATCGAGAAGAAAAAAATTTCGAAGTACCATCTCTTCTTAATAGACGACATGGTACCTCAATGGAGGCAGAGTGGAGGTCGACCACGATCACCCATGCGATGGACCGACCAAATAAATTCGATCGTTGTTGGATGAGTGGTCTATGCATGAGTAGAGCGCCAAAATTACCAGCAACAGAGACACGGTGATGAATTGTAAGCCGAGCAACATCAGCCACTAATGCAACTACTTGACGATCATGCCAATCTTGTCAAAAGTGACATAATGAAGAAGATATGTATGCTAGTTGACATAGGCTACATTTTTCTTCGTAATATCTACGCAACGGGATTGAGATCCACCATAGATAAAACTGCGGAGTATAACAAAATAACTACACATAGTACTAAATAAATATAAGTCGAGATCGGGTGGCAGATTCTCCCGCTTTCTAAGGATTAATTTCAATAAAAATTCAAATAGAAATACTTAGAACTACATCTTATCTTCTATTAATTTTTATTGCTTTATATTGAGTGCCTGAAGTACGAATCTTAGACTCCTCGCAGTTATGATGTTGATGATATTATACTGAAAAGAAAAATAGAGCATCATGCTCAATAACTAGGTCGTGTCGAGATGATCACTATGATAGTAGATGTACCTAGTAGCAGTACACCTAGTAGTGAGTATATCGTTGATGTATCTTTCATACGTATCTCATGCTGGCCACGGTGTTGGCTTAGTCATAATAAAATGGCTCGCGTGCGCTGCGCCCGTAACAGTAAAGAGCTGAATCAATATTTTACTGGCGATCCCATGCTAACTTTGTTCACATGACATATTTAAACGAGCCTATACTATGTCACTTTTACATCGTTCTAAAGTTACAGAGTTATGTAAGTTAGACATGCATGAACGTGGAATGTGGACATTTACGTGTAGATTGTTTTGCGACTACAGCGTAATCCCCATGGCAATGTATTGGCAAGTATTAAAACATTCTTAGTTACTAATTCTCAGAGCGAGGTTCTGCTGCGGTAGACGAGAGACATGTATTAACAGAGCTATTAATAGACGATTTTATAGCACTTTTAAGTTGTTTTTCAAATGAAAACAATTATTTGTTTTTACAACATAAAACAATAAATCATATGATATTATTCTCTGTCACTTCTACACCAAGAATCTAAAGACACCTTATTAGTTACTTTGAGGGCCCGGTGGCGTAATCGGGAGAACGGTTGGCTTTGATGCCAGATGTACCGAGTTCAAACCCCGCCGTGCACCAATGGATTTTTCTATCGAAACATTTATGTGCGCTTTTCATAGTGGCCCTCCGGTGAAGGAAAAACATCGTTGAGAAACCAACAACCCCCGCATGGTGGTAGGATACTATCTGGTGTCCGCCTGGCCAGCTACCACCCTCAAGTAAGAAAATATGTTGCCAAAACATCTAATGTGTTCCGGCAGCTATCCTTGAGAGCCAGTTCCCATTCTAGGCCTAGCGTGCTTACCATCTTCGGCCGCATCATCACTTACCAACAGGTGAAATAGTGGTCAAACGCTAGCCTATAAGATTTTTTTTTTTAAATGACGAGTATCATAGTACATAGTATTGCGCATGATAACATTTGTAAGTATTTACTTCTTTGTCATAACAAAACAAAAATACAACAACTTACATATTTTATCGTGCGTGATACTATGTATAAATGTTATCTTACTATCCAGCAATAAGAACCATTTCTCTAAAATACTCTTTTTAGGGTTCCGTAGTCCTGACAAGGAACCCTTATAGTTTTTAATTAATAAAAGACAACAACTTAATTTTTTTTTTTTTTTTTTGCAAAAGATTACTCGCAATGTGGGTTGCACATTACTATTATTCTTGTTAACCCCTCCAACTAAGCTAAATATGCTTGTGTCTGGAGTGGGTTCACGTCAATAGTGCAATGGGTGGGGTGGGGATCGAACTCACGACCTCTCGATCGCCAGTCCGACACCCTATCCATTGGGCTATTGCCGCCTTATTACCTAATGACAATATCGAAATTGTATAAACTAAAATATATAATACTTAAACTAAACTTACTTACATACATACTACCTTATATACATATGAACCCTACCAAATCGCGACAGTAAATTTTCACCTGTGTCATAATTTCTCTTCATTCAATCCGTCACCGAGCATTTTTCACATCAATGCGAACACACGACACTGCCAGTGACGACTATTATACCGAGACTATTATGCGAGAGGTGTAATCAGGCTTTGAGGGGGGCTAAAAATGTTCATTTTTTTTGGTTTTTTTATGATATTAGGTAACAGGACAAGCAAGAAGCTTGCTTAATGTTATACAATGACGTCAGCCTAAAATATATAAATACTGAGGCACGCAAATATCTGTATGACAAAATGCTGCACTGTGCCTGTTACACTATCATCACCGAGAAATCCTGATATTTCAGTTATCCCGTAATTTTAATGGACACTTTTCTAAGTAACTAAGAACTTTCCCTTAGCCCTTGACATATTCGTACTATCCATCCAAAGGTTGTCTAGAAGAGATCGTTTTGAGCGATAAGACCGCTAATTGTACTATTGTAGAATTTATTTTGTGATTATTTATGTAACGTATGGTGTACAATAAAGAGTTTTCAATCATTCAATGATTCATTCAACTTTTCTTATTCACGATTATATATCTGACAAGCAGTGCCACGATGGTATCGTTCCAGGTAAAACAAGGAGATTTTCTTTTGAAGATATACAATCAATAGACTAATATCTCACCTGGGGCCTTATTCAGTATGACATTTTAAAGTCTTACCGTGCCGTGTTACGTTATCTCCGCGTTATGGTATTCTCTATGCCAATTTCAAGTTCGGTAACGCGGTAGGGTAAGGTTATGAGCGCGTTTTGAGATATCGTGACAAATGAGGACGTGTAACGCGCGCGTTTCGTATAATTCACCTATCGTGTGGCATACAGAATCCAATTTTTAATAACGTGACGTGGCGCGTTAAGGAACGCGTTATCTCATTGGTCATACTGAATAAGGCACCTGATAATATTTGAACAAAGCACGCCATGAAGTATACGATTCTAGACACAATTTCTCATAGTATGAAGCTTATCATATAAAACGACAAAATGTTATTAGAAAATCTATGTGAAGAAACTAATTGTATTGGATAAAGTCTCCATGTATAACGAGGGCTTACACCTTCCACAGCCCCTTTCCTTGAATACGTCCGGTCAACCGACATTCAGTGGCGGCGGAAATTGCCCCCGTAGGCCATCGTTAACCCTTAATAACTCCACTATCTACGCCTACCAGACACAATGGCGTTCGTCTTTTGTTTAACCAATGAAAACACTCCATGTTACTGGTTGATGGCATTCTGCAGGGTTAAGTTTGGTATGATCAAACGCTTGTAAACTTATGTACTCTTTATTTTGTAGATACAGAATATAATTTAAATATTGATGTTAGTTCAATTTTCTCAGATCATAACGTAGTAATAGCCGTAAACCAGTTTCAGCTTCATTTTAGAGTTCCTGTATAAAAAGCTTTTAAAAGCTCCATTACATTATTTATCAATGACTTGACATAATAACGCTTTTAGCCACTTTTATAGCGGTTTCATGGCAACACCGTCCTGACAATGCAAGAAAAATGATAGGACGTTATCAAAATTGATGGTTTTGCGATGGCAGTGCTGCCAGTATGTTATTGTGAACTGAGATATAGCTGGTAATCCGAGTGTTACATATTGTATGCTTTGTATGTATATTGGTGCCAATTTGAGGTATGAATAATGATAAAATGATACAAGGGCTCAAATTTGGGGTTGTGTCGTTTTAGTGATGGATTTTCCTTATAGATTTTGCGAATTTGATATAACACCTACTGGTAACATACCTGATAATATTTATTTTAAGATACGGTAACATATTCGTGGTACATTTAAGCAAACCTTTGGTACTCGATATACTATGCACTATCTAACTTGTGTACATATATATGTGATCAATAAATATCGATTTACATATCTTATATGTATGCAGATATGAACGGTTGCAGTATAAATGTAGTTAGATATTTGATTATATAAAATTATTGTAGATAGAGAAGAAGAGTGAGGACATGTATGTATTCTATACAAGCAATGAAATTGGAAGGATAAAATCTGCCGCCTAATGGCAGATTTTATCATTCATGCTATCATATGCTGCCGGAACACCGTAAGATAATTCTTACGGAGTACCGGCAGCACATAGCCCTTAAAAGTCAGGCTATTTTAAGCCTTTCGAGTTTACTATCGTCGACCACATCATCGCTTACGACCTGGCGAGATAGTGGTCAAAAGCTAGCCTATCATTAAATAATAAATGTATAGGACCAACCAACCAGAGCTAAAATCTAAACTTTAAATGAAGGACTTTAAGGGCCAATTTTACCGGTTCCTGATAGCGTTATATGAAACTTATCTGACAGATTTTTGACATATTCTATATAGTTACATCTGTCATATAACTAACTATCTGTCAATTTATGATTAAACAGTGAAAATAGCACTAAATACAGTAAAATAATGTCATTATTTTTTCACAATCACACGTGTCAATGTGTGTTACAGAAAGTACTCACTATAGAAAAATATACATATAAGCACAAATTCTGCATTCGTACCACTTGCCATCATATAGTCCGTCTCTACATGAAAATTGTCGATACTCCATGTTACATTTAAACTACTGGTATGCTGGTACCTATAGAGTATGTAATGATGAATGTTTTTTTTTTTTTTTTAAGTTTTATTATGGCTCCACACGATTAGTGTATTTAGCCAGTGTCAAGTATTGAAATTCTTCAAGTTTTTATAAATTTTAGTCGAAGAAATAGGTCAAAGTCAAGTCACATTTCAGGTCAGTTTTTTTCAAGTAAAAGTCTAGTCTAAGTCATACCTTTAGTAAAGATGTGGTGTTTACTGAAGATTTTCAGTGGAATTTTGGTGAGAACGCAAATAGCATGTTTTTCAACATTGTGCTGTTTCCCTACACTCGCACACATTCACCGGCACTTAATGGTGAATAATCCACATTTATTACACATTAACTCGCGGAAGAACACAAGTTTTAGGAAAAAATACAATGAGATCACACACACTTTTCCACGTTCCCGCCAAAAAACCAATGAATGTTTGTTACTCTTTAACGCAAAAACGGCTGAACCACGGTAATATAATATAATATTACCGTGGCTGAACGAATTTGGATAAATATTGACAAGCAGATAGTCTATAACCTGGATTAATAAATTGAATACTTAAAACAGCGGGCGAAGCTGCGGGGCACAGCTAAGACATTCACATAGCTTTACTTATTTCATCTTATTATTATATCACCAATATTATCTATTCTGCACCCACTTTTGTGCGATTTCGATTGAAATTCAACGAGAACAGTGAAGAAAACTATAAAATAACATGCAAACCATAACATAAACCATGCAAACAATTCAGCTAACGCAATTGAATTCGCATACCAGAAATACTGCATACGATTGGTTTAAGAGGATTAATGGATTCAACCTGTTTGTGCAATCCAATTGAATTGAAAGCATCCAGATTAACAACAACGCTTAATTGATTTTTTAGAATTCGAAGCGGATATTAAACGTTAAATCTATCTGAATACGCGTATCTACCTATTCCAATAAATATTACACGTTACTGAAGAGTGATTTACAATATTTTGGTCCAAACTGTAAAATGAATTAATGTCATTAATTTATCCCGAAAAGCTTACAAAATCGTTCATAAACATAATATCGTTGCTTCTTATGAAAGGACTAGAAGTGCCCCGCGGCTTCGCCCGCGTTCAATACTTCTTTTATTTACTTAAAACTTTTATTTTGTAAAAACCTTTCTATCATAAAAGACATCAAAGAAGTAAAAGCCAAATCGGTTTAACCTTTGAACCCCCGTTTCATCCTCTTAAGGAGTGAATTTTGAAAAATCCTTTCTTAGCGGATACCTACGTTATAATAACTATCTGCATGCCAAATTTTAACGCAATCCGAAACAATATTGATTTCAGACTTTGTTACCCCACTTCACCCTTTCAGGGGTGGCATTTCGAAAAAGTCTGAAACACGTATTTACTTATTTATTTTTAAAAGCACTTGTGTAAAGTTTCCAATAGAAAAAATCTCATCTTGTTTCTCCATACAAACTTTGAACCCCCATTTCATCCCCTTAAGGGGTGAATTTTAGGAAATCATTTCTCAGAGGGTACTAACGTCGTAATAACTATCTGCATGCCAAATTTGTTTACCCCATTTGACCCTCTAGGGGTGGAATTTCAAAAAATGCTGAAACACGCGTTTATTTATTTTTTTACTGAAGCACTTGTAAGAAGTTTCGAATAGAAAATACTATCTAATCTTGTTTCTCCATACAAACTTTGAACCCCCATTTCACCGTCTTAAGGGGTGAATATTGAAAATCCTTTCTTAGTACACCCTTACGTACTTAGACAAATATACCCTCCAAATTTCAAGTCTCTACGACTAGCGGTTTATGCTGTGCGTTGTCTGTCAGTCAGTCTGTCAGTCAGTCAGTCAGTCAGTCAGTCAGACAGTATGTCAGGACAAAGATTCTTATAGTATTAGATAGATATCATGTTAGCTCGAAAAAAAAAAACGTAGGAATATAGTCTTCTATTATGTTTGATGACATCTGCTCTAACACAAAGTGCATCATTAATTGAATTTGTGTGTACAAAAAATATAATTAAAAGTAAAACAATATTATTTAAACACAAGCTTTTTGTACAGACGTTATCATGTGTAATGGAAAGTACTAATGATAACAATATATACCAGCCCAAGTTCGACTGTCCTACCATTTGTCATTACAGAGTTCCAGTCCCTACAACCCGGCTCCATCATCAGGTCAGCTCAATGGTACCATATTATTGCATTGTCACCGTCCGTATAAGCAGGTTTTCCCAATTTGATTGGTTACGATTGGCGACATACGTTTGATTATAATTTTGAGGTTCCAAGATTCGACCCACACAAACATACATAATTATATATAGGTACTAATACGGTTTGTTAAATAAAAGTTTACATTAAATGATTAAAGATTACTAGCGCAAGATAACGCTCTGTTGTAGTTGTAACTTTAGGGTTGTACTGAACGTTAAAAAATATTTTTCGTAATCAATCTACAAAATACAAATGTATGCAATTGATACCAACTCTGTACGGTATCAAGATATCGATTGAACAATCTTACCAAAAACGTTGGCCTGTAATGAAAAACCTTTACGGTCGAAAAATTAGCGTAGGTATACAGATATCTGATTTAGACCCTGAAAACTTAACTCACCCAAAATTTAAAACTTTTGATCCAATAAAGTTTAAATAAAATAATCCGAGAGGGAAAAATTACCAAGTAAAACTAATAAAGAGAAACGCCCGGCTGCGATGTAGGTCACATCACTATTTTCCATGATTTGTGAAAATGTGAATTGAAATGTGATTTGTGATGACATTGCAGAGTTCTGTGAACTTGCTAAAGTGACGTTACTCAATACTTAGTTATTATAGAGATTTGCATAAACACTAAATATGTATATCTTTATCTTAGCATCTTATATACATTTCATCTCGGATTAATAATGTAACATGTACTATTTAACCTTTGGAATATACATACATACAGGACATAATTAATCCGAAAATACAACCCAGCAGGGCTATCATGGCAAGGGGACAATTTTGTCTTTCCATCTATCCGTGTTTTGTTTGATGGAGAAGGCAAATTATAAGTAAAGTTTCTCGACAATTATAAACGCCCGCTGACTTTTAATCAATTATTTTTTTAACTTTTTAGTACGAAACAAAATCAAAACTCGGGGTTAATCTTCACCAAGCGTTTAAATTGTTGTGTTGATTTCCTGTCAGTGTCGAAAAACAGGGAAATAATTTTGTCTTTCCCCCGGGGATAAGGCCATGCTAGACCTGCAGTAGTTGTATTTTTGGGTTACTTATGCCCTTCGAAATTCCATATCTTCTGGTCTTCGAAAGAGCTACAGTACCCGGCGGTCAATGATGCACCTCGAGACTACACTCTACGAAGCCGAAACTAGCCGATTATCTTCCTCTTTAGCTCGAAGTGCGTCAACTCAAAACGCATTACTCATTACTTACAGCCAAGAACTGTAAGAGTTATATATCTTTCAAAGGCGTCACAGCACAGCCCTATCAGATCAAAGGATTGGTAGTTCAATGAACTCAGTCCGCATTGGACAATTAAGAAGGATCTCTTCTTAATTGGAGCTCCCTAGCTCCAATTACTCTTGCGACACCAAAGTTTAGTACATGATTGATGTAACTGGTAACTTTTGATCGTTACACTTTTGACACTGCTGGAATTACCATGGAGCGGTGTATCCACAAAGTTTTACTTTGATAAATGTTTTTGTGGGTATATCTGAGCGACGCGATGAAGAGTTTTGGCAATTGGGTCACTATCATATAAAGCAGAAGGCCACATTGTCACATCCACAGACCTTGAATTGCGTACATCCTTATCTATGGGCACATCACATTAAGTGAGATATCTATTAGTCAATTAGGTCCATTAGGTACATAATTAAAAGTTTTAAGTTTGAACTAAGAATGTAATCTTATTTTAAAGCAAAGCTTCATAACTTCTGTATAGCGAAATTTGCGAAATCTCTTTTCTGATTTTGTAATTTAACTTTACTGGACCAAAATTAGTTTAAGATTTATTAAAGGAAAAATGTATTTCCTTATTTACCTAACTGTCGCGGAAACTTTGAAAAAGTTTTCATGAAATTTTCTCTGTAACTTTGGAACGAGGATGGCACAGTTTGCACCAAAGTTGTCGGTAACATAATCCTAACTTTGTCGTGTTGAGTTTAAGTTATACATATATAGCATAGTATCTGACTTGTAAACAATATTTTTTTAGAAACTAGTAATGGTACACTAAATTTAGTATCGATAGTGTTTCGACGTGTTTATAATAATTAAACCGCTATTTTATTTTTTTAATGATGTAATAAGAGCATAAGAGTTTCTTTTACGTACTGGTGTGTATCGACATACCTACCTTCACCCTCTACCTAAACAAAATCTATTATTTGTTGGTGTTCATGCCAAACCCAACATCTAAATGTATGTCAATGTCATTCCCATACCTTCTGAAATTGAGTTTGGCGTGAACGCTAACATAACATGGATTTTGTCTAGGGCAGCTGAGAGCTTTCGCAGCACTAGTAACTCTGTAACCGATTGCACTATCTGAAACCCCGATGTAAACGTAGACAACCGAATGAGAGGTCGGCACCATCAGTTCAGGTGTTTACGACCGCTGGCTGAACTCGTGACTTTGTCAGATATTGACGTTTCGGTCCGTCCTTGTTGAATTATAAATACTCATCGATTACTATTCACCTGACACTTTACTAGTTTCCTTTCTCTTTCTTCTAGTAAATCTGCTAATACTTGTAACAAACATTTTAATTTTGAAAAATTAACCAAGGTGGATTAATGCTAAACCTGTCTAAAAATCATTGCAAAGTAATTACATACCGTCTAAATAAAGCCGCATCTAAATCGGTTAATCCGTTTTGGATATAAGTTCCCCGTTTGGCCGTGAGTAAAAATATAGCAAACCAAAAAAAAAATTCTAGGTGATTTATATTTATGGTTATATAATGTTCAAGTTACATTTGAAAGAAAATGATCACTCGGAATATTGTCACAAATTTGATAATAATTACAACGAAATTAATATTAAATGTATACTAGAGACGAAGCGAAAAACGTTTGCTTCGCGATATTTTGTTAAAATAGAGGTTAAATACAGAAACGACTATGACATCTTAGCTTAGATTTATAAACGAGACCTTGTATAAATTAACACTTCAAAGACCGATAAAAAAACCGAACCAAATAAAAAGTTCAAAATAACATTAATGCTAAAACTTTAACAATTTTCTAAAGCATCGTTTCTGTTGGAATTCTTAACTCGTAAAATAAATTGAAAGGTGAAAATAGGGAAAGTTAAAGGGGAACCCTGTGAACCGTGAATGATTTACCGGCGATCGCGACACTTTATTTATGTGCCTAATGCCCGTTCGCGTAAAAAAACTTAAGAATCGCCGGGACAAAACCGGACTAAAAATCTCAAAATATTGGTAAGTAAAGACTCCTTAGCCTACCTATTCCAAATTTTAGCTTAATGGCATAAAAGTAAGTCCATGAAAATGGTTTCCAAATTTTGACGGACAACACTTACATGAGAATAAAAGCTGGTAATAATACTCAAGTCTAATTTTATCGGTTCTTGATAAATTTTAAGATAATTTTATTTGACATCTATATAAAAATTGCCAAACATATCTGTCAGATTTGTTCCTAGTAGGCTTATTAAGAATCGGTTAAACTTGTCTTAATCCCAAATAACCTTACAGATGTACTTTAATCAAACATTTCAAATTTATATATAAATATATAAATTTATCCCCGACCGATTTGTATACGTATAATTATGTTCATTGAGACCATTCCAATGAGCCTAAACACGATTCCTCAGACGAGGAATTGAGAGTATTCTGCAGATTGAAGGAGATGTCTCAGCATAACGTCAAGTTCACCATATTTTGTCATTATCATTGAAGTAACATAGGTTACTGAATTTCAAATTAATACATTTTGATTTGGTAAATGAATAAAACGACGGCAGCAGAGTGACGGGTAAGTACCTAGTGCAAAGAGCGCCATTTTGCCATTTTGATATTTTTGACGTCCGCGGTCAAAGGACTACGAGTCTACGAAAGTTGCTATCGTAGTCTTATCAACCAAAAAGGAGGTGATAATATTTAAATAACTGAACGGATTTTCATGAAACAACACTAAGAACACTCTCGATGAAGACACCTATCAAACAAAAAACAAGAGAGTGCGTACTTATGTACAATATAATGTGTGTGTATGGCATATATAACTTGAACATAGTCATGCCACCTAGAACTAACTTCACGATGTTAAATTTAGGAGTCGGTGTGCGCGCGCATCGTAAAAAATCACTCTCATCATTTTTCTCTATCGCGCCAAAAGAAGTATAACTTCAAAAAAACTAAATCAAAATCGGTTCATCCGTTTGGGCGCTACGATGCCACAGACAGCAACACAGATACACAGGCACACAGATTCCCCCGTCAAACTTATAACACCCCTTCTTTTTGCGTCTGGGGTTAAAAAATAGTCTTACCTACATCGTTAAGATAGTCAGGATAAGCTTCCGAAGGTTTTTGTAATCGTGACGAGTATGTCCCAAAGTGTCACACAGATGTCGCAACTCTGATGTCAGATGTCAAGTCGCTCGTTAGCCTTCACGCAGAGGGCGCTTTTAATGAGGGCTCGGCAACTCTATTGTCTGGAATTGGCTAGTCACTAACTAGATAGAAGTTAACCAGTGTTACACTATTTTTGTATGAGATGATATGAAACATCCATCCTGACCTTCCCGAGGTAAGGGGTAGGGGTAAGGATAAGGCTTTGAGGGCGATGTTTGTTGTGTAAAGCGATGACAAAAGGCTTTGTAGCTATGTGGAGGCTACTACCCTGTGAAAAATGACAATAACCACTGGGGCACGCTTATTCATGACGAACATGCTTGAAGATTTCTGAAAAATGTAAGCATTGTGCATTTGTGAAAACATTCTTTGCCAAAGACTTTGAATACGGACATACTTATATTACACTTATAATTAAAGTGAAAGGAGAGCGCAATTATGCATGTACATACATGGATAACAACTTTTAATCGTTATAGATCAAAACTTAGCTTACAACGGAAAAGTGTAATCAGTAATCACATTGTGCCATTCTAAGACTCATAAGAAAAATAATTTAAATAAAATATCTAATTGCTTCATAAGCATTACTTTAGTCATTTTTGTGCGATAAACATACGAGTATGAATATTTGAATAACCCTCTGATACAAAACCCTACAGCAGACCTCTTCTAGCAAAAATAAGAAATTTCTAAAATAAACTATAACTACCTACACATACCGTACAAATTCGAATAAAGAAAGCTTCAATCTATATCTATAGTAATATTATAAAGAGAGAACATTTGTATTTATGTATGTTTGTAATGATTTGGCTCAAAAACTACTGAACCGATTTAAAAAATTCTTTCACTAATACATAGAATGGACTTTCGGAATGAAAATAGGCTACATATTATCCCGTTTACATCAAAGGTACATTCGAGGAGACCTAATTTGCAGCCTAAGTCGGCAAAAAAACGGTCGAAAAAACACGTTTCTTACGAACGCTGCTTAATTGAAAATAGATAGAAGAATATTTTCTATGCAAGAGTTGTACAACATAATAAGACCTACAAAAAAGTCCGGGATAGCATATGTCTATCTCTTAAGGTTGACTCACAGTAACCATTTTAATGTTAAAATTTTTGTTAAAAAATATTACATAACTTCCAAGGCTATTTTCAAGTATATAGTATTAATCCTTATCCAAATAATTACGTTAATTAGCTTGGCCACATATTAAAGATTAAAATTGTCCTTTACAGTATATAATGCAAATGAAAACTCTAGAAGATATCACGAATTTCACATACACGCATAGCAAAATTAATAAAATATTTGCAGTGAAACCACAGATTAGGTCATAGTTACTACGAAAATATTATTATAGGCTTAGCTATGCTGTAGATCCCCACCGATCACAATCAATTTGAAGTCAATATAGTATAATAATATGATCTATTGTATAAAATAATATTCATCTATATATATATAATAATATAATATTTTAAACCACTCCGACTGATCTATGTATAATCTTTTCATTAAAAGCATTCCAATGACTCTAAACACAATATTTATAATCTGAGCCGTAAGTTGGTGAGGTTTTGAGTATTCTGTAGAGTCTACGAGATGTCCCAGCATCAGGTCAATGCTTCCATGATCTCACAATATCGTTGAAGAAGAAGATTTTCGAATTGATCAGACCTATGAAAGTTGATTTCATAGCACAATTAACTAGAAAAAAGCTCATAGTTTTATAACGATTGAACGAATTTTCATGAATCAAAGCTAAGAAAACTCTCGATGAAGACATCTATCAAACAAAAAAAAAACTATCAATAATAAAAACAAAATCGGTTCATCCGGTTAGGTGCTATGATGCTACAGACAGACACACAGATACACACGTTAAACGTATATTACCCCTACATTTTGCGTCGGGGAACGCGTAAGGTTACGGCGGCAGATGCTCACCTTTTTAAAAAAATATATCTTATAGGCTAGCATTTGACCACTATCTCACCTGTTGGTAAGTGATGATGCGGTCGATGATGGTAAGCACGCTAGGCCTAGACTGGGGAACTGGCTCTCAAGGATAGCTGCCGGAACACATTAGATGTTTTTGACGACAGATTTTCTAACTTGAGGGTGGTAGCTGGCCACGCTGACACTAGATAGTGTCCTACCACCATGCGGGGGTTGTTGGTTTCTTAACGATGTTTTCCTTCACCGAAGGGCCACTGTGAGAAGCGCACATAAATTTTTCGATGGAAAATCCATTGGTGCACGGTAAGGTTTGAACTCGGTACCACGGCATCAAAGCCGACCGTTCTCCCGATTTCGCCACCGGGCCCGGGCTCCTTGGTGGTAAGCTACTTTTTGGTAGATTTAATGATTCCACTACCACTGTACGAAAACTCATGATTCATGAATGCACATAAAACTTTCATTGGTAGGTATATAGCTAGGATTAGAACCAACGACCGTCGGGTCAGAATCAGGATAACTATCCTTTACGCTAAAAGGCCGTCCAATATTACTACGTAAGTATTATAAAACAAATTCCATCACTGCGTCTGTCTGTCTGTTCGCAATAATCTCAATAGCTACTGAACGGATTATCATGCGGTTTTCACCAATAGCCAGAATGTTTATGAAGAAGGTTTAGGTGCATAATTCGTTAAGGTTTTGTGTAAATTGGATGAAATATGACGATTATTGTTAAATATGTTCATATTTTATATTCGATGCAACAAACTGATGCAAATTTTGTAGGCATATATGTTCTACCCGTGCGAAGCCGGGGCGGGCTGCTAGTGCTATATAAACTGCAGTGTCTGGTTAGGTATAGTTGCGATCCACAACAGAGCTGTAACATAAATACTGCACCTGCACAAACACTTGAAGAAAACAAACACAGTAATGGAATGTCGCACCCGCACACACGCGGTGACTATTACATTATCTGTGCCCCCACCCTTCATAAAAAGTACCTACACTGCACCACAAACACTCTTAAATGCAACGACAAGAGAAATAAAGGGATTTCATTTTTTATTATTATTTTATTTTTACTAGACTCTATGCTAATACATAACAAGTAACTACCATGATTTGCATAAGTTTTTTTTAAAGGCAAGGCAATTTTTTTATTATTTCATGGCTAATAACTGCATGCGTAACTATCACATCACAGATGTTTAGTTAAAATATGGTAAACGTAAACTGTAATAACAAAATTAGTTTATCTGAGCCTTGGTCTCTAGTATATTAAACTGAGGATACATAGAACAAATGAGATCTTATCAGTCTGTAAAACATAAACTCAAACATAAATTGAAAAGCCACGACCATCGTAAGAACAAAGAACCCTTACTCCCTACGCGACAAATACACAAAACCCCACTTTCAACATAAACAGTGAGTTTAATAAAATAACAGCAGTGTCAGTGTAGACTGCATGGCAGCCGGCAGCATAGACAAAGACTACGTACGTGTGTAACAGAGGGCACAAATCTTTGAATATTGCATGTTCCGCAAATAGGATGCCTAATAAATAACTCTTGTAGGAGCTCTGGGGTGTTACTATTTTGCTTGCAAATTATATGAGCCGTACGCTTGGGTGTTGTTTCGTGGTAACGTTCCTAAACTTTTATTAGGATATTTTACTTCTAAGATATTTTTTGAAGCATTTTTGTATTAGTATATGCGATAAATGATGTTGTCGAAGATGATGAACACGCTAGGCCTAGATCGGTCTGACTCTCAAGGGGTGTGTGCTGCCGGAAAACCGTAAGGTTATGGCGGCAGATTTTCTCGTTGATGGTGGTAAGCTACCTTTTGATAGCAAATCAGGCAGAACATCGGTATAATGCTCCTACTACCAGTGGATATAGTACCTGGTAAAAATATCAATACTAATACATGCCTTTACATCAGAATATTTACAGTATTATTATTATTATATTAACAATACTTTTTATAATGTATCAAAAATAATGCATTGTAGCCGACAGCATGGACAAAGATCACGTGTGTTACAGACGGCACAAATCGTTGAATATTTCATGTGACGCGAATAGGATAGGCATCCTAATAGGCGTGACGAAACATTTTGAAATACTCTTCCGTATTGTGGGAACACATTTACTATTCACGAAAAAACCTTTATTTCGGTAATAAACTTAAGTGTAACGAAGTTTAAAGCAATTTTTCTGATATTTTTTCAATAGTGCGCGAAAACAGCACACATGTGTCATGGTGTCGGCTGTGATGTCACGCATAGGTTAATGACATACTTAACGTAGTATACTATTATATAATCTGTGACAATGAATACACATGGGTTTTCCAAAATTTAATAACATTTTGAAGAAAATCTCATACAAGGGGACCTAAGCGTGACGTCACGCGCTGTGATTGGTGTTTCAACCAAAATGGCCGATTGCAGTATTTTAATGTTTTACTTTTATTGAAAATCTTAATAAACTCAATGTTTTATATAAAACTAAACTAGTGTTTAAAATTGTTTTAATATGCATTTTCCTCTAAAATCATTAAATCTTCGATTTTTTGATACTGTCGTCATGCCTATTGTGTCACAATGAGTATAATAAGTCTTATATCTATCAGAGAGTGGTCAAAATGCTAGCCTATAAGATATTTAAAAAATGCCACTCCCTTTTAAATCTTACAACTAATGAAATCGTAAACACTAATTACTCTATGCCTACGAGTAGTAAGCTCTCTCGCTTTTTAGGGAGGTGTCCACACACTCATATCTAAGATAATTAAGTCGCAGCTACACCCACTGCTCTGTAGCAAGGTCTATAGTCACATTTTTAGGGAGGTGTCATATTCCATAAAAACGCTATACATTGTTAGTGTGACCTACACTCCGCACCTACGAACAATTCCCATGTGTAACCAGCACGAGCTAATAAAACACCTGAAGCACTACTAGTCGTAAAGGCACCGTAAATGGGAGGTGTGGGCGCTCTACGCTGTTTGCACTACATACTACTTACTTTTACACTGACCACTGCGGAGCTGAAGAGAGTTATTGTATATACTACACAGAGACTTGCTTTATTTTGAACAAGTTACTACGATAGTCTAATCCCAATATAGCCCAATCAAACTTACATCATCATCAGCCATTCTACTCACGGCTGACATAGACCTTTTGTTTACTTCAGACAATTTTTATACAAAAAATTGGGACATGAATTATGTCATCAACCCATCTAGCTGCCGGATGACCACATTTATTTTCCTGACCTAGGACACTGTCCCTGTCAAAGCTGTACTTCACCTCCATGCCATCAGCGCGACTTGCCAAATGTCCTGCACAATGTCCTGCAAAATGTCATGTCAAAGTACATGATCATTTTCCCAACATCGACCACCCTTGCTTAACGTCGAATCTCAGTTAGTTAGTAATTAGTAACTCTGTCTTGTAATTTGATGCCAAGCATGCTCTCTTGCAACGAGTTAAAAACTAAATTACCTACAACCTACATTTTTCTTTCAGTCTACCACATTAATAACAAAAAAAACTTAACTGAGCAGCTCGACCTCTACATTCATTTACAAAACATGCATAATAACTAAAACACATATCAATTAACTTTCAGGGCTGGTATTTCAGGGCTGAAATTACAGGGCTCTAAGACTGGCCTCTACCAGTACATATTATGTACCAGTACAGTATGTCATCCTTGACACGGCGTGGCTTTCATATGACATATTCATACGTGCCAAGGTAAGGACAGAAATTAACTGTAGAAACTTTAAAATGCTTAACTATAAATTGAAATATTAGAATTAAGCAACTTTTGACGTAGTCGAAAGACGGCTTATTATGATATATTGCGCTTATTAGAATAAAACCAGTTGTAAAGCGCCTCGTCTCACTGTGGGCTTTAACTTACAGGCAAGCACGAGTTGCGTTTGACGTGAACGCTAATAGATATTGTATGTAAGTACATTGTCTATGGGGGCTGGACAGATAGTGGTCAAATCCTTAACTGATGGAAATAAAATAATCTGATCGCGATACTATTTTACCTATTCGTAACTGATGTTACTAACGTTCGTTGATACACCTCTCTACCGAGAGATTACCGTTTATTACCTTTCTCATTTTAAGATACACGCAGTCACAATCCATATACGAGTAAGTGCCTACATAAGTAGGTACATTATACACCCATTTTATATATTTCTGATAGGCTAGCGTTTGTCTACGTACGTTGTCTATGTGGTCGAAGATGGTGAAAACGCCAGACGTAGAATGGTCTGACTCTCAAGGAACATCTCACATACAAGAAGCATCTACTCTACATACATCCAGCTAATATAGCCCTGCCTGCGTCTGTAGATTTCTGGCAATATTATCTGTTCTACACAGAATATCAATCATTTGCAGAATATAATGTGTAACTGAATTGTGATATAACGTTGCGTTTGTCTCGTGTTCAAACGTGCCGTATTGTGTTGTGTTGTGCGACTTGTGCGTGATGTGTTTTAGGAAAACCAATTTGAATATATTGGTGACAGCTACACGACAACTGACGGCATAATATGCTCTTGAAATGGTTACCACTATAGTTTCTAGCATAATACTGAAGTAATCGAATATTTTGTTTAGAACAATTGTTGCTTTCTTTAAAGTGAATGAGTGATTCATGGCTACCAATCATGCATGATGAACAAATTCGAGTCACTCACATCTAAATGAATCGAATGCAATACAAAAGGGATGCAACAGAGAATGTTGAATATTTAGACATTTTAGATTTACTTCTGACTGTTCAATTGTGAATGTTCTTTTTGGTTTAAATTTTACCTACAACTGCATCACTTATTTTTTTGTTTTATTTGGTTTTAGTTATCGTTTTCTTTAAATGTAATATTGTAACTGTACTCGTAGGATGAGACTGTTTCACAAAACACAGGACTCTCCTAGTGTGTGAATTACTATACATACAAGGTTAAATTATAAGCTAATAAAAATGTGCAAACCTGTTTCTTGCTCTTGGAATAAATGAAATTGAAATTGAAAATAGAAAACTTTATCCAAAATCTTAGATTGTGAATCTTTAAGCGTAGGATTAAGACGGCGTGAGTAATAGTGGAGACAGACATCTTTACCACGGTCTTTACAGTCAAAATAATAATCATACTTTTAGCCAGCGTGTTGTTAAATTCTAGCTTTAACTTTGGGTCTCTTGATCGTAAAACACAACACAGCGGTATGCAGTGATGAGCGCAAAATAGAATGGCAAACAAAAAAAACATTTCAGTGTTAGACGTTTTCATACGATTACAAAAGATTCACTATCCATGTATTTTATACTATAAGTAGATTTGATAAGGATGTATACCATCCATTGTGTATCAACGTTATTTAATAAAGAACAGCCGTAACTCGATCGAGGCCGTATAAATAGAAAAAGCTTTTAGCCTGACATGTACATTAACGTTTCACATTCATGTAATTTTTTTCCGTCAGCACCTGAAAATGTGTAGCAAAGTGAAAACGATTTAAATCTAATAATTGTTAGGTACGTTTTCGCATGAAAATATTTACGGTATACTTCTATTTACACAAAGAATGTATGTACATAGTATAATAGCCGTTAGTATTAATTACTTAGAGCGCTGTGCGTCCTTGGCACAATATCTTGGCGCACCTGTAATATTTATGTGCCAAGGAAAGTCTTTAATATAATACGTTAACATCGGTATAATGCTCCTGTACACTGTAGCTCGGCTATCGCATCACAAGCGACCCTTTACGTTCGTTGGTGTCGATTATTTCCATGCTACCAGACGAATTGCTGTCTAATGTAGTCAGTAACAAAGCTGATGACGTAGATTTATGTAAGGAGTCTGTTCTCGCACTCTAGGTATCATTAGTCCATATCTGCTAGTATCACATATCACTGTGATCGCATTCTTGAGCTTCACGTATTGTTAGGATAAACGTGCCGATTTTCGTTAGGTACTTGGCCATTAATTAGCAAAATCAAAACTATTTGTTATCGTGCTTGATTTTTACCTTACCAAATATTAAAACATCGTCCCGTGGCCACGATCAATGCAACTTGGTCGAAACGTCGAGTTAAATAAAAATTAATATTTTAAGCGCGATACTATATACCTTATTTTAATTTTTAGGTATAACAAATGCGATAAGTACGGTATTTTATTATTTATAGCAAATATTACAGAATATGTAGAATTAACGTCACCGCAAATTGAAATATGTACTTGAACTATGTACATGCAAAATCAAGCCCGATTTTACATAGTTATTTAATTTGCTAAAAGTATCTACTGATTTTTTTTCCTCTTGCTTCTGTCAAAAACGATAGAGACAAGGTCTCATTGTTCACACAATTAAAATAGAGGGATACAGGTATATCGATAAAACGGAATATTCGAATATGATATATCGCAGTAAGCTTTGAGTGGTCGTTCGCAAAGCACGGAGGTAAATATTGGCGATTTCGATCATTCAATAAAACTCTTGTGTACACACTTCGGCAGCTGCGCACCCATATAAAGTTGGGAGATAAACCAGAATTACGTTAAGACGTTCTTCTAGCTCACCTATCTGGCCAATCAGTCATATATAGATTACATAGATTAAATATATGAACATTTTTGTAAAACGTGAAGTAGTGTCAGTTATTTTAGTGCTGCATGCGAGATGTTTTTACCCGACTACGGCGAAGCAAAAAGGAGGGTTATGTTTGTGACCGGTATGTGGGTATGTATGTAAGTATGTATGTATGTATGTTTGTATGTATGTTCATCTGTTCCCTCATAACTTCTAAACTACTTATCATAATTTAACAAATGAGGTGTCGTTGGACTCGTCTTATTTGTTTGATAGTTATAGGCTATGTGACGTCACAACAAATTGAATGTGGCGCCCTCTAGAGGGCACGAAGTCCAGAACAAAAAAAAATCAACTAACTTGTAATAAATATTTTATTGTATTTCATAAATAGAATATTTATGAAATACAATAAAATAGTGGTGCTCAGAGAATAGCCGTGGTCGTATGTCACCTACCGTAACAAAACAATACACTCTGCAAAGTAACATACGACCAAGGGTATCCACTGAACACCACTATGAATATATATGAAATACAATAAAATATTTATTACAAGTTAGTTGTTTGTATAATACACGATACATATTGATTAGTTTGTACATAGCGATCTCAGATGAGAATATTTTCTTGTTTCATACTTTTTAGAGAGTGATTTTTCAGTAGTCGGGTTTTAGTTTTTGAACTTATTTTTTATTACTGTTGTTTTATTTATGTGGTCTCTCGTCCCCTACCAAATTTGACAGATAATTTGCTGATGCTGACGCCAAAAGCGCTAAATACCATTCTGTACAGTTATATTCAAATTATACACAGTTTACATAGTACAGTTATATTCAAAGCCTGGTGAACGGTGGAAGGTGCAAGTACCTACTCGCATTACATTAAACCACACCCCTGACACTCGACTAAATCTCCATACAAACTAACGTTTTAACGACCGACACTGTGACACCGACACAGACACTACACACATGTCGTTTTTCATACGTGCATTTGTGTGCGTGATGTCTAAGGTTGTCGCCCGTAATCACCGTATCACAGATTATATAATAGTTACTTCGTACATACGTACTACGTACTGACCATATTAATATTTTTTGTACACTTACCCAAAAAACTTTTAAGACTAAAAATATTAGTCGCTATTTTACATTAAATCACTATAGAGAATATAAATACTACGTAGGTACTTACATCAACTTCCTAATTGCTGTGTTATAAAAATGTTTTACCGTGAAAGTTTTTTTTAATATTTTACCAACTAAATGTTATTTACGCACGAGTATATATCGTTGTTACATTTATGAAAATGAATTATAAAATACGAATATATAGGTAGGTATATAAGTATTTATAATATACCTACATAATAAGAAACTACGTAAATTTGAACCTCCGGTGTCTACTGGTCTTAACATAAATGTATGAAGTTGATGTTCTTCTCCTTGAGAGTAGTACCTATTGTTCTGTAGCCGTACGCGTGTAGCGTCCTTGCTCAGACTGACGCCTCGACAAATCAAAATCGGTGGCGGGGTGAGGAAGCCCGGAATTGGTGGGGGGAACAGAGTGTCCGTTCTATACGTAGTCTTCTTCTATGATTTAACTATACAACTTACACCTATTATAAGTCTTATATATATCCAATACTGATGCAACAGAAAAAGGGTGGTACTTTTTGCTGTGCATATAACTTAAGATCATTACTTAAAAACTTGGCATATATTTTAAGATCGTTTACAAAACAAAAAAACCGACTTCACATGCCGCAACGGCAAAATAGCCAGTAGTATCGTGTCGTCAAGGTATATACAAATGCATATGTCGTCAAGGTATGTAATGTGTTTGAGATATCTATATCTCCGGAGATAATTGTCATATCTCGATAACATTTGAATGGGACCAATCGGGTGGTACAATCTCTCAAACGAAAAAATAATTTTTGAAATCGGTCAAGATTTGACGGAGTTCTGAGGTAACAAACATTTTTTTTTTAATACAGTCGAATTGAGAATCTCCTCCTTTTTTGTGAAGTCGGTTTAAAAGAGATATCATACATGCCAACAAAAGCGCAGCGGCGCGCCCCTTGGTGCAACCTTGAATCACAGGTTAAGTTTCAATTTAGGGTAAAAATCACCCTTGCCTGCGGCCCTGTTTACTTATCCTAATATAGTAATGGTAAAATGGTCAACTGCCATTCCTATGAGCGTATAATTATTTTTCTTTACTTTTGTTTCAACTCAAAATGTTCTAAAGTGTTGTAAAAGTTTGTTTTTTTTGTAAAGTGTGTAAAGTACAATTTATTATTTATTATATATAATTATTTAGATAACACCGTTATATATAGGAATATGTGAATAATAACAATATAGTTATACATGTACAGTAAGCGCCTAGACAAAAAGTATACAGAAAATTGCTACTGAAAGGGTTCCCAAGATACAGGCTATGCCTAGTTTGGGACCCGCCGATAAATGTCGATGTTGCTTTTTGTGTAGCTGTTACAATTTCGTCTTTATTATAATTAAACTTAACAACATATATACTTAACAACACTGATAACAGGATGCATTTAGTATTTAATTTGATTAAGACTAGAAAATGTTAATTTCAAGCAATGTCAACTTATTAATTTTCCATTATAAATAAAAATAAACTGAAAACTGAAAACTGGTAATATTTAATTTATTTTAATTATCTTCGCAAAAAAGGTAAGAGTTTATTACCGCTTTTTCGAGATAAAACATGTTTAGTATGCGCAGACTAGAGCCTATAAATTGACGACGAGTATGAATTTTGTGCGAAATTATTATTTTCTGAGATGGTAATGATGCTTTATATTCTGGAAGCCTTTGCTGTATTAATAACTGATTCTAATTAAATTTTTGGAGTTTATTGGAGTAAACTGGATATATATTGGGAGTATACTGGAGTCTCCTTTACAATTGATTTTCATATACGGCCCGGGCTCACCCGGGGTATGAAAATTTATGGAGAGTAAAATCTAACTTCGAACGTTACGTTATAGAGTAAAATCCCCCGACGGCTAGACCTTCGTTATTTTATAACAGCTGAAAATTGCTCAGAGCATGTTCCCAACACAGGTAAGAACGGTCAGGTAAGAAAAGTATGGAGTTGGGACTGTGGTTACTTAGGCAGGTAGTAGATAGTAAAGGTGACTGACCCCCTGTAATATTTATTTTGTTTTCAGTATTTGTTGTTATACCCGCTATAGTAATACATACTTCATGAAAATTTCAAGTATGTAACTATTACGGTTAAAGAGATACAACCCTGTAAAGTGCGGACAGACAGACAGACAGACAGACGACGGACGGAGAGCGAAGTCTCAGTAATAAGGTTCCGTTGGTACCCTTCGGGTTCGGAACCATTAAAAACTAAATCAAAATCACTTCATACGTTTGGCCGCTACGATGCCACAGACAAAAACACACACATTCAGATACACATGTCAAACTTATAACACCACTATTTTGCGTCAGGGTTAAACATTAATTTTAATCAGGCAGAACTACGACACAGTAAATAGATCATTTTTCTGTGGCTAGACTCACAATACGATGCTACAAACACAGTCATACGTTCACACATTGTAACATCAACATTTTGCATCTAAACAAACTTATTTCAAACATACTTCTTCATCATCATCAGAATCAGCCGGTTTCTCCCAATTTACACCACTCAGCCCTTAATACTTATACTTAATACTTATTCAATATACCTCAGATTTACAATTATGCATAATATTGCTATACACTATATAGTACAGGGTACATGTCAATAGTAATAAGTACATTAGAAAACACCGCAGCGTCCTGCGTGCGCGATCTAGGCGGCGATCAGATAGCGCAGTAGTATTTGTACCGACTAGTTCACAGAAAACGCGATCAGAAAACAATTGAAAAGTACTGAGATCGCGCCCGCAGATCACAGGACGCCGCGGTGTGGCCTTGCCTTTTGATTAAGATACTACTATTGTACATTGTGTTGCAATAAACAATACTGAATACCTTCCTGTCCTTTTAAGTTATTTCTGTGTGTGTATTTACATCATATCCCCCGTGAACCCGATAGTAAATATTGTTTTTAGGTAGTCACTTTGACACTTTACAGCCTTAACCAATGCCTTCGGTTGAACAACCCTTTAGGGCGGCTACATACATTTACACAGTCCACACAAAATATCGAATGGATTCCGATAAATTATCTCACACATACGTTTATCTTCGAAACGGAGAAAACTTCGAACGGAAAGGGAAAACTACTGTACATATGTGATAGATAGATTTGGATGGATTTACTGCGTTCGAAATCTCGAATCGATATTCCGAAACGGAATTCCAGATGTCTGTGGCCGCCCTTATATCGTACGTGTCAAGCACCTCCACACATAAACGTAGGTACCTGAAAATATCAGTGCCAACGAGCCACTGACATATCTATTTTCATATACACGCGACTAGCTGTGTCCCGTGGTTTCAGTCGTTGTGTAATGCTAATAATTATATTTTATCATGTAATATGCAATGAAGCGAAAAGTCTAACTATTTTCATTCTATAATATAAAACATATATAACGTATAATATAAAAGTAGGAAATTAAGTAGTTCTATAATACATTTGACAGGCGAGTTCAACTCCTACTTAATCATTTTTAGGGTTCCGTAGTCCTGACAAGGAACCCTTATAGTTTCGTCATGTCTGTCTGTCTGTCCAAGGTTTTGCTAAGAGACCGTTAATACTAGAAAGCTGTAATTTTGTAGGGGTATGTATATATATTACGCCGACAAAGTGCTGAAATAAAATTGTGAAAAATATTTTTTTTTAGGGTAGCTCCCCTATATGCGAAGTGGGGATGAATTTTTTTTTCATCGTCTACCCCATCGTGTGGGGTATCGTTGAATAGGTCTTTTTAAATGATTTAAGGGTTTTTAATACCATTTTTTGATTGAATGCTACATTTACGAAATATTAAACATTAAAGTGCAAATTTTTGTTCCAGTAGGGCGTCCCCCCCTCCCCCTCTAAAAGCTAAACTGCTGGATTGAAAAATCTGGAAAAAATCGTGATAATAGCGCATTTCATGAACTTTAAAGGAAAATTATAGCGGTTGAGATAATTTTATTAGTTTAGCAGTAACAGTCGTTGATCTTGGGTGTTGGATAATTTTGTACCAAATACAACATCCTTAGAATAAATCCTTTAAAGTGTCAAAGACGGAGTACCTAGTTGCTTGTTTATAACGGGTAAAGACTTGTATTGAATAACAGGCTACTACGGAACCCTACACTGCGCGTCGCACGACACGCACTTGGCCGGTTATTTTGTTTTAATAATCAGACCTAGCCGGAGTCTCTTGAGGAATATTATTTTGCGGCAAATAGGCTGACAACCCACCTGATGGTAAGGTCACCATCGCCTACAGACACCTACTGGGGTGTTACGGATGTGTTTCCTGCCTTTTAAGACTCTTTACATTTTGAGGTTCCTATAACAAGGAAATGAAATGAAAAATGTATCATTAGCCATTGCTTAAGGTCATACATATATCATAAATTCATAATACCTTTGTAGGTACTATTATATAATATTATAATAGCTTACACAAAATTTCAGTTGATTATTAAGTAAATTGTTGTTAATTAAGTAAAGTAAAGTGAAGGACTTCCGCTGGCTCGTATAATCTAGCCTATATCTATTCTATATAGTATATATATTCTATAAAGTCTAATAAGCTTAAAATTTTACACTTTTACAGACTGTCATTACAAAGCTTTTCCATAAGTATATCTGAGTTCTCTCTCTAAGGTCAATGACCCCCGAACCTCGGAACCCCTCGCATGGAAAACCGTAATTCCCGATAGGAAATCGAATTTTCTTTGGTTTCCACAAACATTAAATTTAAGTGTTTGCACTGAAGATTGAGATTTACGGCGTTGCTAGAGAAAAAGGGAAATTAATAAGCTTTTATTTGCTGTATTTTGGTATGGTATTTTTATTATTGCACTTTAAATTAATAATGTTTTTCTAGTTCTGACTAAAGCTATGTTTGTAATGTATTAATTTTTTAAATATAGAGTAGTTTTAAACTAAGGACCACTTTCACCGGTTCCTAATAGCCCAAATACGAACTTATTTGACAGATTTCTGACAACTTTTTTATGATGTCATATATATCAGATAGCTATCTGAAACTTTATCAGGAACCGGTACAACTGGCCCTTTTTCTTTTTAAAAAGTTCCGGTTAACAAAAACTACTAGGACCAGTGAATTTAGACAAATTTCACTGGCAGCTCTACATACAAACACTCTACGGGGCAAACGGGTTAAAAACAGGTATAAAGTAATGGTAGATAGATTGTTACATCAGCTGTCAAGTTTATGAACCACCCTAACATTAATAATATTCCAAATGTTGATGTTTAACTTCTAATATAACGTAAATCAATGCAAAATATTTACACGTTCATGATTTATTTTGTGTAGGTTTGTGTTGTAGTTTGTAGTTTATAGCACCCACTAACTATAAACTTCTAATAAAACATTAATAAATCCTAAATATTTTTATGCATCACTTAACCCACCAGTGACGAATTAACGTTACACTTGAGACTTTTCTTTTACCGAGATTTAATAATTCCTGGATTTTAAACAAAAGCTCGTCATAAAACCACAGCGGCCATTTTACGCTCCGTGAAAATGAAATTTATTTAATTAAATAGGGCTTTAAATAAGTATTCCCGAGGAAGTCGACTTAATTAACGGTGTCGTAGGAAACTGCCAATTAGTTGGTTAATAAGTCAAAACTGAGATGTTTGTTATTCGAGGGAAACTGTGTTTACATATGATTATTAATTAACTTCTCCATTTCAATTGCTAATATTATTCTTACATATTAGCATCTCTCTTATTTTGCGCTCCGTGAGAATTAAATTTATTTCAATAAGCTTATATCAGTCTATCTCTGAAAATCTGAATATCGAAGACGTACAGAAACAAACGTGTAGTCTTCATCATTTGAATCTATACTAGGGTTTCGTACCCAAAGGGTAACAACAGACATATATTTATTATATGATCCATTAATGATATATTAGTACATGAAATCCCAGACGAAAGAGTTCAAGGACGTCCGATACTGGTCGAAGTAAATTTCCGGTAAATATTTACGTTTTCATGTGAACGTACCGGCTTTTTAAACATAACGCGCACTAACGGTTAGCAATTTTAGTTTGAATGTTTTTGCGAAAATTATTCATGTTCACGTTCACAATAAAATTAATAATTTTCGCGAAAACTTTCAAACTAAAATATTTATGTGTCAAATAGCCGTTATTATAGCTGTCATTGTAATACAAATTCTGTGAATCGCAAGTGTCGACCTATTGCAGTTCAGATTTTACAGCTCTATGAGAGACGGATGGACGGATAGACGGAACGAACGGTCAGCGGAGCCTTAGTAATAGGGTCCCGTTGATACCATTTGTGTAGGAAACCCTAGTAAGTGTGTGATAATTTCCATTCAAAAAAATAGTCATCATAATCAGCCGGTGTCAGTCCACTGCTGGAAGAAGGCCTCTCCCAAGATACAATACAAAATAATAGTATGTACTTTTATTTCTACATAGAATAAATAACCTATTACGTGTTTTTACATTATAATTCTAAAAGAAAAATACATATATAAGAGCGTACAAATCACGTGTGATTCAGTCTCAATCTATTATTACACGAGGAAATCCATTATAATCCATTAATTATACGTACTTTTGTATCTTTCCTGTATTACCTTTTGTGGCATATATTTCTCATTTATAATGTTATAAGATATCAATTATTTACTGTCGTTCAGTTTGTTGCCTTTGTAATGTGTCTATTGAATTGAATTCATGACGGTAATATCTGTCAAGACAGAGGTAAAGCCAGGTTTACACTCAGATATCAGATCAGATTAAATATTTAAAACAAGAGTTTTGTTTATTAATCACAATTTTTTTAGCTAGTTTGAATTTTAAATTTGTTCTAGCCGTGCACTAATGGATTTTTCCATCGGGTGGTCCACAAGTGGTAGATGCATTATATTAATGTTCCGTCCGACCTAAACCTACTAAAAGCAACTTACAACCACCATAGAGAAAATCTGCAGCAATAACCTTACGGTGTTCGGGCAGCACAGCCCTTGAGAGCTGACTCTCTAGGACTATTCTATCACTATTCTAGGACTAGGCCTAGCGAGTTGACCATCCTCGCCACATTGTCGCTTAACTCCAGGCAAGATAGTTATCAAACGCTAGTTTATTCTGATAAGCTAGAGTTTGACCACTATATCGCCTTATAAAACAAACATGTTTGGACTGAGTTCTCTGAAATATGATTACGAATATAAAATATCTGATTTTAGTGTCTTTTTTAGAAATTATCCTTATCAAAATAATGAAGGCTTAGTAGTCGGTATTGGGTAGTGACGGCAGTGACTTGCAGACCTGTGTTCGAACCACGGGACTTGAACGTTTAAAATAGTAGGCGTAGAACTATTATTAATTCTGTGTCGTAGGGAAGTCTTACAAATGTTCTTCCACATCTACTAGGATGCAGAAAATTGTGAAGGATTTTTTAATAAGCATACTTATTTTTAAACTTCCATTAAACCAAAAAAGTACTAATTTCAATCTGTTTTGTGTTTTATTCCTCTCACTTTTTCTACGATAAAACGCTTGTCTTAATTTATTGTAATTAATAAATATTTGTAATTGTAATTGTCTAATATTTATTACCTACTCCTTATAACATTAATATAGCAACCTGTGCCGAAGTGTCTACATCGCTTAATTAAGCTAGTAGCAATCTATATTAAAGTTACAAATTTAAGGAGTCTATCCACTACCGTACCATACTATAAACGTGCTAATAGGGTGTCATACTCGTAGATACCGGGTATAGAGACCGTAGCACCCGCATATCATCCGAGTGTCATATCTGCTTTAAAAACCTAAAATTATCTTTAAAAAAGTCGACACAGTCCACATTTTTATAACCAGTACGGTCATCATACGCGGTTGTAACTCGTATGCTCACCGTTTCGCAGCCTGCACGCACCAGTTTGACTAAAATATTTGTTGACGTTCCGTGCATGGCACGCGACGGTGACGAAGCGGTCTAGCGGGCATTGTTTCATACTTTTCAATATAAAGATATTTCTTATCTGACACGTTCCAAGCACGGTCATCTTATGATACTACAGAAAATACTTGTGTATACTAGGTATGACATGTTTTGTGTATGATACAGTGTAGTGTACAGAATGATCAGTTAATAAAGCTTATAAGTAGGTATTGAAGGTGTTTGTTACTCAGTTGCCATGGCATCCGCCTTTCAAGTTTCTAAGTGGGGTCGATCGAAGATATTGCATTAGGTATTGCTCTACCTGCAATGTGCCATTACTTATCCGACTGGAAATTATTGCGTGCTTTGTAGTTTGACTTCAATGACTGGTGATATAGGTAGGTTGACACTGATGTGGCCCATAGAATCAGCACTGCATGGCTAAAATGGCGATCCCTTACGGGAGTACTATGTGACCCGCGTATCCCCATTAAAACTAAGGGTAAAGTTTATAAAACTGTAGTTCGTCCCGCGTTATTGTATGGCTCCGAATGTTGGACGACAAAGAAGACACATGAGCAGAAGGTACATACCAACGAAATGAAGATGCTTAGATGGGCAGGAGGTGTGACCCGGCTTGACAAAGTCCGTAATAAACATATACGTGGCAGCTTTAAAGTCGCACCTATCATAGACAAAATTACAGAAAACCGCCTAAGATGGTATGGACATATTAAAAGACGCAGCGAAGATCATGTGGTCCAAATAGCTCTAAACTTACCGGAAACAAAAAGAGGTAGAGGCCGCCCGCCAATGACCTGGTGGTCGAACATTACAAGAGACCTCAAGAAAGCCCAATTGCCTGACGCGACAACCCAAGACCGTGTGTCTTGGCGCAGAAGAGTGAGGAGACCCGACCCCAAATAACGGGATCAGGGACGGAAGAAGAAGAAGAAGAAGAAGTGATATAGGTAGGTACATATTTGTTAGATGTAGTTAGGAATCTGTTTTTCATGCACAGCCGACCATTCTTTATTATGTTACTCATGTCCATCCGAAGGTCACGTCGTCGACTGGAAAAGATCGCTTTTAAGTTTTAACGATAAGATTGTTGGCTGCATTGCCATAAAACTATTGCGATGCCTACTTTGCCGTGTAATACCTACCTTCATTACCCTTACCCTACATTCATTTTGATTTGTTTTTATTAAAAATCAAGAGAAGAATCAACATTTTTTGATCAGCGTTAAGAGTAATATTCCACACCAAAATGAAAGTGTGTAAACTAACATAATTATAATTAGATATTGTGTACATTGGGGTTGGTCTTTTTATTAACTTATAGCTGTACGAGATTATTTTTCCATGGACCTATCTTCATTACTAATTTCATCTGAATACGTCTAACCACTTCGAAGTGAAGGTGTACCAAACATTATTTTCGCACACGGACGCGTGATAGGAATTTTCCAGGCGCCTACAAAATATACTTAAAGCCCTCCACACATTGGTAAATCAAAACAGGCTTATCTTCTTTCAAAGAAAAACATTAGCATTGACTTTATTATTTTATCATATTTTCCCTAAACATCGTAAAATTCTGGCAAAAACATCTCCAAAGGGCCTTTCAGGTTTTCACGGAAAATCTTTATTGAATCGCATCAGGGGCGGATTATAGGCTTACGTTTTGGGTAGTATGGCAACCGAGAAATAATGCTAAATTGAATATTCTGTCGACCCGAGCTGGGTACAGTAGGTAGAGGTAGTAATCCCATGCTGATATGGGCAAATCTATCTACAAAAGTTCTAAGCACTGACTGACTGACTGACTGACATCACGTAGCCACTGGGTCAGTAGAGACGTAAGTAAGTAGTGGAAAGTATAGTACGGTAGTTATACATATATGTATACATGAGCACTAGCTCCCGGTTTTTCGGTACACCTATCTCAAATTTATTAGCATAATATCTTTACACGGTAATACATATTTTAAAAAACTATCAATACTAACTTTTATAGTGTTAATGTTAGTAACACATTGAAAATGCAAATAAAAGAAAACAAAATTAAACTTACATGTGGATACCATGAAGAGAACTTAAAATAATCTCGGTGAAAACAAAAGCAGACAGCAGTCAGCTCCTGAAAATAAAGGAAAAACAAAACTGAACAAAAAATCATAAAAAATAAAAGTATATAAAAATACAGAAATAATATAACTAAAACAATTTTAAAAGGCTTTTTTTAAGTGCAACTTGAATATTACATATTTTTACAGTTATTTCAGCCTTGACATTTCATAGTTATTTGGTTTTTTAACTTTGTTATGATAACTTTAAACGGACATTAATTTTTAAAGATCTGTAGCTATAATAACTTGCTTCATATACTCGTAGGTAGCTGGCCACTGTGTAACAAATTAAAACGTAAACAGCCATTTAGCGGTTATACTTTATCCTCGTTCTAAATTTAAACCGTTTTAACTTTTATCTCTCAGTGGCCAGTGTGGGCTGAATGCGTCCGGTCGTTTATAAAAAAGGAATATAAAACTAGGAAGAAAATAAAATGGACGCCCTGCGGCTTGACACCACATGTGTCCTAATGGGTGTTCATGTGGAACGATTTTATTTTCTGATGTTTGAAAGCTTTCACATCGATTTATTTGCCATTGTCACAGTCATAACGTCATCTGTATGTTTTGATATGAGTTAATATCAACATACCAAATACACAAAACCAAAGAGTATAAGTTTTAGAGCTTAAATAATATATTAAATAAATAATAATATATAGGTATATATAGGTTATAAAACTTAAATAAAGCCTATTGCGACTTTAACTGACTCCTAATGTATTTATATCATATTTTAATACTGTATCATATGTATATAATCTAAATATATAATACCTAAATAACTAAACAGCAATCTCTAATGACGTTTTATGGTAGACTAGACATCGAAATAAGTTTTTACAGGTTGATATTAGATCAAAGTAGATATTTTACTCGTTACATAAGTTATAAAAATAGTCTAAAATGTAATATATTTTGTGTGTAAGTTATTTACGCTTTTTTGTGACTCTCTGTTAATAAATAAACATTTGATAGCGATGAAACCAATAAATAGTCACAATCTCACCGCATAGAAAATTATGAAATGGTCTCAACTAAAAATAAAATCGTGTCGTTATTTAGACGGTAGCCATATGAGACGCTGAGGACTTTAGTAAGGAAATAGCCGAACAATTTACTGAATTCGGGACAAAACAAAACAAAACAAAACAAACAAACAATCACGCCTTTTTTCCGTTGGGGTAGGCAGAGACTACTTCTTTCCACATGCTACGATCCTGACATACCTCTTTCGCTTCTTCCACTTTCATGAGCGTCTTCATACATGCTCGCCGGTTATAGGTACTTTTGACTTAGCCTTTTTTTAAAACGTCTCCGATCTGGTCGTGATACGTTCGCCTAGGTCGGCCTCTACCAACTGGCCCATTCACACACGTCTCATAAATCTGTTTCGTCAATCTTTCTTCATCCATCCTCTCTAGATGTCCAAACCATCTAAGCATCCCTTTCTCTATCTTTGTCACTACATCTTCTACCACACCACAACATTTCCTTATCACGCTGTTCTCCAACTTATCCATCAGAGTCACTCCGATCATACTTCTCAAACTTCTCATTTCTACAGCACTAATTTTACTTTCATGTTTCTTCTGCCATACCCAGCATTCACTACCATACATGAGTGTGGGAACCAACACTCCCCTATGTACAGCCAGTCGTGCTTTTTTAGACACGTTCTGACTTCTCATAAAGTTATGTAGTGCCCCACTCACTAAACTCACTCACGAACTCGGGTCACCGAACATAATGCCGTTACTCCACGAACCGATTGACAAGTCAGCTTTTTTGGTGGGTGGTTCATAATAAGCTAAGATCACCCATTGGCGGCTGCCTATTAGCACAACCATGTACGAAGGAAGACTAGACACTTGTTTTAAGCACTTGTTTAGCAGTAAGGGTGCGTAACATTGTTATTTAACATGTTTCCGATAATGTCGTCACGGAATGTTATAAAACATGTTATTATAACTGGTTTGCACTTTAATATTTTAGGTGGTACGCAGACAGTTGTCATGACATAATAACTATCTAATAATCTAGATGTAACTTCAGATTAGGATGACAATGTCTATGTTAAATACTAATACAACAACCAGTCATATCTGAACAAGCTGGCTGAAATAAGGTGAGTCCGAGTGAGTCACTGAACGAATCCCAGAACTGTTTGTTTTGTATGACAGTATTTATAGCAACGGATGTGGTGACACCGACTTTTCCTTTATAACTACTTAAATGGTTGGTTAAATTTAACTAATAGAGCACAAACATTCCTAGGTTGTATTGTTGTTGAATAATAAGATACAAAAAATAAATATTGTTTATGAAATATTAATTTCATTTAGTTACATTTCCAGAGTTAGTAGAATCATTATATCGATGCTGCCTTGCTATATACTGCCAGATATACTGTCAGATATACTGCCTGACTTGCTGCCAAAAAGTAGCTTAATCACCATCATCGCTTACCATCAGGTGAGATAGTGATCAAACGCTAGCTTATTAAATACAAAAAAAATATACAGAAAACTTTAATTTGTTTCGCACCTTCAGCTCGCACCAGTTGTGTCAGTAATTGCTGCGCCTCATATTCCTATAACATGACACTGTTTTCAATAGATGCCTAAACTTCGTTTATGTGTATGTATCTACTTCCTTTCCTTTACGATGTTATTGAGTCAGATCCTTACAGGTCAAATAAAGCAATTTACACCGTCAATAACCTCCAAATGAGCATTTCGCAAATGATAAAACTGGTTTTTATTACTTGTTTTGGAATTCCAAACTCAATAAGTCATTGGCCACGCATATGTTGTAAAAACATACCTCACTACAGGTTTGGATGTCTTGTTTAATTTTCTGCGCAACGGATATGTTTTTAAATATATAATGAATCAAGAAGAATCAAGAATCAAAGCATTTATTCAGTATGTAGGCAGTATAAATATACGCACATATACACGTCAAAATCATAAATCATAAAATAAATCATAACCAATTATCAAGTAAACATAGCAAAAGCAGAATTTAACGCTTTGAATTAGAAAAAAAAAAGTAATGAACCATTCAGCTGTCATCCATTTACGTCAGAATATTAAAAAAAAATTAAAGTAGGTTAAAACCAACCATACATGTAACTGTGTGTTTCAGTACTTCAGACAATTTTTATATAAAAAAAATAAAAAAAGTGAAATAGTGAAACACAACATAGAGAAACGCATACCGATCACAGTGCATATCATGATCCAAATGGAACTGATAGTCCGTCAGCTGCATAATATTGTTTAAATAAAAATAAAAATGGCAAGCCTAGAAAGAAAATCTGCGGACAAAAGGGGAAAACTGAATGGCTGTTGAATCTACCGGTGTTTCGGAAATATTCCCATCAGAGAAGAATGGTACGTATATTCATTACCCAAGTGGATCCATGAAACGAATATGGTCATATCAATGTACTCGTACTTCCACAGTTATAAATCTTGACTTGACTTGATCAATTCAGCTGTGGCTGGTTACTTGAATGTTTGAAAAAGTAAAAAATTAATGTCATACGGGCTAGTGTTTCACCACTATTTCACTTGTTTGGTACGTGACGTGACGATAAGGTCGAGGATGGTAGCCTGCTTGGTCTAGAACAGGAACTGGCTCTCAAGGACAGCAGCCGGAATACATTAGATGTTTGGCGAAAGACTTTCCAAATTGAGGGTGGAAGCTGGCCAGGCGGAAACTTGAGAGTGTCCTACCACCGTGCATGGACCGGGCCCGTTACAAGTTTGACATTAACCTGTATCCTGCCAGCTTACTAAGCCATTAGCCAAGTGTTTCTTTACTATGTTTATCCTACACCACAAGGTCAATGTGAAATAGCATTGCGAATTGAACCTTCTGGCGTCAAAAAATAAACTGGCCAAGTGCAAGTCGCACTCGCACTCGTAGGGTTCCGTAACACAGTTAAGTATTCCATAACTATGATTTTTCGCAACTACAAAATTAACTTTGTTTTTCATAGTGTTTGTATGAAAAACAAAGTTATCTTTGCGGTCGCCATATCTCAAAAACTGCTGGCTGTATCTCGTTCAAACCAATTTTCGTTGTTAGTTTTTATTGAGATCTACAGCATATATTTTTTTTTAGATTTTTCACTTCCATGCTTTAAAAGTTAGAGGGGGGGGGACACACATTTTACCACTTTAGACGCGCCTATCTTTCAAATGATTGACCTTGAGAAAAAATGATTTTAGGAACCTCAATGTCATTTTTGAAGACCTATCCATAGACACCCCACACCTATAGGTCTTAAGAAAAAAATTTTTTTTTGTTTCTGTTCCATGTATGGGATGTAGGGGATGCCCCCCCCCCCCTTAAACTTTTATTTTTTTTTACTTTTGTATACAAATCGGAAAGCGGTTTACAGAATAAATCTACCTACCAAGTTTCAATTCTGTAGTCCTAACAGTTTCGGAATAAAATGGCTGTGACATACGGACGGACAGACAGACAGACAGACAGACAGACAGACAGACAGACATGACGAATCTATAAGGGTTCCGTTTTTTGCCATTCGGCTACGGAACCCTAAAAAGTAAATATCCACAACAATACAGCTAGGTTCAGGCTCTGCCTCTCACATATAAAAATATCATATTCTCTGGATTAACCGCACTGTGAAAAGAATAGCGTCCTCGCGGAAGGCTCTGTCGGATGGGATCGTGTTACAGGTGTCCTGATTCCTTTGATCACACCCTTTGATACGTTTGGCGTCAATCACACCGAACCGAACACTGTCTATGGATTGTAAAACTGTGACTTTACTGTACTTGGCGAACACTGTTAACTAGTTTATTTGGTGATGAGCGATAGACTCGCTCGAAACAGTCGAATCCTACAATAGGTAGAGAAAATCTTACTAAACATTTTGTGTTAGCAGTTTGAAATTATTAGAAATTAATAGAAACATAGCAGAGAAAACTACGAAAGCTTCGTTTATTATGGTATGCGACTCTTAAAATTGCATTGTTGCATTTTTTTACCCACCCATATTTCTAATTATCTTGTAAACCATTAACTATCATCCGTTTTTACGCCGCACTTAGGTACCAGTGTAAACTCTCATGCCCATATTACACGCTATTTGTGGGCATATTGTGGGCTCAAAAATATTGATGACCTAATGTAACAAGGTTAAACTATCAGGCCTTCTTCCATAGCCCACATCATTTGAATGTTCGAGTGAATATGTTCGCCGCTGTGCCACGTATAATGCAAGCAACGTGCGTGAGAATATGCGACATCCCAGCTCACCGTTCCGGTTTCTACCGACATCCGACAGATGTAGTTATCTAAGCGCACAATTTATTCTACTGCATACTAAGGCATACTTAATTAGGACTGACGGAACGCCAGGGGCTTATTCCATCTGCTACAAACGTGTTTTACAATTATGTACTCTATATTATAGGTATTAAGGGAGCCGTGTTCGAGATTGGAAACATAGCCTACAGATGTTTGCTGTAGAGGTAAACTTATAATTATTATCACAGCCTTATACATTTTGATTTGCGTAATACCACTGAATAAATAATAGTGGTAATACTGAGAAATAGAGACAGCCTACTAAGTACATCATTTCAAAACGAGTAAAGGCTAAAAAATATTTGTTTGTAAAAGTTAGCGGCATAAACTCCATTCCACACCATGCCCTTATCAGAATCGAGGCCTACACCACAGAACAGATAATAATACTACGTAATAATAATACAACACGTTTAATCATTTCTCGCCTACTTAAGAAATATGCACAAGTATCTGCTGGGACTGCAGGCTGGTGGGCTACTATATCATCACGCCATTTTACGCACGGTGGCATCATGAAAAAGTAGTAACGAATAAATAAATAAACAAACAAAAATTAGGTATTCAGATCTTCGCGGCCTTGTGTAGTTTCTCAGTGCATAGCTAATAAGGATTGGTTGGCTTACCTAGGTTACCGCTTACATGGCATATTTGAGTAGGAAGGTAATTATATGTTTAGGAAAGATAAAGTACTACTACGAGTATTATGACTCAAAGCTTTGAATTGACCTTGCTTCTTTTGGCAGACTTGCAAATGTGCAGATAATTTTGATTTTGAACTCAAAATCCCGTATGTCGTAGATATCAAGAGCAGTGTTTTTCTTAGCATAGAAGTAGTTTTGCGTTTGACCAATGCTGTTGGTAAGTGAAGATGTGGTCGAGGATGGAGGCTCGCCGCTTAGGTAGTGTTTTTATAAGTAGTATTGTGTGTTTATTGCAGTGATATCAATACCAACATAAAGCGAGTCATCTGTAAACTGTAAACGTTATAAAATGTTATGATCACGGACCATCAACCTAATAAAATTTGTTTTTCTAAGAATACACAATCGTAGTAATATATGTAGGTATTCATAAATTTAATCAAACAAACAATATGCGACCCAATAAAGTTATTGTTGAGAATGAAAACATTGTACTGCGGAGATGAAAACAAATTGTACAAAGGTATATAATATAATTTATAAAACTCCACAGCAACTACAATATTTTTACGAAATAGAACCTCGACTTGTATGACTATAACTGTATGTGAATAAATATAACACTATACACCCACTTTGTAGTTTTTTTTATCTGATAGGGTAGCGCTTAACCACTATCTCGCCTGATGGTAAGCGATGATGTTATCGAAGATGGTGAACATGCTAGGCCTAGAATGGTAATAAATCTATCTACTTATCTGTGACCCATGGTGCGCTTCTGCTGTGACTCGAATAACCGACCCAACAAAGACATGCTATGACTTGCTATGATATTACCAATGGTTTCGCTAACTACGATTCTCGAATACTCTCATCCGGCTCTTGCCAGCCTCCTTACCAAGATCATTGCTCCATCTAGTCCAGTGGGTCCCAACCTTCTTGGGACCAGGGATCAGTTTAATATAGTAGCAGGGACCAGAAAGTAAAAAATAAACTGTATGAATCTAATTTTTAGTGCATAATTTGTTTTTTAATACGCTTTTATTAGCTTCAGACGTATGTATGTTTGTATGTTAGTATGTAATTAATACGCTTTTATTAGCTTCAGACGTATGTATGTTAGTATCTAACGGAATCTTTGAACATGATTTTAACCCCCTTCAAAACGTCGGATTAACTCGAAATTTGGCATACATATTAAGGACCGATGACAATTCAATATTTTAAACATTTTGACCCGTTATCCTTACTAGGATTTAAACAAAAATTCGACTAAAAAATGAAAAATAAATAATAGTTTAAAAAAACTAAAAAAATACGCTTTTATAGAAAATCCAACTAAACAATAGAAAATAAATTTTAATAAATTTGAATTAAAAATAGTGTAAGAAAAAATGATTTTATTGTAAAAAAAGCGTGGGGAGCTAAAAAAAAAAGGTAATAAAATACGCTTTTATAGCGTATTTTTTTAGTTTTTTAAAACTATTATTTATTTTTAAAGGAGGCCTTTGCACTGCAGTGTGACAGAACAGGCTGAGAAAAAAAAATTGTATCAATAAGATTTTTGTGCCAGGCATCAGGTGAGATAGTAGCTAAACGGCTCGTGTTATATTAATGTTTCGTTAGTTTGAACTCTTTCGCGGACCATATTTTAGTCCTTGTGGACCACCGATGGTCCGTGGACCACTGGTTGGGAACCACTGAGATTAGACTAGATTCTAGTCTAATGGCACCCTACGCTACGCTATTGGTCAAATGCTACCGCAAAATTTTAAAAAATCTCCAATACGCTATCGAATGTTACTATAGAAATACTATAATCATCCGACAAAAATCAAACACTAACGAATAGGTACTACAAACAGATAAATAAAATTTTTATTATTTGTCTTCAAATCCAATTATCTAAGAAGTTACCCCACTAGAGGTAGATAAAAGTCGAATTCAATTAACCGCGGAACTCACAGAGATAAACTAATCATTTCCACTTTCAAGAGTCCATTGCTTTCGAGCGAGTAAAATCGTGAGAGACAAGAACAATAACCGTCTTAGTTATTATATTACTGAGATGTTACGTTACATCTAGTTGTAGTGAAAATATTGCAAGTGTTGTGTTTATGGAATCTGTGGGAATTAATAGAATGAATATGTCTTAGTACTTGGTACTTTATGACATGAACATATCAACCACTTCATGCCAGAGTACTGTACCCCTAGTACGAGTTTTCATACCAAACTCGATATCGTATTTCGAACAAATGTTGTATGAAAAACAGTACAGCGCCTCAAGTGGTTACTACACTTCACTAAATTTAGACCAATCAGGGAGCCACAATAAGTCGAAAACTATGTGAGATCTGTCAGAAGCGTTTACGATAAAAACTCGTACTAAGGGTACTGTTATTTATTCTGTGCCCGAGTGCAATACAGTGTTGTGTAGCCTGCGGGATTGGACATCATGGTTTATGTAATTTAAAAAAAAAAGTCAATCGTGCAGGATCTCAGTTAAACGGGATCTTGCATTATTATTATAAAATTGTTTCAAACATACTAAAAAGTACATACATACATACAATCATGCCATTTTCCGTTGCGGTAGGCAGAGACTACTTCTTTCCACATGCTACGATCCTGACATACCTCTTTCGCTTCTTCCATTTTCATAAGCACCTTCATACATACCCGCCGGTTATAGGTACTTTTGACTTGGCCTTTACTTAAAAACGTCTCCGATCTGGTCGTTATACGTTCGCTTAGGTCGGCCTCGACCGGTTGGCCCATTCACACACGCATAAATTTGTTTTGTCAATCTATCTTCATCCATCCTCTATAGATATCCAAACCATCCAAGCATCCCTTTCATCTTTGTCACTACATCTTCTACCACACCACTAAATTCCCTTATCACGCTGATCTCAAACAAACTAAAACAAAGTAGGTACGTTAAAATTTTGTTTATGTAGATTATTTATTGAAACCAGTTCAAAATTGAAACAGTTAAATAAGTATTTCAGTTTACCAACTTAATTACTGTCGTGAGAGTATACAACGCAGCTATAATGCCTGATAAAATATGTTTTACGGCCAGTTTCTACATTCGGTCAAATATAGAAATCTGTCATTAAACATTCATTTTGTGGGTGAATGCCTCTGCTTAATTAGCTTCCGCTAATATTGAGCGAATTATCTTGTGCTCGTGTATTTGTATACAAATCTCAGTGGCATTGACCTGCGGCAGGGCAAGAGTACAAGTACGGATGGCGTGGGCCAAAAAATCCGAGAATTTAGACTCTAAATTCTCGGATTTTTACCAGCACATTCATTGCCCGGATTCATTGTTTGAGAGGGTATACTCCGTTTGGTTCTATTGTAAATTAATCGATCTCTGATGAGTATCTCCAGAGATATGGAGATAAACACGGTCTCAAGCTTGCTACTGAAAATGACTAGCGCGGTATTTGAAGTCGGTTTTTTATTCGTTTTTTAAAAGGTTCATATATAATGAAATGACATTTATAAGTAAAATGTCTTATGGTATTTTTTTATGGTCACGTACGTAGGCAAAGGGTGCCAACGGGACCCTTACTAAGACACCGCTGTCGGTCAGTCCGTTCATCTGTCGCATGGCTGTATCTTCTGAATCGTTAGAGGTAGACATTTGAAATTTTCGCAAAGTGTGTGTATTAACTGTAGCCACTTATTAGAAACCAAATAAAGCTTAAAATGAAAAGGGGTATATAGGGAGACCCACACAAGAAACGTCCTTAAATCGGCATTTTTCGCTTTGCGTTTACGTTCACTAGATGGCGATAGTAGTAAAATTTGCCCGCGGTAGCGTTTCATTTCGATATTGAGACTTTTATTTTTATATTATATCTTAACGACTAGCGTTTGACCACTCACCTATTGGTAAGTGACGACGCGGTCGAGGATGATTGCACGTTAGGCCTAAAATCGGAACTGGCTTTTAAGTACAGCCACCGGAACACATTAGATGTTTGGCGACATATTTTCCAACTTGAGGGCCTACCAGTGCCTACTAACCATCATGCAGTGGCCGTTACTAGATTGGTTAAGTAAACTTAATTATAAATACAGAAATTACAACTTAACATAAATGTATCAAGTACAATCAGGCGTATAAAACGACCACGCCTGACAAAATACTAGGACAACATAGGGTACCAACTACCTACATAAATCGTGTTAATTTCATATCAACACGCGAGCTAAGTGCTCTACTAACTGTAATATAACTGACCAGGAAGTTTATTAAAGGGGTCATAATCATAACATACTACTACTGTATGGCAAGCCAAGGCAATCTACTATTCTATCTCGATGAATAATTCTTTCTTAAGATTTCCTTAGACGTAGAGCCAGTTGGTACCTTTTTTAGTGTTCCGAACCCAAAGAGTAAAAATGGAACCCTATTACTGAGACTCCGCTGTCCGTCTGTCTGTCTGTCTGTCTGTCTGTCTGTCCGTATGTCACCAGGCTGTATCTCATGAACCGTGATAGTTAGACGGTTGACATTTTCACAGATGATGTATTTCTGTTGCCGCTATAACAAAAAATACTAAAAACACAACAAAGTTAAAAATTAAAGGGGATCCCCATACAAAAAACGTGTTTTTACTATAGCGCCATCTATGAACGATTGTTTAACTTATTAATAAATAATATTAATTAAATGCCTTTGTGTTAACGTTCACTTAGTTGGTGTTAGAAGTTCGTTAGATGGCGTTGTAGTTAATAAGCATGTTTGGTATTCATACCGTAATATAATATAATATTATACTTATATATTTTATACTGCGGATCAGAACCCTCCGTGTATGAGACAAAAGTCTGACTCGCACTTGGCCAGTTAACAAGGACAAGCACGACGCTCGCCTGATGGTAAACAATGACGTCTACTTATTACAACTACATAAGCATACAAAATCCTGGACAGCCAGAATTTTGTATGTCAGTGCACTACGTCTTTTAACCTTGAGACATAGATATAGCCGTCTAAATCTCACATGCCCTGTAATTCCATTGGACACTTTGCCGTTCAAACCGAAAAACATTCCTATTTCACGCCTGAATTAATTGGGAAAGTGGTTGTACAGCCCGAGGCGGACTTGCAGAAGCCCTACCACTACAACCTGATAATGTTTCAGATAACTGTGATATACGATGCCATATAAAATTTGGCATAAAACCGGCAGGTAGGTTTCTAATCAGGGCTAACAGGAACCAACGAAACTGATCCTTATGTGGTTGTGAGATTACATGCTTTCTAATTTAGGAGCTTCTTTATTGATGTAGTTAGTCTTATTCTATATTATGTTTCTATAGGTAATATCTCTCGTAATACATGTTATCCCAAGATGACCATAAATAAGTTTGCAAAACGTCTATATCTTCATGTAATAAAGAAACAAAGAAAAATATCCCACCAAAGCTGCGAAGGCTTCGTTCGCATTTCGGATCTGTTGTCCTTCGTCACGTCCTAAGTCTTTAAGCTCAACCCTTGAAGGGCTCGTAGCAAATTTAGTTATAATGGTTGGAGAAAGGTATAGGTATTATTTATGTTCATATATATAACTCATGTTCGTTTAACTGACAAAATTTCAAATTTGATCTTATCTTACATCAACATTTTTTTTTAATTGAGTCGACTGACACCAGCTGATTATTAAATACTAGCTGACCCGGCAAACGTTGTTTTGCTAAAACCCAAATATCTTACGGAACCCTAAAATTTAGCCTATGCTACTCGTGGATAATGTGGCTTTCGAATGGTGAAAGAATTTTTTAAAACGGTCCAGTAGTTTTTGAGCCTATTCATTACAACCAAACAAACAAAGTTTTCCTCTTTATAATATTAGTGTAGATTGAGAATTGGTTTTTAGCACCCTTTGTTGTGCTGTTAATGTGGCCTATTTATACAAAAACTCTTGCATGTATAATAGCTATTCGTGTATAAGCTTTTCAAAGACAAATACAATTTTTAGATAAATATTTGTACTAGAAATTTATAATACAATACAATACAATAACTCTTTATTTGCACACCAAGAAAAAATAACAGATAGAAACAGACACAAATTATAAGAATGAGTACAAATGGCGGTCTTATCGCTAAAAGCGATTTCTTACAGACAACCGGGTATGGAGAGGAATAGAAAATAGATTTTCATAGGTAGGTGGTGTTGCAAAAATTTGAAATTAAAAATATTATTAGAAAAAAAGAAAACAAAAAAATAGTATGAAAATAAAACAAAATATTAAGCCATTATATAAGTGATACATATACATACACATATCATATACATATATTTTTATTAATTGAATACATTAAATGTATATTACGCTGAAAGCTAGTAAGTAAATATTCTATTAGGTACATTGAATATTTGTATATATAATTATAGTACAGATAATTTGAAAAATATTATTATTATTTGTTCATCCAGACTAATATTACGTTTTTAAACGAGTTCAACTTTTGAGATGTCCAATCACGAAACAAGTGCATCGGTTTCAAATTTCAATGTCGCGGAAAATATCGTTTGCGCGATGCAGGATCTCATACATTTAGACAATATTTAAAGGAGAGCTATTAAAATCTACGCTAGCGCCATCTCTGGGTTTTATTTATACTTACAAATATTATAAATGCGAAAGTAACTCTGTCTGTCTGTTTGTCTCGCTTTACCGCCAAAACTACTGAACCGATTTAAATAAAATTTTGTACACAGATAATCTATAGCCTGAGCAAGGACATAGGCTACTTTTTAATGCGAAAAGTGGGTTGTAAGGGGTTGAATGGGGGGATGAAAAGTTGTATGGAAGTAGTGGAAGATTATCGTCATTTTTAAAGCTAGAAGCTTGAAACTTATTTTTTTGGCTGTGGTTTCGATATAAATAAATATGACATTCAAAGTTTGTGAGGGGGAATGGAAGGGGGGGGATAGGTTGGGTAGGGGGAGTTGAGGGGAGAGTAGGGGGAGGTGAGGGGTGGGTAGGGGAGGTGAGGAAAGCTGGAGGGGAGGTGAGGAAAGCTGGAGGGGAGGGGTTGTGGAAGTGAGGGGAAAGAGAAGGAGGAGGGGAGGGGAGGGGAGGTGAAAATGAGAGGAAGGGGGAGGGGAGGGTATGTGAGGGGAGGAGGGAATAGCGTGGCGTGGTACGGCGCGGTGTAGTTGGGACACGTATGTGTCATATTGATAATGCTACCCAAAGACACTATTCCACGCGGATGCAGTCGCGGGCACAGCTAGTATACATATAAATGCCTGATCGAGATCGAATATAACATATTAATGAATGTATCTAAGCTACTAAAATAAGGCCAATAACAAGCATATTATATCATCCCGTCGAAAACAATAAAAATCTCAACGCCAACAATCCAGACTAAAACAATAAAATAACAGCAGCAATCTGCGGTCTCAACACGAAATTACGACACATGAAAAACAAAAGCATCGGAAACAAAGGTAAATCTAATTTAATTAGCAAACAAAGGAAAGGGGATTAAATCTATAGTAAGGAAAATCGGCCGTTTTCAAATTGAGTGTTTATTCCACGCTAGTAAGCTCGGCAATCCGGTTATATACAGTTCTGAAATTTGCGCTAACACGCTGCTGAGTAAATCATGTCCATAGACTAATATATACTATAAATTAAAAATAGGGAAATATTTCAGGTTTTTTTTCACGTCACATATATATGTATTAACATAATTAGTTGGTGAAAAAAATTACGAGAGCGTGGCTACAGCAGACCTTCGTTTTATATCAAGGAAAAAATATTGCTCTAGAAACCTTTTCCAGGAAGAAAATAGGGGAAATAAATTTGTATGAAAAAATACGCATTCCCACTCAATAATCGCCTAGTCTAGAGAGCTGTGCTGTCACTGCGGTAGGTGGCGCTAATACTAGAATGTTCGTTTTGTAATTCGCTTCAAGCCAAGTTTTGACGTCAAGTCAATTTATTGAGTGAATTGTTAAATTGTCAGTACTAAGTAAAAGTATGGCAAGCAGAGACTGTACAACTTTTATAAAATACGAGTCTACACACACGTGATACTGGTTAGTGACTGTGGACAAATAATATCTTTTTCGTGCCAAAAATACGCCTCGCCTGAAAAATGCCTTCTGAACATCGATACAAGGGAATAGGAACTTTGAAATAAAGGTGTGATAATTCATACAGACAGCAGTCGAGTCTAATATATAGGGGCATGTTTCGGATAAGTGGTGTACCGGTTAACAGTTTGGCAAGTGTGAATAGGGTGATAAGCCATTTAACATACGAGCTGTACCTACCTACAATTAAGTTTGGCTGAAGTTGTATTTATCTCAGGTAAAGACTTAAATAGAGGATGATACCGCCTTTAAAAAAGAAGGAAGTTCTAAATTCGAATGCATTTTTATAGGTAGCAATTAAACAGACTTAATGGCAAGTAGAAACTGCAGAGGACGTCTTTTCTAATGATCATGAAAACTAATAACATTTCGCGTTTGTTTTTTATTCACTTTTTATTTATATATCTTATAGCGTTTGACAATTTTATAATCTGTTAGTAAGTGATGATGCGGTCGAGGATAGCAGCACGCTAGGCCTTGAATGGCAACTGGCTCTCAAGGACAACTGCCGGAACACGTAGATGTTTGGAAACAGATTTTATAACTAGAGGACGCGGTAACTGGCCAGGTGGACACTAGATAGTGACTTACCACCATGCGGGGGTTCGGGGTTTAATAACGATGTTATTCCTTCACCGGAAGGCCACTGTGACATACATTTTTCGATGCGAAAATTAATTTGTGCATGGCGGGGATTAAACTCGCTACCTCTGGCTTCAAATTGACCATTCTGCCACTGCGCAAATGCCCTCGTACTACTGGGCTACTAACAAATCAACAACTCAATAAAGTCTGAGTACTTACTCTAGAGGAGCACAGGACTAGAAAAAATTTGTAAAATAGGAGGCTTATTTACCCAGCAGTCTGATAGAAAAACAAAGAAAGGTAGCTTATTTTAAAGACAGACAATTCAGGTAAAGCTCTCGAGTATGACTATGACTATGACTTTAGGGTAAAACATCAAACAACAAGGGAAAACAAATGTATTATTATTACAGTAATTTGTTTTGAACTCAGCAAAAACATTGCTATTTACTTTGCTTCAATTAAATAAACAGTATAAAGCTTGTCGGTAGAATTGTAAACAAATTTCTAAAACAAAATGTTTCAGGAAAATTTAATGTTTATTAAAACAGACAGACGACTACAATCTGATAAAATAATAATGTTTATGGAATCTACATATTTTTTACTAACAAGCCCAACAGATGGACACTTTTATTTTCAATTAACAAATTAAATTAATTTACGATACCATATATTTTTCAACAAAGAAGAAAATTTGCCGCCATAACCTTACGCAGCTAAAGCATGGGGTCATAGAATTCTAAACCTAGCGTGTTCACCATCTTCGACCAATCATCTCAAAATTGGTTGAAAAATGCGACCTGTAGGCGAGAACAGACAGACAGACAAACATCCGGACAAAAGCATTTTTGGCTTAGTCGAAACTGAGACCCTTCGCTCGCTACACTCGCTTGGTCGACAATTTTTTTTAATAATTTTTTTTATCCAATCTCTTTTTTAGGGTTCCGAACCCAAAGGGTACCAACGGAACCCTATTACTGAGACTCCGCTGTCCGTCTGTCTGTCTGTCTGTCTGTCTGTCTGTCTGTCTGTCTGTCTGTCCGTCTGTCACCAGGCTGTATCTCATGAACCGTGATAGTTATACGGTTGAAATTTTCACAGATGATGTATTTCTGTTGCCGCTATAGCAACAAATACTAAGAACAGAACAAAGTTAAAAATCAAAGGGTTTAAAACAAAAAACGTGTTTTTTACGATACGTTACAATACGAAATTAATTCACCTCGACGCAGCTAGATGGCAGCACAGGAAAAATTATCACGCGCAAGCGTTTCATTTGTTAAATTTGTGGGCCTCGGTCGATTTGTTTACTTAGTCAAGGTTTATTTACAGAAATGTAGTGTACAGTATTGAATAATATATCTTCAATTTTAGTACTTAAAGAGCATCAATTAGCTAGAATCAGAACAGAAAGTTAGTCGTCGAACCCTCGGTCTTCCAGATATTTAATTATATTAATTACTTTTGTGTTAATATTTACTTAGTTTAGTTGGTGTTAGAAGTTCGTGGCGTTCGGACTTCGGAAATTCGGAAACCTCCGTGTGCGGGACAAAAGTCTGACTCGCACTTGGCCAGTTTTATTATTTATTTGTTACCTTTGAGTATACAGCCAGTTATTTATCTGAGGCTGTTACAGTGAAATTACGCACTGTTATTATTTCTTTCTTTATTGAAAATGCATATTATTTATTTGCTTCTACTTTTTTTTTATCTTTACCTCAAGGTGCAACAGATACACGCGCAGCACGTGACGTCGACAAATTACACACAAATTGCTTACCTTCTTTTGTAAAGGCGGTCAAAATAATTGTATTTCGTGTCGTATTTTATGTCGCTGTTGCTCATTAGATCGTAAGCTATGCAAAAATATCCAGTAAAGAAATGTTTGTCCATATAGTGAGTGAGTAACAATTTGCCGCCGCAAGTCACGGGTGAGCGGCAGAGTGTAACGGCAAAGCTTGATCAGCACAGGGCACGACATGGCATGTACAAAAGACAAAATATTCATTCAGTATTAGCTATCTAATTGTACGTAGGTATATATTATTGAGTGTGTATAATTATGCCCCAAGCTCCAAGATATAATATAAATTGTATGATAACATAATTATTTGTTGTATCTTTTAAAAAATATTGAATATGAATTAAAACAAAAATGAATTAAAATAAGTGACAAGCCCCATAGAGTTTCTTGGTGTTTCTTCTCTGATGGGAGTACTTCCGAAACACCAGTAGATTCAACAGTCAATCAGTTTTCATCTTTTGTTTGCAGATCTAGGGTTACCTGTTAAGACGGTATTATGCAGCTGATAGACGGACAATCAATTCCATTCGGAATATGATTTGTACTGCAATTAGTCTGCGTTTTATTTATTTATTATGTTTCATTATTTCACAATTTTTTGAATAAAAATTGTCTGAAGTACTGAAACATCCACTGGGTTGCGGGTGCTCGTAATAGTACGGTTGGCAACCCTACATTAATCAGGGGAATTAAACATGTGTTTTAAGTGTGACGTTCGACGTCTAGATGAAAGCTGAATGGCTCAATACCTTTGTTTTTTTTTTTGTAAATTCAAAGCAATACGTTATGTTTCTGTTATATCTATAATATGTTTTATTGAATATGATCTATTTAATGTAATTTGACGAGTGTAAGTGCAAATTTTTAATTTGCCCATATACTGAATAAATGCTATTACTTTGACTTTGAGTAAAAGTTTTAAGGATAAGACTTCCCCTATCATCAAATTAACATTTATTTTTCAAAAAAATAAGTTGCATGGTATTTTACTACATAGTGTTCGTAGGTTCGCTATAGTTAGTACTATAGTAACTATAGTACTACTACTAGGTATAGTAGTAGTACTCTATAGTAACTATAGTACCTCTACTAGGTATAGTATAGTGGTTGATGTGGTAAGCAGTTGGCGCCATGTGAAGTGAATCTACCATAGATTATGTGAGTAATCCATCTATGGCTGACACCGACTTCAAATCGATAAGTGGGTAGCGCTTATAATAATTTTAAGTAATTTATTTTTCGCTTTTGAGTGCCTGTTTGTGGTTATGAAGTCTGTTTTATTTTTTTTGAAAAATAACTTATTTTACCCTATTTGGTGCAAAACAAGTTTTAATTAAATTACATGCATCTATAAAATTCTCAGAAAGTGTTCATTTGGTACCCTTTGGGTTCGGAACCCTAAAAAAATTTACTTTAAATGCCGCGCTAAAGTGAAAATATTCACTAGTAATAATGATGTCATCAAGGTATCAAAGGACAATGTCCAAAATGGCCCTGTGCAATTAAAGCATCTGACACACACGATAATTAATTGTCTATTTTATTACAATAATTCCAAATACTTTTATAACACGGACTATTTGTATTGTGAATGTGTGTCAATGAATGTGTGTATCAAAATGAATATTAAAAAGTATTATTTACGATTATTAACATTAATTGCCGCCATATGGCCAACAGAGTACTGAATCACTCTACTACGTTATAAGAGGCACTTCCCTATATTGTTGATACCCGAATTATGAAAGCACTGTGTCAACCTAACAAAAGTATTATTTAAGTAGTAACTATTATATAATATTTGGTATTATGCTTATAATTTTTTTTGCTGTGTTGATTGGTACAAAGTACGTTCATAATTCTGAGTTATTTAATTATGTATGCAGTGTTGCGGGACTGAAATGGCCGCCATCTTCGCGAAACGTCATGTCATGTCAAAAAATATTAGGTATGTTTAAAAAAGTGTGCACCTCAGAAACGTATCCTACCTATTAAAAAAAGAATCGTTTGAATCCGTTCACAATTTAAGGAGAAATAGCGTAACATACACAAAAATAAAAAAAAACATACAGACGAATTGAGAACCTCCTCCTTTTTTGTGAAGTCGGTTAAAAATATACACAAACATAAATGCTTAACATAATTAATATGCGCCGTACAATGGGCGGTCTTATCGTTAAAAGAGCGATCACTTCCAGACAACCTTTGGATAGCATGGATTAAAATTAGACATAAGTTATTTTTCAAAAAAAATAAAACCGACTTCATAACCACAAAAAGGCACTCAAAAGCGAAAAATAATTTACTTAAAATTATTATAAGCGTTACCCACGTCTCTATTTGAAGTCGGTGCCAGCCAAGTCTAATAGGTAGTAGATAGATAATACCTACGAGTACATGTATCTACCTACTTACTAACCTACATGTACCTACTTACTACTACTACATACATAGCATCTATCTAATATCCAATAGACTTGGCTGGCACCGACTTCAAATAGAGACGTGGGTAACGCTTATAATAATTTTAAGTAAATTATTTTTCGCTTTTGAGTGCCTTTTTGTGGTTATAAAGTCGGTTTTATTTTTTTTTGAAAAATAACTTATTTTACCCTTTTTAGTGCAAAAAAAGTTTTAATGAAATTACATGCATCTATTAAATTTCGTGTCTGGGCCGTTATACACTGACGGATATATACTTTTTGAAAATTTCAAGTGTGTACCTATAACGGTTAAGAAGATACAGATCTGTAAAGTGCGCACATATAGACACACGGACGGACGGACGGACGGACGGACGAACAGACAACAAAGTCTCAGAAAGTGTTCATTTGGTAGCCTTTGGGTTCGGAACCCTAAAAAAATTGACTTTTAATGCCGCGCTAAAGTGAAAATATTCACTAGTAATAATGATGTCATCAAGGTCTCATAGGACAATGTCCAAAATGGCCCTGTGCAATAAAAGCATCTGACACACGATAATTAATTGTCTATTTTATTACAATAATTCCAAATACTTTTATAACACGGACTAGTTGTATTCCAAAATGAATATTAAAAAGTATTATTTGCGATTATTAACATTAATTGCCGCCATATGGCCAACAGGGTACTGAATCACTCTACTACGTTATAAGAGGCACTTCCCTATATTGTGGATACCCGAATTATGTAAGCACTGTGTAGCCAACCTAACAACGGAAAGTATTATTTACGTAGTAACTATTATATAACATGTGGTTTTATGCTTATAATTTTTTTTTGCTGTGTTGATTGTTACAAAGTACGTTCATGATTCTGAGTTATTTAATTATGTATGCAGTGTCGCGGGACTGAAATGGCCGCCATCTTCGCCAAATGTCATGTCATGTCAAAAAATATTAGGTATGTTTAAAAAAGTTTGCACTCTAACAAGACTTTGCCCGGTAGAACATTCCTGTGAAGACAAATTATTTATATTTATACATAATTATTTATTATAATTATTAATATATAATTATTTATTGAGGGCCCGGTGGCGTAATTGGGAGAACAGTCGGCTTTGATGCCGTGGTACCGAGTTCAAACCGCCGTGCACCAATGAATTTTTCTATCGAAAAATATATGTGCGCTTCTCACAGTGGCCCTCCGGTGAAGGAAAACATCGTTAAGAAACCAATAACCCCCGCATGGTGGTAGAACATATCTAGTGTCCGCCTGGCCAGCTACCACCCTCAAGTCAGAAAATCTGTTGCCAAACATCTAATGTGTTCCGGCAGCTATCCTTGAGAGCCAGTTCCCATTCTAGTCCACTTCTCTATCTTCGACCGCATCATCACTTAGCAACAGGTGAGATAGTGGTCAAACGCTTGCCTATAAGATATTACAAAAAAAAATTCCCCACCTTTAGTCTATCTCGCTCACAGTTACCGTAAGAATATCTTATATGCAATAGCAACCTCCATTGTGTATAATCTTCTTGGGACTCTTCTACTAAAACTAGTACAATCTCCTATGTTTGGGGTATTTATCTCCATATCTCTGGTGATACTAATCAGATCTCGATAAAATTAAAATGGGACCACCTCGGAAACGTATCCTACCAATTAAAAAAAGAATCATTTGAATCCGTTCACAATTGATGGAGAAATCGCGTAACATACACAAAAAAAAAAAAAAAAAAAAAAAAAAAAAAAAAAAAAAAAACATACAGACGAATTGAGAACCTCCTCCTTTTTTGTGAAGTCGGTTAAAAATAGACAGTTATATATATATACATAGATGGTTTTTTAAACGACCTTAATTATTTAATTCTAGAATTGAATAATTTTGTTCTGATGCCATAGGATATGATAATATCGTTTAAAAACTAAAAAAGAACCGACTTAAATGCCGCGCTATTCATTTTCAGTACCAATTTTGAGATGTTTATCTCAATATCTCTGGAGATACTTATCAGACCTCAATAAAATTACCATGATACCACACTTGGGATATCTCCTTTCGAACAAAAAAATAATAATCAAAATCGGTTCATAAATGACGAAGTTATCCGCGAACAAACATTAAAAATATATATATATATACGGTCGAATTGAGAAACCCCCTTCTTTTTTTAAAGTCGGTTAAAAAGGAAGGATATTTAGAAAGAGCTGGTATCAGGGTTGCAGTAATGCAATCTGCAGAAACAAAGGCTACGTTGCGGTGACAATACGCCCTATCGGGTTGCACTCGTATAACGTCACACAATGCCTTGTTTACTAAAACTATGCGTACGTGTTTATACTACAGGAAAATATTATATTCTTCATTATTTACCTACTAGATAGTGACTCAAAGTGTTAGCTGAAGAATTTTTGAAACAGTTATTGTTAAAAGAGTTTTTATTGAAACTATTTTAAGTAATACGTCTAATTTATAAGAAAGCTTTTTGAATCAACAACAATAATTACTAGTGGTTCTGGGAGTACAGTATATACCTCGCGAGTCTTTATAACCATACAAAAGCCGGATATGCTTTATTTTAATACGAATTCAAGTCCGAAATATCGATTTGCGCAACATTATAAATGAAGAAAGCCCAATTTTAAATCAAATTGCAGGTGCTTGAATTTTCCAATAGGCTTTACCTACGTACTTACGCTTTTGAGTTTGAGAACAATAGGGGTATGAGTTTTTACGATTACTCACATTCCCTTGGTTCTAGGAGGTCGAATCTGGTGTCTAAGTACCTTGTGAAGGCGGAAAGGACTGCGTAGTCTGATAGGTATAGGTAGGTATACATTCACCGTAAAAAGAAATTTAAAAATTGAAATCCATCCAGATATAACGCTACAAAATTATTCCCGCCATTCCCCCCTCCACTCCTCCTTTTTGGATATTTTTTCGCAACATCTTGTTCAAAATTACGTCTTAGTGTGCCTCTCAAATTTGATTGAAATGGACGTCAGATAACACTACGCTACAGCAAACATCCCCTCTCTTCCCCCCTATTTTCCCTCTAGTCAAAACTTATATAAATCAAAGAATTTGTGTGCCAATTTTCGTTAAAATTGGTTGAAAAATACGACCTGTAAGCGAGAACAGACAGACGGACAAAAGCATTTTTGGTCAATCTCGAAACTGAGACACTGCGCTCGCTCGGTCAATAAAATGTGAAAGTCGGTTTGCATATTTGTTTGTTTGTTACCTCTTTACAATATAACGGCTCGACCAATTTAGCTGAAATTTTGCACATTATCCACTACGAAAGAATAGGATATTGGATAGTTTACAACGCGGGTAAGCCGCGATACTCAGCTAGTACAATGTTTTTGTCTAGTCTAAGCAGAGGTTTTTACTACGGAGAGCTTTAGCGTTATAATATTACCTACCGCGAGTATTGTGTGGGAAACTCTCCTAGGTACTTGAAAAGAGAGTACCTATGTACTTACTGAAAGGTTGAAAGCCGAGAAACAGATATCGTGAGATTTGCTTAGGATCTGAACATGTCGTGTGTTTGTCCATATTGTTATCTCTCATTATCATCTCCATATTTTTTTTTTGAGGAAAATGGAATGCTCCACTATTTTCAAGCAACACCTCCAGTTAGTAATAAATCCATCATTTCCCTTTTTGAAATGTATTAACTTACGTCTCACGGAAAAAACACGTTTTTCCTCCTACAGAGTAGTACGTCATGTCATATTTCAAACACAGTACTTTAGTTTAAGTTAGTTGGCAGGCAACGTTAAGTAACATGTCTAAATATACAATATCCTGTCGAGTTTGAACAATAACACGCATTCATTAGACTTAAGAACCTCGCGATAAGAATGGAAATGAGCCACGTGTTTTATTTTGTAACTACAGCTCCTGATTGTTTTAACGACTATGCTTTTAAACTTTATTTTGTAAGTAATTTTTTGATACAACTGCATTTTTTAATAAATATTTATAAATTTTAGGCTAGCATTTGACCACTATCGTGATAAGCGATGATGTGCCAGACCAGCGACCTCTCGCTTAGAAGTCAAGCCATCAACGGTGTCTCTCAATAATAAGGAACGTTTCGTAAATTTTATTAAAAACTTAAAATACTTAATGGAAATGGAAATTCCATACAGAAGTATAGGTATACACCTAACAGTACGCTACGCGTGTAATGTTCAGTAGCAAGTTTGAGTTTCAATCTTCATATCTCTGAAGATACTCATCATATCTTAATAAAATATACTAAAAGACCACCCCAGGCTCCTAAGGTTTTAAATAGACAAATAAGAAAAAAAAACACTCTCTACGTTTCACAGTTGATGAAAAACCGCGGAAATAAAATAATGGAGCCAAAAAATAATCAGACACAGTAACTACTTTTAGCAAAGAATTAAAAAGAAGACATCAGCGTTATTCTCGATTCATTGTAAAAGATACATAATCCGCAATTACACTCAATTGCTACGTTTAACCCAATTTACCCAAAATTTTAATGAAGCGAAAAGTACAAATGGTGACGTCAACAACAGTCGTTCTAACCATTTGCATACGAGAACCTTAGCACTTAGAAGATAGGGTTGAAATTAGATCAGATTTAGGACTTTGATTCCATGGTCATGTGTTGAAGCGGAATAACCAATTAAAGTGCGCCGGCGCATCGCAGACGAAATACACCCGTTAGAATTACTGTTACAGTTTGTAGCTAATATGGTCTTGGTACTGAAGCTTTAATGAGGACACTGAATTTAATTTCCTGTTATTTATTATGCATGCACATGTTATAGCTATGTTTACGTTTGTTTACTTGGTTTGAAGGAAGGAGCTAAGCTTACCTTAGCAAATATATCTCTAAGGTCTTACGATTAATAACATAATCAGCATCTACGTGCGCGATCTCAGTACTCTTCAATTGTTTTCTGATCGCGTCTGGGTGAACCAGTAGTCGGCACAAATACTACTGCGCCATCTGATCGCCAACTAGATCGCGCACGCAGGACGCTGCGATGTGTCCGTACCTTAAATGTTTTTTCGATATATAATCTTAAGCAATTAATTGCGGGTTCAAGTCCCGTTGGTACGATGAAATTTTGGATTGTGTTTAACAATTTACAAAAATATTAAGTGTGTAACACTTCAAAGAAAACATAATAAATGAATGTCGTGTTACCTTTTAGATGAACTTAGTTTAGGCTTTTAAGAACGTAATAAATGAATACAAAAGAGATATTAAGTTTATTAATGTATTATGGCAATACAGATATAGAATAAAAGTTGGTAAAAATGGTTTTTGGAAATATATACACTTTTTTATGTTGCTTGTAAGCCTACATTTCTGAACGCACGCATATTGGACAATCAATAAATATGTCAAACAATTATCATTACTGACAATATTTACTTTTTTTTAATCTACATGACTGGAATTCACAAAAACTTGAAGAATTTTTACTTGACTTAATACTTGACACTGGCTAAATACACTAATCGCGTGGACCCATAATTATACCAAAAAAAATTACGCGATAGTCCGAATATTGTAATGCTATGCTATCCACACATGGGAAGCATTTTTATACTTGACACTGGCTAAATACACTAATCGTGTGGAGCCATAATTATACAAAAAATAAAATATGGCGGAACAAACAATTGAACATCAAAATGATTGGCAGTTTTTAAACCCTATGTACCTATGTATGAATAATCCGAGATTGAGACAGAATTATAAATGACATTTACAAAATATAAAAAAATATAAGTTAAAATATCTTAAATTCTGACATCTAATTATTTGTTTTTTATTATTGTCTCAATTATTAACACGTTAATTCAATGATGATTTATTTTCTAATTTAATATTTAATTTGAGATTTTATTTTAATTGTAATATGAGTAATAATTTTAATGTAACCTGAAAATTTGTTAACTATCCTAGTTCTTTCACATGCCATTACATGGCGAAATAGATGGTCTAATATGATTTTCCAACTTTGTTTACTCTATTTCATGTGAAATAAACTCATTTCATTTCATTTCATTTCAACCCAGGAACATTTTGGCAAAATATTTTATCTTATATAATTTTTTTAGGTCAATTATTGATTGTTTTTAATACTTATTATCCTATTCCTGACAAAGATAATTCCAGAAATACAAAAATCATAAAAATTGGCCAGCCGTTCTTGAGTTATAAGTGTAGTAACTAACACAACTTTCTTTTATATATATAGATGATAATATATTTCGAAAACACAAGTAAAAGGTTTGACACAGTTAAGCTTATGAACTAAACATAGCTTGTGTTGAGCACTGAAACACACACTAGGACGATCCTGTGTTGTGTGGTTCAGTATCTTCCTATAATTAATAATACATGTACAAAAAACTTAGGAAATGTTATATACTTTAAATAGTACGTGTACGCTTTATAAAGCAAAGTGAGTAACGGATATATGTTTTACCGATGGACGTATTTAAAAGAGTTCGTCATCATCATCACCACATTACATCATTCTTCTCGCGGTCGTAACCGCATTACCGCAGGGAACAGCCAATACGTAAGTATATGGCCATTAAAGGAAATCTACTAAAGGAGATTGAAATTTCAACTTGAAATTAAATCTTTGTCGGTTGCCGGTGTCCACCGTGTCTATATCTATCTATCCACCGTGGGTCACGGTAATCTATAACATACCGTACCGTGGTAAACAAACGACAACTGATTATATAGGTGGTAGGTATAGGTGGTATAGTGATGGGTAGTCGACTTGTCGCTTAGTAAATAGGAACAGTGTTTATTTGCACTGTTCGCTTAAAGAGGTAAAGCATTTTATTTGTTTTTTTATAAGATTAACACGAAATAACTTACCCACGAGTATGTAAGTACGAGGCCGAGGAGCCTAGGAAAACAAAATGAAATCATCATGGGTATCCATGTCGGTCATAAATTACCATGGGGCTCAGGCTATTTGTTACATCATAGACCTCTAAATTGGTCTCTTTAATGATTTATATAAATAGTTTCTATTTCAATAAAAATATTTAGGAATTGTTATAATACTGCCATCAGTATAATCGCGAAGAAACATGGAAGGAAAATATCTGTTTAGTACATTTTCTGAACAGGTATCACGGAAATCTCGCGAATTTCGTATTCCATGTAGCCTTAAAAGAATTAAACATTATCAGTTCAACAGATCAAGAGAGTTCACGGAACATGACACCCAACAACCAATCAAGAATTTCGCGAATCGATTGCACTGTAAATATCGATATTCCATGAAACTCGTATTGAAAATAAAAATAATGCAAATGTAGGTAACGGTCACTTGAAACCAGTCGAGTTGGATGCCTCAGCTGTTGGCTGAGTCATTGAGTCATGACCGCGAACGGAATTGTGAATGAGGTCTGAGACTACGAATACATTCAACCTAAACCTGCAGGTTTAGGTACACATACTACATACCTACTACTTAGATTGCATTGTATCCAAAAATTAGCAAGCATGGTTTTTTCCTCATTGCAGATAGAAATGACGGGTCATTATCTAACGACTGCAGCTCGTTGGTCAACGATCTCTGTACATACTACTTTGTTCCAATTTAGATTCCGCAGATAAATTCCAACATCTCACATATGATGCGTGGTACACACCGGACCGAACGAACGAGAACGAACGAGAACGAACGCTGAATGGAGGGAGATGGAGCTATACGCCTGTATAGATGCGTCTTCTTCCATTTGCCATTTATTCGCCTTCGTTCCCTTGGCGTGGACCCAGCATGAGAAGCAAGACTCAGGTGCCTGCTGCAAAAGGTACCAGAGCCCGCTACAAAAGATACCAAGGCCCACTACAATTTAAAAGGTACCAGGCCCCGCTACAAAAGGTATCCGGTCCCGCTACAAAAGGTACCAGGCAGGACCCATTGCAAAAGGTACCAGAGCCCGCTACAAAAGATACCAAGGCCCACTACAATTTAAAAGGTACCAGGCCCCGCTACAAAATGTATCCGGTCCCGCTACAAAAGGTACCAGGCAGGACCCATTGCAAAAGGTACCAGCGCCAGCTGCAATCACACGCAACGACGCTCCAGGGTGATTCTCCCTGATTAAAATGGTGATGGTATAAACTCTAAAGCTTCGACTCTAAGATTTCTCTTAGGATCTCTTGGCGCTAGCTTGCCGCTAGCTTTCTACCCTCCAAAAACTTAGGGTTGAGATGTGATACTCGTACCCGTCAGCCGATCCATGGCCAATAGCGTAAGCTGGTACAAAACCAAAGTAACTTCCCTAATGTTTATTATTAATGTATGATCCAGTTCCTCAATGATGATTACAAAATGCGCAGCACGGCACGTGACTTGGAATTTCATAACATCAGTGCCATACAGACCGACATGTTGTTTGAAAAACATTAATATTGATAACCACGCGCCGCGCTCTCTACGGATTTATTATCAGAATTTGTTTAAACCTACTTCAAAATAGGAGGAGGTTCTACAGTCGTTTGTATTTTTGTATTTGTGTTACTTCAGAATTCGCGTCACTTATTAACCGATTTGGAAAATTCCTTTTCTGCTTGAGGTAGTTTTTCCCCATTTGGTGCCATTGTACAATTCATTGAGATGTAATTTCTATCTTCTGAGATTTGAAAATATATTATATATTCCATGTATATTATCTCAATTATGGAATATATTCTTTTTGTTAATCATGCATGAAATAATAATTTGGTAATGAAAATCAGCGAAGTTATTAGATGAATTATGAATGTACATAAACGACTTAAGACTTCGTAATGAAGATAATAAAGCTTTACTTATTAAAAAAGTAAATTTTGAAGAATTTTACTCAAAAAAAACACCTCAAATTTAAAAGTTTGCTCTCAACTCTTCGATTCAACGGTAAAGCAAATGTCACTTTTTCTAAGCCCCGTGCTAACCTTGATCTTTACTTTACCAGGTATGTTATGAAAAAGTGTGAGTGCGAGTGCACGCGCCAAGGAGCGACCGTTAAACATGTGGCCGGGACAGCTGCAGACACACCTGCCGGGATCTACAAGGTACTAACAAAGGAGTTCTTAAACGCGGGGAGATCTGTTGCGTTATTCTCAATCATTCGAAAGCAAATTTGAATTCGGAACCTCACCTTCGACTTGGATCTCTGCTATTCACAATGCTCCGATCGGTTACTTTTGACATTTCGATTCGAAAAAATCAGTGATTCTAATCGGAAAGGTTGCCGCGACCAAACAGCTCACGGAATAATAAATATTCGAAATTCAAAATGACGCTTCCGAATATGACCATGACTATGCTTGCTTGTACTCTGTAGACGAGTTGAAGGAAGTATATGTAGTAGACATAGTCAGGTAGACTTGAGATGTGTAAAGGCGGTACGAAATTTCACTGGACACTGTCCTTTTTTTAAACCTAGATGTACAAAGCCGTAAACTAGGCTACCTATGTCCTGCATTTTAATAAAATTGACTGAGCCGATTCGAGAAGACAAAACTAATAGATAGATATATTGTATTTCTTGCTAGATGTACATAAGTATTTGTGATGACTATTGATAATGCATAATACATATTATATAGCATTTTCGAAATCGCAGCTCTATGGTAATTTAACAAAAATAAATTGACACGACCATCACCTTTTAAAAGTTAAACAGTCATTCAGAACACAAATTATAAAGCCAGCAATTTGAAGACCACATTCTAAAAGTCTCTATTCCAAAAAGTAAACAAACAAACAAGATGTGGCGAACAAACTCATTCTGGACCGATCCTAAATGTAAATAGCGTGGCCCGGGAGTGTTTGCCAACACAACATTGTAAAATTGTGCCAACACCCTACGGATTCCTTGAAATTTCGGACCTCAGCGAAGTTCTGTGACCTAGCTATGCTACAGAAGTTATTTTATAAAGTACCGTACATACGATACATACGCTCAATATTAAACATCAAAATTCGCCAGTCAATAAATACACTGGCCAAGTGCGAGTCGAACTCGTACACGTAGGTTTCTGTACTACAGTACAATAATTAATAAAATTTGCCGAAACGTTCTTGTACGGGGACCTCCTTTAATTTTCAGCTTTATTCTGCTTTTAAACCAACTTCCAAAAAGGAAGATTCTCAATTCGCCTGTATGTTTTTTTTGTGTATTTTACGCGATTACTCCGTCAATTGTGATCCGATTTGAAAGATTATTTTTGTAATCGGTAGGGTACGTTTCCGAAGTAGTCCCATTGAAATTTCATTGAGATCTGATAAGTATCTCCAGAGATATGACGATAAACGTCTCAAACTTGCTACTGATATTGACTCGCGGGGCATGGAAGTCGGTTGTTTTAGTTTTTAAACTTTTTAATCTTAATATATAGTATTTTTGTTATAGCGGCCAACAAACAAAAGATCTTGACAAGTTTGTCAAATGATTAGGGATTAATTGAAATACGAGAAAGCTGGCGTAAGCCGGTACGACACTAAAGACTTGTCGAATTTCTAAACTAAATATACAAAACACGCTATCTACTAAAGCGGGTAGTACGGCAAATACATAAGTAATTTATATTTATTTAATAATTGAGATAGTTTAAAAACTGAAACAACCGACTTCCATGCCCCGCGAGTCAATTTCAGTTGCAAGTTTGAGACGTTTATCGTCATATCTCTGGAGATACATATTAGATCGCGATGAAATTACAATGGAATCACTTCGGAAATGTACCCTACCGATTAAAAAAATAATCATTCGAATCGGTTCACAATTAACGGAGTAATCGCGTAATCTACATAAAAAAAAGACGTGTGGCACTCGGAGACTGCCGCGGAATTTCTGGATTCGGTCTCCACGCTCAAGGCCCGCGATAGAAGCTATGCAATAGCTTAAAAAAAAACATACAGACGAATTGAGAACTTCCTCCTTTTTGGAAGCGGTTGAAAAATACGCGATGTATTATACTAATTGTGTCAGTAACAGCATGAAGCAAACTAAGATAATATAACTACCTAGCTATTCGTATAGATAGATTAACACTTTATTGCTCATTAGAATAGAGAGGTATTTACAATTACTTAAAAACTAAATGTACAATCGGCGGCCTTATCGCTAAACAGCGATCTCTTCCAGGCAACTGGGAGACGATTGGAGATACATCATTATTAATATCGATGGTAGTGTGTCTATAAGAAATCATGTTTAGTACAAGAACATATACCACAAGTAAACTATACAGAAGGACAAGTCGATATACGAATAAGGACGCCTCCGACCTTGCCGGTTCACGATCACATTTCTAGGAATCCGGGCCGATACTCCGCCCAATTGCGGAGATCTACTTATGAAATTCTTCACTGTATTTGTCTGGGACCCGGGGCTTCAGTTTTATGGTACTTTGGATATATGATCGACGATATCATGTAAGCTCCTCCCTGCTTCTATATTTTCTAAGCTATACGTAGGCGTAGAATTATTATACTGAATTTACATTTTTACTCCATTCGTATTAATGACAGAACTATATATTCCTACACTTGATCTCTGTTGGTGGTGCTAAATGACTGCCTGCTGCTGCTAAGCATGACGATTGATGCGGTATATTATTATACAATATTTCAAGAGTGTGGATGATCTGAGTAAAGGGGGGGAAGGGGGCGTGTCGGAAGTGGCTTGAAATGGTTCGTTGGCATATCACACGGCTGGCGTTGCTTCTCTCCGATCTTGGTGATAAGTTTCAATTAGAACTAGATTAAAACTATTACAAACAACTAAGTAGACAAGTGAACACTTGATAGGTTTAACAATGGACGGTCTTATTACTCAGATAAATCTCTACGTAACTAAACATGCTCATAATCATAAACATAATAATGTATTGCAGAAATGTAGTACAAAAGATGGTGAGATAAAGAAATAATGTATGATCGTACAAAACGAAAAAACCGACTTCACATGCCGCGATAGTTAAAGTACTGGCTAGTTATAATCATGTCATCTAAGTATAAAAATTTGCTTATATTGTTTATCTCCATATCTCTGGAGATAATTGTCATAGCTCTATAAAAGTTGAATGGGATCAAACGGGAGGCATAATCTCTCAAAGAAAAAAATATTTTTTCTAATCGGTTAAGATTTAACGGAGTTCTGAGGTAACAAACATTTTAAAAAATGCTATATAATTTTTGTAAAGTCGGTTAATAAAGCTCTTACATTCTACCAATTTACATGGGAATGCAATTGGTTAAATGGCTGCTTAGGCTACAATTTCTGAAGAAATGGCCTGGCCTTATATTAAAACATTACATTTCAAGGCAATCCGGTATGGATTGAATTATAATTTAACGGCCTTACTAATAAAGTTTTTTTCACTCTGTACACACGTTGTATACCACAAAAGCTGACCAATAAAAATATTTTTGACGTAAGCGTAGGATAAAGTTGGTATACAGATGTGCCATTATCAAAGGAGGCCGTCCATTTCTTAAACAGCCTGGGACCCTTGTTTAGAGAGTGTGTTAAGAATTAAAATGGCGAATTTTTCTATTATCAGCTGATATGGACATAGTAACTTTTATTGAATCTGTGTCTAGTATTCTGTAAAAAAACGTTTTGATTCTTCAAACTTCAAAAAGTATGCTGTCATTTGAGGATCGTTTGCATGTGTTAGATTTGTTCTAATTGAAATGGATTACATAAATTATTTCGACATATTTGACCATTGGGAGATAGAAGAGGCAAATAAAAAAATCGAAAACATTATGAAGTCCGTGCAGATCCATTATTTTGAACAATTCAGATTTTACATTTTAAATACAAATTACAGGTTTACGAAAAGCTATGCGGAAGAAACTAAACGCAGTGATTACATTCTCTTTGGAAATTGACAATTTATTCAAAGATGGCTACAATCATGTTTATATTGTAGCCATGGAGACTAGCGGTCTCCATGGCTACAAAAAATGTAAAATCTGAATTGTTCAAAATAATGGATCTGCACGGACTTCATAATGTTTTCGATTTTTTTATTTGCCTCTTCTATCTCCCAATGGTCAAATATGTCGAAATAATTTATGTAATCCATTTCAATTAGAACAAATCTAACACATGCAAACGATCCTCAAATGACAGCATACTTTTTGAAGTTTGAAGAATCAAAACGTTTTTTTACAGAATACTAGACACAGATTCAATAAAAGTTACTATGTCCATATCAGCTGATAATAGAAAAATTCGCCATTTTAATTCTTAACACACTCTCTAAACAAGGGTCCCAGGCTGTTTAAGAAATGGACGGCCTCCTTTGATAATGGCACATCTGTATACCAACTTTATCCTACGCTTACGTCAAAAATATTTTTATTGGTCAGCTTTTGTGGTATACAACGTGTGTACAGAGTGAAAAAAACTTTATTAGTAAGGCCGTTAAATTATAATTCAATCCATACCGGATTGCCTTGAAATGTAATGTTTTAATATAAGGCCAGGCCATTTCTTCAGAAATTGTAGCCTAAGCAGCCATTTAACCAATTGCATTCCCATGTAAATTGGTAGAATGTAAGAGCTTTATTAACCGACTTTACAAAAATTATAAAGCATTTTTTAAAATGTTTGTTACCTCAGAACTCCGTTAAATCTTAACCGATTAGAAAAAATATTTTTTTCTTTGAGAGATTATGCCTCCCGTTTGATCCCATTCAACTTTTATAGAGCTATGACAATTATCTCCAGAGATATGGAGATAAACAATATAAGCAAATTTTTATACTTAGATGACATGATTATAACTAGCCAGTACTTTAACTATCGCGGCATGTGAAGTCGGTTTTTTCGTTTTGTACGATCATACATTATTTCTTTATCTCACCATCTTTTGTACTACATTTCTGCAATACATTATTATGTTTATGATTATGAGCATGTTTAGTTACGTAGAGATTTATCTGAGTAATAAGACCGTCCATTGTTAAACCTATCAAGTGTTCACTTGTCTACTTAGTTGTTTGTAATAGCTTTAATCTAGTTCTAATTGAAACTTATCACCAAGATCGGAGAGAAGCAACGCCAGCCGTGTGATATGCCAACGAACCATTTCAAGCCACTTCCGACACGCCCCCTTCCCCCCCTTTACTCAGATCATCCACACTCTTGAAATATTGTATAATAATATACCGCATCAATCGTCATGCTTAGCAGCAGCAGACAGTCATTTAGCACCACCAACAGAGATCAAGTGTAGGAATATATAGTTCTGTCATTAATACGAATGGAGTAAAAATGTAAATTCAGTATAATAATTCTACGCCTACGTATAGCTTAGAAAATATAGAAGCAGGGAGGAGCTTACATGATATCGTCGATCATATATCCAAAGTACCATAAAACTGAAGCCCCGGGTCCCAGACAAATACAGTGAAGAATTTCATAAGTAGATCTCCGCAATTGGGCGGAGTATCGGCCCGGATTCCTAGAAATGTGATCGTGAACCGGCAAGGTCGGAGGCGTCCTTATTCGTATATCGACTTGTCCTTCTGTATAGTTTACTTGTGGTATATGTTCTTGTACTAAACATGATTTCTTATAGACACACTACCATCGATATTAATAATGATGTATCTCCAATCGTCTCCCAGTTGCCTGGAAGAGATCGCTGTTTAGCGATAAGGCCGCCGATTGTACATTTAGTTTTTAAGTAATTGTAAATACCTCTCTATTCTAATGAGCAATAAAGTGTTAATCTATCTATACGAATAGCTAGGTAGTTATATTATCTTAGTTTGCTTCATGCTGTTACTGACACAATTAGTATAATACATCGCGTATTTTTCAACCGCTTCCAAAAAGGAGGAAGTTCTCAATTCGTCTGTATGTTTTTTTTTAAGCTATTGCATAGCTTCTATCGCGGGCCTTGAGCGTGGAGACCGAATCCAGAAATTCCGCGGCAGTCTCCGAGTGCCACACGTCTTTTTTTTATGTAGATTACGCGATTACTCCGTTAATTGTGAACCGATTCGAATGATTATTTTTTTAATCGGTAGGGTACATTTCCGAAGTGATTCCATTGTAATTTCATCGCGATCTAATATGTATCTCCAGAGATATGACGATAAACGTCTCAAACTTGCAACTGAAATTGACTCGCGGGGCATGGAAGTCGGTTGTTTCAGTTTTTAAACTATCTCAATTATTAAATAAATATAAATTACTTATGTATCTTACGAAACTAAAGCTATTAGGCGATTAAGGATATTTCTATATTCATAGTTTTATACAAATCTAGACGCTGTGGCATCTTGGAGCTTTCAGAGTTATGTAGTCTACAATATAACAATACGGATTTCATTCCGATCTCCGCGGCGATGTTGAAGACGTTCGACTTACTGTGGTGATATCTAGATTGTCCACAAATCGATTACAGAAATGTCAACCCCACCGATTCTATCCTAGATTGTTTCCAAGTAACTGACGTTTTCCGTTTAAAGCTTGAGTTTGTGGCAAGCGTGTCTAACGCTTGTCAGGAAGAAATCGAGGTAGGTGATAAGACCGCCTGTTGTATTTACTTTATGCTAGCTATATTCTGCATTGTATCTTTTATGCTACATCAATATCGTAACTGATAGGTTGATGTGAAATCCTTTATTACTCAGATCGCTACTTTTTAAAAACAACGTTGCACTTCAGGAGTGCCAGCCGTTGTGTATTTGGTCTACTCTCCCTCAGTCTTACTAATTTTCGATCAGATCACGTGTCCTGACACGAGTTTAACATTTTTTAACCATCCCAAAAAAAGTTTCTACTCCCCCACTGTTTTACGAATTTTCGATCAGGTCACGTGTTCTGCCGCGAGTTAAAGAAGTTTATACTTCAAAAAAAGTCCCCCGCCGCGTCTTTCTATCTGTTGGCGATAATCTCAGATCTATAGACAGAGTGATTTTTGAGGAAGTGAGATAATTTATTAAGGTTTTGTGTAATTTTTATTAAATATGTCGATGATTGTTGGAGATGTTAATTCATACTCGACGCAACATGCTGATGCAGGAAATGTTGGCATATCTGCTCTACCCGTGCGAAGCCGGGGCGAGACGCTAATATTACATATGATTATTATGGTTTAGCGCTCATAATTTATAAGAGTTTATTCATTATTAACAAAAGCTCATATATGTATCTCATAGTTAAACCAAATGCCTGTCAAGATATATTATAATACTAGAAATTATATTTACTAGATAAATATTCAGAGTCAAATATAAAATAAAAACTAAGCATCGCATCACACTAATTTTAGGATCTAGAGTTCTAGTAATATGAAGCTTGTGAACACCAATTTAAATTGTTTAGAAAGCTATATGAATATATCATATAGCCCCGTATATAAAACTCAATACTTTATAGGTACCCGGGTTGTTGACGCCAAGGCCGTGTCCTTGGCAACTCCTGTATGACTCGTGTCGTCTATCGATTTACAATCTACCCTCCAACACCACCACCTTAACACAAGGACTTAAAGTCCATAATTGCAAGTTTAAAAAAGTACCGTTGACAACGACATAATTAAATTGCTTCAAAAGACCTCTGAAAGTATGGACTTTTGGAAACGTTCTTCAAAACTGGAGTTCTACCAAGTTTTCTTTAGGGGTTGGCTTCGTATTGATACTTTCGGTTAATTTGGGAAGTTGGACCATCCATCTTAATTAAAGTAATTCTTGGAAGAGACAGGAAGGCATAATTATCATTGTCGTTTCCTTTTTTCGGTGTCGTGGCTTAGATGGACAGTTTTATTGGGTGTTATGGCCCTCTCTCGTCGATTAAAAATTGAGTTAAATAAACGTTAAAGCTAGATAGATTTGGTTTTATGGCAAAAATCGTTTTTAATTGGTAAGACTGCTCTGATTTACTATAGTGTAAGTTTTTATTGTAGGTATATTACTATCTAGCTAAGATTTGTTTGCAAAAATAGTGTTAATCTTCCTATGTTCAAATTTATCACAGTAGAATTCGTAATCCTAGTAAGTCTTAGATAAATACAATTTCTGTTAGCGTTTACGCCAAACGCAGTTGAAGTGAGAACGCAAGTGATAATTGAAGGATATTAACATTTTTTGTGCAAAAATAAATTTCTTTCCTATACACTTTGAAGTTGCCTTTGGCGTAAACGCTAACAGAACTTGTGCTTTGTCTGGGTGGGGTTGCTTGTACTTTATCTACCGGCTATGCTACAACGTCTACGAGTGCTACGCGTAGTACTCTACGAAAACCTTAAATTGTAATATGACTCATCATTACAAAATGTACTAAAAAGAATAACGTGTAAGAAAGATTTACTTTTTTCACTTTAAATAACAAAAAATAATAGTGTTTTTCTGAAATATTATCAAGATTATTTTATTTAAAGTGAATTGTCAGTTCAGAGACGGAGATGGCGAGACGATCTGGAGTCGCATATAAAAGATTGGACCACAATAGCCCAAAAACGCGAGACGTGAAGAAGAGCCTTTGCCCTGCAGTGGGACAGTTCTGGCTCATAATAATTGTCAGTTCGTAACAAGATTATCGTTATTTATCGGTTGTACTAACTTCAGGTGTTTGACCTACGATTAAATATATTTTCAATATTACTGACATACTGGACGATGGCAAAGAGTAGCTAAGACATATAAGGTAGATGTTAAATGATATCAAAATCTTTTTAATTAGAATTATAGTCTCTAGCGTTATGGAGCTTTTAAAAAGCTTTTATCAAACGGTTTCTAATCCAAAGCGAAAATTCTGTTTTCTGTTAATTTTTCCAACGTTGGATGAAAAAACTTTAGATCAAATTGAATTCAGATATTTAAAGGGCTGCAATGATGTCTAGTAAATGAACATAATGAAATTTGGAAATACAAAAAGTGTTGAACTAATTTTGAAGAATACTATTACTGCTCAAGTATGCCTAAATCACATACATATATTTTAATAATATAAAGTAGCGAACTAGCTGGCGGTCCACCTAATGGTAAGTGGTCACTGCCACCTGTCGACAACTGCAATCCCCAAGGTATTGCCAGTATGTCGCCTTCTCTCATTAGTGAGAACTCTTATAACTCTTCGTTTGAAGGCATTCAGATTGTACTTTGGTGGGAAAATATTTGTAACTTACTAGTAATACATGAATTTACAATCCTTGACCGCATCATCACTTACCAACAGATGAGATAGTGGTCAAACGCTTGCCAATATGCTATTTAAAAAAAACTACTGGTTGCACTCCGGGAGTGCCGGCAGAAGTGAAAACTTGAACAATAACGTTGTGCATTTGATCTACTCACCCTTTGTTTTAAGAATGTTCGATTAGGTCACGTGTCCTGACGCGAGGTCCTGACGCAAGTTTAACATTTTTTACCCATCCCAAAAAGTTGACAATGCCGATTAAGAAGTGTTTACTTCAAAAAAACAACGGGTTGTACTACGGGAGTGCCGGCAGAAGTGAAAACTTGAACATTAACGTTGTGGATTTGGTCTATTGGTCCCGTCCCAAAATAAGTTTACAACTTCGCTAAAGAAGTTTTCACTTCAAAATGTTTTTTAAATGACTCAATTTCGAAGCTCGTGTGACACGCCGCGAGTCGCAGTCGCAGCTTTCCTAGCCGTTCCTGGATAAAGACTCTCAAATTGAGTCGAAACGCTCCGGTCAGAGCATATCCGAAAAATAAACTTGAGTGAAGGCCGGTTAGCATAAAAAGCAAATATGAATAACTCCGAATGATTAACTTACGTAATAAGTAGTCATAGATGGCGCCACCAATGCATAATTGGGTTAACAAATGCAATCCACTAATTTCGTCGTAACGATACTTCGCACCGTGGCTTAATTGGCAAAGCACCGGAACATGTCATTCCGGAGGTTGCGGGTTCAAGTCCCGTCGGTACGATGAAATTTGGATTGTGTTTAACAATTTACAAAAATATAAAGTGTGTAACACTTCAAAGAAACATAATATATGAATAACTCGTTATAATTTAAAAACTCAGAACAGTGTTCCATATACTATTCTTGAGCTTGAAGTTTTACAAACTAAGTGCCTTATTGGATAGATTTAATGGTGCTTACGATGTCTTTGTATATTTTAATGGTTTTGGATAACATGATAGGTAAGCAATTTTTGCCTGGTGGTAAGCAATGTCGTCACCTTATAACAATACGTGCAATTCTACTTACAAACTCTCCATATATAAGCACGAAATCATAAGCATGTGATGTACGCGCCATGAATCATCATAAATTAACATCAATTAGTAAAGTCATTCGAACATTGCCAGCTGTACTGGACTGCTTCAAGTCGGTCCATTTATTTGTGGTAAATGCAATGACCTAAATTAACCGCACGTACTTTATTGCTTTCATGATGGAACCGTATTCATATTACTGCATCCACCTAGTCGTTTACAGTATATTTGTAAATACGACAGCGACAGCGGTATAACTACAGACTTCGGAGTTCGGATTATAACGTAGTGTAATCCGGGGTCTGCGGGTAGAATGCACTGTTTTTTAGATAAGTCACACCAAATAAGTAAATTCGTCTCTTATTTCGTACCTGATAGGCTAGTGTTTGACCACTATCTCGCCTGGTAGTAAGCGATGACGTGGTCGAAGATAGTGAACACGCTAGGCCTAGAATACTGCCGAAACACCGTATGGTTATGGCGGCAGATTTTCTTCGTGATGGTAGTAAGTTAGGTAGCAAGCAATCAGGAGCGGCACATCAATATAGTAATATATCGAACATAGTCCTACTTACATAAGCTAATTATCCTACCAATATTATAAATGCGAAAGATTGTGCGTTTGTTATTCAATCACGATATTAAACACGATATAAGTAAATCTTTTGAATCATGGATTATCAAATAGGATACGTTTTATACACAGCTAGTATTTTGAATATAAGGAACTAGTTTAATCTCATGACCATTTCCCAACATACGGCCTATAATTTAATTGATTAGCTGGACTTTTCATAAACATTTTTGCACATAACTGTGCAGTATATAAGATAAACTCAGTTAAGCAGTTTAACCGTGATTTTAGTACATAGATGATGATGAAGAGTGATATAATATTAATAATAAAGCAACAATTTTATTTCGCAGTGGATATTTGAAGCCAGAAAAGTCCGTTGTAGAGGAACTGGTTTCATTTTATTAGCATAAACGTTAGTAGGTATCTTAAGTTTTATACATATATATTATTTTTATATTATAGGTATACTTAGTTGTAACACAGAAAGTTGTAGTACTTACAGAATAAATAATAGTACAAAGGTAGTAGTGGTAGTAGTGAAGTAGGTACCATAGTAATTTTAGATTTTTTTTCGAGGTTATAAAGCTGGACAATACTTGGGTTACCAATAATTATGAAATGACTCACTAGCCATTTCCATTCTACTTTTGCCTGCAATGGCATGATTGTGCTACTTTGATAATATACCTACTTCATGAAATTATGTTCTTACAGTTATTTGTTTAATTTATTTAAGGTGTACCAGTGTAGCTCTGATTTTCTGGATAATCGAATATCACAATGGATTTTAATATCATACTAGCAGCCCGCCCCGGCTTCGCACGGGTAGAACATATATGCCTACAAAATTTGCATCAGTTTGTTGCATCGAATATAAAATATTAACATATTTAACAACCATCGTCATATTTCATCCAATTTACACAAAACCTTAACGAATTATGCACCTAAACCTTCCTCATAAACACTCTGGCTATTGGTGAAAACCGCATGATAATCCGTTCAGTAGCTATTGAGATTATTGCGAACAGACAGACAGACGCAGTGATGAACTTTGTTTTATAATACTTACGTATTGATATTGGACGGCCCTTTGGCGTAAAGGATAGTTACCCTGATTCTGACCCGACGGTCGTTGGTTCTAATCCTAGCTATGTACCTACCAATGAAAGTTTTATGTGCATTCATGAATCATGAGTTTTCGTACAGTGGTAGTGGAATCATTAAATCTACCAAAAAGTTGCTTACCACCAAGGAGTACATCTGCCGCCGTAACCTTACGGCGTTCCCCGACGCAAAATGTAGCGGTAATATACGTTTAACGTGTGTATCTATGTGTCTGTCTGTAGCATCTTAGCACCTAACCGGATGAACCGATTTTGTTTTTATTATTGATAGTTTTTTTTTTGTTTGATAGATGTCTTCATCGAGAGTTTTCTTAGCTTTGATTCATGAAAATCGTTATAAAATTATGAGTAATTATTTGGATAAGGATTAATACTATATACTTGAAAATAGCCTTGGAAGTTATGTAATATTTTTTAACAAAAATTTTAAGATTAATATAGTTACTGTGAGTCAACCTTAAGAGATAGACATATGCTGTCGCGGACTTTTTTGTAGGTCTTATTAAGTTGTACAACTCTTGCACAGAAAATATTCTTTATCTATTTTCAATTAAGCAGCGTTCGTAAGAAACGTGTTTTTTCGACCGTTTATTTGCCGACTTAGGTTGCAAATTAGGTCTCCACGAATGTATCTTTGATTTAAACGGGATAATATATAGCCTATTTTCATTCCGAAAGTCCATTCTATGTATTAGTGAAAGAATTTTTTAAATCGGTTCTGTAGTTTTTGAGCTTACTCATTACAAACATACAAAAATACAAAAATACAAATGTTCTCTCTTTATAATATTAGTATAGATAATTTTATACATTGTCTGTTTCAGATTTAAGTGAGCTTACCTTGATTAGTTCGATTGATATTTCATTTTAAGTATTTTTAGGAGCAAGTAAATGATTTAAGTATGTACATTCTACATACATATATCGATAATTTACTCCATATTGATAAGATTAACATAAACTAAGCATACATTAGGCATACAGCATAGGCTATAGAAAAGATAATAATACTACGTACTCTGGCTACATAGGCTAATAAAATAACATACCATTACCAAATACTTACGTAGGTACTCAATAATCGTGTCAATATAGATACATTTAATACTTACTTACTAATAAGCTTAGCTAAGCTAAACATAAAATCAAATGTTCTTATGTAAATAAAGTTCCAATTTGTTCATCTATGTACCTATGTATGTAAGTAAATATTTACTTACATTAAATTTAAGACTTACTTACTTGACTCAAAATAAGTATAATAAGTAAGTAAAATAATTATTTATTTAACAATAAAACATTTTTTTCGAATAATAACGTAACGAAATCTGTCCTTCGATTATAAAAAGCGTCTGATGAGTATTTCATTATTTATTTGATATCATTCAGAAAATTAAGAGTTATACTTAAATTAAAAAAATATTGAAGCTCTCTAATGCTTATTTTGTATTTAAGATTTTTTTTAAAAGAGCGAACAATTTCTAAGCTTTTAACGCTCCGCGAGCTTTCGTAATTTTATGAATAAATGAATACTTACAGCTGCTAGAAACATGACATTCGTTCAGGACACACTGGTAGATGATCCAGGACTCCAGTTCAATCATTGTAGACGCAGTCATCTTCACAAAATTTAAAGAGCAACACTATGAATTTATTTATTTAGTTTTTCGTATATATTTTTATTTCACTATTTTATTTCGTCTTTTCAATAATTTTGTATAATCTCTCAACACTGACAGCCGTGAATTTTCAGTGAGTGTCTTTTGAAATTTCAATGTGTAAATAATTATTCGCGCAATTTTTATCGCTGAATGTTGTTTTGATAGGACAGCCCACGGTTTCCGATACGAATGCTTTGATTGTGTTTCCGAGCTGTATCGGCCCGCCCGACGACAGGAACCCGGAAATTAAATAGGTGCTGCCAGTATTGGAAGCTACATCTCCCTGAAAACGCTCTAATTGACATAATATAATGCATATCAAACTTTGCTATTCAATCTAAAATGGATAGAAATACACATCATATCACATTCTATTCTGACCACTACCACTTAAATAGGTACATATATCTAATAATTGTATTACAGTAAAACAATCAAAACAATTTTTAATCTTTAATAAAATAAATTCTATTAAAACAACGAATTAAAATGTATTTATTTCTGAAAGTTAAATTATGATGTCAATTATTTACAATATCACTGATATTTTTTTTCATGTATGTATGTAATGTTTAAAATAATAAGATGCCTTAGTGGCTGAACATATATCATAGATCATGTACTTATCATAAATTACTATTAACACCATTTATTACCAGTTTATTGCTACTAAACAAAATTATATTTTCATTTGATTTCTTCATTAGTCAGCACTCTGATTATTAAAAAAAAAATAATGGAATGAATGTCTTGTATTGAAATTAATGCTATTTTTGTTTTCATTAAGAATATTTTGGAAGGGAAATAGTGGGGAGCCTATTGCTCACAGCGATATTTTATGTAAAGCAAAATTCTGGAAACAAACATTACTTATTATTATTATCAAAACATTGTTTTTATGTTTATATATTTTTTGTATACTGCGGCAACGCCATCTCTCCAGTTAATATAGCCTACCAGGCAAAACATTGCACACCACAGTGATAGAATGAAAGAACATCTCAAACACTACTTCATCTATTTTTGTACTGTGAGCAATAACATTATTTCATTTCATTTCATAAAATGCAGCTAAAATGGGATATTTATTTTAACAGGTAACATATAAACCATAGACCATAAACCTTAGTGTTGTACAATACATAGAAGAACTGGCGGTTGAAATTAAATCGATACTTATTTATCATAATTAGATAAAGATATCATATAATAAATAGCCTTATCATCTATAAAGCAATTTCAAAAGAAATAAGAGTTTGGTCGCTCCATATTTTTTAACGGTGATAAATACCACAATTAAGTTTTAGTAGACTGTAGACTCTTTATAACAAAGAGTAGAAGGAAACTTATTAACATCATCAGTTACCAACAGGTGAGATAGTGGTCAGGTCAAACGTTAGCATACGTTATAATTATTAAAAAAAAATAATTAAGTAAAAAAAAAGATACACCCAATTGACAAGAAGGGACACCAAGGCTTACCCGGGCATATACAAAAATGTACACGTCCGTAGTACTTTTAATAGTATTATTTATTTTTATCACATTGGGAAAAGTGATGGTACTTATAATGCTGAGTGCATTTATGATTTTTGAGTGTCTCCTTTGGCGTTCAAAAATTGTACTGTCTATCTATCTTATTAAAGCATTGGTCTCGCGGTCGTGACGCACAACGCTGCGGTATGCGGCTCAACGCAGAGTCACTTACTTGCTATTCGCCGCTGACGCATACTGCGACGGAACAAGAAACCATTTTACACGTTTTTCATACGATTATGTGTCTAGCACAGTACGGCGCCCGTCGCATACCGCAGCGTTTTGCGTCACGATCGAGAGACTAAAGCTTTACACAAACCTCTCTCTGTAAAGCTTCGGTCTTGCAATCGCGAACGAAGCGCTCTCGCGCTGCATTTGCGCAGTGTGGTTCATTATGCTTTTAGTTAATGATATATAGAAACTCACGAGATCGCTTCTCAGTATCATTATTCATTATTTAGACATCAAATCTTTATAGTTTATAGATGGCACACGACACAAGTGATACATAAAAAAATTACAAAAACAACCTAACGAATATCCAAAATCGATTTCTTTTATCGTTTTGTTAACATCACTATTAGCTGGCAACTGTCAGCTGTCAATGTCAAAATAGTCGGCTGACTAGCTGCCAGTTTTGTTGCTAACATTACTTTAGTCTGTACTTTCGTTTGTTCGTCTTAGGGTTTCCAACTTAGAGCTTTTATCCCCAAATTTAGGGCAAAAATAAGTATACTGGGCTTTTTTAGTGCCTAAAAATGTTTATGGCTATTTTGAGGGGCATAAATAATATATGCATGTATGACTAATTAGAAACTAAAACAAGTAGAAAAAATCAAAACCACGTTTGATAAAAGTTAAAAGTTTTTCAAAATTCAAATAACAACTAATTGGAACTAGGTTTTATTTTTTCCTTAATAAAACAGGAAACTTATTTAAATAATAGCCTTGAATATGTACACAATACAGAGATTTTGTTTTTTTTGCTTTTAACTAGGGCTATTTTGGTCTATTTAATTTTAATTTTAGGGGTATTTTTTTAAGGAGTTGGTAACCCTAGTTCATCTCTACTTAGTCTGTGGTTTGTTTGTTCGTAGTTCGTTCGTGTTCGTCTTGGTGACAGCCAGCGTCTTTTTTTGATTTTTCGGACGTGCTTCGCGTTGTAGAAAGTGGTTTTATTTGTAAATAAATATTGCAAAATAAAACATACCGTACCTCCGTTGTACTTATCTATTTGAATATACTTATTAAGTGTTTTATGGATAAGAATTACTTCGCGAGTTTTTGTTGCCTGTGAAAAGGTAAGTTTATTTACGTGTACACTTTATTTATAAATCACCCTGTCCTTTCGGACGTAAAAGTATATTGTTGCAAATTATGCTAATGTTAGCCTTAGCTGAGGTCTCTTGTGTTTCTGCGCGTATTGAGGCATAGACATTTCGTAATAATTCGTATTATTGTTTTGTGGTTGTGTGGAACAGTTTTGGCTTGCTGCGCTATTTATCGTAACCTTGAGCGAGCATTCGGGTGTCATCGTCTAATTTGGCCTTACGCCCCCAGTACAGTTTTGTATTTTAATGGCAACTTTGATTTTCTTTGTTTGGGAAAATGGGGGCGGCGTGATGTGCACAAATCTTTTATTGTAAAGACCGTTAAACAGTCAACATTGCTTGACAAGCACATCAAATATGCTTGTTTGTCAAGTCATCAATGTTGACCGTATATAATAATTAAGATAGTTTTTTAACTGAAACGACCGACTTCCATGCTGCACGATTCAGTTTTAGTTACAAGTATGAGATGTTTATCTTATCAACATTCAAAACACTGCGATCACACAAAAAAATATACACTTATTATACATATACAGTTGAATTGAGAAATCCTTTTTTTAAGTTGGTTAAAAACATACAGCTTAATGTGCTTGACAAGCCAACTGCATGATTGATAATGTTTGATGAAAAATTATATTTTCTGCAATGCTTCTTGCATGCTTGACTGTTTAGATTCACACTTGTCAAGCAACACATTCAGTGTGCTAGGGAACAACATGTCAAAATGAAAATGACTGGGGATTCTTGATATTGTGTCAAGCCTCGTCAATCATGCTTATGTAGCAATTTTAGCCATCTAGGGACCCCGACATTACATCACATGAATAACAAGAACAAGTGAATCATGGTTACATCTTTCACACTTTGTCAAAATCATTAGAACACTGAAAGCACAATATTATGGCTACCACAAACTTGCAGGAAAATATGGCCCAGCGCAACTTTGTCTCGTCGTCGCGTCTTTGAAGACAACAATTTAATGTAAACCTTAACTACATTGATGTACAGTCAAAAGAATAAATTCGCCCGCGACCACTAGAGCATCAGTCTTCTCGTGACCACAGCCAATGCAACTTGATCGAAACGTCGAGGTAAATAAAATTATGTTTTTAGCCCGATAAGTCCCGTATTACAATATAATTATCACTAGAGCATGTGCGCTATTACTCCAGGCACAGCTTCAAAGGCTATATGTCAAGGTAGTTAAGGTTTATATTAAATTATTGTCTTCAAATGCGCACCGCCGTGCTTCCAGCGGTGTGCGCTGGGGCTATAATTCAATAAGATAAATAGTTCTGAATTCATCTTTAGTGTTTTTTTTTCTTTTTGTATGTAAAATCGTATTATAGTTTTTGGATAGGCTTATTGCTGAATAACAAAATGATACCTAAATACGGAAATAGACATTTTACCCAATGTTTTATTATTGTTTATTTGGAAATAAATTAATTGATAACAGAATTTTACTGATATCAAACAGTGATATGGTGTGTCACCGAGTTGAAAATTTGTAGCAATGGCTGTGTCATACAAATTGAAGAAAAACTAATTTCTAAGCATTTCCACTTGATAAGATAACTACTTGATTGTTAATACATCATTTTAGTCTGTGATAAAATAAACGATAAAACTACCATGCCAATCATAAACAATGTATTTGTTTTGTACCTCTTGACATATTGAACTTAATATTTTGGAACTATCTTCCTTATCGCACATTTGACAGATGAGGGGAATAGATGAGAAAGTTTTGATGGACACATTTGATATAGTGCGTAATAGCTATACAATAGTGTGGTGCGGTTATACATAAGAAAGAGACAGACAGAATGAAGGTAAACGGGATAACTTTATGATTTCTGTATATTTTTATAGTACCTAGTAATATTTTTTTAGGACTGCCTTTCAGCTGCATTATTAATTAAATAAGTATTATTTGTTGTATACTTTAAACTTTTCTATTGATTAGAACAATATACTTGTGTCTGACCAATAAACATAATAATAATGGGCATCTTATCAAATTAGTCGACATCACCATCCGGCATGACGAGAACCTCGTAAAGGCCAAAAAGGACAAGCTCAGCAAGTACCTGTGTGTACTGCCATGTTGGATGTTGACTTGACTATCATTGTCCCTATAGTTGTCTCGGCAAACAGCCTAATAGGGAAGAGTCTCGACCAACATCTGAACAGACTCTCGCTAGATGGCTGAATCAAGGGCCTGATACAGAAGGCGGTACTTCTTGACATGGCACGCATCATCATGAGGTTCTTCTCTCTGCAGCCCGTCAGTAGTAGTCGCAGTCGTAGATACTTGAAATTTGGAGGGTATATTTATCTTAGTACGTAAGGGTGTACTAAGGAAGGATTTTCTAAAATTAACCCTTTAAGGGGATGAAATAGGTGTTCAAAGTTTGTATGGAGATACAAGATTAGATAGTCTTTTCTATCCGAAACTTCACACAAATGCTTCAGTAAAAAAATAAATAAATACGTGTTTCAGGTTTTTTTTGAAATTCCACCCCTAAGAAGGTGAAATGGGGTAACAAGTGTGAAAATCAATATTGTTTCGGATTGCGCTGAAATGTGACATGCAGATAGTTATTACGACGTTAGTTATCTCTGTCAAAGGATTTTTTAAAATTCACCCCTGAAGGGGATGAAACGGGGGTTCAACATTTGTATAGAGAAACAAGATTAGATAGTATTTTCTATTCGAAACTTTATACAACTGCTCCAGTAAAAAAATAAGGAAATATGTGTTTCAGGTTTTTTTGAAATTCCACCCCGAAGAGGGTGAAATGGGGTAATAAAGTGTAAAAATCAATATTGTTTCGGATTGCGCTGAAAGTTTGCATGCAGATAGTTATTACGATGTTAGTTCCCTTTTAGAAACGATTTTCCAAAATTCATCCCTGAAGGGGATGAAACGGGGTTTCAAAGTTTGTATGGAGAAACAAGATTAGATATTATTTTCAATTCGTAACTTCATACAAGTGATCCAGTAAAAAAATAAGTAAATACGTGTTTCAGGTTTAATATTGTTTTGGATTGCGCTGAAATTTGGCATGCAGATAGTTATTACGACGTTAGATCCCTCTGAGAAAGGATTTTCCAAAATTCACCCTTGAAAGAGATGAAATGGGGATTCAAAGTTTGTATAGAGAAACAAGATTAGATAGTCTTTTCTATCAGAAACTTCACACAAGTGCTTCATTAAAAAAATAATTAAATACGTGTTTCAGGTTTTTTTGAAATTAGGGTTAGGGGTTGCCCTAAGGGGGTGAAATGGGGTAACAAAGTATGAAAATCAATATTGTTTCGGATTGCGCTGGAATTTGGCATGAAGACAGTTATAACGACGTTACTTCCCTCTGAGAAAGAATTTTTCAAAATTCACTCTTCAAGGGGATGAAGCGGGGATACAAAGTTTGGATATTCATTTTATTCCATATTTCACACAAGTACTTTTAAGTAAATAAATAAGTAAATACGAGTTTCAGACTTTTTCAAAATGCCACCCTAAGAGGATAAACTGGGGTAACAAAATCCAAAAATCAATATTGTTTCGGATTGCGCTGATATTTAGAATGCAGATAATTATGACGTAGGTATCAGAGGGGATTTTCGAAAAATTCCTCCCGGATACTGGACGGGGATTCAAAATTTGTATAGCGAAATAAGATGAGATAAAGTACGTTGTAGGATTTTTTGAAATGGGGTAGGTAACAAAGTCTGAAAATTTGGGTTTTTCGGTTTTATAAATATGAATCCCGAATTGCCTTAGTCACGCGATAACATGAAAACGGGTGAACCGATTTCGCTAATTCTTATTTGATGTCTTAAATATATATACGATTTAATATATATAATATATATACGAACGATAGAATCGTTTTTAGAAAAGAAAAGTTTTAAGTAAGTAAAAAGATGTTTTTAACGCGGGCGAAGCCGCGGGGCACTTCTAGTAATAATAATATTAGGAAATCGAACTAACACCAACACAGGCTTAATGAAAATGTTAGTACAGCACTAATAATGTAGAAATAAAAACCAGCATAAAATAGGCAGATGTAACATCTTAATATAGCGTAGCACCTGTCATTATTATGTCGGCCCAATTACCACATGCTTAAGAAACATTTTGTATTTGTAGCATGTAACTTAAGTGCAACAGAAAACAGCTGCCATAAGGTGTAATGGATTATTGATTGTCTTTAGCAATATTCATCTTGCATTGCAAGTTTTAGGATTCTGTAGCCGAATGGCACAAAACGGAACCCATATAGATTCGTCATGTCTGTCTGTCTGCCTGTCCGACTGTATGTCACATCCATTTTATTCCAAAACTATTAGGACTACACAGTTGAAACTTGATAGGTAGATGTATTCTGTAAACTGCTTTACGATTTTTATACAAAAGGGAATGCTCCATACAAAGGGCTGGAGCTAAAAAAAAATTTAATTTAACCTATGTGGGGTGTCTATAGATAGGTCTTTAAAAATGACATTGATGTATCTAAAACTATTTTTGGACTATCCTAAAACTATTGATAGAGCCACTTCTAAAGTGGTAAAATGTGTGTGTCCCCTTATCTCCCCGGAAGTAAAAATATATTCTGTAGATCTTAATAAACTTAAACACTTTCAACATAAATTGGTTTGAACGAGTTATAGTCAGCAGTCAGTCTTTGAGATATAGCAAATGTTCAAAACCGCAAATATAACATTGTTTTGATACAAACCCTATGGAAAACACATTTTAAGTCGTGCGAGTCCGATTTGCACTTGCGAGTTTATTTAAGAGAAGTCTAAGTACCTACATAATACATAAGTTAGTAAAGCAGCTTTTTAGGGTTCAATACTTAAAGGAAAAAGCGGAACCTGTTACTGAGATTTCGCTGTCCATCAGTCCATCTATTCATCTGTCCTACCGTACGTCCATCTATCTGTCCGTCCGTCCGTCTGTCAGCGGGCTGTATCTCCTTTACCACCTCCACAACCAAAATGTTGACGCTTAAATTTTTACAAAGTGCGTAGATAATGTTGCCATACATATTCTGAGCCATCAGCCAAACTCAATTCATAATTATTATTAATGTCAAATTTAAGTAATAAAATGAATAAAGTTGTCCTATGAAAGTAGAAATAATTGTCATCTAAATAGTAAAATTTTTATCATCAAAAAAGTCCTATAAGTTCACCAAATTTGTATTATTGTAATCAATTTAGGTTCCAAGATTCCATCCGAACATACATTATACCATACATACATTGCAAGTTAAATAAAAGCTTGTAAAATAGTGCCCAATCATTAATATTCGTTATTTTAACTTTAGAAAACTGAACTACACTATGGTTTGTGGTAGTTTATTTTACATTTGGGAGCCATACTGAAAACGCTTTTGTCCTTTACCGTTATACGATACATTCTTAATTAATAATCTTGTTAATAAGGAACAGTAGGCATGTCATTAATTTTAATTTCTTGTTAATGTTGCCATTGTCACAGAATAAATAATACCATTGTGTGAGTTTTAACCTGTTATCTAACTGTATTCTTATCCTTTTTTTGTCTGGAACAAAGCGCGCTTAACAACATAGATAACATTAACAAGACATTACTAAATAAAAATAACCCGACTCAAGATCAATGCTGATTGTTCGAAATAAACGGTTTCTTTTTACTAGCAATGTATCATATCAGCATTTTTTACAAAAAATGTGACAGTCAATAAGATGAATATAAAGAATCTTGCGAAATATAAATTGGTTGTGCTGTTATTTAGGTATAGGTTATATAGGCATTGTCTATTAGGTAGGTATAGTCTATTATTTATTCTGTGATACAGGTGATTACATAGATACATAAATGTATGTTTCTATGTAATAATATACCTACTCGAAAAATATTAACCTTCCTTTAAGCAATGGTTGACGATGCATTCTCGAGCGCAGGCCACATTAGGAGCGAAGCGAAACGAAGATAAGTTCGTTTTCGCTTCGCTCATGTCGCTGACGTGTCATTTCATACTTGACTTCACACCATATACTACAGGGCTAAATTACGGCCGGTGTTATCTATAGATACCTATAGTTTGACAGTTGTTAAATGTGACAGTCACTAAAACGAATATAAAGAATCTTGCGAAATATAAATTGGTTGTGCTGTTATTTAGGTATATATAGGTTATTATATAGGCATTATCTATTAGGTAGGTATAGGCTATTATTTATTCCGTGATACAGGTGATTACATAGAAACATAAATGTATGTTTCTATGTAATAATATACCTACTCGAAAAATATTAACCTTCCTTTTAGCAATGGTTGACGATGCATTCTCGAGCGCAGGCCACATTAGGAGCGAAGCGAAACGAAGATAAGTTCGTTTTCGTCGCTTCGCTCATGTCGCTGACGTGTCATTTCATACTTGACTTCACACCATATACTACAGGACTAAATTACGGCCGCTGTTATCTATAGATACCTATACTACCTACTGATCGTCTCTTGACACGGAATGGATCCATTTTATCAGTTAACTAGGCGTGATTGACCCCAAATTTGATTGATGGCCACAGTGTTTGCTAAGAGTAGATCCACGCTTGAGTATCGTTCTATAATACAGGCCTAATATAAGTTTCTTACTACGTAGCGAATTGATCTTACCTATTAGGCCCTGTCCGCATAGCGATTTTTCACAGCGCGATTTTTCACAGCGCGATTTTTTTTTTCGCAATTCTGTGAAGTATTGGATCTATTGGACGTATTCGCACTGGCGAAAAAAATTGCTCGAAAAAATCTGTGATTTGATGCAAATTGTTGCGGAATTTATATCGCTAGATTAAAAATCGGGCTGTGAAATATCACTGTGCGGACAAAGCCTTAATGTTTCACTTCGCTCCTAATGTGGCCAGCGCTCAAGATAGGACAAACTTTCTAAAGTTATTCCTTTGTTTGTGGGACAGAGGTATACCTATATAGTTTCTTGGTACCACTCAGGGACCACAAAAGGTAAACCTGCAACCTAAATCAAAATGTAAGTAAGTAAGTACTGAACTTTTCCAGCTACAGTCACAGATAACTGTATATTAGTACAGTGCGTACGGTATAGGGAAGACAGCTGACATTATGCAGTTCAATGAAACAATAACAACCGCATGCCTCCAACCAATCAAATATAACTTTCACCAACTTAACAATCTCGTGCGCGTACAGCGTACCTACTATTCACTTGCACACAATACCGTAGTTACTGGTATACTATCTGTGACAATACCACAGATAATTAATATATTTAAGAAACTAGTTCGTTATTATACTACGTAATATACGCTTTAATGGATCATGTCATGTCATATACTCGAGGCCAATCGACGTGCTATTTATTCCAATTAGAAAAGATAATTTGGCATTCTTTAAAATAAGCAACTCTCTAACTCGTTTGAAAAATGTTTAGCAACCTGCGTATTGTTCGTGATGTATGGCTTACTAAGCAGGTACCTACCTTACTTCTTAATTTTGGCACGAAACGAAATCTATTCATACTTACAATAAACAAACTGTAGGTATATAGACCTACATTAATAAAAGCCAAGCAACACTGATGATGTATTTAGAACAGAGAGGTATATAATATAACTGGACACTACCACAGAATAATTAATAGTACAAGACACTACAGAATACAAAAGCGTGTTTGAACAACTAATGACTTTATATATCAATCTACTCAGTACTCATCTACTACGAAACTTTCGCTCAAGTACCCACCTACGAGAACGGCTTTTCCGATACGGTCATTGAAAGTAAAAATTGAATATATTAGAGAACTTTCAACAAGGTACAGTAGGGCTTCGATAATCCAAACGCCCAAAATGTATACCCTGTTTTGATATACGCAGTATTTTAGGAAAAACAACAAACAATGCATAATGGAAACTATGTTTTAATTATTAGAAAATATTATAAATGGCGGAATGGCGCGCGAAGCGTTCAAGTATGATACGTGTAGCGTCTAAAAAGTTTAATTCGGCACTAAAATACGAGTGTGGCATAGCGAGTTACTTATAAACGGCAGACGCGCGGGGGCAGGGTGTCGTTCGGATTATAGAGGCATTCGGATTAGCTTGGGTTCGGATTATCGAGGCCCTACTGTAATAAATAAAGAAATCTTGTTTATCCCCAGAACCCTTTCCCGAACCCAATAATTTAATTAAACCTCCAATAGGCGGCGAACAAAACAAAATGAGATGATAAAATTGTTTATTTATCCAAAGGATCGCAAAAGCCGCAACATAAATATATCTAGTAGTATAGGTAAGATTTAAAGATGTTTTTGTCCCCAGCGAGTCTATTGTTTAGGATGTAGAAGCATGAAGCATCTGTTGTTTCGATAAACAATGAAAACGTAGGCCTACATATACTTAGTATTAGTATTTATTCTGTGCTACATACGTATTTTATTTGGACATGTGTGTATGTACCTATGTGCCGTACAATCGATTATCTGTATGAGTATGACACTGTTTTTGTTTAGTTGCTGTAGGTAGTTATAAATATGAAAATACGGGACTTATCGCGCCTAAAACATTAATTTTATTTAACTCGACGTTTCGACCAAGTTGCATTGATCGTGGTCACGAGACGACTGAATGTTGTGAGTGTCCGCACTGCTATTTATAGGAGAGTTCGTTGGAAACTACCCTCAATTTATTTTTAATTTTTATCAGAGTTGCCATTGCGACACACAACACTGACAATATTCTTGGTAATATCAATTAATCAATTATATGAGGTTGAAACTCTGTTGTTTCGTATTGTACGGAACCCTCCCTAAGTGTGCGATAAGAGACGCGATGCTGACTCGCACTGGGCCAGTTTTATTTTGTGTTTGTTATCTCAGAACTCCGTCAAATCTTAACCGACATTAAAAAAAAAATTTTTGTTTGTGACATTACGCCTTCCGTTTGGTCATTTAAATTTTAGCGAGCTATGATAATTATCTCCGGAGATATGGAGATAAACAATATAAGCAAACTTGTATACTTAGATGACATGATTATAACTAGCCAGTACTTTGACTATCGCGGCATGTGAAGTCGGTTTTTTCGTTTTGTACGATCATAAATTATCTAGTCTTTGGAGATGATAAAAAAATATGTTTTTATAGATAACGGGGTGCCCGAAGCAGTATTCAGAATTAATGTATATATGTAAACATTCTATTACTCGATAGTCATAAATATAATATCGTTTAAAAACTAAAAAACAACCGACTTCAATGCCGCGCTATTCATTTTCAGTACCAATTTTGAGATGTTTATCTCAATATTTCTGGAGATACTTATCATACCTCGATAAAATTACCATGGTACCACACTTGGGATATCTCCTTTCGAACAAAAAAATAATTATCGAAATCGGTTCATAAACGACGAAGTTATCCGCGAACAAACATTAAAAAAAATATATATATATCTAATACTATAAGAATCTTTGTCCTGACATACTGACTGACTCACTGACTCACTGACTCACTGACAGATAACGCACAGCCTAAACCGCTGGTCGTAGAGACTTGAAATTTGGAGGGTATATTTGTCTTAGTACGTAAGGGTGTACTAAGAAAGGATTTTCCAAAATTCACCCCTTAAGGGGATGAAATGGGGGTTCAAAGTTTGTATGGAGAAACAAGATTAGATCGTCTTTTCTATCCGAAACTTCACATAAGTGCTTCAATAAAAAAATAAGTAAAGACGTGTTTCAGGTTTTTTTGGAATTCCACCCCTAAGAGGGTGAAATGGGGTAATAAAGTGTAAAATCAATATTGTTTCGGATTGCGCTGAAATTTGGCATGCAAATAGTTATTACGACGTTAGTTCCCACTGAGAAAGGATTTTCCAAAATTAACCCTCGAAGGGGATGAAACGGGGGTTCAAAGTTTGTATGGAGAAACAAGATTAGATAGTCTTTTCTATCTGAAACTCCACACAAGTGCTTCAGTAAAAAAATAAGTAAACACGTGTTTCAGGTTTTTTTTAATTCCACCCCTAAGAGGGTGAAATTGGGTAATAAAGTGTGAAAATCAATATTGTTTCGGATTGCGCTGAAATTTGGCATGCAGATAGTTATTACGACGTTAGTTCCCACTGAGAAAGGATTTTCCAAAATTAACCCTCGAAGGGGATGAAACGGGGGTTCAAAGTTTGTATGGAGAAACAAGATTAGATAGTCTTTTCTATCTGAAACTCCACACAAGTGCTTCAGTAAAAAAATAAGTAAACACATGTTTCAGGTTTTTTTTAATTCCACCCCTAAGAGGGTGAAATTGGGTAATAAAGTGTGAAAATCAATATTGTTTCGGATTGCGCTGAAATTTGGCATGCAGATAGTTATTACGACGTTAGTTCCCTCTGAGAAAGGATTTTCCAAAATTGACCCTCGAAGGGGATGAAACGGGGGTTCAAAGTTTGTATGGAGAAACAAGATTAGATAGTCTTTTCTACCCGAAACTCCACACAAGTGCTTCAGTAAAAAAATAAGTAAACACGTGTATCAGGTTTTTTTGAAATTCCACCCTTAAGAGGGTGAAATGGGGTAATAAAGTGTAAAATCAATATTGTTTCGGATTACGCTGAAATTTGGCATGCAGATAGTTATTACGACGTTAATTCCCTCTAAGAAAGGATTTTCCAAAATTAACCCTCTAAGGGGATGAAACGGGGGTTCAAAGTTTATATGGAGAAACAAGATTAGATAGGCTTTTCTATCCGAAACTTCACACAAGTGCTTCAGTAAAAAAATAAGTAAACACGTGTTTCAGGTTTTTTTGTAATTCCACCCCTAAGAGGGTGAAATGGGGTAATAAAGTGTAAAATCAATATTGTTTCAGATTGCGCTGAAATTTGGCATGCAGATAGTTATTACGACGTTAGATCCCTCTTTGAAAGGATTTCCCAAAATTATCCCTCGAAGGGGATGAAACGGGGGTTGAAAGTTTGTATGGAGAAACAAGATTAGATCGTCTTTTCTATCCGAAACTTCACATAAGTGCTTCAGTAAAAAAATAAGTAAAGACGTGTTTCAGGTTTTTTTTGTAATTCCACCCCTAAGAGGGTGAAATGGGGTAATAAAGTGTAAAAATCAATATTGTTTCGGATTGCGCTGAAATTTGGCATGCAGATAGTTATTAATTACGACGTTAGTTCCCTCTGAGAAAGGTTTTCCAAAATTCATCCCTGAAGAGGATGAAGCGAGGGTTCAAAGTTTGTATGGAGAAAAAAGAATTGATTGTCTCTTATATTCGAAACTTCACACAAGTAGTTTAGTAAATAAATGAGTAAATACGTGTTTCAGGCTTTTTAAAATTCTATTCCTAAAAGGGTTAAGTGGAGTAACAATGTCTGAAATCAATATTGTTTCGGATTGCGCTGATATTTTGCATCCAGATAGCAATTTTGACGTAGGTATCCGCTGAGAAAGGATTTTTCAAAATTCACTCTTCAAGGGATGAAGCGGGGGCTCAAATTTTGGATAGTCATTTTATTCGACATTTCACACAAGTACTTCTGTAAATAAATAAGTAAATACGAGTTTCAGACTTTTTCAAAATGCCACCCTAAAGAGTGAACTGGGGTAAAAAAGTCTGAAAATCAATATAGTTTCGGATTGCGCTTTATTGGGATTTCGGGTTTTAAAAATATGAATCCTGATTTGTCTTAGTCACGCGATAACATGAAAACAGGTGAACCAATTTGGCTAATTTTTATTTGATGTCTTTAATGATAGAATCGTTTTTACAAAAGAAAAGTTTTAAGTAAATAAAAGGAGTTTTTAACGCGGGCGTAGCCGCGGGGGACTTCTAGTATATATATATATATATATACGGTCGAATTGAGAAACCTCCTCCTTTTTTTGAAGTCGGTTAAAAATGCAGTTGTTTCTCTGTCTAGACTTGAATGCAGTTCGTCCAATTTGTATATTATACAAAAATCACGAACAGTCGATCGAGAATCGTCTGATATAAATCCTATCCAGGTTTATTCATATCGTAAGCTTCAAAGCCTTCCTACGGAGCTTCTACGTCGTAGGACTACGTCGCTCCTACGACGTAGAACCGTACAATATGTAATGATTTACTTGAAATTCATTAATTTCAATAAATAATAAATTCAATAATCTCGGACATTTCCGAGTGCGAGTTTTTTAGATTGAATTAAAAATCGCCATCTAGTGTACATAATAGGTAACATTGTAATTTCCATACAAAACTGCGTTAAGCATTTACTTATAGTGATCGAGTAAACAAATAATACTATAGAAAGTCTCACTAGGCACTCTGTAGTTTTTAACCGACTTCAAAAAAAGGAGGAGGTTTCTCAATTCGACCGTATTTTTTTTTTTTTTTTTTTTTTATGTTTGTTCGCGGATAACTTCGTCGTTTATGAACCGATTTCGATTATTCTTTTTTTGTTCGAAAGGAGATATCCCAAGTGTGGTACCATGGTAATTTTATCGAGGTATGATAAGTATCTCCAGAGATATTGAGATAAACATCTCAAAATTGGTACTGAAAATGAATAGCGCGGCATTGAAGTCGGTTGTTTTTTAGTTTTTAAACGATATTATCTTCGTTTCGCTAAGTGAAATCGAAGTTTCTCTAGTATTATGTAGTACGGTTAAAACCACAGTTAAAATGAATCTAAATTGCTTAGTATCGATAGCATTGTTCAACGTGATTTTAACTTAAGCGATAACACACCGATAACCTTGTAAACCTTATCCAGTCTTGTTAATAAATGCAAAGCAAGATTGTACCACGCGCCAAGCTCAACAAACCAGACGTACGTACGTACATATGCGTTATTGACCATACCGTACTCCAAAGTAACGGTTTAACATGCAAGAATCAAATAAATGAAGACATTTACTAGTTTTGTAGCTTAAAAATTCATTAACCCGACCCAATACAATAAGGGCAGGCCCTTAGCTTGCATGACGCAACGCAAGCTAAGCGTGAAACTACTTTTGAACACGCAAGGAGCACCCTCGCCGTTCCGCAATAGGTACTATTACGATGCGACGTGCATTCGCACAACCGTCGTTATTTTTTGTTTTAATATCTTAAAGGCTAGCGTTGGACCACTATTGGAAAGTTGATAAGTGATGATGCGGTCGAGGATGGCAGCACGCTAAGCCTAGAATAGGACTTGTTTATATTTTACTTACACGCCAAGAACTATGTCCAAGGGCACGAAAATAAGTTTTGACAATAAATTACGAATTTATTACTTACTAGTATGCTTATCAAAAATGCTTGCTTACTCAAAAATGTTTTGGACCCAAATGAAAACCTTGAGGCACTCCGACTTACATGCAAAGCTCGATAGAAAAATACCAGTTTCGCCAGCAATGTAATATTACTTGTTAGACCAAACTAAATTAAGACATTCTTTTAAGGACTGATAAGTTAAAGAAAATTAGGTATTTCTGTAGTTTTAATGAAGGAAACGGCCCGGCATGCCGTCTCCGGTACTATGTATTTAATCGGATAGAAATCTTGTTTTCCGTTTGTGTCAGGATCTAGCTTGATTTTACCGTTGGGACTACCATAAAAGGTGCGTTGAGATATCGTATTACTTGTGCACATTGTTGTGAATTAATTGAGCGAGGATCAAGGTCGTCTCCATGAATGGATTGGCGACCCCTGCGAGACTGTGACTGTGACGTTGAGATTTACGTCATCGCTGCGTCGTCATTACGACAATGATTGCCTGACCCCGTCTCCAAAACACGACGTTAATTTTTTTTGATGTGTTGACTCATTGTTTTAAATTTGTTGGTAAATAGCTGATTGTGTTTAATATTAGTATTCATTATAATGATGTTTTTATTATATGCACTGGTTTGATCTTACTCTTGATTCCAGTCTGAATTCAATTCTAATTTAGCAACAACTTAGACAACTTTCGTTAGAAAAATAAATGAAATTAGCAATTACAAGTATTGTTAAATTGAACCTTGATTATAGAATAGAACAGAAATACCTTTATATGAATACCAGCATAGTAAATACTTATAAATAACTATAACTTATAAAACAATATACATAGGTATATTATTTTTTCTGTTCGACGTACGTACGACAGAGCACAGAATAAATAATAGTACCTACAAGGACAGAGTTAGAATCGTTTTAGCACACAACAAATAATCCAAGAATACCTAGAAAAATCTAGGACCGTAAACAAAGGCCGGAAAAAGTAACCTTCAGTGTTAATCAGATAATCTAAATTACGCCGCTAATAGGATTGCAACTGATAAAGCAATAATGTCGTGTTTTCTATGTCTATTTGACGACATTATTATTTGTATAGAATAGATAGTCATGCGACGCGACTCCCACGCATTACAAGAAGTCCCTGCTTGCATTATGACCATTCGCACGTAGTCAGCAGAGATAAGACTTATTTCTTAGTAGAGATATCTGCATCCGTCGAATGATCATACTGAATAGATTTTATTTAATATTAAGTCAGTCTTAAACGAACCGTCGAATAAACGACATCTTTTATAATTCAAATTTGTCTTTTTAAAAACATCTCCGGTAGCCGTCGATACTTGAGTGGCGCAGCCGGTAGGATACCCGTAATCCTTCTGTCGTGCTTGCGTTTACGCTCTATTCAAGGTCCCAATATCGGCTTTGACGCGAAAAGTTCCGCGAAATCGACTACGTCGGGTATCCATACGAACCAAATAAGAAGTCTCCTGTGACGGCCAGAATCCGGAAGACGCAGTAGCTGACTCAAAGGAGGATATGTGTGGCTTGTGAGTAGTTTACTTCACTATTTCCTACATCCATATCTATTCCATTTTATGTCTGTTTAATGTTATTTTGGGTCAAAACTTGCCTAATCTATTCATTAACTGATTTTCGGTATAAATGCACTTATATTGGCGATTTATATTTCGATTTTAGGTATCATAGTTAAATATAATATGTTATAAGTGGTATAGATTTTAGGCAATTGTTTTATTGCGTTCTCTCATTGTAATATTGCGATTATAATTTAAACATTGAACTAACTATTATATAAATAAATAGGTACAATTATTGTGTGATATAGGTACGATTTAAGGTTAGATAAAATGACTGAGGCTAAAGTTGTGGCTATCCCTATGGAAATGTCCAAGGTCATTCCGAAATTTGATGGTGACGAGAAACTCCTCAATCTTTACATAAAAAAATGTGAATATGTGATTGGTTGTTTTACAAATGCTGAAAACCAGGCACAAGATCTATATGTCTTTCATGTAGTGTCTAGTAAACTCACCGGTAAAGCCGCCCAGCTTATAAGTGAAAGGCAGGATATTGAATCTTGGGCCGCACTAAAAGAAGTTTTAATCCAACACTTTGGCGATCCACGTTCAGAAGAATGTATCGCTATTGAGCTTGAAACATTAAAAATAAATCAATATGAATCTTACCTTGATTTCTGTAACAGGATTCAGCAGGTTAAAAGTTCTTTAATTGCCAAAGTAAACGCCATAGTAGACCCTCATGTAAGAAAAAGCAAAATTACTATTTACGACAATTTATCTATGAATGTGTTTCTCTACAATCTGCCAGAGGACCTCATACGGATAGTTAGGCTTAAGAGCAGCACAACACTAGAAAACGCGCTTTCTATCGTGTTGGAAGAGGTCAACTTTCAATACCAATATAACGCTAGGAACAAAATGTTTCGTGCAGGCTTAACTAAGCCACAAGTGCCGGCATCTAACAATCCATACGTAGAGAAATTTGGTTTGAAACAATACTTACCCACAAATGCTCCTCATCAGACAGGCTTTAGATTTGGTATTCCGAATCAGTTCAGACCACAAAATTCTAATTCTGGCGCACAACAGGCACCGCAATTTAAATTTGGTATACCTCATACCTCATCCGGTTTTAGACCACAGCTTAGCCAAAATGTTCAATCTGGCATGCCAAATCAAGGACCTCAAGGCTATAGGCCAAATTTCGGAACACCCCAAGGCTACAGGCCAAACTTCGGTGCAACTCAAGGTTTTAGGCCAAATTTCAATGCACCTCAAGGTTACAGACCAAATTTCGGTCCGCAACAAACAAAACCAATATTTAACCAATCACAGCCCAATCAATTTAAATTTGGTATTCAAACGCAACAAAAACCATTTAACACTGACGTCACAATGCGCACGGCGTTGCCTGCCCCGCGTCCTAATCAAGCTTTTAATAATGAAATTGAAGTTTACGCGGACGGAAATAATGATGGTTTTGACTACAACAGTTACGAGATGAACTATGACTATGACAGCTATGACAATGACCATGCACAAGTTAATTCAATGAATATGACAGAATTTTACGATGAGACAGAATGTTTGTCTAACGATTCAAATTTTTACACACAGGCCTCGGACACGACCATGAAATAATAAATTTGAACTGTGACAATTTTGCTAAGTTGCCGTATATTTACCTATCTGAATTAGACGCGAGATTTATGATAGACACCGGCAGCTCACGATCTTTTATTAGTCCTCACAAAGCGGATGAGTTCTTTGAACACAGTAAAATTGCAGTTCCTTTCGAAGTAATAAGCACTCACGGTAAAAGCTTACATGATGAAGCTATACATATACCGCTTCCACCAACATTTAGAACTACGGAAGCACATACGTTTTACGTATATAGTGTAGACAAGGATTATGACGGCTTGATAGGCGCGGACCTTCTCGCGCAACTAGATGCAAACATAGACATGAAACACCAAGTTCTTAGAACACGTGATGCGGAAATTCCGTTCACTTACAATCCAAAGGTGCATATTAGGCTTGAACCACGTTCGGAAACTCGTGTGAGGTTGCCAACTAACATATACAATGGTACCGGAATTATTGAATATAGGGAATTTACAGAAGGAATCAGGATGCCATCTGCATTAGTTAATTGTGTCAATGGTCATACATACACAGTAATTCAAAACACATCAGAGACTCCAATCACGTTAAAAATAAACGACCTCATAAATGTTACTCCATACGAACCAGTAGTATGCAATACCAATACCAACGTTATCACTGAAAACGACTTGGACAAAGATGACTATCTGATTTCAAACTTAGAAAAACTTCGACTCGATCACATGAACGACGAAGAAAGACATGCAATTGGTGAATTGTGTTTTGAATATAGAGACATCTTTTACTGTGAAAAATTACCTCTGACTTTTACAAACAAAGTGAAACACCAGATACGCACCACTAACGACGATCCCATATACTTAAGACCATACCGACAACCCCCTGCAGTTAATAATGAAATAAATAGACAAGTAGATAAAATGCTTAAAGACAACGTCATTCAGGAATCTTGTTCACCTTGGAACGCACCCGTGCATCTCGTGCCAAAAAAGCTAGATGCTTCCGGGGAGCAGAAGTTTAGGATGGTGATAGACTATAGGCGGCTAAACAGCGTAACAACTGATGATAAATATCCGCTACCAAATATATCAGATCTGTTCGATAAATTAGGTAAGTCTAATTACTTCACCACGCTAGATTTGGCTAGTGGGTATCATCAGATTGAGATCAATAAAAAAGATAGACAGAAGACTGCGTTCAGTTCCCAGGCAGGACACTTTGAATTTCTTCGTATGCCGTTTGGTCTAAAGACGGCACCAGCCACATTCCAAAGAGCAATGGACAGCATCCTACGTGGTCTCCAAGGGATTCACTGTCTCGTGTATCTCGATGATATTATCATATTTTCAACCAGTCTCCAGGAACACGTAGATAAATTGCGCAAAATCTTCGAACGGCTAAAAGAAACTAACCTTAAAGTGCAGATTGACAAATCAGAGTTCCTTCGTAAGGAAGTCCTATACTTAGGACATTCTATAACTAAAGATGGACTAAAGCCCAATAATGATAAAATCGATGCAGTTCTGAGGTATCCTCTTCCAAAAACTCAAACAGAAATCAAGAGCTTCTTAGGATTGGTAGGGTATTATAGAAAATTTATAAAAGACTTTGCGAAATTGACAAGACCTATGACCGTTTGCCTAAAGAAAAACCATAAGGTAACAATCACCCAGGAGTTTGTAGAGGCGTTTGAAAAATGTAAGGAATTGCTTACACATGCACCTCTACTACAGTTTCCCGATTTCGAAAAACCTTTTATATTAACCACCGACGCATCTGATTATGCTATAGGCGCAGTACTATCACAGGGAAATGTAGGTAGTGATCGACCTGTTGCGTTCGCTTCTCGAACACTTAACGACGCTGAAACGAGATATAGTGTCATCGAAAAGGAGGCTTTGGCCATTGTTTGGGCCGTGAAACACTTTCGCCCATACCTTTATGGCAAGAAATTCACGATATACACTGACCATCGACCGTTATCTTGGTTAAATTCGTTTGAAGAATCCAACAGCAAAATAACTCGCTGGCGTTTAAGACTAGCCGAATACGACTATGACGTAATATATAAAAACGGTCGCCAAAACACAAACGCTGATGCCTTATCCCGAATGAAAATCAACGCCTTAGGTAGCCGTGATGAAAATTCATCTATACAGGTTAATGTTGATGAGAGAGAGTTAGAATTACAGAGGCACTGTGAACAAATAACGAAGAAAATAACAAAATTAGGCAAAAAGAAAAAACAACAAAAATCTTTAGGTAGCCCTATACCAATTTCGTCAGATTCCGAAAAAACAATTACGATCTCTTCAGACTCGGAGAAAACACTATCGATTCCAGAAAATAATCCAAACAGAGCTCGATCACCGTTTTCAGTTTTGGCACCGTCTAGCGGTACAATTACTGCATCAGAAACGGATACAATTCAAACAGAAACCATACATTCAGCACGTGATGTTGACTCCTTAGGTATTCCGATTCTCAAAGAGGCAATAGATACAAAACCTAACCAAATTTTGGTACACACATGGTTCCGAAACGAAATCGCAGTTAAAGATATTTCTAATAAAAAGCAAAAGATCCTAGAGTTACACTTGCCATTAAATCGACCAGATTTAATAACTGACTTCCTCAGAAGATATATAAGAAACAAGGTCAAATATTTCATATATTTTGAAGATGTGCGACACAGGGTCGAATTCACAGACGTAGTTATTAAACTTTTTAAGGCCGGCTCAGTCAACATTCTAGAGTGTACAGAAAGGGTAGTTTACGTAGAAAACGAAGAAGAACAAAGAGAAATAATCCTAAAATATCACATAGGCAAAAGCTGCCATCGCGGCATAAAAGAGACCGTATCACACCTAAAACGGACTTACTTTTGGCATAACATGGACATAACAGTAGCGGCAGTTATTAATACATGCGAAGCATGTCAAAAAATGAAATATGACCGGAAACCTTTAAAACCCACAATTCAGTTAACACAAACTCAGAATAAGCCTTTTCAGGAGCTATTCATGGATTTATTTAAAATTGAAGGAAAGATCTTTCTCACCATAATAGACGCATTCAGTAAATTGGGCCAGGCGTTTGAAATCTCAAATCAATCAGCACCCGAAATAGTCAGGGCGCTTATCAGATATTTCTCCTATTATGGGACCCCTAGCAAAATAAGTTCAGACTCAGGATCTGAATTTAATAATCGACTAATACAAGAACTTTTGGACTTCTATAAAATCCAATTACATTTAGGAACCCCAAACAACCCCAATTCAATGGGACATATTGAAAGATTTCATTCAACATTACTAGAAATCTATAGATTAGCCAAATATGAACAGAAACTGACTGATGCTTCATCCACTATGACTTATGCTGTAATGGCTTATAACCACACTATCCACTCCGTAACGGGACTCACACCTTTTGAAGTAGTATTTGGCCACACGGAGTCTAAAAGTACTTTCAACATAAATTCGGACAAAGAATACATGCAAGCATTAATGCGAGATCACCTAAAGAGAACTAAATTCCTTTACAAAAACCTGACGGACAAAGCTATACAAATTAAACAAAGATCCATAAATAAACGGGGAGGTGAAAATGAATTTAAAATAGATACAGGCGACGTGGTTTTCTTCAAAGGAACCAATGTCAGACGAAGTAAAGACAAACCTAGGTATGATAAAGCTGTAGTGACCGGAAAAATAGAAAGAAATATTGTTACTTTAGACAAAAATAATCGCGAATTGAAGGCCCCAGTAAAGGATATCAAACGTCCTCCACAGAAACATCCAGATCGCCGTGCTGGTCCTGATGGCGGCCAGCCTACTGCAGGCCCTTCAAATGCAGTCACTTAAAGAAGTACCTGGAGTCCTACCACTTAAAGAAGGGAATGCCGTAATAACTCAGGAAAATTGGACAATAATTAAAATATTAGATATAAACAGTATTTCTGAAGACATAAGATTAAATATCGATAAATTTGATGAATTTAACAGGCTTATTAATGTTAATTTTAACGAAACATATAATGACTCAATATTTCTAAACTTTAAAACCCAAACAGAGTATTTTAAAAATGTAACTTTAAATAAATATAAACAACTATTTCCTAATAACAGAGTAAAGCGTGGTCTCATAAACCCTCTGGGAAGCATGATTAAGATGATTAGTGGTAATTTGGATAATGATGATGCAAAACGTTATGACCAAATTATCAAAAACCTAAAGATGAAACAAAATATACTAAATAAAAAGATAACTCTAATTACCGAATTCATTGAAAATTTTAGTAATTTGACAATATCAATTCACAATAATATAAATCAGTTAAACGAGCAATTTCAGAAAGTAGTAGACGATCTTGATTCATTCAAAAAGCAAGAAAAAATGAATTTTATAAGCAACATGATAATTAATACATATTCATTCATTTTACATAACTTTCAAAGCATTACCAGCAAATTAAACGAAATAGAGACAGCCATAGCTTTCAGCAAAGTGAATACACTTCACCAATCAATTATTGACTCAGAAAACCTGTTAGGTATACTAAAGAATATTGAAAAATCTGAGAGATTAGCTTTTCCAGCAAGTCTAGAGAATATTGTTAAAATTGAGCAAATTATAAGTATAAAGGCATATTATAAAGAAAATCAGTTAGTGTTTATGTTAGCAATACCACTCATTAGCAAAGAGACCTATACATATTATAAACTATATCCCATTCCTGTTTTCCGTAACCAGAGTACATATATTATCCTACCCAAATATCCTTACCTGATAGTGAATGGACTGGTCTCCAAGCCACTCGCCGAACCTTGCAAATTGACAGCAGCCTCCAGTTTCATTTGTTTTGAAGATTTAAATGCTGAATTTATAGAAGATAATTGTATTTCCGACTTGATGAAGTATATACCAAACCCTAGCTCATGTGCTTTAGTTCCGGTTACGTTGGAGAAAATTCTTGTACAACATATCCAGCCAAATCGATGGATTGTGTTTGCCAAATGGAACACACCACTCCAGAAAATCTGTCAGAATGAAGTTTCTCAGCAGCACATCAAAGGAAGCTACATCGTCACTCTGGAAGACACGTGTGAAGTAAAGATTGACAAGTTCGCGATGAAACTACGCCCACATCAGATGGAATTCCTGAAATATTCTAAATTGCCCATAGTGACCCTGCCGAATATCAACAGTCTCAAGATTGAACATAGGAAACCGATAAAAATGGAAGATATGAATGTGAAAAGTATGCAGATCATAGTTAAATCAATCCAAAGTGCCAGTGAAAATGTAAATGAAAACGAAATCAGTGAAATTAGAATCCGTAGTGTTAGCGTCTGGACAATCTTATTATACTTAATTATAGGAACATTAATCGTTGTAATTTTATATGTTAAACTTAAGAAAATGGGTTATATTTGTAATGTTCGAAATTCTCAGAATCCTTCTGATAATTTTGAATCTCAGGAGGGAGAAGTCATGCGACGCGACTCCCACGCATTACAAGAAGTCCCTGCTTGCATTATGACCATTCGCACGTAGTCAGCAGAGATAAGACTTATTTCTTAGTAGAGATATCTGCATCCGTCGAATGATCATACTGAATAGATTTTATTTAATATTAAGTCAGTCTTAAACGAACCGTCGAATAAACGACATCTTTTATAATTCAAATTTGTCTTTTTAAAAACATCTCCGGTAGCCGTCGATACTTGAGTAGATAGATTCGTGCGTAGTTGACCAAATAATTGTATTGTTAACAATACTTAAACTTTTACTAATTTACTAATTAAACTTTTGTTTGGAAATCGTACACCCTTAAGGGGGTACGATTTCCAAACAAAAGTATAATGCACAAATATGAGTAAAGAGAGCGAAACCTTGCACTGAAATCACATCTATTGGTCTTTTATAAGTATGTACATGTCAGGAAATTTATTTACCTACATAATTTGATTGATTAAGATGAAATGCAGCTACCTAAAACTAAAAGTGCAACTTGGCTTACATGTTTTGGAATACAATTAAGAACAATAATGAATCATTAATATTCTACTAATAATATTTAATTGTAATCGGTTATGTATGCTATGAATAAATAAATAAATAAATTATTTTGAATAATAGTAAAATTCATTTATAAACAAAAAAGTATTGATTGGATAATATGTTTATATTATTCATTTGAATCATGTAAGTAAATATGATTCCCGACATATAAAGACTTATACAAGACCAATAGATGTAATTTCAGTGCAAGTTTTTGCTCCATTTACTCATATTTGTGCATTATACTTTTGTATGGAAATCGTACCCCTAAAACGTCTCCCATTCCTTTCCAGACGAATAACTTTCAATAATATGATGTTTCAAATGTCTGAATGCATTTAGAAGAGCTTTCATTTTCTTTCTATAAAACCTTTTCTGCAAACTTATCGCTCCCACGATAGTATTTCAAGCGCCTAATGTGCGTCTGGTTTCTTGACCTTTTACGTTTTTTATAAGGAAAATATTACGTAGCTCGTAACCTAGATACGTTTCCGTGTTTTGAGCTCGTCTATTGACTGTTGTAAATATTTATGAATCAGAATTCCTTAGACAGTCGGGCACAAACTCTTATCATTAGCAAACGTCGTAAAGATATCTGAATGTGACTGACATTGGAGTGAGATGAACAGGTGATGCTGATTAGTCAACATCATCATTCTTCAGCAGCCTGTTATTAGTATTTTACTTACTACACATGTCCCAATGGGTGCTGTGACAAATCTTTAGCTTTTCGCATACAATCAAATAGGGGCTCAAGGGGTAAGGGGTGAATTTTCCGCTAAAGGCGCTAGTGTGCTATGCTATAAGGTACGCAAAATGTTAGTGTCATTTTTAGCTAAGGATTTATCCCAAACTGACATCATGTTATGTCAATAACATGATTTTGATATATAATTATAAAATTGTATACCTATCATCAGGACCATTTTACTCAGTGGCGCCACCTGGTGAGTGAAAAAACAGTAGCCCTTAGTAGTAGTACTATTCATTATTCTGTGATAGCAGCGAGTCCTTTATTGGGCATGACCTCTCCTAATGCTCGAGCTCGCTTCAGCTCGAATCCACAGACTAGCAGCTTGCTCGCGTAGCCAATATCAATACCTATTATAACAGAAGCAAATGTCGGCGTCCTACCAATAAAATGTGTATATTCTATAAAAATAACGTATGTACTGTTGTATTTATATAAAACCTTTAGTATAAAATCTATTTATCTCTAGCTCATAATGAGTCACAGTTGTGTTATCGCGTGCAACTGTATCATTTACTTGTAGTTTTACTTTTATTTATTTTGTGCATGTACTTCCTAGTTTGATTGAAAAAATACCTTCAACCTTCATGTACCGGATAGCGGATAGCGGTGCGTGCAAAGAACGTGTCGCCAATACAGCGAAAGAGTGACTAAACTAAAACATTTCTTTATTTTTGATACTTGTGATCTGTGATCCTTTGATTATATGTATGTATAGGCAAATAATAGTCATAGGTGTGACCATTTTTATACCAGATAGGCAAGCCCTTGACCACTACCTCACCTCGTTTTAAGTTACGATGCGATCGACGGTGCTATTATGCCCCATTGCCGAGCGAAGGTCCCTGCGCCAAATTCCTTCACTCTTCCCTATCGTTACAAAATTATGTTTTCTGCCATGTGTATCGGAAACTTAAAAGGTATATAGGTACTCAAAGGTTTTAGTTATATCACAACCTACTTAACAAAACGAAATTTTGGAACAAAATTCGAGTCATCGCGCCTCCTTGACAAAGCTACGTGCAAAACCGCAAATTAAATTATCTAACACTTCGCTATCGGTACTTGCACTATTCATTATGCTGTGCTATCGGTCCATTTTATTTATAGTCAAAAAAGTTTGTGTTAGGTAAGATTGTGACCACATGTTATTAATTATTAAGAGTTGTAAACATGTGCATTTCTTGACACGATTCTGTAACCGAAGGACACAGTTCAGACGCAATTATCGCTCAGACATTTTTAAGGACACGTTGATACTGTGCTTTTCTAAATGGTACATACTAGCTTGTCATGTTTATTGTGAGCTCAAACTTGCTATAGTTTTACATAATTTGTGAACTATGTTGCTATGTAATACATACAATAGCAAGTCTGAACTGCCCTTAAAATCGAAGTAGATAGCGAGTATTAAAAACTAAAATAAATCACATCAAAATGTAATGTTACATTATATTTTTATAAGTAAGTATTATATAATCAAAGATATATACATAGTCTGTCCATACGAAGTGAGGACTAATTAATCAAAGTAAACCAACCCCCCTAGACAAAATCCAATTTCTGTTTTCATTCTCGCTAACGCAACTTCAAAATGTATGGGAATGATATTTATTTTTCCGCAACAAAGTTGTCATCCCCATATATTTTGAGGTTGCGTTTGCGTGAATGAAAACAGAAATTGGATTTTATCCAGAGGACCTGGGCGTCCGTCCATAAAATGAATCTTATATTATTATATAGCTCAGATGTTCCTATTACTACTCTAGAGTCTAGTCACAGAATAATGAACAGTACAGAAGTACTCTTGGTCGTAAATACGCGTAATTTTTAACAAGTCAGTCTCAACACCAGTATATCAAGATCTCCGTGATCGTTATCTACACATCAAGCATTAGCGACATTAAAATGGACAAAGTAGGAAAATCTATTTTCAAACAAACGTGGGTGTGACGTGTCATTATTTTTCACATTTGTATTTCTGGTTTTAATTCGTCATTTTAGTCGCTGGCAAGAGTCGATGTAAACAGTATGAATGTTTTTTGTACGGTGGCTAAAGTAATACTTGTGTCATTCTGTTTGTAGCTGTTGGCAGTGAAGTACAAGTAAGGATTTTTGAAAGGAAAACTTCTTTAGAGGCGTTGTGCACTTTTCTTGGCTTGGGATGGGTAAAAAATGTTAAACTTGCGTCACATGTCCTGATCGAAAATTCATAAGACGGAGCGCAGGGCGCTTGCGCGAGGTGTCATTACAAAATATTCAAAAATGACGACTACGTCAAGTTTTCACTTATGGTTATGGTTCCGTACCCAAAGGGTAAAACGGGACCCTATTACTAAGACTCCGCTGTCCGTCTGTCTGTTTGTCTGTCTGTCTGTCTGTCTGTCTGTCCGTCTGTCACCAGGCTGTATCTCATGAACCGTGATAGTTAGACAGATGAAATTTTCACAGATGATGTATTTCTGTTGCCGCTATAACAACATATACTAAAAACAGAATAAAGTTAAAAATAATAGAGGGTCCCCATACAAGAAACGTGTTTTTTTCGGCATTTCACGCAATCTATGAACGCTTAGTTAGGTAAACGTCCCATAGATGGCGTTATATTGAAATGTCGATCCCTAACACTTTTGTTAGACGTTAGATGGCGTTATAAGAAATTAAATGTTTATTAATTATTATATTTTGCTGGCGAAAAACGCTAGTGGTATTTTTTGCTCGATCTTATAAAATACTGTAGTGTACGGAACCCTACTAGTGCGAGTCCGACTTGCACTTGGCCAGTTTATTATATTTTCAGAACTCCGTAATTAATCCATTTGGAAAATTCATTTTTGTTTGAGTGGGTATACTTCCCGTTTGGTCCAATTAGATCTGATGAGAATCGCTTGAGTTAAAAAGATTAATCAAATAACTCAAACTTGCTACTGAAAATGACTAGCGCCGATGTGAAGTAGGTTTCTAGGTTACTTAAAAACTATCCCAATTCACGTACTGACTATATACAAATTAATGTTGACTTTAAATGATGGTTATGGTGTTTTTGTTTTAGTAATTGTATTTAATTGTGTATAATGAGTCAAAGTTGCTCGAAATAAATGATAAATAAAATAAAAAATAAATAATAGTGCAACTGTTTCGACCTGTCTTTCCACTGGCTGTTTTATTGGTTTAGGTCAGAGATTCCCAAACTTTTTTTCTCGTGGACCACATTCAACTTTTTGCTGGTTCCGGTGGACCCCCTGCTGCTACATTTCTACTTTATTTCCAAAACTGGTTGCAAAAAATGTGAAATAGAAATCTGACGATGGAATGTGCGTCGCGGCTGAGTTCCAACAATTTTGTCTTCACTATCAAAACCAGATAAATTTTCGTGGACCCCCATTCATAACTTGTGAACCCCCTTTTTTTTCACGCCAATGTAGACCCTCGGTGAATCTCCCGTGGACCCCTGGGGATCCACCTGTACCACTTTGGGAATCACTGGTTTAGGTGATTGATGAAATGTTTCTGTTGTTACAGGCGGACTGAGCGGTGATGGTGATGGAAGCTGATCCTATATCCGGCAAGCGCACTGATGGTAAGATTTATAATTTTTTTTCCCGACACAAAAAGTGGGGTGTTAAAAGTTTGATGTGTGTGCATTTCTGTGGCATCGTGCGTCCACACGGATAAACTGATTTTGATTTAGTTTATTTTGATACTTCTTAGCTTTGATTTATGAAAATCCGTTCAGCCGTTTTAAGACTATGATCTTGACTAGGTACTAGCTACTAGGTATTTGTACAAAATTTCATATGACGATGTTCTTCATTTCAAGCATATTGTATGTAGCCACTCTTTTATCATCAGTTTCATTCACTTTACTGGTAATTCATACTATTAGCATCAAAACACTTCGATTCATAAAATTAACACTAATGTAAAGAAACCTCCACTTATGAATTGTATGGATGTCAGATGACATCAAAGTAAACAAATACAACCAGGTTCTATATAGCTTATTTACCGGCATATTATAAATATGGTAGGTATAATTTTATTGATCGTAAACACAGATTCATTAACCTTGCGAATGTTTTACCTGCTACCTGCGGGCAGTAGTTAGGTTCATTTAAACTTACGAGATTAACTTCATTGCTTTGCTTAGGATTTAAGCATTTCCAAATTACTTGACTTCATTCATTGTGTTATATACTCGTTCAGTCAGAACGGAATAAAACGCTAAGAGTTTCCAAGCAGAATGAGCTCAGAATACAGAATGAATCAGAAGGCTCAACAACTCACCTAAAATGAAGCCACAACTCAACTAAGGCAATTCGATATGTCTCTCTGTGACCGACGTTGCGCAGATAACGTGTTTAATAAATGTCTCATTTAATTATGCTAAGCCATCATGTGCCGTTCCTAGTTCCTACCTGTGAAAACATAACCCTCCCGTAAAATAAAAATGTGAGCAGCTTTGCATAGAAGGGAGGTGCGCGCGGATTTTAGATCGGTTTTTGAACACGCTTGAAATTACTGTTGGACGCGGATTCTGTTTTTTTTCTGTCCACTAGAAGAATCTATCCTACTTTTGTCGAATTGTATCGAGAACTGAAACGAAATACATACTTTGCTCTCAATGTAACTCATTTTTCGTAATATTTTTCATATCCTTTCACAATCAAAGGTTTTATAACGTTATAAACTCAATTCGGAAAACAAATATTTATAGACTGGAGATATATATATTATCTAAGTTATTCACTCACTGAAGTCCTTCCTATCTGAGCCGTCCACAAATCATCAACTCCAGGCATACACCACGAAAAACAGAACCAGTCACAGGTGGCAGGAGCATTATATCGATGTTCCGCTTGCTACCTTAAAGCACCTTTCCTCCATCAAGGAGAAAATCTGTCGACATAACCTTACAGTGTTCCGGCAGCACAGCTCACTATTCTAGGCCCGGTGAACACCCTTCAATGTTCACCATCATCGACTACATCATTGCTTACATCCAGGCGAAATAGTGGTCAAACGCTAGCCTATCAGATATTTATAATAACCGGCCAAGTGCGTGTCGGGCCACGCGCAGTGTAGGGTTCCGTAGTATCCTGTTATTCAATGCAAGTCTTTACCCGTTATAAACAAGCAACTAGGTACTTCGTCTTTGTCAGTTTAAAGGATTTATTCTAAGGATATTGTATTTGGTACAAAATTATCCAACACCCAAGTTCAACGACTATTACTGCTAAACTAATAAAGTATCATAACCGCTATAGTTTTCCTTTAAAGTTCATGAAATGCACTATCATCACGAATTTTTCCAGATTTTTCAAGCCAGCAGTTTAGCTTTTAAAGGGGGGGGGGGGGACGCCCTACTGGAACAAATACCTATTCAACGCACGATGGGGTAGACGACGAAAAAAAAATTCATCCACCTCATGTACCCTAAAAATATATTTTTCACAATTTTATTTCAGCACTTTGTCGGCGTAATTTATATACATACCCCTGCAAAATTACAGCTTTCTAGTATTAACGGTCTCTTAGCAAAACCTCGGACAGACAGACGGACATGACGAAACTATAAGGGTTCCTTGTCAGGACTACGGAACCCAAAAAAATACAACATAACAACTACATACAATATACTGTGTCCAAGAAGATCCTCCCTTCCGTTATAGGTTGAGACGATGATAAACGTTATGAGCTTGTTGGCAGTATAAAACGGGCTCAATATAGCACAATCCTATTTGCCTAATATCGCCTCTGTTTAGGCATTTCCCAGTTTCGCCCACGCTCTATGGTTCGATGCCCCAAATCCAAGATCCGATGCTGACGCTAGGCTAAAAATATTACGCGCCTGAACGTTGAGATGTTTGGTCTAAGTTACGAGTTATTGTATCGATGATCTATGTTGCTTCTGGGAAAGGTTTTATTATTATAACTAGCTGTGCCCGCGACTTCGTCCGCTTGGAATAGTGTCTTTGGGTAGCATTAACTAATAAGACACATACGTATCCCAACTACACCGCACCGCACCACGCCACGCTAATCCCCCCTTCCCCCTCCCCTCACTTAGCCCTTTCATTTGATATCCAACACGACTTCATTACAATTTTTTTTTAGTTCCTGACTTTTTTGTCCTCTAGAGGGCGACAGATTAATTTGAATTAATTTATATTCATTAATTTTTAATATGACATGTTATCCCGGACCAGCGGAAAATCAAGACGCTTCCTACGAATCCACATTTGTCTAATTATGATAAAGAGTTAAGATTAAGAAGTTATGAGGGAACAGAGGAACATACTATACATACATAGCTACCGGTCAAAATCATAGCCACGGTTACACCGTAACTATTATATAATCTGTGGCCACGGTATACTTGTTATTGATAACATTACCGTGTTAAAACCCTCTTGTAGTCTGGTAATAGTTGTAATGAATAAGAAACATAATATATTGACGCAGTAATCTGACGTGACGACATTTCTAACCGTTCTGTTAGTAAGTTAGTATATCCTTACATAGACATACCCGTGTTTTGTTACTAAGGCATTGTATACAGATTCGTAATAACATTTTATAAGCCAATGACAAATAGGGAACATTTTGTGTCTTCACGGTTTAAATCTATTTGACTGTAATTTTGCATGGATAAAATGGAAGATAGGAAATAGAATACCTTCTAACTGGCCACAACTAGTAAATTAAAGAAGAAATATGTTTAGATATAAAATTGATACTTACAGAATCTAGAACATCTATCTTATTGATATCTGTATTTATCTCTGCACAGTCGTGCCGAACTACGAGTACCATGTACAGAGAATATACAACAATACTTCCCACGTATATGAATATATTATGTGACTATATCAGAAAGAAATTAAAGCATCATGAGTGAACATCGCGATCTCACCGCGTGACTTACTCCCGACAAAGAGCGACGGATTCGCTTGAAACCTAGGTCGAGAAAATTGGACATTAATGAAATTAAAGCAGTCAGTCTTTAACTTGCCACCTCGAGTCGTTGTATCAGCAGAGACATATCGTCTGGACAGTACCAGATCTACCTCCTTTGATGTTGTATCAGTATCACTGATCGGCGTTCTTAAAGCCAATATTTTAGAGACTTTCGGATAAAGTCTCTCGTATATATTACAAGCTAAGCCCTAATTTGCTAGCAATTTCATCGCAAGGACTCGGCGGAATATTCTTAATGTTGCCTCTACTTATTTAAAAAACCCAAACATAATATGGGTGACGAAATTGGCATTACATTGATTTGGGAAAATCCAATGTAATAATATAAATGTAAGTATATAATGTTGAACACAAAATAGTAGATCACTACCTATTCATTGATGTTGAACTGTTCGACGACGACGACTCACAAGCCTATATCAGATTTTCGATTTACGCGACAGTGACATGATTCGTTACAAGTGTAACCAGGTTGCTGATGCCGTAGTCCACTTTTTGGCCTTCAGTCATTATCATTAACAGCCAATATTCGTCCACTGTTGGACATAGGCCTCTTCTATGGCACGCTACTGAGCTAGATCTTCAACTCTTTGTTTCCAACCGCTGCCATCCAGCTGGCGTATACTATCCACTACTCAACCACCTAGCTGGAGGGCTCTATCAAACCGTGGTCTACAAATTTAGAACACGTCGACCTTAACGGTTATCGGTTTTACGACAGATGTGACCAGCTCACTGCCGGTTCAGCTTGCTCATCAGTTGATCTATGTCGATAAAGTTGGTTCTCTGTCGGTTAACGAAGGCCTTCATTATGAAATTTTAATAACTCTGATTCATACTCGCTCGGTTTGGTTTTGATTGTTTACGTTCTAGATCTAGATAATAACGATCTGTGATGAAAATGTGGATGTTTGGACAGGTCCATTAAACTGTAATCCAAAGAGATGATAGAGTTTTCATTATTATTGCATACATCCATTATTTTGCTGAAGTAACCCACTCGAATACTTCTTACAGATCTTACAAAAATAAAGTGTAAAAAATTATTCATGTTGTTATTTCACAGCTTATACCAGTCAAGACTGTAGTTTTTGCAATTTATATGTAAGTACTTTTGAGTTTCTAGTGTCCTAAGCAGATGTATAAATGCGTGTTATTACTCTAGAGTAAATCATTGGAATCGTCAAAAATGTTTGGTCTGTTTATTAGTAATGGAACAAATGACGATTTACTCTAGAGTAGGTAACCTTATCAGAGTCTGGTAAAATCCTTGAAAAAAAAAAGTGATTACTTAGAAACAAGAACACATTAAACAAATTAATAGAAAATATTCAGGTTAAATTTCTAAAACATCTAAGCTACCGTAAAAATATCAAACTTAATGATTATAATGAATCCTGTAGTTTACATAAAATTATGTCACTAGAAAATAGAAGAACCTTGCTAGATATGATGCTTTTACATAACGTCTGCAATAATCAATTAGACAGCAAAGAAATAAGCGACTTGATTTTACGCTTTAATATTCCTGGTATTCGAACACGGCATTGCACCTTGTTCTCAGGTGCTCCTGCACGAACAGGATATGCAAAAAATGCAGTAGTGTACAGATTACAGGACACATACAACTAAAGGTACATTGATACTGATATTTTCTGCTCCACCAAACAACATTTTAGAAAATCAGTGTCTTATGTCTTATCTAACAACGGCCAGTAGGAATACACACACACACACACACCATATATATAATTTACCTAATAATTATCTCTTATATACAATAAGTCACCTAGCGCTGTAGGTAATTTAGGTTATTTGAGTAATAAAATGTAAGATTAGAAAATGTTAATCCTCTTTTGGCTGTAAATGTAACCTATGTAAACCTTTTTTACTATATTTTTCTAAGAGCTGTTGGATTATGTAAAGAAATAAATAAATAAATAAATAAACACTTGTGAGAGATAGAAAGAGAGAGAGAGAGAGCTGAGATATTTCCAATTTCCACTATTCTTGCTTTGACCATTTACTGCCTAAAAACTACTAAAAGGGCCTCGTCTCCTAGCCCTTCAACTATTTCGTAATAGAAAAATCTTAATTGAATGCTCAATGCATCCCGGAAACTAAACTGGGCTTAGTTTCCTGTAGTCCGCCATTGGTATTGTCAATCGTTTCGCTTCATCGATAACATTGTATAGGCACTGATAATATTACGTAATATAGGTAGATGTTGTTTTCATAGAAAATGTTGTGCGATTGTCTAATGTACTAACATTTTTGCTTTATAATGTACCTAAGTAATACAATAGAGTATACGAACATACGTATTTGTGCTATAAGACGTGTGTATAAGGTACTGCAAGGAATGACATAGCTTCAATGTAATTACCTATGCCATAGATAGATAGATAGAAGGATACGCACACATACACTTTATACCTGTCCTATACGTGAGCCAAATTCTAGATAGGTAAGTCTAATCTGAAGTAGACCTAGAACAATCTTCATTGCACCAGAATAGTCTCAAGTATCGAGCTATCTTCTGCCAATCATCACCAGCTCGGCCTTGATATCTATACAATGACACGGTAATATAATAATACTATATTACCGTGACAATCATAACCATGTGGTACCACAGGTGGTAAGAACATTATACCTATGTTCCGTCTCAAAGGTGAACCGGTACCGAGTTGGTATCGGTTATAAGTACTCTGGGTTAATCAAGCGCAATTTAATCGATAGGAAAGTATCGAATAAGTACTTGTATTTACTCGTATCGTATCGTACTTACATCCCTAGGCAGTTTAATAACTAAGTTCGTCTCGTGTGAACTCGGTGTCAATAATACCATATTATAGGTACATATATTGCGGTATTATCTACCCATCTTCTGAGGTTTATTCAATCAACACCAGAACGGCCTTCATATACCTATCTATAGACTGGATAAGTTTGCGATGCAACCGCGTGCTTATTCACGTGACTATGTACCTTTGAACTACTATTTATTCTGTATTCTATGTACATGCTCTATAGTCTATACTATACGTATACTCACTTGTATATTGACTTAGTGTTCGTTTGGTTTCCCCTTATTATTCGTAGACCATCATAGGTTTTTCGAAAAGATACAATTTGACATAAATAAAAAGCCATTATACATAATAAAGTAATTTAAAATCGACTTCAAATGCCGCGCTAGTCATTTTCAGTAGCAACTTTGAGGTGTACGTATTTCTTTATCTCTGGAGATACTCATCAGATGTCTAAAAAAATCGGAACTCAATTTTATTTGCTTATTTATTTGCAGTGTTGTTAATAATGTTTAGTGACAAGTTTTGGGGGTGATTTCACCTACGGGTCATTGTTACCTTCTTACATCCGTAGGCTTGAAATTTAATAATGTACCCTATACATAGAGAAAGTATATATATGGAGAGAACATTAGCGTATGCGAATGAAACAGCTATAGAGATATAACCCAACTAAAATGATGAACACGTGATACATATGCCAACTATAAGATAAAATTAACAACGTAATTTGGTCGGGTCATACATAACAGCGGGTGCTAGCCAATGGGTGCACTAGAACTTGGTTCCATCCAGTGCTGGAACCAGTTTAATGGCATACGCAGTGAAGGATAAAAAAATTGTTGTTCATCTCGCTCTCTCATACTAGTGATTGTATAGTTTTATCCTTCTCGTATTATTATTGTTATTTAAATGCCACATCCACTTAAATACTTAATCCATGACCCTATACGTTTAGGCACTGTCCTTCACCACATACGTGGTCTCAGTTTAGTGAATGGTGATGGAATGATGGTGGGTGAACACTGGTGGGTAGCCTTTATACTATACTATAAGTGTATTATAATAAATACTTTGAGTATAATATAGGGCACACGTTTGCAAATATATAATATACCTACTCTGTGTGTAGTAAATACCTTTGTAAATACCCACCTATTGTTAGTATTTGTAAGTACCGACGTAAGATGTATGATAATTAAGCGAAGTTTTTGAATACATTACCATAATAGACCATACACATGCGAGTTTCTTCTTCATTAATATTTTGTTATCGTCAATGATTGAAACGTCAGATTAGAAGGCAATGTGCTAATATGGATGGACATAGGTGGCGATTCTGATGAAACTACATTTAATTTTAAACTCTTGTCGTCTATTTTCAACCGACTTCCAAAAAGGAGAAGGTTCTCAATTCGTCTGTATGTCCACATTAGGTTGGTTCTTCTTGAACGTTCTCGAATAAAGTGTCACTAAAAACCCATTACGCCTAAAGTAGGTAGGTACCGTACAAGTAGGTATACTGCCCACAAGTAATTCTATATCAGTCTGACATACTTTACAAGGAAACTATCGTAGGATTGAATTTTATACGCTTTTCGTGATCTATCTATAGTTGGATCATGCCTAGATGATGCAATTCGGTTTTGTTATGTTTGTTAGTGTTCAAATAATATTAAATCACCCTGCGTGATATAATACTTTTATGAACACACTAACAGTGTGCCCAATATTCGAATAAATTCGCTGTCGAAATACAGACTAGTTTTAAACTACGTATATTTCTCGACGAACCCACGAAAATAAACCAGATACGACTGAGGAGTATAAATACTAGCTATATACAGTTAGTGCTAAAGAGCCATAGATAGATCGATTTGAGGGCCCAGTGGTATAGTGGGAGAGTGGTCAGCTTTGATGCCAGAGGTACCCAGTTCAATCCCCGCCGTACACCAATGGATTTTTCTGTCGAAAAATTTATGTGAGATTTTCACAGTGGCCCTCCGCTGAAGGAAACGTAACCCCCAACCCCCGCATGGTGGTAGGACACTATCTAATGTCCCCCTGGCCAGCTACCACCTTCAAATTAGAAAATGTTTGTAACCAGTGACGTATGTGAGTCAACTACATCCCGCCTTGACGATGTCTCATGTCATCAGGATTCCTTTGTTCAAGAAATACTCCAGATCAACGTAACTGGCACCGTCCTTTACCAAAAATAAATCTCCACGCGCGCCCCTAAAATATTATCTGAATCAGTGCATCCAAAAATAACTGTTATGATTACGACGCTTAGGTGAAGCGTTATTTTGTGTGACACTGCAATTTCAGACAGTGCTGCATAGAATAATTAGTAGAAGGAGCTATTCTTAAACAGTAATTAAATATCGTTTTGTTTGTGATATTTATTGAGACAAACGCATTAATGTATTTGAATACGTATTTTATTTGCAATAATATAATATTTATAGTGATTGATTTATCAGAATATTAAGGTATCAAGAATTTATTAATTCTTACCATATTGTTTCTTCTCTATTCTTTGACTTTTCAAGAGCTACATTGGTACTCAGATCGAAATTCGATTGTTGCTTAGTTATGTTGGGCATTTTTCATTTTTATTAGCTTCACCTTTATGTTTGTATCCGACTTCTTTGGGCGCGATTTTGACCCACTTTAAACGGCCAGATTTCGTTCAAACTTTGTAGATTTATCGGGGACCGATGACAATACACTAATTTGATAAAAAATTATTCCATTTTTCAACTAAAAAGTAGAAAATAAATAATAGTTCAAAAAAACTAAAAAAACACGCTTTTTATAGAAAACCGAACTAAAAAATAGAAAATAAATTTTAATAAATTTAAATTAAGAATAGTGTTAAAAATTTCAATAAATATAAATTAATAATAGTGTGAATACAAAAAAATATTTTATTTAAAAAAAAGCGTGGGGTGCTTTTAAGATATTATCAAAATGATAATCACTCTACTCATATCTGTCAATAAAATATTTATGACTATTGACACCATGCACCTCACGCTTTTATAAAAATATTTTTATTTATTCACACTATTATCAATTTACATTTATTGAAATTTTTAACACTATTCTTAATTTAAATTTATTAAAATTTATTTTCTATTTTTTAGTTCGGTTTTCTATAAAAAGCGTGTTTTTTAGTTTTTTTAAACTATTATTTATTATACCATAGATAACATAATCGTAAGGAAGGGTTTAGCAAGTTGCACATTGTCGATTGGCCAAAACTCAGTTTTCTTGCGACTCATCTCACTGCGTCCTCTTCCAGACTCTTCCCATTGCTTTTAATTCACACTGGCATCGTAGCGCATGCGTAGCAGCTACCAGTTTCAGTGCTACATCATATGAAACTTTCGACTCGAGAAGATATCATAGGCGCCCGGAGCATAAAGAATAGTCTATTCTCTTCATTCTAATTCTATCACCTTCTCTTGGCGACACTAGTTGCCTAGCTGAAGCTATCAACTGCTGATCTCGCTGTGAATTGAGACCCGTATTCACAATCAATACTATGAGCACGGATTAAATAATAGTTAGATAGTAGTTAGTTAGTTAGTTAGTAGATTAAGTAATAATATATACTCTGTTGGTACTTTGAGGACTCACAGTGCTCTCGAACGCATAGCGTCATTAAAAACAATACACTTTAGTCTGTTTTTCACTCGCTCAGACTGGGTCGTAAAACGTGGGAGCGTGTTCGGGCGTGAGCGTTATAGTGACTTTGTGAGCCCCTTGAAGTTTATCGAATGAAAAAGTTGTTCGGAAAAAAGTTAAGCGACATTTTTGAACATATTTCGAAATGGCTGAAATATGATAATTTTACGTTTTCAACACCCAAATCTCCGAGATTTCGAAGAGTTTTCGAAAACTGAATCGACAAAAAAATTTCATGTCGTCCTCATAAAATTGTACGATAATCACTTGAGGAATGCGACGTGTTGAGGAGAATAGCCGGACATCCGTACATACGAAAGCATTTTTGCCCGAGCTGAAGCGGAGACCTTCGCTTCGCTCATTCAAATGTAAATCTTACCACCTAAACATGTAAGTCGTTAATTGCAGACAGAGTGCACGGTGCTCCGCTGAAGGCTCGGGCGGGAGGTGACGTCATGCCAGAACGTTCCGTGAGCAGCATCGACCTCAACAACTACACCGCGCCTTCCAATCTAGTGCTCACACCGGCGCCGGAATGTAAGTTCATTTGTTATTTCCTTAGTTATTTCAGACATGAAAAGGATATATTTTTGTGGAGTAATTTCATCAGAATCAGCCTATCTATGTCCACTGCTGGATATAGCCCTCCCTATGGCATGCTGCTGAGCTCGACCTTCAGCTCCTTGTTTCCAACCGCTGCCAGCCAGGTTGCGTATATCATCGCTCCACCTAGCTGGAGGGCCCAACATTACTTTTGCTCAGTCGTGGTCTCCAATCCAGTCCACTGGAGTAATTTAAATATTATTTATCCCTGTGTGTCTAGTGTGTATCTCTACTATATATGTATAAAAAAATACATTGCTAGACAAAGGGATTTGGGGAAATGATAAATTGAATTGGTAATTGAACGGTTTATGTTTGATGTAATTTAAATTCTAATAAAATCGACTGATTTGTAATCTATCCGGGCTAAAACGGACACAATTGTATATATATTTCTTTATCTTATCTTTTACTGAAAACTATCGCACATGATTTCTGTGTTATGCCGCAGAATAAATATAAGTATCTAAATAATGGTTACTTGATTAATAAAACACCTCAGAAAATTTAAAAATCCCGCACCGTATTTAGTTATAATCACATTTTGTTAATTTTTATTCTAGAATTAAAAAGACAAGCACTTGACTACTATCCCACCTGATGTTAACTGACGATGCGGTCTAAGAGGGAATCGGCTTGTATGGATATGGAAGGTAGGATAGCTGAGTTAAGTCACAGAATAATGAATTGGACAAGTTTAGTTCAACTCACATAGCGCTGCTATTCCATCCCCTCTTCCGAGCTACATCCAGACTAATATTATAAAAACGTTTGTAACTCTGTCGCTCTGTCTGTTTGTTACCTGATCATGCCTAAACGGACTTACTGACGGTCTTTAACGGATCTTACTGACATTTAACAAGGAGATACTCTATAGTATGAGGATGAGCAATAGGCTACTTTTTGTTAAAACAATAATCATGATTTTATTAAATAATTCAGATCACACAAATGTTTATTGACCGAGCTTTACAGTGATCAAATTCTTGGTGTACGTGAACGAAGTCGCGGGTATCACCTAGTTCTTTTATATTTATTTCATACTAAGCTACAAGCCTAGTTCATGGGAACTATCTCTCAATGACAGATGCCAGAACTCACGCTGCCAAGTTTACCCTAACTGAAAACGTTGGTGTTTCCAGGTCGGAAGCTGTCCCGAGGCATATCCCGGGCGACAGACAATGAGGGTCTGGTGTGGGCTCTCCGCAGTAACACAGATCCTGAACCCAACACCCTCAGCTCGGACCACATCCTGTTGCTTCCAGATATATCCGTGTACCCGCCGGATTTCAGGTAACATGTTCGACTCACTGTAGGTATTCGATTGCAATATAAGCTGTGTTTATGTAATATAGCTGCAGCACACTGTATTTATACGGGTATTTCTTTATCTTTCATAATTATATAAATTATTGTAGAGTCAATTTAATAGATCACATTTGACACTTCATCAAAATTCAACAACGTAACCTTGTAATGAAGAAGGGCACTACAAAAGAAAGCGTTTTTACGATTTACGAGTACTTTGACTAATGATTCATTTTAAACATAATAAACAATTTTAGTTCTAAATAAACTGGCCAAGTGCAAGTCGGACTCGCACTCGTAGGGTTCCGTAACACAGTAGAGATTCTATAACTTTGATTTTTCGCAACTACAAAATTAACTTTGTTTTTCATAGTGTTTGTATGAAAAACAAAGTTATCTTTGCGGTCGCCATATCTCTAAAACTGCTGACTGTATCTCGTTCAAACCAATTTTCGTTGTTAGTTTTTATTAATATCTACAGCATATATTCTTTTTAGATTTTTCACTCCCATACTTTAAAAGTTAGAGGGGGGAGGACACACATTTTACCACTTGGCGTGGCTATCTTTCAAATGATTGACTTTGAGAAAAAATTATTTTGGGAACCTCAGTGTCATTTTTAAGACCTATCCATAGACCCCACACGTATAGGTTTGAAGATTTTTTTTTTTTGTTTCAGTTCTATGTATGGGATGCCCCCCCTTAAACTTTTATATTTTTTATTTTTGTTATATTTGTATAAAAATCGGAAAGCGGTTCAAAGAATACATCTACCTACCAAGTTTCAATTCTGTAGTCCTAACAGTTTCGGAATAAAATGGCTGTGACATACGGACGGACAGACAGACATGACGAATCTATAAGGGTTCCGTTTTTTGCCATTCGGCTACGGAACCCTAAAAACTAAACGTCAGTACAAGGTTACGTCAGTGACCACTTTTTCTTTATAAGCACTAGGGATGCTACCCCAAAAATCAAAAGATTGATCAGTCGATAGGTTGAATCGAATGCAATTATTACTTGTGAAGGATGTTTAACTATAAAAATAACTACACTGTGATTGTAATTAACACATAATATTAGTGTTTAACTAAAAAAATACAAAAATAATTGAATAGGAACTAAAATCAATAATAATTTGGGTTAAATAATATCGTTTAAAAACTAAAAAACAACCGACTTCAATGCCGCGCTATTCATTTTCAGTACCAATTTTGAGATGTTTATCTCAATATCTCTGGAGATACGTATCATACCTCGATAAAATTACCATGGTACCACACTTGGGATATCTCCTTTCGAACAAAAAAAGAATAATCGAAATCGGTTCATAAACGACGAAGTTATCCGCGAACAAACATTAAAAAAAAAAAAAAAAAAAAAATATATGTATACGGTCGAATTGAGAAACCTCCTCCTTTTTTTGAAGTCGGTTAAAAACTAACGATAAACTACTAAACGTTAGATCCATAGGTACATTTGAGTATGTTTTTTTTTATTGGGCCATTTTCTATGGAGCTACATTCTAATCCATAAATACATATAAAATCGTTTAAATATGTACAATTTCTGATTTGTATAATTTGTATTAACGTGTCTTATCAATTTCATATTAACGCAAAACAAACAAGTAAATAACACTGAATAATGTAAATACAAATTGTATTTCTCATTTAGAGCTGCCGGAAAATTGGTTATTTCGAATAACATCAAACTAACATCATTCTTGTTTGTGTTGATGCGTATCGATGTTTTGAAGCAAGTCACCTTACTTTGAAGCTAAGAGTGACAGATGTCAAATGTGATCTATTAAATTGACCCTACTATAGATATTTTATATGTCTAGAGTGACAAAAATGAAGATTGTTTAAAAACTAACAAAACCGACTTCGAATGTCGCGCTAGTCATTTTCAGTAGCAAGTTTGTGGTGATTATTTTCATATCTCTGAATATACTCATCGGATCTCGATGAATTTTACAGACCAAAAGGAATCCTCTCAAACATTAAAATAATGTATATACTTTCGTGAAATACATATTGGATTTATTAAGTTATTATTGTTCACTGGTGCATGATCAGTATTTTTAGTTCCATTTTCTAAATTCGTTATTAAATTACAGAGTTCTGAGGTAACAAAAAAAAGTTGAAAAAGTTGAAGTTTCTATTGAATGGTGTTCGTAAATTAAACGGGCCCCAATCGTAGCCCGAGCTTTTTACTAGTACTTAGTACCTTTTTATTTTATCTTCCGATTGAATAGCTAATAAAAAGATGGAGGATCCAGAAAATTAGTCCAAACGCACCAACCAGTCATACTCTACTCTACAGATATTTTAAACTGCATGACTATATATACCATGCGCTCGTAAACAGATAACGAAGTTATAATAAAAGTTGGCAAGCATCTTCAAAAATCATACGTGTAATGCAGGCGAGATGATTGTGAATCTTGACTCATTCATTCTATTTATTTTATTCTAGAAATAGATAAACCTCAAAATGTAAGATATTGCGCCATTCCCTTTATGTACTACTTATAGATAGGGGGGCCATATATGCTTCGGGGAAGCCAGTCTCTTCAAGCTGGTCTAATTTGACGTACCTTCTAAGTAAGCTATGTTGGAGCAAACAGATACATACATCTATACTCCGTAGGACTAGTATCTCTTCTGTGTCTTTACTCCGTCCAACCATTTATTTCCTTTTTGATAGTTCCGGGGTTGGATTTATTTGATGAGAAGTGTAGTATTTCGTCAAAAAAGATTGAAGACTGTGCCGTTTTTACCTAAAACACGACTACTATTAAAAACTTTTTGGTTGTTTGATAATCTGCAGCTGTTAGAGGATTAAGTTCGATGAACCCAGTTCTTAATACAGCTACAGGGAGGACCATATACCCTAATCTCCTTCCGCCTTTTTGGGATTCCGTACCTCTAAAGGAAACAAGGAACCCTTACAGGATCACTTTGCTGTTTGTCTGTCTGTCTGTCAAGATCATTTTTCTCAGGAATGCGTAAAGATATCAAGTTAAAACTTAAATCAAATACTCGGGTCTATGGTATCTTTCAGCTGTGAAAAAATGAAACTTGTAAGTCAACGCGATCTAAAGATAGGACCGTTTATGTAGCATATCTACGCATATTTTGCTATTTCGAAATATATATGTTTTTATATCGCTGTTTTGCTTTTATGATGACGAAATAGTGGCACTAGTGTCGATTCTGATGTAGTGCTAACTAATTTTGAATAGCTCTTAATTTTTTATCGTCGTTATTTGACTTCAGTGGTGAGACTAGGACAGCGACGTCCTAACCTGACGTCGCTGGACTGGGATAACATTATTTTTAGTATTCTTAAATTTAGTTTTAAGTACATTATTTGTAATGTCGTACCTTTATCTAAATCATTCAGGGCTCTACACTGTTTTACTGCAACATAATGCGGCGTGAGTCGGCAAAAAGCCGATCCATTAATTATTCACACGCGAGCCGCACGACTGTTGAACTTTTGGCTATTACACGTTCTTTAACCTTTTAAGGTTTTTCTTTTCTTTGTTACCGTGATTGTTTTGGTTCATGAATGTATGATGATTAGGTAAAATTACAGGGCATGGTGAAAGCATAGCATGAATCATTGAAATTTAATTCAAAATGTCGGCATGTGTATTAAGTTGGCTTAACGTTTATTTTTCTGATTTTTTGAGTAGGTACCGTCTTCTTAGTACCTACTTATGCTGAAACAAGAGCAAGGCTCTTACTACTACTTAGGTGGGGGTGATTGTCACCATTGTCACCCACGGAATGGCTTATAGGCTTAGTTAGACCTTGTACTTTCAAGTGATCCCTGAGTGGTGCTAAATGGTTGACCAACCAACATTGAAACTTGGAATATAGGTTGCAAGGGCATCGCCAAGGGGGCAGCTGCCCCTCCCTGGCCTCCCTTAGAGATTTAAAAATAGTAGCCAACTGCAAAGCAGCCAAAATCTTAAGGCCGTGCAATTTTTCTTTGCCGATAAATCCTGCACGTCAAAACTCGGTATAAGTTGATATAGTACAATACAACTTCAATAATAACTTGCGCCCCCCCATCATTAGCATTTGTGGACTATAAGAAGGCCTTTGGCTCAATCGAAACCTGGTCTGTTCTCGAGTCCTTGCAGCGTTGCCAAGTCGACTGGCGATATATCGAAGTGATGAGATGTCTGTATAATGCCGCAACGATGACTGTACAAGTACAGAACCAGCGAACTAAACATATCCACCTGCGTCGAGGAGTGAGACAGGGGGACGTTAACCATTGCGTCCTACCTGTAATGACATACGGAGCCGAGACGTGGACACTCACCGTTCGACTGGTCCACCAGTATAAAGTCGCTCAGCGAGCTATGGAGAGAGCTATGCTCGGTATTTCTCTGCGGGATAGAATCCGGAACGAAGTAATTCGCCAAAGAACTAAAGTTATCGACATAGCTCAACGGATGAGCAAGCTGAAGTGGCAGTGGGCTGGTCATATCTGCCGCAGGACTGATAACCGTTGGGGTAGACTTGTCCTAGAGTGGAGACCGCGAATCGGCAAACGTAGCGTAGGACGTCCTGTGACCAGGTGGAGCGACGACATACGCAAAGCGGTGGGCAGTAACTGGAAGAGAAGAGCCGAAGATCGGGCTCAGTGGCGCATCTTGGGAGACGCCTACGTCCAGCAGTGGACTAACACAGGCTGATGATGATGATGATTATGACCCCCCACCCCCCGGGCCATGGGTTAGCGACGCCCTTTATAAGTTGGGATAGTTACACTTTATGGACTGGACTACATTTCTAAACAAGCACGATTCCATCATGTTAAGTGACAGCTGACTTAACATTATGTGAGATAGAGGTCAAGCGCTTGTTTATCGAGATTAAAAAAGAATGCATATTTCTATCCACATGTCCCAAAGAAATTTTCACTAACAATTGAAAATGTAAATTCCAGAACGTTCTTAGAAAAGGACCTGCTGGAAACAGCGACGCTGGTCACCCTCGAGTCAGCGAACATTCTAAATTGGTGGCGGCACGGTCGCGTCCCCGGCGCGCCGAGGTTGCTACCACTGGCGACATCTGGTGACGGGAACTGTCTGCCCCACGCCGCGTCGCTGGCTGCATATGGATTCCACGACAGACTGCTCGCGTTGAGGACCAAAGTGCAGGCTTTGTTGTCGGGGGAAATGGGAGAAGCTATTACAAGTTAGTTTGATTTTTAATTAACTCCACTTCATTACTTTAGGTTCTTAGGTACATAATTTATTTAGGGCCGATTTTTCGATCTTCAGAAAAACGGCCAGATAGTAACCAATGTTTTGTATTTACCTGCCCATTTAAACACCCGTATATAACTTTAGATTTTTCGATGTGCTTTTATCAGTCAGTTCGATATCTGTAGTCTTTTTGTAATTATCTTCACGCTAATAGTGTGAGAAAGAGATAATATTACGTAATAATTTATATGTTAGAGCGTGAGCGACGATTTACAACTATTTGACATTTTGTCTCAAGATTCGAAATATTACTTTTCTTTCGGCCAAGCACGATTATTTTAATTTTATTATGGCTCCGCACGATTAGTGTATTTACTATTGAGCCAGTGTCGAGTATAAAAAAAAAAGAGTGTGTGTGTACTTATGTACACGCGTTAGAAGTTATACTTCTGTGGCGTATGGAAAAAAAATAACTAAAATGCAGTAGTGATTAACGATAAAAATTAAAATTAATCAAAAAGATTTTATTTAAATAAAAAAGGTTTTTTTAACAGAAAAATATGACATATACATCTTGAACATAGTCATGCCACCTAGAACTAACTTCACGGTGTAGAATTTATGTGTGGGTGTGCGCGCGCATCGTACCACCTAGAACTAACTTCACGGTGTTAAATTTAGGTGTCGGTGTGCGCGCGCATCGTAAAAATTGACTCTCATCATTTTTCTCTATCGCGCCAAAAGAAGTATAACTTCAAAAATCATTTTAATAGTTGGTACTGGCTAAATACACTGATTGTGTGGTAAATGTGTGTGGTACAAGATTTTACTATGCAACTACAATGCACATTTATTTTATTTCATATCAACACAAGTTTCAGGAAAAACAATATTGTGGCCATACACATTTTAACGTTACTGCCTAAATTCCAAATTTTATTTTGTTTAAAATCTATAAGCAACCCCAACCAAAGTGAGCACAACCAGCGACATCTAGTGATGAAAACTGTCTCCTTCACACCGTGTCTCAAGCTCCCATCTAAGGAAATGAAATGATATCTCGTACGTTTCAGGTGCAATAAAACGTCGTTGGCGATGGTCAGAGAGCGTCCCGCTGCGTTCAGCCGGACTGACTCCCACCGAGTCGGAGTGGTCCCGGGAGTGGTGCGACGCGGTGCGCGCCGCCTCCGCCGAGCCGCACCAGCTGCCCGCGCCTAACGCACACCCACATTACCCAGGTACGACTGTTACTGTACTGCTCGCGTCTGCTGATATCCTGGTACATTAGCGCGGCTTATACGCACCGTTTGCTGATCGCCTGCGACCATGATCTATGTGTTAGTTGATTGGCTGACTATTTTTGTTTAATTTTGTCTTCTGCTTTCGTAGGTAAGTAATATAAACTAAGAAAATACACAGTTGCCTTTAACCGGGTCCGAAAAAGTTGCCCGCGCCAAATGCACTCTCGCATTACCTAAGTCAGAACTGAAACGACTGCTCGCATTTGCTGATAGCCTGGTAACCTTAGCTCTTACTTATCGAACAGTTGATCCGGCCTTTCCATGACTAAGATAAATAGGCAAGGGAACTAGCCAGCCACGAACGACTCCATGATGAGTCAGTGCCGTCAGTGGTCACACAATGATCATGGTCACAGGTGTCCCGTTTCGTTACCACCACATCCACGCCTAACGCACACCCACATACCCAGATAGGACTGAAACACGTTGCTCGGATTTGCTGATAGCCTGGTACTGTCGTTCTTATAGTCAATGTCGACTGGTCCCCAGCGACCATGATCTATGTGCCCAGTGGTTGGCTAACTTTTTTCTCTTTTTAACCGACTTCAAAAAAAGGAGGAGGTTTCTCAATTCGACCGTATATTTTTTTTTTTTTTTTTTTTTTTTTTTTATGTTTGTTCGCGGATAACTTCGTCGTTTATGAACCGATTTTGATTATTCTTTTTTTGTTGGAAAGGAGATATCCCAAGTGTGGTACCATGGTAATTTTATCGAGGTCTGATTAGTACCTCCAGAGATATTGAGATAAACACCTCAAAATTGGTACTGAAAATGAATAGCGCGGCATTGAAGTCGGTTCTTTTTTTAGTTTTTAAACGATATTATTTTCTGTTATGTACGTCTAATAAAGTCACAATCTCCTGCCGCTGAGCCGCATCAGCTGTCCGAGCCAAACTCACATCCACATTGTCGAGGTAGATCTGAAACTACTGCTCTCGATTGCTGATAACCTGGTAGTCTTAGCCTTTAAAAAAACATCTTTCTATTTATAGTAGCAATTTCGTTAAGTTCAGTACAAGTTCATGAATTAAATGTTCCTACTTATTAAAATGATTTTTGTAACTGTCAGGATTGGAGCAGCTACACGTGTTCGCGTTGGCTCACGTGATGCGGCGGCCTGTCGTCGTATTCGCTGACGTCGCTCTCAGGGTGAGTGCACCTTTTGTTAGGCGATTCTAACTCTGCACCGCATCACGCAGCGTAGCGCGGGAACGCGTGCTCTTACGTTGTTTGCAAGTATCTGTGTTTGTATAGAAAACACGCGTCGTACAACCACCATGAAGGTTTTCCCCTACACTTTAAAGCTCGTATTGTTGTAGACTTTAACGTCACTTTTTTTGGCACTTTTAATAATCATTTTTTTATCAAAATAGAAGTCATTTAATAAAATATTGATATTCAAGTCATTCTAAAGCAATACCTTTAACTTAACTTTAGAAAAAAATTGTTTGTCTCTAAAGTTGGTTGACGGCCGATAGTTTAACGTGACAACGTCATAACAAAACATTGATGAAATCTGTGCATGCGTGCAATGAGCGTAACGGAACAATGAGCATAACGGGACACTTTTACGTGCATGCAGCCGGCGTTCATCGATTTATTAGACGTTGTCACGTCAAAAAATTATTTAACCCATATTTGAATCAGACACATATTCCCTATTGCAGGACTTCCGCGGCGATCCAATAGCTCCCATCCCGTTCGGCGGCGTGTATCTCCCGCTGGAGCTGGCTCCCGAGCAGTGCAGCAAGGCTCCCATCCTGCTGGCATACGACGCGGGACACTTCTCCGCGCTGGTGCCCTGCGAGCCGCTACCCACCGACGGTGCCAGGGTGCCGCTGGAGGAACAGGGGGGGAACCCACTACCCATCAGGTAACATGGCCTATTTTAACGCTTACTAGTAATGTGAGTAGCGTATTACTAGTAGTCTTGTTTACCCCTCCAACTAAGCTAAAATATGCCTATGTCTGGAGTGGGTTCACGTCAATAGTGCAATGGGTGGGGTGGGGACCGAACTCACGACCTCTCGATCTCCAGGGCCTTCATGTCGTGTTTAGGCTCATCGGAATCGCATCTCTTATCACACACACACTTAGGGAGGATTCCGTACAATACGAAACATAACAGAGTTTCAACCTCATTTGATTAATTGATATTATTACCAAGAATATTTTCTTTGGTCGCGATCTAGAAAGACGGGGCTGGTTTACTAGCGCCATCTATGTCATTTTGCCGAAACTAATTAGAAAGGTTGTTAGCTTAACAAACACGAATAAGTTGTTAACACCCAGATGACACCTATGAAGGTCTTATAGATGGCGTTTAAAAACACGTTTTTTGTATGGGGACCCCCTTTAATTTTTAACTTTATTTTGTTATTAATATTTGTTGTTCTAGCGGCAACAGAAATACACCATCTGTGAAAATTTCAACTGTCTTATTATCACGGTTAATGAGATACAGCCTGGTGACAGACGGACAGACAGACAGACGGACAGCGGAGTCTTAGTAATAGGGTCCCGTTTTACCCTTTGGGTACGGAACCCTAAAAACTCAAACTTATTTTCATACATCCATCTCCCTCCAGATTCAACGTAGACCCGGGCGAAGATTACAACTGGGAGACGGAGCCCGACCAGAAAACCATCAACAATCTGTTACCCGACGAGTTCCAACGCGCCGCCATGCTGGCAGCCTACCTCGACCTAGAAAGAGTTGAATGTCTCTCCTCCACCCAACCTTCCGAAGAACTGAGAAGATCTCTCGACGCGCTCTCGACTAAGAGCTCCAAACAGATGAACTCGGTGGCGAAACAATTCGGAAGTATAGGCAGATCCATGAGCAGCAAAATTAAAAAGAACTTCGGGTCGATGGCTAAATTGACAGGGAAGAGCAGCGGCAGTCAAAGTAACCCGGAGGAAGGGTTCGCGAGGACGCAGGCCACGTGCGAGGTGCTCTGTTGCCGGGTGCTGGCGGCCCGCGCGCCTGTGCAGGAGGAGATGGTCAAGAATTATCTCAATGAGGCCTGGATTGGGTGAGACTTGTTTACATATATTTTTAGCGAGGAAAGTTTAGGCTGTTAATTGCTTTTCTATCGTTGTTTTTTGTATTTTTATTAGTCGGGTACTTGCAATAAATTGTCAAATTTTTTGATATACATACAATCACGCCTTTTTCTCGTTGGACTACTCCGAAGAAGTGTAGTACTCTCTGCCTACACAGAGAGTACTTCTTTCCACATGCTAATGTAATGATTTTTGCATCATGGATTTTAATTAAAATGTTGTACTTAAATTTATTTAAAATTGTAAAAAGCCAGTGTGGAATCACTACTAACTACACTGAGTGCCACCAGTGCCATAAATCATACCCTTAAGTCACGCCGAACATAAACTGATTTATAACCAGATTTTAATATTATATAGCTTAATTTTCAACACGCAACTAAGCAGCTAAGCAATCAAAATAATTATTGCAACAAGAACAATTCTAGAATATCTCATTTTTCCCCACATATTATCCATCCACAAAACATGATGAAAACAAATAGTGGTCTTTAGGAAAGCACTACACTACTTTAAAATATCAATGTTAGTCATATTAAGCTAATTAAGCAATCAAATCATCTACTAAATTATCAATATCAAACCAACAACTCAACATAATATATTCCCCAGGTACACAACTGAAAAGAACCGCAAAGAATCAATGGCAGCGCCTTCCCAACCGCGCTACGGCACGGGTCGCTCGCAGTTTTACGCAGAAGCCGACCGTGCGGGCCACGACACAGCCCGCGACATCTCTACCAAATCAGTGCGGCCTGCGACGGACAGAACACTGTACCTGTCTAAGTCTACATTCTACGATGACCGTCCACCGTCGCCGAAGCCGTGTCGAGCTCCGCTGTGTATGTACTACGGCAGTCCAGCCAATAATGACTACTGCTCGAGGTGTGCCCGGTTACAGTGAGAGCTTCCATTTGTGATAGTTACGGTCGAGTGTTTAGAGTATTGCTTCTATTTATTATAGCAGATAATCTATGCTTCAATAAAAAGCCTATTTTTTTGACGTAACATCGTCTAATAAATCGATGATCGCCGGCTGCATGCACAAAAAAGTGTCCCGTTACGCTCATTGTACGCATGCGCCGATTTCATCAATGTTATGACGTTGTCACGTTAAACTATCGTCCGTAAACCAACTTTACAGACAACCGATTTTTGTCAGGTATTGAATGGAGTGTATAATTATGAGCTAATAAGCGTCATGTGTCTAAGAAGATTTAATTTTTTATCAAGAATACATGCAGCTAATTTTAATGTATAAGTTCTGAGACTTCTGAGTTTAACACTCAAGTTGGCAGGTAGGAAGGACACAAAGTAGCTTTTATCTTATAAGACCCAATAAAATTTTAATAATTAAAGCCTTTTTCAGTATAAGCATTCTTAGATATGCAAAGCTCTGTTTCCTATCACAAAGATTCATAGATTATTTTTTCTAAGAAACTCTTATAAAAAAAATCAAATTTTGGTCAAGACAGTTAACACCTGCTTTCACTATGAATGATTCTTAATATAGAAACTTTTAATTGTATACAGAAATTAAATTTGACACAAATATACTAGAATGTTGCCTTGGCAACTAATATATTTTAATACGCTTCCAGCTGACGCTCCCTCTACTATAAGTAGATAAATATAAAACACATTGATTACTAAAGATCAATACTCTAAACACAGACATAGTCGAAACGAAAATTATATTTTAATTGTTTTACATTCTAAACTCATAAAACTGTAACAATGTTACGACTAAGTATTAACATCATCAATTGTTTATCATTTTAAATCGAGCGATACTTTAGGGCTCCTTCAATTTATGCGTATCGGGACCGCTGCCGTACGTTTACTGTGACGCTTGTTGTATCGAGTACAGCAATACTGTAGGACGGTAGCAGTCCAATATCTGCCGTCTATATTAAAATAGTATAAGACTGCAATGCGTTCAGATTTCAGTGATGATCCATCAGTTATACAGCTATTCGCCTCCGTGCAGTGACCGCGGAAGTGGGGGGCAGAGGGGGCCAATAGCGGATAGCCCCTAAAATCAAACGGGGAGGGCCGCGCCCCCTCTAATTTCACAACCTGGTAAAGAAGGTTTCTTTGTGTTGAATGTAGTACTTCCGCAGTTCCTACCTCCGTACCCGTGCGTAGTACAACATCCAGCAGTCAACACAAAACACCTAAATTGAAAGAGCTCTTAAGTTTATTATAGTGATAAGTTATAAACATGTTATTTAGTCATTAGTTCACTTAGGTTTTACCCACCATCTAATGTTAAGCTTGCACCGAGCGATTTCGCTATCGATATTAAAAATACTGCTTAATCGCGTTTTTAGATTAAAAAAACGATCACAGAATCGGTCTGTGATAGGCACGGAAGATATAAATATAATGTATGTATTAAACGACTGTTATTCTAACGAGTGCCAAAAGTGGCTTCTTTTATGTGCGTTAGATGTAACAAATGTGTTCAAGATTAGTGCCAGGACTGTGTAACAGATGGAGCTGTTTTCAATTCGCGTGTACTGAATTCACAGACGTAGAAGTCACTACGTTAAAGTGAATTCTAGGTCTGTGACTGAACTCTAGGTCCTAGGTACGGACATTTTGGACAATGCGAGATAATATGTTTGAGAGAATTTATTTCACTGTAAGCGAAGTGTTGAAATGTTATATTTTTTATAAAACAGGGTGTATTGTAGCCGGAAATCGTTTTGTTTAAAAGTTATGCTATTAATCGTGTTTCCCTTATACTCTTGCAACTGTCTTATGGAATTGTGATGTAAAATGTTACTAAAGATATATATCTACTTTTTCATATTCATCCCCACTACCTCATGCGAAGCAGCTGATTAAAGATAAAAAATGTATATGCGAATGTAGACTAGACATTTTTGGATTCAGGGTAAAAGATATATTTTTTATCGTGAATGGTTAAAATATTTTATTAAAACAAGCATCTCATAAAATTTCGAGCTTGGAGTAGTCTCCGTCCCTATGTTGCGTTGAATAATAAATAACCTTAATATTTTTGATCTTTCTAGTCCTAAAATAGAAGGTAGGTTAGAGTTACAAGCTAGATGTAAGCAAGGTATTAAACTACTTAACTATACGATTTTTAAAATCATTTGCATAGATCAGGGTGGCCAGATAAAGTATGTAATTACTTTTAGTTGTAAACTAAGCGAACGAAGTACCCGTGTTGATGTTTATTGATACCTCGTCTACTCACGGCGACAATATACGGTTGAATCTAAATTGTGTTTCAAAAATATCTAATAGGGTCTTATCAGCTTTCAGTGTTAATATCGAGATTTTTATTTTTTCACACATACATAGTGCAAAAGGACTAAATATTGGCACGGATCTAGCTAGCTATTAGCACCTGAATTAATTTCAATTTAAACCTGTTGTTTATTGTGCAAGATTTTTACGTGGGAATTAATTTCACGTAAGTTGTAGTACTTGGAAATGAAAAAATCATGTACTAATGTACATGATTTTTTCATAATTAATACTAACAGTTTTGATATAAAACTCAGCCAATATTAACTGAACCAGTGCCAATATTTGGTCATTTTACCCAACATTATGATATCATTAATTGAAAGGTGAACTGTGGTTGAGCAACCACTATTATATTGCGTTTGTTCCACTCGTACTGTATCAAGTCGATCAATGTGTAGATGTTGACTTTAAATAATTCCCTTTAATTTTTTATTGACAACCAGAATGAACCGTGTAATATTGTCATGAAGCGGTATTTTCGATACTTAGGTTATTTTTTTTAATTGTATAGTCCGTAACGAAAAGACAACTTTATCGCGGCACCCCCCACCATCTTGTTCAAAACAATATTATTAAATCATGTACTTACATTTTACTCTATAATAATATATAGCCTTCAAAAGATCTGTATTGTAAGCGGTGATAAGACATGACAAATATGTGTAATAATGTAAAGAACAGATGTTAAAAAAATGTTCTATTTTTTCATGTATCAATAATAGAGAGACAGCATATCATGTTTTGTAGAAATATATGGTTATATATGCAAATTTCACTTTGGTCTTTAATTTATTTAGCAGTAGATATAACGAGTTTATGAACAGCTGTTCAGAAATTCATCGCCTATCAAGATGGACTATAATATATACATATAGATAATTGGATTTTAATCATATTAGATATGGTTTCACTGTCCTGCGACACTGCATACATAATTAAATAACTCAATTATGAACGTACTTTGTACCAACCAACACAGCAAAAAAAAAATGTATAAGCATAATACAACAGATTATATAATATTTAGATTATATAATAGTTACTACGTAAATAATACTTTCCGTTGTTAGGTTGGCTACACAGTGCTTTCATAATTCGGGTATCAACAATGTAGGGAAGTGCCAACTCTTATAACGTAGTAGAGTGATTCAGTACTCTGTGGTTTCACTGTTGGTAAGACTGGCCATGGACTATGACGTACCACCCATCAAGCAAAGACATTTTGCCGAGTGAACGTATGACGTTCGATGTAGCTAGAGAATAGGACTAAACATTTATCCAAACCAATGCCTCACACATGATTTATGTAAGTCATTGTAGGTACCAGTACCATATAGGTAGAAGAAATATTACACAGGTGGGAGGACCATATTATATCGATGTTCCGCCTGACTAGCTACCAAAAAGTAGCATCCATAAAGGAAAAAATCTAACACGGCAGCACTTGAGAGTCAGACCATTCTAGGCCTAGACGTAGTACTATTAATTATTCTGTGGCCTATATATATATATATATATATATATATATATATACCGTGTTCACAATCTTCGGCCACATCATCGCTTCAGTCCCGCGACATTGCATACATAATTAAATAGCTCAGAATGATGAACGTACTTTGTACCAACCAAAACTGCAAAAAAAAAAACAGATTATATAATAGTTACTACGTAAATACTACTTTCCGTTGTTAGGTTGGCTACACAGTACGTACATAATTTGGGTATCAACAATGTAGGGAAGTGCCAACTCTTATAACGTAGTGATTCATTACTCTGTGCATCGCTTACCCCCAGGCGAAATAGCTGTCTAACTAGCATATTATATAAAACTAAAAAATACAAATCAGACAACCAAAAACAGGACTAAAATAATAAATGTATAATCAACTACTAAAATAATCAAACAAACAATCACTAAACAGGATAAGTTTAAAACATTTTAAAAGAGCAGATCGTCATCATCATCTCCTGAAGAGAAGCACAGAGTCCTGCGAGAGTCTCCGATGGTAGCTTCACAGGACATTCGTGAGGAGTAGTCGAGCGGGATGTCGGTTAGGTCTACCTCATTATTGTAACGCTGTGGCGAAATGTCCACCTTACTCATGTCTATAAAATTAAAATAAGTAATTAGTATCTTCTATCTGATATGAATCGAAAAGTAAAATAAATAATTTATGATCGTACAAAACGAAAATATCGACTTCACATGCCGCGATAATCAAAATAGCCACTAGCCATAATCATGTCATCAAGGTATACAACTTTGTTAATATTGTTTATCTCTGGAGATGATTATCAGATTTAATATTTGACGGAGTTCTGAGGTAAGAAACATAAAATAAAACACAGTCGAACTGAAACCCCCCCTTTTGTGAAGTCGATAAAAATAATATTGTATTGATACCCGCTTCTCCGCCACCAACTGAGAACCTCCCCCTCTTTTTGTGAAGTCGATAAAAATAATATTGTATTGATACCCGCTTCTCCGCCACCAGCATATTTATTCTTTTCATTAGCTTGGCGCATCACGGCTAATCCTCGATTTCTAACCTTCTTAGCCTTTACCATCTTCAAACGATGGAATTCTTCTCTCTCCTAAAATTATGCGGTTATCAGATACACTAAATCATTATGGCTAATACCAAAATACAGGGCCTGCGACTACTGCGAGGCTTACATTTTTATAACAGCGTGGGAAAGAGATGCTCATATAGTGCTCTCTGTTGCACTTGCAGGTACTTGTGGAAGATAATAGTCTTGTTCCACTATGGTATCGATATTAATACGATAAAACTATTAAACTATAGAACTGGATACACTATGTGGCATTGGAATAGAAAGAAAATACTGTACCCTTTCATCCATTTCCGTCAATATGTAGGATTGTGTGTTGAGTAACTTAGGCATTATTACTTTCTCGATACCATTTACCTTTCTGAAAAAAAAAATTACTGTACCTAGTCAGATATTATTATTACCAATGGTTGACATACAAACCTCCACGTGTCTATCAACTACCTACTTAGAGTACTTTATAAATAAAATGGCTTCATGTTGGAAAGAAGAATACATTTTTAGAAGCACATTTCATTCAAGATTTTTTTATTTATTTATTTATTTACTTATAAAGCGTGTTTGTTACCTAGTACATTTTCACTTATCTTAATTTATGTACAATGCTATAGATAATGTTATGTATGTAGGTTATAATTTACAGTTTAGGTAGGCGCTTGAACATTATTTTGTTTTGTTATTATCATTAAGGCAATATGAATACATAAAATGTTATAATTACATTCAGGTAACATTTCAAAGGCACGTTAAAACCAAGCTAGGTAGAAACCTGTGTTATGGTGTTAACGCTTCCCCTCGATAATACCAATGCATTAAATTACATTTCCATTTTCTGCCGTAGTAATCCATAGAATGACAATATTTATGTTGCCTGTTTATGTTCATATAACTTGTAGGTATTTACATTAACTAATTAACTGTAGCTTAAAAGCAAGAGTAAACGAAATGCATAATAATAAGATTTTTTAATGTTATTTAGGGTAACTTATGGTCTAATATTCTTGGGTAGTAGAACTTAATTTCTAGTAATTAAATTCTAATAAATATTATGCGTAACCCATAAATATCAATAGGAAACCGTAAAGTACTATTAAACTAAAATTATAAACTAACATGCAGTTATTATACCTTAATATAATGAAATGTCGGGTACCTAGATGCTCATGTAAACTACCCACCATTTAATCATTTTATTACCTACTTGTCATAGGTAAACAGTGTTGTTGCCTTTGTGTTACTGTACTACAAACCAAATAACGTATACTGGTTTTTAATAATTCCAAGATAGCAAAATCTAAAATAACTATATTTATGTTTGAGATATTTACTTAGGTTGGCATAGTCTAAATGTACAGGTCTATACAGAGCAACACAGCTACATTAATATAGTCATTTATGATTGTTTAAAAATAGTTCAGTTGAGTTATACGTTTGTTCTAAAAGCCATGTTTTAGTTGTCTTAATGAGGTGGTGACGATTTAGTTCATGAATATTTTTAATTTTGTCTAGCTTGTTGTATATAAACGGTCCAAGATAGCGTGGATGGTGTCTAGCAAAAGCCGTTTTAGTTTTAGGGGTCGTGCAAGGTTTGTCTTTTCTTCTTTTTCGCATCGTGTCAGTAGGTTTCTTTAGTAGTGGCGTCAACGAATGTTGCTTCAGGATAAGATTCAACAGGAAAAGCTGACGAACTGTCAGGACTTTGCATTCTTCGTATAAAAGTTTAGTGGGGTACCGAAATGGCTTAAAGTTAATTACTTTTAGCAGAGATCTTTGAGCCCGCTCAATTTTTATCATTTTTGTTTTGCATGCAGCACCCCATACAAGGATACAGTAATTTAGAACAGATTGAGCCAAAGAAAGGTAAACAGTTTTCATTAGGACAGATGATGTAACATAGCGTAGTTTTTTAAATGTGAACATTAGCTGACGTGTACGTGCAGATAAAGCATTGATATGTGCAGACCAGTTCAAATGTTTGTCAAGAAGTACCCCTAGATATTTTACTGTATCAACTTTTTCTAATGGTAAACAGGAGCAGTTTTGATATGCATTGTCACAGTCGTGTGCACGTAGCTCAATATTGTTAGAGCTATTGTCTTTTTTAATGGAAAATGCTAGCCATTTTGTTTTGGATAAGTTCAGTGATAATTGGTTTTTTCGTAGCCACATCATAACTATTTCAAGGCCTTTTTCAGCGTTGTGTTGAGCTTCTATCCAAGTTTTTCCTTGAAACAGTAGTGCAGTGTCATATGCAAAGCTGATTATACTTCCTTGGTGTGGTGTAAAGAGACTGAGCTCATTAAGGTAAATTAAGAAGAGACTAGGTCCTAGGACACTACCTTGTGGAATGCCGTGGTGGACTGGTAGTTCTTCTGAGATCTTATTATCAATCTTAACCCTTTGACAGCGGTTATAAAGATATGACGTAAATAATTTTAGTGGGATTCCTCTGATACCGATGTTTTGCATTTTGTGCACGAGAATGGGGATAGAGACAGTATCAAATGCTTTGGCAAGATCTAGGAAGATGCCGATACATTTCAACTTATTATCAAGGCAGTTCGTAATATACTCTGTTAGCTTATAAACGGCATCCTCCGTAGATCTGCCAGACCTAAATCCATATTGTGAGGGTACAAGAAGATTCTCTTTTTTTAAGTAGGCCGTCAGTCGGTGATTCATTAACTTCTCTAGCACCTTTGAGAGTGTCGACAGTATGGAGATTGGCCTGTAGTTGTCGACGCTGTCTTTAGCCCTATTCTTGTGGATTGGGAGAATTATCGATTTTTTAAAACTGGTGGGAAACATTCCACATGTAAAACAAAGGTTGAAGATATGCGAAAGAATTGTGGTAGGTGGTCCAGAAGAAAAATATTATATCGATATTCCAAAAAAGTAGCTTTGAGGAGAAAATCTGCCGCCATAACCTTACGGTGTTCCGACAGCACACACCCCTTGAGAGGAGTATACTAGGCCTAGCGTGTTCACCATCTTCGACCACATCATGGCTTAGCACCATGCGAGATAGTGGTCGGTCAAATTCTAGCCTATCAAGATAAATCTATCACCTACACACGGGCTAATGCCAGTCTGCCACCGCACGAACATCATGTCATAGTTCGATGGGTGGATGGAGCCATTCGAGCCACGGCTGAAACCATCCACTATACCAAAGAGAATATAATACTACGTTACACTATACAACCAGCAGTGATCACGATCAGTCACCTATTTAGCTCTACCCAAAGATCATGTAAGTAGGTAATACAGAATTACGACACTAGCTTCTATAAATTAAAATCGTTTAAAAAACTTAAAGAACCGACTTTAAACGTCGCGCTAGTCAAAGTAGCCAATATCCAATATCATGTCATCGAAGTATACAAATGTATCGTAATACAAATGTTGATATATTAAAAACGGCTCAACCGATTTCGTTAAAATTTATATTAGACCACCTGGGAAGTTAGAAGAAAGAAGGTTCAGGCATCTTCGAGTATAATCGGTGAACATACATTAAAAAAAAAGATTCCGACGAATTGAGAAACTCCTCCTTTTTTGTGAAGTCGATTAAAAAGTAATTATAGGTAATAGTTATTTATGATACTAGTGCGTAATTTTTTCTTTCGAACAATGTAGACTTCGTAAATGCATTTTTTGAGCAAATGTGCTGAAAACTAACATTTAATAATCAATCTTACCTCAAAGTACTCTTAGTCGCGTCATCCAACAAAATACAAGTATTCCTGAGGGAGGCGAATTTGATCAGAAGCCTTATAACCTCTCTGAATGCCTTCTTAGCCTCGCTAGTACGGTGACCGCCGGCACCCAGTCCGGCGTATTGCAGCGGGTCGATTGCACCTGTCTCTTCTACTGCTTGCAGAGAGAGTGTCGATACGCCAGATATGTTTTCTGGGATGCATAGTACTCGGACTTGAGCCTTATGTCAGAATAAAACTTAAGGGTGAGGACATGAAGATACAGGGCTGCGTTCACGACCTACGCTCGGAGTGCAACCAAACGCTCTAACCCCGTTCACGACCTCAGAGCGTCGCATTCGCTAAACGTGTTAAAGAGAGAGGTTAGAGCGTTTGGCTGCACAGGTTGCACTCCGAACGTAGGTAGTGAATGACGCAGACAAACCCGGTACTGATCCCTGATCGGTGCCGGTTGTTAGCGTCGGGAACCGTCTTCATGTCCTCACCCTTAGAAATAATGGACCACTTAGTGCAGATATGAAACAGTAATGGATAAATTAGTTGGTATTTTTTAGATTAGAATAAGATTGTAGGCATAGTAACCTATCCCATTATTAGGTACATTCGTAAGTGCCTCTACCTACTTGTATACTGTATAATATACCTTTCCATCTGGTACACTCTTAAATCCGCTCGCAATTTTTTGTAAATCACAAAAGAACATTTTAGAAAATTTAATATCGACTACGAATAAATTTATTCGTAAGATATCGCGTTTTTTACAGAATGTCATTATTGCCAAATTATAATTTAACTGTTTAGAATAAACAAAGCTAATTAAACTTTTAAATTCGGAGTTTTTTTTTTTAAAAAAACCTTATGAGTTATGGTGGTCCTTAATAGAGAACTTACATTCTATTACGTTTCACGAATTTGCAGTGTGCGTCACACGAGGCCTAATATACGAGAAAATCGAACGTAGTAGCGACCATCAGAACCAAGTAATTACGTCTAACGATGTCCGGGAGTTATCCTTGAGAGCCAGTTCCAAATGGCCTAGCGTGCTTACCATCTTCGACCGCATCATCACTTACCTACAGGTGAGATAGTGGTCAAAACGCTAGCCTATAAGATATATATAAATAAAACGTCGGGACACCACCGAACCGATTGATGACTCTTCTTTTTTTAAAGGTTTTGACGCCTCGGCTAAAGTCTGACAACAGTGGTCACACATTTACCATCTCACTTAGATAAAGATATGCAGGATCAAGACCTCTCTACACCTACGGATCACAACGACCATCATACCTCTCCAATATTCTCAAGCACCATCGCATTCGACTCTCCATTAGTGAACTTAACGGCGGCCAGGGACATATAGGCCTCTTTAAGCGTGTGACCTAGAATGCCCTGAGTAGCCGCGAGGTCTGACGCCACCTGCCGGCCTCTGTACCGCAGCCCTTCTACCTTCCGCTTGAGGAGCTGGTACCCTCGTCTCACGCGCTCGTGCCGAGCCTTCATCTCTTTGAGCATGAACAGCGACGCTGGCACGGGGTAACGGTTCTCGGCGTGCATTTTTAAAATGTAAGCTGCAAGGTGACTGATGCAGAAAACTTGATGTAAATTAGTTGGTTTGATGGCTTTTGCCACGTAGTATTTATATTCTCTTTGGCTTTTGCTAGATGTAATTTTCAAGCGTTTGGTGGAAATCTGGTGTCAAAAGCAAGGGCAAGGGCGTTTTTCAAATGTCGAGAATGACAGCAGTGTCAATACGGATAATCTGTTTATGTATATTTATATATGTATATTTTAGAAGTAGTTTTAACCTCTTTGCTGATCATAATTTCGAAAAGAGATGCACCTAAAGATTGTCGCAAAAACATTGCACCAAGAATAAGAATTTATTTATCCCACTTTGGGCGTGCAATGTATATAACCTTTGAGTTTTGGCTGTATACTCAAATATGATGACTAAAATTCTAAATAACTAGGTAGGTACTATCTAATGTAGCATAACGTAATAGATATGTCTAGAGAGCCATTTTCCTTTTCATTGGATCATATTAGATTAGATCGTCGGAGTATTACAACTCGTGAACATGTAGAAATTGACAACAATAAAATGTTAAAGGATGTTGTGTACCATCCAGCCCAGTTCTGGAACTAGGTATTATATAATAACAATAAAACATGTATAACATATAGTTTTCACTTATTTAATTCATCAATATTATAGCTAAAGTCATAGTTCATAACTTATAGTTTATAACTCCGCGTAAAACGGCTAATCCGGGCGCAGATGCTCAATATAATACATATTCTATATAATTTTTACATTTTACAAATGTAATATCGATTTATAAAGCAGTCTCTCGCACGTGAAGCTATCACTGGTCCAGTATGGTCCCGATCAAGTTGTCCAGGTCTCAGCTGTCCTGCCAGTAGTTGTAGTTGGAAGGCGGCGGGACGGTGAGGGGGGCCGGCGGGGGCGGCCCGTTGTACGGGGAGCCCTGCGGCGAGCCGTAGCGGGGCCGGAACCACGGCCTGCTCGTGTACTGATACTGGTTGCTGGCGTACGCGGCTAGGTTCTGTCCGGTCGCGTTCGGGTACGGGTTCTGTGTCGGCGGGTACGCGGGGAGACTCGCCGGCTGGTAGCTCTGGCTGGGAGCCGGCGTCGTGGACGGAGAGAACGACTGCTGCGTGGCCGGGGCCGTCGCGGGCGGGGTGGTCGCGTACCCCGGCCCTCCCCCGCCCGGGTAGCTGGGAGGAGGCTGCGACGTCGGCTGGCTCACGTACGTCGGCGCCCCATTGTTCCCGTTGCCGTAGCTCGCCGGCTGGCTCTGTTGCTGAGCGAACCCGGTCTGCGTGGTGGCGCCCTCTGTGAACGTCTGCGAGGGCGCGGGCGCGCTGGCCGGCGGCATCGTGTACGTCCCGTCCTGCGACGACGTTATGTAGTTAGTCTGGTTGGTCGCGCCGTTCGAGTTCTCGCCGTCTGCGGGGGGAGCCTGCCCCGCGCCGTTGTTCGAGCTCGGCGGCGCGTTCTGCGGCGGCGCGATGTTGTACTGCACGGGCGGCGGGCCGGCGGGCGCGGGCAGCATGTACTGCGGCTGCACGGCGCCGTACTGCGAGCTCGCCGGCAGGTACGTGCTCGGCAGCAGTTGGTGCACCTGCGGCTGGGAGGACGGGATCTGCGGGGACGAGGGCGGGGGCGCTTGCACTATCGGTATACTCCCGAGGTTGGACCCGCTCAGCTGGTGTCCTAGAGCCGCGTTCAGCTGCTGCGCGGACAGCTGCGTGTTCAGATTGATGCCGGTCTGCATGTACTGGGAACTAGCCGGCATGTTCATGGTGTGCATCAGCGGCATATTGTACTGGACTCCGCCCGGCACTCCCAGCTGACTCGGCTGCATGACGGTCACGTTCTGTCCTTGCAGCATCTGCTGGCTGATCAGCCCCGGCGGCAGTCCGCCTTGCACCAAGTTCTGGTTAGTCGGGATCATGTAAACCTGACTGTTGGGCTGCCCGAGCACCGTCGGCATTTGACTGATGTTCAGTGGATTCTGTAAGACGGTCATTCCTTGGGGCACGGTGATCATTTGCACGTTTTGCGTGTTCTGCATCTTACTGAGCTCCTGCTTCTGATCCTTGCTCTGTATCTGAATGGAGTTGCGGTCGATCTGACGGATGTACATGCCGGTGCCGTCCGCCGTCATGCCAGTTGATGATACACTGGAGAACACGGGAACATTTACTATTTGAAATACAAAATAGACGAAGAATTCTAAGATTCGGTCCCATTTGATAAGAAGTGACCATACTTGGAGATCAATAATAACCTTTGGTCTCTCCAGGACGCAGAGGAAAAGATGTCAGTACTATTTTTTATTATCTCTTTAAATTTTCAAGTGACTGGAAATTTCTCATTTTATATTGAATAATTCGACCGTTATATTAGAATTTTATTAATGGAAAGAAATAGTTTATATTGCATGATCACTAAGGTTTAAAAATTAAGTTCGGCACATTTCGCCAAAATCTAGCTTGGAAAATAGTACAGCGTTTACAATCAGGACTGAAGAGAATAAGAAAGCCTTACTTAGTCTGCTGCCCAGAAGACACTTGAATGATAGTACCGTGAGGGTTTATCTTCATCCCCATACTGTTCACGGCGTCTCTACCTGCAAACCGATGATAGTGTCAAAGCTAATCCTCAGAGATATGCTATCAATCGCATTGCCATTTTTACGCAAAAGCAGTCTTTTATATAAATCTATGTAAAGGACAGGAAAGGGAAGTCAGCCTCCAACACAGTATCTTATAGAAAGACTATGAAATAAGCTACAACTTCATCCAAATCAAACGTGACTGTAGATACAGACGCGACGTAGAACGTAGACCCTGGAATGGAAAACAATTTTAATTTGACAGCGTTATGACAACTCGATCTTCGGCTCTTCGTTTCTTGTCATTGCCCACCGCTTTGCGAATGTCGTCGCCGGACCTAGTTATCGACAAAGAGCCGAAGATCGGGCTCAGTGGCGTGTCTCGGGAGAGGCCTATGTCCATTTTCTAGCAATGGACTGATACCGGTTGATTATGATGATGATATTATGATGATAACAAACCCGAGTTTTATTTTTTTCTTCGTTATTTTTTATTCGTGTAGCGGCTAAATTCCTGATCATGGCCGCATGACTACGTTAATGCTCAACTTAATGCTGTAATCTTCTTTAGGCTTCCCTATCATCTTCTTTTGGACACCTCAGGAACTGATGTCAACATGGCATCGACCATATTGTAATGAAGTTCACCTAAAGGAAACCTCACGCGCTAATGTGTAATAAAAAAACTGGAGATCACGTATAGGCATGCGTAGTGTAGGATGCCTTCAAACCAGGTGGAACGACGACCTGCGAAAGACGATTTAAGCGACGGGATGCGAAAAGCCGAAGATCGAACCAAGTGTAGTTCTTTAGAAGCCAATTCTCCAACAATGGACTGATAGGCTGATGATGAATTATGATTACGTACAGAAAACGAAATAATGTCGATAGCGAGCAAGGGTTGAAAGATTTCTTCTTGTTGAGGAATAGCTGCCCATCTGCCAATTTACCGCAACAATAAAAATTGCGTGCAAATGTCTCGATGTGAACGTTGTAAAATGTTGAAACATGGTTATGTTGAGTGTAGATAGAGTCGTGGCAGAGTTGTCCTGTTGATTGTTACCCTGCAATTTTTTTGAGAAATCAAACACTGCCTCGTAACTCAATGAAAACTAGGCAACGGTGTTACTTGATCTTCAACTCGGTACCATCCTTGTCTCGCCTAATTGCACTCTGCTTCTAACAAGCACTATTTGAAAAAAAAGTTACTTATTAGAATCTCTACGCATGCGTTCATACATAATCATCGAATGCATATGTCATAGTAAAAATTCATGCAGCGAACCAACTTGCCAATATTTTTAGGCTCTGAAGAAAAACATAAGGCGGCCTGCTGAAATTTTAAAACTAAATAGCTACGCAGAAAGCAACGTTTACGTATTTACATTTTACGCATTTGCAACACATTTAATTTAAGTTGTGTTTCACGCTACACTAAAAGATGCTAAATGCCTTCGCAAAATATGTCGTTCGAAAACATCGCTATTCAGTGTTTTGCTTAAGATGATAATATTTCAATACATGTTATTATATATGTACTTACAAATTATTTAATATATATATATATAAATAAATATAAATGAAACAATAAAGAAATTGAAACATGTGATTTCACTGCAAGTTATTGCTCTTTACACGCTTATTTGTAGATTATACTTTTGTATGGAGATCGTACCACCTTAATTAATAAAGCTCAGTGTAAGCTCAGATATAAACATCGTATCTTTACGCATTGACAGTAGACAGTAATGCCCACATTACACTTCAAAAATAGACACTGAAAGAAAATTATTGGTTACTAAGCCTAGCTAGAGGAATGGCAAGCTTTTGGTGTAGCCATTTCACCATATAAATAGAGGTTCTTCTGACTTACGCAAGTTACGCATAATTTAAGATAAACAAAGTATTTAGGGTTTAAAGGACTGCCTCAAAAGGAGAAGGATTGAGTAAATAGCTTCGCATGTTTGCCAAGCCAAATAGAAGCAAAGTTAAATCCAGAACTAGTAATCGGGGCTAGAGCTTTTTTAACTGTACGTATTTACTAGTTTTTTCTGGAATTCACGTTTATTTTAAGACTACATCTACGATTTTTTGCTTGGCAGAAAAACCAATCCAAAGGGGAAGTGGGAGTGAGGGGAGGGGAGGTGGAAGTAAGAGGAAGGGGGAGGGGAGGTGGATGTAAGGGGAAGGGGGAGGGGAGGGTAAGTGAGGGGAGGGGGGATTAGCGTGGCGTGGTGCGGTGCGGTGTAGTTGGGATACGTATGTGTCTTATTAGTTAATGCTACCCAAAGACACTATTCCACGCGGACGAAGTCGCGGGCACAGCTAGTAACTAATATTACAAAGTAAAAACGCCTATACTTCACTTTTACGCTAGAACACCATAATATTTGATCACCTCTAATATTTGATTGTTACCATTTTGAGTATCTCCATTAAAAATTCAAAAGTACCAGGCAAATTGTGCGAATATTTTACGCGGAAAAATATTTTCAGCTAATATGAATATAGATAACATTAATTTCCTATCCTAAAATAAGTATACAAATTCAACTCACGCAACGACGAGCTTTTCACGCTTTCGAATTAAAATATACGCTTAAAAATAAAAAGATAAGAGAGAAGATAAAAGCTTTAAAACTGAGGCTGTAGATTAACGTAAGACATTACTAGACACATTTCGCACTCTAGAAAGATATACGAATATCGGAATACTCCCATCCCATCTATTCTGAAATACAAGCACTGGCAGGGCCGGATTAACCCAATCGGGGCCCCTAGACAATGCAATTCCCTTACCTTTAACCTTTTCTTACTTTTTAAAATGTATATTTCTATTACAAAAGTCGAGTTGATCTGATCGACTCCTGCTTATTGAGTTCTTTGAAATTATGTTCATGAATAGAATAGTTATATAGATAAGTGATGATCCATTGCAGGGTGTGAAACGTTTTTTTTTTCTTGATGCGTGGCCCGCATCGCCTAGGTTCCTTTGGGCCCCTAGTCGGTGCGGGACCCCTAGGCAGTTGCCTAATCCGCCTAATGGATAATCCGGCCCTGAGCACTAGTACACATATAATAAATATTATTATTTTAAGTATTTTGGGGTTTTTGCATAAATGTATACATGCATACATGTCAACATACTTACATACATATATTACATAGCAATCAACAAACACATAACCCTCCCTTATGCTTCTTTGCGACGCCTCGCCGTGGGGTAAAAATTAGTTTTCTTGACTTCGACGGGATATATCTCGCAAACGCTTGACAAAAAATATGATGTATCAAACCCTACCTTCATTTTAAAATCCCTATTTAACGATACCACACACGATGGGGTGGGGTGAAATTTTTTTTTATAGTTCTTGACTTCGTGCCCTCTAGAGAGCGCCACATTCAATTTCTTGTGACGTTACATAGCCTATAACCAGCAGACAAATAAGACGCGTACAACGACACCTCATTTGTCAAATTATGATAAGTAGTTTAGAAGTTATGAGGGAACAGATGAACATACATACATACATACATACATACTTACATACATACATACATACTTACATACATACATACCCACATACCGCTCAAAAATATAACCCTTTGCTTCGCCGTAGTCGGGTAATAAAAGACGTCAGCGTCTCAGCTCCTGTCTTTTAGGCTGTTAAAAGACGTCAGCGTCTCAGCTCCTGTATTTTAGGCTGTTAAAAGACGTCAGCGTCTCAGCTCCTGTCTTTTAAGCTGTTAAAAGACGCCTGTGTTACAGCTCCCGTCTTTGCTTGCGTTTTTTTTTAATTGCGTGAAATCTGCCAGAAATTGTTCCAGGAAGTAAGTGCTCGAAAACGATGCTCAGCAACCGAACGACTTAATTTAGTAAATTCTATTTGGTGATTTCATAAATGTTTGACCCTGTTTGATTCAAATGGTGGACATTGACCTCTCTCAATGACGCCATTCGGCTCGGTTCAGTTGCTTTTCTTGCGAAGGTCTGCGATCTTGGCTATATCGAAAACCCACCCTGATGTACAACCGATGCCACATTTGCCTTGACTTGACTACTATTTAATGAATGCCTTGTTCCAAGTCCAACTGTCGTCCCTTCATATCGATGAATTTAAAACAAAACTAAGCATTCAAGGTTCTGGTCGGTTATTTGTTCGCAGTTCCACCTCTTCAAATTTCGTGAAACTGTCAAATTTCACAGCTACCCTCAAAACACAATTGCAAAGTAAACTACTATGTACTCTATGTACAGGTAAAGCAATGTTTCTGAAAAATCGAGTCAAATAATTCAAAATAAAAATAATCAACATCGAATAAAATAATAATTAAGATAGTTTAAAAACTAAAACAACCGACTTCCACTTCCACTTCCGTCGCGCTAGTCACTTTCAGTAGCAAGATAACATACAGACGAATTGAAACCTCCTCCTTTTTTGAAGTTGAAAAAGAATAATCGACGTAGAGCCTGATCAACAATCCTTACTTAACTTATCGCAACTTAACTTTCTTCAACTGCAAAGATCGAACTTGATAAGTCTAAGAAGATCGCAATAAATCTACAAAACATGTTTGATGTATTGTCGCGTGCAATTTGTATTTTTACTGATATTGTTGAAGATGTTGGTGGTGACTACTGACAAAACTAATGTCATGCCAACTAGTTTCCTTAGGACGTAAATTCTACGTTCGATGCCGACTTGCCGAAGATTTTTTAAGTCAACGAAAAGTTGTTGGGTTCGTTGTTTTCTAAGATGAATGCAATTTTCATTTTCAAAATATGTATGATACTGCATGTGTAAAATCATGCAAATAAAAATGTAATAGCAGCACAGAAACATAATTAAAACCCCACACTTTCTTCTTGTGTACTCGACTTCGATGTTGTGGTGATGACAGAATATTAACATATTCATTTCTACCTGTGGAAACTTGTAATTGACTTTATACTAGACTAATGGCCAGTTTCACCGGTTCATGATAAAGTGACAGATAGTTATCTGACAGATGACTTCATACAAAAGTTGTCAAAAATGTGTCAGATTAGTTCGTGACAGAGCTATCAGGAACCGGTGAAACTGGCCCTAATTATTAGTTGTTACGTAGATACTAATTAAAAAAAAACTAATAAAAAAGTAAAATATAACTGTAAAAAAAGTATTACGCCTGTGCAACCATAACATTGAAATAAAAACAATCTGTGAAATCTGCTACTGTTTTAAATACTACAAATCGTACCAACCGAAATCAGCTAAGCATAAAAATGCCATCTATTATATCCGCTGTAGTGTGCGAGAGAGAAGACATAAATGCAAATGAAAATTCTACTTTGTTTCCAACATTTGACCCACACAAACATAGATACATACATACCTACAAACACGGTAAGTAAAATAAAAGTTTTTTAAACACAAGCTTTTTGTAGAGACGTTATCATGCACGTACGTAATATAAACTGGCCAATTGCAAGTCGGACTCGCACTCGTAGGGTTCCGTACAACACTACAGTATTTTATAAGATCGAGCAAAAAGTACCACTATCATATCGCCAGCAAAAAATAATAATTAATAAACATTTTATTTTTTATAACGCCATCTAACGTCTAAAAAGATGTTAGGGATCGACATTTCAATATAACGCCATCTATGGGACGTTTACCTAACTAAGCGTTCATAGGTGGCGTGAAATGCCGGAAAAAACACGTTTCTTGTATGGGGACCCTCTATTATTTTTAACTTTATTCTGTTTTTAGTATTTGTTGCTATAGCGGCAACAGAAATACGAGGCTCGTTCAATAAATACTTAGCCTACAAAAAAAAAACGAAAATTTTCAAAAAGTGCCGATTTATTTTTCTACATAATCTCCTTTTAACTCAATACAGCTTGGCCCAGCGATGCTCCAACTTTTTTAACCCGTCTAAAAAATACGTTTTCCTGAAGTCTGCAAAATAGGCCTCCGTGGCGGCGATGACCTCCTCATTCGACCCAAATCTTTTCCCGGCGAGTGACTTTTTCAGGTTTGGAAACAAAAAGAAGTCACAAGGGGCCAAATCTGAAGAGTAAGGTGGATGGGTCAGCAATTCGTAGCGCAATTCGAATAATTTGGCCATGGCGACGGCAGAGGTGTGAGCCGGCGCGTTGTCGTGGTTGTTGTCCAGTGCGAGCAAACGCGGCACCCATTGCGCTGACAGCTTTCTCATGCCCAGTTCTTCGTGGAGAATATTATGCACCGTTCCTTCTGCAATGCCCACAGTGTCAGCTATCTCGCGAACCTTCAATCGGCGGTCTGCCAACACGAGATCGTGGATTTTTTTTTATGTTTTCCTACGTAGTAGCCGTTTTCGGGGCACCTGAGCGTGGCTCATCAAAAACCGACTTGCGGCCACGAGCAAACTCGTTAAACCAATTCTTGACGGTTGCCATCGTAGGAGAAGATTCACCGTACACAGCATCCCAGCGATTTTTAATTTCACTGCGCGTTTTCCCTTCCAAAAATAAAATTCGAATCACCGAACGATACTGCTCTTTTTCCATTTTTGTTAAACCGACCGACACGTTCGCTTTCAAAGGCTATTAAAACAAAACTAATAGAGGTCATTGTTTAAAACTTTGACAGTAGGCTTCAAAAACATTGCACTGTACTATGGTAAAAAATTTTTGTAATTGCAGTGCCATCGGGCGATGAGGCTACATACTTGTTGAATGACCCTCGTACATCATCTGTGAAAATGTCAACTTTCTAACTATCACGGTTCATGAGATACAGCCTGCTGACAGACGGACAGACAGACAGACAGACAGACGGACAGCGGAGTCTTAGTATTAGGGTCCCGTTTTACCCATTGGGTACGGAACCCTAAAAAAGTATGTACATACTAATAACAATACGTACTAACCCAAATGAAACTGCTCTACCATTAGTCATTATAAAGTTCCAGTCCCTGCTCCATCATCAGAAGATGCTCGAAGGTACCTCTCTCGATGGTATTATTGCATTGTTAACAAAAATACACAATTATACCAATTTAAGTGCAATCGCGATCGCCAACCCGCCTGCCCAGCGTGGCGATTAGGGCATAACCCTCCCAATGAGCCGAAGATCGGGCTCAGTAGCGTATCTTGGGAGAGGCCCACGTCCAGCAGTGGACTGACACAGGCTGATGATGATGATGAAGTGCAATCGAACGTCAGGAAGTGGTTATATTAGCTTCCAACTTCCAAGATTTGATCTACACAAACATACATAATATAGTGGGGGGTGCTGGTTCGAGTCCCGTCGGTACGATGAAATTTTGGATTGTGTTTAACAATTTACAAAAAATACATAATATAGTCTGTGCAAAAAGAGAACCGTCGTAGAAACTGAGGTCGCGTCGGTCGTCGATCGTTTTAATTTACTGTTTTAGTTGCATTGACAATACTGCTGTCATTACTAGTACTACTTAACATGTTTTATCCTTGGTAGGTAGGTACTTACCACTCTTATCATTATCATGTGCTACTAACTAGGTGTGTAGCTACCATGTACCTTCGGTCCTTACCTATGAATGTTAGTTCATCGTAACGCAACGACGGTTCTCTATTTGCACAGACTCTAGTAACACGGCAAGATAAATAAAAGCTTATAAAAATAATAGCTCATAAAGAAGTTACAGGACTAAGGGACAGTTTCACCGGTTCTAGATAAACCTATTATACACTTATCTGACAGATTTTTGACAGCTGTTATATGGCTTCATATGTCAGATAACTATCTGTCAATTTATGATGAACAGATGAAAATGGCCCTAAAAGCGTTTATTTTACTAATAAATTGCACACTACGCAAGAGCAAAAGAAAAGTTTTCAAAGGAAGCAGAGCGTAGTAGTAACCATAACATTCCTCTACGTTACTTTGAGACATCAATAAGGATGATTTATAACTTCTTCCTTGTTAAAATTCCATACAAGGTAGGTTTACAAGATGTAAAAAGTTACGCGACATTCTACGCCAGTTTACGCTGCTGCAGTTGTTAATAAAGTGGAAACATTTAGCTTACATGAAATGCAAGCGCTTAAAACTTAATTCGATCAACATAAAAGCCACGGCACGCAACGTGCAGCCCCCTGATCACGAAAATCATTGAATGAACTAAATGACGGGGACGGAGCTATACAGCCTTCATAGCTGCGTCCCCGTCATTTCATTTCGATCATTCAATGATTTACGTGATCACCCCCCAGGTTGTAAGGATCTACAATACGATTTAAAACAAGAGCCGCCAACATTGAGGTAGGTTTTGTACCTCAACGGCCGCCAACCAACCAATTGCTTGGACACTTGGTTGGGTTTTATCAAGGACACTAGTCCCTAATAAAAGCCAAATGGAATTAGTGGCTACCAATATACGGCTGGGAACTAGTGACGTGATCTGGTTGACTGGGTTTGTTGCCAATCGTCAAGTTTGTCTTTTGATGCTTGAAGATCAAAATGGACCCACGCAGGATTATGATGATAGATCATAATCATCAACTTGCAAACCGTAAATAGGTAGTTTGATAACAATAATATTGTTTAAAAAAAAAAATAATATCGTTTAAAAACTAAAAAACAACCGACTTCAATGCCGCGCTATTCATTTTCAGTACCAATTTTGAGATGTTTATCTCAATATCTCTGGAGATACTTATCATACCTCGATAAAATTACCATGGTACCACACTTGGGATATCTCCTTTCGAACAAAAAAATAATAATCGAAATCGGTTCATAAACGACGAAGTTATCCGCGAACAAACATAAAAAAAATATATATACGGTCGAATTGAGAAACCTCCTCCTTTTTTTGAAGTCGGTTAAAAAACTAAAAAATAACCGACTTCAATGCCGCGTTATTAGTTTTCAGTACCAATTTTGAGATTAAACATCTCCATATCTCTGGAGATACTAATCAGACCTCGATAAAATTAACATGGTACCACACTTGGGATATCTCCTTTCCAACAAAAAAACAATAATCAAAATCGGTTCATAAACGACGAAGTTATCCGCGAACATTAAAAAAAAATATATATGGTCGAATTGAGAAACCTCCTCCTTTTTTGAAGTCGGTTAAAAAAAACGATTTCGTATTACAAACTTATTATTAGCGGTTGGTGAAATAACCATGTCTATGGATTGAACAGCAAAGTTAAATTTGTATTTTAGTTAGAGCAACAATGTCTACAAGTTTGTACGGAACCCTTGGTGCGCGAGTCCAACATGCACTTGGCCGGTTTTTATTATTATTTGTGCTGTATGTGTACCTCGAAAGATGTAAGTAAGCACATAAAACTCAGTATGTAAACAATACAGCTTTGTTCTTCAATTCCCCAATTATTTTATATAAACCTGTAAAAAATAAGTATTACGCTTGTGCAACATTGATATAACACTACAATACAACAGTCCTTTGTAGCTCTTGATTTAAATACTATTATTAATATATACATTGTTTCACCATAATAGAGAATCTAAAATGGCGACACGTATAATGTCCTCTCTATCACTCACAGTAATGTGCGAGAAAGAAGACATTATAAGCACCACCATTTTCTTGATGTTGTACTTTAAAGAATGGATTTAATACATCCAAGATTTTGAAGGAAAAGCCTTTGCTATAAATATAAAGCAAGGGCATTTTCTTGTAAAAAAAAATGATAACTGCGCAAAAGCAAAATATAACTGCCAAAGTAGGGTTAGGTTAGAATTGTCTGCAAAAATCGTAATAAAATAAAATTTATCAAATCGAGTTATAACTGAGACTTGAGAAATGTATGTGCATTACTAACAATTTATTGATCTGATGCTAACGATAGCAATATTTAAATAATCTAAGATTCTACGCCAGATTGCGCTTAGTCTCAAAAGTCCAAAAAAGAAAACTTAATTTTACAGCTAAGATGACATGCAAACGTTTACGCTTCAACCAGATGACATGTTTGTAATTAATTTACGAATCATTATGTTAAATCTATACCTATACTGAATCCGTACCCTTATAGTCTGGCCATAACTGCTGTACACTCCCTGAGGTATGCGCGCGGCGAGACGGGGGGGACGCGCTCCGTCAGTCTGCCTCTGTTTCCCCGGCTCCCACCTCGCCGCGCATACCTCAGGGAGTGTACAGCAGTTATGGCCAGACTATAGTACGAGTTTTCATACCAAACTCGATATTGTATTTCGAACAAATTTTGTATGAAAAACAGTACAGCGCCTCTAGTGTTTACTACACTTCACTAAATTTAGACCAATCGGGGAGCCAGCTTAAGTCGAAAACCATGTGAGATCTGTCAAAAGCGTTTACGATAAAAACTCGTACTAGGGGTACAGACTTATAGTTTGATAAGTCTCCCTGCAGATTGGAGTCTACTGTTTGTTTGGTGACTATAATATAATTTAACCAACACACAAATTTAACCAATACTGCCAATCTTAAGTAACGTGCTCTCTCGCTCTCTCTTTCCCTGACTGCAATGTTTGTTCGAAATAGCCGTCCTCATTTTGTGTATCATGTTCGTCAAATATCTGTAATGTATCTATGATTCTTTCTGTTATAGTTCTGTTAAAGACTTTCAAACTGCGAGGTCTAAATTCTTATCATTAGTTACTACACCACGTCAGAGAAATGAGGGCGTATATCAGCCTCTCCCTCCCCCCCTTGGAGAGAACAAGACAGCTACAATACGTAGGGGGAGAGAGAGCGAGACAGCACACAATCAGCGATATACCTTGTCCGGAGTTTGTCCAGGAGCGCGAGTCTCGCGAGCTCTTCTCCTGGGTTACATTCGACCTGCGGCAGATCGAGACATTCACACAACACGCTATATAAGTACAAACGGTCGCCAGAGTCTCGACATAATAGTCAGAATTCTTTGCTCTCTCATTAGCTCAATGGAAACTGTTAAGTGGTAATAAAAACTAGACTAACAGTTGTTTATGAACGGGTGAAACAAACTCCAATTGATAAAAATGTAGTAAAAAATATAATTTTACTATTTTCACTACTTCTCTATGTCAATTTGAATATTGTGTTTTTTGATACAGTTTTCTACATCATCATCAAGATCAAGATAAGAGGATACAGTGGGAATCAAAACACTTTAGTTTGACGACTGGTTGTCGGCACGAAAAGACGGCGCGTTCGCTCAGATGCGGAAGAGTCGAGGCAGCGTCTAAGCACAGTTTTACAGTCATAGTAAAGTCATAGCATAGTAAGTCATAGAGACGGGTAAGATAAAGCACGACCAATTCCAGGCGCCGTCCCGTCAAAGGTTCTACTACCAGTATGACATATTTCCAATGTTCTGTTTGTTCTAAACGTCGTGACTCATACACCTTCTCAGCACGCGTCTCGACGTTGCTTAGATTTAGCAGTGAACGAGGCGCCAAAAACCGCGTTTATAAACAGACAATGTGTCGCGTCATGGCTTCTGATACTTGGACCGAAATCCGTATTGATGTCAACACAAACATTATAGAGTGAAGAAAACGGGTGTCATGACCGCGATTGAAACATCGCACCTCCATAAACGCTATTGGCCACGTATGAGACATGGAATGTTAGGTCATCAAATGTTTGACTTCTACCGAACGTCACACCGTCTCTCCGTAAACGCAGCTTTACGTGATTTTTATATTGACTGATGAACAATATGACTATAAAGCCGGCTTTTCACTATGGGATATAATGTAAATTACATCTTGAGCTATATACTACATCCAGCGATTACTGTTCACACTGTAAGATGTAGATAAGATGTAGATATAGTTCAGATTTCGTTGTCTATGGTTTTATTCAAACACTGGCTAAATACACTAACACCCATATGCATAGTCGCGGTTCCTCAAGATTTCCTCCACTCGACTTTAGTCGAGGTAACCTCAAGGAATTCTTGAAAACACCCTTGAAATCAGTATGTTCAGTTACGTCTTCACCCTCCAGTGAGGAACCTCTAGTAAGGGCGAATCGAGGTTGAGTGAAGGAATGACGTCATTAATTTATTTATTATATTATTATTATACATATTAAAACTTGAAATAATCTAAGAAATAACTTTGAAAGCGCTGATAACAAGCTTTGAGGAGACCTTAAGGTAGATCGCGACGTACCTTGAGTTTGACAGTTCATTACTCTACTCGACTGAGGAATTTGCTCAAGTCGAGGATTTTTTTTTTCTTTCTGCATACCGATTTTATCCTTGAGGTTGAGTCAAATCACATTCGAGTGGAGGAAATCTTGAGGAACCGACTATGCATATGGGTGTAATTGTCATAATAAAAAAATAAAAAACAAAAAAAATCTGACGGCGAGGCAGGGGGAGGCGCGGTGTCCGGGGACGTGAGGTAAAATATAAACCTTCAAATATCGCTCGGTCGGTCGAAAAAATATTTATAGCTTGGGATGTAATATATATTATAGCATAGTGTAAACGGTCTCATACAAAATGTATGACGAGCGATAAAACTTTATATCTCAAGATATAATATACATTATATTATATCTCATAGTGAAAAGCCGGCTTAAGGGTATTTACACATCGGGCGAATGTGTTGTGTAAGGCTCGCGAGCATTTTTATGAGTGAGCATGAGTTTCGTCAAAGTTTTCACATAGTAAACGTGAGAATTTGTTGAAATCGATTGATCAGAGCACCTATCGGGCCCTTTTTTGCCTATTGCCCGCGTGTACTATACGAACACTGACGATAGAAACTCTTGCTAGCCGCACTGGTCGCGTGGTTTACATAGCGATCTGATTGAAAAGGGAACTGATTTTAATAGGATATATATATATATATATATTGGAGGTATATAAATAGGTATTAGTAAGCTGCGTAAAGGTGCCACACAGGTAGTACACGCGTGCATCGCAATCGCGGTGCTAACGCCAAATGTGTACGCACCCTATCACTGATTATATAAAATATGTATGACAAATAAAGATCAGGTAGATAATTAAAAATATGTATAAGCATACATTGTCAATGAGAGAGCAAATAAATTACAATGAATATGGACTTCACACAAGTTTCGTTAGTATAAGTCTGCGTGGCCATCGAAGACTTCTTTCTTAATTGTCAAAGAATTTATGAACTTAATTTTTAATATGTGTAGAGTAATATTCCAACACTATCTGCCAATAGAAGTCAACTTTGGTAGCGTTATTCGAATTTAAACTTATTTTCATTCGATCTCAGAACTTTCGACGAATAAGTACTTAAATTTCTGTTTTTACTCTATAGATTTTAAAATTTCATTAACACAGTTCCAGTAATCCCACTTCGGGCGCCATCTGAAAGTAAGATTAGTTAGACACTAGTCTATATCAATTAGAGTGGCACTTACCCTGCCGGTGCTATTGGCCGCAGCTGTAGTTGATTTGGTGTTCCATCCGATAAACGCTTTTGTCCTCTTGACTCTTGGCCCATGTTTTTTGAAGGAGTTGATGTGTTCTGAAATGGATAGATTATACAATGTAGTTAAATTTATAAGTAGTACAGGATTCAGTTAATTCAATGTATGATAATGAATAATGCAGATGTTATTTATTGATTCAGTTGGTAAATGAACAAAATATAAAATTATCATACAAAATCCATAATTTTGTCATCCAGCGGGATTCAAAATCGGAGGTTCGAAGTTTTGGCTTGTTTAGAATATATAAAAATAAAAAGAGTAAAGAAACAAAATATTAAATAAAATATAAAATGTTATCAAATCATAGTTAATGGTAACAAAAAAACAGGACAGCTAGAAAATAAAATGATCATGTTATGCCATTGCCAAAATATATGATGCTGAAATGAGTATCATCAAGTGAAATAAAATTATAACAATATGAGAATAAGCCTGGTTTATTTAAGGAAAGTTTTTCTATAACAGTTTAACTGCCATTTTCTCTAATCTAATCACTTTTATACCGAAATGTGAGACTTCAATAAGTGAAGGCTAGACGCTTAATATAATAATGATCCAGAATTGGAAAATCTATGGATTCTATTATGTCTATTGATATTCATCAACAACACTAGTTGATAAACTCCGTTAATATCATGATATAGAATTAACAGCTGTAGACAACAATTTACATAGATACATTAACCATTTAGGCTTCGTTACTTGATACTATGCTTGCATTCGAGAAACTTTTCTTATCATAACCAGGCCTAAGTAAAATGTACAAAGCAGCAACAGAACCAAAAAAACCACCTGCAAATAGAAATGTAAACAAAAGCCTGAAATAAATGTAACCAGTGCCTCATTAATAAGCATTATGTGTCATGTGCGGAGTTAAGACCACGGCTTTACTTGAAGATGCTCACAGATATAATGTGTGGCGACGACGCCTGCCCCGTTGATATTATATTGATTAAAGATCCACTGCTGACTATTGGCTGTTGGACAAAGTCAAATATATTTATCTTTAATTCAACACGGCTTCAGCTAGTATGTGATAATCTGTTACTCTGAGTTTACCTTAACACAGTTTCAGCAACTGACTTAATAATTAAATTTTCAATAGTGGGTAACTTTTTTTTATAATTTCTATTACATATGTCCTATTAATTGATAATATTGATTAGTTACTTTTCCTTCAATCAAGACATTTGAATTATGAGATCTGATATGGGGTTTTTTTTTCACAGCAAACTACCATAACCTAACCATTGACCTAGAAGTTATCGAGCATTCTTGCTAGATTAACCACGATGCTTGTCACTTCGCAGTCCATCAATATGCTTGTTATCACTTTAATGCCAGCACCACACATGAACAATATTTGCACCAAGTCATAATCTTGGCACCAAGACACCATCTCATATCTGTAGGGCTATTCTGTAAGCTATCTCGGAGGCGGAATCCGCGGTGAGATTTGAATTTGTATTACGAAATTCAACCATATTACGAAACGTGATACGATTGAATTTCGTAGTACGAAATTCGAATCTCACCGCGGATTCCGCAGTCGAGATAGCTTACAGAATAGCCTAGCTGTCCAAGACTGATACTCACATAGTCTTGGTTCCAATTTTATAACTTGGGGCAAAAATAATCAATGTGTGGGCCAAGTTGAGGATTTGTCATTAGGCCAGGCATAAAACAAAATCCTGCATTGGAAACCATTTTACAAAAATAAATTACATATAAAATGCCTGTAAAACAAAGCTTGGCTTGGACATTTTATTGCAATAAAAATATTATAAATGATTTCACTTACTTCAAATAACTGAACATTTTGAATCTTGATTTTGGGAAAGCATGAAACATTTTATCATGCTTATTGTTTCATCTACATTTACAATACATATGTAAAAAAGTTGAACAGTTGAATTGACATGAATTAATTTCAGCAGCTCTACAAATTAGAACATGGGATTCTCTTTTAATTGAGAGTCAGGCAATAAGTATTTGCTTACCCCCAGTTGTACTATAATTCATTCTGTGCCCCCAGGTAAGTTCTGTACTCTGCACCTTCTTCCAAATTAAAAAATGATAACATACAGTTAATAGCTACTTCAATACTAAATTTGATCAAACTTCATTCAGATAGTTCAGCATGATCGGTTAACAAACATAAATACTATGATTTGATGAATGTTTGGAATGTACCTTTTGGTTGAGATGCATGATGGTGCCAGTTGCCTGGAGTTGGTGTAGCTGTCCGGTTGATAATGAAGTTTGTGGTAAACCTCCTGCCGGTGCAATCTGTATGTAATGCACGGGTAAAACAACAGCAATTCATATGCTTCAATAAATTTAAGGATTAGTTAGTTATTATTTTTAGAGCCACGGCTGATGCCTACCATCAGTGGTCACCTAATTAGCACCACCCAGAGATCACATAAATGATTTTTTTTTTAAATTTTGTATAGGCTTGCATTTGACCACTATCTCACCTGTTGGTAAATTAAATGTTTTCATATAACAATATATATTTTCTATATAACTTACAGAGACATATTGCTGGGGCTGCAAGTTACTCAGTCCTTGTTGGTTGGCCGTCAAGTCTTGTAGCTGCTGGTACGGTATGAGCATGGTCTGTGATCCTGGCACAGTCCACTGAACTGTGTCAGCTCCTTGGATGTGATATTTCACTTCTTTATCTCCCTTGTCAGTGCTGTACAAGATCTTCTGAGAAGCATTGGTACTTTGAGCAGCACAGACCACTGGAGTAGATGTCGCTGAGCTCACAGTAGTTGTATCGTTTGATGTCAAGCTTCCCTGAGGTATAGTCAGCCCGTTCGGCAGAATCATAGACATAGACGAAGGCACCCCGCTCAGTCTCAGTTGTGTCACATTAACTGGCTGCATGTTAGATATATCCACAATCTGCGTTGTGCCAAAACCGGGCTGCTGTAATCCTAACTGCTGAGCTATAGGCAGCGAGGTGAAGTTTGTGTTGGACATTTGCATGCCGGGTTGTACTATAGGTATCAGCTGCCCGTTCTCTTGGTTCAGGACATACTGCTGTTGTTGAGGGAGCAGCTGAAGGACTGTGGGTGGTCGGACCGTCATTAAAGGAGTGGAGGCGGGCGCCACGCTGACGACAGGAGGCATGATGGAGGGCGGCGCGGTGGAGGTAAGCGCAGGCGGCGTGGAGGCCGCAGAGGCGATGGGCGGGGGCGCGGGCGGCGGTGCGCTTGTCGTCGACAATGTCGGCGGCGGCACGTTCAGCGGCGGCGGCGGCCCGCCCGCCTGCGCCGCGCTCCATTGCGCCAGCTCCGCGCGGATCGTCTCTATCAGATTCAATGCGAGCGATCTCGCCGCCGCTAGCGCCTCTGACCTCGTATGATGCAAAGCGAGATGCAACGGCTCCAATTTATCCTTCAATACTGCGACCACCCCCGTTTCTGATCGAATATACTCCAAATTAGTCCCATTCTGAAAGGCGAATGGAATGAAGGGAATCTAGACTAGTCTCGTCAGATATACGATGTAAACATGGAAGTCTGAAACTTACCGGTCCAAGAATGCGACCCTTTATGTCGAACGCGGCCGGGGCGTTGTCGAGACCAATGTAAACTTTATCAACGAGACCGCCGGACATAGTTTACGCAGTTGTTTTACAATTATTCAGCTTGCTTTATTAATTCTACTTGAAAGCATCTTTTTGAAAACGAAACGAGATCAAACCTGACCCACAGAACATTTTTTTTTTTTTTTTTTCCCCAATCTTGGGATTTTGGCACCGCACGTTTGATGCATTTGCCAGAGTCTTGTTTTAATCTTGCTGGATAACTTGTGCATTGTTATAGTTATGTATTTTTGTGTATTTTGTGCACAAAAGCGGGGAAACGTTTAACGCGAAAAGTGTAAAAATCTAGTAAACGGAATTTGGAAAAGTTGTTCTAAGATAGTAAAATAGATCAGTACATAAAAATTAAAGAAAAATTGAGATATATTACAATATTTACAATATACACATTTAAATTCAGAACATTATATGTTACACACACTAAAATAATATTTACAATTTTATAGTAGTTATGACAAACAATAAAATCGGACAAAGTTCTATATAAATTATGGATTCATACCTACGGTCAAATTTAGAGCAAGCAGAAAATAAGATCCCCATGGTTAAATTTATAAAGTTGGTAAATAAATAAAGGAGAAAGGGACAGTATTTCTGATGAGTAAGGCAGCACCGCTGTACCCATTAGATCTATCATCCCTTAAAGAAGAAAATTCGTGGATTTTTAAAGCGGAGCCTGTTAAGCAGGTCTCCGAGAGAGAAAATAAACAAGTATTGTACTTGTTTATTACATAAATTATTTCACTTTTTTAGGAACCACTTCGGCGGTTCCACTGCTTTGAAGGCTGCCATTTTTAAAGGCTTTGTGTACATTAAACATTTCTATTATTGGGGCAACGTTGGTCGGTATATTTATTTTAGACTGTGTCAGGGTTTCTACCAGAATCTGAATGATATCTGTAGTTGACATCATGGAAGGATCGTAATTTTTTGTATTTAACGCACATCCATTTTGTGGGGACGGCATATTATTATACTCATTAATGATCTTGTTGTGGGCCACTTGGTCGAAACCTTTAGTTAGTTTAGGTGCGGTACGTCGATTATTAAATACTGTTTTTCTGTAAGAGGTAAAAGGTGTTTTAGGAGTATTATTTGTTATGTAAGAAGATGGATGAGCGGTTTGAGTGTGAGGGACAGAATTTACTATATCAGCATAAGATTTAACGACAGGAGGAAGTAATTTAGCTGCTTCACCATAAGAAATACACTTTTCAGACAAAGCAATTTTAATGTTTTTCTGTCTATTAAACTCTGGGCATGTTTTGCTAATGGCGTAATGAGAGCCAGAGCATAAACAGCATGACGCATTATCTTCATCACCATCACAAGTGTCACCTGAATGATCGTTTCCGCACTTATAACATCTAGGTTGAGCACGGCATTGCATTTTTGTGTGTCCAAAGCGGCAACATTTAAAACATTGGATAGTCGGATAAGTGTACAAATCAACTGGTAGAGAATTGTAGCAAATGAAAATTCTTTTGGGGAGAACTTGGCCATGAAAAGTAATAACTATTGTTTGTGTAGGCTTCCAAATCGGTGAACCATCGACTATGGTTTTGAAATTAATTCGCCTCACTTTCAATATTTTACCGCAACCATCAGGTACTGAAATGTTTCCATCACTTCGATGTTTTTAAAGGCATTGCGTTTGAGGAACTTGCCAAAGGAGACCGGGTGGAGAGTGGAACCGTCATCAGGCGAATTTGTTTCCTTTTGGAGCGCTATCATTGGACTGGTAAATTGAACGTGCTACAGGTGTTTACACTTGAAGACCTGGACCATTGCTAGGTGTCGGGATACATGCTAGTAAATCATTTTCCTGAGAAGTATTAGTAACTACATTAGTTTCGCTATCTGTGCTACCTATGCCGGTACTACAGCGACATCCCATTTTACCATCGATAGCTTGCGAATGTTTCCTTTTCTTTTTGTTACAATTTTTACATATTTTATGTAAGTGGCTCCTTTTACGACCAGTACGTTGAGTATAAGACCCATCAGTTTCCATGCCCGATTCAGTAGATACCACAATTGTGCTGGGGATTGTAACAAAATTAATAGCCGGAGGGACAGTGCCCCCGGGTCCATCAAGTCGGGCGGCTCGTTCATTTCAAAAAAATATATAAAACTTACCTAGTCCGATAAAACTATATACTTAAAATAAAATTTAAACATTCATTAACAATACAAACAGGTAATTGTAGCTTAACTGATCCTTTTTACTACTTAAAACAAATAATAAAAAATCGCCTTGGAAAAAAGACTCCCGCCTAATTCGACGTTTCCCGCGCTTTTTTCCAGAACATTATTTCTCACCAACAAAGATTACTATATGTCACAGATTACTTTGTCAGAGACAGATGCGACAGTGAACATGATTAACATGATCGGACATGAATGAACGAAATTCTTTACATACAAAATTTCACCCCATATAACTACACATATAGCTTTTGATCACAGGATAGCCAATATATGAAGATGACGTTAAGACGTCTTTTTTTCTATTTAAAGGCTTTGCAAATATAGTGCATTGTGCCATTTGCCAAAATATATATATATATATATACATACATACATATATATATATATGTATACCTGGATAGTGATTCCTACTGCATTCAGTATCGATATCGATAATTAGTGTTGTAATTGTCGATAAACGTCTGTAGGCATGGTTTTTGTTGGACAAGAAATAAATAAATACAATACCATATTTTTATTGTTTTATTTACGGTTGCTATAAAATTATTAGTATTTTGTTAACCTACGGGCACATACATTGCTCGAAATACAGTTAAACTCAAAAATTACAGTAAAATAATCATACACCTAAACATATCTTAGCAATCGGTGGTGAGAACACTGTAGGGTGTAAGGTTTTCGCTAAATTGCAAAAAACCAAGTTTAAGTTGTTTTGGCTGATAGACATAAAGGTGTTTGGTACATCGTTTGCAAAATTGACCGAAAGGAAATGTTATTTACTACCTCCTCAGCTCCAGTAAAAAATTCTAGGCCACGTGGTTTTTAGGGTTCCGTAGCCGAATGGCAAAAAACGGAACCCTTATAGATTCGTCATGTCTGTCGGTCCGTCCGTATGTCACAGCCACTTTCCGGAGCTATTAGGACTACACAGTTGACACTTGGTACGTAGGAGTATTCTGTGAACCGATTTTTATACAAAAATAAAAAATATAAAAGATTAAGAGGGAGCTCCCCATACATAGAACTAAAACAAAACACGGACAGACAGACAGACGGACACAAAGTGATCATATAAGGATATCTTTTTTACCTTTTGAGAAACGGAACCCTAAAAATTATTTTATCAAACCTAGACGTGTCTGTAGATAGGTATTTTATAAATGAAATTGAAGTTCCTAAAACCATTTTTTCTAAAAGTCAATCATTTGAAAGATAGACACTTCTAAAGTGGTAAAATGTGGGTCCCCCCCCCCTCTAAATTTTGAAGTATAGTTACGCAGTTACTCCGTCCATTGTAAACCGATTCGAATGATTATCTTTTTAACCGACTTCAAAAAAAGGAGGAGGTTTCTCTATTCGACTGTATATATTTTTAATACGTAGGGTACGTTTTCGAGGTGGTCTCATTGTAAATTTCATTGAGTTCTGATAAGTATCACCAGAGATATAACGATAAAGTCTTAAACTTGCTACTGAAATTGACTCGCGGGGCATGGAAGTCAGTTGTTATAGTTTTTAAACTTTCTTAATTATGGTAAATTCAATTTAGCAAAGATGTACCAAACACTGTATATTAATAATAATTTGACTGAAATACACAACAGTACGCCAATAATTCATGTATTGGGTTCGAGTCCCGTCGGTACGATGAAATTTTGGATTGTGTATAACAATGTACAAAAATATAAACTGTGTAACACTTCAAGAAACATTGTCAAATCCCCTGTTCTAATCTATACTAATATTATAAAGACAGAACATTTGTATTTTTGTATGTTTGTAATGAGTAAGCTCAAAAACTACTGAACCGATTTAAAAAATTCTTTCACTAATACATAGAATGGACTTTCGGAATGAAAATAGGCTATATACTATCCCGTTTAAATCAAAGGTACATTCGTGGAGACCTAATTTGCAACCTAAGTCGGCAAATAAACGGTCGAAAAAACACGTTTCTTATGAACGCTGCTTAATTGAAAATAGATAGAAGAATATTTTCTATGCAAAAGTTGTACAACTTAATAAGACCTACAAAAAAGTCCGCGACAGCATATGTCATCTCTTAAGGTTGACTCACAGTAACCATTTTAATCTTAAAATTTTTATTAAAAAATATTACATAACTTCCAAGGCTATTTTCAAGTATATAGTATTAATCCTTATCCAAATAATTACGTTAATTAGCTTGGCCACATATTATAGATTAAAATTGTACTTTACAGTATATAATTCAAATGAAAACTCTAGAAGATATCACGAATTTCACAAACACGCAACGCAAAATTAATAAAATATTTGCAGTGAAACCACAGATTAGGTCATAGTTACTAGGAAAATATTATTATAAGCTTAGCTATGCTGTAGATCCCCACCGATCACAATCAATTTGAAGTCAATATAGTATAATAATATGATCTATTGTATAAAATAATATTCATCTACATATGGGTAAGGCCGTAAAATTGGCGTCATTGTATTAAGCTCCAGCGTCCAGTAAGAAATAAAATAAAATTTGACATATACCTATAATTTTTCTATTTTCTTAGCTTTGTATAATAGTTTTTCTATTAGGTTAACTATACAAACATTCGCAAAACATATAATTAATAATTATTTATCATAAAAATAACATGTGATCACAACATTTTCAATACAAAATAAAATGTCCCAAACTCGCCCCCGCACCTTATGTTACAACTTTGAATATTTGTTGTATTCGTATTTGACCATTTTAAAGTACGTATGGATACAATAATACCTATTCTACAAATTTCAGTGTCAGGCAGGATTAGATAATGTTCAAATAATAAAATTCTGGTACGTTAACATCGTGTCCACGGATGCAAGTTGATACTTTTATGTCACGTATTTTATGTTACAATATTTTTTACTAAAACGTAGAATTTGAGCAGCAAAATTTATTTCTATAACATGGCAACACCATAGTCTACTTGTCTATGCTACGTCTTTCACTTGTCGGCCATATTTCTAGGCTGTGAGTTTTGTTTTCGAAGCGGACCGGAGTCATTTTTTTTGGTCATTACATTGATTGCAGCTGAATAAAGGTAAAACTGTATTCATTTATCATACAATATTTATTATTTTGATGAATCTAATGTTTTAGGAATAGCTTGAGGCTGTGTACGTGCTTTTATTCTTGTCGCTTTACCGTTTAAAAGTGAAAATGTTTTGATGCGAGGTTAGCTTTAAGTGACATTTATGTCACATTTTTTATGTAACGTTACATAAAAGTTATGTAAGGCCTTATTCATAGTGAATATTAACTTATAATTATCAAATGCAAAAAGCAGCTGAGAACCTCAAAAGGCGCAAATATAGGGGTTTAGACAGCTGCTACCTATTTGTGCCTTTTGGGGTTGAGACTCTAGGACCGTGGGGACCGGGTGCACACAGCATTGCAAATGATTGTGCAGAAAGGTGTTATTTCTTACATTGGAGACGTGCCTTTACAAAACTTTTATGTTACTTTTAAGTTACCCAGCCACACACTTTTAAGTTACTATATGTCAAATGAGTCTAATTTTACGGCCTTACCCATATATAATAATATAATATAATATTTAAACCACCCCGACTGATCTATGTATAATAGCTTTTTCCAATGACTCTAAACACGACATTTAAAATCTGAGCTGCAAGTTGGTGAGGATTTGAGTATTCTGTAGAGTCCAGGAGGCTTCCATGTTCTTACAATATCGTTGAAGAAGAAGATTTTCGAATTGATCAGACCTATGAAAGTTGATTTCATAGCGCAATTAACTAGAAAAAAGCTTATAATTTTATAACGATTGAACGAATTTTCATGAATCAAAGCTAAGAAAACTCTCGATGAAGACATCTATCAAACAAAAAAAATCTATCAATAATAAAAACAAAATCGGTTCATCCGGTTAGGTGCTAAGATGCTACAGACAGACACACAGATACACACGTTAAACGTATATTACCCATACATTTTGCGTCGGGGAACGCCGTAAGGTTACGGCGGCAGATGTACTCCTTGGTGGTAAGCTACTTTTTGGTAGATTTAATGATTCCACTACCACTGTACGAAAACTCATGATTCATGAATGCACATAAAACTTTCATTGGTAGGTATATAGCTAGGATTAGAACCAACGACCGTCGGGTCAGAATCAGGGTAACTATCCATTACGCCAAAAGGCCGTCCAATATCAATACGTAAGTATTATAAAACAAAGTTCATCACTACGTCTGTCTGTCTGTTCGCAATAATCTCAATAGCTACTGAACGGATTATCATGCGGTTTTCACCAATAGCCAGAGTGTTTATGAGGAAGGTTTAGGTGCATAATTCGTTAAGGTTTTGTGTAAATTGGATGAAATATGACGATGGTTGTTAAATATGTTCATATTTTATATTCGATGCAACAAACTGATGCAAATTTTGTAGGCATATATGTTCTACCCGTGCGAAGCCGGGGCGGGCTGCTAGTGTATTATAAGCACAAAAACAATTCCGAAATCATAAGCGAATGTGGCATATTCGTGAAATAAAATGAGCATTTTCGATTTGGGTAAAACTAAAGGTAAACATGTAATATGGTAAAAACAATATGTAAAAATTAGATACTGTATCTGTCTATGTAAATGTAACAATCGGGTAATATTCGACCCGGGCATTTTGTATGGCTCTCCAACCCAAATTGGTATGTATTACAGACATTCTCCTTAAATTGATGATAAGGCGTCCATTAAACGATAGGTTTTGCTGTCAGTCACAGCTGTGACTGATGGATGACTGATCGTGTAATGGGGTGACTAAGAGTGACTGACCTATATTTACATACTTTGATTTGCTGCATAAGCAACCATCAGTCATGACTTTTGGTTTTGAATGACGGATTACCGACCGTGTAATGGACGCCTAACGTCGGGGATCGTTAACAACTTCGATGTTCCTATAATAAATAGTTTTACTATATCATTATTGCAAATGTTAAATGTTTGATTTTTGAAGGTCTGTTTCATAAAACCGTGTGAAATAACATCATTGCGTTAGATGTCATAATAAAAACTATACTAAAACTCGTATTTTAAAATCTAAATGACAGACATTTGGAACCTTTATAGTATACAGTAATAATTGTCCATGTTATAGTATTTATCGTCATTTAAACTAAAACTAGGTATATTAAAATCTACATCATAGATAATCAGGAAATATATACAATAATCATTATTCATGTGATCATATTTTTGTCAATTTAACTATAATTAGGTATCTCAAAATCTACATCACAGATAATCTGGAACTATATACAATAATAATTATTCATGTGATCATATTTTTGTCAATTTAACTAAAATTAGGTATCTTAAAATCTACATCATAGATAATCAGGAACTATATACAACAATAATTATTCATGTGATCATATTTTTGTCAATTTAACTAAAATTAGGTATCTTAAAATCTACATCATAGATAATCAGGAACTATATACAACAATAATTATTCATGTGATCATATTTTTGTCAATTTAACTAAAATTAGGTATCTTAAAATAATCTATGAATTGGCCAGCTGTCGGTCGGTATGTTATTCAATTTTAGACTATATGAATCCATATTTGTCGGCATCTACACTTAACATCATAAAACCTTTCGAGTTACTTTAGTAATACTTTATCAAGTAAACAAAGTGTAGTGATAGTGAACACTATAAAAATAACACAAGAACAAAGTGTCTTCCCCTTAATAGATACATTAAAAAAAGTGTTAATGAACACATTCCTAGTAATATTCTAATAGAAAATTAAGTCAAAATCAAATTACTCATAGCCTAGTTGTTATAAGGCTAGATTATATAAGTAGTGAGACATCTGCATCAAGTACCTGGATAACTCACTATAAAAAATAATAAAAAGCTATTCAGTCACATTTGATATCAAATCAATTTATTATCCTGATGTATGTACCGATGCAACTTATACCTACTTATTGTATCTAACTACTAAACATCTAGGAAAGGATGGCCGAATTTGAAAAAATAATGTGAACTAATTTTTACTTCATTGCACCACTTTAATATGAACTGCATAATTTAGGTAAATAAAATTTGCAGAGGTGGTAGATAAATACTAAAGTTCTTAAAATAGCTATAACAAAATATACAAAAATATATATAGCTACAGTGCGGCACTAACCCACCAAGACTAAGTACCTAGGAAATAGGGAATATGCATGTTTTTTTTTAAATATTTTATTTTACTCATGACATCCATATAACATAGTAAAAAAAAAAATACTGCTGGAATTAGTCTAATTATTTTTTAAATAAACATTTAAATATACAAATAAATTTGAGCAGTTTAAACACCATCATTTCGCGGGCTCTTTGGTAATGCATTGTGACGTCACGCACTTACGTCAGACACACGCCGCTTGAAGCGAACTAGCTTTTTTTTCTTTAAATAAGACTCCGCGCGGTTATTGTATTTAGCCAATGGCATGTTTTTATTAACTTATACAGTTTCTCTAATCTAGTACTCATTTTTATCTATATTAAATGGTTAGTAATATACATTTTTGCACAGTAATACGCGGCAAACACTTTATTTTGAAATAAATACAATAAAACCACACCATACATTATTTTTATGTTCCCGCGCTCAATGTTTCTATCACGTGGAGTAGTGCATAATGACGTCAACTTTCGATTCGACCAATGGTGATCTGCTTAACAAACTTAAATTTCCCTCGCTTAAATTGCATTTTTAATTTATTATTTTAAGCAAATAAAATGGAATTAAATAAAAAAAAGGTTTTACATATAACTCCAGGACAACAAAGAATCGAAAAAAAAATATTTCCAATAAATCTGAGCTTCATGCATTTTCCCTATTGTTGGGGACAAACATTTGATACAGCTCATCTTGCAGATGCAAGATGGTACCTTTGTCTAAGGATTTAAATATAATGTTGTGGAACTTGTGGGAAACAATTAATGCGTTTCTACAAATATCTAATGAAATAGTTCATAAAATATTATATATGTACAGCAGGATTTAGTTTTTTTTTTTTGCCAAAATTAATGTGTAATTGCAATGATGAGTTGCAATGATGAGATGCCATACATGCTTAATCTTATAACAAAATAAAAGACAATCATTATTTACCAACAAATCTAACCTTATTTCTAACAATTTTCGTATTCAATGAAGTTCATAATTAGATATGGTAAAATTACTCACCTTTAGCTAATGAAATACCGTTTGCTATTTCTTATTTCGAAAATAGGGACGGATAAGCATATTTCTTTCTTGTAGCTTTAGGTATTATTTGATGTTTTTGAAGTGCTGAATACAAATTCCTCTTGGTGGAATTTTAATATATAGTTAGTATGAGAGGCGTTGTATGAAATAATATACCAGACAACCACAGTTTTCTCTGATTTTCGTTTCTTGGGTATCAAGCAAAACAGTCGGTATGTTTTTCTTGTTGGTTCGCAATCGGTGACGCAACAATTGTTATTTTCCATATTCAAATCCCTAATCATACCTTTCTTCCAATGCGATACTAAATTCCGATACACTGATAAATTAAAAAAACACAAAACAACATCGAAAAGTTTCGAATTTTACAAGTTACTACAAGAGATATTTCAAATGAAAAAACTAGAACTAAGAAATAACGTTTTTTGTGATCTTTTGATTTTGACTTCGACTTAATTGCGACATTTATCACGTGACAGGATTTAAACCACAGATCATTATATTAGTAAGACTGTGGTCGACATTCAGTCGACACTAGCGCCCTTTAAGCTATTCAATTGACAGGCTGTCACCCCCCTGCTATATGTCACAGATTACTATATGTGTACGTACGTATTTTGTACCTAGTATCATAGTAGTCTATGGATTACTGACAATACCACAGATCTAGATTTTCACTACCGTAGTGAACAACCAAAACAATCACTTGTCGGTATGGCCGTAAGGCTTTAGCCTGTCCCCAGGGGCGAAAAAAAAAATGTTGTGAAAACCTAGATCTGTGAAGATTACCACTATAAATGGGCACAGCTAAGTAGAGAGAGACGAGGTATTACACCACACTTAATCAGGGTCCTAACTCCTGAAACTGCGAGGTGTAATATGAGTAAGGCGGTAAGGGTCCCTAATTAAGGAGCAAAAGAGGACCCGGTCCGAAGTACGCTTGCCACCCCCCGTGTAGTGTAATAACACGTGGGACAAGGGAACCGGAGGTAGGGTAGGGCGCTCCGCGCTCAGTCGATTTGGGACGACTGACGAGCGCGGAGAGCGGTCGTGTGTTTTTATGATTTCTCATAGATTTAAATACTCTTAGTAGTGGTCGCGACTCTACTAGTTACTAGTGGCGCTACTAGTGGTTCGTGGTAGTAGGACTTCTACTAGTCGCCTGGGGCGGTACCACCACCTTGCCAAATAATTCCGCCGTGAAATAGGAATGTTTTTCAATTTGAATAGCAATGTGTCCAGTAAAATTACAGGGCGTGCGAGACTTATAATATTTATGTTAGTTATGCGCCTGTTACATATATAACATAACTAACTTGGTAACATGAAAAATTTTGGCATATTATCTATATACTAGCTGTTACCCGCGGCTTCGCCCGCGTTATTTGTGTCTATGACCATTGAGGTCTAGATCGATGATCTCTTAGGCCAAGTCACCATAGATGACCCTCAAAGTCGAACTCAATATCCTCTATTGTTAAAGTCATTAATCATTTTGGTTAGGTATACGAAGTTGTGCTGTTTCAATTTTTGACTCAACTCAACAGTTCCTGAAACATTTCTTACAAAGAAAATAACGTGAATAGCTGCGCGAGCGTAGCGAGCGCTATTATTGGGCGAGTGAACATTTTTTATGGCTTTTTATAACCCTGACAGTTTAATGACCTAATCATCAAGTCAATATAGATGACTCTTAGGTCGAACTCGATATCGTCTATTGTTAAAGTTATTAATCATTACTTGGTACTTTGTAAACCTAACCAAGGCTTACCAAGTTTTTCTGTTAAAATATTTGAGTCAGTTTAATGTATGAGGCTGTTAAAACACGCTATTATACGCTATGTAGCGTTATTACTGCGCAAGCGAAGTGAGAAACTTTTTTATGACTTTTTATGACCCTGAAAGTTTTTAAGACCTACTAAGTCAACACCGATGACCCTAAGGTTAAACTTGATATCCACTTATTTTAAGGTAAAAAATCATTATGAATATTGAAGGTTGTACTGTTTCAATTTATGACTCGTTTTGATGCATGTGGCTATTAAAATACAAAAGTTGCTGAAATGTTTCCTACAAAGTAGATATAACAAATGCTTGCGCGACCGGAGCGAGCGCTATTACTGCGCGAGCGTAGCGAGCCCTATCACAGCGCCAGCGATGCGAGCGCGAAAAATGTTTACGACTTTTTATGACCCTGACAGTTTTTATGACCTACTAAGTCAACACCGATGACACAAACGTTAAACTTGATATCCACTTATATTAAGGTTAATAATTATTATGATTATTGAAGGTTGTACCGTTTCAATGTATGGCCTCGTTTTGATGCATGTGGCTATTAAAATACAAAAATTGCAAAAATATTACCTACAAAGTAGATAAAACAAAGGTTTGCGCGAGCGCAGGGAGCATTATTAAGGCGCGAGCGAAGCGAGCGCGAAAATTCTTACGTCTTTTTATGACCCTGACAGTTTTTATGACCTACTAAGTCAAGACCGATGACTTTGAACCTTTGAACCTGACTTTGACCGATGAAGGTTAAACTTGATATCTACTTAACTTAAGGTTAAAAATCATTATGATTATTGAAGGTTGTACTGTTCCAATTTATGACATGTTTTGATGAATGTGGCTATTAAAATACAATAGTTGCTGAAATGTTTTCTACAAAGTAGATATTACAAATGCTTGCACGACCGGAGCGAGCGCTATTACTGCGCGAGCGTAGTAAGCGCTACCACTGCGCGAGCGAAGCGAGCGCGAAAAATTTTTACGACCTTTTATGACCCTGACAGTTTTTATGACCTACAAAGTTAATACTGATGACACAAAGGGTAAACTTGGTATCCACTTATTTTAAGGTTAATAATCATTATGAGTATGGAAGGTTGTACTGTTTCAATTTATGCCCTCGTTTTGATGCATGTGGTTATTAAAATACAAAAAATGTTGAAATATTACCTGCAAAGTAGATAAAACAAATGTTCGCGCGAGCGCAGCGAGCGCTATCAATTCGCGAGCGAAGCGAGCGCGAAAAATTTTTACGTCTTTTTATGATCCTGATAGTTTTTATGACCTACTAAGTCAAGACCGATGACCCTAAGGTTAAACTTGATATCCACTTATTTTAAGGTAAAACATTATTAATATTATTGAAGGTTGTACTGTTTCAATTTATAAACTCGTTTTGATACATGTGGCTATTAAAATACAAAAAATGCTGAAATATTACCTACAAAGGTTTGCGCGAGCACAGCGAGCGCGAAAATTTTTACGTCATTTTATGACCCTGACAATTTTTATGACCTACTAAGTCAAGACCGATGACCCTAAGGTTAAACTTGACATCTACTTATTTTAAGGTAAAAAATCATTATGATTATTGAAGGTTGCACTGTTTTAATTTATAAACTCGTTTTGATGCATGTGGCTATAAAAATACAAAAAATGATGAAATAAAACCTACAAAGTAGATAAAACAAAGGTTTGCGCGAGCGCGAAAAAATTTTACGACCTTTTATGACCCTGACAGTTTTTATGACCTACTAAGTTAACACTGATGACACAAAGGTTAAACTTGATATCCACTTATTTTAAGGTTAAAAATCATTATGATTATTGAAGGTTGTACAGTCCAATTTATGACATGTTTTGATGAATGTGGCTATTAAAATACAATAGTTGCTGAAATGTTTCCTACAAAGTAGATATTACAAATGCTTGCACGACCGGAGCGAGCGCTTTTACTGCGCGAGCGTAGTAAGCGCTATCACTGCGCGAGCGAAGCGAGCGCGAAAAATTTTTACGACCTTTTATGACCCTGACAGTTTTTATGACCTACTAAGTTAATACTGATGACACAAAGGGTAAACTTGGTATCCACTTATTTTAAGGTTAATATTCATTATGATTATTGAAGGTTGTACCGTTTCAATTTATGGCCTCGTTTTGATGCATGTGGCTATTAAAATACAAAAGTTGCTGAAAAAGTACCTACAAAGTAGATAAAACAAAGATTTGCGTGAGCGCAGGGAGCGCTATCAATGCGCGAGCGAAGTGAGCGCGAAAATTTTTACGTTTTATGGCCCTGACAGTTTTTATAACCTACTTAGTCAACACCGATGACCCTAAGGTTAAATGTGGCTGTTAAGACACGAATGCTTTTGAAATACTTCCCACAAAGCAGATAAAACACGTTGGGCAAGCAAAGCCATCTTGTAAATGTTGATGACTTTTAATAACCCTGACAGTTTTATGGCCTAATTAAGGCACTTATTAAGTTTAGTCATTAACTATGAACCTAAGCTCAAACTTTTATGATTATGCAAACTCTATGTAAAGTTAAAAAAAATTATATAGGCACCCACACTTAACTGCCGAAAAAAAGTATTCTTTGCCCTTTTATGCCTTATTAAATGTCTGTACAAAATTTCATCTGAATTGGTCAAGCCGTTTGGCCGAAGAGAGGCCACAAATTTACAAAATTCCATAATAAAAATATAGAAAACCGAAATTTCCACCCAAAAAAAAAGTATTCGTTGCCCTTCTATGCCTTTTTGACTATCCGTGTACAACATTTTAGCTTAAATGGTTAACCAGTTTGACCGAGAGAAGGCCACACATTTACAAAGTTCAATTTAAAAATTCTGGACAACTGGACTCGACTGCCAGAAAAAAAGTATCCTATTTGATTCTATGCAATATGAACTGTAATATGTAAAAAATTTCAGTCCAATCGGTCTAGCTGTTTAGCTGATAAGAGGCCACACATTCACAAAATTAAATAAAAAATATCTGGACCCCCTGACTCGACACCCAGAAAAAAAGTATCCTATATCCTATTCTGCCCTATGACATGTATTTATACAAAATTTCAGGCAAATCGGTCAAGCCGTTTATTCGAGAGGAAGTATTATATTTACAAAATTCAATTAAAAATATCTGAACCCCCTGACTCGATAGCCAAAAAAAAGTATCCCATATCCTATTCTTCCCTATGAACTGTCTTTATACAACATTTCAGGCAAATCGGTCAAGCCGTTTATTCGAGAAGAGGTCTTATATTTACAAAATTTAATTAAAATATTTGGACCCCCTGACTCGATAGCCAGAAAAAAAGTATTCTATATTCTTTTCTGCCTTATGAACTGTCTTTATATAACATTTCAGGCAAATCGGTCAAGCCGTTTATTCGAAAAGAGGTCCTTTAGTTACAAAATTTAATTAAAAATAACTGGACCCCCTGACTCGACAGCCAGAAAAAAAGTATTCTATATCCTATTCTGCCCTATGAAATGTATTCATACAAAATTTCCGGGAAATCGGTCAAGCCGTTCATTCGAGAAGAAGTCTTAGTTTTACAAAATTCAATTAATAATATCTGGACCCCCTGACTCCATAGCCATAAAAAAAATATTCTATATCCTATTCTGTCTTATGTTTTATCTTTATACAAAATTTCAGCCAAATCGGTCAAGCCGTTTGACCGTGAAGAAGTCCCAAACAAACAAACAAACAAACAAACAAATAAACAACCTGACTTTCGCATTTATAATATTGGTGTTGATTTACTTAGAAGTACTTGTGTGAAATTTCGAATAAAATGACTATCCAAACTTTGAACCCCCGCTTCATCCCCTTGAAGAGTGAATTTTGAAAAAATTTCTTAGCGGATACCTAAGTCAAAATAACTATCTGCCTGCCAAACTTCAGCGCAATCCGAAACAATATTGATTTCAGACTTTGTTACCCCACTTCACCCTCTTAGAGGTGGAATTTCGAAAGAGCCTGAAACACGTATTTACTTACTTAAGTAAGTACTTGTGTTAAGTTTCAAATATAATAATGTTTCTCCATAGAAACTTTGAACCCCCGTTTCATCCCCTTCAGGGGTGAAATTTGAAAAATCCTTTTTCATAGGTAACTAACGATGTAATAATTATCTGCATGCCAAGTTTTAGCGCAATCCGAAAAAATATTGATTTTCACACTTTGTTACCCCATTTCACCCTCTTAGGGATGGAATTGAAAAAAAAACCTGAAACACGTATTTCCTTATTTTTATACTGAAGCACTTGTGTGAAGTTTCGGATAGAAAAGACTATCTAATCTTGTTTCTCCATACAAACTTTGAACCCCCATTTCATACCCTTAAGGGGTGAATTTTGAAAAATTCTTTCTTAGTACACCCCTACGTACTAAGAAAAATTTATCCTCCAAATTTCAAGTCTCTACGACCAGCGGTTTAGGCTGTGCGTTGTCTGTCAGTGAGTCAGTCAGTCAGTCAGTCAGTCAGTCAGTATGTCAGGACAAAGATTCTTATAGTATTAGATTTCAGGCAAATCGGTAAAGCCATTTATTCGAGAAGAGGTCTTATATTTACCAAATTCAATTAAAAATATCTGGACCCACTGACTCGACAGCCAGAAAAAAAGTATCCTATATCCTATTCTGCCCTATGACATGTATTCATACAAAATTTCCGGCAAACCGGTCAAGCCATTTATTCGAGAAGAAGTCTTATATTTACAAAATTCAATTAAAAATATCTGGACCCCCTGACTTGATAGCCAAAAAAATTGTATCCTATATCCTATTCTACCCTATGAACTGTCTTTATACAACATTTTAGGCAAATCGGTCAAGCCGTTTATTCGAGAAGAAGTCTTATATTTACAAAATTCAATTAAAAATATCTGGACCCCCTGACTTGATAGCCAGAAAAAAAGTATTCTATATTCTATTCTGCCTTATAAACTGTCTTTATACAACATTTCAGGCAAATCGGTCAAGCCGTTTATTCGAAAAGAGGTCCTTTAGTTACAAAATTCAATTAATAATATCTGGACCCCCTGACTCGATAGCCAAAAAAAAAGTACCCTATATCCTATTCTGCCTTACATTCTATCTTTGTACAAAATTTCAGCCAAATCGGTCATGCCGTTTGACCGTGAAGAAGTCCCAAACAAACAAACAAACAAACAAACAAACAAATAAACAAACTGACTTTCGCATTTATAATATTGGTGTTGATGTATTTTTCTATATATATATATATATATACAACGTGTAACATATTAAACGCAAGACCTGAAAGTAGTTTGTTCAGAATCGTCTACTGAATACGATTTGGTGGTTTTTATTAATTTTTAATTTTCACCTAATCAATTTTTAGTATATCTGAAATTATATTTATTTTTAGGCTTACGATTCCATCGGTTGATTTATCTAGAAAACTGAACCTTATTTCAAACATGTAAGACTCATTTCCACTTGTGCTAAATTGTTCGTGTTAGTTTCGAAGTAACTATTAAGTAACTGTGGTGTTAGCTTAAATAAAAAGTTTCATTATAAAAAAATAGGTTTTTCACGAATAGACAACAACAAAATCTTCTGGGTCACGTGAGCGCCAAAGAGAATATAAATACTCTTATGGTGACACTGTCATACGATTATGACAAGTTTTGATATACAATCTTTTATTCCTATATTTAAGCCAAAAACGAAGAAAATAATAATTCCTATATAAAATTCAGCGTAAATAAAGATAATTATTCAGTCAAAGCAAATTAGAAAGCAATCGGTAGGACTTTAGTATACCTACCATCGATTTAAGGGGGGAGAAGGGGTGGGGGTGGTGGGGGGGAAGGTTAAAAACCCCTTCCCTTGAAGAAAAAGTTGCGGAGCCCCCCCCTTCAAAAGTTATGAAGATATGAATATTAACATTTTGAGGTTAAGTATGAAAAATTATATAGATATTATTTAAATTATAGATAAATTAAACGCCATAGCGTTGGCTCTAGTGACGCACGGCCGCTGCCGCCGCTCCCCTCCTCGCTACGCTCGTCGGCGCACGTCACACAATGGTCACTGTTCCCTAGTATTTTGCCTTAGTGTTCGACTTTGAAATTTTTAAGTACACGTATATTTCTGAAACGATAAACACTTACTAGCAGTGCACTACGCAGACCTCTCCAATTTAAATTCAACCCAGGAAGGATTCCCGGGTTGTAAATAATAACTTCGAGTATAATTTTTCATACTTAACCTCAAAATTTTAATACATAATATATTAATAACTTTTTAAGGGGGGGCTCCGCAACTTTTCCTTCAGAAGAGGGTTTTTCACCTTCCCCCCCACAACCCCCACCCCTTCTCACCCCTTCAATCGATGGTAGGTATACTAAAGTTAAGCCAAGCAATCAGCTAATGAATAAGTTTTCTCCTGTAATCGCGAAACCCCCATTATCCGTGCAAGTAAGAGGATTTTTATTGTGTGCGCGCGAAGTGAGATACGAGAGTGACAGAAAAGTGATACATACTACGTAACTTGTTAGTGCATCCAAAGGTGCACCCACACATTTTTTGTTAAGTTGGTATATCTAATATAAAAAAAATATTACATGTATGTAAATGAGTTTACACATTTGCTATTATAGTAGGATTTGATATTCTAATTGGGGTGTCCAAGGTCTTGCGCTTATTATGTTACATGTTGTATATATATTATTTAAAAAATATATAACTTCCTACCCATATCGTTTTGCTCATCCACTTTTCTTTTGTCACTTGTCATTTGACGGTGGCATGACGTCCAGCCGGTCTGAGAATCACTCTCTGAGTTAGGGCGTAAAATCAGTGTAGTCATAGATGAAGGAATAATTTGTATTCTATGGTGTAGTGTAATAATGAACTTCTCTCAGTCCGTCAAGTATAACTTGGCGGTGGTGGTTTTTGGAACTAATTTCGAGAGATTAATTAATTATATAATTAATTGAGAGATTACCGCGATATTATTGTTGATAAATCTGCTACATTAAAATAGTTGAATAATGCCAAAAGTAATTAAAAGTGGTTTAAGAGAAACTGTTATCAAAGTACAAAGTAAAAGCACAGTGGCGCACAGCCACGCCAAGTTATACTTGCCGGACTGTAGAGGCCATGCCCATGTGGTTTCACCTGTGGGTTTCACTGCCAAATCCACAGCAACATGTCTATCTTGTAAGTTCCAATCAGTGGTAAACTTTTGACGTGACAACGTCTAAAATAAATCGAACGCCGGCACGAACATACGTAGTATCTCCTAACTGGTCTGTCGCTCGAACGCCGACTGCATGCACGAAAAATGTCCCGCTATTGTCCCGTTACGCTCATTGTACGCATGCGTCGATGTTGTTCAATGTTTTGTTGTATGAATGTGAATATGGATATGCACATGAATGTGAATGTTTTGTTATGACGTTGTTACGTTAAACTATCGTCCGTAAACCAACTTTCCAGACAACCAATTTTTTGTAAGGAGTAAGGACTAACAAAATTAACAAAAAATACATTCTGCAACAGAGTGACAAGACCAATTTGGTGCATTATATTTTTCTAAGAATACACCAATTTAAATTTATTCATAAAACCCAGCCGTTATCCAGTCGCTCTTCCATAGGTCTCGTAAAGTGTTGGCACCTTCGAAACTTCTCCAATATCTCGCCCTGAAAATTTAGGTGTCAAATTACACTGACGAGAGCCGTATGATTATATTTTTAAAGATATTATTACCAGTGAATGCAAATAAAACAAGTATTACTAATAATATTTAGGGTGTCTAATCTATAACCTACTCCGAATGTTTACATTACAATATAACGAAATGGGAAAGTTGAGTATTTTACTTGATCAATATCTACAAACAAAATGTCATGAATGGAATTACATGGACATGTAAATAACAGCTGAATAACCAGTAACTAGTTACCGCTTAGTCATACTGACGGTAATCCACAAGAACAATAGATGGTGCCAAAATATACTTACAGGACCAGTCTTTACTATACTCTCGCTATAAAACGTGACGGCACTTGAACCAGTACCATAAAGTGGATATTTGAGGTGCATCTGGAAACATATTATTTAATGCATTATTAGCTCTCTTAAGTGCCTACCAAACTACATCACTCACTAGGTGCTTTCTTAGTTACTAGCTAGCTTGTTATAAACTGTCCAAACTCCTTGGGCGTTTTCACATTGGACGATAACTGTAACTACACGTCGTCGGACTGGTAGTTTGATACAATTTCTGTTGACGATACAGGACGACACAGTGTAAAAGCATTTAGTAGTGATTGTATCAAACTACCAGTCCGACGATATCGTGCAGTTATCGTGTAGTTACATTTATCGTTCAATGAGAAAACCCCCATAGCGTTGTCTAGAGGGTCACCGACTGGTTGGTCAATGAGGTATAATCCCCTCTCTTCTCTAGTTCTTAGTGACATCACAAAAGAGATAATAATTTTATTGGTGATAGAGAAAAAAAAGATTTTTTTTTACAGTAGAAGAAGACCAAATGTTCAACTTTTTTGACTTCACCCTAGTTGATTCGATGGATCTTACATTTTTATCGGCAGTATGAGACAAATCGCGAGGCTTGAAGTTATCTCGAACATAGTTAGCATTTTGTTCAGTGCAATATTCAACTACCGGCTGTGATGTCGCTAATTCCTCTACAACCTCATCCAACATTTGTTCCCAGAAGAAATCTGTTAGCATCCGTTTGCGAATACCTAAAATTCAGAAAAAATAAATAAAAATGTTCCCCCGATCAAATTACAAAACGTTGATGCAAATCGCTGAAATCGCACCTAGCTTGCTTGGGAGCTTTTTAGGAATGTTGTAGTTGGCGCGCATTTCACTGCCAATTTCTGGAGGCTTTCTGCCATCTTGCAAAATCCACGAGTGGCTATAGTTCTTTCCTCTGCCGTAAGCTGACGGTTCCACCGGAGCTTTGGGATAGAGCTTAATACGTTCGCAACGCTTGATTTTGAGGGTAGATTCTTCATGTTCTGGTTCTTCAATATCTGCCTGAACTTCGGCGTCAACTGCGTTCGCTTGCATGGTTAAGTTAGGTCAAAAAGCTCACTTCTAAACTAATCTTTGCAAATAGCGCTAGAAAAAAACATTAAAACTATTAGAGAGTTTGATTGATATCATCACCAAAAATAGTCATGGCAACAACAAAATGCTTTGTATTTCGAAAAACCAAACGCCAGTGAGTATATTCATTGCTTGGCAATTGGCATTGAGCAAAAACAAAACGCTAGGGCGTCATAGAAATGTCAAAAACAACATGGAGTTTAGGCGGGAAGTGAAAAAGTGCTCTCATTGTATTTGTTCTTTGTGCTCGTCGTATTTTGGATGGATGGTTTTCCGCAAGTTAATCCTAACTTCATAACTAATATTATAAATGCTGAAGTAGCTCTGTGTGTCGGTCTGTCTGTCTGTCTCACTTTCACGCCAAAACCACTGAACCGCTATAAATGAAATTTGGTACACAGATAGTCTAGAGCCTGAGAAAGGACATAGGCTACTTTTTAATACGAAACAAGGGTTGAAAGGGGGGGATGAAATGTTGTATAGAAGTATCGTCATTTTTAGAGCTAGAAGCTTGAAACTTATTTTTTAAGCTGTTGATTTGGTATGAATAAATATAACATTCAAAGTTTGAAAAAGTTGTACCCTCAAAGGTGTAAAATAACAATAGGGGATGAAAGTTTGTATGGAAATATGTAAGGTTTATGTGAATGTTCTACTGAACCGATTTAAATGGAATTTGGTGCACAGATAGTCTAGAGCCTGAGAAAAGACATAGGATACTTTTTAATGCGAAAAGAGGGTTGTAAGAGGTTGAAAGGGGGGATGAAAAGTTGTATGGAAGTATCGTCATTTTTAAAGCTAGAAGCTTTAAACTTATTGGTTAGGCTGTAAATTAGATATAAATAAATATGACACTCAAAGTTTGTGAGGGGGAAGGGGAAGGGGGTAGGGAGAGGTGGTAGGGGGGATTAGCGCAGCGTGTTACGGTGCGGTGTAGGTGGGATACGGGATGTGTCTTATTTGTAAAATAATTAGCCTAAATAATTATAAATGCTACCCAAAGACATAGAAAAGATAATAATACTACGCCAAAGACACCATTCCACGCAGACGAAGGCGCGGGTACAGCTAGTAGGTAATAAATGTGGAATATTAACTATTACATTCACCGTGTGTGAGAGATATTCACCACACTGATGAAAAACATGCCATTTTACGTCCACACGAATATTAAAAACGAAAACGAACAATATCGTTTAAGAAACTAAAAAAAGCTGACTTCGATGCCACACTATCAATTTTCAGTACTAATTTTGAGGTGTTTATCTCCATATCTCTTGAGATACATATCTGACCTCGATAAAATTACCATGATACCACACTTGGGATACCTCCTTTCCAACAAAAAAAATCTAAATCGGTTCATAAACGACGAAGTTATCCGCGAACAAACATAATATATATATATACGGTACGATACGGTCGAACTGAGAAACCTCCTCCTTTCTTTGAAGTCGGTTAAAAATGAAAACATAAACAATGACTTTAGCTTGATTTGACTGGCATGTAACCTTGACCTACACCTTGACCTGACTTTACGGTTTGTACCGTGGCTGGAGTAAATTAACTTAAAGGTTAAAACGCACTTGAGCGGCGGAGAGGCGCGTCGCGGCGGCGGAGCGGCGCGGCCAGAAAAATATTCTTTCCACTGTTTCTTAAGAAATAAGACCCACTACAGTAGCACTGCAGCGGAGCGGCGCGGCGCGTACTGTAGTGCGTTTTATTTCTTAGGAAACAGTCGAAAGAATTTTTTTCTGGCCGCGCCGCTTCGCCGCCGCGACGCGCCTCTCCGCCGCTGCGCCGCTCTAGTGCGTTTTCACCTTAAACAGCAAAGCTGCGTTCACGTCCTCCAGAGAAGGTTTTTGGTTGTTTTGCAACTCACTCGAAGGTCCGGAACGACCACGGGTGTTTTTCACTCAAATTGTGACTGACATATTGAGCACAATGCAAATTTCTTCTGATGATACCTAGTATCAAAAGTTAAGGTTTTCCCGCCAAATTTACTGTCATAAACGTCAGAGCGTTTTTTAACCATCGAATTTTTTTTTTTTCCCCAATCATGAGATTTTGGCGCCGCACGTTTGATGCATTTGCCAGAGTCTCGTTTTAATCTTGCTTGATAACTTGTGCATTGTTATAGTTATGTATTTTGTACATAAAAGCGGAGAAACGTTTAACGCGAAAAGTGTAAAAATCTAGTTAACGGAATTTGGAAAAGTTGTTCTATAGATAGTAAAATGGATCAGTACATAAAAGGTAAGGAAAAATTGAGATATATTAGAATATTTACAATATACACATTTAAATTCACAACATTATATGTTACACACACTAAAATCATATTTACAATTTTATAGTTGTTATGAAAAACAATAAGATCGGACAAAGTTCTATATAAATTATGGATTCATACAAGTACAAGGAAAAGCTTTGATGATTGAGATATCAGTATGTCGTAAAAGGAGCTACGGTCAAATTTGGAGCAAGCAGAAAATAAGATCCCCATAGTCAAATTTATAAAGTTGTTAAATACATAAAGGAGAAAGGGATAGTATTTCTGATGACTAAGGCAGCACCGCTGTACCCATTCAATCTATCATCCCTTCCCTTAAAGAAGAAAATTCGTCGATTTTTAAAGCGGAGCCTGTTAAGCAGGTCTCTGAGAGATAAAATAAACAAGTATTGTAAGTACTTGTTTATTACATAAATTACTTCACTTTTTTAGGAACCACTTCGGCGGTTCCACTGCTTTGAAGGCTGTCATTTTTAATGGCTTTGTGTACATTAAACATTTCTATTATTGGGGCAACGTTGGTCGGTATATTTATTTTAGACTGTGTCAGGGTTTCTACCAGAATCTGAATGATATCTATGTATGTATGATCTATGATGATATGTATCTATGATGATAATGTAGTTGACATCATGGAAGGATCGTAATTTTTTGTATTTAACGCACATCCATTTTGTGGGGACGGCATATTATTATACTCATTAATAATCTTGTTGTGGGCCACTTGGTCGAAACCTTTAGTTAGTTTAGTTGCGGTACGTCGATTATTAAATACTGTTTTTCTGTAAGAGGTAAAAGGTGTTTGAGGTGTATTATTTGTTATGTAAGAAGATGGATGAGCGGTTTGAGTGTGAGGGACAGAATTTACTATATCAGCATAAGATTTAACGACAGGAGGAAGTAATTTAGCTGCTTCACCATAAGAAATACACTTTTCAGACATAGCAATTTTAATATTTTTCTGTCTATTAAACTCAGGGCATGTTTTGCTAATGGCGTAATGAGAGCCAGATCATAAACAGCATGACGCATTATTTTCATCACCATCACAAGTGTCACCTGAATGATCGTTTCCGCACTTATAACATCTAGGTTGAGCACGGCATTGCATTTTTGTGTGTCCAAAGCGGCAACATTTAAAACATTGGATAGTCGGGTAAGTGTACAAATCAACTGGTAGAGAATTGTAGCAAATAAAAATTCTTTTGGGGAGAACTTGGCCATCAAAATTTATAACTATTGTTTGTGTAGGCTTCCAAATCGGTGAACCATCGACTATGGTTTTGAAATTAATTCGCCTCACTTTCAATATTTTACCGCAACCATCAGGTACTGAAATGTTTTCCATCACTTCCTCGGGTGACCACTCTGATGGGACACCACGAACGACACCCATTCGAGTCACATTGAATGAAGGAATAAACGCTTTGAATTTATTGGATGCTAAACTATTACTGGCTAAAAATGAGTTAGCATCGTTAAAGTCGGTAAATGCAAGCGAAATCCTATTCTTACCAATCCTTTTAACAGATCCATTCACGATGTTTTTAAAGGCATTGCGTTTGAGGAACTTGCCAAAGGAGACCGGGTGGAGAGTGGAACCGTCATCAGGCGAATTTGTTTCCTTTTGGACATGTATTACAAACGGAGCGCTATCATTGGACTCGTAAATTGAACGTGCTACAGGTTACATGCTAGTAAATAATTTTCCTGAGAAGTATTAGTAACTACATTAGTTTCGCTATCTGTGCTAACTATGCCGGTACTACAGCGACATCCCATTTTACCATCGATAGCTTGCGAATGTTTCCTTTTCTTTTTGTTACAATTTTTACATATTTTATGTAAGTGGCTCCTTTTACGACCAGTACGTTGAGTATAAGACCCATCAGTTTCCATGCCCGATTCAGTAGATACCACAATTGTGCTGGGGATTGTAACAAAATTAATAGCCGGAGGGACAGTGCCCCCCGGGTCCATCAAGTCGGGCGGCTCGTTCATTTAAAAAAAAAAATATAAAACTTACCTATTCCGATAAAACTATATACTAAAAAATAAATATAATAAATAAATATAATTCAAACACTCTTTAAACAATACAAACAGGTAATTGTAGCTTAACTGATCCTTTTTACTACTTAAAACAAATAATAAAAAATCGCCTTGGAAAAAAGACTCCCGCCTAATTCAACGTTTCCCGCGCTTTTTTCAACCATCGAATTTGATGGTTAATAAACTGGCCAAGTGCGTGTCGGGCCACGCGCAGTGTAGGGTTCCGTAGTAGCCCATTATCGCAATGTAGATCAATTCTGTTGTTCTTTATACTGAATACTATATATAAATATAAATTAATATATATTAAAACTAAACACAATTCAGTTCAATGTGTATTGTAAACACACAGCTGAACGAACACATCAAGCACCTGCATTCTACTTTCTATTCTAGGTTCTCTGACTTTTCACTCCTTTTTATTCCGTATGTAAATGTATGTATTAATTTTTAATTTGAAAGGTTATTTTTTAGGGTTCCGTACCCAAATGGTAAAACGGAACCCTATTACTAAGACTCCGCTGTCCGTCTGTCTGTCTGTCTGTCCGTCTGTCACCAGGCTGTATCTCATGAACCGTGATAGTAAGACAGTTGAAATTTTCACAGATGATGTATTTCTGTTGCCGCTATAACAACAAATACTAAAAACAGAATAAAGTTAAAAACAATAGAAGGTCCCCATACAAGAAACGTGTTTTTATCGGCATTTCACGCCATCTAAGAACGCTTAGTTAGGTAAACGTCCCATAAATGGCGTTATATTGAAATGTCGATCCCTTGTTGACCTTTGTTAGACTGTTAAACACAATCCAAAATTTCACCGTACCGACGGGACTCGAACCCGCACCCCCCGGATTACACGTCCAGGTGCTCTGCCAATTAAGCCACGGTTCGATACATCGATACGACGAAATTAGTGGATTGCATTTTGTTAACCCAATTATGCATTGGTGGCGCCATCTATGACTACTTATTACGTAAGTTAATCATTCGGAAGAAAATCGTTACAGTTTTGACGAGAGATGTTGCACTGCGTAAATCAAATATTATGTTTCTTTGAAGTGTCTCACACTTTATATTTTTGTTCCACACGTCCAGGTGCTCTGCCAATTAAGCCACGGTTCGATACATCGATACGACGAAATTAGTGGATTGCATTTTGTTAGCCAATTTTTTTTTTTTTGGCAGCAATTTAACCACTCAGGGATCGCAAAATATATAAATACATAAGAAATTATCGAATTTCAAAACGTGTGCAGTAGCGGAATGGCGCGAACGTCGCGTCGCGTAATTCTTCGCATGCAAAACTAATCACACCATATTTTCTTATTCTGTAAACTGTGCTTTATTTTGTAATAGATTTACTTCATTGTTGTATAAAAATAAAGTTTATATTTTGTATTGTTATTTTTTATTTACACCTCAAAACCCCTGAAATGTATATCTTGGATCTTTGCCTGAATATGAGATACTCAAAACCGAAATATTAAAAATACAATACGCAAATCAAAGTTACCACTATACACAAAGAATTGGGTATCCTATTGCGTAAATGTTTATAAAAACCGAGCTCGAACCCCGACCCACTTGAAAGGGTCTAAGTAGGTACTTACGTTTTTTACGATTGTATAAACATTCGTCAGCATGACTCATACCATCCTGAATTGATTTCTTGAATTGATTTAGTGATTTGTCTACTTATTTGCAATGATATTCGAAATGCTTATTTCATTCATTATTTTCACTAATTTCACTTTTTATTCAACACAGAAACTCGAAATTGCGGGAAAACCGCCACTTGGTAGAAAACCCGACGATGACACAAATACGACGATATTTCTAGAATTCAATAGCTAAGATGGATTCACAAAACACAAATGAATAGAATTTACACTAGATATATACTAAAAACTAAAATAAACCAACAGAAAATAACATTTCAAAACACAATCTAGCGTCAGCATTCCAAGCGTCAATGGCGTCTATGGTCGACCTAAGGCGTTTTCATTAAGTAGTTTTCATTGTGCGGGGAATAAAAAAATATAGTTAAATATGGCATTTTATAAATAAAATATTTCTTCATCAAGCTTGTAAGACGAAAAAATGGTTACAATTTCTAATATTATGCGCTGTAAATATAGAAAAAAAAAAGTTGGCTAAGCTGACCCACCGGTGGGTCCGTGAAGCTTGACAGAATTGCTTGTAATTGTTCTTGACCCACCGGTGGGTCAGCGATCCCTGAGTGGTAGCGAACAATTCATTTAGTTAGATATATTATCTAGTAAGTATCAACCTAACAATAGTGAGAGCTGAACTGAATTGAAACACGTGTGTTTCAACGATGTACACGTACACATCGCCAATTAATTGTAAAACTTGATATACGTAAAAATGCAAAATGAAACACTTGCGTGTGTTAACGGTGTACTACGCCATCTATCGGATTTTTAATTATATTACTGTATGTAATGCCTAACTACTACCTATTATTTATGGTGTGCAACTGCGAAAAAATTGATAAATTATCACTAACCTATGGTCCTATATGTCCGTCTGTCCGAGGTTTTGCTAAGAGACCATTAATACTAGAAAGCTGTTATTTTGTAGGGGTATGTGTATATCAATTACGCCGACAAAGTGGTGAAATAAAATTTTGAAAAATATATTTTTACGATAGGTAGGTATTTTTTTTAATTTTTAGGTAGTAAGTCTTCCCGTCACAAACAAGCAACTACATCATCTTAGTCACATTAAAGGATTTATACTAAGGATTTTGTATTTGGTACAACATTATCCAACACCCAAGTCCAACGACTATTACTGCTACACTAACAAAGACGCCCTACTGGAACAAAAATTTGCACATATTATCAGCATCATGAGCATCATGAGCATTTAATCGAAAAATGGTGTTAGCAACCCTTAAGTAATTTTGAAAGACCTATTCAACGATAAACCACACGATGGGGTAGACTACGAAAAAAAAATTTATATCCCCACTTCACATGTAGGGGAGCTACCCTAAAAAAAATAATTTTTCAAAATTTTATTCTACCACTTTGTCGGCGTAATTGATATACCTTACAAAATTTCAGCTTGTATTAACGGTCTCATAGCAAAACCTCGGACAGACAGACAGACAGACGGTGAACGGAGCCCAGTTGCGCTAACCGAGTTCGACGCTCCGAGGTCGTGAACGGGGTTAGAGCGTTTGGTTGCACTTGCACTTCGAGCGTAGGTTGGGAACGCAGCCCAGGCCTATCACGAATTTTGATAGGGATTGAAATGACAGAAATGGAGTTATACAACCTGCATAGCTGCATGCCCGTCATTTACCTAGTTAATTTCGTTTTTTCAATAACCAACCGTTGAGGTTCGTGATACGGGGGTATATCTAATACTTTGACATTGGCTAAATACACTAATCGTGTGGAGCTATAACAAAACTAAAAATAAAGGAAAGAACGTCTTAGACTTGACGTTTGAGATTTGAGACGTCACGTCAGTCAGCCAGCCAACAAAAAATCGAAAATGGCTGAGGCTTTTCAAATAGCTCGAAAACAAGATTTGCCCCCTCCGGGGGGCTATAAACCTATTCCGTTTAAAAAGATACCCGCTAAACAATATTTCAGTGGCAAGTAATACTTAATATTTGGCGATTTAAATAAATTGCTATTATTATGTAACTTTTAAATATAGGTTAGGTCCCTGAGTTTTCTGAATATTTTTCCTGCGCCCTATAAAATGTTGTCTTTCATTGTTATTACCGCTTTACTAAAGCAAATGTATTGTACAATTTATTGCTTACAACGATTATTTACATATAAACTCGGTAATCAGTAATGAAGTAACATAACTGTACATAGTGATTTCTATACATTTAACTCCTAGAGCCTCACAACTGTATTCAAACAAAGTGTATTCCTGTTGTTTCAACCTTCTAGCTAGTTCCTAATAATTAAAGTCAGTGATAATGTCAATTTTAGGATATGCTATGTTTGCTGGATACCTGGGCATGACGGCGGCTGCTTGTTACCTCTACTCCATAACATACAAGCAGATCATACGCAATGAAATTGAGATGCGCTCGGCCAAGATGGCCATATACCCCATGTTGCTGGCTGAGCGTGACAGGGAATTCTTGAAGCAACTGCGTAGGAACCGCGATGCGGAGCGAGAGCTGATGAAAGATGTTCCTGGATGGCAGGTAATATACTGCTCATTTTTCTACTTAATCTATACTTTTTATAAGAAGACTAGCAGCGTGTTTCAGATATACCTTATTTTTATTTTTTTTATATCTTATAGGCTATTGACCATTATCTTGCCTGGTGGTAAGTATAGAATACTAATGACTTTGGGGGCGTCCTTAAATTACGTGAGGTGTTTTTTTAAATTTTCTGTTACTCCCTCCCCCCCTGGTGTGATGTTGTGAAATTTTATTCAACCCCCTCCCCCATCCCCCAATCTCACGTGAGATTTTTCAAAATGTGGGTTTCTTACGTAAACGCGTTGGATTGTTATTGTAAAAAGAAAAATAAATTGCTTCATGCTTTTATTTACTAGTTAAGACTAGAAATCAATATTGCTGAGAGTTTAATTATAAGTGTTGTAATAAAAAAATTTTGGTTTATAAAAAAATAAATGTTACTTGTTGTAACATGAAGGTTATAGAGTATAAAAAGCTAAAAATTAATGTTAGGTAGACAGTATTTATGAATATCGAGCGCCCTTGTTCTACCAAGATCTAAAACTTACCAGGATAAATCAGCGGTGTCATTGAGACTTTTAATCTCGGACCGGGGGACAGGCAAATGATAACACGGTTTGGGATTGTATGACAAATTTTAATACTTCAAAACGTCCCTTACCTCCAGAATGAGATACACATTATTTAGTTAAAGCCGGAATACTATGTCTAAACATTTGACTATAAATACCATTCGGTTTTCGTTACTTTTTAGGTTAATTTATTTTACATTTTACTACTGAAATTTGGTTATTGTCTTTCTTGCATCTTGCTAATATGAAATTAAAGTTTTAAGGGTAATAAAAAGAGTTATAATGAAATTGGCTTAGCTGCAGCGTCCGGGGGCGTCTGAGCACTCCACTCTAAACAGACGTCATTCATCGTCGCACCAACAGCTCAAAACTACGACGACATCCAAACGGTGTGCGTCGCACAAACACCTCAAACTAACGACGTCTTCCAGCGTCGAACAAACAGTTGACGACACCCATCGTCGCACAAACAGTAGACGACAGTCGTCCAAACAAACAGCGCCAAAGGCTGTAACCAAAAATCCGATTGTAAATATATTTGTCGCCATGAAGGATGACGCGAAACATTTTAGGTTATCAAAAATTGACTCACCGCAAAATCACGACGTTATCATATGGCACTACGCCATAAGCACGCCGAGTATCATCGCAAATTTAATTAACAAGATGGATTAATCTTGTAAAATCTGATTAAGAAAAAATACAAAAAGTTTAGCTCTTCGTAGGCCCCAGGGACAAGAAAAAGTGACGTCTCTGATCGAGAATTGACAGATGTCAAAGTCATTTTTTTTTGAAAGATTGTCTATAGGATATGGAATGATCCACAGACCAAGTAATAACTCGATTATTTAAAATCGACTAAAAATGGCTAAATACGAAAATGTTCTAAATTATTTAAAACCAAAAGGTAATTTTGTCAGTCTTAGAAGCTGAAATGTGCTTCCAAACGAAAAATATGTAACGAGTCGAAATACCTCGTTACAGTACATACCTTCCCAAAAAAAAATAAAAGAATGAAACTTCTTTTATTTTTGAGAAGAACTCCCAAAAAATTCCTAATAAAAACTTATTCAAAAAAATTAATAAACAGAAAATATTCCACCACCAAAATATGAAATTTATTCAAACTAAAAGAAGACACTAATAAAGCATAACGTTAAATCAGTTAAGCTTCTAGCCACTGACTAAGTTGCTCTAGAAAAACAAGTTATAAAAACTTTCTAACCAAGTGAAAAACAATGTAAAGGTTTACCAAAACTAATCCATCAATATGACTCAATCCTGAAATCCATCACAAATTAATTATGCTCAAGAGTGGATAAGCACCATAGCCTCCATCTACCTATCTGTATTACAAACCAAATAAATATTTCTGAAATATTTAACAAAAGTGTAGATAAGCACCATCGCCTCTATCTTTTATAATCTCAGAACGATTCTAACTAAATTAAAAGGTAATAACAAAGGTTATCCATATTGTAGTACGGTTAAGCATTAGCTGCCGACTTTAGATAATTATTCACTGCAAACGATTCAGTGAACAAGTTTTCAATGAAAAAGTTGAACAACAAAAGTTCAAATTATTCTCATAAAAATAGAGAACCAAAAATAATAAGTAGTGACCGGCTCAACTCTACCGACTTTCCGAACACTAACAAATTAATAAAAGGGTTTGTCAAAAAGACCAAAAATTGTATATTGTGACCGGCTCAACACCACCGACATTCCGTGCACAATAACAAGTTAACAAAAGTTTGTTGGGAAAACAACAAAGTTGTATTGTGACCGGCTCAACACCACCGACTTTCCGTTCACAATATCTAAAGTTTCCAACGCTTGAACCAAAAATGTCAAAGCGAGGAAAAAAATGAAGAGTAAAAAACTTACCCAAAAAGGTTAACTGAGACAAAAGCTCAAAAGAGTCAAATACGAGAGGCAAATCCGGGTAAAAATTATATAGAGCGCTAAGTGTCAAATCCAGGTCTTAGGTCTACAACAAACACAAACTAAATAATCTAAATAATATATAACATGCTTCACAAAGACTGAAACACATTTATATTAAAAATGTATTTACACTATGTGCAGGCTATTTGAAAAGTGGAAAGCTTTTCATAGCAATCTAAAACAATATTTATACTAGAAAAGTGGAAAACTTCTCAAAGTATCTAAAAGAAAGTTGAGTACTTGAAAAGTGAAAAGCTTTTCAAAGTAACCAAAATAATAAAATATACAAAAATATACATAAGATCTTTTGATGCCAAGAAAATTTCTAAAAGAAAATATAATCGTTAGATGTAGTTTTTAAAGTTGGGTAAAAGTTCAAAAGTAGGATAAAAGTTCCAAAAATAAGATGAAGGTATCAAAAATAGACCTAAGTTAGGTTTAGTATATTTAAAGTTGTATTTCAATAAAGTGTTGGTTTCCTTTCAGATAATCATCTTTCATCCTGCGCGTCCTCTTCCATACATCAAACCTCATTCTTCCACATTCAACGCGCTTCCCAAAAAATATCAAAACAAATTTAAATAAAAGTTAAATCCAAAAATGAAAATTTTAATATTTAATTATATCTTTAACATGATAACGTCCAGTACTTGTTTTATTAAATTCCTTTAGTACATAAACGTTAGGAGAAATTCTCTCTACAATTTCACATTTAATAAACTTAGGTGCTAATTTAGCCGAAAAATATGCAGGTGCATTTGACTGTACAAAACTTCTACGCCAAACTACATCACCGACATCAAAAGAAATGACTTTTCTTCCCCTATTATAATAAAGAGCATTACGCTTATAAGCTTTCAAAAGATAAGCTTGAACTTTAACAAAAACTTCACTAAGTGAATTTAAAGAGTGAGCATAAGTATCTCTAGTACCAAGCTCAAGTTGATCTAAGTTATCAAAAGAGTTACTAAAACGGTGTAAAGATGCATCAAAAATAAGTTCTCTACCGAACATCAAAAAGTTAGGAGTGTACTCTGTAGCAAGATTTACACTACTATTTAAAGCTAATTGGACATGAGGCAAAAACCTTGACCAAGTTCGATGATCATTTTTAACAAAACAAGAAATACATGTTTCTATTGTCTTATTATATCTTTCTACTGGATTATTCTGTGGAGTGTATAGTGCATTATAAAATATTTTAGTTATGTTGAAATTTTTTAAGAAATCTACAAAATGTTTAGATATAAATTGGGGTCCGTTGTCGGCCACTAAAATTTTAGGTACACCAAATTTAAGAAATATTTCTTTTTCAAAGATTTTACAAATTACTTTAGAAGTAGCATTTATCATAGGAAATATCCAACAATATTTAGTAAAAACATCTACAATTGAAAGAATGAATCTATGTCTAGAATAAGATTTAGGTAAAATCCCAATAATATCAACGGATAACATTACCATAGGTTGATCAACTTTCTTAGGGTTAACCATCTTACCAGCAGGAGCAGAAATTGAATGTTTATAAGCTTTACAAATGTCGCAAGAAGAAATATATCTTTGAACGTCTCCGAACATTCCTTTCCAATAATAATGTTGTTTTATTTTATTAAGAGTTTTATGTATTCCAAAGTGTCCAGAATTAATATCATCATGATTAGAACGAATAGTATCTAAAACATGTTCTTTAGGTATAACAATTTTCCAATTTAAACGACTATTAGGGTCAAATTTATTTTTACAGTAACGATATAAAGTATTATCTTCTACTCGAAGGTTTTTCATTCTAGAAGGGTATTTTTGACAATTTATAAAGACTTTTCTATACCAAAGGTCTTCTATATCTTCATCTGGTGAGACAATATTTATAGCGGAAACTAATATTGAAGTTATATTGATTCTAGATAAAGCGTCAGGAACTTGATGTAAAGATCCTTTTTTATGAACAATATCAAAAGTAAATTGAGAAATACGTGCAGCCCATCGAGCTAAGCGTCCACTAGGGTTATTAAGTTTTAAAAGCCACTTAAGACTAGCATGATCTGTCACGACTGTGAATTTCATTCCTTCGACATAAGGTCTAAAATGTTCAATTGAATCTAAAACTGCCAAAAGTTCACGTTCAGTGGTACTATAATTTCTTTCACATTTATTTAAAGATCTTGAATAATAAGCAATTGGATGTTGTTCATTATTTTCGTCTTCTTGACTCAGAACACTACCAATTCCTACAGAACTAGCATCGCAATGTAAAAAGAAAGGTTTTTCAAAATCAGGACACTGTAAAACAGGGGTAGTTATTAAGGCATTTTTTAAATTAATGAAGGCTTCTTCAGCTTCTTCATTCCAAACAAAAGTATGTTTTATCTTTTTACTTCCGGAAGTTAATTTAGTTAAAGGGGAGGCAATATCAGCGAATTTACAAATGAAACGTCGATAATATGAACATAATCCTAAAAAGCTTCTAAGTTGTTTTACGGACTCTGGTCGTGGAAAGTTTTCTATAATTTCTAATTTAGACGGATCAGTATGTAGGCCTTGACTGTCTACAATATAACCAAGATAACGGAGTCTTTCTTTGCAAAATTCACATTTTTTAAGATTTACTGTTAAGCCTGAGTTTTTAAGTATTTCATGGACTTTTTTAAGGTACTCTATATGATTTTGAAAATTATCATTTACTAAAATCAAATCATCTAAATATTTAAACAGGACATTGTCAAATTCAGGTCCAAAGAGTTTATCAACCAAGCGTTGTAACTCTGCCGGTGCGTTGGTGATTCCAAAAGGCATCCGAACAAAATGGTACAAGTTTTTTCCCATCAAAAGATATCTTACTACGCTTCAAATCAGGAAGTTTATTTGTTGAAGGCAAATGCTTTTTCAATTGTTCATTGAGTTGAACATTCATCGAGTTAAACGAAGGTAAAGGTGTAAAATTATGCAAGCTACTATGACCAAAGTTAGGTAAGAAAGGGTCAACAGCCTCTAAATTATCCAACGCCGGATTAGAAATAACATCCCTAGAAGTACCAGGTAAGTTCTCTTCCAACAAGGGTGGAAATTGAACCTGTTTGTCAGTCATGATGAATAATCAAAAATATTAAAGAAACAAAGACAAACAACCAACTAAAAATTCAAAGAATAGTTAAAACTCATCAAAGTTTATAAGATTTTTTGTTAAAAACCGGTTTTAGTTATTATGTTTTAAAGTTTATGTTAATATTTAATAATGTTCAAAAGTATTTAAAGAAATTTGAATGTACAAAGAAACATTCAAATTGTGAAGTATGTAAGATGCAAAAAAGATTCACAATTTATCTCAATTTTCAAGATTATTAACAACGGCTAAGGTTATATCTATTTGTGAAAAGTAAAATCAATAAACTGGTTAATAATTATGTTAATAACCTAGTATTTTCTAATATGAATGTAGTTTAATGCTTCTCAACAGTAAACAAACGTTATAACTTTATATAAGACAAAGTTATATCAATTCAAACAAAACTTAGCACTTTCAATGTGGTCAAGGTCAGTTCCTTACAAAATGTAAACAACGCATATCTCAAATATTATTATATAGTAAGTACACACTTAGATTAGTCTATCCAGTACATAAGACATATAAAGAACATTGTATGTTAATTAGTTTTGTTAAAATACAAAAAAAGTTGTAACAATTCTGTTTTCAAAGTACAAAAACTGTAAAAATGCTAAAAATAACAAAAATTGCACTAAATTGTGACAAGAAAAACAAAAATAAGATGCAAGAAAGATTATGTATGTGGAGGTAACTCCGGTCCCTGTTCTCGCGCTAATTGTAATAAAAAAATTTTGGTTTATAAAAAAATAAATGTTACTTGTTGTAACATGAAGGTTATAGAGTATAAAAAGCTAAAAATTAATGTTAGGTAGACAGTATTTATGAATATCGAGCGCCCTTGTTCTACCAAGATCTAAAACTTACCAGGATAAATCAGCGGTGTCATTGAGACTTTTAATCTCGGACCGGGGGACAGGCAAATGATAACACGGTTTGGGATTGTATGACAAATTTTAATACTTCAAAACGTCCCTTACCTCCAGAATGAGATACACATTATTTAGTTAAAGCCGGAATACTATGTCTAAACATTTGACTATAAATACCATTCGGTTTTCGTTACTTTTTAGGTTAATTTATTTTACATTTTACTACTGAAATTTGGTTATTGTCTTTCTTGCATCTTGCTAATATGAAATTAAAGTTTTAAGGGTAATAAAAAGAGTTATAATGAAATTGGCTTAGCTGCAGCGTCCGGGGGCGTCTGAGCACTCCACTCTAAACAGACGTCATTCATCGTCGCACCAACAGCTCAAAACTACGACGACATCCAAACGGTGTGCGTCGCACAAACACCTCAAACTAACGACGTCTTCCAGCGTCGAACAAACAGTTGACGACACCCATCGTCGCACAAACAGTAGACGACAGTCGTCCAAACAAACAGCGCCAAAGGCTGTAACCAAAAATCCGATTGTAAATATATTTGTCGCCATGAAGGATGACGCGAAACATTTTAGGTTATCAAAAATTGACTCACCGCAAAATCACGACGTTATCATATGGCACTACGCCATAAGCACGCCGAGTATCATCGCAAATTTAATTAACAAGATGGATTAATCTTGTAAAATCTGATTAAGAAAAAATACAAAAAGTTTAGCTCTTCGTAGGCCCCAGGGACAAGAAAAAGTGACGTCTCTGATCGAGAATTGACAGATGTCAAAGTCATTTTTTTTTGAAAGATTGTCTATAGGATATGGAATGATCCACAGACCAAGTAATAACTCGATTATTTAAAATCGACTAAAAATGGCTAAATACGAAAATGTTCTAAATTATTTAAAACCAAAAGGTAATTTTGTCAGTCTTAGAAGCTGAAATGTGCTTCCAAACGAAAAATATGTAACGAGTCGAAATACCTCGTTACAGTGTAATAATTTTTTTTTGTTTCAATCAGAAAAAAATTGTGTGATATTTGCCGAGACCCCCCTCTCTCCAACGTAAGATTAGATGAGATTTGACTCGACCCCCTCCCTCCCTTAAACCCTCACGTAATTTATGGACGCCTCCTTTTAAGGGCTATGTGTTGCCAGAACACCATAAGGTTATTGTGCCAGATTTTCGCCTTGATAGTGGTAAGGTACTTTTTGGTAGCTAGTCAGATGGAATATATAATATACCACCTGTGTGTTACAATGTAATAAATCAATAGTAATCATTTAGGCCCACTGTAGTTTCGTGAGATAAAATAGCCTTGCAAAAAGTAATGAATTACTATTGTACCCTACTAGTAACGGAAGATCAACATTTTGAAATGAATAAAACTTTCTACCATAAAGTTTTCTTAAATATCAAATGAAACAACAAAAATACTTAATTGTATTCTTCTCCATAAACTGGAATCAATAGACTTGAATTTTTTTCATTGACACTAATGAGAAGACAGATATTCAAAGGCAATTTGTTTTTTCAATGGCATTAATTAATCTTATCTTATATACTTTTTAACCGACTTAAAAAAAAAGGAGGAGGTTTCTCAATTCGACCGTATATATATATATGTATATATATTGTTTTTTTTATGTTTGTTCGCGGATAACTTCGTCGTTTATGAACAGATTTTGTTTATTCGTTTTTTGTTCGAAAGGAGATATCCCAAGTGTGGTACCATGGTAATTTTATCGAGGTCTGATAAGTATCTCCAGAGATTTTGAGATAAACATCTCAAAATTGGTACTGAAAATAAATAGCGCGGCATTGAAGTCGGTTATTTTTTGTTTTTTAAACAATGTTATTACCACATCGAGACCATGTTTATGTACAGTTGTTGTGCGATGATTATGACAGCTTTCAACATAATACTAACATTTGTATAGAATATTTATACATATATATTATTGATTATTTATATATATAATATATTTGTTTATATAAGTATTCTGATATGTACGTGTATGTATATTTTGTTTTGTACTGGTAAGCAAATACATGTATATGATGCTTATGCATTACTGATTGTTTGTTTTTTATTTTGATTATATTTTCGCACTTTAGTACCATGTTACGCATTGTACCACCGTCAACTTCTTTTAACAATTCTGTCCATCCAAAGGTTGTCTGGCAGAGATCGCTTCAAGCGATAAGACCGCCCATTGTATTACCTCTAGTAACTTAAGTAGCTTAATTTCGGTTTGTTTCATTTTAAGTTGGTGTACTATAAAGAATTTTTCTATTCTAACATAATGCTAACATAGCTCATACATTATTACTTTGCATGCTTGTAAAAAGGGCCTTGTTCATTAACTTTCTACTAGCATCTACCCAAGCTAAGTTTTGTTAAAGTAATGAGAATCACCTTCACAATACCATAGAACTGATAAAGCTTAACTGACTCAATTTAAATGATAATTTTCAGGTGGGTACCTACTTCGGAGAGAAAGTGTACAAGCTAGTCCCAGCCGACAAGCTAGTGGAGCCAATTTTCCATGAATTCTACGCCCACACCGACCCCAAGGAGTGGTACCAGAGGCTTCATATCAAGTTCCGCTCTTAAGTGCCAGGAAAATGAATGCTTGTTTCCAGCTGTAAAGGAATTGTCAACCAGCAACCAATGATATGGGTTATTTCAAATGGGATTTCGATTCAATCAAAATGTGACATGAAGATAATCAAATTGATTTAGTAAAGCCAGTCTTTTACTATGATATTATCTAAAAATTACGATACAAGAACATATCCATATGAAATTGCAATTGTTGGTTGAAGAAATATGCATCCACAACTAGAAATAAACATTTAGAAATCAGTACAGCATCAACATCAATGGGTGTAACATAATAGAGAGCATTGTGGTATTGTTGTTCCATCAAAGCTGGCGATTTTATTTAAGTAGGTAAAATTATGTTTTAGTTCGCTAATATAATGTTGGTAATACACATTTCAAAGTATACTGTTGTTTTCTTGTTGTATTAAGAATAGCTGAGTATTCATCGGTTTGACTGACAAAATATTGTATAGAAAAGCTATCAATTTACAAATAATTACGAGTCATACAAAAATCTAACAAGTTAGGACGTTGGAAAAGATAAAAGAACATTTAATAAACAAACATTTATTGCTTTCACCGACTTATAAAAATGTAAACATAATCTTATGGTTGTAAATAAACTTTTAGAACTAATAATCACTTTATATAATAACTAATTCAGCACACTCGATTCACAAAATTTTCCTAGACTACTGCATACTATGATAACATGGAAACTGCATTTTGAAGTAAATCTTTAAGCGTGACTTGAGAGTAAAGGTGTCTACACACCTAACCCGCCGGCACCCAGCGGGCTTGTTTTGCGACAACCTCTTTAAAATAAGACCTGCCGGGTTCGTGCCGGCGGCTTAAGTATGTAGACACTTTTAGACCGGCCATATAATACGGAATCCGAATTGCGATTCCGTTACTGGCCACATACATTCCGAACTCCGTTAATTTTGAACGACTGAACGTGTGTGATAGGTTCATAGATTTGGATATACTGCGTTCGATATTTCGAAACGGAATTCCGTCGGACCACAGTCCCATTTTTTTTTAAGCTTCGCACTTTGAAACTGCATGTGTAATGCCTATTTTGGAACGGAGCGAATAACTTTAGACTGTAGACATGTTACCCATTCTAAAATAATTATGAACTAATCTTGCTATAATTTTCAAAACAATGTTTAATCTCTTTTAGTTACAATAATTTAGAATTTATTTAAATAAAACAAGCGGGCGGAAAGCATCACCGTTTCAACTTGGGCAAAAATGCTTTCGATGTCCGGCTCCGGATATCCGGCTGTCCTTTCTACAGGACGCATTTCACAACCGATTCTCGTGAAATTTTGAAAGCAGGTTCGATAATTTAGTTTTTGGAAAATATTCAAAATAGATTATGGGTGTTGAAAACTTAAAAAAATCATATTTCAGGCATTCCGAAAAATGCCAGAAAACTTTATATACACATCCTATAATAGAAAATGTATAGTACAGTTTTATTACTTGGAATTGAGTTGTCACGACTTCAGTGCACTTACTTCGCAATATGCTACAACAATATACACACATTACAGGTAAGTAAGACATTTCCAATGATTTTACCTTTCATTCTCTTTGGTTATAATAGGCGTGACGAAAGATTTTGAAATCCTCTTCCGTAATGTAGGAACACATTTACTATTCACGAAAAAAACTATATTCCGGTAATTAACTTAAGTTTAACGAAGTTTAAAGCAATTTCTCTAATATTTTTACAATAGTGCGCAAAAACAGCTCACAAGTGTCATGGCGTCGGCTGTGACGTCACGCATATGTTAATTGTTTGAAGTTTTAATGACATACTTTATTTTTTGGCTGTATATTGCCGGTGGGTACTTTTAGCGGCTATCGCAGTAACTATTCCATAATCTGTGACAATAAATACACATGGGTTTTCCAAAATTTCATAACATTTTCACGAAAACCTCATAGGCGTGACGTCATGCGCTGTGATTGGGGTTTCAATCAAAATGGCCGATTGCAGTATTTTAATGTTTTATTTTATTGAAAATCTTAATAATCTCAATTATTTATATAGAACTAAACTAGTGTTTTAAAATGTATTTTCCCCTAAAATCATGAAATCTTCGATTTTTTGATACTGTCGTCATGCCTATTAAGTAATTCCAGACTATAATGAATTATAGGTAACTTATAAATAAAGACGAATCTCATATTATCAGAACAACCTTTGAATGTTTTATTATAATATTAAACATAGAAGTAAATAACCTACATACAAGGTCTACAATATATCTTACAAGCAGTGCTCCGCGGTTTTACTCGCGTAGACATCGTCCCCGTGGGAATATAGGGGTAAAAAGTACCCTATGTGTTATTTCATGATCTAGGCTATCTATATATCAAATTTCAGCTCAATTGGGTCAGTAGTTTTAGCGTTAAAAGGGTAACACACATCCATATATCCATACAAACTTTCGCAGTTACAATATTAGTAAAGATTTTCATGTTAGCACGTCAACGGGAACGAGATGCCGTAATCCAACGAGAACCCGTTGGCGTAAAGGAAAGATTTTTTATTATTTTTTTTTTTATATCGAACTGGGTAGCAGTTGATCACTATCTCACCTGATGTTAAGTGATGATGCGATCGATGATGGAGCGTGCTTACCCAGAAGATACCTATTCACTCGCGATTTGAAGACCCCCATATTGTACTTAACCGGAAACACAGACTCAGGCAGGGTATTCCATTCCTTGGCGGTTCGTATGATGAACGAAGAAGCAAATCGCTTCGTTCGGGTAGATGGTATATCCACCATAAATCGGTGGCGCCTTTTAGTGTCTCTGGATGTCCGATTATAAAACGGGGATGGTGGAATCAAATCATGCAGTTCCATTGCACACTCTCCGAAATGTATCCGATAGAAAACCGATAAGCAAGCGACTTTGCGGTGATGCGCGAGACTATGGAGTCTCTTGTTTACTAAGTAGGTCGTCGCTGATGAGTTTCTTGGCTATCCTCTCAATGGCTTCCAGTGTCTCCAGCTGGTATTTGGCAGAACCATCCCAAAGGTGAGAACAGTACTCCATACACGACCGGACTTGTGCCTGGTAAAGATTAAGCAACTGTTCCGGTATGAAGTACCGTTTCACCTTTGCCAAAATGCCAACCTTTTTTGAGGCTAGCTGGATTCTAGACTCAATATAAGAGCCGAAATTGAGAGTTGGTGTCAAAGAGATGCCAAGAAGCTCGAGATTGTTACTTATCGGAACGGACACATCCCGGAAGAGAAGAAGATTAAATAGTTCGACTTCTGAGAGTTCTCGCCGGTCTCTCGAGTGGTCACTGGTTCAAATCCTAGCATGGGTGTTCGTTCATATATGATAGGAGCACTTTATATTGACGTTCCACCTGTCTCGCTACCAAAGAGAAGCTTACCTCTATCAAGGAGAAAATCTGCCGCCATATCTTTACGGTGTTCAGGCAGCACACAGCCCTTGAGAGTCAGAGTATTCTAGGCCTAGCGTGTTCACCATCTTCGACCACATCATCGCTTACCACCAGGTGAGATAGCATGACTGCTATCTGCTATATCTTTTTAATATCTTATAGGCTAGCGTTTGACAACGCTAGCCTATAAGATATAAAAAAAACAAACATGACATCTCTCTCTAAAGTGCAGTAAAACCAAAACAATAATGCTATAGACCTTGCAATAAGCCCTTGAACATGTTTATAAAAACCTTACTACCCACAAATGCCATAAAAATACACAAATTACGCTAACCTACACCTTACTTCAAATCTTATTTAGTTTTCTTGATGACAATCTTGGGTTTTAACTTGACAGTTCTAAGTTTGTGCATATGAGACATGACGAAATACATTCCTGGGAATGTAAGGAGAAGTAAATATACGCGAAGGAAGGTAGGCAAATGGAATGCAAAGTTCCATTCGTTCGGTAAAGCGACTGTGAACCGTTGTGTTTCCTCGAAATAAGGTATGTTTCGAATGATGACTATAGATTCGCAAATGATGCCGAATGGATACAGAGGTATCCACATTGTGTATCGCAGCCAGGTTAATATGTAAATCTCCTTTTTGTAAAGCTGGGCGATGTAGAATGGGTACCTGGAATAATAAAATGTTGTTTTTACATTCTAAATCTATTAAATATTATCTTCATTCTATGTTTGACTTTTAGTACAATAATACTTAAATTTAAAACCACCCCCTACTGATCCATTTATACCTGTTCATTGAGATCATTCCAATGAGCCCAAACACAACATCTCTACTGTAAGTTGGTGAGGAGTTCATTGAGACCATTCCAATGAGCCCAAACACAACATCTCTACTGTAAGTTGGTGAGGAGTTCATTGAGACCATTCCAATGAGCCCAAACACAACATCTCTACTGTAAGTTGGTGAGGAGTTCATTGAGACCATTCCAATGAGCCCAAACACAACATCTCTACTGTAAGTTGGTGAGGAGTTCATTGAGACCATTCCAATGAGCCCAAACACAACATCTCTTCTGTAAGTTGGTGAGGAGTTCATTGAGACCATTCCAATGAGCCCAAACACAACATCTCTACTGTAAGTTGGTGAGGAGTTCATTGAGACCATTCCAATGAGCCCAAACACAACATCTCTACTGTAAGTTGGTGAGGAGTTCATTGAGACCATTCCAATGAGCCCAAACACAACATCTCTACTGTAAGTTGGTGAGGAGTTCATTGAGACCATTCCAATGAGCCCAAACACAACATCTCTACTGTAAGTTGGTGAGGAGTTCATTGAGACCATTCCAATGAGCCCAAACACAACATCTCTACTGTAAGTTGGTGAGGAGTTCATTGAGACCATTCCAATGAGCCCAAACACAACATCTCTACTGTAAGTTGGTGAGGAGTTCATTGAGACCATTCCAATGAGCCCAAACACAACATATCTACTGTAAGTTGGTGAGGAGTTCATTGAGACCATTCCAATGAGCCCAAACACAACATCTCTACTGTAAGTTGGTGAGGAGTTCATTGAGACCATTCCAATGAGCCCAAACACAACATCTCTACTGTAAGTTGGTGAGGAGTTCATTGAGATCATTCCAATGAGCCCAAACACAACATCTCTACTGTAAGTTGGTGAGGAGTTCATTGAGACCATTCCAATGAGCCCAAACACAACATCTCTACTGTAAGTTGGTGAGGAGTTCATTGAGACCATTCCAATGAGCCCAAACACAACATCTCTACTGTAAGTTGGTGAGGAGTTCATTGAGACCATTCCAATGAGCCCAAACACAACATCTCTACTGTAAGTTGGTGAGGAGTTCATTGAGATCATTCCAATGAGCCCAAACACAACATCTCTACTGTAAGTTGGTGAGGTGTTCATTGAGACCATTCCAATGAGCCCAAACACAACATCTCTACTGTAAGTTGGTGAGGAGTTCATTGAGACCATTCCAATGAGCCCAAACACAGCATCTCTACTGTAAGTTGGTGAGGAGTTCATTGAGACCATTCCAATGAGCCCAAACACAACATCTCTACTGTAAGTTGGTGAGGAGTTCATTGAGACCATTCCAATGAGCCCAAACACAACATATCTACTGTAAATTGGTGAGGAGTTCATTGAGACCATTCCAATGAGTCCGAACACAACATTTCTACTGTAAAGTGGTGAGGAGTTCATTGAGACCATTTCAATTAGCCCAAACACAACATATCTACTGTAAATTGGTGAGGAGTTCATTGAGACCAATCCAATGAGTCCAAACACAACATTTCTACTGTAAAGTGGTGAGGAGTTCATTGAGACCATTTCAATTAGCCCAAACACAACATATCTACTGTAAATTGGTGAGGAGTTCATTGAGACCATTCCAATGAGCTCAAACACAACATATCTACTGTAAGTTGGTGAGGAGTTCATTAAGACCATTCTAATGAGTCCGAACACAACATCTCTACTGTAAAGTGGTGAGGAGTTCATTGAGACCATTCCAATGAGCCCAAATACAACATATCTACTGTAAGTTGGTGAGGAGTTCATTGAGACCATTCCAATGAGCTCAAACACAACATATCTACTGTAAATTGGTGAGGAGTTCATTGAGACCATACAATACCATACCAATGACCTCAAACACAAAATCTCCACTGTAAGTTGGTGAGTAGTTCATTAAGACTATTCCAGTGAGTCCGAACACAACATCTCTACTGTAAAGTGGTGAGGAGTTCATTGAGACTATTCCAATGAGCCCAAATACAACATATCTACTGTAAGTTGGTGAGGAGTTCATTGAGACCATTCCAATGAGTCCGAACACAACATCTCTACTGTAAGTTTGTGAGGAGTTCATTGAGACCATTCCAATGAGTCCGAACACAACATCTCTACTGTAAGTTGGTGAGGAGTTCATTGAGACCATTCCAATGAGTCCAAACACAACATCTCTACTGTAAGTTGGTGAGAAGTTCATTGAGACCATTCTAATGAGTCCAAACACAACATATCTACTGTAAGTTGGTGAGGAGTTCATTGAGACCATTCCAACGAGCCCAAATACAACATCTCTACTGTAAGTTGGTGAGGAGTTCATTGAGACCATTTCAATGAGTCCGAACACAACATCTCTACTGTAAGTTGGTGAGGAGTTCATTGAGACCATTCCAATGAGTCCGAACACAACATCTCTACTGTACGTTGGTGAGGAGTTCATTGAGACCATTCCAATGAGCCCAAACACAACATCTCTACTGTAAGTTGGTGAGGAGTTCATTGAGACCATTCCAATGAGTCCGAACACAACATCTCTACTGTAAGTTGGTGAGCGAACACAACATCTCTACTGTAAGTTGGTAAGGAGTTAAGAGTATTCTGCAGTTTCCAGGAGCTGCCCCAGCATTAGATAAATGCTACAATGTTCTTAGAATATCGTTGAAGTAACTCCTGTTACCGAACTGTGAATCGGATTTAGAATTGATCAGACCCAAAAGGTTGATCTCATAACGTCTTCATCTAAAAAAAACGCAGTTTTAAAAAGGCTGAACGGATTTTGATGAATCAAAGCTAAGAACACTCTCGATTAAGAACCAACAAAAGAAACTAAATCAAAATCGGTTGATCCGTTTGGGCGCTACAATGCCACAGACAGACACACAGATACACACGTCATACTTTAAATAACACCCCTTTTTTGTGCATAGAGGGTTAAAAACGATAGAGGTTATCACTCGGAAGCGGAGTCCTGTTGGTGAGAACCAAGTATAACTTTAGTACGTACCTACTGATATGTAATTCCTCACCTGACAACTTCAATAGTACTCCACATAATGAAGAGATAAAAGACTACCGGCTTGGTCTGCATGCGGGGCTCGGCTTCGATCATCGCGAACAGTATGAACGCTCGACCGCTCACTTGCATGAACGGCACTACTGCTGAACCCTGGACACAACATTTTAGTGAGAGCACAGAGAGTGGTGCAGTGGTGGAATGGTCGGCTTTGACGCCAGAAGTAGCGCGGTACAGTCCCCACCATGCACCAATAAGCACCGGACTCGTACTCGTAGGGTTCCGTACCACACTACAGTATTCTATAAGATCGAGCAAAAAAATACCACTATTATTTTTCGCCAGCAAAAAATAATTAATAAACATTTTATTTCTTATAACGCCATCTAATGTCTAACAAAGGTGTTAGGGATCGACATTTCAATATAACGTTATCTATGGGACGTTTACCTAACTAAGCGTTCATAGATGGCGTGAAATGCCTAAAAAACACGTTTCTTGTATGGGGACCCTCTATTATTTTTAACTTTATTCTGTTTTTAGTATTTGTTGTTATAGCAGCAACAGAAATACATCATCTATGAAAATATCAATTGTCTAACAATCACGGTTCATGAGATACAGCCTGGTGACAGACGGACAGACAGACAGACGGACAGGGGAGTCTTAGTAATAGGGTCCCGTTTTACCCTTTGGGTACGGAATCCTAAAAACTAGTAAATTATTAAAAAGAACAGAAACCCGACTGCGTGAAAAATGTTTTTTAGGTACCTATCTACATTTTTACAAAGCACTAGGATATTTTATACCATAAGAGTTATATATATTCAGAATGGGCTTTTAAAGCTGTTTACTTTGATACCAAACATGTTATGGTTTGAGCAAAAAAAAAACCGTCTGTCTGTCTGTCTGGGAAATTTTCACATATAATGTATTTCTGTTGCCGCTATAACAACAAATACTAAAAACAGAATAAAGTTAAAAATAATAGAGGGTCCCCATAAAAGAAACGTGTTTTTTTCGGCATTTCACGCCATCTATTAACGCTTAGTTAGGTAAACGTCCCATAGATGGCGTTATATTGAAATGTCGATCCCTAACTCCTTCGTTAGACGTTAGATGGCGTTATAAGAAATAAAATGTTTATTAATTATTATTTTTTGCTGGCGAAAAATGATAGTGGTATTTTTTGCTCGATCTTATAAAATACTGTAGTGTGGTACGAAACCCTACTAGTGCGATTCCGACTTGCACTTGGCCAGTTTATTTCTTTATGTATCATTATTTATGTTCATCGATTACTCGAAGACGCGTGAACCGATTTGGACAATTGTTACTTTGTTTGAAAAAGTGTTTTTGTGTTTGAAATACTTCACAGGTGGTCCCATTTAAATGTCATCGTGATATATTTATAGAGATAGAGATATGGAGATAAACACCTCAAACTTGGTACAGAAAATTAATAGCGCGGCATTTGAAGTCGGTTCTTTTACTTTTTTAAACGATCTTAAATTATATCTAAATCTACACTCGTATCGTAAAGTATGAATTAAAAAATAGTAACATAATGACAACTTTATGCATGTACAACTTTTACAATTATTTCCTTATACTCAGTTTAAAGAGACCTTCAGTCATATTACAGTCAAAGGTTAAGTACACTTGTTGCATAGCAATTCGCATATATATGCATCTACCCATTCAATATTCAATGGGTTGTTAATTAAATGTCACCTCGACCCCAGTGGTTTCATTAAATGAAACAAATTTAAAATCATACTTATAGCTTTGGTTTAAGAACTAGATAAGCTTGTAGGCTCTCTGCAGAGCTAGCATGGCAAGGGGACAATTTTATCTTTCCACCTATCCGTGTTTTGTTTGGTGGAGCAGGCTAATTATAAGTAAAGTTTTTCGACAATTATAAACGCCCGCTGACTTTTAATCAATTCTTTTTTTAAACTTTTTAATACAAAACAAAATCAAAACTCTAAAAAATTTACCAAGCTATTAAATTGTTGTGTTGATCTCCTGTCAGAAAAACAGGGAAATCATTTTGTCTTTCCCCCGGGGATAAGGCTATGCTAGCCCTGCTGGTTCAAATTACGGCACTAATTACATATATCGTTTATAGGTAGAGGATATATGTATTAGACACTTTTATAAACATTACTTGAAAAATCTGTTTAAAAAACATCTGTGTTCCGGCAGCTATTCTTGAGAGCCAGTTCCCATTCTAGGCCTAGCGTGCTACAATACTCGACCGCATCATCACTTACTAAACAGGTGAGATAGTGGTCAAATACTAGCCTACACGATATAAAAAAAAATATTTTAATGTTGTGAATGATAGAGACGAGAAATAGAGCGAGAAAGTACGCACAAAATAGCAGAACATTTCAGCGCGAATAGGTTTTGTTAATTAGTGGTGTTAAGTTAATACCAGGCCTAGAAAGATATTAACTTCGGACAGTAGTAGGAGACTGTCGCCAACGGACGACGTTGCGTCGGCGCCTGATGGACTGTCTCGTTTGTCTGTAAGCGCCCTTATATCTAGTTTTTTTTAATACTGAACTGGATTGAACTTGATCTCTGTCTCACCTGATGTTAAGTGATGAAACGATCGATGATGGAGCGTGCTTACCCAGAAGATACGTATTCACTTGAAGACTAAGATTAATATTAGAATATTTTACTTAGTCGGACACAAGACTCAGGCAGAGTATTCAGTATACAGTTTTTGACATCTTATAAATCGCTGAACGCCGGTTGCACGCATAAAAAAGTGTCACGTCCCGCGTGCGAGCGAGAGCGCCGAATAAGCGATAGAGAGGCACGATCGTATGACGTTATCACGTAAAATTATCGTCTTTAAACCGACTTTATAGACAACGAATTTTTTTTAATGATATTACTGGCAAACAACCAAACGGACTAACTACAGGGAAGTGGTTGTTATTAAACAAGGATACAATGATTAATTAACTTTAAATCTATTTTTTTTAATATATTTTATAGGCTAGCGTTTGATCACTATCTCACCTGTTGGTAAGTGATGATGCGGTCGAAGATGGTAAGCACGCTAGGCCTAGAATGGAATACCTATCTACTAGACTTCGAATTCTTACCTTAGTATATCCAAACAGTGGATGCATAACCTCTAAATACTGCATCAGCTGTAGGAACTTCATGGCTGATCCGACGTGTTCATACGTATCTGCCACGGAGTCATATTCCAGCTTCGTGTATCGTACAGCCATTACCGTCAGAATATACATGTATCCGATAAATTGGAACAGGTTGTAGAGTATTAGGTACACCTTTTTCATGTCTTCTGAAATGTAAAAAGTATAAAATATAATATATATGTAAAAAAATATAAATTTCTAGTTGATATCCGCGACTTCGTTCACGTACACCAAGAATTTAGTTGCCTATGCTCATCCTCATGCCATAAAGTATCTCATTGTTAAATTTCAGTAAGATCAGATCGTCCGTTTAAGCGAGATTAGGTAACAATCAGATATAGTGACAGAGTTACAAATGTTTTTGAAATATTAGTATGGATAATATATAAAAGTTAGTAAAGAGTATATTAGAATGGGATTACATTTGCTTAGAACTATAATCTTAGAATCAAAGAATCAAAGCATTTATTCAGTATGTAGGCAGTATAAATATACGCACATATACACGTCAAAATCATAAATCATAAAATAAATCATAACCAATTATCAAGTAAACATAGCAAAAGCTGAATTTAACGCTTTGAATTAGAAAAAAAAAGTAATGAACCATTCAGCTGTCATCCAATCGTTTACGTCAGAATATTAAAAAAAAATTAAAGTAGGTTAAAACCAACCATACATGTAAGTGTGTCTTTCAGTACTTCAGACAATTTTTATACTTACTTCCTACTAATATGATAAAGGCGAAAGTTTGTGTGTTTGTTTGTTATTTCTTCACGCTAGAACTACTCAACCGATTGAGCTAAAATTTGGTATGTAGATAGCCTAGAATAACACATAAGATAATTTTTATGTCGATATTACCACGGGTACAATATCTATGCGGGTAAAACCGCGGGGTAAAGCTAGTATTCTTTATACCTATGTTGCTCTGTCCGCGGCTTTGGTGAAGTTAAAATATAATTGTAACAAGTTTAGTATAAAAAGTAAGTTCAAAAACGAAATCTTCTTAGTCTTATTTAAAAAAATATATAATCTATTTTCGGGTGCATGCAAGCAAATCCGCGAGGTACAGCTAACAATATATTTTCTAAATATGCTAAGTAAACCCTTTCATTCAATACCCAACACTAGGCACAAAGTTTTACAATTTATAAAAATATAAAGTGTGTAACACTTCAAAGAAACATAATATATGAGGAAACAGATGAACATATAAACATATATACCAGTCAAAATCATAACCTTCCTTTTTGCTATCAAGGTTATAAGCGATATGTGTGTCAAATTTCATTAAAATCAGATCAGCCGTTTATGTTTCACTTGCTGTGCCCCACGGTTTTACCCTCATAGACATTAAACTACTCAAATACCAACTTTCATTGCTTGAAGTTCATAAAAAAAGAACTGTCATACAAATGTTTTCACCCCATTTAACCATCTTCGGGGTGGAATTTCCAAAAACATGTTCTTAACGCACCCCTACGTACTAAGACAATGGTACCCTCCCAATTACAAGTCTCTATGACCAGCGGTTTAGGCTGTGCGTTGCCCTTAAGTCAGTCAGTGAATATGTCAGGACAAAGATTCTTATAGTATTAGATTGAGGAATAAACATACTTACAAACTTCCAAAAAAGCTCAAATAAGTCATTCCAAATGAGGTATTTAAATGTATCCAATTTTAATTAGTATACCTGCAGGGCTAGCATGGCCTTATCCCCGGGGGAAAGACAAAATTATTTCCCTGTTTTTCGCCACTGACAGGATATAAACACAACAATTTAAACGCTTGGTGAAGTTTAACCCCGAGTTTTGATTTTGTTTCGTATTAAAAAGTTTAAAAAAATAATTGATTATAAGTCAGTGGGCGTTTATAATTGTTGAAAAACTTTACTTATAATTTGCCTTCTCCACCAAACAAAACACTGATAGGTGGAAAGACAAAATAGTCCCCTTGCCATGCTAGCCCTGCCGTTACAACCTCATTATTGAAGTTGGTTTTTGATATGTCAGTTGTTTCTAATTTATGATTGATAGATAGAACTGTCATTAGTAAACATCTTGCTATGATTATAAAAACGTTTATTTTTATTTATTATAATACCTATGTAGTATTCTGTATTATATTTATACAACAGTATTGAACATACTACTATTATTAATTGTTACCTAGTTATAATTTGATTATTTATTATGCAATATATATATATATACATAATATGTATTTTGTTTTGTATATGTATGCCTCTAAATGTATATATGTATATATGTAGATTATAAGTAATTTTATATTAATCTAAACTCTTTTCTCATTATACCTATCATGCCACCGTCCATGCTCAACATATTTATATAATATTTAAATCCAAAGTCCTGACTGACTGACTGATTGACTGACTGACTGACAGATATCAACGCACAGCCCAAACCGCTTATCCTAGACACTTGAAATTTGGAGGGTGTGTTCTTTGTAAAGTGTAGGCGTCCACTAAGAAAGGATTTTTCAAAATTCCACCCCTAAGTGGGTGAAATGAAGGGTTGAACTTTCTATGAAACTTTTTATTCTCTGGATCAATTATCGCGAAAATTAGTACACATACTCTTTAATCAAAATAATGACTTACGGGTGTCACAGTTTTTTCAATAGCATCCCCCACGCGTTTTTCTGACTGACTGAATGACTGCCTGATATATCAACGCACTGCCTAAACCACTGGTCTTAGAGACATTATATTTGGAGGGTGTGTTCTTTGTGAAGTGCAAATATCCACTATGAAATAGTTTTTTGATATTCCACCCCTAAGTGGGTGAAATGAAGGGTTGAACATTCTATGAAACTTTTTATTCTCTAGGTAAATTGTCTCCAAAACTGGTACACATACTCTTTAATAAAAAGAATGAGTTACGGGTGTCACCGTTTTTTTAAAATCATACCCCACGCGTTTTTCTGACTGACTGAATGACTGCCTAATATACCAACGCACTGCCCAAACCACTGGTTCTAGAGACGTGATATTTGGAGGATGTGTTCTTTGTAAAGTGCAATTATCCACTAAGAAATATTTTTTCAAAACTCTACCCCTAAGTGGGTGAAATGGAGGGTTGAACTTTCTATGAAATTTTTTATTCTCCGAATTATTCCGAAAGACAGTTCATAGGACAAAATATGATACAGGATACTTTTTTTTTACTGTCGAGTCTTGGTAACTAGATTTTTAATTGAATTTTGTAAATAATATATCTCTTCTCGGATAAACGGCTGGGTCGATTTAATTGAAATGTTGTGGAAAGACAGTCAATAAAACAAAAAAGGACATAGGATACTTTTTTTGGCAGTCGAGTTTGGGTGTCGAGCAAAGAGCAATAATTACTAAAGTACAGAGCGCGGCTACTCGAGCTCGAACAGTAAGCACGGGTCAGAACATCGTCGCTGTCCACCGGCAAGCGCGAACAGTCGACATTCTGAGTTCGAGCGGAGTGCGTTTAGTAAGATCTTATTTCGTTTTTACCGAGAAAATGGTGAAATGTGCGGTGCCAACATGTCAAAATGACACAAGGAAACACACGAAACTAAAATGCAACATAACATTTCACAGGTAATTCAGTTTTTCATACTTTTAAACGGATATACTATTACGAGTATATGATAGCGGGGGTGAAGTACACGTGAGACGTGCGGTTGCGAGTCGCGTCCTACTACACCGCCCGCCGCTTCGCCGGTGATGCATTGAGTAGTGATGTGCGTGCTGTCGATATTATTTACGACATTTTTTACGTTCAAGCGAAGTCGAAGTAAGGAAATATTCCGATGCTCTAAAGTGTTAATGTTGAGATTTTTGTGTGGTTAGCTTTATATTAGTTACTAGCTGTGCCCCGCGACTTCGCAACTTCATCCGCGTAGTATTTTTAATTATTTGGCTTATTATATAACAAATAAGACACATACGTAGCCCACCTAAATCGCCGCAATAATAGCGTTCGCGCAAATATTCGCCTTATCTTCTTTGTAGGAAATATTACAAACATTTTTAAGTTTCAACAGCTTCATGCATCATAATGAGTCAAACATTTAAAGGGCACAACTTGGTATACCTACCCATACTGATTTATGACTTTAACAACATAGGATATCGAGTTTGACTTAAGAGTCATCTATAGTGAAAAAAATTTCGTGGTCGCTTCGCTCGCATTTAAACAGCACTGTCAACTTGGTATACGTAACCATAATTATTAATGACTTTAACAATAGAGAATTTCGAGTTTGACTTTGAAGTTCTCTATAGTGACTTAATTTAATAATATTAGGTCATAAAACTGTCAGAGTCATATGAAATCATAAAAAAATTCGCGCTCGCTGCGCTCGCGCAACCATCATCGCCATATCTTTGTAGGAAATATTTCATACAATTTTATGTTTCAACAGCAGCATGCATCAGACTGAGTCAAAAATTTAAGGAGCACAACCTGGTATACCTAACCATACTGATTAATGACTTTAACAACAGAAGATATCGAGTTTGATCCTAGAGTCATCTAAAGTGACTTGATTGTTAGGTAATACAACTGTGAGGGGCATAAAAAGTTTTAAAAATGTCTACTTCTCAACTTGGTATACCTAACCATGATGGTTAATCACTTTTACAATAGACGATATCGTGTTCGACCTTGGAGTCCTCTATAGTGACTTATTAAATGTTATGTTAAAACTGTCGGGGTCATAAAAAGTCGTAAAAAATGTTCGCGCTCGCTTCGCTCGCGCAATTATAGCACTCGCTGCGTTCGCGCAACCATTTGACTTTTTGTTTTAACAGCCTCATGCATCAGACTGACTCAACATTTAAATAGTACAACTTGGTCTACCTTATCATACTGATTGTTGACTTTAATCACAGAATACTTAATAGTCTTTAACAACAGAGGATATTGAGTTCGACCTTAGGGTCATCTATAGTGGCTTTTTAGGTCATAAAACTGTCAGAGTCATAAAATGTCGTAAATAATTAGGCCACGCGAGCGAAGTCGCGGGCAGATGCTAGTTTATATATAATTTCCATCCGAACGTAGTTCGGAAGAGATTGCTTTCAGGCAATAGACCGCCCCTTGTACCAGTAATTTAAGTAGCGCAAATGTTTGTTTCTTTTCCTGTATTGGTGTCAAATAAGAGTCATTGTATTTTATTACCTTTTCTATATCCTAACTCTTCTTTATGAAGTCTATCATACATGCCAGGATAATCCTTCATGATGTCACGTTTCTCTTCGTCGCTGTCCTGTGCGTCTTCTGATTTCCACAAGTCAAAGTTGATCTGAAGAATGGTATTTTTATTTAATTTCCATTGGCTTTATTATTTACTCATACAAGTTTGTTCACTAAACATTAAAGACAAATTAAAACAATAAAATAAAATACATAATTTTTTTTTTACTTTTTTTATTATCAAATGGGCTAGCGTTTGATCACTATCTCACCTGTTTAAGTAAGTGATGATGCTGTTGAGGATGGTAGCATACTAGGCCTAGAACGGGGACTGGCTCTCAAGGACAGTTTGGCAACAGATTTTCCAACTTGAGGGTGGTACCTGGCCAGACAGACACTAGACAGTGTCCTACCACTAATACCACTATGCAAGATAGATAGATATATTTATAACAATAAAAAAGTCAAATCCACATTGTGCAACTATCTCAGCCCGATATCATGTTATGCTAGGTGGAAAAAAACATCATGCTGGACTCTGCGAAACAATTGACAGCATGCCACAGCCTCACTATACATAATATACTAACATTATCATCATCATCAGCCTATCTCTGTCCACAGCTGGACATAGGCCCCACCTAGGGCACGTCACTGAGCTCGATCTTCAGCTCTTTGTTTTCAACCACTGCCAGCCAGCTTGCGTATATCATCGCTCCATCTAGCTGGACATATTGTAAGGCACCCCCTTACAATATGTAACAACATAAACAAAATGAAAGTAATGTGATATGATTAGCAAAATGAAAATACTGCAGTATTTATTACTACCACTAAACGTACCTTCAACCAAGCTGGTTTCTGTGGCTGGGCAGTGAGTCTTGGCCACCAAGACACCACTTCTTTGGGTAACGTTATATCTACTCGGCTTTCGTGAACACGTACAGAAGTTTTTGGCTCACAGTCTTCACCGTTCTGTATTAATTATAAGCTGATTTTAATTAGGTTTTACAAGAACCAATATTTTCGAGAAATTTGAAATCAACCACCTTGATGTGGGCATATTTCAGAGCATTCTATCTGATCCAGCATCAGACGCGGCTAGAATGCTCTATCTATGTGTACATAGGGTGGTTGAAGAGTGTTTGTCGTAAAAAATTTTTACTTTGTAAGCTAATATGGGGCTGCCATAGCTATATTTAGCCAAAAGCCCCTAAATAAAAGTTGAATAAAAAAAAAAAGCATATCAATTATAACACCTGCCTCTTGTGCAAAAAGATATTACAAGGTTTTTTTACTCGCATATTTTATTCTTCTGACATGATTTGTTGACCTTTTAGAGCAGGTTTACTTTGTAATCAAATGTATTATAATTTAAGATTGTTTAAAAAAATTCACTCAAATTGCTGCACCATATTCATTAGAAAGTATGACGTGTTTATATCCATATCTCTGGAGATAGTAATTAGATCTCTATGAATTTACAGTAGACCTATTCTTTTTCAAATAAAATTATAATTTTGAAAATTGGTCCACAATTAACAAATACATTGCTGAACATACATAACAAAACCATAAAGACAAACTGAGAACCTCCTCTTTTTTGAAGTTGGCAAAACTATTGAGCATTCATGCAGTACTTAGTACTTGAGCTTTTTAGGGTTCCGTAGCCGAATTGCAAAAAACGGAACACTTATAGATTCGCCATGTCTGTCTGTCTGTCCATCCGTATGTCACAGCCATCTTATTACGAAACTGTTAAGACTACAGAATTGAAACTTAGTAGGTAGATGTATTCTGTAAACCGCTTTCCGATTTTTATACAAAAATAAAAAATAAAAAAGTTTAAGGGGGGCATCCTGAACATGGAACTGAAACAAAAAAAAAATTTTCTTCAAACCTACACCTGTGGGGTATCTATGGATAGGTCTTTAAAAATAACATTTAGGTTCCTAAAATCATTTTTTCTCTAAGTCAATCATTCAAACGATAGGCGCGTAGTGGTAAAATGTGTCCCCCTCCCCCCCCCCTCTAAAAAATATATTTTGAAGATCTCAATAAAAACTTTCAACGAAAATTGGTTTGAACGAGATACAGTCAGCAGTTGTTGAGATATGGCGACCGCAAGTGTAACATTGTTTTTCATAAAGACACTATGAAAAACTAAGTTATTTTTGTAGTTGTGAAAAATCATAGTTATAGAATACTCTACTGTGTTACGGAACCCTACGAGTGCGAGCCCGACTTGCACTTGGCCAGTTTTTTTTATTGGGTGAAATATGATAGAACATATAATAGATTATAAGTACTGATGTTGTTACGTCAATATATAATGTACTAGCTGTAGCTGCAGCTGTAGCTAACGAACTTTATACCGCGTATATAAATAAACTGTCCAAGTGCGAGTCAGACCCACACACGCAGGGTTCCGATTGAACAATATTTGCCGGAAAAATATGTTTCTTGTATAGGGACCCCCTTTAATTTTTAATTTAATTTAGTTCTTATTATTTGATCTCGCAGCCATTGCAACACACACACCATAAGTAAATTACATGTCTTCATCTATTAAGGTTTGTAAGATCGAGCATAAAAAGTCTCAAAACTCGTTTCTTGTATGGGGAATACCCATGTGTGGAAGCGCCATAATGCCAACCATCAAAATATGTCAATACAATGACAAAAATGTCTGAACGAACCAGCAATGACAATCTGGGACAACCATCAAAATTCAAAATATAAAATTTTAAATACCTATGCGATAATCCGAGTAATGTGGATATATTTTATTATGTTTTCAATTCAAAACCCTTAATTTAGTACATGCTTCAAATTTCAATTCGAGAGTGGAACAGAGTTTCTCTACCGAAGGTACCAACATCAAATGTTTGACAGGAAGTAGGTAGAACAGTTTATATGGGAAAAATGAAATTGTTGTTTTTATTTTCTTCCTCACAATTTTTCCAAATTTTTCTTACATTTTCTCCGTTTAAACCTTCCCTGGACTAAGACAAACATTTCAAAACCAAAAACAGCTATATCGGCCCAGCCGTTCTCAAGTTCTAGCAATACTAACGAACAGCAATTGATTTTTATATATAAGAGAAGATTTACTGCTGCCTTCTGTAGTAATGGAATTGCGGTTAAATTGCAAGATAAAAATATTCACAGATATTAATATAGCAATAACAGTCTTTATGCTATGCAATTAGCCCTTGATCTTTGGACTTAATAATGTTTATCATTTTATATTATAATCATTATTAAATGTTTTTATTAGGTACTTCACTACTTAAAACATATTTTATACTACAATCAATCATAGTTTTTACAGCAGTTCAGCTTAAAATTGGATGCACCAACATTCTAGAAAGCTTGATAGAAAGGTATGAACATGGCCCAACAAATATCATTTAATAGAATGATTAAAAACAATTGGATAACATTACCTCTCAGCAGGATATATACTTTAATCTGAAAGTTATCGCTTTAGCTAATAGGATAATACTGATTACGGTTATCATAGGCTGGTACTAAGCTCAGACACCGGCAATTTCTAAATACTAGTATGAAAGGTGTTGATGAACTTACTGTTTTAACAGAATCAAAGAGATCCAGACTGAATTCATATTGACAGACACCTCGGGCTCCCGTACCTTGGGCTGAAAACTTTACATTCTTTTGCTGAACCTTCAAGTCAGGATTATTAACATTTTTCAAATCAACTCGTAATGTTATAACGCCTTCAGTTTGCGCCCAATATACGAACGGGCTCGGCATCACCATAATATACGTTCTGCTAAATAAGAGATAATATTTAACAGCTGGTATTAAAGTGATAATTGTCAGATCAGAATATTTCAGGAAAGTATCTAATATTTATATTTAAATTAAATTCAGCAAAACTCTCGGTTCGTTTTCTTTGATTGACTTTATATCACAGATTACTATATGTGTCAGAGCTTTACATTGACAACCACATATTACTATATTTGACAACATAGAGAAAGTATCCAATCCAACCACGCTTGACAATGACAAATATGACAATCACAAATTACTGAGTCAGAGAATGACAATGAATGCAGCGAAGTGGATTGATGACATTTAACATCACAGAACCACAGAACATCTTTAAAGTGTTTTTTTTATAAGTTTTATTTTTAGTGTCATTACGGCTGCACACGATCAGTGTATTTAGCCAGTGTTATAGAGGTGTCCTGCGGATTTGCCTGCGTATATGAATATTTTATTTCCTATTCTACTCTACTGGATATGGATACATTAAAACGTCTGCCCTCACACATTTGCCCGTGTCCGAGTCGTAATAAGAATACACCACAGAATAATATACACAAATACACCGCACAAGCATTAGATTTTTAGAGAATCGATAAGATAATCGACTAAGATTAATGAAACGAAAAAAAATTATGGACAGCACTTCCTTCACGCAGCTTGAATCAACTGACAACTCTATCGTCTAATTCGTCTATATCAACTCTATGTTGTCCATGGTTAGGCTCCTACTAATCATCTGTCAAAAAGCCGTTTGTCTTCTCTCAAAGTGTCTTCTCTCTCTTCAATGGGTGTTGAATTTTTAAAGAAAGCATAGAAAAAAATCTATTCTATCGTTTTTCAGCGCTTATTCCGTCGTTTCAAAATGGTTTAAAAACACCTAGTGTTCTAAATATATATAGTGGTCTACACTGACTTTAGAAGAAGTTGTAAACAAATCCAAAATGTCCGTTCCGACGACTGGGTTGAGTAAACTAAAAAAGAAACACATTCGTGTGAAGCATCAAAAAGTGAAATTGTTTCGTGCAAATGAACCATTACTGTCGGTGTTTATGTGGGGTGTGAATCATACGGTAAGTTCTTTGTGCTGGGCATTTGATGTAATGGTGGCGGTGGCAGAGCGTAATCCTATTTACAGACGATCACTCGCATTCTTACCATAATATTATGTCACTGGCTGCCGATTTGTTATCGTATGTTCATCAATCCCCTTTTCGTTTGTTTACACTTTATTTCCATCTCAGTAAACGACTACGAATTTGTGGCACTCCTAACTTTGGCACAATGTCAAATTGTCTCTATAATAACCTTGTTATTGAATAAAAATAGACTACAATTTTTATTGCCATGTGCTATGACCATATTAAACTTGCCAAGATGCACTGTGGTTGTAAAATTTAAGTCTCGTCTGAAACCATTTTTTGATCGCTCATATGCCAGCATCTTATAATTTCAGAGTACTGAGTATTTTTGAAATAGGGAATATGCATGTAGCTCAGATTTATTAGAAATATTTTTTTTTCGAATCTTTGTTGTCCTGTAGTTATGTGTAAAACCTTTTTTAAATTCAATTCAATTTTATTTGCTTAAATAAATTAATACATGAAAAACGCAATTTAAGTTTGTTTAACAGATCACCATTGGTCGGATCCAAAGTTGACGTCATAATTAACTTCTCCATGTGATAGAAACATTGAGCGCGGGAACATAAAAATAAATGTATGGTGTGGTCTTATTGTATTTATTTCCAAATATTGAGTTTGCCGCATATTATTGTGAAAAAATGTATAATACTAACCATTTATATAGGTAAAAATTAGTATGAGATTAGAGAAACTGCATAATTTCATAAAAACATGCTATTGGCTAAATACAATAATTGTGCCGAGTCTTAGTATATATAGTCATAGTCCGTGATGTATGCTACTTTTCAGAATGTATTGTTTTGTTACGGTAGGTGACGTACGACCACGGCTATACTCTGAGCACCACTAAAAATATGTATAAAATATGATAAAACATTTATTAAAAGTAAGTTTTTTATTTAATAAACAATACATATTGAATAGTTTGTACATAGCGATCTCAGATGAGAATATTTTCTTGTTTCATACTTTTTAGAGCGTGATATTTCAGTAGTCGGGTTTTAGTTTTTGAACTTATTTTTTATTTCAAGTATTTTGGCGTTTTTGCATAAATGCATATATGCATACATGTCAACATACCTACATACATACATAGCAATCAACAAACACATAACCGTCCCTATTGCTTCTTTGCGACACCGCGCCGTAGGGTAAAAATTAGTTTTCTTGACTTCGACGGGATATAACTCACAAACGCTACGCTTGACAAAAATATGATGTACCAAACCCTACCTTCATTTTAAAATCCCTATTTAACGATACCCCACACGATGGGGTGGGGTGAATTTTTTTTTTACTTCGTGCCCTATAGATGGCGCCACATTCAATTTTTTGTGACGTTACATAGCCTATAACCAGCAGACAAATAAGACGCGTCCAACGACACCTCATTTGTCAAATTATCAACTTCAACTTTTCTTTGGTGGCTTTTGCAGAGTTACCACAATTTTGCCAATGTCACGTGGAGAGAGTAGACAACAAGCGTAGGAGTTTGCCCGGTGTGCTGGTATTGATCGGTTAAACTTGTCTGAGTTCTGGAAAGAAACATTTAAGGACAACACAAAACAACACAGTTATATAATAAACATCATAAATAGTTCATGGAATAATGTACTTAAAAATATAGTATATACTTTATAATTTTATTTTGTTAACCTTAATAAAGTTAGAAATAATAAAGATGAAAGGGGTAGAAACAAGGGATAGTAGGGAAATCAGGTTTGTAGGACGGGGTATTTCAGGGGGTAGACTATCATATAAAGAATAGCGCAACTTTAAGCAATTGAAAAATATGTGATCTAGATCTCCTTCCTCTAGACCACATGCACAGACTGAATGATCTCTTATTCTAATTTTGGCTAGAAAAACAGGTGAGCAGACATGACCCAACCTCAGGCGACAAATTATTGAGGTGGTTTTTTTATCTAGTTTTTTTAACTTGGAGAACCATGGTCTGGGAGGTATGTTTTTTTGAATGGAACCATAATGCTTACCTTTGTTGATTCTAGTTTTTTGCCACAGGGTCTCCCAATTCTTATGAAGATCTAATTGACATATGTTGGCTAAGTCATGACAGTAATTTTTATAATGGTCCATGCTACCAGTTGTGGCTGCTTGTTTTGCGCAAGAATCGGCTGCTTCATTGCCTGAAATTCCCAATTTGTCAAATTATGATAAGTTGTTTAGAAGTTATGAGGGAACAGATGAACATACATACATACCCACATACCGGTCAAAAACTAAACCCTCCTTTTTGCTTCGCCGTAGTCGGGTAAAAAAAACATGCATATTCCCTATTGAATCTCTTAAAGTTGGACTTACGTCTTAAAATCCCTCAGTCACATGATTTAATTAATTCAAACTCAATAAAGCAATTCAAGCATGTGTTCATATTATGTAAATGCACATAATAGTATGGTTGGCAACCCGTACATTAATCAGGGCAATTAAACATTTGTTTTAAGTGTGACATTCAACATTCAGATGAAAGCTGAATAGCTCATTACTTTTTTTTTAAATTCAAAGCAATAAGTTATGTTTTTGTTATATTTAGAATAATTATTATTGATATGATCTATTTAATGTTATTTGAAGTGTGTAAGTGCAGATTTTTAATTTGCCCATATACTACTGAATAAATGCTTTGAGTTTTGACTTTACTTTTGATTCCCATTTATTATCTTATTGATTTTAAAACTTAAGCTACCAACAACATTAGCAATCTCTTGATGACTCGTCTAGTAGGTATTAATACCTCTGTTAGTCCAATATATACTATAATAAAGATAATTTTGATCCTTCTAAGAAATTAAATTGATTGGCATCAAATAAAAATTATGTTTAAATTTATTGTGGACCTTTAGACTACATTGAACATTTAAATCAACATATGTACATCAATCGATTAATCAATAAGGAAAGCAGTAGTCTGCCTACCTCAACTGAAAAAGGTGTGATTTTATGTATGTATTTATGTATGAACATTTACATCTAGCGAGATAGTGGTCAAATGCTTATCGGTCTATAAAAAAGACCCTTTTGAAGAGGTCCTATTTCTAAGATAATGTATATCAACAAAGTATTTCTTTGCAGATAAACGAGCTAAGTCATGTCACAATACCTGTTATGCTGTTACCAGATGACTTTAGAGCATACTCTAAGCTCAAAGTTGACAACCATCTATTCAATAAGTATGTTATTTTACAGTTTTTTTTAATCTCTAATGAAGACGGGTGAATCTTGGTTGTTGTTATGTTTGTGTACATGCACAATGTTTTAGTGTGGATACCCTCTAGAGTTTATGTCACTTCAACTAAGTGTTAAGTAAGGTCTAGAACACTCTTAGGCCTGTAATAAAGAAAAATACCTAAACATTGATTCACTCTCAGCATACTATGAAGCCATTTGATTGGTTAACGAAGCACAATTTAACCAATCAATGTGGGCTACCATTGTCAAGTTGCTGCTAGGGGCGCCTGGGGACTATGAGGTCCCCAAAAAGAGAAATATAATTATATTAAATTATATATTTTTATTTTAAAATTTATTTCTGGAGTTAAGTCTGTGTACTTTTAGTAGTAAACCGACTTATCTTGGAATGAAGCAATGTCTCCAACTGAAATAGTGTATAGTTATTTAGTAGAAAACATATAACTCCCAATCATTCACCAAATCCATAATTTTCATTTGTGATAAACCGACTGAACTCCTAATAACTTTTAGACATATAACAATATAGTTTGTAAAAAAATGTCTTAATTAGTATTGAACCGTGTTTCAACTAAACAATTTTGTTTAACTTTCAATTTGTTTTTGAAGTAGAGTAACAGAAAGTGTCATGAGTCTGTGTTTGATAGAGAAAGTGTCTGAAACATATCACAATGACACAGACTCAAATACTATAATGGCGGTCTATTGACACAATTTTAAAGTATTTCAAAGGGTAAATCATGGATGGCATTAAACTGTATGCAAGTCAATTTTGGCCTAAATCATAATCGGTCAGTATTCTACTATAGTCGAATTTTTTATTAGACGGAGTAAACTGGCAGGTCAAAATGTCACTTATCAAAATAATGTTGCCAACATTCAAACATAGTGATGATCTTTTTTATTTTTATCGTTCAAAGAACTGAACTATAGATTAAAAACAGTTCAATTAGTACGTATAAGTTCTAGTTAACTGAATTATGTATTTGATCAATGTATTAGACATAAGCATTTAAAGTCCAGCGTACTAGTTAAATAAGGATGATAAAATATGTAATACTTTAATATGAGTTATTGAACTAGTTCACTGAATTGATATGACTCCATTAACTAAATCTTTTATACCACATGCCTATTTTTATTTCATGAAAAAGTGGCAATACTCGTAATGTCATTTTACTCCGTTTCATTAAAAATTCGACTATAGAAGGCGATGATATTACATTTGACATATCATCATAAATTGTATAGCTGTCATCACCATTTTACTCAGTGGCGCCTGATGAGCATGAAAACGGTTGGCTTCATTGGCCTCATTCTTTCCTAAGAGCCGATCCATACTTGAGCATTGTTATTTAATACTAGCAGCCTTAGGCTTAATTCACACTGAGGATAGCAGTAGCATGCTGTGTCGCAGGCTGGAGCTGCTTTATCTTTATTTGTAGTGTAGATTGATCCTTACCTACTGTTAACAACAACCAACACTGACCTGCCTTTGTATGACACTACACATACCTACCTTTTTATTATAATAAGTAAAATATGATATATGATGGTACAAAACGAAAAAACCAAATTCACATGCAGCGATAGTCAAATTAGCCAGTAGTCAGTATCATGTCATCAAGGTATACAAATGCATCGATTTCGAGTTTTAGATGTTTATCTCCATATCTCCACAGATTATTATCAGATCTCAATAAAATTTGAATGTAACCAAACGAGAGGCATAATATCTCAAACAAAAAAATATTTTTAAATCGGTTAAGAGTTCTCTGAGGTTACAAACATAAAAAAAATAAATGAATAGATTCAAATTGAGAACGTCATCCTTTTTTGTAAAGTCGGTTATAAATATAAATACTCATTCATAAAGCATTGTATAATATATTTTATTGAGGGATCATAAAACAAGCATACAATGCAATGCTATTTGGAGAATATGGCTGAGGTAATAAATAGACTAAACATAGTTTAATGACAATTAGATAGCATAGTTATTCTCTTTGCCATAAAATGCCAATATTTTGAGAAATGTATGGGACAGGACTATTATACTGACCGAAATAACTCAGTTTATTTTATATCTGACTAGCTGCGCCCCACGGCTTTGCCTCCTCTTGAATTCTCTTGAATCACTCTATCTATTGATGAAAACCACATTAATATCTGTTGTGTAGTTTAAAAGATCTAAGCATACAGATAGCGGGAACGACTTTGTTTTATACTATGTAAAGATAAGCTAGTGTTTGACCACCATCTCGCCTGGTGGCAAGCGATGATCTGGTTTAAAAATGTGAACATGCTAGGCCTAGAATACTCTGACTATCAATGGCTGTGTGCCACCAGAACACTAAAAGGTTATGGCGAAAGATTTTCTCCTTGATGGTGGAGATTTTTTCTTAAGCTAAATTTTGGTAGCAAGTCAGGCGGAACATGGATATAATATGCTTCTACTAACTGTGGATGGACACCTATGCTAGGATTTGAATTGGCAACCTCTCGCTTAGAAGTCACTATTATTATTACACTTAGATGTTATTTTTATTATAAATAAATAAGATCGTTCAAAAAACTAAAAACAACCGACTTCAATGCCGCGCTATTAATTTTGAGTACCAATTTTGAGGTGCTTATCTCCATATCTCTGGAGATACTCATCAGACATCGATAAAATTACCATGGTACCACACTTGGGATATCTCCTTTCTAACAAAAAAAGAATAATCAAAATCGGTTCATAAACGACCATGGCAATTTTATCGAGGTCTGATAAGTATCTCCAGAGATATTGAGATAAACATCTCAAAATTGGTACTGAAAATGATAATATAAAAATAGCGCGGCATTGAAGTCGGTTCTATTTTAGTTTTTAAACGATATTATGTATGGAAGTCGTCCAACCTCATAAGGCCGGAATCTACCAAAGCTGAGCTAAGTGGAAATGTTTATCAACAACCAAATGGATTTTATCACACTGTCAATTCACTCGGGATCTATTGGTTATTTATTGTCTCACAACCTCTTCGCAATGCTTTAGTGGAGTTTGAGCTTAACGTGAGAATGGATTAACTCGGATCTTGGTTTTGTGAATTCGGTCCTGAAGTATGATGCCGAGTTTTTGGCACGCTTATCACCTTTGGCGTAATGGTTCGATGACATTAGCAAGAAGTACCTACATGGATGAGGTTGGCAGAATGAAAGGGAACGGCTGAACATAGGCCTGTGCATATGCTCAGCAGTGACCATAAAAAATGATGATTATGGAACTAAAAGACAGTTAAAAGTATGGTTTTATGATGGATCATAAAATTTAATAGGCGATTGAATATCAATGAATACATTGTTCTGAAATGAATAATTCAACTAGGTTTATCATTACGTGGTGATATATATCAAAGCTTGCTGGCAGCAATTGGAAACAGAGCTGAAGATTGAGCTCAGTGCCGTACCATAGGTGAGGCCTATGTCCAGCAGTGAATAGAGGTAGGACAATGATGATGGTGGTCATTGAGGATAGATCCATAAAGTGACACACAAAGAAGAATAATGAAGACAAATCACTATCTTTTACGTTTATTGATTGATGTTTTATGTTTCAGAGAAAACATGCCATCTCACTTCAAAGTGAAAGAATACTGCCCTCTAGTGTTCAGAAACTTGAGAGAGAGGTTCGGAATAGACGATATTGACTACAAAGAATCGCTAACAAGGTAACATTCTAAAATACACAACATTTCTATATATTTTGGCACGTGTGAGCTAATGAATATTTATATTGATTACATATTTATTTATGTTTATTTTTTATCCTTTGTAATTGGATCGGGAACCTAAGGTTTAGACGGCCCGACAACTACCTGCGCTCGCGGGTGTTGAAGAGAGCTAGTGGTGCGCTTCGGCGCTCGGCCACCGCTCCTTCGGGGGTTGCGGACTTCAAACAGGACTACCAAGACATATTCCACGATGCGAGCGCTTTCGTCAAACGCGGCCTGACGATTAAACGCCTGAGGTCAGCGGAGCTTTACTCAGCTGTACGATTTAGTTTTTTATTTTTATTTCGATAACAGTTTGTGATTCGGATTGACACGGCATTCATCTCACGCCACATCGGAGTCATTGTTTTAACTGCTTGATGGAGTTTCGGAGTTTTTGATCTTCCGAGCTCGGGATTTTGAGTGGTCTATTAATTGTCACCCGTCCTTTGATTGCCCGTGACCTCCATTGCCTCGGCTCCACTCACGTGCCCACTTGCTTCCACCTAATGTTATAATTTTGTTTTTATTTTTCACTAACACGTGCACAGTGCACATAATGTAAAGAAACGTGCACTGGCACTGAAGGTAAGTTTGGGCTGATCATTGCACTTTGACGGAATCGTATGATTTTGGATTTATTTGGGGTTTATTGAGTGTGTTTTTTTATCCCTTCGCCTGTGATTGTTGAGGTGATATTGCTATTTGTTGTTCATACATACTCTTTAAACACTGAGACGTGTAATTGATTTGTATTCATTAAACATAATAGGTATGGATATATATAGACTAGAAGTGCCCCGCGGCTTCGCCCGCGTTAAAAACTCCTTTTATTATCTTAAAACTTTAATTATGTAAAAACGATTCTATCACATCAAGACATCAAATAAGAATTAGCCAAATCGGTTCACCCGTTTTCATGTTATCGCATGACTTAAGGCAAATCGGGATTCATATTTATAAAACCCGAAAAACCCAAATTCTCAGATTGTCTCATCTTGTTTCGCTATCAAAACTTTGAACCCCCGTTCCGTATCCGGGTGGAATTTTTAGAAAATTCTTTCTGATCGGATACCTACCTCATAATAACTATCTGCATTCTAAATTTCAGCGCAATCCGAAACAATATTAATTTTCAGACATTGTTACCCCAGTTCTCTTAAGGTGGCATTTTGAAAAAGTCTGAAACTCGTATTTACTTATTTATTTTCGGAAGTACTTGTAAGAAATACCGAATAAAATGACTATCCAAACTTTGAACCCTCATTTCATCCTTTTAAGGGGTGAATTTTAGAAAATCCTTTCTTAGCTGATACTAACGTCATAATAACCACCTGTATGCCAAATTTGGACTTCGTCAACTCTCCTACTTTGCCATCATTCCCATTTCATCTACTATCCCACTTTGTCATCTTTTTCCATTTCGTCCACATTCCCACTTCGTCTACTATCCCACTTCGTCAACTATCCCACTTTGTCATCTTTCCCATTTCGTCTAATATCCCACTTCGTCAACATAAATAGGTAGTAGTATATTTCGTCAGCTTTTTATAGCTTTTTATCGGAGATAGTATCCTTACAGCAACTTGCCAACTTGGTTCCCATAGATACTTTTCTAGGGTTCCGTAGCCAAATGGTATAATTTTGTCATTCAATATTCAGAATGACGGCTTCCAAATTCGAATCTATCCTAGTAAAATGGGAATAGCTATGCTGACCTCAACTATAAAAATAAGGGGTAATTACGAACGCGGACCTATTCAATAATTTTACGTGATTAGCGATAGCGTGACTAAGGAAAAATAAGTCGTTCATTACAAACCTATGCACGTAGGCTAGGTTTACGTTCATATAAATAACTACATAGGTGTTTATATATATATAATTAAGGTTGTTTTATTGATAATAATGTATGACCGTACAAAACGAAGAAACTAACTTCACATGCCGCGATAGTCAAAGTAGTATCTCTCTTGACATCTCGAAGGCTTTCGACAGGGTTTGGCACGATAGCCTTATTAGCAAGCTTCCTTCATACGGCCTGCCCACTGGTTTATGTGTTTGGATAGCAGATTTCTTAAGGGATCGGTCGATTCGAGAGGTCATCGATGGCTGTTCTTCCGACCAATTGGCCATAAATGCCGGAGTCCCTCAAGGATCAGTACTCTCTGCAACACTTTTTCTGCTGCATATTAATGACCTGCTTAAACCCGGTATCTTTGGGTACGCAGATGACAGCACTGTTGTAGAGAGTTATACATCCAACGCACGAATCAGTGCATTACAAATCCAGTCTCATAGAGAAGCGATGGTCGAACGCTTGAACTTTTCTTTGAAGGCAGTCTCTGATTGGGGCGATGCCAATCTGGTCAAGTTCAATGCTGCGAAAACCCAGGCGTGTCTTTTCTCCGCTAAACGGAGCCCATTTCTACTGGCTCCTACTTTCCGGGATGTGTCCGTTCCGATAAGTAACAATCTCGAGCTTCTTGGCATCTCTTTGACACCAACTCTCAATTTCGGCTCTTATATCGAGTCTAGAGCCCAGCTAGCCTCAAAAAAGCTTGGCATTTTGGCTAAGGTGAGACGGTACTTCACACCGGGACAGTTGCTTAATCTTTACCAAGCACAAGTCCGGTCGTGTATGGAGTACTGTTCTCACCTTTGGGATGGTTCTGCTAAATACCAGCTGGAGACACTGGAAGCTATTGAGAGGAGAGCCAAAAAACTCATCAGCGATGACCTATTAGTAAGCAAGAGACTCCAGAGTCTCGCGCATCGCCGCAAAGTCGCTTGTTTATCGGTTTTCTATCGGATACATTTCGGAGAGTGTGCAATGGAACTGCATGATTTGATTCCACCATCCCCATTTTATAATCGGACATCCAGAGACACTAAAAGGCGCCACCGATTTATGGTGGATATACCATCTACCCGAACGAAGCGATTTGCTTCTTCGTTCATCATACGAACCGCTAAGGAATGGAATACCCTGCCTGAGTCCGTGTTTCCGATTAAGTACAATATGGGGGTCTTCAAATCGCGAGTGAATAGGTATCTTCTGGGTAAGCACGCTACATCATCGATCGCATCATCACTTAACATCAGGTGAGATAGTGATCAAGTGCTACCCAGTTCGGTATAAAAAAAAAAAAGTATCATGTCATCAAGATATATACATTTGTTTATATTGTTTATCTCCATATCTCCGGAGATGATTATCAGATATCGATAAAATTGAATGTTCAATTAAAATTGTTGTTGTAAAGTTGATTAAAATTGAATGGGACCAAACGGGAAGCATCTCTCAAACAAAAAAAGATTTTTTCAAAACGGTTAACACTCGACGGAGTTCTGAGGTAAAAAGATTTAAAAAAAAAGTCGAATTGAGGACCTCGTCCTCTTTTGTAAAGTCGGTTTAAAATATAAGCGTTGGAAGATGTTACAGAACCTACAACTACCGCAAAAGCCTAATGTATGTTATGTGAGCAACACTTTTTATATCTATTAATACATTTTGTTGTACATTTTGAGTATATTTTGTGACATTAGCAAGACTTTTGGCACATTTTTCCTTCCCTGGTTATATTTATTATCTTTTTTATACTCATTTGTATACTGACATATTCCTATACTGATTTTGTATACTAATTCGTTGCGAGCAGTAATACACATTGAGTGACTCGTGGCTTAACGAACTGATACACCGATCCTTAGCCTTTATTCACTTACTTACATCTATTTTTAGACACCTCTTATACTCTTCACAAATTTTAATTAAAGCCGTTAGACGCCAATTTAAGTTCTCAGTAGAATTTAAGTACTAGGATGTACAAAGGTGAGTAATCACTGGGTACCTAATGTACCTATATTAGGATGAAGTTAAATTGTTATTGATATATCTCGAGAGTTGGTTCTGACATCCCTGACTATCTTCAGCTCTTCATATCTTGGGATCCGTATCAGAAGAACACGATTCAAGGAAGAAATCTATTACTAAGTCATCGACGTATGTCGGTCTGTCTGAACTTCAAATTAAAAGTTTTCTGGTAATATAATCGCATAATATAAACAAAAAATCTACGAAATCTACTCTCAGGGTCAGTTCACACCGCAACGGGACGTGACGCGACGCGACGTGATAATGATTTTGGTTTCGCGCGGCGCAGCGCGGTGCAGCTAGAAGTTGAGCGGCGCAGCGAGAAGCCGCGCGGCACAGCAAAATTCGCGACGCCACCAAATTATTTTTTTTTTATAGCGCGGCATTCGAAGTCGATTTTCTTCGTTTCGTATAAACGATCTTAAAATACATCGATATTATTTTATGGCTCAATTCAATTGTAAGCGGCTATCTTTGTCGGCTATACCACAAGTAGAATCCAAAATATTCCTTCGCGAAATATTGTCAATTTTAATATCCACTTACTTACATAAATTAAGACTAGTTATGACCTTGCCGGTACACAAACAAGACAATAGTGCATATCGCGATTGTGTATTTAACTACCTATGACAAATAGCTGAAAAACAGCATGTATTGTGATGCAAGCATTGTTTGTATTGACTCATACAATGCTCTCGTAGTTCGTAAGTGCATATTATCAGATATTACCACCTGTACCAGAGGCTGAAGGATGTTGGTTTTGCATGGTGGATTTAGCAGGTTTTTTTATTTTGAACCGACTTCCGAGAAGAAGTGTGTTTTTAATTCCTATGTATGTTTTTATGTGTTTTTACTGAACTGCATTTGAATTTTTTTTTTTCGTAGGTTAGGATTCATATCGAAGCTTTTATTTAAATTTTATCAGGATCTTTTTTAGGGTTCCGTAAAGTCTTTTACATTATTTCGGCGACTAACTCGAAAATAAGTATAACGCAATTTTCTCGAAAACTATAGAATTTCGCGGAACACACATGGGGGGGTTATTTGGGTAGCCCTTGGAGTCCTCCGTCGACGGTTTCCGTTTGGACCATATGAAACCCGACTCTCTGTATTATACTAGCTAGCGGATGGATACCCGGCGTGTGCAATAATAACACTAAAATAAATTGTGCCTAATGCATTGTTTAAGTGGTCTAAAACCATCTTCGCATTAGCCTTTCTATTTAAACCGGTTCAGGGGACATCATCGTCATTATCATCTTCCTACCATTATCTCACTTAAGAGAGAACGCGGGGTGCACCTTTCCATACAAATGTATTCCCCTGTTTCCTTCCTGGAAAATGCTTCTAGAGCGAAATGTTTTTCTACAATAAATCAAGGTCTGCTCTAGCTATCCCTGCTGCCCCTATCATTTGCGTTTTTTGATCAACTAATTGCAAAAAGAAATATAATCCTTTTCTTCTCTCCTTTAAGATTTTTGAAGGGTCATATTTCTATTTGCAATTGCTAGCGTAGCTACAGCAGACCTTGATATTTTGTAGAAAAAAAATTTGCTCTAGGAATATTTTCTAGGACGGAAACGGGGGAATACATTTGTACCTCTACCTCTATCGTACCTCTTCTGTTGCTTTAGGATTCGCCAATATTTTTATGATCGTCCGCCTGCCTGATGTCAACCGTTTTCGGGAAGTTAAAAAAGTAAATAATAATTTAATTAAAGTCTATATCATAGGTAATTTAGTTATTATTTTTCATATATTTAGATTATATCGTGACAAATCAATTGACATTTCTGTTAAGTATGTGCTAAAAACTAAATGTCTATAGCGGAAAAATCTAATTGTTTAGTGGAAACTGTTTCCAACAGTGCCGTTGATTTCTTAAATGCCTATTGTCATATATTTGCATGTATATTGTCATCAGATCTCAGCCGATCCCGGACGACTCCTCAGGCAAGTCCGGTGCTAAGTTTTATCAGAGCTACGACCGACTGTTCATACTGAAGACACTGACTTCGGAGGAGGTGGAACGGATGCACTCCTTCCTCAAACATTACCACTCGGTGAGTTATCTGATTTCATTAAAGTATTAAAAAAAATATTTAATATTTCAAATTATTAAATTATAATTTTAAAAGATTGTTTGTATTCTATTAATATATAATTGTATTAAATTAATTTAATTTATTATAAAGTATATTATTATGGCTTCTGATTTTAAAAGTAATAAAAAAATAATAAAAAATTGGTTGTCTCTAAAGTTCGTTTACGGACGATAGTTTAACGTGACAACGTCATAACAAAACATTGATGTTCATGTTCATATGCATATGCATATTCACATTCAGACAACAAAACATTGATGAAATCGTCGCATGCGTACAATGAGCGTAACGGGACACTTTTTCGTGCATTTCGTGCACCCGGCGTTCATCGATTTTCACGTCAAAAAAATAAAAGTAATAAAAAAATACTAATTAGACTTTTATCGACTTTCATTTCATAAGGCGTTATCTAAATCTTAACGATGGGACAAACTGTTTTAATTATTGCATTGTCTTGTGTCCTTGATATGTGTGCAAAATTTCAAATTAAGCCGACGTTTGAAAGGGGGGGGGGGGGGGGGAGGTTGTGCAAATCAAGTTCTAGGATTCCGTTATATTCAAACATACATAGCTACTAAAAGCGTGTTAAAAAAATGTTAGTTCCTCGAGAGTTAATAGATGGTTTTCAAAATATTTCAGGCAATATTTTCCTTAAATTAATTTTCAAAATATTATAGTCATCCAATCTTATCGCAATAAAATTCCACTGTACTTGTAAAAACCTAAAATTATCATCATTTCACTTTCCAAAACGGTACTTGCAGAGATAAAATCACTATCATATTGGTATCAATTTCTATGTAAACGTATGATAGCCTGACTGGAGGTAGGTAGATATCATAATATATTCTTATCTAGGGTATATCGTCGCGTGTAAGATTTATATGTAACGATGGTGTACATGGTATTGACTTATTATAATTGCCTTCGATCGATGTATATACAGATATGATATAGTCACAGAATAAGTTATAGTACAAGGTCTAATGTGTGAGCCTTCGAAATATGTTATTATTATTCTATTGAGAAATTTGAAAGTGGTCAACTAGACACTCGACAAATATTTGATTCCAAGCTCTATTAAAAAGAGGAACCATCGATAGAACCATGCAGTTATTTTTGATATTAGTTACTTTTTGATAACATTTTATTCTTGTCAAAAAAGTGTCCAACTTCTTCTCTTCCTTTCTGGCTAGTATCAAAGTTAATACTTTGGAGGAGTTACTAGTTAATACATTGATTACTTAGGAGTTGTAATAATTTACAACTCCTGATTCAGTAGATCATAGTTGGATAATAAATGATTCAGCATTAATATCGAGGAAGAGAATACATTTACAACTGTTAGTTTATGTGTGGTTATGAGCCATTATTGTGGAATAATGGATCATAAACAAACAGTTATAAATCTTTCTGCAGGAGATAGTAATCTTGATGTTACAAGCTTTTATTCAACATGCCGTGTTGGTATGTATGTATGTAATACCGAGTTCACACCAGGCGATTCAACTGCCTAGGGATGTACTTGTCTTTCGATTCCAAGTACTTTTAGTATCGATACTAAGTAAGTACCGGTTATAAGTACTCGTTTCGTTACTCAATTATTTGTTTTGGAAGAACAATTAGGCTGGCATTATACAGCGATAATAGGGTTTCGAATGAAACTATTTATTTGTTAATCAAGCGCGATTTAATCGATAAAAAATATCGATTGGGTATTTTTTGTAACTCGTATTGTACATCCCTAGGAAGTTGAACGACTAGAATCGCCTGGGGCCTTATTCAGTATGACCAATGAGATAACGCGTTCCTTAACGCGCCACGTCACGTTATTGAAAAATTGTATTCTGTATGCCACACGATAGGTAAATTATACAAAACGCGAGCGTTACACGTCTTTATATGTCACGATATTTTGACAGCTCAAAACGCGCTCATAACTTTACCCTACCGTGTTTTAATTGGCATAGAGAATACCATAACGCGGAGATAACGTAACACGGCACGGTAAGACTTTAAAATGGTCGTACTGAATAAGGCCCCTGGTCTGAACCTGGTATAATGTCTTTGTTTGGGTTGAATCTTGGAAGCTAAATAAGAACCACTTCCTGACGTCCGATTGGACTCGGTATGTAAAAATGTGGTCGAGGATGGTAGCACGCTATACTAGAATGAGAACTGGCTCTCAAAGACAGATGCCAGAACACGTTAGATGTTTGGCGACAGATTTTGCAATTTGCGGGTGGTATTTAGAGGCCACTTTCATATGGGAAAATAAATTCTATAGAATAATGCATTGGTGCACGGCGGGGATTTAAAACCCACTACGTCTAGCGTCAAAGCCGACCATTCTCCCACAGTGTCACTGGGCCCTCTCCTGGCCCTTGCCTGGGCTTCTTCGTATATAACTAAACAAATACTTTCATAAAATCACGCTTTTTTCCCGTTGCGGTAGGCAGAGACTACTTTTTTCTAGATGCTACGATCTTGACCCACCTCTTTCGCTTCTTCCACGGTACTAAACAAATATGATAATATAATTGCAGTACATAGTGGAGCGACACGGCAAGACCCTGCTGCCTCAGTACCTGGGCATGTACCGACTGACGGTGGACGGTATCGAACACTACCTCGTCGCCACCAGGAATGTCTTCTCCAACCATCTTAATATTCACAGGTATGTTGGTTTCAGCATCATCACTTCATCAGCCAGATCTGATTCTGGATATAGCCACCACTGTACAGGGAACTATCCTCGGCTATTCATTGGTCGCTTGATCGGAACTTACAACGCGGTATCTCGAACACGAAATAGTATGAAATACAAATGAACATTCCCAGACATTTTCATACAATTACGTGTTTTATATACCTACTGCATATCGCATACCGTAGTGTTGTGCGTTCCGATAAAAATAACTAAGCTAAAGCTAAGCTTTACAAATATCATCGCTACATTTAGTCGAAGAGCGTCTTTGATCAGCGGTCTTCATTCAAGAACTCGTTCGCCCAACCCAACAGTTATCAGTTCTTCAGCTGGTGCATCCTGGCTACTCCGTAATGGCAAATATCGGCTTTGACGATAATTTAAGTTTTTTTACGAATCACCTTGTACCGGGTTTGATCTTTCAAAGAAACTTTGAACATAGCTCACCAAATTAATCTGAGCGACTCAATATTTGTCGTACAGCCCCTTCATTCATATATTGTCTCCTTGCTTGGCACCGTATGCCATAACGGGTAACATACACTAATTCAAGACTATCGCCTTCAGACTTTGACCGCAATCAGCAATGTGAAGACTCGGTCGAATACACTACCACTAGTGTTCACTGATTTAGCATCAACTTTGGATAACATGTAGGATATTGAGATAAGATCATGTCACTGCTGTGGGAGAAAAGGATTCCCAAGTAAAAATAAAGAACAAGGTGTATATTCCCAGGAAGTACGACCTGAAAGGATCTACAGTAGACCGCGAGGCTTCAGAGAAAGAACTGGAGAAAGAACTGCCCACATTGAAGGACAACGACTTCATTAAACAACGCGTGCGCATCGACATCGGTGACGCCGCCAAGGATAAACTGCTGGAAACACTCACCGCTGATGTTGATGTAAGTTACTCGTTAGGAAAATCGATTAAAACTTTGATGTTGATGTAAGTTACTCGTTAGTGAAATCGATTAAAACTTTTTGTGTTGATGTAAGTTACTCGTTAGGAAAATCGATTAAAACTTTTTGATGTTGATGTAAGTTACTCGTTAGGGAAATCGATTAAAACTTTTTGATGTTGATGTAAGTTACTCGTTAGGGAAATCGATTAAAACTTTTTGATGTTGATGTAAGTTACTCGTTAGGGAAATCGATTAAAACTTTTTGATGTTGATGTAAGTTACTCGTTAGGAAAATCGATTAAAACTTTTTGATGTTGATGTAAGTTACTCGTTAGGAAAATTGATTAAAACTTTTTGATGTTGATGAAGTTACTCGTTAGGAAAATCGATTAAAACTTTTTGATGTTGATGTAAGTTACTCGTTAGGGATATCGATTAAAACTTTTTGATGTTGATGTAAGTTACTCGTTAGGAAAATCGATTAAAACTTTTTGATGTTGATGTAAGTTACTCTTTAGGAAAATCGATTAAAACTTTTTGATGTTGACGTAAGTTACTCGTTAGGGAAATCGATTAAAACTTTTTGATGTTGACGTAAGTTACTCGTTAGGAAAATCGATTAAAACTTTTTGATGTTGATGTAAGTTACTCGTTAGGAAAATCGATTAAAACTTTTTGATGTTGACGTAAGTTACTCGCTAGGGAAATCGATTAAAACTTTTTGATGTTGATGTAAGTTACTCGTTAGGAAAATCGATTAAAACTTTTTGATGTTGATGTAAGTTACTCGTTAAGAAAATCGATTAAAACTTTTTGATGTTGATGTAAGTTACTCGTTAAGGAAATAGATTAAAACTTTTTGATGTTGATGTAAGTTACTCGTTAGGGAAATAGATTAAAACTTTTAGATGTTGATGTAAGTTACTCGGGAAATCGATTAAAACTTCAAAAAAGAGGAGATTTTTTCAGTTCGTCACTATGTTCACCGATTTGACTCAATTAGACACTCAATTTTTCACTGTTAATATTTTACAAATATTCAAAACTTTGTTTTATACATAAGAGCATACTCCTGAGCTTCCTGAGGTGATATCATTGTACATTCATTGAGATTTTATCAGTATCTCTAGTGCTATGAAGATAAACACCTCATACTTAATACTGAAAATATCTAGAGCGGCATTTGAATTCTGTTTTGAATTCATTTTTAATATGGCGTCATTTAAAGTGTTACGAAGTGAAGCCCTTGAGTCGATGGCATAACACTTCAAATGCCGGGGAGTTGTGTTCTGATTTTTTAATAATATTTCATTACCTTACACGATTTAAATTCAAATTTTTGTTTATTATTTCTATATAACTTTCTCGCAACTGGTGTGTGCGCCCGCACTGCTGTTTGATTTTTAGTTACGATCCGACGCCAGTGCTACGAAACACAGACGTCGTGTGTAAGATTAGTAAATCTAGAAAGTTTCGAAAATGGCACCGCAGGCAAAGTGTATTTCTAATGTGTATATGGTAAATGTGCAGTTCCTAACAAAACTGCACCTGATGGACTACTCGCTGCTACTGGGCGTGCACGAGTGCGGCCGAGGCGAGGCGGAAGCGGAAGCAGCGCGGCAGCGGGACGCTGACAATGACAGCGAGAACGAGAGCGAGACAGACAGCGATACTGACACACGTCATCATGGAGAAAGGTAATATTTGTTTTGCCGTAGACTTAATTTTAAAAGATGGTGTACTGCACATGTTTTGACAAATTCAACTGAAAACGTATGCTCTAAACATAAGGTTGTAAATGCTTTCTACAACAAAACGTCCCAAATAAAACAACGACAAAGACAACCTTAGGATGGACAGGATTTACAAATAATAATATTGTTATTTATCAACACCAATATTATAAACGCGAAAGTCAGTTTGTATATATGTTTGGGACCTCTTCACGGTCAAACGGCTCGACCGATTTGGTTAACATTTTGCACAGAGATAGCCAGTATAGTGGATTAGGACATTGAATACTCTGTAACGCGAGCGAAGCCGCGGGGTGCCGCTATTTAAATATTACAATTCGATAAGTTTTTGATTCAACAGCAAACAATGAAATATTATTTGTTTTCATCAGAAAAAATTACGAGAAAATTACAAAGAAATTTAAATAGTTTTTTGGGTATTACTTAAGTACATTGGAGGGTTAAAAAAAGGAATGGGACTTACTGCGCCGGTCTTTTGTGTCGTTTCCCTCCAGCGATCGTATGGAATCCTTGATGAAGAAGAACACGGAGGACGGGAGGCGGCCCGTCCGACAGCGCTGTCGATCGCGTCTCCTCAGCGAGGGAGAAGATTAGAGCGTGCGGCGACGGCTGCTGTGCTCTGCGCGGTGGTTTTGAGACGAGTGTGTGCTGCGTGCGAGCGCGAAGGGAAGAGTAGAGGGAGCGGATTGTCTATGTGTGAGAGTGCGTATGTGTGCGTGTGGAAGTGTTTTGGGTGCGTTCATAAAAATATAAAGTTGAGTGTGAGTTTTGAATTATTGGCGCAGACAACTCCGCCGGCCTAGAGGTTTCCTCTAAATAGAATGAAGTCAATAATAAAATAGCGTAAATAGTAACAAATTCATTAAGTTAGATTGATAAATTGAATAAATTCATTGCGAAATTGAGTAACAAATAATTAAATACTAAACTATTGGCTAGGTAGCGGAGCGAGCCGAATAACTGGTCTAACGTAACTTCCGGATGCCGAGCGAACCTTGCAAGTTCGAATGATCGAATCCTTGCCAGGGTATACTTCTTCCACTATCCCAAGAGGCCAGGAAAGCGGGTGAGCATTTTGATCTTTGATCACGACTACGGAGCCCAACTTAATCGGCTTAGTAGGAGTATTCCATTTCTCACGCTGTTGAAGAGAAGAAAGATATTCTTGACTCCAACGGCGCCAAAAAATATGCGTTAATTTGCTTACAATCTGGAAGCGCGATAATCGATTGTCTGGTAATTCAGTTAGGTCCTCAGCAGGTAAAAATTTAAGTGGAGTTACATTTAAGAAATGATTTGGAGTGAGCGCGGCAATCTCTGAAGTATCAGAAGACGACGGGCGAGTGCAAAGAGGACGACTGTTCAACAGTCCTTCAATTTGCGTAAGGACCGTAGAAAATTCCTCATACGTCAAAACACGGGTTCCTATGGCCTTTGCTAAATGCGTTTTGACACAGCGAATATTTATTTCACATAGGCCATTGAAATGTGGACCGTATGGAGGGCTACGTTTGAATTGTATGCGATGATTCAATAACTCTTTATTCAAATAATTATTGTAAGAAGTGGACTGTATAAATTGATAAATTTCATTTAATTGCGTGCGTGCGCCGGAGAAACACGTCGCACCGTCGGAATAAAGAAGGGCGACGGGGCCTCTGCGACTTATAAAGCGTTTGAATGCAGCTAAAAATAGTTCAGCGCTCAAATCTGATACTAGTTCTAGGTGCAACGCCTTTGTAGTGAGGCAGACGAACAGACATATATAAGCTTTGTGGCTTTTTACACCTCTATGTCTTATGTGCGTAACATAATAAGGCCCTCCGTAGTCAACCGAAGTTTTTACGAACGGCTTCGCCTCCGAGACCCGGAACGCGGGCAGATCTCCCATTTGCGGAGCAGAGTACTTTGGGTTCAGCCGAAAACAGACGTTACAGGCATGAACTCGCTGACGGACCAAATTGCGAGCCGAAAGAATCCAATACCTTTGACGAAGTAGTGGGAGCAGTAACGCGGGTCCAGTGTGAAGATTGGTAACGTGAAAATGATCGACAATGAGCTGAGTGATGCGTTCTTTAGCAGGAAGTAGTATTGGATGCTTCTGCCCGAAACTTAAGTCTGAGTGTTTGAGCCTACCACCGGCTCTCAAAATCTGATCGTTTTCGTCAATAAAGGGACTGAGTTTAATGATGCGTTTACTACATAATTTATTACCTTTTATAGCGACAAGATCTGCGGCAAAATGCTTCTTTTGAACATAGCGTAAAATATAGTTTTCCGCGAATTCTAAATCAATGACGGTAATAACGTCATTCTTTGGAAGTAGTTTCATAAATCGAAGGACAAAGACAACAACACGTAGCATTTTTGTCCAACTCGAAACGCGTTCTGAAATGCCCTGCACTATGTCCGTTTCGTTTAGAGGCGAGTCCGATGCATTTGAGACTAGAGCGACCGGTTTCGATTCTAGTAATTCGTTTACGTTAGAATTAATTTGAAACGGTTTAACAGGCCATTCTGCGACAGGGTCACGGAGCCAACAAGGACCGTGGAACCACATATCACAGTCTAAGAGTGCGCTAGGAGTGACTGGCCTAGAAATGATGTCAGCCGCGTTATCATGAGTTCTGACATGATACCAGTGAATAGCAGGTAGTTTTGAGTTTATTTCCGTGATGCGATTCGCAACAAACGTGTGAAATTTGTACGACGGCGAATGAATCCACGTGAGTGTGACAGTTGAGTCACAAAAAGCGTAAATGTCATCTATATGACAGCGTTGGTTTAACGTTTCACGTACAACGCTGATGAGATTTGCTAGCAGCAGGGCGGCACATAGCTCTAAACGCGCGAGTGTCATTTTTTTAAGAGAGGCTACCTTAGATTTTGCGGTTAATAAATTGACTGAACCAGCCGTGTTCCGGTCAGAGCTAACACGGACGTACACATTAGCTCCATAACATAATTCACTTGCGTCCGAGAAACCAATTATAGTTATGTGCGAGTTTAAGTAAATACCTATAAGCCTAGGTATTTTTATCATTTCTAATGAGGGTAGTTCATCACGAAACTTTATCCATTTGTTGTGGACTGAAATGGGTGCGGGATCGTCCCAACCGAGATCAGATTTCCAACAATCTTGTACGAGAAGCTTCATGAAAGCGGTGACAGGACAGAGCAAACCTAGCGGGTCGAACAAGCGTGCGGTAACTGAGAGAATTGTGCGTTTCGAACACTCGGGAACGTCAGAGTTGATTTTAAACTGAAAATAGTCATCTACGGGTTGCCACTGCATACCGACTATTTTCGTGTTCGCGGCAGAAGGATTGTCTGAATCAAAATCAATTATTTGCGGGTTTTTCTGAGATGACGGTATTTTGTTCAAAAGGTCAAGGTCATTGGAAATCCACTTTGTGAGGTTGAAACCGCCGGCCTTGAACATCTCCACCATTTCGTCGTAGATTTGTTCTGCCTTTTCATGTCCGTCTACGGAGTTAAAATAGTCGTCCATATAAAAATGGTTATTTGTTTCGTACGCAGCGAGAGGAAAGCTTGTACTACTGTCGGTAGCAAGCTGGCGTACCGACCGCATCGCTAAGTATGGCGAGCTGGTAACTCCGAAAGAAACCCTATTGAATTGAAAAATACGTATTTTAGAATCGGGGCGAAACCTATAGAGAATGCGTTGTAAAGAGTGATGTTCCGGTTTTAATAAAATTTGAAAATACATTTTTTCAATGTCAGCGGTGAGAGCGGTTGAAAACATACGTAAATTAATTAAAAGTTCAAAAATATTATTTTGAAGATTCGGGCCTTTATAGAGTAAATCATTCAACGACTTTCCACTTGTCGTCGGACAACTAGCGTCCACAATTATCCGTGTTTTCGAGCTAGATTTTTCAGGACGATAAACTGCTCTATGCGGCATGTAGTAACATTCATGACTTTGTTTAAAATCATCGACTTCAGTTAAATAACCTTTTTCAATATAGTCCCGAATCGTATCATTATAATTCACGCGCAAATCCGGGCAAGCGTCGAGTTTCTTTTCTAAAGTGAGTAATCGGCGTTTGGCAATCGAGTACGAATCACCTAACTCGGAAGGTTCATTTTTAAATGGCAATTCTACAATGAACCTACCGGTAGAATCGCGTGAGTAGGTATTCGTAAAACATCGTTCACAGGCTTCATCATCCGCACTCATGTGAACTTTATTAGGAACACTTTCCAGTTCCCAAAACCGTTCCGTAAGACGCGAGAGCGATGGCGAGTCATCAACCGAACAGAAGAAGTTCTTATCAGTGTCCGACTCGCACGAGTTATCCTGCAAAGAACTGTCCGCGGACTTACAAGCCGCCCGACCCATTACGATGTAACCTAAAGTAGTTTTAATCGCGACAATAGGCGAGAGGGGCGATGAAACCTTGTCACCACAAAATATTTCAGGTAGTAATTCACTGCCGAGTAAACAGTCAATTTCACCGGGAACATCGTAACAGTCATCGGCTAACGGTAAATCGTCAAAGTATTTGAGTTGCGCCGTGTCGATATATGCGTTTGGTAATTTGTCCGTAATTGTATTAATTACTCGCGCGGTAATATTATAGCTAATATTATTATCGAAACGTGAGTGAATTTTAAACGAGGCAAAACCTAGCGAGGCGCTCTCGGTTTGTCCTATGCCTAGTATCGGCGAGATATTAGGTTTAATTGCGAGGTGTAGTCGATCACAACATTCCTTAGTTATGAAATGACTCATCGAACCGGTGTCGATCAAAGCTCGAAGATTCGAGCGCGTATTATTTTTACCGATTACTTGTACCAAAGCGGTAGGTAAAAACACGGAAGAGGATTGCATATTTTGCGTATTAGCGTGCAGAACTAACCCGCTCGAATGCGACCGAACCGCTGCTGCCGAGCTAGCTGGCTGAGCGGGCGGTGCGCGCGCGGCGGAGGCCGGTCGTGATTCACGGCCAGACGGATGCGCGGTATTTTTTAAAGCATCTATGTGAAGTAAACTGTGGTGTTTTTGTTGACAAACAAAGCATCTATTTTTAGACTTACATTCGTTAATATCGTGAAAACCTAGACAATTTTTACAATAGCGATTCCTACTTACAACATCATTTCTTCGAGGCACATTTAACTGTATAAAAACAGAGCATTTAAATAGCGGGTGGACAGGATTGTTACAAAGAACACACAAAGTCTTTGGTTGGTTATTACCCTCATCATTTTCACTATTAATGACAAATGCACGGGTTGACCGTGACCTAATTTCCTTATCTTTAAAGGCGTTATTGGTCGGTCGCGGAGCCGAACGTAGCATATGTATCTTGCTTTGTTCGGAAAGAAATTGCGATACATGTTTAAATGTAGGTATTTCTAAGTGCCGATGCGTTTGTTCGAATAAGTCGACCAATTGTTTATCGAGCTTAGATAAAGCGATGTGAGTAATAATATAATCTGAGAGATCATCAATTTTTAATTGTTTTAGGGCACTTTCAGACGTACAGAAATGTTCAATAAATGTGTCGATATTTTGATTGGATTTAAAATTTAACATTTTATCCAAATAAAGCGAAGCTTGAACTCGAGTATCTTGGTATTTAGAGATAAGCGCTTGCCAAATGATTTCATAATTAGCAGAAATAGGGGGTATACCAGAGCAAACGGTTAACGCCCTTCCACTGAGTTGACCGATTAAATATTGCACCTTTTCAGTGTTAGATAATTGTAAGTTATCGTGAATAATGCTTTTAAAATTTTCATAAAAGATAGGCCATTTACAGGGAGTCCCATCAAATGAAACTAAAGCGAGTGCGGGGAGTTTAGGTTTATGTAAAGCAGAGTTATTTTTGTTTTCACTTATAATAGCGTTTTCTGTACTTTTAATATAACAGTACAATTCATCGAAAGCGGTCAGACAACCGTAATTAGGTTTCACAGTAGGGTCGTCTTGTAGACAAGCGAGCATTAAGTTATCTACTGTCTCAATGAAATCTGTACGTGTTCGTTCTAATAATTGAACTCGAGCCATAAATTGAGATTTATAAACAGGTTGCGAAATCTTTAAGCTTAGATTATACAAATCTTGCGTGGTTTCAAATAACCGTTCCTTTTTCGCTTCCATTAATTTAACCTTGATGTTAATAGGATCATCATCGACTACAGGTTTTTGCTTAGACATGTTGTAATAATTAAATGAAACGAGTAATTACCACAAAATATAATAAATTAACGGAAGGAAAAATTAACTTCTATGAGGAACGATCTAGACGCGGTGAGAGGTGGGTATGCCAATGTGAAAAATATGAAAATATATATAAATATTATATTTATTTAAAAAATAATATACAATACGCGTAGTATATATAATATATATTAAAAGGAGTGTATTTGCGTTGAAAAATATACAGAGATTAATGAGATATTAGCGTTTTAATGCGTGTACGTAGGGTAGATGAATAAAGATAGCGTAAGTTGTGAGATAATAAATTTAAATAAATATGAGTTTAAATGCGTATATTATTGTTGAGTACTGAGTAATGCGAAGCGTGCGAAGGATATCCGGGATCGTAAGGACCAGGACTTGGAGGGTTAAAAAAAGGAATGGGACTTACTGCGCCGGTCTTTTGTGTCGTTTCCCTCCAGCGATCGTATGGAATCCTTGATGAAGAAGAACACGGAGGACGGGAGGCGGCCCGTCCGACAGCGCTGTCGATCGCGTCTCCTCAGCGAGGGAGAAGATTAGAGCGTGCGGCGACGGCTGCTGTGCTCTGCGCGGTGGTTTTGAGACGAGTGTGTGCTGCGTGCGAGCGCGAAGGGAAGAGTAGAGGGAGCGGATTGTCTATGTGTGAGAGTGCGTATGTGTGCGTGTGGAAGTGTTTTGGGTGCGTTCATAAAAATATAAAGTTGAGTGTGAGTTTTGAATTATTGGCGCAGACATACATTAAACTCTGACTCACAAAAAATAGGAAAAGAAGTTTAAAAGAAAGTTTATGGGATAGTTTTTTTCAGAATAGTTTTTTGAACACAATATTAAAAAACGGCTAGCGCGCCTCTTTCCAGTAGCTCGCAAGGTGTCTTCGAGGTAGGACCTGTGTCACTTTTGTTAGCTGGCTGATATTTCCCCGCTACGCGATCGGAATTTCCGTCACGTGAACAGCGGCCTTTATTTTTAATGATGTTCCCAGATGGGGGTTCAACACCCCGCCGGACAGTCCGCGCGGCTTCGTGCGACAGTCCTCGCTGCGGTACGAGGGCATCATACCCGAGCTGGACATCTACGCGATACCGAGCCACGACGCCGCGACAAGGAAGGAGATATACTTCGTCGCACTCATCGACGTCTTGACGCACTACGGTGTTAAGAAACAGGTTATATTATTATCCCATTTTTGATGTCTTATAAATCGATGAACGCCGGCTGCACGCTCGAAAAAGTGTCACGTTCCGAGCGCGAGCGAGAGCGCGGAACAAGCGATAGAGAGGCACGATCGTATGACGTTATAACGTGAAATTATCGTCCGTAAACCGATTTTTAAGATAACCATTTCTTTTTCAGTATTCAGAAAATTGTGTGCATAGTCGATGGCTACAAGTGTATAAAACATATAAAAAAATAGCAAACGTAGTAAAAAAAGTAGTAAAATACAACTATATAAAAAATAGTTTTTGAAGTGTAGCGTAACGTAGCGTCACGGCTCGAATCAATGGAAGTTATATTTTGTATTTATATACGCCCTCTATTGTAGAACGGCGTAACTAAGAAGACGTATTCGCTATCATTCGGGCATTCGACCCGCTACTTCGTACAAAAAAATAATTAGTGATGTTGAGAAATAAATTAAATGAACTTGGTAGTTTCACTTCTAATCTAACGCGTAGCTTTCTACGCACCTTCACTACTTTTTTTTTAGAATGATACGCTTTCTATAAACTATTTCTCTGTCAATGTCATCGCATTTTTAACAGAATGTGTTTTAAATAATTTTATGGGCTAAGTTTTGTTACTCTACCCGTAATCGAAAAAAAAAAGTTATCGTGCGTGATTTTTACATTAAGTACCTACTAATACGAAATATATAGAATTAATTTCAGCGTATGTATATTGTATTACTAGAGAATGCAAAAGCACGATATTTTACTGATCAAATATTGAAACAAAAATTAATCACAAAGATTTTACAACACATTGGACCTATACGTCTGAAATTGCAAAAAACAGTTGTCACTGGATCATATTATTCCTTTAATAAATACTAAATGTTCTGTAACATTACAGGCGGCGAAAGCAGCGAAGACTGTGAAATACGGCAGCAACGTCGACGGCATATCCACCTGTGATCCCGAACAGTACGGGAAGAGGTTCATAGAGTTTGTAGCTAAGGCTATCGAGGGCAACTAGACTTGTCACTGCATTTACTGCTACAGTTGCACAGACCACTCTCTTGAAACTTTCTGGAAAACATAAACACGAAATGCTTCAGGTAATTTCAACGATGTTTACTATAAACCTGATCGTACACCGCAGATTTTTGACAAATTTAATCTGTATGCTCTGAACATAAGGTTGTTATTGCTATGTACATCAAAACGGCCCGAGCGAGAGTTTGGTTGAAGTGTGTGTGTCCTTGTCTATCTACCTGCCAGTGCTATATATATATATATGTGCTATATTATATGTATATATATTTCTTTATTGTTACTCACGAAAGAACGGTACAAACTCCGTACAAGTGGCGGTCTCTTTGGAGTCGGTTTTGCGCCTAGTGCGCACAGTTAAGTTTATTTATAGGAAAATATCGTTGGGTAATTCAGATATAATGACAAAGAAAACCTCTCCACCTTGACTCAAAAGATAAAGTACAATTTCATGTGACTAACGTATATATTCATGAAGATTTTGACCATATTTTGACGATCGCATAGCGGCGGATGTGACACAAATAATGTCAGTAATTATTAAGTGAATTGTTCACTTAATTAGAATGGACACTGGTCACCGATACTATTGACATATAGTTTGTTTATTGATAGTGACTACAACAATTCTGTATTTATTTTCCATAAGTAGCGTAACCGTGGTGTCTCAAAAGAGATAGGGCCTTTAATTACAACCGAGGTTTGAATTAGACATAATTGGTCAAAGTTTACCGAATGAATTGTTGAAGGACTGATTGATAACTTAATTACTATGCATTAGCAATCCTCAAATCGCGTTTTTGGTCTAGTGTTTATTCTGGTCTGTGCAACTGCGTGTTGATTGCTAGTGAAGTGCTAAAGCACAGTTTCTGTCCGCGATCTTTGATGTTGACAACACAATATAATTTAAGGAGCTAAAATCCATACTAAACATACATATAATGTGGTATATTTTGTATCGCCTGCTTCATTTTTAATCATCCATCCTTTTTTATATGTAAAACGAACGTTTTATTGCTTGACTGGCGAACGTTTTCAAAATTTAAAGGCGAATGACAGGAAAAATATCAAAATAGTCACAGTCAGCAGGGAAATAAAAATAACTTTTTATTTTATTGGATGGCTTGTTCCATTTATTGGAGTAGGTGATCATTATTTGATTTGTCCTCAAAATGATCAAAACCCAGCCATGCTGGCCTATCACGAACTTGACCAGCAGATCATTGAATGAACGAAATGAACTGAATGATGGAGACGCAGCTATGTAGTCTGTAGCTCCATCTCTGTCATTTCGTTCATTTCAATCCCTATCAAACTTCGTGATAGGCCCGGCCCCATTGTTTGGAGCGCTGATGAAGAATACGAGTACTTTACTAATAAACGTTGAAGAACAAACATCCAATAAAGTTATTTTTTTTTAAACACAAGCTTGTTGTAAATTGTCTACCATAAAGCGATGGTGCACATCGGTCCGATAATAGAAGAAAGGGGAATGGCGGTACTAATTCGTGCAATTGGATTGGATGGCACACTTTCTGAAATGTATCCGATAAAAACCAATGAAATAGAAAAAGCTACAATGAATTAATTAAATTGTGTTGTCAATACAAGGTCCATAGCAGTTAAAGCGATCGGCCGTTTACATTGAAATCTTATTTCACAACATGGTACTAGTCTTAATTACTTCATAAAAACGGTTTGCTAGCCAAATCAACGTTTTCAATGTAAAGAAATTAATTATACGGAATTTCTTCAAACACTCTTCAAACTCTTCTTGCTATAAAGAATTACGAAATATGGGTGTTATAAAAGCTCTAACTTACGTTGATTTTCTAGCAAATTCTTTAAGAATTACTTGCATTTTTGTCCTGAGATTTAAAACTTTTAATTTATCAAACTTATAGCCGATCGCTTTAAATCTGTACAGTTAAAATGAACGCGACGTTTTTTTCAATTGCATAGGAGTGGCAATTTAGTGGGTATGGCGGGTTACTTGAAAGATTGTGTGATTTTTATACGATACTTTCAAATATGATAAACGAAAACTCAAATAGAGTAAATCGAAGAGAATTCGTTACTAATATCATGTGTTTAGTGAAAACTTTTACTGTAAAAACTAAACATATTTAATGATGTCTTATTGGATGTACAAAAGTCGACATAATATGACAGCTATTGAAGCTGGCGACAATAATTTTTGCTAATCGTAGCCTAGCTGACTAGTGTGCGCGGAGCCTAAAATAAACCTAGTTTGACAGCTGTAAGACTCTTGTCGTCTCTTTCTTATCAGAAAGGTAAGAAAAGGGCAGTATTATTGTTAGAGCTGTCAAAGTTAGCATCGAGCAACACTTAGTAGAGTTGTGGCATTGTAGACATTTGAATGTTCTAAATAAAATGTCGTCTATCTATATCACGCTCTTATTGGCTAGCCGCTAATATAGTGTGCATGTGACGTAATCTGATTGGCTAACCGCTTGATGTATAAAATATCTTCCCACTTATGAAATCGGGCGGCGAAGCAATACAGCTCTACTAGATGTGATACTGGTTATATTATGTCTAGTGTACATCGAAATAAGCACCATTATCTTCATTACCATTTCATTTAAATCGTTGCTCATTTAAGAATAGAAGTGTAACATTGTCAGAATGCGAAGAATGATGGTTTGTCTAACAACATTGTTACAATCGACTATATTCCTCACTGGCACTTAATAATAATGTTTAGTTTAGAAACACCTCTGCTAGGAATTATATAGAGAGGATATAACAGGGTGTCCTAGCTGTAATATAATGAACAGTAGTTTTTTTTAATACATACGGTAGAAGAAAAACGATATTGAAAAATACGTCGCGTTCACAAATTGTTATTCTTGTCGAAGACAAGTCCGAGATACGTTAGTTAAGTCTTATTAAAGAATGCAAATAAAATTCGTATATTATAAATTATAAAATTTGTAGTCGGAGGGTTCGTAGAAATTAGCGTATTATTGGCGAAACTGAACGTCCGGACTATAATAAACTGTATCCGCTTGCGGATTTCAATTAACAATTCGATATTGGATAATACGAGTAAAGTCGATGAAGACGATTGCGTTGAGTGGAGAGAGACTTTGTTTTTGATTCCGTCTTTAAAGAACTAGCGGTTCTTGAGTCACTGATTTTAAGCACAGTTCATATTTTGTTGTTGTCACGAGAACCCTCTCACGCGGTGTCACTGCACTGGCTGTTGTTTCTTGTTAGCTTTTATAACGTTCATGCGCGTAGTTATAATGAAATGTTGATACCTCTATCATTAGTATGTTCGTGTTTTATGCAGCGGCGTTTATGTTCAGTTATGGCGGATGCAACTTGGCTGTTTTGGAATGGGTAGAGGGTACTAGGGAGAATGTGTGTAAATTGTTCACGTTTATCTGCATATGTTAATTACGCAGTAAATGGTTGGTGTGAAATTGACGTTTTTAATCGGAACAAAATAATTGATGTGTGATGTCGCAACTGCATTCAAAAGTAGAGCTGTTTGGGAAATAGATGGAGGAGTATCGGTTAAGTATTTGAGTATCGATGGAAGAGTATCGATTAGGCGTTGTAGCTGGTACAAATATCGGTACTTTTTACGCAGTACTAAGTTACTTAGCTTCCACAATACAATGTGATACAGTATTTGTTTCAAAATCTAGATTCGTACTCAATTAGTTCGAAACCATCTATGTTGTTAAGTTGGGATGGTCCAAAGCCAAGTTTAATAAGATAGCGGAAAAATATAACCAAGTTAATTAAAGCTTTTTCTTCATCTGAAACCTAAAAGCAACTGTAATTAGCGTCAAAGAGATGCCACAAAATTTGCCATAGACTGAATGGAACGCCGCAGCTAAACCGTGGTATTGTCAAATTATTAAAATGTATACTTATATCGGATGTTGATATCGGCCTTGCTAAATTACCAATGTGTATGATATCTTCAGAATTATATCAAATTGTTGAATTGTCGAAATTCCGCCAGAGAGTTTCGCTCTCGACGGATATTGTTGAGTGACGTGTCGCTAAATCCAAAAGTATTTTAGAACTGGAGCTATTTGAAAATGAAATATAATTACGAGATTTTCGAACAGTCTTCGCTTTACAAGTACCATACTGTAAACGCAATATTTTAAACTAGAAATCACAAAAGCGTTCTGTAATCGGTCATAACCAGAGTGCCTAGTGCGAGTTTTATCAGATTTGATTACTGAAACTAAAAAGCGCCATCTAGTATGGATGATAAGAAACATTTTAATTTATGTATAGTCAATTTTAAGAACAATTTTAATCTATGTATAGTCTTCCAGGATGAGACACATGTTTTTCGTTTCTTTACGTATATTTTAAACATTGCACGTCTTGTTTTATGCTGAAATAAAAATCTTTTATAATTTTCATACAAATGTACGTTTACTTTTACGAGATCGAGTAAGTAAATAAATTAGAATCTCGTACTTGGCACTCTGAAGCGGCGTTAAAACAAAACGGACGATAGTAGAATATACCATATCTTGTCTTTCACGTGTTTGAAATTGTGATGGTGTGGTATTGTAATGAACGAATTCTTTATTGAAAGATCAACGAGTGTGTTTTGTTCCGATTTCCTTCATAGACTGTTCTAAAATACTTCAGATTCACGGCACATCTAATAATCCAGTCAAAGTAGACTAAATTATGATTCCAGTTTGCATTAATTCCCAACAAGCTGGATTTTTGTGCAGGCCTTGGGGATGTGTCATTACAAATGACATGTCAAAAGTCCCCATCGATCCCGCTTGTGCGTTGTTTTTTATTCGAGGTCAAAGGTCACAAATTTGCGTTTTTAGCAATTTTCAGAAAAACGGTAAGTTTTATCATAAAAATACCATAGACAAAATTGTAGACCATAAAATTATCTATAAAAATTGTCAATACTTTTTTTCCTACGAGCCACCGTTTCTAAGATATAAGGGGGGGCATTTATAGATAATTTTATGATCTACAATTTTATCAAAGGTACACTTTTACAAGGTTTTCTGAAAATCGCGAAAAACGCTAATTTGTGACCTTTGACCTCGAATAAAAAACAACGCACAAGCGGTATCGATGGGGACTTTTGACATATCATTTGTAATGAGTAATGACGTATTCGAGGCCTGCACAAAAATCCAGCTTGTTGGGAATTAATGCAAACTGTAATGTCTATTGTCTGTTTGACTGGACTATAAAGTGAGAAAACAAATGTACTAGTTCTAAAATAATTTATAAAAATGTGTCGTTTTGCCAATATACCCAGCTCGCTTAGTTTCTGTCTAGAGTTAGTATTTGAAATAATATTACCATGTAAGATTTTGTTATTTATTAATCTATTTCGAATAAGACTTCTATTGTTACGAGTCTTTGTGATGTATTTTGTGAAAATAATAATTCTAGCCGATACAACAAGTTTATTTAAAGGTTTTGTACTTTGGGTATAGTTAATTGTAATGTAGTATACCAGCTTTTAACTTTCCTCTTACATTTTTATCTTTTGACTGAATAATAAATAGATGAGTCAGTATTTATATATACATATAAACTATGTATAGGCGACGCCGGGTCAGCCTTACCTTTTGAAAATATTCGTCAAAGTATAGAATTTGTGATAAATATGTATATTGTTTACTTTTAGATGTTAATTTTTATTTTTACTTTAGTTATGGGCTGATTTTGAAATGTCTCGAAGTACTTTGTTATTTTGAATTGTAATACCAATGGTTTACGTATCATAATTAGAGATGGATCATCGGATGCTTTTTCCTAACATTAATTTTTGGGTAATCTAATATGGAAGAGGCTTCGAATGTTTTGCTTTGTCAAAAATCAGTCAATTAAAGTTGGTAACCTTTTTTAATTTGAACAGAGCAACTGTCAATTGTTTCAAACGGGTAATACATCTCACGGGGGATTGTTTTCGATAAAAATGCTTTCCATAATAGCCGACATCGGAACTTAAGGTAAATGGGCATCCGAATATCCGATCTCTAATCAAAATGATTATGATTTAATATTCTTAGAAGGGATCCTCTAGTGGTTTTATCTTCCTACTCGCAGATTGTCCACTGTCAATATATTCCTGAACAATATCAGTCATCAAATGATGTTGGGTTTTTGGCGGGAACGTGAAAATGTGCTGTACCCTTAGTATGAGTTTTCATACCAAACTAGATATCGTATATCGAATAAATGTTGTATGAAAAACAGTACAGAGCCTCTAGTGGTTACCACGCTTCACTAAATTTAGACCAATCAGGGAGCCAGAATAAGTCTAAAACTATTTGAGATCTGTCAAAAGCGTTTACGATGAAAACTCACTGTTGTCTATCTTGTAATAATTATCATAGTTCAGTGTTCTTAAATATACATGAGTAGGTGCAAAAAACTGCAGTAGTGATAAATATTTCCATTTCGCGTTCTTTCCAAAAATTCAGGAAAGCTCCACGTGTTTTTGGGAACATGATTTAGACAATAACTTGATCATTTATTCTGAAACTAGAAAAACTACACTTGACACTGGCTAAATACACAAACGGTGTGGAGTCATAAATGAAACTGAAAAAATAAAGATATTGTCAATGTTGCCATTGTTTAGGTCGGTAATGTAATATTTAGTTGTATTGTTTCTAAATAGGTTTTATTCTTGTTATGGTGACGGCGTGAGCCCCCGATGTAAGGCGTGTATTTATTATTAGCTTCGCTAAATCTTAATCCATATTCGGCATAAGCAACACTGTTGAAATGTTAATTCTCTAGTCTACTACTCTTGTAAAGACAATGTGTATAAAAATTAATAAAACTTAATTTTTTAAAATTCGGTTATAAAGTTTCTGCAATGTGCGTTTTATTTCATCCTACTGATAAGAATTTCATCTTTTTATTTTATGATAAATGGTTAGCTATCTTATCTCGTGAGATGTTAAGTCACGATGTGATCGAAGATATAGCGCGCTTACCTACCTAGAATATACTTATTCACTCTCAACTTGAAGACTTCGAATTGTATTTTACCGGTAATACAGACTAAAACGTAGGGAATTCCATTCTTTGGCGGTTAGCAAGAGAAGATGAAGAAGCAAAATATCTCTTTGTGCGGTTAGAAGGAATATGAAAAGCGGTGACGCCTTTAAAAATCGTTGATCGTACTATAAAGTGGGGATGGTGGAATTAGATAAATGCATTTTCATGGTACACTCTCCGATATGTATTCGGATAGAATGCCGATACATCAAAGAGTACCTAATATAACGTACTGGCGATAGAATATCCCATCTAAGTTACACGAACTAACGCCGCAAGAGATTCAGTGCAGTATCTTCGAACCAGAGAGAATTTACTTTTATGCTATACAAAGTGACTCGCGAGGTCTTAGCTCACATAGCCACTAGTCCTGCGGAGCTGAGACGTGGACTCACGTGGACACTCATAGCTCCACTAGTCCACTTCTTTGAGTCGCTTAGTGAGCTAAGTAGAGTAGAGAGCTATGCTCGTTTCTCTGAGGGATCGGATCTAGAACGAAGGACCTAATTCTCGACAGAAAATTACAGTGGCAGTGAGTGGACGTATCTGCCGCAGAACTAATAACCGTTTGGGTAGACTGGTCCTAGAGTGGAGACCGCGAATATAGCGTAGGACGCCCTGTGACCAGGTGGAGCGATAACATACGCAAAACGTACGTTACCCCAGCAAAAAAGTATCTCCTACAGTGATATGAGGTGGGCAGTAACTGGAAAAGCGGAGCCGAAGTTTGGACTCAGTGGCGTCTTGGGAGGGGCCTATGTCCAATAGTGGACTGTTACTGGTTATTATGATGAATGGAAAAGTAATTGTCAGGTTGCATAAAAAATAATTGGCTATTTACACACATAGCTAAAATAGTGCTGTGGCAAGTAGGTACTCTATGGGTAATACCTGTCTACTGCATATAACCAACGCGACTGTGACTGATAGCGCTACAAAAGCTTTAATGATGGTAAGTACACTTGGAAGCATAGAAATGACACACCCCTTACAATTTCACTTTAACCTTAAGTATTTTTTTAATGAAATATTGGTTGCTAATATGCTAAAATAAAAGTGGAAATATAAGGGGTGTGCGATTTCTATGCTCCCATTTTATTTACAAATAAAACTTCCATTTGATAAAGATAATTTTTATTATAAACTCCACATGCCGAATCTTAAACCTAATCCATTCTAGTTTTGACGTGCTTCTCTGTGATTTTGTCCTTCTCGATGATATAGACGACAGCACCCCAACCGGAGATCGCGTCACGATCCGCTGCGTTTACTAAGGCCTGTAATACATTTTTTCTAACAGTTAAATCATACATAAAATAAATGTATATGACCAAATTGACAACTTAGGCATAGAAAAGATAATAATACTACGTATAGAACGGACACTCTGTTCCTCCCACCAATCCGGGGTTCCTCACCCCGCCACCGATTCTGATTTGTCGAGGCGCCAGTCTGAGCAAGGACGCTACACGCGTACGGCTACAGAACAATAGGTACTACTCTCGAGGAGAAGAACATCAACTTCATACATTTATGTTAAGACCAGTAGACACCGGAGGTTCAAATTTACGTAGGTTCTTATTATTTAGGTATATTATAAATACATATATACCTACCTACATATTCGTATTTTAGAATTTATTTTCATAAATGAAACAACGATATATACTCGTGCGTAAATAACATTTAGTTTGTAAAATAATTAAAAAAACTTTCACGGTAAAACATTTTTATAACACAGCAATTAGGAACTTGATGTACCTACGTAGTATTTATATTCTCTTTGCTTGATGTCGCTCTAACGTGCGAGCAAGATACAGAATAAAAAATAGTTACTGTGCAGTTTGTTCTGTTCAAGTCGACTGGACCTGCGGACGACGCGACGACGCAGCGACTGCACCGAGTGCGAGATAGTACCTACACTTGATAATGGCACACCCCGGACACTTGACTAAATCTCCATACAAACTAGCGTTTAACGACCGACACTGTGACACCGACACAGACTCTACACACATGTCGTTTTTCTATACGTGCATTTGTGTGCGTGATGTCTAAGGTTGTCGCTCGTAATCACCGTATCACAGATTATATAATAGTTACTTCGTACATACGTACTACGTACTGACCGTATGAATATTTTTTGTACACTTACTCAAAAAGCTTTTAACACTAAAAATATTAGTCGCTATTTCGTAAACCATCGTCTACAGAAACATTAAATCACAACACTTCAACTCAATTGCGAAGTAGGTAGGTCGTGTGTCTTGCTCGCACGTTAGAGCGACATCAAGTAAAGAGAATATAAATACTACGTACCTACATCAAGTTCCCAATTGCTGTGTTATAAAAATGTTTAAACGTGAAAGTTTTTTTAAATTATTTTACAAATTAAGCGTTATTTACGCACGAGTATATATATCGTTGTTTCGTTTATGAAAATGAATTCTAAAATACGAATATGTAGGTAGGTATACTAATATAAATAAGTGTTTATTATATACCTACGTAATAAGAACCTACGTAAATTTGAACCTCCAGTGTCTACTGGTCCCAACATAAATGTATGAAGTTGATGTTCTTCTCTCCGTGAGTGATAATTGTTCTATAGTCGTACGCGTGTGGCGTCCTTGCTCAGCGCAGCTCCTCGACAGCTCCAAGTCGGTGGCGGGGTGAGGAAGCCCGGAATTGGTAGGGGGAACAGAGTGTCCGTTCTATACGTAGTATTATTATCTTTTCTATGATAATGGGCTATTCTTGTGCTATTTACGGCTGCTATCATGCAGACGTGACAAAGATAGGAGTTTTTACAGATTCCCTAAGGATAAAACGAGGTAAGTAGGTAGTTCTTGGTAACGCGATGACGTACACTAAGTACCTATGTGCCTAGCTATCTATTGTCTACTTTAGTTATATGTATAGCTTTTTAAAATCAAGTAACTTGTCCCTACCAACTCTACACTATTCAAATAACGTAATCAAATATAAATTTAGAAGATTTTAGTTTGTGAAAACTTTCGCAACTGTTTCACTCGCACGCGTGTATACGGATTATCGTTCTTCGTTCGCAGCGAGACAAGTGTCTTTGTAACAGCGTATCGCGTAGAGTAAATTTAAATAATTTCATTTTCTATATACTCTTGAAACCATAGCGATTAGTTTTGCAAGTTTAAACCGACATTGAAAATTAAGTAGGTTCTATAACAAGTAAATATTATTTATGGCCAGACTTAGGGTCAGTTTCACCGGTTCCTGATAGCCAAATTAGGAACTTATCTGATAGAGTTTTTACAACTTGTGTGTGGCGTCATCTGTCATCTATCATCAACTATCTGAAACTGTATCAGGAACCGGTGAAACTGGGCCTTATTGTCAATTCACTCTTTTTAGCTTATGCAAAATATTGTTGATGTTTCCGTATAAAGCACGTAAATAGAACCACAAAATGCATTTTCATGATGTGGCCAAGAGATCATTTAATTTATTAATCTATGGGGCCTGAGACTTTCACAGCCCTTGAGAGTCAAGATTATTCTAGGCCTAGCATGTTCACTATCTTCGACCACATTATCGCTTACCACCAGGCGGGATAATGGTTGAATGCTGGCTGTAAGATTAAAAAAAACATTCATTCCCTATATTTTGAACATTTGTAATTTTTAACATGGGGCCTGAGACTCTTACAGCCCTTGGGAGTCAAGAGTACTCTAGGCCTAGGATATTCACCATCATTGACCACATTATCACTTACCACCAGGTGATACAATGGTCGAATGCTAGCTGTAAGATAAAAATTATAAATATTTTTGCTGAAGTGAATGTTTTTGCAACAAAAGCCACGTATGTAGCAAGTGTAGTGGAACTTTTTTTTTCTTTATAAAAATGGCTAATTGCGCTCAAGTAGGTTTAATATGGAATTTTTAGTATATGATCAATTTGCAATTTTTTTTTTTTTTTTAATAATATGTAGTGCAAATGTGCTATTTCAACAAACAGGTTGCACTATGTGGATAAAACTTAAACCATACCATCAGGTGAAGCTTGTCTGTCTTTGATTATCACATTATTTCGGAATACTGACATAGATCAAATCAAAAACCATTCAGGCTTCCAAACGTCTTCTCACTTAAGTTTTTACAATGTAATTGTCCATAATTAAAACAAGATTATTCTGCTTACCTGTGAAATAGTTTCAAATAGATCATCAGGCTTGAGGTTGGGCTCCCACAGAGCTTCACACATCCCGTACAACTGCTCGGAACAAGTTCCTGACACTACAAAGTCTTCAGGCTCGTTGGGGCAGCCAATCTGTTAGACAGTTTTGTTTAGGTAAGTTTTTTTGCTGAATTCTGTACGGCAAAATGATGTGACAATATTCTGCAAGTGGTAGGAGTATGTACTACTATATCAATATATATATACTACTAGCTGACCCGGCGAACTTCGTACCGCGAATATAAATAAACTGTCCAAGTGCGAGTCGGACCAGTACACGCAGGGTTCCGATTGAACATTATTTACCGGAAAACACGTTTCTTGTATGGGGACCCCCTTTATTATTTAATTTAATTTTGTTTTTATCGGTTTTTATACACAAATAGCGAATACCCATGTATGGAAGCGCCATAATGACAACCATCAAAATATGTCAATACACTGACAAAAATGTCTGAACGAACCAACAATGACAACCTAGGACAACCTTGATGGTTGGATATCAAAATATTAAAATTTTAATACCTACGCGATAATTTGAGTAGTGTTATTATATATTGGGGAGTTAGGGGAGAACGGAGCTGACCATCTATCCGACCCAAGCCATCCCCTCCTGCACGCGTTAGTGGTTCGTTAGAATAGCTAGCGGCGATAGCTCTAGGGTTATCGTGGTGCTCCCTGCTAGATAACTGAAGGGGCTCTGGCGACCGAGCAAATGGCGGGATATCCATTACCTGGCTGGGCAACCGGCTAGAAGAGGCGACAGTGACCTTGGGGTCTAAATAGCCCCTAAAAGATCTGGTGCAGAAGGCAACGGGAAACCACTGCACTATTTTCCCAAGAAAACTGTATAAGAATAAAATGTATGAGAATAAGATGCCAAATAGTTTGCGTAATACGTCATGCGATCCGACTAGCCCTCGGCGCCATAGCAATGATACCAGGTTGCATGGTGTGAAATATGCTACTGGAGAATGCGATAATAATGACCGCACACCGAGCGGAATAAATACTTTTGAGGAAACAACAACAGCCCCACCTAAACATCCACGTGTGGGAACTTGGAATGTTAGAGGCTTGCTGAAATGTGAAAATTACCGCACAATATCTCTCATGTCTCATGCCAGTAAAGTTTTACTCAGAATTATAAACAACCGGCTATCCACATTTGCTGACAGACAAATCCCGGGTGAGCAAGCTGGGTTTGTGGCAGGAAAAGGCACCCGAGAACAAATCTTGAACATCAGACTATTAATAGAAAAATCCAGAGAATTCAACATCCCTATGGTTCTGTGCTTTATTGACTATGCTAAAGCCTTTGACAGCGTACAATGGAGTAGCATGTTGGACATTTTGAGAGACATGGGTATCCCGCAACACCTTAGAATACTTATACAGAATCTGTACCTAGAAGGTAGCTGTTTCGTCAGACTAGAAGACCAACAGTCCAAAACCTTCTCGACCGAACGAGGCGTTAGACAGGGATGTATTCTCTCACCGAAAATTTTTAATTTGTATGGAGAATATATAATGAGAAAAGCGTTAGACGGTTGGGAAGGAGGCATATCTGTAGGCGGACGCAGAATTTGCAATCTGAGATATGCAGATGACACAACCATAATTGCATCTAGTGAAGAGGAGCTGGTAACCTTACTTCAAAAAATTGAAGCGGAAAGTGACAAACTTGGTCTGAAAATCAACATCGCAAAGACCAAAATAATGGTGATTGACCGAGGCATGAAATTGCAACCTTCACTAGCCCTTAAAGACTATGAAAGGGTTGATAAGTTTGTATACCTGGGCTCGCTTATATCGAAAGACGGAGGCTGCACTGACGAGTTAAGCCGTCGCATTGGTATGGCTAAAAGCGCAATGTCTAGTCTGGAGAAAATATGGATTAACAGGGGAATCCGGCGTGCCACTAAGAAACGGCTAGTGCGATCTCAAGTATTCTCCATTTTCTTGTATGCAGCTGAAACCTGGTGTCTAAAAAGCCGCGATGTCAGTAGAATAAACGCCTTTGAAATGTGGTGCTGGAGACGAATGTTGCGAATACCATGGACAGCCATTAGGACAAATGATTCTATTCTCCATGAGCTCAGTATCACAAAACGTCTTTCCTCTGTGTACCAAGAGCGTCAGTTAAGTTTCTTTGGTCACATAATGCGCTCTCAGAAACATGACCTAGAGAAACTGCTGATAGTGGGACAAATGCGGGGGAAACGACCTAGGGGTAGAATACCAACTAGATGGTCTGACAGTATCAAAGAGGCAACAGGAGAAACTCTTCAGAAAACAATTGAACTGGCTCAAATCAGGGAGAAATGGCAAAATATCATATCTACATATGGTCACGATCCTCATTAGTGAGGGAAAGACGCAGAAGATTATATATGACTCAAAACCCTTAATTTAATATGTGCTTCAAATTTCAAAGAGAGTGGAACAGAATCTACCCTACCGTACCGAAAGGACGAACGTCAAATGTTTGACAGGGAAGTAGGTAGAACAGTTTATATGGGAAAATTAAATTATTGTTTTTATTATCTTCCTCGCAATTTTTTCATATTTTCTCACCGTTTAAACCTTCCCTGAGCTACGACAAACATTTCAAAACCAAAATCAGCTAAATCGGCCCAGCCGTTCTCGAGCTTTAGCGAGACTAACAAACAGCAATTTATTTTTATATATAATATATCAATGTTCCGACTGACATGCTACCAAAAAATAGCTTACCACCATCAAGGAGAGAATCTGCCACCTTAACCTTATGGTGTTCTGGTACGTAGCCCTTGAGAGTCAGACATCATTGCTTACTACCAGGAAATAGTGGTCAACCTATCAGATATATATAAAAAAATATGTGCTACCCTTTGACAAGGAATCAATTGGCAATAGAGCTAGTGTTGCAACTAATCACCCATCAAACTTATTACAAATGCACACTGTTACTTGCTGCTCGACATAATTTTTCTTATTATTAGCTCATCTTACTTCTCGCTATTTCTCAGCAGTGGGACAAGTGCCTAGGGTTCAGGTTGACTAATGTAAGCAATGGCAATCTTACTTAAAAGATTAGTGCTACCTGTGGCAAGAGTGACTAAATATTATGAACATTAAAAGGCAATATGAAAAGAAATGATTGAAAGTGTGGGAAAAAGACCTCAATGCTATAAAGTTATGTATTGAGAGTAGATGTGTGCAACTCAGGAGTGATTAACTAAAAAGAGTTATATCTCCCTAAACCATAGACTAATTCAGTATATCTTACATTTCTCAACCATATCTTTAACTCTTTTATATCTTCAACGCAACAACTAATTTTGCGGAGTTAAGAGTAAGCGGTGAGTACGCGGGATGTAACCATATAACATACAATGCGTTAAAAAGAGAGTGTAATAGAGAAAGCGAGATGCGTATAACTCCCTATGCGTTAAAAAGAGAGAGTGTCATGGAGTTAGAGCAAGAGAGATGCATATAACTCGCTATGCATTAAAAAGAGAGTGTCACGGACTTGAAATGAATGTGATGGACTTGAATGTCTTGAATGTGATAGAAAGGGAGCGTAGCGTCACGAAGTTATTTGGGATATAGAGATATATAAGATCGTTTAAAAAACTAAAAAGAACCAACTTCAATGCCTCGCTATTAATTTTTAGTACCAATTTTGAGGTGTTTATCTCCATATCTGTGGAGATACTTACCAGACCTTGATAAAATTACCATGGTACCACACTTGGAATATCTCCTTTCCAACAAAAAAAGAATAATCGGTTCATAAACGACAAAGTTATCCGCGAACAAAAATAAAAAAAACATATATACGGTCGAATTGAGAAACCTCCTTTTTTTGAAGTCGGTTAAAAAGAGTTATATATATCTATTGTTCAAAAAGACACGTATCTATTTTTTCTCTTTAACGATATAGATTGCACATGGCTAAGTGAGAGGTCTAATTTTCTAATTTAAAGTGGTGGGCGATAGGTCCACTTGAAGTTGTGTAATTTCCTTAGCTACTAACCAAGCAAACTCAGCTTTTTTATGAAGCAAAGGTAGGCCTGGAGTGTGGCATAAGGCTCCCGGTGAAAGATAGGTACTAATAGATGGTATTAATGATGTCAAAGTAGAGAGCAGCCTATCTGTGGCTAGAAATGAATTAATGTGGGCTGATAATTTTAGAGAGCTTACCAGATCCATATTGCACACGTAGGGCTTGTTGTCATAGGGGTCCAGACCAGCAATGACGGGTTCAATGAAGTACGGTCCAAAGCGCTTCTCATACAGTAAGTTAGAGAGCATTGCCGAGAATGTCTTCGGCCTCATTATTCTGTTCTCTTTCAATTCATACAGGTTCATTCTGAAATTAAAATGTGAAAGATTAACAGGACATCTTCTTTGCTGGTTAAAACAGTGTATCTTTTTGTTGCTGGTCCATGGAATTCTTTTTGATTTATTGTTTCTCATTTGTACTTTCAGAATAAATCTTGTCCCAGAATAACAACTGGCTCTCATCTCTCAGACACTATGATTTGTTATTTGTATGAGTAAATTTATCTTTGTGCAGGCAAGACAATAAATGTTTTTACCATAGTTTTGCTGTACAAATTTACTATCTTATATTCTGTGTTGGCAATACTGTCAACATCACTTTGGTGAGTTAATGAAGTTTGATTATCACTCTTATGCTGTGTTCATAGAATATTTGTTATTATTCGTCGGCGTTATTACACGCCAAAACAATAGATTTTGATAAAACTGGGTTGAAGACCTACATGCTAGGAAGAGGCATAGAAACCAGTTTACTTATTTCAAACTGAAAGGGAAAAGTTTAAGTAAAAAAATGCAAAACGAACCTGAATTTTAGTCTCTGGAATACTGTCTGTGTGTCGGTAGCAAGGCCCGGCAAGCCGACGTACAGGGTGGGACCCATCTGGTATACCTTGGGAAAGTTGGTGGAAACAGTCTGTGCCTGGATACCGAACCGCTTGTCCGTAGCTATAGCCACGCAGTCCTGACCCTTCATCGCCAACACGGCTCCTCCATTGTACGCTAAAATTGACTGCAAACAACATATTGGTATCAAGTTATTGTGGAAAAATATAGCTCTTCCCAGTTTTTAAGAGCGACTGTTTACAATACTGATTAAGCAGGGTGTCTGGATATGTAATAGTATATTTCTATTTATTTTTACCCAAGTTTTGCAGATTTACAAGTGAAAATTTGCAGTGTAATGTTCGTGACGCTATTCTAACCAAACAAGTTTTAAAACAACAAGAAGGTAGTGTTGCATCCATTTCTAATCATAAGAGTACGTAATTACATACCATTTTTCTCGTTTGCTGCGGTTTTCAGTTAAAACTTGTTGTAAATTCAATAAAATTTCATGCAAATCGGATGAATCGGAAGCCGAAAGAAAACTGACAATTCATTCAAGCCACAGATTATATGTATGTGTATTGTGTATATTCAATTCAAGCCACAGACAGACTACTATATGAGTCAGAGAATTCAAGCTTGCGACGTGCGTCAAACCCTATTCACGGTACTTTTGCATCGTGCATCGTGCATGTCCTTGGCGGGACGTACAGCAAAATGGATCGTGATTCGTGAATAAGGCCTATCACAGAACATGTTCTGTGATATTCAAGCCACAGACAACAGATACAGTTCAGGCGTGGATGAAGTATTAAGTGGATGTGGCTTATAAATAACAGTAATAATATAAGAAGGATAAAACTATACAAACACTAGTATGAGAGAGCGAGATGAACAACAATTTTTTATCATTTACCTGCGTATGCGATTTTACAAACTGGCTCCAGCACTGGAACCAAGTTCTAGTGCACCCATTGGCTCTCACCCACTGTCATGTATAACCCGACCAAATTACGTTGTTCATTTTATCTTATAGCTGGTATATGTATCAAGGGTTCATCGTTTTAGTCAAGTTATATCTCTATAGCTATTTCATTCGCATACGCTAATGTTCTCTCTACATATATATACTTTCTCTATGCTTGATTGACTGACAGTTCAGCGGAGCCACAGATAGAATAGACATACAGGCGGACAGACGGACAAGACAGTGATCGTACAAGGGTTTCTTTTATGGTTCCGTAGCCAAATGACAAAAAACGGATCCCTTATAAATTCGTCACGTCTGTCTGTCTGTCTGTCCGTCCGTATGTCACAGCCACTTTATTTTACACAGTTGAAACTTAGTAGGTATTCTTTAAACCACTTTATCATTTTTATACAAAAAAATAAATAAAAATAAATATATATATATATATATATATTTATAATATTTATATTTTATATTTTTATAATAAAAAAGAATAGGTTACCTATTTAAACCTATACAAACGAATTGAGGCCTCTTTTTTTGGAATTCGGTCGAAAATAATTCTGTAGAATAAATATTTATTGAAAAATAAAATAAACATTCATATATTTAGAAGCTTTTTCGCGTACATATCTAACCGGGAGGTCATGTTGAATCCCCAGCGATCTTTTACTTGCCGGCATAAATTTAAGTCTACTTCGACAATTAGAAGACCGTCCTTATTTCTGGAAAGACCAGGAGTTCTGCATCCATCAGGAGCGGTTACATAACTGGATCCGTAGTAGCTTCTTGAAACATTAGTTCCGTCCTCTTTTCTAAATTCTTCAGAACCAACTCTGTTGATACTGCATGTGAAGAAGCTATTCGCGATAGCTGCGTTCCGTGCTTCGATGCCCCAAAACGATTCACCGAATTTCGATATTGTCGCTGCGGGATTAAAGACTATCTCAGCCCCATTCAAGCCAAACATCATCCAGTTCAAGGCATGATGACGTCCATAACAAATGTTCACAGCAAATTTTCCAAACTTGGTCTCGAACACCGGATGTCCAGTGTTACCAGGCGAATAATATGAAGTCTCACTGAAACTGCCAACATTTGGCAGATGATTTTTGCGGTGTTTTCCAAGATACTGTCCCTTTTCGTCGATCACTACCGCAGTGTTCCACCAAATGTTACCTTCTTTCTCTAGAATCGGAGAGATAATCACCATATTGTATTTCTTGGCTAAGTTGCTCAAGAATTGTGTGCTCGGACCGTCAGTGGCCGACTCCGCGAAGTCCGACCATTTTTCTGTTTCCCTCGTGCATAAAAAGAAGGGCATCGGCCATGTTTCCTGCAGGCAGAGAATTTGAACTCCCTCCGATGCTGCGGTGTCGATGATCCGTCCGACCTTATCGAATATGGCTTCCCGTTGTTCCCTGATAGGTTTATCAGTGTGTAGAACAATAGAGTGTTGAACTAGGCCCAGCTTCACTATCCTCGGTTTCCTGACTTCCTTTGCAGCGTTGAATGCGAACGCTGCAACTTCGAGGTTATTGTTTTCACTCGAGGTCACAGTGGTTTCCTTTATATTAATGAGGTTATGATCTTCGCGTCCGTAGTAGATTTTATTGAACAGTTTCTTTTGTTCCTCGTTCAAACTATCTTTTATTATATCATCGATGTCTCTCGAAGTATCCATTTTAATCAGAGGTTTAATTAAATACAGCGTAGATTTCTAACGAAGCACGAGTCTAAATAAAGTCAATGTTATGTAATGTAACCAGTTTGAGTTGTAAATAAGCGTGCTATGTTTACGTATCGGGTGATTAAAATGCCGGCTGGCTTTATCTGTTGACTGACACTTTTGTGCCATTACCATTCGCTGGGACTCGATCGTTTGCTAATTACTAGGCGTTAAGAACGGGTACTTGCAAAAATAAATATTTTATATATCATCATGAAACATTATTATTATTATTCTTTAATATATCCATGATTTACTTACATTTAAATTGAAAATAAAAACAGACTTTTTGCTTTGTGTCCGCTCTTAAGTGTTGACAAATATTACCTACCTATGTTTAATGTAACCTATAGAACAAAGTATGAATGATATTTTTTTTTTTTTTTTTTTTTTTATACGTTATAGGCTAGCGTTTGACCACTATCTCACCTGTTGGTAAGTGATGATGCGGTCGAAGATGGTAAGCACGCTAGGCCTAGAATGGGAACTGGCTCTCAAGGATAGCTGCCGGAACACATTAGATGTTTCGTGACAGATTTTTCTAACTTGAGGGTGGTAGCTGGCCAGGCGGACACCAGATAGTGTCCTACCACCATGCGGGGGTTGTTGGTTTTTTAACGATGTTTTTCCTTCACCGGAGGGCCACTGTGAAGAGCGCACATAAATTTTTCGATGGAAAAATCCATTGGTGCACGGCGGTTTGAACTCGGTACCTCTGGCATCAAAGGCAAGCGTTCTCCCGATTGCGCCAGCGGGCCCTCGTAATATAAGTATATAATATATATATATATATATATATATAAGTAGGTACGTATAAATTTAAGGGACAGAAATTAACCTATTAAAGGTACTACTATGAAACATCATAGTGGTGCTCAAAAATTACCTTATAAAGTGCCACAGTATATTTAATAGGTAGACGTCATTGCACACGTGCAAGCGTCATTATTGTTCTTAATAACAGTACCTTATCTGATGCAAAAGTTTTCATCAAGATATTTTTAGTCAGAACTGTATATTTATTTATTAGTATCAAATTGTTACTTATTTCCTAGACCGCAAGTACCGCAACGTCGCTTGTCATTAGCCCTTCTAGACAAAATGCAATTTCTGTTATCACCTATAATTATATATATATTATATTTATTTCCACAAAAATTACTCTCATTATCAATGTCATTCTATACATTTAGAAATTGCGCTTGGCGTGAACGCTAACAAGAATTTGGCTTTATCTAGGCTGGCATCCCATAGACAAAATTCCATTCCTGTTAGCCCCCTAGCAACTGATGATAAGGGACTGTAGGTGTCAAAAACTTACATCCATAATGAAAATAAATCGGCTTCCAAAGCAGTCTATTCATGTGTCTATTAACAGATATCTATAAAGGTACGGTACGTACACACCGCAGCGTCCTGCGTGCGCGATCTAGGCGGCGATCAGATAGCGCAGTAGTATTTGTATCGACTGGTTCACACCAAACGCGATCAGAAAACAATTGAAAAGTACTGAGATCGTGACCGCAGATCGCAGGACGCCGCGGTGTGGCCATACCTTTAATAAGAACCATTGAAAATAATCCAGAAACCTCTAACCGCACGCCGCTGTAATTCTAATATCTAGGAAAGGTCTATTCGGTAGCATTTAGGTATTGGGTTTCTAATATCGTCTGGTTTCTTACTATTCTATCTTTTCTATGTTTGATTATTTATAGACAGATACATCCTATTCCTATCTCCAAAAGTGAATGTAGGTACGTTGTTTTTAACTGAAATTAGTATCTTGGTATTGTTTTTATTAACTTCTTATTAATAGCACATAAGCTAGCGTTTTACTAAGTACTATCTTATCTTGGTAAGTGACGATCGATATGGTAGATCGAATGCTAGGCCTAGAATGGGATGGGCACTGGCTCTCAAGGACAGCGATCGGAACTCGAAACACATTAGATGTTTGGTAACCATCGATATATATAAATAACCGGCCAAGTGCGTGTCGGGCCACGCGCAGTGTCCCTACACTGCTTTTTTCCGTAGTAGCCCGTTATTCAATGCAAGTCTTTACCCGTTATAAACAAGCACTAGGTACTTCGCCTTTGTCACTTTAAAGGATTTATTCTAAGGATTTTGTATTTGGTACAAAATTATCCAACATCCAAGTTCAACGACTATTACTGCTAAACTGATAAAGTTATCTTAACCGCTATAATTTTCCTTTAAAGTTCATGAAATACACTATTATCACGAATTTTTCCAGTTTTGGCAAGCCAGCAGTTTAGCTTTTAGAGGGGGCGGGACGCCCTACTGGAACAAAAATTTGCACTTTAAAGTCCAATTTTTCGTAAATGGAGCATTCAATCGAAAAATGGTCTTAGCAACCTTTAAGCCATTTTAAAATACCTATTCAACGATACCCCACAAGATGGGGTAGACGACGAAAAAAAATGCATCCCCACTTCTTATGTAGGGGAGCTACCCTAAAAAAAAAAACTTCCAAAATTTTATTTCGCCACTTTGTCGACGTAATTTATATACATACCCCTACAAAATTACAGCTTTTTAGTATTAACGGTCTCTTAGCAAAACCTCGGACAGACAGACAGACAGACATGACGAAACTATAAGGGTTCCTTGTTAGGACTACGGAACCCTAAAAAGGGTGATAAGGGACTCCGCTCCTTAACGTGGACTGTTTGAATTAGGTTCGCGAACCTAATTTCACCTTAGTACGTAGTATTATTATCTTTTCTATGACCTTAGTCACAATCGAACTGGTGTTTGTATAGCACGTATAGAATTACATGTGCAATTATCGCAGATCCATTTAAATAATAAGCAACAATGCCTTCCTATGTTCTTCATGCAAATCAAGCTCAACATTAGAAACTCAAAAAATTTCCAACTTGAGGGTGGTAGATATCTAGGTGGACACTAAACAGTAATTTACCACCAATCAGGGAGTAACGAATTAAAAAAAAAATATTTTTAGAGGCCAGCGTTTGACCACTATTTCGCGTGGCGGTAAGCGATGATGTGGTCGAAGATGGTGAACACGCTAGGCCTAGAATACTCTGACTCTCAAATCTCTTGTTTTAGTGTGTAATTAATTTTTGATTTTCCATGACATGATGAAGTCCATGACAATTCTTTGTCCTATATCGACTACGATTAAAAACGGTTCCCTATTGTTTCGCATAACATTTTTTGTCATAACATACTTAAGCATAATGTTGTTTCTCCTACATTAATTTGGCATAAAGTAATTAGGCATATTTTTCTTGACATAATTACTGTTGGCATAAGCATTTGTGGCATAATACTCTAAAGAATAATATTATAAACGCATAACTATAATTCAGCATATTTTTTTTGTCATATTATTATAGCATAATTATTCAATAGTACTTTTTAAAATGTTTGTTTCTTCACGACTAATCTAGCTTGTAGACCGATTTTGTTTAAATATTACTCTGGTATACCTAATATAATGGAATAGGGCATATAATATTTTTTAACGCGGATGAAGTTACGAGCCTTAGCTTATATATTTACGAAAAAATATCATAAAATTAATAAATAAATTATTGGATGTGTTAAGCACCTAACCAAATTACGAACATAATCATGAGCTGATATCTAATCAAATGCAGAACCAAAACCGTGAGATAGATGCAATTCGAAATAAGGTAAGTTATGTTAATATAATGTTTGCGCTAAGTTAAATAACTTTTAGTTCTAAAATAAAAATAATCGTAGCGTAGGGGTGGCCCAAGGGCCACCCCCGCCGAACTTGAACCTACTGTCACAGTCTAGTACCAAAATGCTGTTGGTATTAATAACTTTATATTACTTTATTTAATAAATTTAATTTGGTTACGGACTTGAAGTTCACATATCAATAAATATTGATTTAAAAACTTGAAACCACGAACTTTTTATTGAGGCAAACAAATCTCTACTTAACATTACACGTAGTCTTACTTTAATTCTGACTTTGGAAGTGTTAAAATATTTTTTATGTACTCTTATAATATAGCCGTTCCTTTAGGAATTAATAAATATGTAATTAAGTAAACTTTATTTTAATTGGAATAATTCATCATAAAATATGTGTACACATTCAATTATGACTTCATTTATTATATCTAATACTATTAGGACAATAAAAAATATGCCCTATAACTTTATGCGAATGAAAATTAGACCGAAACAATATAGCCTAAATGAAAGTTATGCTGGTTTATAGAATATGCCAAAATAAATTATGCTATTTAAAATTATGCGTAAGCCGTTATGCCTAAGTAAATTAGTAATAAAAAATTATGCGAAACAAACAATTTATTAAAAACATTAAATTCGGCGGGACAGGGAATTCAGAATTAGATGAGGTGCAGGACAACTAAGTTTAGTCTAATCTACAAAACACAAGTTCCTTCAATTATCTTAAGACATATACCTACATCCCAAGAACTAATATCTTGTGATTTGATGCCCACTATGGCCCGCTAGTTGCTCCATAGCTATTTATACAGATACTCCATCTTGAGCATCCATGTCTCGCTAACATGATTAGCAGGACCTAAAGAAATTTAAATTTTAACACACATGTTCACATTGCTAGAGGCGAGTTTTCCAACGTCGTGTGTCCAAAGTATGTAGACAAAAGTATATGTACATCTTATGTAAATTCTGCGACGAAGGTACATATTATATACACTCATAAAAACTTGTTATGTTGCTAAGGTACATAAGTCTGCAGTTTAACATGTCTGTTTGAATGGTCAACGTATTTGAACGTACCTATAGTTTGTGAAGGAATTTAGTCTAGCGTAGAGATATGTAGCTTTACCAATAATAATTTTTATAAAGTCTCATAAATATAATGTATTTATATTTAATTGTGCTAGCTATTTTATTGTCATTCACTATGTTTGAAATAAATAAATTGAAAATTGGAATTGAAATATAAATGTTTTATTTACCTTGCCATAAGCAGGATATCCATTTTTAGTTGAAATGTATTGTATAGTATGAATGTTTAGTAAATACTATGTCATCATCGGAGAGCAATGTGTCATAGTTATGTAAACATTGTTATATAATTTCGCTATGCCTATAAGTATATAAGTACTTCCTAGTTACTATTTTTATCGTAGATTTATCCTTTAAAATGATATGCCAAACGCCCAGACTTCTAACCTACAGTCATAGAAAAGATAATGATACTATGTAGGTACTACAGTTATAAACATCGAACATTAAGTACTTGCCTATTATCTGATTGAACCCTATCTATATCTTCAACCCGTTCGTCCTACTCATTACGTGTATTCATGTATTTTGTTAAATAATTAAATACCAATTGTTTACCCTTGCATTCAATTGCACGCAGTAATAATTTTATTAAAGTTTACATTGTATCGAACATTCACACCAAATTATCTATGAATTTGTTCAAAACAAAAATCAATTAAAGCTGTCTCTAACCGGTCACGTAAGCGAAAATATTGATAAGTCAAATATTTTTCTCCCGACAAATACAATAATCGCGGGTCGAAGGCCGCACACTGATAAAAACACAAACCTCCACTAATGCATCGGCCATGCAGCGGGTATTTAAGAGCAGCCGGCCGACCTACGGATCATAGTCGCTCACGGCTACCCTTTCAACACACACGCATCAAACATGGACAACGAAACCCAGAGCCTTGAAGCCATCATCAACAACAACCTCAGCGGGCGAGACCTCGAGGAATTCAACAGGATCTACTATGGAAGAAGGGACAACCATGAAGTCTCCATTAAGGAGACGTCGCTTACCGCAGCCAAAGAAGCTAATTTCGAAATCGCAGCTTACGCCTTCCCTGCAAAGAAAGAGCAGACCAGACCACCCAGGCTCGTGAAGGTAGGCATCGTCCAACACTCCATAGCCGCGCCCACCGACCGCCCCATCAACGAGCAGAAGAAAGCCATCTTTGACAAAGTGAAGAAGATCATCGACGTTGCTGGCCAGGAGGGAGTCAACATTCTTTGCTTCCAAGAGCTGTGGAATATGCCCTTCGCTTTCTGCACGAGAGAGAAACAGCCCTGGTGTGAGTTCGCCGAGTCCGCTGAAGAGGGTGAAACTACACGGTTCTTGAAGGAACTGGCGGCTAAATACGCTATGGTGATCGTATCTTCCATCCTTGAGCGGGACGAGAAGCACGCGGAGATTCTGTGGAACACCGCAGTGGTCATCAGCGACTCGGGGAACGTCATCGGCAAACAGAGGAAGAACCACATCCCCAGGGTCGGTGACTTCAACGAGTCCAACTACTACATGGAAGGCAACACCGGTCACCCGGTGTTCGCGACCAGGTACGGTAAGATCGCCGTGAACATTTGCTTCGGCCGTCACCACGTGTTGAACTGGATGATGTTCGGCCAGAACGGAGCAGAGATCGTGTTCAACCCGTCGGCTACGATCGCGGCGGACGCCGGCAGCGAGTACATGTGGAACATCGAAGCGAGGAACGCCGCCATCACCAACTGCTACTTCACGGCTGCTATTAACAGAGTCGGGTACGAGGAGTTCCCGAACGAGTTCACCTCCGCTGACGGCAAACCTGCGCACAAGGACCTGGGGCTGTTTTACGGGTCGAGCTACTTCTGCGGTCCCGATGGAGTGAGATGCCCAGGACTGTCTCGCAACAAGGACGGTCTGCTGATCGCAGTGATGGACTTAAACCAGAACAGACAGATCAAGGACCGCCGGTGCTACTACATGACCCAGCGTCTCGATATGTACGTGAACAGCCTCAGCAGGGTGCTGGAGCTGGACTTCAAGCCTCAGATTGTTCACGAGAACGAAAAGTAAAAAGGATCCTGGATATACCTGCAGATAAAAATGAGAAATGTCGACTGTTCTAGAGCATCAAAGCGCTTCGTAGTATTACCATTCCTAATGTACTCTTATGTACGTACCTCTATAATGTAATAGCGAACCCTCACACCGCTGAGCTTTCCGCTTTATTTTTTAAATAAAATTAAGCTTCTGAACCAATAAACGCATCAAAAAGTTAATAAACGATCTTTATTTCAATAATCTAGAAATCTACCATTATTTTAATTATAATAATAATGTAAAATGCCCTATCTAAGGTTGTTTCAACTTTGACTAGGAAGAACACCATCTATTTAGATTCATCACCTATATAGTATAGAGTTACCTATACAGTTGATTGCTATCGCTGTACAATTTTGCAAGCCAGATTTTGGCGAAATATAATGCCGAACATCATTATATTATCGTCATCGATTTGTACCATATATGTATCATACAAAATAAAATATTTCATTTCATTACTTAACTAACGTAATATTACTGTTACTTATGGATCGATTAGTCGATCGGTAGATTGAACCTACATTATATTTATTTAAAATGTCATTATTTAAGTAATAGTAATTAAAGATATGTACATGTACACGAAATAAATTAACTTAAGACTATATATACAATATAAACCACTCCTAAAATAGTATCATAATACTATATAAAATCTACAAATAAAAAACTGAATTAGGGCTGTCCACAGATAGGGTCAAAAAGCTGGCGACATTACCTTTTTGAATGGCAAGACTAATTAACCTACATTTGTAGTATAATTCGAGTAGGTAAGTACAATATTTTATTCAACGACATAGGCAAAAGTTCAATACAATTTCATTCTTATGGATTTTAAATAAGTAGTTTGTTTGTATGCTATTGGGTGTTTCATGCAATATACGTTAGGTACATAGTGAAACTTTGATACATTTTTTTGTATCGTATGCGACATAAGAATCAAGAATCAAAGAATCAAAGCATTTATTCAGTATGTAGGCATTATACGCTCATATACAAGTCAAATCATAAATCATAAAATAAATAATAATCAATTATCAAGTAAGCATAGCAAAAGCAGAATGTAACGCTTTGAATGTAAAAAAAACAAAAGTAATGAACCATTCAGCTGTCATCTAATCGTTGACGTCAGACTATTAAAAAAATATTGAAGTAGGGATATAGGCATATATTAATTAGATAGTGATCAATATAACATATTAAAACAACCGTTACACTTGTAGAATATTAATGTCCCAATAGTTTCAACCTTAAAGTGGATGACGTTATTAGTGTAATTTCAAAATATGCCGAAGCTCACGATCGTAGACTTCATCACCATGTGAACGTCGAGGCTATCCAGCTAGGCTATTCTGTAAGTTATCTTGACAGCGGAATCCGCGGTGAGTTTTGAATTTCGTACTACGAAATTCAACCGTATTACGAACGTGATACGATTTAATTTCGTAGTACGAAATTCGAATCTCACCACGGATTCCGCTGTCGTGATAGCTTACAGAATAGCCTAGCAGCTTCTCGACAACACGGACATAGTGAGAAGACTGAAAAGGATAAAACCTTTTGAGTTAGTGTAGTGAAGTGACATTAAATTAGTGAACACTGCTTTCAAAGAACACATTACAATAGTGTCTTCGCCTTAATAGAGACAATAAGAAAAGTGCCAATGGACACATTTTTAGTTTAACAATAACTAGCAGTTTAGGTCAAATGTAAATTACTTATTAGTCTAAAGACTAGATTGTAATATTATTGATATGCCATTATATTGGAATATCATTTTTAAAGAAATAAAAAATAGTTTCAACGTCATGTATTTTTTATAAGTTGTGTACTAATCGAAGTACCTAATTACTATTCATCCTAAGTTGATAACCACAGCGCCTGCGTCTCGTATAGTCTGAGTGGTCAGCCTGTTGTCAGGGTATGTAGACCGCTTGCCTGATATTTTTTTTAATATTAAGATATAACCGTGAGGAATATAGCCTACTTATAGGCAAAATTGCTCAAAAAAAAAAAAAAGGCCTAGGTTTTATAATAAAAAAAATCGCAACATTTCGGGCACAAACTAGAAATCATGAAATTACACAATTTTCTCGCAAACTATAGATTTTCGCGGAACATATAAGTGCATTTAAATTATATATAATAAGTAAAACAATTACATAATCACAGATAATTATGTATTTACAATTATTTATCAAAAATGAAGATGCTAAAGCTAATAGATAGCTTGATCATAAACTATCGACTATTATACTCACTACTAATTGTTGTCGTCTGTCTCGACCTAGGGTCTTATCAAAGTAATACATACAAAAATGTGGTCTAACCTAGACCACTGGGTGGTCGTCGCGATCTTGCTGCGTAAACGCCCGAGGAAGTACATCGGACATGCACGAAACCTAGGTCGAGCAGAGGTTGAGACCGTCGATAGCAAACAGTAAGAATAATAGTCGGTACTTTATAATAATAATTAAAACTTACGAGAAATATAATTCTAAAAAAGTTAATATCTTGTTGCGAAAGTGGTAGATATATTTATCTCGTTATTTCTAACGAAATAACAATGATAATACATGGTAAACAAGTTCTTTTATCGCAGTATCCGCTGACCACCCACGGTTGTTTTTATCGACGTCTTATCTCACAAATGAACCCATAAAACCATTAATGAAATCTCACTCCTAATTAGATCTTTAAGCAATAAAATTTATCTATACACACAAGTACTTAGGTACTGCAAAATATAATAACATGAAATAGCAACCATAGTTAAAGATTAAGCTACTTCTTTCACTATGAAAATAATAATGGAGGAACCCGTTTTCTTTTTATTTTTGTTATGGCTTAGCACGATTAGTATTTTTTTTATTTCATTAAGGCTAGCGTTTGACCAATATCTCACCTGTTGGTAAGTGATGATGCGGTCGAGGATGGTAGCACGCTAGGTTTAGAATGGGAACTGGCTCACTAGGATAGCTGCCGGAACACATTAGATGCTTGGCGAAAGATTTTCTAACTTGACGGTGGTAGCTGGCCAGGCGGAAGCTATAATAGTTGGTATTTTTTGCCAGTGTCAATATTTAAGTTATTGTAGATCACAGAAATATCAATAATTATTATAAATATTTCTGTGTTGTAGATCCAAGGTTCTTATGTTCTTGTAAATACCACAAGGAGTGACGATTTGCAAAGCGGTGGGCAGTGGCAAGATATTACTTAATTCAACATTTAAAACCACTGACCTATCTATAATCTATTATTATTATTAACGATTGTATCTACATTTGACGAACATAAGTGTACTGTAGTACCTATATGAAATAAATGAATATGAATCTGTTCATTGAGACCTAACTCCACATTTCTGAGTGTAAGTTGTTAAGAAGTTGAGTATTTTGCAGATTCCAGGAAGTCCCAACATCAAGTCAATGCTACCATGTTCTTACAATATCGTTAAAGTTAGAAAATATCGAATTTTGAATTGATCAGACCTATAAAAGTTGGTCATAGCGTCATCTACTAGAAAAAAGTTTATAGTCCTAAAACGGCTGAATAGATTTCCACGAATCAACGCTCAAAACACTCTCGATTAGGACATATCAAGCAACAAAAACTAAATTAAAATTAAGCTATGACGCCTCAGATAGACACACACAAACACAGATACACACGTCAAACTTATAACACCTTCTCACCTAATCACCTTCTTTTTGCATTGGGGGAAGACTGAGTCTGAAAGACAGTCTTCTCGTGACCACGGTCAATGTAAATAGATCGAAACGTCGAGGTAATTAAAATTATGTTTTTAGCGCGATAAATCCCGCATTACAATATAATTATGTATTCTCTTTGCTTAGAGGTTACGTAGTAACTATTATATTATCTGTGCTAAAGGTGACACGTAGACTATACATATTCATAGGTAAGTATTTGTATCGTGAGTCTATGTACTCAGCCAGCGGCGCCTATTTAAATTAATGCAACATAATTGGTATGCAATACAGATATCTAGGTAATCATAGATCCATTACAAATTATAATTGGTTATTGGTACCTATCTTTGAGTATACAGCTTATTTATCTGAGGTACTATACATAGACGTGAATAGACCTCTAGCTAGAAAATTATAAATAAATATAATTTCATCGTCGACCGCATCGTAACTTAGCATCAAGTCACAGATTATATAATAGTTACTACGTAAAAAGCTTGCCTATCTGGAAATTTCATTAATTAATTTGCTTGTTATTTTTAACAATTACACATCAAGTAAAATTTATGAATAAAAATTTAAATATAGGTAAGTATTTATATTTTATTGATCAATCTATTACTTGACAATATATCTATGTTACAAGACAAAGACTATGCGAATTATTGTTGTTTTTAATACCGTACAATTTAAAAGAAAAATGTAGGTATTGTTATTACTTAATGAATTGTGTGAATGTCGAGCCAATTGTTTTAATGAAATGCAATTTGTTATTACTTACGTAATTTTTAATAATTAATAATAATAATAAATTTAAATTGGTAATTTTTTTCTTTGTTTTTTTGGAATTCAGAGCATTCAGACATTAATCGAAGGCGTAAAAACCTTTAAATATGTTTTTTTTTTATGCTGAGTGATGATCAAGATCAAGGTCAAGATGTAGCACGCTTGCATAGAAGATAATATGCAACAGCTTCTATAAACGCTGGGGTTACAAAGCTATTTATTATTCCCGTTATTTGTTATTACTTCAGGAATGAATGAATTTTGATGAACATTTTGAGTTTTGATTGATTTTTATTTTGAACTTTTTGATTTTGATGAACTTAATGAATGAATTTTGAATAATTACTTAATGTCCAGCCAATTGTTTTAATGAAATGCAATTTGTTATTATTTACGTTTAAGGTAGTTTTTTTCTTCGTCAAATATATACCTAATGGTTTGACAATAGTTTTAAAGATACTTTTCTTCTGTTTAGGTCTAGCATTAAAAGTATTTATTTAACTCTAACATGGTATAGGAAGGTTATGCTCCGAATTCTATTTTTTTGAAATTCAGAGCATTCAAACGTTAATCGAAGGCGTAAAAACCTTTAAGTATGTTTTTTTTATGCTGAGTGATGATCAAGATCAAGGTCAAGATGTAGCACGCTTGCTTAGAAGATAATATGCAACAGCTTCTATAACGCTGGGGTTACAAAGTTTATTATTATTCCCGTGTTTAATAACAATTCCTTGGCCATCTAGATGCAACATAAATTGACCAACATACGTAGGTAGGTACCACAGAGCGCATCTTGCAACCTAAGTGTCCTAAGTGCACAGACTTGAGCGCAAAGCCACAAGAACTTGAAAGCTCCGGACACTTTCAACATTATAATGCCTCTGTAATTTTCGCACTCGCCCAGAGATGTCGCTAATGTGTCGCTCTCTGCGATTGTCGCACCATCTAGTCGTTGGAACTGCAAACTTTGATGTGCATCTAGAAAATCGTAAAGCTGGTTCAGTAGGGTTGGGTTTACTATGTTTTTCGAAACAGTTATATTGGTGGAGCCACTACTTTCTAGAGCACTTGTGAAGTTGCAGCCCGTGACATCCATTATCATAATGATGTCTTTGCTTTAGGGTTGCCTCCAAAATGTTTTGAATATTTTAAGCTACTCTCGATTAAAAGTTCACGGGAGAGCTCATAAAAACGCGGTAAAAAGTTTATATTATCTAGTTTTGAAAGAGTTAATGTCGTTGACAAAACGTTACAAATAGTTATTTTAATCCGTTATCTTTTATTTTTTTATCTTTATTTTAACTCTCGACACAAAAATATGGTATCTGTCTATTTGTGATATGTGTGTCTGTCTGTGACGTCGTAACGTCGAACCGAGTTTGATGTTCTTAGCTTTGTTTTAAGGAAATCCGTTCAGCCGTTTGAAGATTATGAGCTTTTTTTTAGTTGATGAGGCATGAAAAGAGCAACTTTCATAGATTTGATATTCGGAAAAATAGTTCACCAATGAAACAAAAAAAAAGAATCAAAATCTGTTCATCCGTTTGGGATCAACGGTGCTACAGAAATAGATACACACGTCAAACTTATAACACCTCCTCTTTTCGTGTCAAGGGTTAAAACTATCCTCAGTGTTTGTGCTAGGATAAATTACATAGTCATGGAGCAGCCCTAATATTCCATAACTGGGTTTCGCGCGGTGTCATAGCGCGCCGGAAGTCAATGCTGTACTCTCGACATCTCACACGAATGTACCTAAAGTGCGTTTGCAACTACCCACATTTTTATGTAGTGTGACGTTTGCACACTCATTTAGAAGCGTATATATATCTGCAGCAGATGGAAGTTTCGTTCGAGGGCATACTCTTGTCCATATGTGGTCGATTTCTGGTAGGTATAATAGCCAAATATGGAATCAGCTGACGTGCTTGCCAAATAACATGGCCGTTGAATAGCAATATACAGTGCGACATAAAAGAGTTGACAATAAATGAGGGCACCACTATTGCTTTTGTATCTTGTATGTAGCAACACAATTAGTTAGAAACAAACGATTTTGATACATGCATTATTTTTGCAAATATAAGATTTGCAAGACATGATTTTTTATTTAAATGGAAACCTATAAGTATCTATATAAATATTATATGTATATCATTTCTATACAAATTCTTCTTTATTTATTTATATGCTTATTTCTTACTTGCATTATTCAATGAGTGAAAACAAGTATCAAAATTCAGTAGTCGCGCAATAAATACTATTTTTTTGGTGTTGCCTGTAAGAGTGACTAGTTAGTTCTTTAATAATGAATTTCTACTCTTTTATGTTGCACTGTAATGTTCGTTATTTATTATCTTTTAGCTCCGAATAGCAGAAACGTCTACTAGAACTGGCTAACTTTTCATTCATATATCTGCAACAACTCTCTTAGCTCCATACGAATAAATAGAGCTACGATCACAATCATATGTAATTTAAGGCTTTCGGATTTGGATGTATGTATCCTATCGGATACAAATAATTAAAATACTACTATAATGAAACCAGGCATGGTTAAGTCTGGTCGAATTCTTTTACAACATTTTATTTTGTCATCATAGCATATTTAAAACGTGGTCATTAACTGCGCTCGTTATTAAATTTTTGTCCCATGGCCTCCCTCCTGTTATCTTTCTTATTTTTCATTTACGGACACCGGTTTACATTATTTTTATTCTTGCTTATAATAATTGAACTCTACATTTCGCCTTAAGGCAATTTTATATGACAAAAAAAAGTAGAAAAACCTTCTGTCACGAAGTAATATATATTATGAGGAAAATATTTTATACTGGCAAAAATTAAGGAAGTCTAACAATCATATTCTTATAAAATACAGAAAAACACTTCTTTGTTTCTTACTAAGTTCTCACTTATTACTTCTAAGTTACTTGGAATCAAATAAAAAAAAACAGTCCTTATCCTGGCTATAGCTGGCCTAGCCTAAGATAAGATATAGATATAGACGATAAGATTATTTTTTTAATGTTCATTTTTTTATTTTCGTCACTAAATTTTTATGTATTTACTACGGATATAACAATCCATAGTATAATAGTTAAGTATCAAGATTAATAGACTGAGGTGTCAGCCTGACGATCGAGAGGTCGTGAGTTCGATCCCCATATATTGCACTATTGACGTGAACCCACTCCAGATACAAGCATATTTAGCTCAGTTAAAGGCGTTAACAAGAATACTAATAATATGCAACCCACATTGTTAGTAAGCATTTTTTTTTCTAAAAAAAGATATAAGACTAAAAAGAAAGATATTATAGTAGATATTATCTACATTAGTGCTACGACGGCGACTACGAGCACAGATTATATAATAGTTACTAGAGTTTCGTAGACGGTGAATATTTTCACGTAGCTGTGCGTAGAGCGTGAAATAAAGTGTATCGAAATGCTAAAAAGGGGTGCGCGTCTTGAGGCTCCGAATAGGTAATAAAAAGTCATAAGTTTTTTTATTGGTTCGAATTCACAGTGTTGGTAGTTGGTACTTTATGTAGAAACATATTTTAGAGTAGGTATATGTATCTACTAGAAGTCCCCCGCGGCTACGCCCGCGTTAAAAACTCCTTTTATTTACTTAAAACTTTTCTTTTGTAAAAACGATTCTATCATTAAAGACATCAAATAAAAATTAGCCAAATTGGTTCACCTGTTTTCATGTTATCGCGTGACTAAGACAAATCAGGATTCATATTTTTAAAACCCGAAAACCCAATAAAGCGCAATCCGAAACTATATTGATTTTCAGACTTTTTTACCCCAGTTCACTCTTTAGGGTGGCATTTTGAAAAAGTCTGAAACTCGTATTTACTTATTTATTTACAGAAGTACTTGTGTGAAATGTCGAATAAAATGACTATCCAAAATTTGAGCCCCCGCTTCATCCCTTGAAGAGTGAATTTTGAAAAATCCTTTCTCAGCGGATACCTACGTCAAAATTTCTATCTGGATGCAAAATATCAGCGCAATCCGAAACAATATTGATTTCAGACATTGTTACTCCACTTAACCCTTTTAGGAATAGAATTTCAAAAAGCCTGAAACACGTATTTACTCATTTATTTACTAAACTACTTGTGTGAAGTTTCGAATATAAGAGACAATCAATTCTTGTTTCTCCATACAAACTTTGAACCCTCGCTTCATCCTCTTCAGGGATGAATTTTGGAAAACCTTTCTCAGAGGGAACTAACGTCGTAATTAATAACTATCTGCATGCCAAATTTCAGCGCAATCCGAAACAATATTGATTTTTACACTTTATTACCCCATTTCACCCTCTTAGGGGTGGAATTACAAAAAAACCTGAAACACGTCTTTACTTATTTTTTTACTGAAGCACTTATGTGAAGTTTCGGATAGAAAAGACGATCTAATCTTGTTTCTCCATACAAACTTTCAACCCCCGTTTTATCCCCTTCGAGGGTTAATTTTGGGAAATCCTTTCAAAGAGGGATCTAACGTCGTAATAACTATCTGCATGCCAAATTTCAGCGCAATCTGAAACAATATTGATTTTACACTTTATTACCCCATTTCACCCTCTTAGGGGTGGAATTTCAAAAAAACCTGAAACACGTGTTTACTTATTTTTTTACTGAAGCACTTGTGTGAAGTTTCGGATAGAAAAGCCTATCTAATCTTGTTTCTCCATATAAACTTTGAACCCCCGTTTCATCCCCTTAGAGGGTTAATTTTGGAAAATCCTTTCTTAGAGGGAATTAACGTCGTAATAACTATCTGCATGCCAAATTTCAGCGTAATCCGAAACAATATTGATTTTACACTTTATTACCCCATTTCACCCTCTTAAGGGTGGAATTTCAAAAAAACCTGATACACGTGTTTACTTATTTTTTTACTGAAGCACTTGTGTGGAGTTTCGGGTAGAAAAGACTATCTAATCTTGTTTCTCCATACAAACTTTGAACCCCCGTTTCATCCCTTTCGAGGGTCAATTTTGGAAAATCCTTTCTCAGAGGGAACTAACGTCGTAATAACTATCTGCATGCCAAATTTCAGCGCAATCCGAAACAATATTGATTTTCACACTTTATTACCCAATTTCACCCTCTTAGGGGTGGAATTAAAAAAAACCTGAAACACGTGTTTACTTATTTTTTTACTGAAGCACTTGTGTGGAGTTTCAGATAGAAAAGACTATCTAATCTTGTTTCTCCATACAAACTTTGAACCCCCGTTTCATCCCCTTCGAGGGTTAATTTTGGAAAATCCTTTCTCAGTGGGAACTAACGTCGTAATAACTATCTGCATGCCAAATTTCAGCGCAATCCGAAACAATATTGATTTTCACACTTTATTACCCAATTTCACCCTCTTAGGGGTGGAATTAAAAAAAACCTGAAACACGTGTTTACTTATTTTTTTACTAAAGCACTTGTGTGGAGTTTCAGATAGAAAAGACTATCTAATCTTGTTTCTCCATACAAACTTTGAACCCCCGTTTCATCCCCTTCGAGGGTTAATTTTGGAAAATCCTTTCTCAGTGGGAACAAACGTCGTAATAACTATTTGCATGCCAAATTTCAGCGCAATCCGAAACGAACGAAAGCACTTGTGTGGAGTTTCAGATAGAAAAGACGATCTAATCTTGTTTCTCCATACAAACTTTGAACCCCCATTTCATCCCCTTAAGGGGTGAATTTTGGAAAATCCTTTCTTAGTACACCCTTACGTACTAAGACAAATATACCCTCCAAATTTCAAGTCTCTACGACCAGCGGTTTAGGCTGTGCGTTGTCTGTCAGTGAGTCAGTGAGTCAGTGAGTCAGTCAGTATGTCAGGACAAAGATTCTTATAGTATTAGATAGATGTCGGTACTAAAACATTATGGATTGGTACAATAAAAATAACGTATAGACAAATTGAGAACCTCCTCTTTTTTTGAAGTCATCCAATTCGAACAACCTTAAACTCTGCTATCAGCACAAAATTAGCATTTTATTAAAGAACATACATTTAACGTATTAATTACTGTCCATCTATCCTATGATAGCAATGGTAGAGCTACGCATTATGTATGGTGTAAGTAATTATTACACCCATGCAATATATTTGCTATTAGATGAAATAGTGATAGACTTTTAAATCATGATGATAACAATAACTATGTAGGTACATGCTAATTGCAGGATAAAAATATATGAAGTTGAAGTAGATGATAACGTCATCATCATCATCGTCAGCCGGTGTCAGTCCGCTGCAAGATGCGCCACTGAGCCCGATCTTAGTCGGCTCTTCTTTTCCAGTCACTGCTTTGCGTATGTCGTCGATCCACCTACTACGTCCTACGCTACGTTTGATGAAAACGTCACTGTTCTAAATTCTAAAGTTCCACAAAAAGGATTTCCCTTTATTCCACTCACAGGTTTCTATTCCTAGTTCCAAATAATGTTACCATTGCATAAAACTAAAAAGTACCGCCCGGAATCCAATATTCTAAATTCAATTTTGACGTACGCACCTGCGTTCCTTTATATTCCGTCTTCCGTCATATTTTTTCTAAATTCCCGCCACGTTTGACAAGTGTCGTTACGTTCAGAAACGTATTTTCGCGCGGATCGCGACAATAGTTCGGAGGATGATTTCATCGACACATGCTCCGTTTCATTTCCGCTGCACTCTGTTAGCAGTGCGAGGTTTTTGAACAGATCCATTGTATAAAAAAGTTTCACTATTACACGAACTTGATTTGACCAAGAACAGCGCGTGTGTAGAGACATCTATTGGCAAACACATTTTAATATTGAAAGAGACCATGAAGTCTAAAGTACCCACCCTATCAGACATATGTCAGATATATGACAAATCTGGACGCTTTTTGTCTTGCACAATAGCTGCATTGTGAGAACTAGATTATGTATTATTTTGGCATCGTCTATGAGTTAACTGACTATGGATATTTAACGTAAAGGTGCTTACACTACGTCTTAAGTCGAATTGTAAAAAAATCTTAACAACTAGTAACCCGATGCAATAAAATCGCAAATGTCGCCTTCCAGTCCAGTAATTGAATAGGCAATGGGGTTATTTTTGGTTCTGTCGCTGTTTTCATTAAATTAAATTAACTTGACAGCACTAAAATTCTAGGCGTCTCTAATTTACAAGAAAGTGTTGACGAGGATAGCAAGATTTTTAGTGATGTGAAATTGAGTTTAGTTAAGTTAGAGCAACAACACAAAAGAATCAGCATCAATACTAAATGTATAGCTGTACTGTTTACGACCATATCTACCGAATATTTATCAACTTGATTTAACTCCACAGTTTTCTCTGTCCACTCCATCCGAGGCAAATTGAAAAGCACACTCGAAAACCCCTTTAGTGTCATGTGAAGCCAGTACAATAGCAACGTACGTGCGGTTACGATTTTATCGTTTTAAAAATGTCATCGCGTGAGTTTTCCTTATGTAGGTACCTACCTAAATCATTATCTCTTTTCTATAGGCTCTACAGCTAACTGTATCTTTATTGTAATTTGGCGTTGAATAGCTAAACTGTTATATAAAGGAAAATTATAACAGTATTTTTTAAATTCGGTAAGTATTTGCAATGCTGCAAACTATAGAACAATGAGAGAGACTTTTTTGCAATTAGTAAGTAAGCTTTTGCGCATATATTTTGGACTAAATAATTTACTGTAAGAAATATAGCGGCATTATTTTATGTTTTATTGGCTCGGTCAATTCATCGCAGGAAAATTTCTGACCCCTATTATCTTTTCTATGCTCCTACCTACATTATTATGTGTGACATATTTGTACTAGAACATTGCAAACAAAGCATAGAATGACCGATAAGAATATGACTGCATGTGGAATGTCTACTCATTTATTATCAAATAAATTGTTACCACTTAGGTATTCCACAAAGGTAAATAATTTCAAGAAGTATTCAAAATCTTTCACTTATTACAATAGATTTCATAGGACAGGATTGCAGGGGTTGCTTTTAGCGATAAGTGTACCTATTGTCCTATGTTGCTGTTTTATACATCTATTTAGTCTCGGACCCACTTGATCCATAAAATCTTGACCCTAAAACCTAAACGTCCAACCTCTAACTCGCCCCCAAGAAATTACACGGACCGCGGGTATGTGCGTACAGTCGTACAATCAAGAATGCTGTATTGTATTTTGTATTATTGTACGAGTATAATGTTTATTTAATGTGTTCCCGGGTAAAATGACCACAGAACTAGTAGCTACTATGCAATGGTGACAATATAAACGCATCTCTGGCAAGTGTCGACTCTCCCTCTTGACCTGCAGCCGCGATCCATCATAAGTTATTGAATTACTGGCAACACCCGCCGCGACCCATCCAATAATTGCTGCTATAATTATTACCGCACTTGAGCAACAATCTGAAAAGTTGTCCAACGACTTTTTGTGTTGAAAATTTGTTGTGTTGAAAGGAGTTCTTAATTCGTCGGTATATTTTTTTTATGAATCTTCACCTAATTAGTCAAAGACGGCTGGACCGATTTAGGAAATTCTTTTTTTGTTCGGAAGGGTATACTTTCGAAGTGGTTCCATTTAAATTTCATCAAGACATGTTTGCTATCTCCAGAGATATGGAGATAAACTACTAAAAATTGGTACTGAAAATGATTAGCGTGGCATTTTGAAGTCAGTTCTTATAAATTTTAAACGGTCTTAAATTATTTTACTCATAAAATGAATAATTAGGTTTTTTTGTTTTCCTTTTTATACGTGATAAGAAACACGTTTGAACACTATCGACGATGTAGCACGCTTGCCTAGAAGATTGACTCACTTCTACTCTCGTCCTCTCTTGTTCTCTCGTGATTCGAAACACGGAATCTGGCAGGGAGTTACATTCCTTCGCTGTGCGTGTGATGAATGTGGATGCAAAGCGCTTTGGGGACCGGATGGAGAATTCACTATATGTATCGAACTACTGTAAGTTTTTGCTATATGCTACTACTACTGTTTACTATTTATCGAAATACTTCAGTATTAATTTTAAATGTAAATTGCTCTTGATTGTATTTTCTAACGTTCATCTAACTATTCGTTTAACGTCCATCTAAAGTTGTGTGGGCTCTACTCAGGAGTGTCAGTGAGCTTAGCCCACAGCTCGTCCGACATGCTGCAGATTTGTTTAGACTTGCAGCTTTTTAACCAAACGTCAGCGATTTAAGTTTTGGGGCACAATGTACTGTTTCTGACGCGGTCTGATAGTCTTACACCTAGTAATTATAGTACGCTGCATTGCATGCTAGCATAGGTAGGTATTATGATAAAAAACATAACTGTTACAAACGTAAAAATAACTCATGAAACTATGGTGCTTTAAATTTTTTACGTTACTTAATTCTAACATGTCACACAAAGAAGAAAAGGCAACACATGATCGAAATCTTGTAATTCTGTGATGGTTATGTGACTGCGGAACTAAATAATATTTTTGTATTCCGAATGTTATAGATGCTGGCAACACAAAGTTGTTCACCCTCGCGGGTGCAATACGTCATCAGAACGGGGGTCGACGGTGGACAGTTTAAATTCCGAATGTCTCGAGTTCCATTTACGAAATTACTTGTCACATGACAAATTAAGTTTGAAAGATTTTATGTTTGACACTGGCCGAAAACAAAAAAAAAGCACACGTGTCATTAGGTGCCGAGATGCATCTCGTACAATTTAGAAGCAAAGAAAACTATGAGTATAACTTTGAGTATTCAGCCAGATAATAATAACTTTTACTTTACCCTACTGCGCGACCCAAGGAAGGGTTATGTGATGTATGCCTGTTTGTTCCTTCAATGCGCTCTAGAGAGCAAACGCGTAGGCTAATTTACATGACTCTTACGTCAATCGATGTATCTTGAGACAATCACTAAAACATGATTATGATCGAAATTCGATACGTCGACAACCAGACGCCATGTATTCTGTATTCTGCCTATACCTACCCCAAACAGACAGAAAAAGGACTTTTATATAACTACACTCACTTCGTTGTCCGCCTGTCTGTTTCTATAGTTGAACACATAGAACGATCACCATAATCAAGTTTTTATTTATAAATGTCGTCCAATCCAATCCGAATAGCTCAGCATGTGACGATGTAATCCAAGACATAGCACGCTCACCTAGCAGATATTTGATTTCTTGCGACTACGAGCCAGTTTCATTATGGTTAAAATATTATCAGCTAGATAAAAATACTAAGCGACGGGTTCACTGTTCCTCATAAAGTTTCAGATAATTATCTGACACACAACGCCGTAAAACAAGCTGTCAAAAATGTCTGCCAAATAAGTTCCTTATTAGGGTTATTAGACCGGTGAAACTAGCCCGTATCGTCAATAGTATTCTCAAGTAGATACAGTAAGTAGGAATTCTGTGGTCTGAGCCATGAAATTAGGCACCCAATTGCCCTAAACAAACATGCAAATACGAAAAATGTCGCCGTCATAAAAACAAATGGACATTTTTTATATAGTTTGCGCCCTTTTGTTGCCATCGCCATATCAGAAAGGTCGCGCCCCGGGCAAATGTCGCGCCCTTTGCCCTGCCCCATAGGAACCATTACTCAACAATATTCAACATTATATATCAATAATAAGGCTTTATTTGTGTACTTATTGCATACTATTTTGTAGTGGAAGGACTTCAGCTAGTCCACCTGGGGCGGTACCACCACTTTGCCAATTAATATTCAGCCGTGAAATAGGAATGTTTTTCGGGTGAAATGGCAAGGTTTCCAGTGAAATTACAGGACATGTGAGACTCAACACCTTAATGTCTCAAGGTAACAGGCCTGTGTGCCTTGCATGTCACTGCGCTGTTGCAGTGACATGCAAAATTCTGGCAGTTCAGAATGTTGCATGCTGCTGTATCTGTAATAGGTAGACGTCATCGCTTACCATCAGGCGAGCGTCGTGTTTGTCTTGTTACCTTTTACCATAAAAAAGAAACTAGCTGCGCCCCGCGGCTTTGCCCGCGTTTAATCCTGGTTTAAAACCTTCCTCTTGAATCACTCTATCTATTGATGAAAACCGCATTAAAACCATGTCAATCAATCATAACATGAGGTACAGACGGAGGAAGTAAGGGAAGAAGCGACTTTGTTCTATACTATGTAATAATAATCAAGATAGTTTAAAAACTTAAACAACCGACGTCCATACCCCGCGACTAAATTTCAGCAGGGCTAGCATGGCAAGGGGACTATTTTGTCTGTCCACCTATCAGTGTTTTGTTTGGTGAAGAAGGCAAATTATAAGTAAAGTTTTTCGACAATTATAAACGCCCGTCTACTTTTAATCAATTCTTTTTTTAAACCTTTTAATACGAAATAAAATCAAAACTCGGGGTTAAACTTCACCAAGCGTTTAAATTGTTGTGTTGATATCCTGTCAGTGGCGAAAATAGGGAAATAATTTTGTCTTTCCCCCGGGGATAAGGCCATGCTAGCCCTGCAGTAGCAAGTTTGAGACGTTTATCGTCATACCTCTAGAGATTCTTATCAGATCTCGATAAAAATACAATGGGACCACCTCAAAAATGTACCCTACCGATTAAAAAAGAATCATTCAAATCGGTTCACAATTGACGGAGTAATCGCGTAACATACACACAAAAAAAACATACAGACGAATTGAGAATCTCCTTCTTTTTGGAAGTCACTTGAATATTAATAAAAATTAATTTTTTTTACGGAGACTGTCAAGCTCTTGACCACTATACTATCTGTATCGTTGATGCGTTCTAAGTTCAAATAGTGATTGTTTTAAAATGGAAGACGGACTTAATTTAATGTCACCATTTTTAATGTGTATGTTGATCGAGATAAATGTTTTCCCACTTAAAAAATTGTCAAAATTTTGAAAAAAGTAGAAATCTGTTGGGCCAAGGTCCGGTGAGTAAGGTGGGTGACGCAGAGCTTCCAACTGTAACTCTTGTAGCTTTGCGATGGTCTGTCGTGAAGTGTGAGCTCGCGCGTTGTCGTGGAGAAGCAATGGGGAAGACCGATTGACCAGTATTGGTTGTTGATTAAAACGATTGAACCAATAATGGACCGTGTTTATGCAAGCAGTGTTAGGCCCGTATACGTCGTTAATGTTTCGTATTGTTTGCGCAGCGGTATTTCCACGTAGGAACTCATAGGTATTCGAAAATTGTACGAATTTTCACTTTATTCATGGCGCCAAAAACTAAGCGCCACAATTTCACAAAAACCAAAAACTATCTAAAAACAAATGCCTGAATTTGAAATTAAACTAACACGGCTTTCAAATAAAATTTATTTGAATTTCGAATCGCACGCCAATCCACAGATAATTAAATGTGAAATTGCTGGTTATAAAATATCCAAATGACATAGGTAAAGACCTAATATTAGTATAGTAGTATATTTGTGTTATTCAAATCTTGGAAGTTAAATTAGAACCACTTCCTGACGTTCGATTGGACTTAAACTAGGTATACTTGCATATCTTCGGTGAAAATACAATAAAACGGTACCATCGAGCTGATCTGATGATGGAGCCGGGCTGAAAGGACTGGAACCATTCCTATTTTTAGGCCTAGCGTGCTTACCATCTTCGACCGCATCGTCACTTAACAACAGGTGAGATAGTGGTCAAACGCTAGCCTATAAGATATAAAAAAAACTCCGTAATGGCAAATAGAAGGACAGTCGCATGTGGGCTAGGCTCGTTATCATTAGTACATATTAATACACATGATTGCATCTTTACTAAAAGCTTGTGTGTGAAACATTTTGTAACTTTTGATTTATTTCATTCTACAAAGATATCCAACCTGATAATCACCGCCGAACCCGATAATTTGATACATAAACACAGAAATGAGTACAATTTAAATAAAAATATTTTACTCAATTTTTTTCAGAGCAACTCACTTCAAATACTTTGCTTTTAAATTTTTGTAGGGTCCAAAGCGTCGCCGGATCAATTTATTAGTACCTAGTAGAACCTTTTATTTCATTATAAATGTTATCTACCCTCTTGTTAAAAACCACTCGTCTTTTAATAAGGCGGTAACAAACCTTGAATTGTCTTCATAAATCGCGATATTATTGCGACCACCATCGTTTTGTTCCATTAACTTAGAATTTGTATCATAAATCCGAACCAATATATCTTGAACCCTGCTTAACTTACAAATCTTTATAATGAAGATTCTTGAATGCTGTATCAAAGGTCTTGCTCTGTTGGTGAACCTGATGATTAGCTAAGAACATTGCTTCTTTAAAGACAAGTAAAAATAGTTCTTAACGTGTTAGTCTTTAAGGTGAAAAATGATTGTAAAATTTAGCAGATATTTCGCGTCACGGCTCATGAAAAATAACCCTTTCTTCGTTGTACAAGACGATTAAAGGCACCTGTGACAAATATAAGAATGGAATTGCTAGGCTTCTTGGGATTTGAACGAGTTTGAAATAAATAAATTAGATTTAGCATTTGTTCACATATCAAAAGTGTTCGGTTGGGAGTTGGGATGGATAATTTTAGATGCGGAGTAGAGTATCAGCGTAATAAAATAAGTCAAATTATATATTACGTTTTTGATCTATGATGCTCATTGTATGCATTTTCGTTGCAACAGGTGAGATTGTGGTCAAACGCTAGCCAATATATGATATAAAAAAAACAAATAAAGCTAATTTATGATTAACTTTGCTATGAAAGTTTAAAATTGTTTAACATTGTGATAATATTGATGAAGTCCCATAATAAAGTAGATATGCTAAATCCCGTATTAAAAATAATCTTTTATGAGGTCTAACAGTGCAAGCAAACGTACAGGATCATTCAAACCAATGTGAAGACAACTATGTATCTTATATCTATCATCACATACATATGTATGTTATATATACCAGTATAATGTACCAATGTCAAAATATTCTTGAGAGAACTGACCACACTGGGCATGTAGCATGCTACGACGTCTACGAATGCTACGGGTAGGGCAGTCTACGAATATTTTCGCATTATCCCTCCAAGAAGCGTATCCCTATTTAATTTAACCTTTTGTGCCTAAGTATATGTACTTGAGAATCCTTATCATGTGAATCCTTTTCCATCTCGCGTTTTTTACCGTGACGACAATCTTCTGTGTAATGTTAAAGAATATTAACTTATTATAATAATAACTTATTAAATATAATATATTTAACGTTATTTCCACGCCGACATAGGGGCATGTATGATAAGTTACTCTTTTTGCACCCTAAGATTGTCTGATAGAGATCGCTTTAAGCGATAAGATTGCCAGTTGTTACACTGATTATTGTCATATATTTTTATAGTTACATTTTGTCAGGTGTTCAAAAAAGAGTTTATCTATCTTTCTATCTTCACTTGGCTCCTACTAATAAACAAATCTATTCGTATCTTGACTCACTGAACAGCAGAAGTAGTTCTACCATTCTGTGATTTCCGTGGACGAACTTCCTTTTGATTAGTACTCTCACCTGAAATACCATTCAAAAGAGCCACAATGTCTTCACGCTCCACAACACAGAAAATATAAAATAATGCAATCCTTGAAAAACAACTGTTACCAGTGGCGTTATCCGATGTCGCACAAAGGGGTAAGGGGATGCGAACAAATCGACCAGTCGACTGTAAATATCTGGCAGCTCGACTTGTAAAAATACACAACATAGGGGAAGAAGTTGGCAGAAGTACTGTAAAGTATCTAATTTTTATAGTTAATAATTAAGAGTTTAAAAACTAAAACAACCGACTTCAATGCCCCGCGAGTCAATTTCAGTAGCAAGTTTGAGACGTTTATCATCATATCTCTGGAGATACTTATCAGATCTCAATGAAATTACAATGGGACCACCTCGAAAACGTACCCTACCGATTACAAACAGAATCATTGGAATCGGTTCAGAATTAACGGAGTAATCGCGTAACATACACAAAAAAAAAGAAAAAAAAAACATAGAGACGAATTGAGAACCTCCTTCTATTTGGAAGTCGGTTGAAAAGTAAATTAGTTAGCGGCCGTATTCATAAAGATTTGACGGACGCATAGCGGTGGATTTGACACATGTAATGTCAAAAATGTATTGCTTTGAATGACACTATGCGTACGTGAGCACTGTTAGGCATAATACTTAGTGTTGATTGTGAATACGGGGGTAATAGAATAGAATATATTTATTGTGAAAAATGTGTACAAAAGGTAAGACACACGAGTATATATAAAACTTTCTTTAGGTGCCCATTACACGATAGGTTTTGCGGTCAGTTTTCTGACAGTCACGGATAGCCGTGACTGTCAGCTAACTAGACTAACGATAACCTATCGTCTAATGGGGTCAATAACCGATATTTAGATATTATGATTGTGTGCGTCGGCAACCATCAGTCATGAATAATGGTTTCGAATGACGGATAACCTATCGTGTAATGGACGCGTTGCTGTCACACCTCTTAACTTAAAAGTAAATTAAAAGGAAATATTTCATCAGGCGGTTTTATTGCTTAAAGCGATCTCTTCCAGGCAACCTTTGGATGAAGAGGACTAACAAAACATATATGAGACGGAGGTATATTACGCAGCAAGCATTGGAGTTGAAAAAATTACGGGCCTCTTATTAGTACAAAACACTAAAGATTTTTTATTAATTCTAAGTATAGGAAAGGGTGATATCTACTGTGTCATACTTATTCAAACAGTATTTAATTTAACGTCTCTTTAGACTTCAGAGTGTTTATAGATTTAAGATCGGGACTTTAATGTGACTTAAGCGAAGTCGATGTAGCTAGCGATCGACATATGTTTCGGCCTCATCCGGAGGCCATCTTCAGGATCTCGAGTGCGGGGCACTCGCCGACGCGTCCAGCCTCGCATCTGGTCATATGTCGATCGCTATATCAACATCGCGTAAGTCACGTTAAAGTCCCGGTCTTAAATCTATAAGACTGCAGACTGATTTAGTAAGCTTTCGAGAATTATCCCAAGTTAAGTTTATCCTATACTAGTTTGTCTTTTCGTTAGAACAATAATGTCTACAAGTCTACATGTTTGGGCGGAAGTCTCGGTGTGCCAGTAAAACTCGCACTTGGCCGTCTTTTCTATCACGAAGTTGCGAAGAATAGTATAGAAAATACATTGAGTAGATTTAAAAATATTGACTATACATAAGTCAATATTTCTAGTCAATCGACTATAAATCTACTCAATCAATAGCCAGCAGTTCAAGAAATGGTTCTTCTTACCTAAACAGAAAATGTAAATAACTAAGAAATTGTTACCCAAATAAACCCGTCAATAGCGTTAAGTAAAAGGACCATTTCATGAAGAGTGACAGACGAAGGAACAAAAATAAACTGAATAAAAACTCACTTCCGACACGTAACGGCGTTCTTGACTCACTCCGGACGATTTCGTCAAGCTTTCGTTGGGGAAAAATCATGGAAATGTCAACTGGGAACAACGTGCAATATGTCTTGATACTTGAAATTGTTGTAAAACGTGTACTGATGCGGTAGTAGTGCTATTGGATAGTGCTCAATATTATTTTATTATTTATGAACTTCCTGAAGTTTCTGATGTTAATTACCGTTGAATGTATGAATTGATGATATGATAATGTATTTAATTTGTAATAAAAGACTGACGTTCATAAGTGAACAGTGTATTAAAATGAAATAAATGAATGAATATAAATACGACTACATTAATGTCCCTTTACTATAAATCACGAATAATTGAAAGGTTTCAGGCGGACTCACACATAGCTAAATAAACTAATCGTTACTGTTTACACAGAGATAAATATGAAATTTAATAGACTTTCGCATACTACTCTCTCTGGCTCAGTATGACTGAAATAATAGTTTATAGTAGAGCCCTGGAGTATACTACTTACATTATAAGATAGCTAATTTGTCTTAAAAGATTAACAGCGCTTCTAGTGTTGTTAATGAGCATCGACGACGACGCGGCGACGGTGACAGCTTAAAATCTATCTGCAATGCCAGCTAGTTTGACCAGTCTTGTCTCACTCCACGTACTTGCTGCGTTAGTTAATACGCGAGATCTAACCTAGATACAACGTTGGTAAATTTCAAAATACACTACACTGCTGGGGCCCCCGGTGGCTCTTAGCAGTGTAGCGTATTTTGAACGTTACCGACTTTGTATCTAGGTTTAATTATTTTTATTTTTTATTTTATTTCGAACTGGGTAGCACTTGATCACTATCTCACCTGATGTTAAGTGATGATGCGATCGATGATGGAGCGTGCTTACCCAGAAGATACCTATTCTATCGCGATTTGAAGACCCCCATATTGTACTTAACTGGAAACACAGACTCAGGCAGAGTATTCCATTCTTTGGCGGTTCGTATGATGAACGAAGAAGCAAATCGCTTCATTCGGGTAGATGGTATATCCACCATAAATCGGTGGCGCCTTTTAGTGTCTCTGGATGTCCGATTATAAAATGGGGATGATGGAATCAAATCATGCAGTTCCATTGCACACTCTCCGAAATGTATTCGATAGAAAACCGATAAGCAAGCGACTTTGCGCCGATGCGCGAGACTCTGGAGTCTCTTGCTTACTAGTAGGTCGTCGCTTATGAGTTTCTTTGCGTTCCTCTCAATAGTTTCCAGTGTCTCCAGCTGGTATTTGGCAGAGCCATCACAAAGGTGAGAACAGTACTCCATACACGACCGGACTTGTGCTTGGTAAAGATTAAGCAACTGTCCCGGTGTGAAGTACCGTCTCACCTTAGCCAAAATGCCAAGCTTTTTTGAGGCTAGCTGGGCTCTAGACTCAATATAAGAGCCGAAATTGAGAGTTGGTGTCAAAGAGATGCCAAGAAGCTCGAGATTGTTACTTATCGGAACGGACACATCCCAGAAAGTAGGAGCCAGTAGAAATGGGCTCCGTTTAGCGGAGAAGAGACACGCCTGGGTTTTAGCAGCATTGAACTTGACCAGATTGGCATCGCCCCAATCGGAGACTGCCTTCAAAGAATAGTTCAAGCGCTCGACCATCGCTTCTCTATGAGACTGGATTTGTAATGCACTGGTTCGTGCGTTGGATGCATAGCTCTCTACATCAGTGCTGTCATCTGCGTACCCAAAGATACCGGGTTTAAGCAGGTCATTAATATGCAGCAGAAAAAGTGTTGCAGAGAGTACTGATCCTTGAGGGACTCCGGCATTTATGGCCAATTGGTCGGAAGAACAGCCATCAATGACTACTCGAATCGACCGATCCCTCAAGAAATCTGCTATCCAAATACATAAACCAGTGGGAAGGCCGAATGAAGGAAGCTTGCTAATAAGGCTATCGTGCCAGACCCTGTCGAAAGCCTTCGAGATGTCAAGAGAGACGGCCAGCGCCTCGCCGTGGTTCTCGATGGCCTCACTCTAGATGTGAGTGGCATACGCTAGAAGATCCCCAGTACCCAGTGTCCCCAGTAGTTTCGGCGAAACCCATATTGTCGGTCACTGAGGAGATCGTTCACTTCTAGGTATGCCAGGAGCCTGTGGTTCAGTACACGTTCCATAGTCTTACAGAGTATGGAAGTGACTGAGATAGGCCTGTAATTGGCAGGATCTTTTTGGGCACAGGTTGCACGTTTGCTTGCTTCCAGGACTTAGGCACTTTACCAGTCGTCATAGACAAGCGAAAGAGGCGTGTCAAAATACGAGCCTACTCAGGCACACACGTCCTCAAGACTACAGCTGGTATACCGTCGGGACCACTAGCTTTGTTCACGTCTAGATTACGCAATGCTTTGCGTACTTCAGACTTCAGTCTGACGAATGCGGATTTCCGACATTAACGTCCCGCAAGTCGGCAGACTAGAAGGTACAGCATTGCCAGCATCTAAACGTAAAGATTCCGCAAACAGAGTAGCAAATAAATTTGCTTTCTCTTCAGCAGTTTGCGCTAGTGACCCGTCGGGTTTCAGCAGTGGAGGCAGTGAGGGACGGCAGAAGTTCTCTTCGATCGACTTCGCCAGGGACCAGAACGCTTTGCTACCAGAGGGGTAAGAAGCAAGTTTGTTCCCTGTTCGGCGTATGTGGTCGAAGCGAGCCTTCTTGAGAGCCTTTTTGCAAGACTTGGCGGCTAAGTTAAAGGCTTTCTTCTTTTCGCGTACATCTCTAGTCTTGCGGGTTCGAGCATCAGCCCAGGCTAAGTAAGCTTCATGTTTTGATGCTTCTGCATCTCTACATTTGGCATTAAACCATGGACGAGCTTTGCTTGACATCGGAACATCTTGCATAATTGTTATCAAAGAGTGAGTCTTCTATACCATAGTACTATTAATTATTCTGTGGTTTGACATCGCTTACAACCAGGGGAGGTAGTGGTCAAACTTGTGGCCTTTAACTGCCTTTAAGATACATAAAAAATAGATTTATAAAATAACAAAAGTATCAAAATACACCATCCCACTAACACCCTCAATGCAAATACCGCTCGAACAATAATCACGAAAGTAAGCGATACGAATAAAAATATCGCCCCCCCAGGGTAAGGATTTAACATATCTAATGCGGTTTACGTGTCGCACCTCGCAACACCACCCGAGATGGTAATCGGTTTAAGACGTTGCCACGTTCGGAATAGGTAGGTAAGGATTTTTATGGAGTTGTATGAATTTGCCGAAATATTCGGTTGGAATTATGCGATTGTGAGATTACGTCTTGTATTGGATTAGGTGTTAATGTTCTATGTACTTATATAATATGTGAATTATATCTAAGCATGGCCAATATTTAATAAGTTGATATTTTATAGATTTGTGGAATTATCGAAATCCATTAGAGAAAAACGTTTGTACTTACTAGGTGGCGTCACTAAGTAATGTGGTCCCGGTGATAGCTGTCAAGCTAAAATAAAATAATATTATAAATAATTAAATGTCAAAATTAATGTTATGTCAATGTCAGTTTGGAATAATCCCTAATCTAAAAATGACATTCACATTTTGCTTATACCTTATAGCATACTAGCGCCTCTAGCGAAAACATTAAACGTGATAGACCCTATTACAGACAAGCTCGATACCTACCAGAGATAGCTTGCAATTTAAATAAACACTTTTAATGTTATATAGCTACAATATTAAGACTAGGGTATTTTTCTAGCTGGAAAACTCAGAGTAAAATACTAGCTTTATTAATGAATCTTTTTGCATAACGAGTAACACCCAAATGCTTTTTCAACACAACTCATCCACTTCATACACACTTTCCATCTTGAGTGACTTTTGTCACACTGAAACAAAGGTATTAAAACCCACTCACTTATCTCCCGACAAAGATGCACTTTGAAATAATTGCTTGCTAATTGTGCCCTCCCCATATTTCACTTACCTAGGCTTTAAAGTCATCTGAAGAGATGAAATGTGGCCTAGAAATTATGTTAAACGTATGAATTGATTTATACTATACCCAACCCCTTTGGCTTAGAGCTTAGAATTGACTACTCGACGCTCGAAAGAAAAAAGGGTCGTAAGTCGTACGAGTAACCATAGATCTAGAATTATGTTATACTTGTTATACATATATTGTAATTTTTTTATCATACATCACCTATTGATGGATGGAGCACTATTATGTTACCGTTCTGCAGCGAACCATGCATATGAGTTCAGTGTTTTCGTTTAGATGTAATTCTACTTAACGTTCGGGACTACCTATCTACATTCACTGCTGTGTTATTTGTTTGTCAGTGCAACAAACAGACTACTTTTCTGGTAGATGGAAAGCGGCAATTTATAATGGATCAAGTTTTGATATAAGGATCATAGGATGTTCGGTGATGATCGGCAGTAAGACACTCAATTTAATATTATTTTGATAAGTGCTACGTAGGACCACTAAGCTTATCATTTGAAACAACTATCTTATCCGTACCTAAATAAATATTTTATTTTCTACAGTAGAAATAGGTTTATTTGATTTATTACGAGATTTATTTAAGAAAAGCCTTTAAGGAACTCGTTCGCTGCTGAAAACACACACCGTGCGTTTTTTCGATTTTTGGTATCGGAAGTAAAATTAAAAAATAATAATAATACATATTTATTTTAAATTAATTTTTTCACAAGGAGTGCGTGTGACCTTCTGCTGTTGGATTTTAGTTTTTATTTGATGCCACACCTACGAAAAAAAATAATAAAAGAATAATTTAACAAATGAAAAAATATGCGAAAATGTGCCGCAGTCAAAGTGAATTACAGTGTACACACATGCCTGTGTGCACTGCAGCATCAAGCAAAGTTTTGGCAATCTGGATTTTTGCCTGCCAAAATATGCAATATATTAGGTTAGGGAAAAAGTCTTTTCGCATTATAGTAAGTATGAACTTGTAATAAAATCTCTTTGGCTATAACTATTTGTATCTGGCTGGTTTTGGTATCATTAAAAGTTTAAATTTTAAAGCAGATAATTCCATATTTAAATTAAGAAAATGTGTTTTTTTCATTTGTTTTTCGTACAGTGAAGATGAGTGAATCTAATGAAGAAATTCGATACATTTTAAAATATTACTACAAAAAGGTAAAAATGCAATGCAAGCCGCGAAAAAAAATTGCGATGTTTATGGACCTAGTCTGTGAGAGTAGCACAAATTTGGTTTAAGCGTTTTCAATCCGGAAATTTTGATGTCAAAGATGCATCTCGCTCTGGTCGCCCTATTACGGATAAAATGAATGCCATTTTTGAAAAAGTGGAGCAACATCGGTATACCAGTAGTTACGACGTAGCTGAAGAACTGGGAATTGACCACAAAACAGTTTTAGCGCATTTGAAAAAAAATGGGTACACAAAAAAGCTCGATATTTGGGTACCTCACAGACTGTTGCGAAACCCGGGTTAACTCGCAACAAGGTGATGCTGTGTGTGTGGTGGGATTGGAAGGGCATTATTCATTATGAGCTGTTACCACCAGGCAGGACCATCGATTCTAAACTCTACTGTGAATAACTGATGAGATTAAAGCAAGAAGTTGAGAGACAGCGGCCGGAATTAATCAACAGAAGGGGTGTGGTTTTTCATCATGATAACGCTAGACCTCACACATCTTTAGCCACTCAGCAAAAATTAAAAGAGTTTGGCTGGGAGGTGATAATGCATCCGCCGTATAGTCCTGACCGTGCACCTTCAGATTTCCACCTGTTTCGGTCTCTTCAGAACTCTTTAGGCAGTGTCAGGTTAACATCACGACAGGACTGCCAAAACTACTTGTCGCGGTTTTTTGATCAGAAGCCCCAAAATGTATATAGCAATGGGATCATGTCCCTAACTACAAGATGGCAAAAAGTTATCGAACAAAATGGTACCTACGTACTTTAGTTAAATGTAAATAAACTATATTAAAAACTGTTTTGAATTTTCTTAAAAAATGCGAAAACACTTTTTCCCCAAACTATTATATAGGGCATAATAAGGCAAATGTAATCGCTTTTCATCAGGCAGCGTCATTCCACTCTTGTAAAGTCCTGTTATATCATTTTGAAAATAGTATTCTGCAATATTTATGTGTCGAGGGTATGAATTTAATGATGTCGTAGACAATGAGGTGGTTTGCATACACTTTAAGTAATTGGCCCCTAATAGGGCTGGCACGTGTAATAACTGTACCTAATCTGAGGTGCCTTTTCTTTCATTCTTTTTTATCTTGAGCTCTTTATTATTTTCTCTCTTACTGTTAATTAGGTTGAAATTTAGAATCGTTTGGCACGAAAAATGGGGGGTGGAGGGGTGGATGGGGGAGGAGAGGGTCCCCCCTTCCCTTCCCCACCACTTACCATTACCACCATTAACCTTAAAATAAGTGGATATCAAGTTTAACCTAAGGGTCATCGGTGTTGACTTAGCAGGACATAAAACTGTCAGAGTCATAAAATGACGTAAAAATTTTCGCGCTCGCTGCGCTCGCGCAAACCTTTGTTTTATCTACTTTGTAGGTAATATTTCAGCATATTTTGTATTTTAATAGCCACATGTATCAAAACACAACAACATTAACACAACAACCACAACAACAACAACAACACGTACAACCTTCAATAATATTAATGATTTTTTACCTTAAAATGAGTGGATATCAAGTTTAACCTTAGGGTCATCGGTCTTTGACTTTGTAGGTCATAAAAACTGTCAGGGTCATAAAAAAGACGTAAAAAATTTTTGCGCTCGCTTCGCTCGCGCATTGATAGCGCTCGCTGCGCTCGCGCAAAAATTGTTTTTTCTACTTTGCAGATAATATTTCAACATTTTTTGTATTTTAATAGCCACATGCATCGAAACGAGGCCATAAATTGAAACAGTACAACCTTCAATAATCATAATGATTATTAACCTTAAAATAAGTGGATACCAAGTTTACCCTTTGTGTCATCAGTATTAACTTAGTAGGTTATAAAAACTGTCAGGGTCATAATAGGTCGTAAAAATTTTTTGTATTTTTATAGCCACATGCATCAAAACGAGTTTATAAATTAGATTTCGTTTATATCGTTTTCTTGTAAAATATGCATTACCTTGTTATAAGAATGGTATTATTACAATCAGGGACCTAACCTCTACCCATCCCCACAACATTTAATATCAAACTAGTGCCAAACAATTCGAAATCAAACAAAAAATCCAAAATCCAACAAAAAATCCAAAATCCAACCAAACAAAAATAGGCGTAACTCAAAAACTATGCATTACCTTGTAATGAGACTGGTGGGGACCCCCCTACCCCCTCCACCCCCCCCCCCTTTACGTGCCAAACGATTCTAAATCCAACCCCTATAATTATTTATTCTGACTAAAGATCCTACTATGTACTTCGTCTACGAAAACTGTATATTTTTTCTGATTTATTTTGTCTTAACAACCCTAGATTCGACTTGTCAATAGGATTGAATGAGACTTCCAGCACAATGAGTGGCGCCAACATCATTGATAAATGGATGCATAAATATCTCAAACTATTCAAGTCCGTCAACTAAATTGCTCTTCTATCCCTCTCTAACTTGGCCACATATAATAAATTAGAAAGAGGTAGAGTGTAATATTAGCGACATTAGAATCAGAACCTAGAGTTTAGACCACAGATTAATTATACGTCTGAAGCAGTTAGTGACAATCGTTTCAAGTTGATGATAGTGGTGTATTTGTGATATTGTATGGGATGAATGGATAAATAGCTGTCGCATATCACCGATATTGATGATCCGATTGTTCGCGGTGCAGATTTGCTAAATGAATATGCATCTCTACCTATAGACTAACATTCACTGATAACTAGGCTATTAAGCATACCTACCTACTTCCTTTGCAACTTTTTAGGTTACCTACCTTATCTATTTGTATATACATCATCATCATCATCATAATCAGCCTGGGTCAGTTCACTGCTGGACGTAGGCCTCTCCCAATATACGTCACTGAGCCCGATCTTCGGCTCATTGGGAGGGGTATGCCCTAATCGCCACGCTGGGCAGGCGGGATGGCGATCGCAGGACGTAGCACCTCGCACCGGTGACGCTGCTGCCCGTCATCGGCCAAATACTACATATTTAGCTACGCCATAATATGAAATGGTTTAAATACCGCCATTTATCGGTCGCCAGTGCCTCGTTTGTTGGTCAGCAGGATGCGACACAGGCAGGTGAGGTTGTCTGGGAGCACTGAGGTGGTATTTGTGCTCTCTTACATACTTTGTATACATCATTTTGTGATATCTTAACATAGACATTTTTATGTAATGTTAAATTCCCGTTTTTAAATCTATAAGTTTAAAATGAACGTGAGTTTTTATAATAAAATTTTTATGTATTTCTTACTACATACTCATAATACTGAAAAAATAGGAACCGCGTCCAACCGTTATTTCAAGCGACGCTCTGAGTCCAAAAACAGCAAAAACTGAACCGAAAACCAGTGCGCGCCTCTCTCCTAACCCGTGTAATGTTGCTAGCTAGCGTTTGTACAGATAGGAACGGCACTATATGGCTTGATATAATTTAATTAGATATAAACTAGCTGTGCCCCGCGGCTTCACCCGCATTAAAAGGTATCCTACAGCGTAATCCATAATACAGGCAATTTCGGTGAAAAATTTCAGAAAAATCGGTACAGCCGTTTGACCGTGAAAAAGTCCCAAGCAAACAAATATACAAACTGACTATCGCCTATATTGGTGTTGATGTCTATACAATCTTCTTTACATAGTATAAAACAAAGTCGATGTACGCTTAAATCTTTTAAACTACGCAACGTATTTTAATGCAGTTTTTAGCAATAGATAGAGTGATTTAAGAGGAAGGTTTATAATATAAAACCAGGATCAAACGCAGGTAAAGCCGCGGGACGCAGATAGTTTTAAATAAAACACTTTATCTACGTAACGACGTTTAAAGACAGAGTGACTTTTTAAAAAGAGTGAAATTTATTTGTGTACCTATTTAAGAATGGTTTTTTATTAGTGGTTTCACTTTTAGGTGAGTTGACGCCTTCTGGTTTATTTTGTATTCTGAAACTATACTTTTATTCAATTAGTATGTATTCAAACTTACGCCCTACTAAAACCTAATATAAATGTTGAATTTGTAAACCTGGATGTTTGTGTGTTTATTCCTCAATCACGCAAAACTAGCTGAACGGTTTTGGATGAAATATGGCGCACAGATACCTTAGATACTTTAATTTTAACCTTATAATTTTAATTTAGTTAATAGCTTGTATTAACATGTATGATAGGGAGATATTAACGCGGGAGCTGCGAGGCACAATCAGTAAACAATAAAACAAGATTCACACGAATTGCATATATATTTTTTGTTAAATTAAAAATTAGTAAGTAATTTTAAAATTCAGCAGTAACTATAAAACAACGTACTCAGATCAGATAAGACTTCAAAGCTGTTCGGATCTGTACGTGCCAGTAAAAGGCTATAAATCTCCCGGCACAGATAAACAAATTAGTGGCGATAAGACCGCAGAAGTAGACGTCATAATAATTCATTTGAGATAAGGAACATCCCAGACTGCTTTTACTTTACTTTTAACTTCACGATAAGCTGAAATATAGTTTAAAGTTCTTGTGTAAAAGTTTGTTTTGAATCGAGTTTTGGAATCAAAAAAGTTTAGCTACAGTTTGTCTAATTATTAGTTTATCTTTTTTATTTTATAGTAGCAGATATAGTAGTTAGTAGCTTACCACCTACCTTATTATTCCTATTTCTATGCTTACCACCATCAAGGTAAAACTCTGCCGCCATAACCTTATTTATGGTGTTCCGTCGGCACACAGCCCTTTTGAAAGTCAAAGTATTCTACACCTGGCGTGTTAACCATCTTCGACTACGTCATGGCTTACCACCAGCCGAGATAGTGGTCAAACGATATGCTATAAGATATTAAATATTAGGTTTTTATTAATCGTTAATGTTAGAGGCATCTGTTAATTAATATTCCTTTTAGGTAATTATATGAAAAACTTTTTTATAGATGAAACCATATTAATATAACCTAAAATGAAAAATAAAAAAGATTCCGACGAATTGAGAACATCTTCCTTTATTGTAAACTCGGTTAATAAAAATTAAAGGGGATCCAAACAAGAAAAGTGTTTTTTATTCAGCAAATTTTGTTAAATTTTATTTGTTCTACTGGTGTATGAAACCCGTGTGCGAATCGCACTTCAGTTTATTTAAACTTTCATGCCGCAAAAATAAATCGCAAAATTGCAATTGAGATAGTAAAAACTAGCTCGAACTCCTACTTCAATATCCGTATACTGATAAAATAATAAACATTACTAGAGTGTGGACAGACATATCTGAGATAAACACTAGTGGATAGAATAGAATAATAATATCACATCTCATAACACAAAATGACATAAAATATAGCGTTCTTTTTTATCAAAGTGTTACCATTGGCGTAACTTATCGCTAAAAGCAATATCTTAGGATGATACACTAGATATTACCTTGGACAGAAAAGACTATATACTTTTTAGTAAAAGAAAATCGCACTAAGCTAAACTAAATTATTTTAATATACATATCTTATCGTACGTACAACCGTAATATATAAGCTACCGTCCACTATTCACCAAACAGTGATGACACGGGCGTGCCCCGGGCGAAGGAATTTCATTACCAGCCAGGCTTAGAAGGCGACCATTGTCCATTGAGTTATAGCTGTTGGAAACACGCGGTATGCTGCTGCCAATGTCGAATGTATAGTGGAATATTAATGTGTGCTGGAAGTGAGATGTGACATTCTTATTCGAATTTGCCACTCATGAAGTCTATACCTACATCATTATCTTATTGTGAACTACATGTATAGAGCGACCAATTTATCTGTTCTGGCGAATAACATTGAAACTTAAGCTGTTTCAAAGATTTTTTGAGTTGCTTTCACAAAACGCTACACTAGCGACTCTACGAACGAACTGAACAGACTAGCTGCCACCATTTTTTCTCCTATTAGGCAGGCACTTGCACATTCCCATGACTTACCTGATGATAGGAGACGATGAGCTCTAAGATGGAATCGTGCTCATTTGGTAATGGAAGACGACAATGTGACGGAGCGCCGGAAAACTTACTTTATCCACAAAGCTTAACTATTCCCACCCGTTATCCAATTGAAATGAACCAAACGTTAAGGGCTAACATTTCAAATTTACACGTGGTCAGTGCATATACATTTTTGTTGTATTTTTGTTGTATGTTGAGTAATGCACCCTGTCCAGGCTCTCAGTTTGCTTCTAAACACGGATACGGTGGCGTAATCGGGAGAACGGTCGCCTTTGATGCCGTAGTACCGAGTTCAAACCGCCGTGCACCAATGAATTTTTCTATCGAAAAAATTATGTGCGCTTTTCACAGTGGCCTTCCGGTGAAGGAAAACATCGTTAAGAAACCAACAACCCCCGCATGGTGGTAGGACACTATCTAGTGTCCACCTGGCCAGCTACCACCCTCAAGTTAGAAAATCTGTCACCAAAACATCTGCTGTGTTCCGGCAGCCATCCTTGAGAGCCAGTTCCCATTCTACCATTCTAGGCCTAGCGTGCTTACCATCTTCGACCGCATCATCACTTACCAACAGGTGAGATAGTGGTCAAACGCTAGCCTATAAAATGTAAAAAAAAAAAATTGCCCATATCTTTGCATTTCACTGCTCACATGGTTACCTACGAATTGTAGAATAATACGCCACTGGACAGGCCGTTGTTCTGATCACCTGCACTTACTTGCTAGTGCCAAATGTCACGGAGAACACAAAGGTTAAAGTAGGAGAAATTTATTACCTTGGCTACGTTAGAAGCTGCTTTATGGCCATAAAGTAGCATCTCTCTTTCTATACCTAAATTTACTACGCTGCAACTAAAGTTTCCTAGAAAACTTTAGTTGCAGCGTAGTAAATTTAGATTAGGACTGTTTAGATATTTGGTAAGGTCATTTGGCAAGGGCTTGCCTTGTGCTCCGAGTTAGCTTACACAAACATCGATATTCAGTTAGGAGCTATTAAAATAATCTAGTAACTTACTAAACCATACTATGGTCGGGAATGTTGGAACGCTACATAGCGGTGAAGCGGTTCACAGAGGTTCACATTGGGCACGATCGACCCGTCTAATTGTTTGATATATGCACGAGGATTTAATGACCCTGGGCTGGGATTGAATCATTGCTGGAACTAGATAGGCATTTATTATGCAGTTGAAAGAGGGACGATCAGTTCCAATCGGAATATGATTTGTACTGCGATCAGTAGGCATGTGTTGTATTCAGGGCAAATATTGTCTGAACTACTGAAACTTTGGAGCGCATGTAATAGTAAGATTGGCAAACCTACATTTAACTGTTATTAAACCGGCATTTTGCATTTCACCACCACAAACTGAACGCGGTTACAGTTAAAACGAGTTCTTATTCGAAACTACCGATTTTGGGTGTTTAACGCTCTTGATCACGTTTACACTGTTTACAGCCACTGTCACTCGAAAATCAAATATATATCATTGACGCCATGGACGGGAACGAATTTGGAAATTACGTGGTAATATTAATTTGACAGTGTTTGACAATGCCAAAACAATTTTATACTACAGCTCTATGACACTTACGTTACATTGTGCGTAATAGGTGGTAATAGCCAAAGAGAATATAAATACTACGTGTAATAGCCACGGAGAATAGACTCTACTTCTGTTTTTATCCGTAGTACTAGCATAAAATCTAGGTTTTGGTAAACGCGATCAAATGGAGCCTCATGGTCAATCAAGTACGCGTAAAACAGGATCAACATCGACGTTTTAACAGGTTTTAGTATAACTTAGTTCAATAAATCTCGATTAGTAGCATAAATGGTGAAATCAACCCTTACAATAAGTCTTGTTACTGCATGTTTCGTAGATTGTTCTTTTTGAAAGCCAAACTGCCTTTTATTGAATAATTCATTTTTTGTCATATTGATCAAATGGCCGTACATCATTCAGCAATCTAGTTGAACGGCGCTATCACATTAGTAAAGAAAAGCTTTACTCATGTGGCGCTGTTTAGTAAGGAAGCTAGGCTGTTGATTGAACGGCTAATAAAGCTAGTTAGCTGATACATAGACATAACATTTTGTATATTATATATTACAAATGCTTTGAACTTTGAATGAAATTATATTGCATTAAATGCAGGCGTTTGATTCTCACAGTGCAGAATGCGTCATCGCTCACATATATAGGGTGTTCGTAAATTACATACAGGGGTGGGTTCAAAGGTTACGCCGACCAATAGCGCGAGCGGAAGCTACCGGAGCGGAACGCACTTCCGGTGTTTTATTTTTTTTAAATTATTGTCGATGGTCAAGGTGGGTGTAAGTTCCGGCAGGTGGACGGAAGGGTGATGTTTTGTATATAAACTTTGTAGATGATAATCTAGTTTTATTCATTTTAAAAACTTAAAAAACATCCATGTGATTACAATTAATTTAAAACTATAACTACAATATAAATGACTCCTAAAACTATAATACATACTATTTATTATATCGTTTAAAAACTAAAAAAGAACCGACTTCAATGCCGCGATATTCATTTTCAGTACTAATTTTGAGGTGTTTATCTCAATATCTCTGGAGATACTTACCATGCAGTCCTCGATAAAATTACCATCGTACCACACTTGGGATATCTCCTTTCCAACAAAAAAAGAATTATCCCAAAAAGCAGGCTGACATTACCTCTTCGAATGGCAAGACTAATTCGTTGCCCGAGATAAATGGTAAGCGCGAGGTAAGTGCGGAAGACATCTATTATTCCTACTTTAACTTTGTAGTAATTACATAAATCAAGGTGGCAAAACATTAATCAGAGTATTCTATGTCTAGCGTGTTCACAATCTTCGACCACATCATTCTTCGCTTACCACCAGGCGACACAGTGGTCAAATGCCAGATATATCTGTTATAAAAAATTCAAAGCATCTTTTTCAATCGAAAACATTGTAAATTAGAAGTAAGTAGGTGTTACGGTGAATCGATTTCGGCCTTGCTTGATGTCATGAGCTTTTAAACTAGAATAGCACTTAAATTAAATATTAATGATTCCTTGACAGATACAACAGATATACTTAACAGATACATTTGAGAATAAACGAGCACATTAGGGAATATGCATGATTTTTTTAAATATGTTTATTTCACTGAATCCATTTAACACAGTAAAAAAATTAAATATTACTGAAAGTGTTCAAATTAAGCTACAAAATATAGTTTTAGCATTGAAAAAATATGAGGTATCTAAAACGCTGCCAAATTTTCGCGCGCCTTTGTGACGTCACAGTGCACAACACAGTCTCCGAGGATTAAATATTTTTAATAGAAATACTACGTATTCGTACTACAGTGCATACTATTTCTATGAAAAAGATCTAATCTGTGGAGACCGTGTTGTGCACTGTGACGTCACTTTCTAATTGACAAGTGGTGATGTGTTTAGCAAATTTAAATTTCCCACGCTTTTTTTGAATTTTTTATGTAATATTTTAACACACGTAAGAGTATTTTATTTACAAAAAAATGTTTAAGATACAACACCAGAACAATAATGATTCGAAAATAAATGATTTCAAGTAAATTTATACCACATGCATATTCCCTATTCATTCCTCTTTCAATTTGATTGTAGCTTATTTAATTTACAAAACTGGTATGTCACAAATATATGTAAAAATATAAAGTGTGAAACACTTCAAAGAAACATAATATTTGGTATGTCACAGTTTTAACGAAATATGCTGTACATAATTTATTTGTCTACCATATTTCTTGCAATTCGGTTTTGTCAAATGCTTCGATGGTAACCGCGATCTTTTACGTCATCGCAATTTGCGAAAGTAACAAGCTGTCAAACAAAGCACAATAAACCTATAGCAAGACTGATTTTTTTTTCTTAACCTTAATGTCCCACAGCAGGGAGAAAGGTTTCCCCCATAGCCTTCCACGAATCTCTCTCCAGCGCATTGTCTGTTCAGCCAGGCTGGTAGGCCGTCACGCCACCTCTTTCGTGGTCGACCACGTCGTCGCCGACCATCTGTGGGGACCCAATCTGTATTGTTTACGATGTTTATTTCCATTTCAGATCAACTTTCAATATTCAACATTCAGAACCAACATTTCTTTTATCCTATCCTACTAATATTATAAAAGCGAAAGTAAGTGTGTGTGCAAATGTTTGTTACCATGCATCTCTCCATAACCTAAATAAAATTTTAGAGGGCCCGGTGGCGTAATCGGGATAACGTTCGGCTTTGATGCCGTGGTACCGAGTTCAAACCGCCGTGAACCAATGGATTTTTCTATCGAAAAATTTATGTGCGCTTCTCACAGTGGCCCTCCGGTGAAGGAAAAACATCGTTAAGAAACCAACAACCCCCGCATGGTGGTAGGACACTATCTAGTGTCCGCCTGGCCAGCTACCACCCTCAAGCTAGAAAATCTGTCACCAAAACATCTAATGTGTTCCGGCAGCTATCCTTGAGAGCCAGTTCCCATTCTAGGCCTAGCGTGCTTACCATCTTCGACCGCATCATCACTTACCAACATGTGAGATAGTGGTCAAACGCTAGCCTATAACGTATATAAAAAAAAAACTACTTAAGAGCGAAAGCGGGGTGCACTTTTCCATACATATGTATTCCCCTGTTTCCTCCCTGGAAAATGCTTCTATAGCAAAACTTTTTTCTACAAAATATGGTGTAAAAATGAATTTTATTTGGAGAAATCATAGAAAATTCATTAATGTTTGTTTCCACGTATCTCCATGGATTTTAATGAAATTGGAAATGTAGGTATTGTAGGTTCGGGAATAACACATAGGCTAATTTTGTTTTCGAAAATCATCCCCTAAAATGATAAAACATGGTGATATAGTTTCTATGGAAAACTTTATTACTCGGTTCGATTCACTCAAAACTCGGTACAAATAAAACTGTATCACAGAATAATGAATAGTACCGGTATGTCTGAATCTGAATTTGTTCTCCGCTTGCCTCACATCAATTTCCACGCGGGCGAAGTCGCGGGACTCAGCTAGTTTAAAATAAAAACATTGCTATTGCTATTAAGCAATTGATAAAATTTACTCTTCTTTTATATTTTTGTCACATTTGAATTAGGTACTTAAATTGCATAAATACTAATTTTGCATTTATTGCAAAATATAAATAAAAAAATGTTAGTAGACCATATTATTTATTAATATGTTAATCTCCCTGATCATTGGCAGATAGGTAAGGGCCTCCACATTGTCATTAAAGCAAAGTGTTTTAATGAAACCATTCTTATAGCTACAGGAAGTTTAATTTAAGACAACACTGTACAATTGCTTAGTTAGATGGATAAGCGTAAAACATCTGAACGGAAATGTCTCGTTGAATTTATAACAGTTTATGCCTAGAATTAGTTTGTTTGACTTTATTGAAAAGGGTTCATTGTGAACCGTTTTTAATCAAAATGAAGTTAAAACTTATTGAAGTAAGAAATATATTTTGATGATCATTGATTTCTAGGGGCAATAGCGAATCGTCATAGCTTGTATTCAAGGATATAAGTCCAGCAGTACTTAGACGATATTTTTGTTGCAAAAAAGGTAAAAATAAAACTAAAGTAAGGCTTAGTTGCACCATCTTACTTTAACCGTAACTATTACTATTAGCCTGTTATTTTGTATGGATTTTGAAAGATTTTTAACGTTTGTTATAGTTAAAGTGAGACGGTGCAACTCAGCCTAAGTAGAAAAATTTCGGTGTACCTTATTATTAAGTGAAACCCACAGATATATACATGATACAATGATATGTACAATAGATAACGCAACTATCACGATTTGTATTGAAACTAAGCGTGTCAACTTTTCAATACATTCTGAGACGGCACAGCCGAAATGTAGTAACAGAAAAAGTTATAGGAAATATGTCCTTGCCTATGGGGGCTCGAAATGTTTAAGCTGTTGTAGTGAATTATCCTGCAACAAGGCATTTTTATAGTTTTCGCATCCGTCCGGCTGCAAAAACAGACACGTGGACTTTAAGTCGCAGCGGCCAACCTTGACTTTTGGTCGGGGTACGGACACGGAAAGTACACGCATTTGCGTTATCTATTGTATGTTATATATCTGTGTTGAAACGAATGTTTTCCAACTATAACCCCTATCAGAACTGTCCGGCACGAGTAGCACGGTAAGTTCAAATAAATAAATTAATTCCTCCCAACTACCCTACTAAATACATCAACCGGTGTACACTTCACAATAACAAAATACTATCATTCCACGGTACCCCACATTGTTTTCCACCAAATTGGACCCCGTGATTAATTTGTTTAACTCCCCTACTCTGTAATTTGTCATTTCCAATTATAAAAAGAGCTCCCACTCTCCCTTGCTTCCATCAAAATATATCCTAAACAGGCGTATTGGTTCATGTTTTCTGAGCTCAAGTTAAACTGGAGGGTGTAGTGGGGAAAATTCAGCGGTTATTTGGTTAGTTGACATCGGGAGCTCAATAAATAGTGAAATTCCTTGAGATATTTGCCTGAGAGTGATTATAATGTTTGTCTATTTGCTTGACTGTCTCAAGGAAAGGGTAGATGATGTAGATGTTGTCGAATAAATAGAACAATGATGTACTTGGATAACAATTTCAAATCTCATAAAATACTCTCGGATAAACCATTTAATTGGCAAAATAAATATTGTCACGAGTTTGTACCTCCTTCTTTTTTGAGGTCTTTTACAGTACCGCCTACTAAGCTTTCTTGAAAAATCACTGCTACGAACACAGACCTGAAAATACAACTACTTTATTAATCTTTGATAATAATTAAGATATTATGTTTCTTTGAAGTGTTACACACTTTATATTTTTGTAAATTGTTAAACACAATCCAAAATTTCATCGAACCGACGGTACTTGAACCCGCAACCTCCTGAATAAGGTAATAAGGAGGTTGCAGGTTCAAGTCCCGTCGGTATGATGAAATTTTGGATTGTGTTTAACAATTTACAATAATTAAGATAGTTTATAAACTAAAACAACCGACTTCAATGACCCGCGAGTCAATTTCAGTAGCAAGTTTGAGACATTTATCGTAATATCTCCGGAGATACTAATCAAATCTCGATGAAATTACAATGGGACCATCTAAAAACGTACCCTACCGATTACAAAAATAATCATTCGAATCGGTTTAGAATTGACGGAATAATCACGTAACATACACACACAAAAAAAAACATACAGACGAATTGAGAACCTCCTTCTTTTTGGAAGTCGGTTGCAAAGTTGAAATAGTTTATGTGAATATTGCAGTCATAGTAAACATTTTCATTTCTCGACCATCCATTCAGTGATCACGCCATTTAATTCAAAGCCAAGGTCTAAAAGTCAGGCCAAGCGAGGAAGGATCCTTATATTTCCTCAACCGTCTGGCACTTTATCGGTTCGTTTTTCAGCGTCTGGGGCTCGGTATCTTAAGTTACGTCCCTAGGGAACTCGTTACACCGCAGTAATTACTGGCACACCTATCTGCTTCAATTAGAACCGAGAGTTGTTTGTTTAGACGGCAGACGGTGTGAGCGGAGGACAGATTTGGATGTCGCAGAGTGTAGTTTATCGGAATAAGAGCGTACTTTGAGAAATTATTATTATTTGCTAATGAAGCTTATTATTTATATATTTGCCTATTACCTTAGGGACTGTGTATGAAAAGAAAACACGTTATGATAAAGTACTACGCACGGGTACAAATTCAGACGAAAAAGTAATATTTTAAAAACCTTTTCAAAAACAAGCTTTTACTTAATCTAGGACCAGAGTAAGTCAAGACAAATCTATCGAGCCCAAAAACGTCGGCTTATCATGTGTAGTTTAGGAGTTCCTATGACCACCTTCCGGCTCCACCATCAGATGAGCTCGATGGTACCTTAACATTGTATTGTCACCTGATTAACATCATACATTTTTCACAAGATATTTGAATGGCCTATTTACCATGTTTTTCATATTGGAAGCTCATAAATAATGAAAAACATTGTAAATACCCCGTTCAAATATCTTGTAAAAGTGTTAGTGACCGTGAAAACTTAAAAACTGATTACATAATAATTGTAAATACCTACCGGAAAATGGGTCAAAGATTTGATTACAGAAACCGGGACAGGTGAACTAAAAATAAATAAACAACTTATAAACGATGAAGAAGGATACTTTAAACATTAACGAAGAAGCATTTACCACTAATCCTTAATTTCATACATACAGACAAAGTACAGACAGTGGCAGACAGTAATATTCACGTCCACACATCAACTTTGGCATCGCTAACGAGTCACCGTCAATAAAAAGTCGCTACAGTGTGTTCCTAGCTTAAAGATATTAAACAAATTTCTATGCTACTGTCTGCCATTGTCTGCCACTGTCTGCCCCATCTGGTCTTACTGAGTTTGTAATTGTTCTAACTATTATCTGTCTGACGTACCTAAACAAAATAGACCAATTTCTAGGTAAGCAGTTATGCCCATAATTAAGATAGTTTAAGAACTAAAACAACCGACTTCCATGCCCCGCGAGTCAGTTTCAGTAGCAAGATTGACACGTTTATCGTCATATCTTTGGAGATACTTATTAGATCTGAGATTTCGATAAAATTACAATGGGATCACCTCGAAAATAAACCCTACCGATTAAAAAAAGAATCATTCAAATCGGTTCACAATTGACGGAGTAATCGCAAAACAGACATACAAAAAAAAAGAAAAAAAAACATACAGACGAATTGAGAACCTCCTCCTTTTTGGAAGTCAGTTGATAATATGATCAGCAAGACCAATTAAAGTTTAGAAGGTGTCACTTTTTAACCGACTTCAAAAAAAGGAGGAGGTTTCTCAATTCGACCGTATATTTTTAGTTATTCCTAAAAGTATGTCATCATATATTTTAGTATGCTGGCTGGGCGAGTTTCAGCACAACAAGTAGATGGTTTGAGATAGACGTACTCTATGGATTGGACTAAAGTCAGTTCTCCAGTGCCAGACATGTACTATACCTTTCCATCTGAGACCACATATTCACTTAACATTAGGTAAGATAGCGTCAACTCCTTGTCTGTCACACACTGAAAAAGTTAAATTCTATTCAGAATTCAAAGTAAACTGAGTGTCATATCCAAAGTTTACCTCCTCCAAGACGGCACTCGAGATAAGGGGTTACGGCGGGATATCAGTGTAAGATCTCGGGTGGGAAGCGAGGGGAGATTGTCTGAATTATAGCTTTACAACCCGACGACAATGCTCCCGGTGGTTTCGGCAATTGTCTACTTGTCAGCGGACCGTTCAGGTGGTGCTTGCCATTTTTTAACAGTTTTAAGACTCGAGTTCATAAATTCGAGTGTTGCCCGCTTTCTTTCAAGATTTTATTTAACTTTACGATTTATAAGGCTCAAGCCCACCTCAAGCCAAAGAAAAGAGATGCAAGGCGAGGAAATGGCCCGGCGCGGCGTCTTATAAATTCACTTTCATACAATATGTATGGAAGTCTCTCTAGTTTAAAATTGACTTGTTGGAATTATGCTCAGAAACTCCAGTAAAAATGTACACCAGAGAAAGATATATACTCTATGGCTTGTGACTAACCACATCTATTTGGTCTCATAAAATACACCATTAAGGAAAAGCCAGTGGCATCTTATAGTATAAAGTCAACAACTAAGTTTGCTTTAATATACTTTTATATCACGGCCGGTGGTAAGAGATGATGTGGTCGGAGATGGTGAACACGCCAGGCCTAGAACTGACTCTCAAGTCCTGTGTGTTGTCGGAACATGGCAAGTATGGCGGCATATTTTCATCTTTATGGTGGTAAGCAACTTTTTGGTATCAATTCAGACGGAACATCGTTATATTATGCCTATAAACTTCTTCTTGTGTATATATAAAAGGAAAACGTTACTGACTGACTGACTGACTGATTGATCTATCAATACACAGCTCAAACCACTTAATGATAGCGCTAAAATATGCCATGCAGATAGTTAATATGGCGTAGTTATCCGCTAAGAAAAGATTTTCCAAAATTCATCCCTTAAGGGGATGAAACGGAGATTCACAGTTTGTATGGAGAAACAAGATTAGATATTCTTTTTTAATCGAAACTTCACACAATTAACTCTTTGAACAAATAGGTAAATACTTCGTGTCAGGCTTTTTCGAAATTCCACCCCTAAGATGGTGAATTGGGGTAAGAAAGTGAATTGGGTTTGATAAAAATAAATCTCTATTTTCCTTAGTCACTTCATAACCTGAAAACGGGTGGGCCGATTTGGCAAATACTTTATTCGATAGGTTTTTATGACAGAAAAGTTTTAACGAAAGAAAAGTTTTAGGTAAATGAAAGAAGAAGTGAACGCGGACGAAGCCGCGGAACTACTTCTTGTACCCTATAATATACTACCACCTGTGAACGAACATCCGTGCTAGGATTTGACCCGGCGACCGTCTAGTCAAGCATCTATCCATTATGCCAAGGGGGCTTCTTTCACTGAAAACAATCAGTACGTTCAAATCTCACAGAAGTTTGGAGAGTCACAGTTGGTCAGATAATCCGGGTGTTCTGAGCCAATAAATCTGCGATGAACTTCAACCCCATGCCACAGAACAGATAATAATACTACGTACCCATGCACTGCGGATTTATGTTTATTTAATTACCAACATTAATAAGGTTCATGTGATTTGTTGGCGGACTCATTTCGTATTCGAACGAAATCGAACGAATTCGAGTATGTAGTCACTATTCCATGTATTTCGTACATAAGGAACCTATCCCTACCGGGGCGGTACCATTACTTTTTCTGTTACTTAGTCGTAAAATAGACCTGATCTTATATTCGAAAGGCACAGCATCCAGTGAAGTTAAAGGACATTGAAGACAACATGTCTTAAGATAACGCAAAACTAACATCTAAAAATAGACGCAGTGCAGTGATATACAAAATATTAGCAATTGAGAGCTTTGGGTGCTTCAGTTTCTGTTATGAGCAGACGACATCGATTACCGTTATTCGAGCATCGTGCTTGTCCTGGCATTTATAATTTAAAAAAAATCGTGGCACTAAAATTATTTTTTGATATTACAAATTTATAAACAAGTCATTCTTATATGATCTCGAATTATGTTTGTTTAGTAAATACACATTCAGCTCGTATAAAGCCAGAATCTTCTACCAGGCAAGTAATCTGATCATGGTACCCTGGTGAATACAACAAGTAATATTTTAAAAACCTTTTTAAACGCAAGCTTTTACATAACTTAGGACCAGAGTAAGTCAAGACAAATCCTACGAGCCCAAACACAACGGGTATAACATGTGTAGTATAGAAGTTCCTTTGGCCACCTTCCAGCTCCATCGTCAGATCAGCACCATGTCATCATAATATTGCATTGTCGCACGATTTACACATGTATGCAAAATTTCAGCTCAATCGAACCCCTAGATGTCGCTCTAAAATCAATCGCAAGATTTGTGACGGACAAATAAATTCGCCGTGAAGTAGAGATACAGCTTGTAATAAGAGTCATTAGCGGTGACAATAGTTTATAATAAGTCTTAAATATAACGGAACTACTCTCATATTTTCTCAAAGCCTGTGGGATTATCTTTATAAATAAATCCAGACCTCAGACAACGATTGGTTGTGATAATGAAATATTTATTTAATAGGTCATTAAAAGAAGGCAAGACAGGCGGACTAAGCAATATCGTAACACCTTAATTGTACACTATATATCGAACTGATAAAGTCTAATTCTTGCAATTATCACAGCTTCTCCCAAAGATCCCTCATAAAGTACAAATCTCCAAAATCTATTACGCCTCCAGTCCGAGATCCATCTAGTAGGGTGACCAGTCCCTAATAAATAGCGGCCTGCAGATTGGCCCAATGTTGTGGGACAGCGTCCAATTGTCCCGGATAATCCCCGATTGACACCGGATTAGCGGCCAAATTGTAACGTAATCCTCGTTCTTACGTAATTTATGGGCACAGTTAGATGTGAGATTGGAAAAGTTAAAGAGGTAGAATTGATTCTGTGATAGAATCATTAAATTAAACAACTGTGAGACATATCAACCAACCTTATCATGCAAAATTGCGTTGTGTTCAAAGTCAACTTGATATCTTATCAAGGCATAGATTTAGGAACCAAACAGTCAATAGCAAAGACAATAACATTCCAATCTACCGCAACTTTTCTACCTTTCTACCTCTTTAAAAAAACGAGCAAAGCCCACCAATCAGCAAAGTGGAGTCCATAATGATAGATTAGGTAACTCCTGAACCACCTGCGGCCAGAACGAAGGCGAAATATGCCATAACTCACCGGATCACGGTCCGGTAGCAGGGTATGAATCACCCAGCTCGCGCCCAATAAATTCATCACTATGATTGCCAAACCTACGCTACATTGCATGGAAAAAGCTTTTCGTGACTCTCTCAACAAACTTTACAAGAAAATTGTCTCGATTAATAACTTTGATTACATTTATGTATATCACATTCATTATAAAATTAGAGAATCAATAGAAAATCTTATTCAGTGTTTTTATTATTATTTAATAAGCATTTTACAACTCATTCCTTATATTCGTTTAAAGCTTTTTGGTACTTTGGATATGGAATACGACTCTTGAATTCTTCAATGTTATTGTTCTCTCTAGGCTGAGTCCTACTTTGAGTTTGTGTATTACTGTTGTTGAAAAATCTTTTAGGTATCTTACTAGGTTTATTAAGTTTTATCTTGCTGACTCTATTGAATGGACGATCTTTTTTTGGTCTGTCAATTATTATTTCTAAAAACGGCTTACCAGAGCTAAATTTTAGTCCGGTTTTAGGAGTACTTGGTTCTTTTTTTGGCTCGAGTATAATATTATTATTAGAAACTATCAGTAATGTGTCGCTTATAGATTGCATTTGCGCATGTACCGAATATTTTGTTGTTGATTCAGGCCTTTCTCTCAGAAGATTTTCAGCGCCTTTTTGGTTTTCATAAGCGAAAGTACACGTACTTGTAGTTTTTGGTCGTTTACTCTTGTTATTGGCTTTTTGTCTCTTACTTTTATTTGTTTCATCGCAGAAACTTATTTCAATGTTTGATTTCGATTCTGTTTTGCTGAGTATAGTGACCGATTTTTGCGGGTTACGTGTTTGTTGAACGATATCAAAGCTACTGGTTTTGTTTTCGAGAGTTCTATTAAGTGAGCTGTGTAATTCTTCAGTCTTTTTTAAAGTCACCGTCGAAAAATGATCTGATGTGATCTGCTTTTGTGAAACATTTATACGAGATGTAGAACTATCATAACTTGTATCTTCGACAATGTTAGCATCAGTGGCGTTTGTTTGACGATTAATATCACAACAAGTACCTGCTTCAATGGAATATATGGATGGCTCTCCTAAGAGAAATTCTGATGGAAATGACGTTTCCGTAGTAAAGCTTTTCTTACAGTGATATTTTTGTTTTTCTGAGTCGTTTAAAATTTCTTTTATTATTTTCGAACTCTGTGTGCTTTTCGACAAAACTCGTTTGTTTGAATCTCTCTTAAATTCTGAGAAATAAAAGCTGTCGTTGCTGTCGTCATTTCTTCTTTTCTTTATTTTCGTATACGTAAAATAGCATAGCGTAGGTGCGCACCAAACCATTTCTACTAATAATATAGCTGTTAGTACCATAATTTTCTTCGATGTAAAATCGATCGGTATTCCAGGAATACAAAAATTTCTCGTTACTGGACTGTTGGAAGTAAATAATTTTGGGAAAGGATTCAACGAGTTGTGAGAAGTATTAACTAGAGTAAGAACGCTCCGAAGTGCCGGATACAACTTTTCATCATTGAGATGCGGAATGACATCAGACATTAGCCATTTCTGAAACCTGTTATCATATCCTGCCTCATCCTCAATATTAGTAGTCTGGATGCAATCTTTTGCTATCCTGTAATATTTTTGAAGAATATTGGAGGAATCAACAGCGTTCAGAGATATTAAGGCAGTCTCTTTGAAAGGTACAAACATAACTTCAGAACTCCAGTAAACCTTTGGTATAGGAATTAAAAAAGCTTGATTGGCCAATTCATAGAACGCAATAGAATCACAGCCATATTCTGCGACCCTTTCGTACTGCTTTCTGTCAGCAACATTTATAGGCAAATACCTCGTAAGGTTCATGTCAGGGTTGCTCCAGCCTTTACCTTTTGTATTTAAATAGTCTTTAATATCATCATGGAATTGAAATACTTTCAAAGCTACATCGTCCTGAAGAGTGCCTCCGTAATAAGCTAGCTTAGTTAGTGGTAGCATCCACTTTTTCATATGTCCTCCGATTATATCTGAAAGTGCTGTCATCATTAGACTGCAGGTCTCGTTATCAGAAACCTCTCTTCTTGTTACAGTGAGAATTTCTTGGTAATATTTTAAAACAGGGCTTATTACATTTGCGTTTTCAGGGTTGAAGAAATTCATAGGTGGGATGATTTCGATAAGATTCATTCTTGCTTGTAAAAGACCAATTTCCGCCTTTGACCACGTTTTTTTCTTCAAATCTGATTGAGAAAACAACACAGTCCCGACTTGAAAGTACGTTTCATCTCCCTCGAGGGCCACTGTCTTACATAATATTGTCAAAGCTATTGTAAAAGTGTACGAATTCATTGTTAAATCTTATGTAAAAGTCTATAAAATAAATATACGTATTATAAAATAAACGCAAATATCAGATTTTCATACAGACTTGGCGATATTTCATAAATAAACATAAACAACGACTGAATTATGTCGGTTTGACAACTTTGACATTAATGACAAATTAGAGATGAAAAAGATTGTGATCAAAGAGTAAAAGTGTAAAAGAGTAAAATCAAGCAGAACACCACGGATACCTAGAGTAGAGTCTATTCTCCGTGCAGACAACATAGAACTGCTCAAACCACGTAGAATGGAATATGGAAGAGATACCCAAGTTACCCAACCACAGGCTTCGAAATTACGCTACGCTATATCCATGCTATATCCAACAGTGGATAGAGAAAGGCTGATCAAAGAGTAACATAATATATTGCAGGCTGATCATGATGATTAGGTAGTATACGTCCTGGGGTCCACAAGGCTTAAAGTATTATTATTTTAGTATTACTACACGGAGTGTGATGCTACTTAACAAGCCTTCATCATTATCAGCCGGTATCAGTCCACTGCTGGACGTAGGCCTCCCCCAAGACATGCCACTGAGCCCGATCTTCGGCTCTTTGTTTCCAGTCACTGCCCACCGCTTGACTTAACAAGACTTAAAATAATGGTTTATACCTTACGGTTACGGTAGACTTTCGATGTAATTATAATATCTAATAATTTACTAAATTCTCTAACACACAAACACTCAAAGAATTTCAAATAATATGTAATGAGACTTTTTTTATGTGACATTTTCAAACTAAGGCCGTCAAACTTTCAGATACCGCATTAAACACACGTAACTTTCGATATAATGATCTACCATATATAGTATACTAGCTGTTACCCGCGGCTTCGCCCGCGTTATTTGTGTCTATGACCATTGAGGTCTAGATCGATGATCTCTTAGGCCAAGTCACCATAGATGACCCTCAAAGTCGAACTCAATATCCTCTATTGTTAAAGTCATTAATCATTTTGGTTAGGTATACGAAGTTGTGCTGTTTCAATTTTTGACTCAACTCAACAGTTCCTGAAACATTTCTTACAAAGAAAATAACGTGAATAGCTGCGCGAGCGTAGCGAGCGCTATTATTGGGCGAGTGAACATTTTTTATGGCTTTTTATAACCCTGACAGTTTAATGACCTAATCATCAAGTCAATATAGATGACTCTTAGGTCGAACACGATATCGTCTATTGTTAAAGTTATTAATCATTACTTGGTACTTTGTAAACCTAACCAAGGCTTACCAAGTTTTTCTGTTAAAATATTTGAGTCAGTTTAATGTATGCTGTTAAAACACGCTATTATACGCTATGTAGCGTTATTACTGCGCAAGCGAAGTGAGAAACTTTTTTATGACTTTTTATGACCCTGAAAGTTTTTAAGACCTACTAAGTCAACACCGATGACCCTAAGGTTAAACTTGATATCCACTTATTTTAAGGTAAAAAATCATTATGAATATTGAAGGTTGTACTGTTTCAATTTATGACTCGTTTTGATGCATGTGGCTATTAAAATACAAAAGTTGCTGAAATGTTTCCTACAAAGTAGATATAACAAATGCTTGCGCGACCGGAGCGAGCGCTATTACTGCGCGAGCGTAGCGAGCCCTATCACAGCGCCAGCGATGCGAGCGCGAAAAATGTTTACGACTTTTTATGACCCTGACAGTTTTTATGACCTACTAAGTCAACACCGATGACACAAACGTTAAACTTGATATCCACTTATATTAAGGTTAATAATTATTATGATTATTGAAGGTTGTACCGTTTCAATGTATGGCCTCGTTTTGATGCATGTGGCTATTAAAATACAAAAATTGCAAAAATATTACCTACAAAGTAGATAAAACAAAGGTTTGCGCGAGCGCAGGGAGCATTATTAAGGCGCGAGCGAAGCGAGCGCGAAAATTCTTACGTCTTTTTATGACCCTGACAGTTTTTATGACCTACTAAGTCAAGACCGATGACTTTGAACCTTTGAACCTGACTTTGACCGATGAAGGTTAAACTTGATATCTACTTAACTTAAGGTTAAAAATCATTATGATTATTGAAGGTTGTACTGTTCCAATTTATGACATGTTTTGATGAATGTGGCTATTAAAATACAATAGTTGCTGAAATGTTTTCTACAAAGTAGATATTACAAATGCTTGCACGACCGGAGCGAGCGCTATTACTGCGCGAGCGTAGTAAGCGCTACCACTGCGCGAGCGAAGCGAGCGCGAAAAATTTTTACGACCTTTTATGACCCTGACAGTTTTTATGACCTACAAAGTTAATACTGATGACACAAAGGGTAAACTTGGTATCCACTTATTTTAAGGTTAATAATCATTATGAGTATGGAAGGTTGTACTGTTTCAATTTATGCCCTCGTTTTGATGCATGTGGTTATTAAAATACAAAAAATGTTGAAATATTACCTGCAAAGTAGATAAAACAAATGTTCGCGCGAGCGCAGCGAGCGCTATCAATTCGCGAGCGAAGCGAGCGCGAAAAATTTTTACGTCTTTTTATGATCCTGATAGTTTTTATGACCTACTAAGTCAAGACCGATGACCCTAAGGTTAAACTTGATATCCACTTATTTTAAGGTAAAACATTATTAATATTATTGAAGGTTGTACTGTTTCAATTTATAAACTCGTTTTGATACATGTGGCTATTAAAATACAAAAAATGCTGAAATATTACCTACAAAGGTTTGCGCGAGCACAGCGAGCGCGAAAATTTTTACGTCATTTTATGACCCTGACAATTTTTATGACCTACTAAGTCAAGACCGATGACCCTAAGGTTAAACTTGACATCTACTTATTTTAAGGTAAAAAATCATTATGATTATTGAAGGTTGCACTGTTTTAATTTATAAACTCGTTTTGATGCATGTGGCTATAAAAATACAAAAAATGATGAAATAAAACCTACAAAGTAGATAAAACAAAGGTTTGCGCGAGCGCGAAAAAATTTTACGACCTTTTATGACCCTGACAGTTTTTATGACCTACTAAGTTAACACTGATGACACAAAGGTTAAACTTGATATCCACTTATTTTAAGGTTAAAAATCATTATGATTATTGAAGGTTGTACAGTCCAATTTATGACATGTTTTGATGAATGTGGCTATTAAAATACAATAGTTGCTGAAATGTTTCCTACAAAGTAGATATTACAAATGCTTGCACGACCGGAGCGAGCGCTTTTACTGCGCGAGCGTAGTAAGCGCTATCACTGCGCGAGCGAAGCGAGCGCGAAAAATTTTTACGACCTTTTATGACCCTGACAGTTTTTATGACCTACTAAGTTAATACTGATGACACAAAGGGTAAACTTGGTATCCACTTATTTTAAGGTTAATATTCATTATGATTATTGAAGGTTGTACCGTTTCAATTTATGGCCTCGTTTTGATGCATGTGGCTATTAAAATACAAAAGTTGCTGAAAAAGTACCTACAAAGTAGATAAAACAAAGATTTGCGTGAGCGCAGGGAGCGCTATCAATGCGCGAGCGAAGTGAGCGCGAAAATTTTTACGTTTTATGACCCTGACAGTTTTTATAACCTACTTAGTCAACACCGATGACCCTAAGGTTAAATGTGGCTGTTAAGACACGAATGCTTTTGAAATACTTCCCACAAAGCAGATAAAACACGTTGGGCAAGCAAAGCCATCTTGTAAATGTTGATGACTTTTAATAACCCTGACAGTTTTATGGCCTAATTAAGGCACTTATTAAGTTTAGTCATTAACTATGAACCTAAGCTCAAACTTTTATGATTATGCAAACTCTATGTAAAGTTAAAAAAAATTATATAGGCACCCACACTTAACTGCCGAAAAAAAGTATTCTTTGCCCTTTTATGCCTTATTAAATGTCTGTACAAAATTTCATCTGAATTGGTCAAGCCGTTTGGCCGAAGAGAGGCCACAAATTTACAAAATTCCATAATAAAAATATAGAAAACCGAAATTTCCACCCAAAAAAAAAGTATTCGTTGCCCTTCTATGCCTTTTTGACTATCCGTGTACAACATTTTAGCTTAAATGGTTAACCAGTTTGACCGAGAGAAGGCCACACATTTACAAAGTTCAATTTAAAAATTCTGGACAACTGGACTCGACTGCCAGAAAAAAAGTATCCTATTTGATTCTATGCAATATGAACTGTAATATGTAAAAAATTTCAGTCCAATCGGTCTAGCTGTTTAGCTGATAAGAGGCCACACATTCACAAAATTAAATAAAAAATATCTGGACCCCCTGACTCGACACCCAGAAAAAAAGTATCCTATATCCTATTCTGCCCTATGACATGTATTTATACAAAATTTCAGGCAAATCGGTCAAGCCGTTTATTCGAGAGGAAGTATTATATTTACAAAATTCAATTAAAAATATCTGAACCCCCTGACTCGATAGCCAAAAAAAAGTATCCCATATCCTATTCTTCCCTATGAACTGTCTTTATACAACATTTCAGGCAAATCGGTCAAGCCGTTTATTCGAGAAGAGGTCTTATATTTACAAAATTTAATTAAAATATTTGGACCCCCTGACTCGATAGCCAGAAAAAAAGTATTCTATATTCTTTTCTGCCTTATGAACTGTCTTTATATAACATTTCAGGCAAATCGGTCAAGCCGTTTATTCGAAAAGAGGTCCTTTAGTTACAAAATTTAATTAAAAATAACTGGACCCCCTGACTCGACAGCCAGAAAAAAAGTATTCTATATCCTATTCTGCCCTATGAAATGTATTCATACAAAATTTCCGGGAAATCGGTCAAGCCGTTCATTCGAGAAGAAGTCTTAGTTTTACAAAATTCAATTAATAATATCTGGACCCCCTGACTCCATAGCCATAAAAAAAATATTCTATATCCTATTCTGTCTTATGTTTTATCTTTATACAAAATTTCAGCCAAATCGGTCAAGCCGTTTGACCGTGAAGAAGTCCCAAACAAACAAACAAACAAACAAACAAATAAACAACCTGACTTTCGCATTTATAATATTGGTGTTGATTTACTTAGAAGTACTTGTGTGAAATTTCGAATAAAATGACTATCCAAACTTTGAACCCCCGCTTCATCCCCTTGAAGAGTGAATTTTGAAAAAATTTCTTAGCGGATACCTAAGTCAAAATAACTATCTGCCTGCCAAACTTCAGCGCAATCCGAAACAATATTGATTTCAGACTTTGTTACCCCACTTCACCCTCTTAGAGGTGGAATTTCGAAAGAGCCTGAAACACGTATTTACTTACTTAAGTAAGTACTTGTGTTAAGTTTCAAATATAATAATGTTTCTCCATAGAAACTTTGAACCCCCGTTTCATCCCCTTCAGGGGTGAAATTTGAAAAATCCTTTTTCATAGGTAACTAACGATGTAATAATTATCTGCATGCCAAGTTTTAGCGCAATCCGAAAAAATATTGATTTTCACACTTTGTTACCCCATTTCACCCTCTTAGGGATGGAATTGAAAAAAAAACCTGAAACACGTATTTCCTTATTTTTATACTGAAGCACTTGTGTGAAGTTTCGGATAGAAAAGACTATCTAATCTTGTTTCTCCATACAAACTTTGAACCCCCATTTCATACCCTTAAGGGGTGAATTTTGAAAAATTCTTTCTTAGTACACCCCTACGTACTAAGAAAAATTTATCCTCCAAATTTCAAGTCTCTACGACCAGCGGTTTAGGCTGTGCGTTGTCTGTCAGTGAGTCAGTCAGTCAGTCAGTCAGTCAGTCAGTATGTCAGGACAAAGATTCTTATAGTATTAGATTTCAGGCAAATCGGTAAAGCCATTTATTCGAGAAGAGGTCTTATATTTACCAAATTCAATTAAAAATATCTGGACCCACTGACTCGACAGCCAGAAAAAAAGTATCCTATATCCTATTCTGCCCTATGACATGTATTCATACAAAATTTCCGGCAAACCGGTCAAGCCATTTATTCGAGAAGAAGTCTTATATTTACAAAATTCAATTAAAAATATCTGGACCCCCTGACTTGATAGCCAAAAAAATTGTATCCTATATCCTATTCTACCCTATGAACTGTCTTTATACAACATTTTAGGCAAATCGGTCAAGCCGTTTATTCGAGAAGAAGTCTTATATTTACAAAATTCAATTAAAAATATCTGGACCCCCTGACTTGATAGCCAGAAAAAAAGTATTCTATATTCTATTCTGCCTTATAAACTGTCTTTATACAACATTTCAGGCAAATCGGTCAAGCCGTTTATTCGAAAAGAGGTCCTTTAGTTACAAAATTCAATTAATAATATCTGGACCCCCTGACTCGATAGCCAAAAAAAAAGTACCCTATATCCTATTCTGCCTTACATTCTATCTTTGTACAAAATTTCAGCCAAATCGGTCATGCCGTTTGACCGTGAAGAAGTCCCAAACAAACAAACAAACAAACAAACAAACAAATAAACAAACTGACTTTCGCATTTATAATATTGGTGTTGATCATCTGTTTACTTACGACAGTGACACTTGACTATTATACAATTATTAACGACATTATATCACTTTAACCGACTTTGAAAAAGAAGAAAGTATTCGAGTATATTTATTTTATTTTGTTATTACCTCAGATCGTAGTCAAATCTGAACCGATTATTATTAAATTAAACTAGTTGTGTCCCGCGGTTTTGCCCGCGTATATAAGTATTCTATGTCCTATTCTACCCATTGGCTATGATATGCCGTTTGCCCTCACCGGTCTGCTCGTGTTCGGGTCGCAGAGACCGTGCGCCACGCAGCTCTCTCACACTATTTATGTATATATATAGTTTATCCATTCACAAATTATTTTATTTAGGTTTCCTACAGACCCTGTACAATCAAACCCTTAATATGTAAAAATGGGTAGCGACAACTTTAACAGCTGTCATCCCTAAACAGGCATGTATAGACAATATTTGACAGCTGTATGACAGAGTCACGCACACACAGAGCAAAATTTGGGCCGCATTTTGAGTGACTTTGACATTTCATGTTCCATCTGGACGAGTTTATAATCAAAGCGTGCAATACTCGTGCAATACTGAACCGTAAACTGTCAGCGATCACAATTTTGTTTTCTTGTTTGCTAATATTTAACTGCCCAAATTGCAGCGAATTTAAACCTTGCGAGAATTCTGAAACTATGAAAGTCCGCCATCAATACCAACAACAAGTTTTGCATCTCAAATGATAATCACACATGTCATTTGTTCCCGGGTCTATGTGTCTTGTTCAGGTGTTGGTGTATCGCAGAGGGTGAGATGTTTAATTGTTTAATTACAAACCTCTGAATTACGGGATTACATGGCCCTACAGCCTACACGGCACGGATTTAGGTGCCGGGACGATGTATGTGTGTCGGATTTTATTTTGACATATTGAATTTTTAAACGGTTTACATTTTTTAACTTGCGATATCTGTTTCGTAAATTTGTGTAGGTAAGGCCCAGTTTCACCGGTTCCTGATAAAGTTTTATAACTATTTTTTTATAACTATTTAACACATGAAGCCATATAAAAGTTGTCAATAATCTGTCAGATAAGTTCTTCATAGGTTTATCAGACACTGGTGAAACTGGCCCTTAATCTTGTAATTTCAATTAGAACAACTTCTTCTTATTGTACGGAAATGATATTATACATATTGGATTAGGTAAAATGATCTGATTTTAGAGCTTATTGGCTCTAGACGAGCAAACTCCTCAACGATCGACAGCACAGACACGATATGTAGTATCCCCATGCACTAGATTATGGTAATATATATTATGGTAGCCCAGTTTTAAATCTAAAAGATTTTTTTTTTAATATTTTGCTTGATTTTATTAGTGGTGTTAAATTGCTGTGTACACATTCTTAGAAGACTTTTTCGACCTATCATGAAGCGGCAATAGCCCAACGAATAAGGTGTCGGACTGGCGATCGAGAGGTCGTGAGTTCGATCCCCATGTATTGCACTATTGACGTAAACCCACTCCAAACACAAGCATATTTAGCTTAGTTGGAGGGGTTAACAAAAATACTACTCATGGAAACCCACATAGCTAGTAAGGTTAATATAAAAAAAATATATATTGAAGGCTTCTCAAAAAAAAAACATCAACTAGGCGCAGATGTGCATCATAAATATGTTTTATACCGCATCCTTTCTCAAGGAAGAAAACAAAAATTCAAAATATTTCATATAATATTCATATCTACAGGCTGTTTGGTGGATGGACCGACAAAAGTTTTTGGGGGGTTGGGGGTGTCATGCGTAAGTTTTCCCCGATAGAACCGAAGTCCTAAGTGTCACGATGTTTTAGATACATTTTTTGGTTTGTTTTTAGGGTTCCGTACCTCAAAGGTAAAAAAAGGAACCCTTATAATATAACTTTCTTGTCCGTCTGTCTGTCCGTCTGTCCGTATGTCACCACCAATTTTCTCAGGAACGGGTGGACCCAGCAAGTTGAAATTTATACCAGATACTGAAATCTATAGTCCCTATTAGGTGTCTAAAAATCAAAGTCCTGAGTCAATACGATAAAAAGATGTAGGAAAATTTATATTTTCGTGTAAACTTGTAAGTACCAAAATTTACCTTAATTTACAAATTTTTATTTTATAGAATTTTTCCTTTATTTAAGCTGTAAGATCTTGGCTGTTAACCAAAATTGACAATTCTAGGTCAACCGGAAGCACCCTATAGGTTTTGGGTCGAAAACCTATAGGGTACTGCCCGTTGACCTATAATCATGAAATTTGTCAAAAAACAAGTTCTTACAGCACAAATAAAGGGAAAAAAACAATAAATAAAAAAAATTGAATATTAAAGGGTGTCCCCATTCATACATAGTTTACGCCAATTAAGATAGGCCTCTGAGTTATATGATTATATGAGCGCTCATACAATTTAGAGGTCTCGCTTAATTGGTACTAACCAACGTTGGCACGGAAGGTTATGGGGGGCTATACTGCTCGCGTCCGTAGGATTTGCCCTCGATGTCCTACACGTGTCCCCTGGGTGGCGCCAAAAGAGTAGTACGTTTCAGGTGGTAGGCTTAGGCCGTGGCGTATTATCACCCACCAGACAAAGCCATGCCGCCAAGCGGTCGCTTTACGGCATGATGTTTGGTGAAGCCATTTGTTGGGAAAACGGGTCGGATACAGTTGCGCTTATTTTAATAACAGATTGTGACACATTGGAGGATATTTCATTGAGTGACCAGTTTCGGAGAGCAGCGGGATCCGAGGCACGGTTCTCCGCTGGCCGACCGCAGATAGTTGGGGGCCCAAGTAGTGAGCCAGCCACTCACGAAAGGCTGTCCCGCCATCTAGCGAAAAATCCCGGGGGTGCGCCATCGTGCCGGTTGGCGACCGGACGAGAGGACCCGATGGCATAGAAAAGATAATAATACTACGTATAGAATGGAATGAAATGAACACTCTGTTCCCCCCACCAATTCCGGGCTTCCTCACCCCGCCACCGACTTGGAGCTGTCGAGGAGCTGCGCTGAGCAAGGACGCCACACGCGTACGACTATAGAACAATTACTACTCACGGAGAGAAGAACATCAACTTCATACATTTATGTTGGGACCAGTAGACACTGGAGGTTCAAATTTACGTAGGTTCTTATTACGTAGGTATATAATAAACACTTAATTATATTAGTATACCTACCTACATATTCGTATTTTAGAATCCATTTTCATAAATGAAACAACGATATATATATATATATATACTCGTGCGTAAATAACGCTTAATTTGTAAAATACTTAAAAAAACTTTCACGTTTAAACATTTTTATAACACAGCAATTGGGAACTTCATGTAGGTACGTAGTATTTATATTCTCTTTACTTGATGTCGCTCTAACGTGCGAGCAAGACACACGACATTGTTTCGTACAGCTCTGGCTGGCCGCCCAACACAGAATAAAAAATAGTTACTATGGTGCAGTTTGTTCTATGCAAGTCGACTGGACCTGGAGATGATGGTTTACGAAATAGCGACTAATATTTTTAGTGTTAAAAGCTTTTTGGATAAGTGTACAAAAAATATTCATACGGTCAGTACGTAGTATGTTTGTACGAAGTAACTATTATATAATCTGTGATACGGTAATTACGGGCGACAACCTTAGACATCACGCACACAAATGCACGTATAGAAAAACGACCCGTGTGTAGTGTCTGTGTCGGTGTCACAGTGTCGGTCGTTAAAACGCTAGTTTGTATGGAGATTTAGCGAGTGTCCGGGGTGTGCCGATGGACACCTCTGGGGGGCTCGGGCGTCCCCGCGGTCTCCGGAACTGGTTTACTAAGATGATTTATCTGAATGTGTGTCACTGTGTTGGTAAATGAGCGTCTCAATCCACTTCCGTGTTCCCAACCTACCTTCACTCCCCTTTATCTATGGCAAGGAAAAATTACAGAAAGTCGGTTTCACAGCGGAAGCACGTCCTCTCTCTACAAGTGCATTTCTCTAACATACGAGGCTTGCACTCAAATATCAATGCAGTCCACCACCACCTCGAAACTGCAAAACCGCGTCTTCTGTTCCTCACGGAGACGCAGATTAAATGTCCAGCTGACGGAGCATATCTCGCTTACCCAGGCTACGTCCTCGAGCATCGCTTCAGGGCGCGTGCTGGAATCTGCATGTATGCTCGCGATGACATTTGCTTTCGGCGTCTCCGTGATCTTGAGGACCCCAAATTTTCCACCATGTGGGTTTTGGTGGACACTGGTATGGAGAAAATTCTCTATGCTGGTGTCTACTGTTCGCACAGCGGAGACGAGGAGGCAACTAGGCTCACAAACTATCTCAGTGAGGCGGCCGACGTAGCCCAACAACGGTATCCATCAGCTCAATTAGTGCTTCTGGGGGATTTTATCGCCCACCATCAAGACTGGCTATACCCATACCAGAGCACAGACCATGCTGGTCGAGAGATGCGCAAGCTTGCCTTGACGCTAGACCTCACTCAGCTGGTCCAGGAAGATAGATAGATAGATAGATGAACTCTTTATTTGCACACCAAAAGAATAGAAACAATTTAAACAAAATATACTCTAAACTTATAACTATAGCTATGGAAAGGGCGGTCTTATCGCTTAGAGCGATTTCTTCCAGACAACCCAATAGTAAAAAAGAAAACGAGACTGTGACGGACGGTGGTGTATCAATATTGAAATAAAATCAATAAATATGCTTACAAACCTAAAAAAACAAATGTCATACTATACATTACACATAAATACACATACATACATAATATATATATATATATATATATATTCATATATACATACATACATACCTATCTTTAAATATTAAATAATATATATCATACATATAATAATAAAATACACTGTAGCATAGCAATACAATGATTGAGACTACCAATTATTAACATAACACAATATACCTAGCAATTTAGTGGAGACTGGCAAGATAGTGTTTATATAGTCGTTCCTTAAAGGTCTGAGGAGATGGAGATTGTCTGATTTCGACTGGTAAATCGTTCCAAAGGCGTGCAGCCTGTACCGAAAACGATTTATCGAGAAAAGATGTTGAATGAGTAGGTATTTGTAACGTTAGATTTTCTAATGACCTCAACGTTGATGAGTGCTGTGAATGTAAATATTCAAAGCGATCTTTAACGTAGCGCGGGGAAGCGGGATTGAAAAGTATACTGAATAAGATAGAGAGAATGTGAGTATTCCGGCGAAGTCGAATAGGAAGCCACTTGAGCTTATGTCGAAAATACGAGACGTGGTCATATTTGCGTAAGCCAAATATGAACCTTATGCACAAATTCTGAAACCGCTCAAGTTTGTTTAGCTGGTCCTCCGTTAAATCTAGATAGCTGGCATCGGCGTAATCAAGAATAGGAAGCAGAAGAGATTGTGCTAACGCAACTTTGGTAGCAGTCGGAAGAAAATTCTGGAGGCGTTTCAAGGCGCCCGCAGAAGCGAACATTTTGCGCCTAACGGCTTCTAATTGTGGACCCCATGACAATGTCTGATCAATTATAAGACCAAGGTTTTTCACTTGCGTACTGTAAGGAATTATGACACCATCAAAAATAACTGTAGGAAGGTTATTACGATCTAGTTTGGATAACATGCGAGAGCTACCTACAATCATTATTTGGGTCTTGGTAGGATTAACTGTTAGACCGAAATCCTTACTCCACGCAGCAATACGGCTCAAATTGTCGTTAACTATTTGAATACAGTCAACCAAGTGATCAGGGGATGCCTGTGAATATATTTGTAGGTCGTCAGTGTAAAGGTGGTAGGGAGAAGAGAGATTAGATGAGATAGAATTTATAAAGGTTGAAAAAAGTAAAAGAGATAGAACGCCGCCCTGTGGGACGCCAGCTGTAATGTTACTCCATGAAGAGAAAGAATCTTCAATGCGAACTCTCTGCCGACGCCCAAACAGGTAAGTACGAAAAAAGTCAATTACGGAAGGAGATAGGTTAATAGAGCGTAGCAGCTCTAATAAAATGTCGAAATCGACGGCATTAAACGCATTGCTAAAATCAAGGAGAGCAAGCACAGTCAGCTTACCATGTTCCATACCAGCACGAATATCATCTGTGATTTTGATCAAGGCAGTAACTGTGCTATGCCCAGGACGGAATCCAGACTGGAACGGGTTAAAGAGACAATTTCTATTAAGAAATACGCTTAGTTGGTGATGCACAAGCCGTTCCAGTACTTTGGAGAGGAAGGGGAGGATGGATATGGGACGGTAATCAGAGTGAGATTTGGGATTAGGTTTTTTAGGAAGTGGAATAACTTGAGCGTTTTTCCATAAAGTTGGAAATACGCCACTCGAGGTTGAATAATTAAGGATATGGGTAAGGACAGGAATAATAAGATCAAGGATAGGGAGCAGCATGTTGCGACTAATACCATCAATACCCACAGCATTAGATGTAATGGACAGTACGCCCTTCTTAACATCTCCCTCCGTAAAATGAGTGAATAAGAATGAAGAGTAGGTTGGAGATGGTATGCTAGAAAGAAGAGAAATAGTTTTAGATTTGACAGTGGAGTCGATACCAGTAGTGGAAGAAAAGTAACTAATAATGGAATCAAGATCAAGATTTGGAGAAACAGGATTTTCTTTGGGTCTACCTATACCCAGTGTTTTTATAAATCTCCATACCTTAGATGAATCATCATCATTTACGGATTCATGAATATGTCGGCGTTGAGCATCCCTACACACCCTGTTGCAATAATTACGAGACTTAATATATTTGCTTTTATTACCCACGCTAGGGACACATTTATATTTAGTTTTGGCGGCAGCTTTTTTGTCCATCAATATTTTAATGTCAGGAGTCAACCATGGAGCAGGCAAGTGTTTGACCTTGATCGGTCTCATCGGTGCATGAGTATCAAAGATTCGTAGTATGGTCGTATTAAAGATACTAATTTTGTCATCAATAGAGTCAGAATTCTCTATTGATGACCAATCAATGTTCTGTGCATCTTCACGAAGATTATCTAGATTCATGTTACCAAAGTTGCGTTGAAAAAGAATTTTAGGTTTAAGTTTTGGAGGACGGACCTTGTAAGAGAGAAAAATTAAATCGTGATAAGAAAAAGCATCTGCAGAACATTGACCATGTTTAGCAACATGGTCGCAAGAGGAAACAATAGCTAAGTCGAGAAGTGAAGGGGTAGTATTAGGAAAATGGTGGGTTGCGTTTAGGGGAAGTATGTTAAGATTGCTTGATCTTATCACAGATTCCAGGGACGAAGAACGAGAGTCCTTTAAGGAGGCAAGTGTTAAAGTCACCCATAATAATGGTGTGACTATAACATGGGATGATATCTTCTAGAAGGCTTTCAAAGGAAGGAAAAAAGTTAATACGAGAAGAAGGGCTATAATAGACTCCGAGGAGAATTTTCGTATGCGAAGGAAGAATTTCGATAAAAAGTAGCTCGCCCGCATTAGTAGGGGGTGGTTGTGCAGACATATTAACTACAGTGAAAGGAATTTGAGCTCGAAGGTATATGGCTACACCTCCACCACCACCACTAGCACGGTCGTTCCGTATAAGTTGGAAACCAGGTAGAGGGTAAAGAAAAGAAGAAAGACATGGCTTAAGCCAAGACTCGGAGACTAAAATAGCGTGAATATGTCTTAGATGTTCAAAAGTCGCCAGCATATCGGGGAAGTGAGACGGAATACTCTGCGCATTAATGTGGACAACGTTGAGGTTTTTAGGCACATCCAAAAAATGTGCCTCTAAAGTATCAGAGAGTGTTGTAATGCTAACAAAACTATTATCTGAACTGCTTCGTGAAGAACAGGATTTATAACTATCACTATCATCATTAAATAAGTTTAACATAGTGTATACAATAAAATATATATAACTATATATACGATAACAATAAAAATACTAATATAATAATATAATACTTAAAAATAATAAATTATATCAAAAAGTACCTAAGAACTAATCTCGCCTGCCGTCGTGTGTAGTAAAAAATCATTCTAGAATAGATGCGAAGACATAATAGCGACTACCAAGTTAATATACTAACTTATAGTCATTCACAATACCAGCATAATAACAAAATATTAATTTACCTGAATAATTTACAATAACAAGTAATACATAAAAATAACTAATCGTCAGAATCCCAAATACAGTACAAAAAGCAAATTATGAAAAAAACTAAAAAACAGCTTATAATGTGACAATTAGTGAAGCCACAAAAAAAAAAAAAAATTAATGTCACTGTCAGCTGTCAAACTGACAGATAGCATAAGAAAAATTTGGCAGTGGCAGGTGATTTCATTCATGTTTACAAACTGTTACAAGCAAGCGAATCAATCACAATAACATTATTTTTAACTCAAAAAGAATCCTAATAAATTACAGGTAGTAAGCACGGTAGTGAAAAGTTTTATGGCTACCGCCGGCTGTTATGATAATCAAGATAGAAAATACGCAAATTACTATGCAATGTACAAAAACTGTACAAAAGTCAAAAACTGATTCAACGCCTCGCTCTTCTCTTGGGTTTCGCCGCGTCCCGCGGCACCTTCATGTTTGCAGCTGAAGTCTTAATGGGGCTGCCAGGCTTCGGGATCTCGTCGAGTTCCCCCAAGCAGGTCGCACGATGACGCGAGCCCTCAGCGTCCACGACATAGATCACGCCGTCCCGGGTCCAGCATTTGGCCATCCCGAAACGCTCGCGGGCTGTCATGAACGTTTCGTGTCTCACCTTGGTCAAAAATTCCGTCAGAACAGTGCCTGAGCCCTTCAGTTTCGTCTTCGCGGACCAGATCTTCTCTCGCTGAAATAGTTCACTAAACTTCACGAGAATAGGTCTCGGCTTGTCAGCACCGGCAGAGTGACCCATACGATGGCATCGTGAGATGCAACTTACAGAAAAATCCGGGATCCTAAGCTGCTCCGTGACCGTTTTAGATATAGTCTGTGCTACATCTTCATTATTTTCCACCTCCGGCAGCCCATGAAACAGAAGCATTTTTCTGCGCGATCGCATCTCGATATTATCGACGCTTCTATCCAGCAGCTGGATTTGTTCCTGTAGTGAGCGCAGTGAGGTCAACACAAACAACTTGAAGGCTGGGAACTCGGATGGAATTTCAGTACTTGTGGAAGCTGCAGTGCTGGTTTTTTTCGTGCACTCACTCTCAAATGTATCCATGCGCTGATTGAAAGCAAGCGATAACTGTGCAATAGATTCTTTTATTGCCTCCATCTTGTATAATAGTACAGTGTAAGTACAATTATAACTTGTTGCGATTTTCGGTAATATATTGTGTCTTCTTGTGAGGATAACACACTGTGGCAGGTACTGTTCACTATACTATATTTTTAAACATAATTTTACCCAGTTAGATGTAATTTATAATTAGTAAATAGATTTTAAAACAGAGCAATGAACTAACAATGTTTACTTAGGGACTACCCCCGCCCAAAAGCAAAAGCAACAAGGATACCGGATGTTGATGGCCATACAGCCAATTGCTTCGACCTTCTGCTGACAACAGACCAGACCGCTACTCGGTGTCGGTTTTATCACCCTTGGGTAGCTCCGACCATTGTCTGGTAAAGTCTGTATCAGTATACTCCCCACCCGATCCCAGACCGAAAGGGTCTCGGCGGGTATGGCGATATAGGTCAGCAGATTGGGATGAGATGCGAAGCTTTTTCGCGTCTTACCCTTGGCGGCAAGTTTGCTTTTCTTCGAGCGATCCCTCAACTTGCGCGGATGCTGTGGCAGAAGTATTACGCCAGGGTATGGAGTATTACATACCTTTTTCTGACGTCCCTCTGTCCAGCAAAGCTCGACCTTGGTTTAATTCCGAATGTAGAGATGCTGAAGCGTCAAACCATAAGGCTTACTTAACCTGGGCTGATGCTCGAACCCGCAAATCTAGAGATGTTCGCGAAAAGAAGAAAGCCTTTAACAAAGCCGCTAAGTCTTGCAAAAAGGCTCTCAAGAAGGCTGGCTTCGACCACATACGCCGAACTGAGAACAAACTTGCTTCTTACCCCTCGGGTAGTAAAGCGTTCTGGTCCCTGGCGAAGTCGATCGAAGAGAACTTCTGCCGTCCCTCACTGCCTCCACTGCTGAAACCCGACGGATCGCTAGCTCACACCGCTAAAGAGAAAGCAAATCTATTTGCTACTCTGGACCAGACAGTATACCAGCTATAGTCTTGAGGACGTGTGCGCCTGAGTTGACTCCTATTCTGACACGTCTCTTTCGCTTTTCTATGGCGACTGGTCAAGTGCCTAAGTCTTGGAAGCAAGCTAACGTGCAACCCGTGCCCAAAAAGGGTAGTCGTGCTGACCCTGCCAATTACAGGCCCATCTCAATCACTTCCATACTCTGTAAGACTATGGAACGTGTACTGAACCACAGGCTCCTAACATACCTAGAAGCAAACGATCTACTCAGTGACCGACAGTACGGGTTCCGCCGAAACCGGTCTACTGGGGATCTTCTAGCGTATGCCACTCAAATTTGGAGCGAGGCCATTGAGAATCATGGAGAGGCGCTTGCCGTCTCTCTTGATATCTCTAAGGCCTTTGACAGGGTATGGCACGACAGCCTTATTAGCAAGCTTCCTTCATATGGCCTCCCCACTGGTTTTTGTGTCTGGATATCAGATTTCCTGAGGGAATGGTCTATTCGTGTGGTCATTGATGGCTGCTCGTCTGACCAATTGGCTATAAATGCCGGAGTTCCTCAAGGGTCGGTACTCTCTGCAACGCTTTTTCTGTTGCATATTATTGACCTGCTAAAACCTGGTATATTAGGGTATGCAGATGACAGCACCGTTGTGGAGAGTTATATGTCTAGTGCACGAGCCAGTGCAGTACAAATCCAGTCTCATAGAGAAGCTATGGTTCAGCGCTTAAACTTTTCCTTAAAGGCAGTCTCCGATTGGGGCGATGCCAATCTGGTTAAGTTTAATGCTTCTAAAACCCAGGCGTGTCTTTTCTCCGCCAAACGGAGTCCATTTCAACTGGCTCCTACTTTCAGGGATGTGTCCGTGCCGATATATGACCAACTTGAGCTTCTTGGCATCTCATTAACACCAACTCTCAATTTCGGCTCTTATATTGAGTCTAAAGCCCAGATAGCCTCCAAAAAACTTGGAATTTTGTCTAAGGTATACTTCACACCGGGACAGTTGCTCAATCTCTACCAAGCACAAGTTCGGTCGTGTATGGAGTACTGTTCTCACCTCTGGGATGGTTCTGCCAAATACCAGCTGCAGACACTGGAAGCTATTGAGAGGAGAGCCAAGAAGCTCATCAACGACGACCAACTAGTAAGCAAAAGACTCCAGAGTCTCGAGCATCGTCACAAGGTCGCTTGTTTGTCGGTTTTTTATCGGATTCATTTCGGAGAGTGTGCATCGGAACTTCATAACTTGATTCCGCCATCCCCTTTTTATAATCGGACTAGCAGGGATACTAAGAGGCGCCACCGCTACATGGTGGATATACCATTTACGCGTACAAAGCGATTCGCTTCTTCTTTCATCATACGTACTGCCAAGGAATGGAATTCCCTGCCCGAGTCTGTGTTTCCGATTAGATACAACATAGGGGTCTTCAAGTCGCGAGTGAATAGGTATCTTTTGGGTAAGCGCGCTACATCATCGACCGCATCGTCACTTAACATCAGGTGAGATAGTTGTCAAGCGATACCCATTATCACGTAAAAAAAAAAGGCTCGGTGGGCGGGTCCAACTCAACTAGGCCGGTGTTTTTAAATCGCCCAAAATCACCCAAAATTAGGAAGTTGTCACTTTTTAAAACAGTCAAACAGATTAACGACTTTGAAAGCTCAGAACTATTTTTTTTAAAGGAAATGTGTTAAGTAATGTTTTATTTAGAATACGGACACATTGCAGAATACAGCACAAGTTTATTCGTCGTATTACAACCACAAACAAAAAAGTTAGCAAGGCAAGATTTTTGGTGATTTAAAATAAAATTAAATTAAAAAAAAATTAAAAATTATATACCCCCCAACCACCGAAAAAAATGTGTCGGTCCATCCACCAAACACCCTGTATATTTCCTATATATTTTCTTTATTCATTATCCAAAAACATCTTGCCATTTGATATTAATCAATTAACAATAACCGCGTTAACACGTAGCGTGACAACATTAACACGTGTCCCTGTTGTCACGTTAATCACAAGTGTCCTGTTAATTGTTACACTGCATTATTATGACAAATTACCAGTCTAGGGGACAGATTATAGTGGTACTGGCGATGTGCGTCCAAGCGTTAGTTATAAGGATATGAAATACATAACGTGTTAGTTTGTTAACTATGGTATTAAAGATGATACCTTTCTGTGTAACTTTACTGTGTACCTCTTAAGTATTCAACCAGTTAAAAGTTGTAAACTATTTAAAGACTGACTCATGATTGTAGTTTATTTATATTAACCGACTTTAAAAAAACGGAGGAACGGAGGAGTTTCTCAATTCGACCGTATATGAGAGCCAGTTCCCAATCTAGGCCTAGCGTGCTTACCATCTTCGACCGCATCATCACTTACCAACACAATGAGATAGTGGTCAAACGCTAGCCTATAATATATATTAAAAAAAAATTATGTGTCTTCGCGGATAACTTCAGCGTGTGTAAACCGATTTTTATGATTTTTTTTTTGAAAGGAGATATCCATCGGGTAGTGCCATTGTAATTTTATCGAGATCTGATAAGTATCTCCAGAGATATGGAGATAAACACTTTAAACTTAATAGCGCAAATTTAATAGCGCGGCATTTGAAGTCGGTTCTTTTAGTTTTTAGGGTTCCGTTGCCGAATGGCAAAAAACGGAACCCTTATAGATTCGTCATGTCTGTCTGTCTCATTTTATTCCGAAACGATTAGGACTAAGACGGACGGAAGACAGAATTGAAACTTGGTAGGTAGATGTATTCTGTGAACCGCTTACCGATTTTTATACAAAAATAAAAAAATATAAAATATAAATATCCCATACATGGAACTGAAACAAAAAATATATTTTTTCGTCAAACCGACCTACGTATGGGGTGTGTCTATGGATAGGTCTTTAGAAATGACATTGAGGTTTCTTAAATCATTTTTTCTCAAAGTCAATCATTTAAAGATAGGCGCGTCTAAAGTGGTAAAAGTTAGAGGGGAGGGGGGGGGGGGGTCTCCCCTCTAACTTTAAGTAAGGGAGTGAAAAATCTAGAAAAAGTATATTCTATAGATCTTAATAAAAACTTTCAACGAAAATTGGTTTGAACCAGACACAGTCAGTTGTTTTTGAGATATAGCGACCGCATATATAACTTTGTTTTTGATACAAACACTATGAAAAACAATGTTAATTTTTTGGTTGCGAATAATCATAGTTATAGAATACTCTACTGTGTTACGGAACCCTATGAGTGCGAGTCCGACTTGCACTTTGCCAGTTTATTTATACGATATTATATATTGAGAGACTCCCAAACTGACCGGCGTGGCGAGCTCGTGTTCTCATTAAATACTTATGACTTAAAACGTCATGGAACAAACCGGGCATGATTCCATTCACAAATAAATGCGTCATATACATAAATGCTAGGTATGATAACATCTTTACTCTTTTCTTTAGTAGTATGTATAAAACAAAGTTCCCGCTCCAGCTGTTTGTACGCTTAGATCTTTTAAAACTACAAAACGGATTTTAATTCTGTTTTCAGCAGTAGATAGAGTGATGCAAGATGAAGGTTTATAATCAGGATTAAACGCAGGCGAAGCTGTGGAGCGCAGCTAGTTTGTTAATAATTGCGAGTATTAGATAGCTCATGAAAGTGGAAGAAGCGAAAGAGGTATGTCAGGATCGTAGCATGTGGAAAAAAGTAGTCTCTGCCTACCCCAACGGGAAAAAGGCGTGATTGTATGTATGTATGTATAAGTGTTTATCTATCTATAAGATAGGATACTCTGCATTAACATCCTCGGATCTGTTAAACCCTTCCTGCACTAATTATAGTCCTAACGACGTGCGTAAGTGATACCAGATACCCTTGTGTGTAGGGGACGATAAATTGGTGGCGGTTTTCCGTCAAATCCATCAGGGCTTCTATCTAATGGTAGGAGTAATATGGGCATCGACATAGACTATTGTAGGTAAACTAAATGTAACTAAATAACAGCTAAAAATTACTACAATATCAGCATAATAAGCCGGTGTCAGTCCTGGATATAACTCTCTCCCAATATACGCTTCTATCTTTGGCTCTTCTTTTCCAATCACTGCCTACCGTTTTGCGTATGTCGTCGCCTAATGAGTGCCTAATGAGATCCGACTTTTTTTTATAACTAATAGGCTAGCGTTTGACAACTATCTCATCTGTTGGTAATTGATGATGCGGTCGAAGATGGTAAGCACGCTAGGCCTTGAATGGGAACTGGCTCTCAAGGATAGCTGCCGGAACACATTAGATGTTTGGCGACAGATTTTCTAACTTGAGGGTGGTAGCTGACCAAGCGGACAGTAAATAGTGTCCTACCACCATGCAAATGCAATGCAATGCATTTTTAGAGTTCTGTACCCAAACGGTACCAACGGAACACTAGTACTGAAAGTTTGGTGTCCGTCCGTCTATCCGTCCGTCCATCCGTCCTTCCGTCTGAACTTCCGTCCATCTGTCCGGAAACATAGACTCAGGCAAGGAATTCCACTTCTATGCAGTACGTATGATGAAAATGGAAACAAATTGATGGAATTTCCACCATGTGCGGTGGCGCGCATATCACTATTTCTTGTTATCCGATTGAAGAAAGGGGATGTAGCAGTTGGTTTGTGCGGTTGGGTGTTCCACTCTGAAAAATGTATCCGGTAAAAGACCGATAGACAAGCAACTTTGCGACGTTGCTTATGGAGGACGGTGCTATGCTATTGGTGCCTCTTGCTCATTAGTTCGTCATAGTTGACGATTTTCGCTCTTTATTAACCGACTTCAAAAAAAAGGAGGATTTTCTCAATTCGTCGGAATCTTTTTTTATGTATGTACACCGATTACTCGAAGATGGCTAAACCGATTGGGAAAATTCTTTTTTTGTTTCAAAGAGTACCCTTCCCCAGTTTTTGAAATATCGACATTTGTATAACGATGCATTTATATAATGATGCATTTATATACTTCGATGACATGCTACTTACTGATGGCTATTTTGACTAGCGCGCCGTTTGAAGTCGGTTCTATTAGTTTTTTAAACGATCTTCAATTATTTTAGCTCTCTGCTCAATTTCTCCCAACGCTGGAGGCGTTAGTATTTAGCCGAACTTTCAGAGGGGAGAACAGTACTCCATACACGATCAGGCTTGTGCTTGATACAGATTGAGCATCTGTCTAGGTGTGAAGTCCTGTCTTACTTAGATTTAGATCTTAGATTAGATCCAAAAAGGAGTTTCTCAATTTTCTGTATGTTTTTTTGTATGTTTGTTACGCGATTATTCCGCCAATTATGCAGCAATTTGAATGATAATTTTTTTTTGAGTAGGGTACATCACTACGGGGGTCTCATTATGCAATTGAGATCTGTTGAGTATCTCCAGAGATATGGTGATAAACATCTCAAATTTGCCACTGAAAGTGACTCGCGCGCCATATGAAGTCGGTTCTTTAGTTTTTAAACTGTCTTAATTATTACTTAAATTCAAAATTTAAATCCACCACCGACCGTCCTATTTTATGATCTGCTCATTGAGACCATTCCGATGAGCCCAAACTCGACATCTCTACTATAAGTTGGTGAGGAGTTGAGTATTCTGCAGATTCCAGATGTCCCAGCATCAGGTCAACGCTACCAAGTTCTTACAATATTGTTGAAGTAAGAGTATACCGAATTTCGAATTGATCAGAACTACGAAAGTTTATTTCATAGCGGCATCATCTACAAAAATGCTCATATTCTTCAAACGGCTGAACGAATTTTCATGAATCAAAGCTAAAAATAACTTCGATCAAGACACCTATCAATCAAAAACCAACTAAATTATAATCGGTTCAGCCGTTCCACAGACAGACACACAGATACACATGTCAAACTTATAATACCCCTTCTTTTTGCATCAGAGATTCATTATATTTAAAAAAGTAAATATGCAAAGACTTTCGTACAAATTTAATTTACGTCCCTAAAGAAACTCAGATATTTCCGTAGGCGTAGTACCTGTAACACAAAATCCATATTTCTTCTATCCAGAAGGTTAATTATTTTAGTCCACAATAATTAGGGGGCCTGCACACTGAGTGCGCTGTAACTTATTGCTAGGGCCCAGGATTTATCGCCTTTTACGTAATCGCTTGCCTTATGATTAGTGAAGAGGATATCTCATAAGCTTAGGAGGACTGGATGTGGCCTTGTCTTAGAATGACAATGGACAGTAGTCTGAAACTAACATTTTTAATAGACTCATTTATAGATACGAATATTTTTATCTTTCACAATTTATTAGGTAAATAATAGCATCAACTATTAAGAATTTTTTAATAACTATTATTGTAATCGAAGCCATACATTTTAAATAGGTTTATTAGATTTAAAAAGCTATATAGTGTCTTTATAATCTATATGGCTGGCTCCAAAATAGATTTTATCATCCGACAATAAAAGTCACCGTAGCTTCCTGGATAGCGCAGTGTATCTAGTCCATAGGCTAGCTCAATTATTCTAGACCTCGTCTGACTAGTGGTAGTATCCAATAGCTACGATGTCGTTTCCAGTGATCACACAATCAATGTTATCTTCTCTGTATTCGTGTAAAAAGCTCTCCCAAGCTAATGGGGATGATCATTAATATTTTACGCGGCAGATAACGGCTTTTCATTTATTTATATCGTTGGACTTAGCTTTACCTCCGATTTAGAGTTTTAGACATGGTTACTTTTTGCAGCATAGCTCTGAATGTATGATTTATGTAATGGTATGGTATATGCGCTCTGTGGTTTGTATGTTATGTACTAAAGTCAGTTTTCTAGCACCTCACTGAAAAATTCAAGAAAAATAATTAAGAACTAAAACCACCGACTCCTATGCCCCGCGAGTCAGTTTCAGCAGCAAGTTTGAGACGTTTATCGTCATATCTCTGAAGTACTAATCAAATCTCAAAGAAATTACAATGAAACCACCTCGGAACTGTACACTACCGATTAAAAAACAAATCATTCGAATCGGTTTACAATTGAAGAAGTAATCGCGTAACATTTATTAAAAAACATACAGACAAATTGAGAACCTCCTCCATTTTGGAAATTAATTGATAAGATGTCGGCAGTACTATGGCATATATATCTTATGACAAATTGTTCTACATTAGTATGCACGGTCTACTTAAATTGCTAGTCAGCGCATACCAAAGATTATCGTTTCTGTAACTAAGTAATTTTAGTTGAAACTACTGCCTATGTGTGTATATCTACGTAATAGTTTTCAAAAATGTCATTGGTATATTTTAATCAAGCAATAGCTTGGTTTGTTTCATCGAACACTACAACACAACTTTTACGCTGACACAAGTTGAATAATTCATCTGCAATTTGACCATACGGACGTAAAATTGAGAAATGCGCTGCTATACGTCTATAAACCCTGCATTAGCAACAGTGGCGGCAACAGTGGCAGCAACAGTGGCCGTGCATGGCGGCAAGCAGCGATGTGTAGAGGTGTCACAGGATTTATGGCATTGTGCAATGCTTATTATGGTTTCTAGCATGATGCGCACATAAATAGCAGCTTGCAGTTTAGTTGTACAGTTAAATTCTCCATTGAGTAATTACTAATAAACTATTAATATAGCTCGTTTTAATTACTATTAAAGCAATTCGGGTTTTATTATTTAAATACCAACGGTATAGCAACGGCACGGTAATGTTGTCTATACATTACCGTGTGAACCATAGATTTTGCGTAGCCATAACATCCTAATCTATGGTGTCAACGGTGAACTGTGAACGTATAGGTACTTATTATTTTAAAGTATTAGTATATTCGACCATGATTGTAATCATGGATAGGAGAATGGACTCTAGGTAGAAGGAGAGCGATCTTTCTAACAAAGCTTGTCTAAAAAAGTTCTGAAAATCTGTCGCAGAGTAGTACTCAGGCCCGCCGGTTCAATGCCTGTGTCACTAGTGAAGTATATCGATGGCAGAAAGCGTAAATGTCGTATCTGAAAATTTGAAATTAAAAAATAACAATTTTTGAGTGAACAGTAGACAACCTAGAAACAAATCAATGGTGTATCATTAAATTTTTTCATCATAGAAAGACTAGACATAGACTATTCGTCGCGGCTTTTTTTTCTGTACAACAATATAGTAAAAATTAATTCAGGCAAATTTTGAGATACGACATTTCCGCTTTCTGCCGTCGATATATTACACTAGCGACACAGGCATTGAAACGGCGGGCCTGAGCACTACTATGCGACAGATTTTCAAAACTTTCGCTTTCCTATCCTTCTGTCTTTATCCGTCATTGTAATGAATAAAATGACAGAGAAGCAGCTATAATGCCTGTATCCGTCAGTGTCTGTTACATGCTGATAACATTAATCAAATACTTTTGACACTGGCAGAAAAACGCCAAGCAGCGTTTAAAAGCCATAAGAAGAAGAAGAAGAAGAAGAAACAGAAGAACATTAATCAAAAACATTGCACTCTAATAGGACTTTGCACGGTAGAGCATCGCTGTGGAGACAAATTAATTTATCCCACCTTTTTATCTTTGTTTTATCTCCTCTTCCGTAAGAACATCTAACAAACACGTGAATCAACGTGAAGAAAAGAGCATTAAAAAAATCAAGGTCATATTATAAGCCTTTAAGTTTATTATTTAAGCAACCCACTGTGTATAATCTTGTTTGTAGTAAAGGTAACATGCAACTGAAGGATGTGCATCAGTATATGCAATCCAAATTTAATCCATGCCATATAACAGTAGCAGTCTGTGCCATTGCTTTGTGGCTCCGTCAGGACTCAGGATGAAAAGCTTTCTTTTGGCACAAAAATGACTATATCCCCTGGCATAACAGAAGTAAGTAGTTTAGTAATCTAAAGCATCAATTACTTTAATTCCAATATATACCTACCGACCTACCATTACAATACCTGCATAGTACATGAAGAGCCTTTACGATTTTATATTGTAATTCTATGACTAGTTTAAAGTTACCGTGTTTAAAGTGTACCTATATGTGCATAGGTCATTAATTTGCAGTTATACTATGCATATCTGCGGGCGTCAGATCTTGGAAGCTAAAATTAAAACCACTTCTTGACGTTCTAGTGGACTCAAATTTGCTATACTTGCACATCTTTTTTTCTTTTTTTACATAGAGCTGGGTAGCACTTGACCTCTATCTCACCTGATGTTAAGTGATGATGCGGTCGATGATAGAGCGCGCATACCCAAAAGATACCCATTCACTCGCGATTTGAAGATATAGAGCTGGGTAGCACTTGACCTCTATCTCACCTCATGTTAAGTGATTATGCGGTCGATGATAGAGCGCGCATACCCAAAAGATACCCATTCACTCGCGATTTGAAGACCCCTATATTGTATATAGCCGGAAACACAAACTCAGGCAGGGTATTCCATTCCCGGTGGTCATCATGCGGTTCGCATGATGAACGAAGATGCAAATCGCTTCATTCGGGTAGATGGTGACAATACAATAATATAGTACCTTCGAGCTGACCTGACGATAGAACTGGGCTGTAGGGACTGGAATTATAATGGCAAATAGTAGGATAGAATTTGGGCTAGTTTGTGTTATCATTAGTAATTTCATCATTACACATCACAAAGTCTTTAAAAAGCTTGTACTGTATTTAAATAAAACTGGCCAAGTGCGAGTCAGCATCGCGTCTCTTATCGCACACTTAGGGAGGGTTCCGTACAATACGAAACATAACAGAGTTTCAACCTCATATATTTGATTAATTGATATTACCAAGAATATTTGGTTTGGTCGCGATCTAGAAAGACGGGGCTCGCTTACTAGCGACATCTATGTCATTTTGCCGAAACTAATTAGATAGATGGCGTTTAAAAACACGTTTTTTGTATGGGGACCCCCTTTAATTTTTAACTTTATTTTGTTTTTAGTATTTGTTGTTCTAGCGGCAACAGAAATACACCATCTGTGAAAATGTCAACTGTCTAACTATCACGGTTAATGAGCTATAGCCTGGTGACAGACGGACAGACAGACAGACAGACAGATAGACAGACGGACAGCGGAGTCTTAGTAATAGGGTCCCGTTTTACCCTTTGGGTACGGAACCCTAAAAAAGATATTTATATCGACCCACGGATGATCGGGTACCTGAGACGAAGTATAAAACAAAATAAAAGAAAAACAACATTTACGAGTATACCAATTGAATACTTGGTTCTATAAAGGTAGTCAAATGCCATGATTTCAAGGTGACGTAATAATTATATTTCTTGAAAGATGAAAAGCCACATTTTCATGAGGTCTAAGTTATTGCCATGTCGTTTTAATATGTTCACCGATACATTGGTCTCCATGGCGGTAGGGTAAGGCACAAATTGCGCGGTCTCGTGGGAAATCTACCGTTATTAGCTGTCAATCATTGGAACGCTCACCCTACGCATTGGAGACGAGGAAAATGAAGCGCTTTGATTTTCTTGACTGCACCATGTATAGCAAGCACGCTATTCCAACTTTATATTGAACTATTTTGTGAATATTTATTCTTCATTGTACACTTCGATCAGGAGAAGATTGTACATATTCTTTTTATATAATATGCTTATGGACTAGCGTTTGATCACATACATTTTTTATTTGTACTGTCTTCTATTACACTTCTAATACTATAAGAATCTTTGTCCTGACATACTTACTGACTGACTGACTGACTGACAGACAACGCACAGCCTAAACCGCTGGTCGTAGAGACTTGAAATTTGGAGGGTATATTTGTCTTAGTACGTAGGGGTGTACTAAGAAAGGATTTTCCAAAATTCACCCCTTAAGGGGATGAAATGGGGGTTCAAAGTTTGTATGGAGAAACAAGATTAAATACTCTTTTCTATCCGAAAGTTCACACAAGTACTTCAGTAAAAAAATAAGTAAATACATGTTTCAGGTTTTTTTGAGCCACCCCTAAGAGGGTTAAATGGGGTAACAAAGTGTGAAAATCAATATTGTTTCGGATTACGCTGAAATTTGGCATGCAGATAGTTATTACAACGTTAGTTACCTCTGAAAAAGGATTTTTCAAAATTCACCTCTGAAGGGGATGAAACGGGGGTTCAAGGTTTGTATGGAGAGACAAGTTTAGATAGTATTTTTTATTCGAAATTTATTTATTTATTCAAATTCATACAAGTGCTCTAGTAAAAAAATAAGTTAATACGTGTTTCCAGATTTTTTTTAATTACACCCCTAAGAGGGTGAATTGGGGTAAAAAAAGTGTGAAAATCAATATTTTTTCGGATTGCGCTTAAATTTGGCATGCAGACAGTTATTACGACGTTAGTTCCCTCTGAGAAAGGATTTTCCAAAATTTACCCCTGAAGGGGATGAAACGGGGGTTCAAAGTTAGTATGGCGAAATAAGATGAGATAAAGTACGTTGTACGATTTTTTGAAATGGGGTAGGTAACAAAGTCTGAAAATTTGGGTTTTTCGGTTTTTATAAATATGAATCCAGAATTGCCTTAGTCACGCGATAACATGAAAACGGGTGAACCGATTTGGCTAATTCTTATTTGATATATTTAATGATAGAATCGTTTTTACAAAAGAAAAGTTTTAAGTAACTAAAAGAAGTTTTTAACGCGGGCGAAGCCGCGGTGCTCTTCTAGTATAATTATAATATGAATTACTTGATGCGCAAAAAGTATTATTATATTCTATACTTCAGGATAATCATGCACATGAGGACTGGACCCTGACACTAAAACAATCTACTAATCCATTCAGGCTCACATATACATTTGGTACCTTATTTAAAATTATTAATTACGTTTCTTTAACTTTAGTGTTCCTAATACATTTATATTATATTTATTTGATTTTGGGAGAGGCCATGTCAACAATAAGATCGTTTAAAAAACTAAAAATAACCGACTTCAATGCCGCGCTATTAATTTTCAGTACCAATTTTGAGGTGGTTATCTCCATATCTCTGGAGGTACTTATCAAACCTCGATAAAATTACCATGGTACCACACTTGGGATATCATCTTTCCAACAAAAAAAGAATAAACAAAAACATAAGTTCAAAAACTAAAACCCGACTACTGAAAAATCACACTCCAAAAAGTATGGAATGAAACAAGAAAATATTCTCATCTGAGATCGCTATGTACAAACTATTCAATATGTATCGTGTATTATACAAACAACTTACTTGTAATAAATATTTTATTGTATTTCATACATATTCATAGTGGTGTTCAGTGGACACCCATGGTCGTATGTTACTTTGCAGAGTGTATTGTTTTGTTATGGTAGGAGACATACGATCACGGCTATCCTCTGAGCACCACTAAGAATATTTATGAAATACAATAATTAGTTTTCTTGACTTCGGCGGGATATATTTCGCTAACGCTACGCCTGACAAAAATATGATGTACAAAACCTTATCTTCATTTCAAAATCCCTATTCAACGATACCACACACGATGGGGTGGAATGACATTGTTTTTTTAGTTATGGACTTCGTGCCCTCTAGAGGGCGCCACATTCAATTCGTTGTTATGTCATATAGCCCATAACAAGCAGACAAATAAGACGCGCGTCCAACGATGATAAATTCAGATTATAAAGTCAGATTCAGATTATAAGTTCAGATGATAAAGTCAAATTATGATAAATATAACAGATGAACATACATACTAACATACATACATACATACATACTTACATACATACCCACATACCGGTCAAAAACATAACCCTCCTTTTTGCTTCGCCGTAGTCAGTAAAAATCAGTTCATAAACGCCGAAGCTATCCGCGAACAAACAATTAAAAAAAATGTATACGGTCGAATTGAGAAAGCTCCTCCTTTTTTTGAAGTCGGTTAAAAAATAAATTAAGTCGGAAAAAACAAAAGTCAAAAGTCATTTCATAGAGTTTGTTTTATATTTCTGACAGACAAGCACTTGACCGCTATTTCAGCTGATGTTAAGTGCAGATGGTGTCTAAGATTCTTTCGATGAGTTTTGCTGAAAATTTTACATCACAACGCTGTGAAAATGAAGTGCAGGATAAATAACAACAAGGTAGAAGCAATTAGAAGGTATATGAGACCTATCCTTAAATATAAAAATACCAAACGCTGCAACAAATCGAAAACTGAAAATGTATTTTTCATTATCCCTCACAATGGGCAAGAGGTGTCGATGCAGATCGTCGGATTACGGTGGAAATGAGTCGCGACTTAATTTCCTGCGCCGTGCCTTGGACGTTTGGCTTGACTGTGCGAAGCCATGTCTTGTTATTTAAAATGCCAGAATTATGTTGCCAGAAAATCCTGTTTGTGGAAATTATAATTACGATTTTTTTGATTGATGATTGTATTGAATTATAACCATTTTTTTAATATATCTTATAGTTTGACCACTATCTCACCTGTTGGTAAGTGATGATGCGGTCGAAGATGGTAAGCACGCTAGGCCTAGAATGGAAACTGGCTTTCAAGGATAGCTGCCGAAATACATTAGATGTTTTAGCGACAGATTTTCTAACTTGAGGATGGTAGCTGGCCAGGCCGATACTAGATAGTGTTCTACCACCATGCGGGGGTTGTTGGTTTCTTAACGATATTTTTCCTTCACCGGAGGGCCACTGTGAGAAGCGCACATACATTTTTCGATAGAAAAATTCATTGGTGCTCGGCAGGGTTTGGTACCACGGCATCAAAGCCGACCGTTCTCCCGATTACGCCACCGCGCCCTCAAATTCGTCACTTTAGTAGGAGTCATCCATGGCTATTGGTTAAAGCGGTATTTACGTGTTACTTACCCAGGAGGCGCAGGTTCGAGTCCCGCTGGATGGAGAAATTTTGGATTGTAATAATAATGTTTTTAGGATAACTTTATTTTTATGATATAAGGTAACAGGATAAGCACGATGCTCGCCTGATGGTAAGCGATGACGTCTACCTATTCCAGATACAGCGGTATACAAAACTATGGACTGCCAGAATTTTGCATGTCACTGCACTGCACCTGTTACCTTGAGACATAGAGATATTGAGTCTCACATGTCCTGTAATTTCACTGGACACCTTGCCATTTCAATCGAAAATCATTCCTATTTCACGGCTGAAAATTAATTGTAAAGTGGTGGTACCGCCCCAGGCGGACAAGCAGAAGTTCTACCACTAGACATTTTTAGCGTTGGACGTAATCTCTACTATTAATAAAGCAGACATTTATAGTTTCTTGGACTTACACATAATACACAACCTACCTAAATCACGTTTCAGTTCAGGCCCTACTAGGTTATCAAAGATTCACCACCCCTGCTAGTCCAAAGAGCAGGACCTTTACCAGGTGGCTCTTTTTAAAGGTAAATCCCGTTGGCACGGACAAACTGAATTAATACTTGATGGACCTAAATGTCAGGACAAATGGAATAACGTATGAGGACTGCTTCATCAGACCGGAATATTGATAATTTAGATCCTTCTGGCTTAATTGGTTTTGAACTTCTGTTGTGTTTTTGTAGGGTTCTGCTTTTTGTTGTTTTTGGAAGTAAAAACTTCTTTAGCGGCGTTGTGAATTTTTAGGGTTCCGTAGTCCTGACAAGGAACCCTTATAGTTTCGTCATGTCCGTCTGTCTGTCTGTCCGAGGTTTTGCAAAGAGACCGTTAATAATAGAAAGCTGTAAGTTTGTGGGGGCATGTTAATATATGACGCCGACAAAGTGCTGAAATAAAATTTTGAAAAATATTTTTTTTTTATGGCAGCTCCCGTATATGAGAAGTGGGGATCAATTTTTTTTTCATCGTCTACCCCATCGTGTGGGGTATCGTTGAATAGGTCTATTAAAATGACTTAAGGGTTGCTAATACAATTTTTCGATTGAATGCTCCATTTACGAAATATTAAACTTTAAAGTGCAAATTTTTGTTCTAGTAGGGCGTCCCCCCCCCTCTAAAAGCTAAACTGGTGGCTTGAAAAATCTGGAAAAATTCGTGATAATAGCGCACTTCATGAACTTTAAAGGAAAATTATAGCGGTTAAGATAACTTTATTAGTTTAGCAGTAATAGTCGTTGAACTTGGGTGTTGGATAATTTTGTACCAAATACAAAATCCTTAGAATAAATCCTTTAAAGTGACAAAGACGGAGTTAAAGTAAGTACCTAGTTGCTTGTTTATAACGGGTAAAGACTTGCATTGAATAACAGGCTACTACGGAACCCTACACTGTGCGTGGCCCGACACGCACTTGGCCGGTTATTTTTTGATGGGTTATAAATGTTAAACTCGCGTCAGGACATCGCGTCAGGACACGTGACGTGATCGAAAATTCGTAAGATTGACGGAGGGGGAGAAGAAACTTTTTGGGAGGGGTAAAAATGTTAAACTCGCGTCAGGACACGTGACCTGAGGGCCTAGTGCGAGTTTCTTTAGATTTATTTACGTGCTCGATCATGTTTACGTAAACTCAGATTTGTATGAAAATTACAATGTTGCCTATTATGCACACTAGATGGCGCTTCTTAATTCCATACAAATCTGCGTATATTTACATAAACGTGATCGAATTCTATCGATCGAAAACTAAACCGATCGAAAACGATCGAAAACTAATTCAAAAAACTCGCACTAGGCACTCTGATCGAAAATTCGTAAGACAGTGTGCACACACACAGACACAGAGTGCAACCCGTTGTTTTTTCATCCGACTTCCAAAAAGAAGGAGGTTCTCAATTCATCCGTATGTTTTATTATTATTATTTTTTTAATATATTTTTTTCTATGTTTGTTACGCGATTACTCCGTCAATTGTGAACCGATTCGAATGTTTTTTTTTTTTATTTGGTAGGGTACATTTTCGAGGTGGTCCTATTGTAATTTCATCGAGATCTTGTCAGTATCTTCAGAGATATGACGATAAACGTCTCAAGCTTGCTACTGAAACTGACTCGCGGGCATGGAAGTCGGTTGTTTTAGTTATTAAACTATCTTAATTACTTAATATCTAATAGGCTAGCGTTTGACTACTATCTCGCCTGGCTGTAAGCGATAATGTGGTCGTGATTTTCTCCTTGATGGAGGTAAGAAAGTATTCTTGGTTGCAAGTCAGGCGTAGCATCGATTCAATATGCTCCTTCCACCAGTTTATATAGCTTGCTAATCTTTTGAGCTGCCTATGTCGATGACATTGGTTCTCTGGCATTTTAATATGGCACCGCTGAAAACGCTCGAAAATATACGACAATACAATAGTAAGCCTAATAAACACCCAATATAATAATAATAAACATATTGAAAAGAAATAAAATGTGGAAATAAATTATGTGACTATTGTGGTCTCAAGTCTCAACCCGTGATTACAATAACCAGGTGTCTGGCAATGAGTTCGTTGGTACTAAATAATTGATAGTTTATCGGCTTTGCCACGTGCCGGTCAGTGCCACGCTCTGATGAATCGAGAAATTATGAACTTGGCCGTTTTTTGTTATTGACTGATTTTATATATAGGTAACGTTTATATTAGTATATAAAATATAATACATATGATATTAGTAGGAATTATATGCTTGTCATCCGAACTACATGTACCTAAACAAAAATATTAAAAAAAAAAAACATTATTTATATGTTAATTAAGTTAATTTTTACATTAACATACATTAACATTATTTCACAATTTTTTGAATAAAAATTGTCTGAAGTACTGAAGCATCCACTGGGTTGCGGGCGCTCGAATAGTACGGTTGGCAACCCTACATTAATCAGGGGAATTAAACATGTGTTTTAAGTGTGACGTTGAACGTCTAGATGAAAGCTGAATGGCTCAATACCTTTGTTTTTTTTTGTAAATTCAAAGCAATAAGTTATGTTTCTGTTATATCTATAATATTTTTTATTGAATATGATCTATTTAATGTAATTTGACGAGTGTAAGTACAAATTTTTAATTTGCCCATATACTGAATAAATGCTTTGACTTTAATTAAGGGAAGCTTTTAAAAAGCGTCTTTAAATTTTTCGGGCCATACGGAGTCCCAAGTTGGACTTTAGTTTTCGTCTCCTTATTACAATATTATAAAATATCAAAATAAAAACTTTTCATTTGACAGGTTAAGTTAGGTAAATAAATAAATGTGCAAAATGTTGGAAAAACGTATGTGGAGATGCTGGGATTTGAACCCAGGACTTTCAGCATGCGAAGCAGACACTCTACCACTGAGTTACATCCCCGGATATTAAGATGGGCCAAATTAAGCAATTGTCCTTAAGTCGTTAACTTATATTAATTTGGGGTTCAATTTAATGACGAAAGAATCCGAAACTTTCAAATAACACGTCAGTCGAGTTTGTATCCTAAAGTGGTGGTAAAACGCTATTTAATCATACAATACAATACAATACAAAAACTCTTTATTGCAAACCAATTAGGTACATATCTATTACAAAAATAAAAAAAATTATGTCTATGGGGTATTACAATGGGCGGTCTTATCGCTATTAGCGATCTCTACCAGACAACTTTTGTATGGACAGATATACAAGAAGAATAAGACGGTGGTGTACAATAATAAGTATATGTACAACATTAAATGGTAGAATAATATAAATAACTCAAACATATATACTACACATATAAAACATACTCTATATCAATACAATACATACATTACAATACATACCAATAAATAAATAATAATACATTATACTTTCAATAGTTTAAATGCCAGTTCATCAATCATATTCGCAGACTAAGCTCACTGATCAATTTCTATAATGATTAACTAACAATAGTAAATTTTAAACTTTCGCGATTTACATTTACATAGCATATTTTACGAGAAGACTCATGTCTATCATCATGTCTTCTCGTGACCACGGTCAATGCAACTTAATCGAAACAATCGAAATCGAAAAATAAGTTTATTTACCTCGAGTAAATAAAATTATGTTTTTAGCGCGATAAGTTCCGCATTACAATAATAATTATATTATAATATAATATAATTAATAAATATAATATAAATATAATTATAATGTTACAATTAAATTCAGTAGGTAAATATTATTATCATTATAATTGTATTATTTGTAAATCACACTATATGAATTGTAAAACTGTTTCTATACTATAAAGTAATTCCACAATATTCCGCTAGATGGCGCGGAGCTACAATAACTGCGTATTTAAAACAAGCACGCAGTCGTAACTATATGCAATGTGCTCCTGTGGTCGTAACGTGATACGATTTTATCATACAATTGTTTTTGCAGTTGCCCCTTTTAATTAACTAGTGAAAATAATAATATTTAGTTTTCTGTGATACAGTGAATAATGAGGTTTGCGATGGAAAATGATATTTATGAGCTTTCGTTTTATATGTAGGTATTTGAGGGGCCGCGTACTATATGTGTAGGTAATAAATATATAAATAAAATTAAATAAAAACATTATTTTGTATTGATTTTTAGTAATTTGTGTCGTCAATGGCTTTCTGGAAGGACATTTTTTTTTTATTATACATTGATATCTCTGACGTTATCAGAGGTTTGCTATGCATTCTTTGTTTTTTATTTACAGTTTTGCTAATTTTATTGTTTTGTTTTATGTAGAAGAAAAATTTTACGTCGTTCACTCGTTATTGCTATAAGACTATGATGGCATTTTATAATTTTAATATTTACCTACTATCGTGTTTTATTGCGTTTAATTACTATGTTTGCTATTTCATTTAAATATTGCAATACTATTTTTCTGCTTATATTATTAAATAACAAGTTTGGTATATTTTCAGCCGTCACCGCTTCACCCCGCAATTGTTCCGTATTATGACGTTGTAAACTGAAGACTGGGCACTCAAAGACAATGTGGCTCACAGATTCAATTTTTTCTGGCTCACAGATGCACGATGGATCCCCCTTACACTTAAATCGATTTAAGTATTCGGAGAAGCCACCGTGCCCTGTTAGCACTTGAGTGAGGAAGGACAATATTAATACTAATAAAAAATACTAACATCCAGTTTTTTTTTAAACAATATTATATTTACAAAATAACATTAATTAGCTACAGAACACATTCTAAAATTAAATAACCGCTATACTAAATTCGCTAGTCGTCAATAATATAACTTAAATTAAAAATTTAAAACACCCCCGACCGATTTATTCAAAATCTGTAAGTAGTACATTGAGACCATTCCGACGAGCTCAAACTCGACATCTATGCTGTAAGTTGGTGAGGAGTTGAGTATTCTGCAGATTCCAGGAGATGTCCCAGCATCAGGTCAACTCTACCATATTCTTACAATATCGTTGAAGTAAGGGTACGTACCTATACCGAATTTCGAATTGATCAGAACTGCAAAAGTTTATTTGATAGCGTCATCATCTATAAAATGCTTATAGTCTTCAAACGGCTGAACGGAATTTCATGAATCAAAACTAAGAACACTCTCGATTAAGAAACCTATCAAACAAAAATAACTAAATCAAAATCGGTTCAGCCGTTTGGGCGCTATAATGCCACAGACAGAAACACGGATACACAGACACAGATGTACAGACGTCAAGCTTATAACACCCCTTCTTTTTGCGTCGGGGGTTAAAAATCGAGTAGGTAACTTAAACAAAAATCCTTTTTTTAACTGGAGATGGACAAGAAAATGGACACGATGTTAGATATGATGATGATGATGATGAAAAGTGATGATGATGTTAATACATATGATGAAACGTGATTGTGACTGACGTGAACTTGATTAAGCACATGCGGTAACGGGAAACGGGAAAGCTGCGTATTCACAATAATAATTATTCAAATATTATGTTTCTTTGAAGTGTTTAAAAAAAAAAAAAGTGTTTGTTTTTCAAAAAAGGAGACAAAACCCTATTGAAAAACTATCGCCCGATTTCGCTTCTGAGCCATGTCTACAAGCTGTTTTCAAGGGTCATCACGAACCGTCTTGCGCGAAGACTCGACGAGTTTCAACCTCTGGAACAGGCCGGGTTTCGAAGCGGTTACGGCACCATAGACCACATCCACACGGTGCGGCAGATTGTACAGAAGACCGAAGAGTATAATCGGCCCCTGTGCTTAGCATTTGTGGACTATGAGAAGGCCTTTGACTCAATCGAAACCTGGTCTGTTCTCGAGTCCTTGCAGCGTTGCCAAGTCGACTGGCGATATATCGAAGTGATGAGATGTCTATATAATGCCGCAACGATGACTGTACAAGTACAGAACCAGCGAACTAAACATGTCCACCTGCGTCGAGGAGTGAGACAGGGGGACGTCATATCCCCGAAACTGTTCACTAACGCCTTGGAGGATATGTTTAAGACGCTGGACTGGAAAGATCGTGGCATTAACATCAACGGCAGGTACATCTCTCACTTACGATTCGCAGATGACATCGTCATTATGGCAGAGACGCTGCAGGACCTACAAAGGATGTTGAATGGCCTAGCTGATTCTTCTCGTAGCATCGGTCTCCGGATGAATTTGGACAAAACCAAAGTCATGTACAACGAGCACGTTGTTCCGGAACCGATTGCCGTAGATGGAATCCCACTCGAAGTTGTCACTAAGTATGTTTACCTAGGGCAAACGCTCCAACTAGGCAAACATAACTTCGAGAAGGAAATCCAGAGAAGAATTCAGCTGGGCTGGGCAGCATTCGGAAAACTCCGTCGAGTCTTCTCGTCGCCTATACCAGTGTCTAAAGACAAAAGTCTTTAACCAGTGCGTCCTACCTGTGATGACATACGGAGCCGAGACGTGGACACTCACAGTCCGACTGGTCCACCAGTTTAAAGTCGCTCAGCGAGCTATGGAGAGAGCTATGCTCGGTATTTCTCTGCGGGATCGAATCCGGAACGAAGTAATTCGCCAGAGAACTAAAGTTATCGACATAGCTCAACGGATTAGCAAGCTGAAGTGGCAGTGGGCTGGTCATATCTGCCGCAGGACTGATAACCGTTGGGGCAGACTTGTCCTAGAGAGGAGACCGCGAATCGGCAAACGTAGCGTAGGACGTCCTGTGACCAGGTGGAGCGACGACATACGCAAAGCGGTGGGCAGTGACTGGAAGAGAAGAGCCGAAGATCGGGCTCAGTGGCGCATCTTGGGAGAGGCCTATGTCCAGCAGTGGACTGATACAGGCTGATGATGATGATGATGAAGTGTTTCACACTTTATATTTTTGTAAATTGTTAAACACAATCCAAAATTTCATCGTCCCGTCGGTACGATGAAATTTTGGATTGTGTTTAACAATTTACAATAATTATTCAAAAAAGTGTCTTTATTAAAGACACTTTTCGAAGCCGAAAAATTTGTTACAGTCTACCATAAACATGTATTACGGTGTCGTTTTGTGTCGTGTTGATTTTAAGCCTACAAAAGTAATGGTAAATAAAATGAATGCCTCTCTCTACGAAAAAGAAACCATCGTGTTAGATGACGATTCTTTTTTTTTAAATTCAATTTGATGATTACTTATTGTATTCGACAATTTTTTATCATTACACCGTAATTTCTGGTAAAACTACCGTATTTTTACCCTAGCAACACCTCCTTCCTAAAAATTCATATGGAGACACTGGTCTTTAATAAAATCCATCCGAGTCAAAAGAAACTATCCTTTGACGCAGATCTTTGCAATTCAGAATAGGTACTCAATCAGGGATTCTAACTCGTAAAAATACAGGCGAATTGAGAACCTCCTCCTTTTTTTGTTTAATATATCAACATTTGTATTACGACGCATTTACTTATCTCGACGACATACTACTAACTACTGGCACAGATTATGTAATAGTTACTACGTCTACTGGCTACTTTGACTAGAGCGACGTTTGGAGTCAGTTCTTTTAGTTTTTTAAACGATCTTAAATTATAGTACTCAGGTAAATACCTAAGTAAAATCCTATTTTGTTACTACTCATGAACCGCGTAACCGAGTGCAATTCTAAGGATACCCGGATCCACGCGCCTTGATATCATCGTGCACCAAGAGAAGGACAGCAATACACCAACATGTGCACGTTCGAACGAGAGGGCAGACAACCCGAGATGACCAACGGCAGTTAGAGGTCAGGGGTGAACGCTCTTGGGTGAGATGTTAAAGTAACTGCTGTTTACACTGTGGCTTATAGTAGAAACTGTTGCGTATTCTGTGGCTGATGTCAAACTAACTGGTATGTAATCTATGATGAAACTGGTTAGTTTTGGATGGTGATGAAGATGAGCAAGTAATTAAGGTGTAAGTAAGTGCCTAGATCAGTAAAAAGGTTATCAACAAACCTAATGCAGAAAGCGGCTTTTGGCATGATCAGTAAAATTAAATAAGTAAGTACTTACTTTCTACTAATTCATTAATTCATTTACATATTGACTACACATCATCACACAGGGACTACCCATCAAGATACGGGTGCTTTTTAACCGACTTCACAAAAAAGGAGGAGGTTCTCAATTCGTATGATCACAGATTACTCGAAGATTCCTGAACCGATTTGAATTTTTTTTTGTTTCAAAGGGTACCCTCCCAAGGTGGTCCCATTTAAATTTTAACGAAATCGGCCGAGCCGTTTTTAATATATCAACATATGTATTACGACGCATTAACTTATATCGACGACTTACTACTAACTACTGGCACAGATTATGTAATAGTTACTACGTCTACTGGCTACTTTGACTAGAGCGACGTTTGAAGTCGGTTCTTTTAGTTTTTTAAACGACCTTAAATTACTTCCAGGGATTAAAAAACCGACTTCAACTGCCGCGCTTAGTAATTTTTTACCAACTTCACAAAAAAGGAGGAGGTTTCTCAATTCGACCGTATATATATATTTTTTATGTTTGTTCGCGGATAACTTCGTCGTTTATGAATCGATTTTAATTATTCTTTTTTGTTGGAAAGGAGATATCCCAAGTGCGGTACCATGGTAATTTTATCGAGGTCTGATAAGTATCTCTAGAGATATGGAGATAAAAACCTCAAAATTGGTACTGAAAATAATATCGCGGCATTGAAGTCGGTTATTTTTAGTTTTTTAAACGATCTTATTAGTACTAAGTTTGAGGTTTTTATCTTCATATCTCAGAAAATACTGATGAGATCTCGATGAAGTTACTTACTATGAATCAAACGGGTATACTTTTCAAACATAAATAGCTTCCAAATCGATTAATAAATCACAGAGAAAAAAGTACAAACATAAAAAGCACAGTCGAATTGAGAACTTTCTCGTTTTTTGAAGTTGGGAAAAAAGTAAGAGCGGCGTTTATAAGAAAAATCTCTTCGGTGTCTATCTGTTTGTTAGTCTGTCAATACACTTTTTGTCAGGAACGAGTGGAGGTAGGTATACATTTGAAATTCATATAACAGATACTACTAAAATCTAAGGCTCCTTGAAGCTGTTAAAAAACTAAAAAAAAAATACGTTTGTGTACTTATGTACACGCGTTAGAAGTTATACTTCTTTGGCGTATGGAAAAAAAATAACTAAAATGCAGTAGTGTATATATTAACATTAATCAAAAAGATTTTATTTAAATAAAAAAGGTTTTATTAATGTAAAAATATGACGTTAAATATGAAGTTCTTACGAAATGACATATACAACTTGAACATAGTCATGCCACCTAGAACTAACTTCACGGTGTAAAATTTAGGTGGCGGTGTGCGCGCGCATCGTACCACCTAGAACTAACTTCACTATGTTAAATTTAGGTGTCGGTGTGCGCGCGCATCGTAAAAATTCACTCTCATCATTTTTCTCTATCGCGCCAAAAGAAGTATAACTTCAAAAAAAAGGTGATAATTTGCACCGCATGTGAAGTGGTTAATATTTCTTGAAAAAATACATTATGGTAGACAAAACATGACAAAATTGCATCGACCAGCGTCCTATTAGAAGAATCGATAACTACATAAATCCACAGCTCCACCGGTGGTAGGAGCATATTATATCGATGTTCCACCTGACTTGCTACTACAATAAGCTACTTAGATTACCACCATCAAGGAGAAATCCTGCCGCCATAATCTTACGGTGTTTCAGCAGTACAGTACACAGCTCTTGAGAGTATAGAGTATTCTAGGCCTAGCGTGTTCACCATCATCGACCACATCATCGCTTACCACCAGGTGAGATAGTGATCAAATATGCTAGCGTATAAGATATAAAAAAATAGTGTATAAATATTCTTACTGCCAGGCTGAAATGGGACTGGGCGGGTCATGCTTGACGGATGCATCCTGACAGGTGGGCCAAAATTGTCACGCAGTGGATGCTTGGAGTCGGCCGTCGACGTAGAGGAAGGCCCAAAAAGCGGTGGCGAGACGATTTGGATTATTTTCACAATGACTGGACACAGATGGCGTTAGATAGGGATAGGTGGGAAAAATGGGGAAGACCTTTGTCAAGCAGTGGGAACAAATAGGTTTGTTAAAAAAAAAAAAAAACAAATATTCTTACAAGAATTCTACTCCGGTTAGAAGTTTTGCCTAATCCAATTAAGGTGTTTGTAATCAGCCTGCAGAAGCTGACCTAATATCTTCAGTGGTAGAATACGGCAGAATTCGCGAATTTTATAGTTACCAAATTCTAATACAGACTAACCAAAGATGTATGCAGACATGTGTACAGTCCAATCAACACACGGCGACTATCCTATCCTAGACCTCAAACATCTTATCGTGTCGCACGACATGACATGATCACCGTCTATGCTCAATTTACCAACTTATCTATAATGTCGCATGACATGACATGATCACAGTCTATGCTCAACATACCAACTTATCTATAATGTCGCACAACATGACATGATCATCGTCTATGCTCAACATACCAACTAATCTATAATATCGCACGACATGACATGATCACCGTCTAAGCTCAACATACCAAGTAATCTATAATGTCGCACGACATGACATGATCACCGTCTATGCTCAACATACCAACTAATCTATAATGTCGCACGACATGACATGATCACCGTCTATGCTCAACATACCAACTAATCTATAATGTCGCACGACATGACATGATCATCGTCTATGTTCAACATAACAACTTATCTGTAATGTCGCATGACATGACATGGTCACCGTCTATGCTCAACATACCAACTTATCATTTGCATCCTAAGGTTGTCTGGAAAAGATGACTTTTCAGAGACCATTGTACCAGTAATTGAGACCGCCCATTTTACTTAGGTACCAGTTATTTAAGCAGTGCAAATGTTTGTTTCTTTTCCTTTGTTCATAAGTGTCAAGAAAGAGTTATTGTATTTTATTGTCTTTCCAATTGACAGACACCGAATATCATATCGGAACTTAGCTAATACTAACTTAAATATTTTTTTTTCGGATGGCTCAAGCTAAGGCCGAAGCAAGACAGCCTACCACCAGTGGCCACCTATTTTTTTTTGTATCATAGACTACTCTCAGAACAGTCTCACCAACTGGTGAGATAGTGGTCAAACGCTAGCCTACTTATCTATAGCCTACTAAGCTAGACTTATCTTGCATATCGCCACTTACCACTTTTAATTCCTTTTTTTTCTCCTTTTCTATCATTACCTTATAGGCTAGCGTTTGACCACTATCTCACCTGTTAGTAAGTGATGATGCGATCGAATGGTAGCACGATAGGCTTAAAATGGGCACTGGCTGTCAAGGATAGCTGCCGGAAAACATTAGATGTTTGGCGACAGATTTCCTAACTGGTAGCTGACCAGGCGGACACTACATAATGTCCTACCACCATGCCCCCTGCATCGTGGTAGGACACTATCTAGTGTCCGTTGGGGGTTTCTTAACGATGTTTTTCCTTCACCGGAGGGTCACTGTGAAAAACGCACATAGTTTTTTTAGAAAAACCTATTGGAGCACAGCCGGCATTGAACTCGGTAACTCTGGTGTCAAAGCCAACCATTCTACCACTACACTACTGGGCCCTTAAAACCTATTTAGCTGCGGCCAGGATTGAAACCGTAGATAGGAATACCTAAGCATGCGTTTCTTTCTTGTTTCTCTGCATCTCAAATGTACAGAAAGTCCTGTAGGTCTGTGTGATAGTCACTATAACATAAACTGCAGATAAAGTAGAGAAGCGATATAGAAACTGTTACATAAACTACATCCAGACTGGTTAGAGGTACTTGCTTCAGGCTATGGGCTCTTCCGATCTATGGTGAATAGAATATGAAGATAATGGTCAGTGCTCTCGTGTTATTGAATTATTTTTATTGGATTACCATGGTGACTAAACTTACTTACATAGTATTCCCATAAGTAGGCAAAAAAGGAGGAGGTTCTCAATTCGTCTGTATGTTGTTTTTTTTTTGTATGTGTGTTACGCGATTACTCGGATTTTGCTTTGTTGGAAGGGAACATTTTCAAAGTCGTCCCAATGTTATTTCATCGAGATCTGATAAGTATCTTCAGAGATATGACTGAAACTGACTCGCAGGGTATGGAAGTCGGTTGTTTTAGATTGAAATACGACGAAAATGTTCAGACTAACGTAACTCCTTGAAGACCAAAATCACATGCCATTTCCGATTGTTTCTTTTTGTGATTGTAAACAAGAAGCCTCTAGAATTTAACGACTTTCTAATTCCAGGACCTCCATGTAAACAAGCAAAGTTACAGAAATAAAACTACCTCATAACCACAGATTAGTTCACTAGTTCCTTCATAAACATAACACCGTATTGGAAAATGAGAAGCAATTTCGTACACATTAACAAGTGTGGCGATCCGTGAAATTCGTTGTTAGTATCATGACATTAGCGGCTGAATGATTTATGATTCGATTCTTGGCTTTGGAAATAAGTCAAAAAGTTGGGCGTTGAATGTTCGGATTTCAAGTTTGGCTCGCTTCGTCTTATTGGAATGTTTTCTTATTAAACTTAATTTACAAATGTATATAAGAACATTCTTAAAAACGAGCTTTGTGTTAAGACCATAGTCATGATGTGTGATGGAAAGTACTAATGATATTTAAACATAGGTACTTCTAGCCCGAATTAGACTGTTATCATTTGTCACCAGGAAGTTTTAGTCCCAACATCCCGGATTAATTAACAGATCAGCTTGACGGTCACGTAATATTGCACTGTCATCAAATTTACATAAGCATGCCAAATAGTTCAATAGGATACCAGGATTCAATAGGTTTTTTTTTTAATATACTGGGTTATTTACTTGATGCAGATATCTCACTACCATTACAATCTAGCCTTATAACAACTAGGCTAATGAGTAATTTGATTTGGACTTTGGTAATTTGATTTCAATTTACTATTAGAATATTAATAAGAATGTGTCCATTAACACTTTTCTTAATGTCTCTATTAAGGGGAAAACACTTAGTTATTGTGTTCTTTTTATTGCGTTCTCTATCACTACACTTTGTTCACTTGATAAAGTATCACTAAAGTAACTCGAAGGGTTTGACCCTTTTTAGTCTTCTCACTATTTCCGTGTTGTCGAAGAGCTGGATGACCTCGACATTCACATGATGGTGAAGTCTGCGATCGTGAGCTTCAGCAAACTGTTTGATTGTCTTAGCGACGTGCTCCACTTTTAGGTCCCGGTGAAGATCGTTATTTCTGATGTACCACGGTGCATTACCAGCAAGTAGTTGACAAATGGTTCGCAAATTTTGACAGACATTACATGACGAAACGAACATTAGAAGTTAAATAAAAGCTTGGAGTTATGAAGGGTGTGATTAATAAAGGCGTCAATAGACAAATATGGCTAAGGAATTGGTCTTGCGATCGAGAGGTCGTCAGTTCGATCCCCACCCATTGCACTATTGACGTAAACCTACTTCTAACTCAAGCATATTTAGCTTAGTTTGAGAGGTTAAAAATACTACTAGGAATGTGCAACCCACATTGAAAAATTTAATTGATTCATGTTATATATGGAAATATTAAGTTACATAAATAGCATTCGTTGATGAATTACATGTTTATTGAAATTATTGCAGTTTTGAACCCTTATTATTTTTACCAAGACCTTATTGACTATTTTCAGATATTACGGAGCAAAGCCATTGATTTCAGATTCTTTTTCGTCAGCAGTACGAGGTCTCAGACCACTCTTACCTTTTTGAAGTGAAAACTTCTTTAGCGGCGTTGTGAACTTTTTGGGATGAGTAAAAAATGTTAAACTTGCGTCAGGACTTCGCGTCAGGGCACGTGACCTGATCGAAAATTCGTAAGACGGAGGGAGAGTAGAAACTGTTTTGGGATGAGTAAAAAATGTTAAACTCGCATCAGGACACGTGATCTTATCAAAAATTCGTAAGACGGAGGGAGAGTAGACCAAACGCACAATGTTAATGTTCAAGTTTTCATTTCTGCCGGCACTCCCGGAGTGCAACCCGTTGTTTTTATCGTAGTCTGAGTAACAGCGAGCGCGAGAAGAAAAGAAAAGGTAAAAGATAACTCAACATTTTCTCCACAGTTTTCAAAGCACCCGCAACTACATTGTCACCAACGAAATCATTTCACGCAGCGTTATCTGTTTCACAAAATGTAAATTTGCATCCGTTCCCCTGCAACTCAGACGTACAGACAACCCCGTTGTTTATTTTCTTACTAGATTAGGCCGCTACAAAAGATATTGAGAGCCATTTGTTCAAGAAAATGATATACTACTCATCCGTGCGTATGACGCAATGCAATCCTCACACAAATTTATAACTACCCTTATATTTCAAAAAACTATTGACGCAAATTCCTTATTTCAACGCATTACGGTGCATAATTCTTTGTAAGTTGTGGTTCGGGGTGGATAAAAGAAGTTTGTGGTTGAAAAAGAAAGCCACGGTAAATGACGAAAAGAGAATAAAATATTGCGGAAAAGTGGACCCCGGACGCAATAAAATATCAATTTTTTACCATTCTCCCCTTCAAGCGACATAGTTTTTGAAAACTATGAAATATTGGAATAATAGTTATGAAGGAAAATACTAGATTTGAAGTGAATTCTCTGTAGGTGCAGATTCCAGTTTGAGTGTGTTTTGTTTATCTTTAGAGGTCAATGAGCTATTTTCAGTAAACGCATATTTATTTGCGTTCACTGTTTGCGTTGACTGGCAATTTACATAAAAAAAATAGTTTCTATATATTTTTTATATCTTAAAGGCTAGTTTTCGTTTGACCACTATCTCACCTGTTGGTAAGTGATGATGCGGTCGAAGATCGTAAGCACACTAGGCGTAGAAATAGGAACTGGCTCTCAAGGATATCTGCCGGAACACATTAGATGTTTTGGCGACAGATTTTCTAACTTGAGGGTGGTAGCTGGCCAGGCGGACACTAGATAGTGTCCTACCACTATGCGGGGTTTGTTGGTTTCTTAACGATGTTTTTCCTTCACCGGAGGGCCACTGAAAAGCGAAGTAGTAGTAGCAGTTGTACTATTATTTATTCTATGGTAGTAGTGTAGTCACTCGCTAGGTGGCTTAGATGCAAACCTACTGAGATGTATACGTTAAGGTCGTTGAAAATTACAAATGTTAGAATTATAAGGAATGAAAGCGGTATTCAAAAAATGAGCTTTGTCAAATTTACAATATCAGACCATAAGTATTTTTTAAAGATAACTCTTCATTGAATATTCAGGCTCTCTAGGACTTAAATTTAACTTGATTCTTCATTAACTTTATTATTTTGAATTAATCTGACTTGACGAGCCTCAAACCAGTTGATAGAGTTGTGCTGCGTCTAACTGCTTCCGATAACAGTTTCTGCTGTATAACGAGCAAGTTCTATCATCGACTACATCGTCAATTTCCATCAGTTAATTAATTTCTTCTCTTTTGCAGCATTTCCTTATCCTTGCATTTTCACTGTTTAACCCTGATGTTTATAGTTTAGATCTAAACAAATCTCGACTAGTAATTCTTGTGCAGAGTATAGCTTCGTTAGACAAAGTTGCGTTTAAACCATAAAGTATTAGCAGAGTTTAGGGTTAGTATCTACTAACGAAAGCTCAGCTGAGCGGATAGGTGTACCAACTCACAGGATCAAATTCTATTCGTTATTGACACACATTCTTCACTCAGCTTGACATAATCCGATCCTCCCACTTTTTTCAACCATAATTAAAAAAGCCTTTAATGAATTCCGAAATGTAAACGAGCCACAGTGCAAATTTAGTACACATGCGAACGTAGTATATCAAGTGCAAATATTGCAACCTCCGTACACTGGATGAATAATTCAGATCGGTTTGGCGCGTCACACGCTACAATTATAGGGGCAAACAGGAATCAATTAGCACTGTATCGACGTATATTGCATTTAGATATGGATGGAAGGAGAAAGTGTCAAAGTTCACCTAAGATAAATCTTTCTTGAAAGTACAAGAACCTTATTTTTGTGCCTGCAACGCTGAAATATTCGAGAAATCTTTGGGACGAAGTATGTATGTAGGATAAGTGAAGTATTTTTTGCTTAACTGATTGCAGTTTAATTTCAAAGGGCATGAAGACCTAAAAATTTGAAAGCCGTTGGCTATGTCGACTATCCAGCGTTCGTTGTATTTCGTTACTTTGCCTACTTGTACTTCAGTTACGCATAATTACATCTTGGCCTGCATGATCACCTAATATTAGATATTATAGTATTTTATTAGATTTGAGTAAATCTATTTTAATTAGGAGCTTTGTTTTGAAACTATCGTAACATTATTTATGTATTATGGCTGTAATTCACGTCATATACTTACCTCTAGACGAAACCAAGGTCGAAGAAATTCGAATAAATGTAAGTTCGTGAATTACAATAGAATTTATATAACATCAATTAAATTAGAGATCTGTTGATGAAGATTACGCTTTTGTTATTTTGAGCTAGCTCTGGTTGAGACGAACGGAAGAGATTCGGGATATTATAAGCGTGACTTTCTTAGCCACGGGATTTTCATTTGACATTATATTTAACAATTTATATAGTTGGTCGAAACTCTTTCTAATCCTGCGGCTTCTTCTTTTCTTCATAAATCTCACCGTTTTACGTTACCAAAATCAATTTCGCGCAATGTTATTATTCTCTCTTTTGCCTATTGCAGCACCATTTGTTATTTAAGTCCACGACATATGATCTCGCTAAGATTTTCTAAAGCCTTTATTCTTACAGTTAGAATTGATTTGTGGGTGACCCCAACCCCGAACAAAGAATTCATGACCCCAATACAGATCTTTGTTTATTATCAAAGATGGTCCATTTCGGATCATTTAACAAGAATTTAATACGTTTCGAATGATCCACACAATGAGACCTACAACATTTGTGCTGTAACTGCGAGTCTTCTCACGGTACTTAAGGATCTTCGAATCAATCAAAAACTAATTCTCATTCACCCACGCTTTATGGCCAATAAATAGCGGTGAACCAAAGCACCCCTGACTTTGAAAGAATACCTCAGCTTGTGTTTGGACTGACCAAATTTCGCGACAAAAGACTTTTGGGTCACAGAATGATTTCGCTGCAGCTGGTTTTGAATCTTTTGATCTAATTTCAACTTTAGTTCTTTCATTTTAAGATTGCTTCATTTTTGCTGAGGTTTTGGTATTAGTTGGTAATGTTGACAGTATTTTTGATACACTTTCAATTGTTTTGAGACGTCGTGGGAATGTGGGTGAAGGAGCAATGTTTTCTGGTTTGCGGTGTTCAGTTTGGAGTGGACAATGTCGGTTAGGCCATAACATGGTATTTAGTGGATTCATGAGCATCATTGACCTTAATAGTCGTTACATGAAGGTAGTTGATACTTGAAGGTTTTCGTAACCGCTTCAACTAACGAAAACTTATATAATTATTTGAATTAAAGTAGAAAATTGATTTTTTATTAAGTATTTAGTAAGTATGTAGAGAGATGGCGCTTACCTCGGCCAACGTATTAGCCTAGCTATACAACGAGGTAACGTCGATAGCTTTTTGGGAACATTACCGGCAGGTAGCGACCTAGGTTCTGTCTTTTATTTGTAGTATAGATATTATTATTGTAGTTTATATAATTTTGATATTTTCATTAGGTAATTATTTTTAAGTTGTTTAAATAAAATTAGTTTAATAAAAATATATGTAAGTATGTATATTTATGTATGTATATATATGATATTCTACGCTGTGTTATATCTATTTTAGAATATTCTTCTATCTTAGAATTTTTTTAGGACCTGCGCTGAATAAAATTTCACGCGTATATTTACATCGTTAAACGGTATTCTGCATTTTTCGCAATGAAAAGTGTATCTATACTATCTCGCCAAAATGGTCGTCAGGATTTGAAAGGAACTCAATATTTGTAGGGTTGCTTGAACCAAGGGCATAGCAGACCTTCCTACGTTGTCCACCGATTAAACCACTAAAGATACGGCAACACCGCGGCGTTCTGCAATCTGCGGACGCGATCTCAGTACTTTTCAATCGTTTTCTGATCGCGTTTGGTGTGAACCAGTCAGTACAAATACTACTGCGCTATCTGATCTCCGCCTAGATCGCACACGCAGTGCGTTGCGGTGTTTCCGTACCTTAACAAGAACTTACACAATATCCAATAGCTACAAGTACCAAATCTGCTTAGTCACCGTAGGTTGCGCAAGCGCAGCTCGGAGCATTGTTCACCTCCTCACGAGAGCGATGATATACCGCTGCAAACACGCCATTATTGTGAGACTATTGTTCCAGCATTCCGGGAGATGTGCTGACCGATACACGCTGTATTTTGGTTGTTATGTTTAGCGCCAACTTGTATTATATTACTAGTTAGCCCGACATACGTTGTCCAGACCAAGTTTTAATAACGCATAGTAAAATGCACTTTCAGTGTTGCGAAGTTTCCAATTTTCCTATGCTTCTTAGCCTGTAAACCATTCCTATAAGTGATACGCGTACAAACGAATAACATTTATTTGTTATTTCTATAGATGTCGCAGTCCTTACTAGCAATTTGCCATTTAGTAAGGTTTATTTACATTACTCTCATCCCCCTTAAATGATTAGTTTAGTTACAATTGATCACTTATCCATAACATCTTTGTGATGGATATCCCGCCATCGGCCGGTCCCCGTCGCCTTGTCCGTAATCGAGGGATGACCACTTGCAGGTGAGGTCGGCTTGGAACACCAGATGTAGTTGCGCTCCCAATCATCCCAGCATAAAAGGTGCACACTGAATGCTACTTAGGCGAAGATGTGGACTTCCAGCCTTAAAAAGTTGACCAGCGTATTATTAACATTACAATCTTCAATTTATAAACAAGCATGGTTTCTCTTTAGACAGCATCATCACTTTCCATGACAATAATAATATCACAAATATACAAATCGTTGCTTTTTTAATATCAATTATAGTCACAGAAGAGTATAATACAAGTCATATACTCGTCTGTGATATAGGCTAGCGTGATATAGATAGTGTCCTACCACCATGCGGGGGTTGGGAGTTTCTTAACGATGTTTTCCTTCACCAAACTGCGAACACACTGCGAAAAGCGCACATACATTTTTCGATAGAAAAATCCATAGGTGCAAGACGGGGATCTAACTCGGTACCTCTGGCGTCATATCCGACCATTCTTCCACTAGGGCCCTCAAAAAAGAAAAGAGTAGCTTACACAACTTAATTCTGCATCCACAGAGTTCACATCATAACTTAAAAGACTAGGGTTACATGAACTAACACTAACTGAAAGAGTATTCACATTTTACACGTTCTCTTTTCAACATTTTAATTACAAACTCAGTCAATCGAGTGTAAATCATTCAATTCAGATGAAGTAGGTACCAGGGGCGCAGACAGGAGTCAGAGGTAATCGTGCGGTGTTTTTCATTACCCCTCGCAGCCCCTTCGATGTCGAACAAAACCATAGCATTCATTGTCTTCTAACCACAGTGCAGTTGCGGCACTCGCTATTAGGACAGTGTAATCAATACCTACTTTAGTAAATGTGCAGATAATTTTAGTAGGTATCATTTCAATATTTTTTATCAGTATGTACTGCGATGTGCGTATGTATGTGTACTTACGTGACAGCTGTAGAAGTGTCTACAAATTTTATATTGTAAAAACTTATCTCAGACAACACCACGTATAAGTTGTCCCTTCACCTGAATCTAAAATAAAGCATTCATAAACCGCTGAAAAATTAATAGCAAATGGATCAAATTTTGTTCAATCGTTGCTTTTATTTATTTATCTATAATATTTATGTTGTAGACTTAACATATCGCAGATGCTAAAAAAAATACAAGGTTTCGCTAAGATTGATTTGCTTTGCCTATAGGACTATTATCTTTTCTGTGCTATAAGTTGCGTAAACTATGCAACAACTATGATAAATTTATGTCATACTGTCAGGATTAAAACGCACAAAAAGTGCAGGAAGATCGTCGTGGTGTGGTGACATTCCACAGCAACTTGGTGACATTTTATGATGAAGCCGCGCCTACTGTTAGGTATTTTAACAACGTAATTGAAATTTATATGTCATCGAAGGCATACCAGTTCTTGTTATGACGGTGATGTCATTATTTTTGCTTGAATATTTTAGTGCTTCTCTTTAATTTTAAGGTAGGTATTTAAGAATGTGTGTTAAGACTATGCTGCTATTATAAACATGGGTAACACAACCACATAATGTTTAATTTTATAAAGCTTTTTCAACGTTCAATTCTTGGTCGTAAACTAACTACTCTTCAATAAAAACAAAAACATGGTATCCTTGGACAGTGAACCAAGAGAGCTACTGCTAGAAAATTCACCTATTTTTAATATTGGTTGATTGCATTGACGTTAACAGGAGTTGTGGCCAGAAAATAAAGTTTTCCCTGCGATTAGGAAGGAGTTCAAAGTAGGAGTTTTGTCATCGAGGCATTGTGCCGAGCTCTTTAATAACGCGTTTGAGTAATAAACAGTGGGATGAGAGAAAATATTGAGGGCTGAGACACAGTGGGACCAATCAGGACAATCAGTCAGAGCAAAATAGAAGAAAAATACTCAACAATAATTAAAAATTTGTATAACGTAAGGATCGCTGTGGAATGTTGATCCATGTTATAACATTAGATTTAAAAGTTGTCTAGGAATGTAAAAAAATAAGAGATCTGGAAAGCTACTACCTATTGTATATTATAATTGACTTTAGTCAACTGTCGTGCTACAAATTTACTTAACTAGGAAGAAGTAAGTAGAAAAAATAATAATATAAGATCGTTTAAGAAACTAAAAAGAACCGACTTCAATGCCGCGCTATTAATTTTCAGTACCAATTTTGAGGTGTTTATCTCCATATCTCCGGAGATACTAATCAGACCTCGATAAAATTACTATGGTACCACACTTAGGATATCTCCTTTCCAAAAAAAAAAAGAATAATTAAAATCGGTTCATAAACGACGAAGTTATCTGCGAACAAACATAAAAAAAAAATAAACATATACGGTCGAATTGAGAAACCTCCTCCTTTTTTGAAGTCGGTTAAAAATATAAATTTCATCAGCCAGTAGCTATAGAGAGACAACTGTTGAGAGTTAAAGATAGGAATCCGTTTAAAATTTAAGATAACCTAGTTAGAAGGCTTAACGGGTTAAGACATTTTCCCTAAATCTTATGATCTTTTGCTAGTCAATGTGTATTATTATTAACTATGACGTGCCGGTGAGTGTATATGAGTGCGAGCTAAATACTATAATTGTGTGGAACTATAAAAAATATCTCCATGTGTATGGATGAAAATGTGGCGTATGTCGAAGCCCTAACTTTGGAATGAGTAGAAGTAGCTCACAGCGGGGCGTATTGGCTTTTTTGTCAGGAACCCCGGGAACTGTTTTACTTTTATATTTTGTTTTTGTCAAACTTCGTTTCATCTAGGATTATGTCTTTACGATCTTGTAGTGTACAAGCATTTATTATCTACTTATTTTAAAATCCCAAATTTCATAATTTTCGTGAACAATTTTAAAAAAAACGACTTACTTCAATCGCTGGTAGTCATTATTAACCAGCCTCAAAAAGGAGGATGTTTCTCAATTCGATCATCTAGTACATATTTTTTGTATGTGTGTTCGCGGATAACTTCGTCGTTTATGAACCGATTTTGATGATTATTGTTTTGATAGAAACGAGATATTCCAAGGGTACCATTGTAATTTCATCGAGATCTGATAAGTATGTCCAGAGATATATTAGATATAGAGATATATCGATAAACGTATCAAACTTGCTACAGAAACTGGTTCGCGCGCGGCATGGAAGTCGGTTGTTTTAGTTTTTAAACTATCACTGTTAAAAACTCACTGTAAAACTGTTTAAAACTATCATAATTATTATTAGCGGTTGTGGAGATTATCTCCATATCACTCCAAACCCGAATTAAAAAACCTTCTCCATTTTTGAAGGCCGTTAATTAATAATGCTTTTTTAGGGTTCCGTACCCAAAGGGTAAAACGGGACCCTATTACTAAGACTCCGCTGTCCGTCTGTCTGTCTGTCTGTCTGTCTGTCTGTCCGTCTGTCACCAGACTATAGCTCATTAACCGTGATAGTTAGACAGTTGAAATGTTCACAGATGGTGTATTTCTGTTGCCGCTAGAACAACAAATACTTAAAACAAAATTAAAGTTAAAAATTAAAGGGGGTCCCCATACAAAAAACGTGTTTTTAAACGCCATCTATCTAATTAGTTTCGGCAAAATGACATAGATGGCGCTAGTAAACGAGCCCCGTCTTTCTAGATCGCGACCAAACCAACTATTCTTGGTAATATCAATTAATCAAATATATGAGGTTGAAACTCTGTTATGTTTCGTATTGTACGGAACCCTCCCTAAGTGTGCGATAAGAGACGCGATGCTGACACGCACTTGGCCAGTTTTATTCTAATAAAGGGTAAGTTATTGGGTTTGCTGATAATATTCGTTCCCATCGACGTCATAGCAATTATGACGTCGATGCTGGTTCTATTCTATAACATTGGTTCGTTCTTAAGCTTTGTTTATAACATGGCTCCAAATCGAGCATGAACATGAATCTTTTTTTTTTAATGTCTTATAGACTAGCGTTTGACCACTATCTCACCTGTTGGTAAGTGATGATGCGGTCGAAGATGGTAAAAGCACGCTAGGCCTAGAATGGGAACTGGCTCTCAAGGATAGCTGCCGGAACATTAGATGTTTGGCGACAGATTTTCTAACTTGAGGGTGGTAGCTGGCCAGGCGGACACTATATAATGTCCTACCTATATAATAATCTTCTAGACAAGCATGCTATACCTTCGATCACATCACCACCAGCAATTGGATCAGGTGAAATAATAAATTACGATTGCACATTGGAAAATGTAGAAAGAAAAGTCTAAGTCTAAGAAAACACCATATTTGGAGCAATTATTTGTGCAATTTCAGTTTTAAATAACCTTTTCCAATGCAAAGCAGTGTCCTCATCAATTAACCAGAGCCACATCCATCAGGTGTCCTAATTAAAGCACCCTGGCCGCCGATCCACATGTCTCCGTAAATGAGTGATGGCTCTTTTTAATTATAATTAACTTTTGGCTGGCCAGTGGGATTTCGGCCCTTTAAAGAACTTATACGGGTAAGTGTAATGACTCATTTAACTTGGTTACTTGATATCACAGACCGGGGGCCTTATTCAGTATGACCAATGAGATAACGCGTTCCTTAACGCAACACGTTACGTTATTGAAAAATTGTATTCTGTATGCCACATGACAGGTAAATTATACAAAACGCGCGCGTTACACGTCCTTATATGTCACGATATTTTGACAGCTCTAAACGCGCTTATAACCTTACCCTACCGCGTTTTAATTGGCATAGAGAATACCATAACGCGGAGATAACGTAACACGGCACGGTAAGACTTTAAAATGGTCATACTGAATAAGGCCCCAGCATATTTGATATGATACTGGACTGGATGGTTTCTTCCATAGTAGAATAACGGGACCCTGATTGCAGATCCAGAGAGGGTTTTCAGAGTCGCTTCCATTGTGAAGTCGACATTGAAGACTCGGTTCAAAACATATCTATGAAGTCTAGACTTTTGAGGTTCTCCATATTGGCCCGAGGCGCGAGGGTCTGTGAGGCAGTCTGCATTTAAAAGGTTACAACTAGAATAGGTAGGTGACTAGTTGAAATACCTTGAATATTTTGTTATTAAGGCTGGCAGGTATCTCTTACTAAATTCCTTATTAAAATTCTCTCCACCAATTTTTTATCACGGTTGTTATGTTTTTACGGTCAAATAATATGTAATCATTAACGCAGATATATACGATTATAATATTTTTTTGACGCAGCTGATACAGCGTGGATAAGAAATCATTTACGCCAACAGTTGTTAGGTTTTCGACTGACGGGCTGATTTCTACTTGTATTTTCTAGTGTGTTCGGTTCTCTGTCAGATCACTTAATGTTAGATTAGAATCTTTTAGAGAAACTCTGAGCATAGCTCTTTCCAACGCATTGTTTTGGCGTGGTAGATGATGTAGTGACAAAGATGGAGAAAGAGATGCTTAGATTGTTTGGACATCTAGAGAGGATGGATGAAAGAAGATTGATGAAACCAATTTATGAAACGAGTGTGAATGGGCCAGCCAAAAGAAACCGACCTAGGCGAACGTTTCAAGTCAAAAGTACCTATATGCGCTCATGAAAGTGGAAGAAGCGAAATAGGTATTACCTATTTCGCATCTGGAAAGAAGTAGTCTCTGCTCGGACGGAAGACGTGATTTTATGTATGTATGTTAGGTATCGCTACATTATCTTTATTCTGAATTCCTTTCTTACGTAGGTACCACTAATCTTACATCAAATAACTGAAAGTTCCGGAACAAATAATAAAGCTCTCTGTCCCGCATTAAAACCTTTTGGCTTCTGTAACATTTTAACAGCCATTCTAAAATTACATGCAAATCACAATGAGAACCTAATTAAACCGTATTTCTGAAGACAGCCTTATCTTTGAACTTACCTGCTTTCAAATTTCCTCAATACGGAGGAAAATTCATGCAAAAACATACAAAAAAATCATTTCAATATTGATCTTTATTTTACAGAAGACAAAGCTCAAATTTCCCTGTGGAGGTTATAAGGTAAGGTGCAGAATTATGTCAAGGAACCCTCTTTGGGTAGCATTAATAAGGAGAATTAAGATTAAAATGATATTAAATTTTGATATTGTGTTGTGTACGGATTATTCTTGAGGAAATTTTAATATGAGCTCTTTCTCTCTTTGAGTTTAGGGACGATGTTGGGTAGGTTCCCTTTTTACCTTTATGTATGGACACAGAATAATGAATTGTACAAGTATGTATGTATGGTATGGATAGGTAAAATGCGAACATATTTTCAATATAAGTAAGCTCGAGTAGGTTACTCGATAGAGTGAAATTTATTTCAATGGATGTATTTTGTTTCCTATCGTAGGGGTATAATTTAGTCTTCAACCTACTTAAAAAAAGGAGGGGTTCTCAATTATGGTACTGAATATGACTAGCGCAGTATTTGAATTCTGTTTAGGGAATTACGTTTGTTTTTCGTTTTTTAAAACGATCTGAAATTATGTTTTGTGTCTTTTACTTCCAACTTACGACGCTTTGAAATAAATGGAACCTTTAAAAAAGGTCAAGGCACAAATGTATTGCACGAAATTCGAAAGAGTACAATAATAGAATTTAAAATATTCCGTATTCCGTCCGTACAAAAGTGTAAGAAAGCCAAACAATGCTTTATAACAAGTGGAAACTCCGATGACGACATTCTTTGAATAATTAATACAAAAGGGTCACTCAAGGAGTGGGCCCAATCGCGCCAATCAACTCCTATTGAGCTGATGGACTTATAAATGGTGAGCATCCATGTATTGGTAGATAACGAACTTTTTTAAGCAAGTATTTAAAACATAACTTCTTTTTAAGACTGTCAAAAACGCTTGTGACATCTCTTATGCCACACTAAAAGATGGAGCTGTTACTTACTATAGTTATTGATATTAAATAATGAGACAAGTGAGACACTCACTTGATAGTAAGTTGGTGGCATGGTGTTAAGACACTATCTAGTGTCCGCCTGGCCAGCTACCACCCTCAAGCACAGAATAAATAATAGTACAAGTACCTCTAGTTAGAAAATATGTTGCCAAAACATCTAATGTGTTCCGGCAGCTATCCTTAAGAGCCAGTTTCCATTCTAGGCCTAGCGTGCTTACCATCTTGGACCGCATCATCACTTACCAACAGGTGAGATAGTGGTCAAACGCTAGCTAAGATTAAAAAAAAAGTTGACAGTAAATGATAATATGGCAGAATTAATCTTACGAGCGAGTGACCATCATAGAGTCTGCCATAACCGCAAAATTCTGATTGTTAAAATCCCTTGTCACTCCATGTCACTCCACTGGGCCACGTAGTGGTTATATTCTCTTTGATTGGGCCTGTTACTTAAACGACCTGTAATTTCACAAGGGGTTAAGTAGTGCTATTGACGGCTAGCGATAGACGATAATTAGGGATTCAGGGGTGGAAGTTTCTACATTGATATAGATGCGTCCTGTCATCACAAACGTCCAATAGAAGGAGATGCAGCTAGACCAGCGGTCGGCAACCTTATGGCTGGCAAGGGCTACACGCTGGTAAAATAAGGTAGATTCGGGCTGCACTTGTTCATCATTTTGATAATAGGGTATCTGTCAATAGACTATAGGCGATCGAACGCAGATCGATCAAGTCGCCAGATTAGCACCCGCATAACATTATTATTTACGGATGCGGCCCGCGGGCCACACGCGACCGCTGAGTTAGACAGTTGCTAGATATTTACGGATGCGGCGGGCCACACGCGACCGCTGAGTTAGACAGTTGCTAGATATTTACGGATGCGGCGGGCCACACGCGACCGCTGAGTTAGACAGTTGCTAGATATTTACGGATGCGGCGGGCCACACGCGACCGCTGAGTTAGACAGTTGCTAGATATTTACGGATGCGGCGGGCCACACGCGACCGCTGAGTTAGACAGTTGCTAGATATTTACGGATGCGGCGGGCCACACACGACCGCTGAGTTAGACAGTTGCTAGATATTTACGGATGCGGCGGGCCACACGCGACCGCTGAGTTAGACAGTTGCTAGATATTTGCATCTCTTTTCTTAGCGACTATTATCGCTCGAAATTGTAATGTAACGTAGAGACTCAAGCGGATTAGTTGTACTGCAAATCTATCAAATTACTGACAATCCATGACAATAATCACTCGCCAATCGGTACCTTTAATTCCAACATTGTGATAAGATCAGCAGGCGTTATCTCACACTCCCTATTTATGGTATAGTATCTAACGTATATGCAAAGACACTCCTATATTAACCATAACATTATCTCTGCTACAGTCACACTATTATCTAATTTTAAGTCTCACCTTACAGGAAGGATCGAGCACAGGTCCCGTCCACATAGCATTCATGCAAATAACTCCTGCGATACCATCTGAACAACTAATAAACTAATGAGATATAATTACGGCACGCGAAATGGTGTAGAACCAGTCTCCGAAGGTTCGGATTACTGCAGGCGCATGTTAAGCGAGCAAGAATATTACTTAGTGTTAGTATTAGGAATATACCTACTACAATACATAGGTATAACTAAGGAAAATTATAGAGCATGTGACAATCGTGATTTTAAGGCTGAGTTGCATCATCTTACTTTAACTATAACAAAAGTAACAAATCAGTCAAACTCCATTTAAAAACGCCGGTTATAGTAAGTTAAGATGTTGAGACAATGATCTCAATGCAAACAAGATTAAGTAAAACTAATATTAAATACTAAAATTAATGTGTTCTTAAATCGGTTAATAAATGAAGAAGTTCTGCGGTAACTCTCATACAAAAATAAAGGCAGCAAATTGAGAACCATCAATTTTTTTGTGAAGTGGCTAAAAAAGGTAGCACCAACGGTTCCCAGTGATCTAGCAAACGTCTACTTATATTAAACTAAGTTTTAGTGTTAGTCCTTTGAATTTGAAGGTTATACTAAAATTTTTAGTTAGACTATTGCCAAGGAGTAATAATTGTATGTTTCACTTCTCACAATTAGGCAAATAAAATTAAAAATAATATTATGAAAAATGTACTTGTCACAAACTAATTTGTAGTTCATAATCTCATCGCCTTGCAGATCTGATTAACATTTCAATTTACATTTTTTGCGGTCACGCGAGTAGCCTGGGGTAATATAACCCTCCAACATTAATTGGGTTACCACGAGGGCTAGATCTCAGGGGAGTGAAGGGTTACTCCTCAGGGAGAGGCCGCAATTGATTGAGATGGATGCTGTCACCGGACGAATTTGGAGTATTTTTTATTGTGATATGTATTTTATTTTATAGCATTGTGAAATGGTGGTGAAATTACTTTAGTTTTTTTTCTAGGTTTGATGATTTCAAAGTTGCAAAAACATTTGTATAGCATTTCAATGCATTACTATAAAAACTAAGTATGATAAGTGTGCGTTTACGTCAATTATTTTAGAACCCCAGTAGTTGATTAATTTATTATTTTCATCAATATCATCATCGTAATTAGCCAATTTCCGTCCACTGCTGAGCATAGGCCTCTCTTATGGCACGCTACTGAGCTCTATCTTCAGCTATTCGTTTCCAACCGCTGCCAGCCAGCTTGAGTATATCATCGCTCCATCTAGCTGGATTAGTTAATCAAATTTATTATTTTACTTTAATGTTTTTATTAATATTTATTAATAACTCTAAATTATTGTTATATTATTTAAAATATTAAATAATTCAGCACTGCACCTAATAAATCCACTGATAAAATGAGGGAGGTCTCATGAGATATTATTCGTATCTATACTAATTTATGGCCTCCATAACGCTAGCCTTACCTGTCAACTTACCTCTGTACTCAATAAAGATTTTTCCCTTATACCCCACTTTCCTCCCTTGTTTTTTTAAAGGGTACTCTAATCAGCCAGTTACTGGAGCTAATTGTTTTTAACTTCTTGAGTGCTTCCTTGATTGGTTGTTTATTACTTGATGGAGAATTTTAAGAACTTTTGTTTTTTAATTAATGTTTTTTTCTTTTAATTGTAAAGTAGGTGTTGCCGCGAGTTTGCAATTCAAAATATTTATTAACTTTTTATGAATTTTGATGCATTTCTTTATACATTTACCTACACTCTTATTCTTGAGGTTTAACTTTCTTTATTTAGCTCAAATCTAGGCTAAAATATAGCCCGACTGCGCTAGAAGGAGGGTTATGTTTTTCGAGTGTATGTATGTGACTATTTATATTTCTTTGGCACAATCTGTATCCTAAACAGTTTAATAGATTTTAGATTGAGAGGTTATAGTGAAGTGACATTAAGTATCAAATCAACATTATATAAATTATAAATTATTTAAAAAAAAACCGACTTCATAGCCAAAAACGGGCACTCAAAAGCTCAAAATTATTATAAGTGCTACCCACTTATCTATTTGAAGTCGGTGCCAGCCAAGTCTATTGGATAGTAGATGATACTATGTATGTATGTATTAGTAGTAAGTAGGTACATGTAGGTTAGTAAGTAGGTAGCTACATGTAGGTAGTATCTATCTACTACCTATTAGACTTGGCTGGCACCGACTTCAAATAGATAAGTGGGTAGCGCATAATAATAATTATATTAAGTAATTTATTTTTCGCTTTTGAGTGCCCGTTTTTGGCTATGAAGTCGGTTTTAATTTATTTGAAAAATAATTTATTTTAGCCTTTTAAGTGCAAAACAAGTTTTAATTAAATTACATGCATTCATAAAATTTCGTTAAAATTTTCGTCCGGGCCGTTATACACTGACGGATATATACTTTGTGAAAATTTCAAATATGTACCTATTTATGATTAAGAAGATACAGATCTGTAAAGTGCGCACATATAGACACACGGGCGGACGGACGGACGGACGGACGAACGGACAGCAAAGTCTCAGAAAGTGTTCATTTGGTACCCTTTGGGTTTGGAATCCTAAAAAATTCACATCAAATGCCGCGCTGTTAATGTTTGAGGTATTTATCTCCATATCTCTGGAGATACTAATCAAATCTCGATGAAATTACAATGGAACCACCTCGGAAACGTACCCTACCGATTACAAAAGGAATCATTCGAATCGGTTCAGAATTGACGGAGTAATCGCGTAACATACACACAAAAAAAAAACAAAAAAAAAACATACTAGACGAATTGAAAACCTCCTCTTTTTTTGTGAAGTCGGTTAAAAATGGCTGATTATGAAGCCATATTGTACGTTTTCAAAAATATGTCTTTAGCCCAAAACCTATCGAGTGGGATATTAAAAAAAAAAGGGTTTTATATGTTGGCTTGTAAAAATATATAGGTACAACATAAATATGTTTCCATGTGCCTACATTGTTTACTACATTAGAAATGCAAAAGTCGGTTTCATAAATAATTAACTTGTTTTAATAATGATAAGACATAAAAAACTAATATTAAATACCGCAAAAAGTGTGTTCATGTCACCCTCGATATAGGCCGTTGTAACTTATCGGTTAGCAGCTATACGATAAGTTACAGCGGTCTAGATGACGGTACGAAATAAGCTAACCGTTTGTTTATTTTGAATGAGATACAATGAGTGGTTATAACTAATTTACAACTTAGTGTTACCGCGGTTTGAAAAACACGTATCAAATTTTGAGCTAAGTCATGTGTCTTCGAGCAACCTATAAAACTGCGACCACAGAAATATTAATAATATACCTTATTCTTCATATTTCTGTAACTGCGACAAAACGGCTAGCTAACACGAGCTTATAAACTTAGATAAATCTACTAAATGGTATGATCACTATATTATATAAGTAAGTACCCACAGTTTAAGATAGCTCGCTAAATAGCTAAGAAAACAACCATTTTCTAAAGATTATAGTCAACACCTACCAATGAAACAGGCAGCTGCTAAACAAACTCACGACAATCGATCCGTACAATGCGAGTTTACTGAATATTGTCTCCAACGGACCGCTCCGATCGGCCCCGAGATATATCCACGTAAGATTTAACATAAATACCTTATGTAATCTCGATCACGCTCCTGTACCCCAACCTCCTCAATGTCTACTAAAAATTTCACCCAACTCTAAAACTTTATATTACACATTAACCATTGCCGGCTTGCTTTAGAAAAGTATCCAAACTTCTTCCGTTAGAGCCGGTAGTGTATCAGCTGTTTGGTGGTAATGTTTCGTTTGGTATGCTAATTTATAGGGTGGTAGTAAGAGGAAAGATGTGCGATAACCTCCGATAATCCTAGGATAAAATCTCGTGCGATTTGCCTGAGTATGCGGTAGCATGAAATTTTACATCTCTCGTTCGGATTGGAATCAATACTTCGGGGACAGCGGGCTATTGTTAGCGTTTTATTTGCTATCTTGGAATATTGTTAATCACTACCAACATTATAAATTCGAATTTTAGTTTATTTTATTGTTTGTTTTCTTCTAACGGTTCGACGAATTTGGCTGAAATGTTGCATGTTACGATTAAAATTGTACTGTACCGTAGTATAGATTGGGTCGAGAGAAACTTTTCAATGCAAGCGAAGCCGCGGGTCCCAGCCTATAGACTCACTTAGGTTACATCTGAGATACCTAATTTTTTTTTTGTGTCAGTCCACTGTTGGTTGTAGGCCTCTCCCACACAGCCTGTGTCAGTCCACTGCTGGACGTAGGCCTCTCCCAAGATACGCCACTGAGCCCGTTCTTCGGCTCATTGGGAGGGATATGCCCTAATCGCCACGCTGGGCAGGCGGGTTGGCCATCGCAGGACGTAGCTTCTCGCACCGGTGACGCTGCTCCCCGTCACCGGCCTGTAGTATTTAGCTATTTACCGCCATTTGTCGGTCGCCAGAGCCTCTTTAGTTGGTCAGCAGGATGCACCACAGGCTGGTGAGGTTGGTTGGGAGCACTGAGGTGGTATTAGTACTCCCTTACATCCCATTACTAAGCCATAATAAATATCTGACAGAGCTATTGGACAGCACAAAGCTCTGTACAAGATATTAAAAAGTAGAGAGTTTTCTAATAGAGTATTTAAATACGAACATGTTTAGTGATGTTTATGATGATGATGATAAATGTGTTTATGTTTGATCACGGTTCTTTGTGGGCGCCACAATGCACGTAGGTACATTTCTGAATCTTAGAGTTTAACGTAGGTATCACAACATCGCCAAACATCTAATGTGTTCCGGCAGGTATCCTTGAGAGCCAGTTCCCATTCTGGGGCTAGCGTGCTTACTATCTTCGACTGCAACATCACTTTTCCAACAGGAGAAACAGTGGTCAAACGCTAGCGCCTAAAGATATAAAAAAATGTATATAATAGATGTTGTGATACCTACGCTACTTGACTACGACTGTAACGTGGTATCAAAAGAAAGATTAACACCAATAAATTTGCAATGAATTCCGTGTTTTAGCGGGTAACCACGATATTTGCAGACGCTGTGAATTAATCTTCTAGAAAGTTAGATCACAAGCAGACCACAGATTTTCAATCGGCAGATATTTTGGTTGGTCTCTTAATTAGTATGGAAGTGATAAGATAAAAATACACGTATAAGCAATTTTTAATCGACTTCACAAAAAAGGAGGAGGTTCTCAATTCGTCGGAATCTTTTTTTTTATGTATGTTCACTGACTACTCGAAGATGCCTGAACCGATTTGGAAAATTCTGTTTTTGTTTCAAAGGGTACCCTTCCCAAGTTGTCCCATTTAAATTTTAACGACATCGGCCCAGCCGTTTTAAATATATCAACATTTGTATTACGACGCAACATAAAGCCAAAGATAAAACCACCTCGTGGGTGACAAATAACTACTGACATCACTTTGAACTATTAACCTATTCTGTGACTGTGACCGGTGTTAATGAAAGTATTATACGCGACTGTGATGCTTATCTGACACGAGCCTTAGGTGTAGAGTTGATGGAATTAAGCTGATCTTAGTGATCACTTACGGGGTTTTTTATGAAGCTTATGGAAAACTGTAAGGTGATATCATCTGCATAGCATTTTCATTTCAATCAGATAAATTTGTATTTGGAAGCGTCATATCGAATTTAAAATATTGATTAATCTGTGAGCTATTTAGTCGCGGCAATATTTTTGATCAGAATAACTGATTTTTTTGAGATGAAATGTCATAAGAGCGCGGCGTTTAAAAAACTAAAAGAACCGACTTCAAATGCCGCGCTATTAATTTTCAGTACAAGTTTGAGGTGTTTATTTCCATATCTCTAGAAATACTTATCAGATCTCAATGAAATTGCAATGGTACTAACATACTACTATTGCAATATCTCCTTTCCAACAAAAAAAGAATCATCAAAATCGGTTCATAGACGACGAAGTTATTCGCGAGCAAACATAAAAAGTTAAAACATAAAAATATTTATACGGTCGAATTGAAATACCTCCTTATTTTTGAAGTCGGTTAAAAAATGTAACTGCAAATCATAATCCATTTCCAATTATGAATTATTTCTAAAATACACATATCAGCAGGACTATTTGATTAAAAAATAGTGTGGTAGATGCCGATCTAAAAGCCATCATTATTATCTTATCCAATATTGTATAAATGTATTAAGTTTCTTAGTACCGAACTAGGGACATATAATAAAATCTATAAAAAGGCATGTTTTAACAATTTCGTTTTCGGATAAGTAATGTAAGTACCTAAACAGATACCCAATATCTCAAACTATTGAGGAAATTATTACAAAATATGTTTTAAATTATTCCGAAATTAAATGGATTCAGTTCATATAAAATCAGCTCCATTACCATATTATGTAGTATCTGTACATAATATACAGTAAGTTAAAGAAGAGTAGTACCTATATTCTATATCAGTGATAGAGTCAGAAAGCTGTATCGCTACAAACTATCCCAAACAAAGTAACCACTCAAGGGTCCCAACTCCTATCTCTAGATCAGCCGCCGCTAAAACAAAGACCATCAAAGTCTCCAATAGAAAACTTTTCCAATTTCCATCCGAAAAGCCCTCAAAAGGATTTGCATGCGAGGAGGAACAATGAGCTTGTATATCGCAATATTTTCTATACCCCAGCATGGGTCCAAAGAACTTAGGGGTAACGTCTTTTGTCCCCGAGTTTAATATCTGTGGGAATGGACATACCGACTCCATTTAGGCAATTTATCATTCTTAAACGAGTGTAGACTATCCACTATTATCAATACCGTGTTTCTTCAAAGGGCCAAGACTGCGCCCTTTGTGCATGCTTGTCCAAATTAATGAAGGATTTGCCCCAACGGGTTTTGGTCTTAGCCATTTCGAACGGCCAAGCCGATGTCCGAAATTTATGAATTATTAGCTATAAGGGTTCCTATAAAATCTATCGGCCGGTTCAAGGGTCAGAACGGGATAATAGTTTTGATTTATTTTTGTGAAATTCCTGCATTGGACAGCTAAAATACACAAAGCTCGGAAGAACTCCAATAACACATTCTATACCGTAAAATACTATAATTTGCGATCGGATATAGAGTTTTATGAAAAAGCAAAGCTATTTAGCTCGAAATAAATGGAGGCTTTAAATATTTTATAAATCGATCGAATATTAATGTTACTGTATTAATATTGGGCTCGGCAGATACTTAATTTTAATATAGATGGTCTCGAGCACGTGTCTGGTGAATAATATTAATATAAAATCTCCATTATAATAAGTAAAGAAGTGAGTTGACCGATGGTCGCAGCATCCCCTCAGGTGAGAGGTCAAATAACACATTTTTACATTTTTAACGGCACGAGCGCGACACACATCGTTGGAATAGAAATGAATAAAAATAGGGATGAATTGGGATGAAATCATCATAATGTCCAGGGGAGTGGACACGAGGCGAAATTGATAAAAAATAGGGAGAAAACTGGAAGATTTTGAAAGTTAAATTCCATGATTGATGTTACTGTATCGTTACTTATTTGAACTTGTTTGTGAAGTGCGCCGTAGACTTCCACCCCTGAGGTGGAAGTCTACGGAGCAACGTCTAGTAGAAGGAGATGTACCTAAACAGTTGTTATCTGCATCTCTTTTCTTATCGACGATTATCGGTCGAAATTCATCGCTATTCATGTAGAGACTACCGGCCCAGGTAACTGAGCTCTATCAAGAATCTAAAGTATGATTATGCATATGCAATATTTTAATTAGTTTTGGTGAACACTAAAAACCGTTTGCGAGTGGTTAAACTAGTATGGACGGTTAGAACATAGTTCCAAAACTCTTATCAGGTAAATTGAAAAAAAAAAACTGTTTCAATTATAATAACGCGGACACTTCAGACGAACATAAATAATTGTGTCATTAAACAGCTAGTTATTTATAAAGCATTTAAATCGGACGCAGGAATGACCGTTATAGCCAAAATATTTCATTAAATAAACCAATTGAAGTGTAGAACTCAATGCTAAAGAATCTGGTTAAATGATTTTAAATAACCACGAAGAATTGTAACTTATTGAATTACACACTTTTGTAATTCAATAAGTTACATTTAGTTAGTTTGTATTAAACTTCTGGTTAAGAAAGTTCAAGTTATTGGCTTACCTTTGGCCAGGTCAATCGTACGGTTAAACAACTGTGCATGTTGTAATCTGTTTAAGATTTTATGATTCTGAATGCTTATGTTACGGTTACGGTAGACGTTAGATTTAGTTTTTGATATTTGATTAACATTTAAAACTGTTTTGGGGAAAAATATTTCATGGAAATTTAGATGAATGGAACACGTTTCGTTATTTTTGAAACAAGAAATCTCGTAATTCTTATCTCAGTTCAAAGGCGTTAGATAAGTATGTTCAGTATTAACTATTAGTGGCTGTCTCTTCATAATTATTCATGTTTCTGTGGTTGCTGTGAAACATTGTGGCATATCTTGAATCGCCTTCATTCAGGTTTCATGATACACACTTTATATAGACTGAGATAAATACTTTTTATATAGACAATTTCATATGTTTCTTGTTATGACGAACGTTTTCAAAATTTTAAAACGAATATCGGAAAAATATCGGGAAGTCAGTCGAGACCTAGCAACAAAACGAAAAATGACTTTTTTATTAGAGGTTATAAGTTTGTTGATCCTTTTATTTGGATAGGGGATAAAATTATCAAAACCCAGCCATGAATGCTTTGATGAAGAATACGAGATCCAGCAATTTGGTTTAATGCCACAGCGGCGCAAAATACCGGTGCGTCAAATGGTGAAAATGAATATTACCTATGGATATTGATGATAAATAGAGTTATCAATCGTCGGGGAACATATCAAAACATATTCACTATAATATAATACATTTTACTCTCATTATGGTATCTAATGGCTTTTACAACAAAAGACGTAGTCCTCGAAGTGGACAGGCCCAGGACACTTCTTCTACAAAGTATTCGGATTCTGTGACGGAATATCTGAGGAGGTCCGGTATTTACGGAAGCCTCACTGCTTTATGAAGCAGAAGATATATCGGCGAACATTTGTCATAGTGTTATAAGTTAAGTGTTATGGACTCAATATAAGTATGCTAAAGTATTTTGTGTTTCCCTCGTCTAGGTTCCCTGTATACTTGTAGCGAGAGGTAGGCGCTCCGTTTCCATACAACATCAACAATCTCAAGGCTTTGTTATCATTGCGCATTAGGTCAAATCAAATCAAATGGGTTCAATGCAAAGAAAGTAGGTAGTAAACAATAGTTGTTCTTAATTATTAAATAAGGTGCCGTACACTACTTGCTTAGAGTGTGTCGCGTGGCCACTGGTTGGAATCGTAGCCGTTTAGTGCGTTGCAAGACGCGAAGTTAATTTTTGGTGTCTCTAGTTTTTTATATCTTATAAGCTGGCGTTGGACCACTATCTCATCTGGTCGTAAATTATGATGTCGTCGAAGATAGCGAACACGGTAGGCCTAGAATACTCTGACTCTCAAGGTTAACTTGGTCGTTGCCGCCGCTGGCCGGAGTCGTGGCCTTCTAGTGCGCGAGGTGCCACTCCACCGTTGACATTGGTCAAGAAGTTAATTATTAAGATTGTGCTTTATTAATTGTAATAAAGCACAACCTTAACATGTATAAAGTAACAAAATCTCATTCAAACTGCACTATTAATAAGTATCCATCTCACCACCTCAAATTCCTCCCCTAATTTATACCTATTATCTCTAAGCCCATTATTACCGCAATTCACTACAATATAACACCTGAGCGACTTTGATCACTCATAATGAGAACTACCCTTTGTACCCATTCAGCCACCGATTTTAATAAAAAAGGGATAGTGACTAGGCCCTTTGTATATACTTGTTTACTTGACGGAATGACATGAATGCTTCGAAGCAAAAAAGCGGGAGATGTAACGGAGTACAAACACAAAGATACTCGTGCGCTTGGTAAGGTTAAATTTTATCTTAACACAATGACTTAAAAGTTAATTTAGCGTGGTAGAAAATGTTTTTAGGAATCTAGGTAGATAGTTTTAGTGGTAGAATATGATGATCGGTGACCTCTGGCATCTAGTTGTGTGGTACCACTTGATTGACGTTTGTATGACGCGGCGCAGCGAGAGAAATTTTGAGAATATCGGAGACGAAAGGATTTCTAATTGTTTTGGGAACATCACTTCCACAAATGTTTTGTGTGTTGAGAAAATATTTCTTATCGAATGTCTTTTGACAAATGATGTGCAAACGGAATTTAGTGGGCAGGAATGAAAGAAAAGGTATATAAAATATGAGCAGAAATATATCACAATTGGGTATAGATAGTTTTTTACTGCTAAATAAATACATTTTTGTTAGTGACATAAACAAACCAATGAAATCTTAACTAAAGCATTCATAAGCGTTTTCACTACCTTTTGATGTAAATACTTTGATGTCATCTTAACTGTTCTAATATTCTAATGTACCGAGAACTCATTATAAACAGAAGTAAAAGTTTACTCAAAATTATCTCTTTATGTCCGACGAACATGCACTTGACCATTATCTCGTCTGATGTTAAATGACGATGCGATCATTTAGCGCAGCTAGAAGACAGCGCAACTATCCCAACCCGTCTTCTAATTACCACCAGAATGTTCTTTAATGATTCACCAGCAAAAACAATGACCATAATGGCACAATAATGCCAAGTCAGTCTCCAGTAGCCACCATACAGGCTATTCATCTACCTAATACCACAAATACAAAAGCAACAAAAAACATCGACAAAGGGCACAAAAGTGACAATACTAACAATACAAGTCTATGGGAAAGCAACAAAAGTCGCTTATATTTATGCATTGTTTGTTTAACAGCTCAAAGAGGTGACGGCAGAAAACAAATAACCCTTTATGCAAGATCCACCCTAGCCGTAAGACATCCATTAAAATTAGACACGCTGTAAACCGAGAAGCTGAAGAGGAAAGGGGTCATCTTTGAATGGTTCTTCTATGTTTTTCATAGTTCTAATTGCCTATTATAATGATACTCGATGCGCTGGGTGAAATGGCGAGGCATCTAAATAAGGAAGCTATGTATACTGAGATACAAGTAACTGCGATAAAGTAACGTGTTTTTGGACGAATTTACTATTATACGACCGTGTCAGGATGTAGCGTAGCCTTCTGAACCCGAAAATATTGATTTACTTAAGAGTTTGACATTCTATAATCTATATTTTGTTGAATATGCAAAGAAGTTAGTTCACCTCCATTCACGGAAACTTTAACGGTGACCGTGACGTCATCGCCGTTACACGCGTAGCAGAGTCAGACGCATTATTTCTGGTTTTCTCAAAAAACTTTTGATGATATGTGAGATGTGTAGCAATGAAAATTCATAAATCGGCAAAAGTAGCTACGCAATTACGTAGCCGTGACCAAATTGTGCGTAATAAATAATAATAGACGTTTGTGAATGTTTTTAAATATGAACATAATTTAATCTTTTAAAATATTGTCAGCAAAATGATTGGAAATCCAGATGTTCAACCGTTTGATATCACTTCTCCGCAAGTTCCCACTAAATCAAACCGTGACGACATAACTTTTTAGCATCAAAACCTACTCAAACCAAAAGACAAACAATGCCAAAATTGACACTTTGATAGACTAACCTCTCGCTACCCGCTACCAGTCTAACGGACCCCGCTGATGATATACCATTAATATACCTTTTTATCAAAACTCCTTTGTTTAACCCTTTTGTGAAGTATGAAATTATTCATGATGTCCATTAAGTTGTCCATTGTTATTTTTGCGTATGGTAATCTCGGAACAGGAAGGTGACTGTGACTGATTGGATTGGCGTTCTCAGGACGGTCAGCTAACGATATCCCTATGGGGAAAATGACTTGCTGTTCTGGGTAACGGTTATTATGATGGTTACAAACATCTTTTTTATGGAATTTTAGACCTTGATACTTCCAAGGTTACTGTCAAATGCTGGATGAGAGTAGTTGACAATCCTGCTTAGTAGTGTATAGTTGGAGAGGTTTCAGTTCAGCAATGACTAAGCTAATAAATAATATAAGCTGCTGTGGATAATATTATGGAATTCATCATCTTCATCATCATCAGCCTGTATCAGTCCACTGCTGGACGTAGGCCTCTCCCAAGATACGCCCCTGAGCCCAATCTTTGGCTCATTGGGAGGGATATGCCATAATTACCACGCGGGGCGGGTTGGCGATCGCAGGACGTAGCTCCTCGCACTGGAATATAATGGAATTAAAATATTTTAAAAACAAACTAGACAATCATGAGTTCATAACGCTCCCTTAATGGCCAGCGATCACTTTTGCTAATAAAGAACAGGATGGCATGCAAAGCTCCAAAGCTGCAAAATTTGGTGCGTCACTGACTCATATGCGTCAAATCATCTATCATCACAACTTCAAACTTACACAAAGCTAAAATTTCCCTGTTCAGAATTCGTCATAACCACATCTAAAGAACACACCACATGCACTTATCATCATAACAGGGAAAGCTGAATATCTAATAACATAATCTGTCCCAACCCTTCCGCAACCCGACCGCGGGTTTAATAATGCATCGGCCATTAGTTAACCCACAGATGCCTGCCATCTTCGACTAATTCTAATTGCGCAGAAAGGTCCGGGATGAGAGTAATCCTTTTGGATTTGAAGCTGACGCACTTTACACTTTTGCTTTACTGCTGAATTAATCAGAATTTGACAGGCCATATTATTATAATATTTCAAACCGAGTTCAAACCGCCGTGCACCAATGGATTTTTCTATCGAAAAATTTATGTGCGCGTTTCACAGTAGCCCTCCGGTGAAGGAAAAACATCGTTAAGAAACCAACAGCCCCCGCATGGTGGTACTATCTAGTGTCCGCCTGGCCAGTTACCACCCTCAAGTTTAAAAATCTGTCGTCAAACATCTAATATGTTCCGGCAGCTATCCTTGAGAGCCAGTTCCCATTCTAGGCCTAGCGTGCTTACCATCTTCGACCGCATCATCACTTACTAACAGTTGAAATAGTGGTCAAACGCTAGCCATAAAATATTTTTTTTAATTGTTGATTTGGAATTAAATGCCTATCGAGAAAAATATGACTTTTTGCTGCGGACATTTGACCGATGATCTTAGCGGTTATCTTAACAAATATGGAGTGTAAAATAAGTAAGCCGTTTCGCTTACATAGAAGTACGTATTCTATGTAAGCGAAACGGCAATAAGACGCAGTGCTATATTTGTACACTTATATTTTCAACCTTGTACATACTGTACATACATACTGTACTGTACATTACTTATATACTCTCTACACAGAATATCATTTCAGAACTTTGTATTTCGATTGGTGTTATATGGTGGGCAGGCGAGGTGTGAAACACTTCTGAAGTCTACGGACCGTAGGTAAAATAACTTTTAAATATTTTCTTTTCCATCAGATACTTATCTCTTTCAATCTGCACCGAAAATCACTCTAAGTTTGTTATGATATATTTCGCCTAAGTATGTCGCCTCTTATAACAAAGTATGCAACCTTTTTCCAGCATAATGAAAGAAAAATATCGCCCGAGCTTGCAAAACCATTAAACCATTAGCCCAAATCTCCTTTTTTAGAGCAGGACATAATTAATTTTTGATCTGAAAGAGTGGCTTTTTTAAGGGCGAGTCACAGGAGGTGTTTGGCCACAGCTGGGTCCGTATTACGTTAATCTCTGTGGCGTCGCACTTGTTAAATATTAACGCAGTCTAATTACGCCCTGCACCCCTCGTCCTCTAATGGCTTTTAAAACTGATTCCCGCCCCAAGGATGCGTATTTGATGACAACTCTCGTCGTTTTGGTGCCGAAACAAGGGAGTGAGCACGTGTTCTTTGCCTTTCTTCGAAATGTCGCCTGCATAATCTTCGTTGAAAGGAAAGTTGGTGAAGGAAATCCTGCAAAACAAATCCTCGCCAATATATTGATTTCTTAACTTTATACATACGATTAATTCTTCAAGGTCAAACGATGCCATCGATGTAGACTACACATATGTAATAGTTGTTGAAACAGAAAGGATAAAAATATTATACTTAATTATTGTATACTAGCCATGCTACGTAGACTAAATAAACTGTTCGATGATATATGTAGCGATTCTATCGACCACAATGAACCACTCCCTGTACCTAGTTATACCTACCAACTATACTTCACGTATACCAAAGTGTACAAATAATAATTACTTATCTAGTAAAATGTTCCATTACAAATTGTATAAATCTTTAGTAAACAGGACAGCACGTTTAGCAACAATCATTAGTCTCCGTGCGAATATCCGTTAACAAAGCGTAATTAATGACGTCACGACACTCGTTTATTTGTCCAACTGGCCATCCCGAGCAAACAGGTCATTCCTTCAATACTGCCTTCTAAAGACGCCCTAACGGTGTCCCTGGGCCGCTAAAGGTCTTTAATGGTTTCAGTTGCAATTATTCCACGCCATTAGGTGTATCATTAGCCTTTTATTCGCCGTTTGTTTTCTTAAGGTCCCAGAGACCGGCATAACCGATACAGGGTTGATATCATTAATCAAACGGACGGATTTTCGGACGGTGTCTTGACTTGACAAAAGTTTTTTGATTAACGGTAAGCAAATATGGGAATGTTTAGGATGCGGTGGTGTAGCTTGACAGTTAAGTATGATTTTCTATATCGGTATGCAATTTTGATCCCTATTACTGTTAGCAAAAGGTTCAACTATAGATAAGCTTGTTTTTCATTGTGATCAGAATATGCCGTGTGATTTGATAAAAGGTGTACTGATATCTGAACGGATCTAATTGTGTAGGCTGTGTCATGGATGTGATTGATGAATTTTATTTCATAAGTAAGTTTGGAATTATTTTTATACCATCGATTTTATACGTCACTATCTCAACATTTTTATTTTATGAGTCCCTGTTTTTAACACTAAATATCTCGGTGTGGTCATATTAATAAAGGGGCATTATCTGGAAAAACCAAAACAATTCAAAGATTAAATCGAACGCTCAACGAAAAAAAAATCTACCTACACTGTACATACAAATTGTTCCCAATAAAATGTTAAAGCAACACAAAGGGGCACAGAAAACAAAACGCAGGCACCTAACAAGTGACAATCTCTTGTTTTACGAGCAGCAAACGTCAACGACATCTGTCAACCGGTGACACGTCTTATCTTCGGGGGTAAAAAAAATACCCTGGGGTGATTTGCCACCCCACGAAGACAATGTTGGACTGTCGCGCGAATCAAATGTATTTATGACTATGTAAATTGGTTCAATTCGGCCCGAATTGGGAATTTGCTAAAAGGTTGGGAAAATTTACTTTTCCCGCGACAGATGTTTTTGAGTGGGGATCTCTGATTGTTAAGGCTTGAGTATTGTTTTTTTTAGGAGATTGGTATCGAAAGTAGGGATTGTTTACGACTGTGGTAAGGAAATACAGGTGAGTTTTATTGATATGGTAGAAGCAATTTTTGAGGTAAGTTACAAGAGTTTTGTTTCTGTTGAGCATTTGTAATATAATGTACATTATATGAAACTAATAAAAGTATATTAATAATTATTAGTATACTTTTATTAGCTTCATTTGTATCTAACTAACCAAACAACGCAGTAATTCTCCAGTACCACCTCAGTGCTCCCAGCCAACCTCACCTGCCTGTGGTGCATCCTGCTGACCAACAAACGAGGCTCTAGCGACAGACAAATGGCGGTATAACCATTTCAAATTATGGCGTAGCTAAATACTACAGGCCGGTGACGGGCAGCAGCATCACCGGTGCGAGAAGCTACGTCCTGCAATCGCCAACCCGCCTGCCCAGAGTGGCGATTAGGGCATATCCCTCCCAAAAGATGAAACCAAAATGGATAGTCACAATATATAATGTAGTTAGGATGAAAATACTATAATTTGATATTTTAGAGCTGATCTGATGAGGGAGCCAAAAGTTGAATAGTAGAGTTCTTCTGTGGCTAGTAGTAAACCCCTTGAGTTTGGGCTCATTTAATTCGTTTTGATATGTCCAATACATGGAGCTTAGTAGCAAGGGTGTGATGATAAACCCATGAGTCTACTTTTAAGTTCAATCGGGTTTTGTTAGGTTTTAAAGCTATAACTAATATATGATGTGAATTGATAAACTAAAATAAATAAATAATAATGATAAGTTTTTTATTGCAGGCAATAAGCCCATAAAATACAATGCAATCAACATAAAAGCAATTAAAAAAGTAAATTATACATTAACAAAAATAAAAATAAAACTAAAAACTGTACACATTAATCGTATGTTCATAACTATGTAGATATCTAAATAATCATACTTGTCACTTACGGTTTAGCTCTGGTGCACATCTGCCCAAAATTTGTAGGTAGAACTGTAGAAACTATTCGACAAGCATCTAGGAATGCTGTTTTTAGATTTCTGCGTACCAAAATGATGCAATTCGAGATCTTAGTACTGTGAAGAAGTCAAGAATCCGAGCATCGGCAAACATAGACGACGCGCTATAAAATATAGGCTTCCTCATCAGGATTCTGAAAGCATCATTGTACTGAACCCTGATGGCACTGTACGACTTTCTGGTATACCTTATCCAAAGCTGACACGTACTGTAACCCTTGAATAAGGTTATTTCTACTACATCGGTACAATTTGAGAATTTGCGGGCGAGCATGTTACACTGAATGGACAGACTCCTTCTTTCCCGCACTAAGTATGTCCTTGTCATCAGACATGTTCTCAGTCATAATGTGACCCAGATATTTCAATTGCTTCACAACCTTTTCTGATGAACCTAACAAAGACACTTCAGGCACTTTCTCCGGACCTTTGCATGCGTGAAATACTAGCATGTCAGTTTTAGCGACGTTATATTACCTAAGGCTATGCAACTTAAGAAAAGAATATGGAAATTAAACTTGGAAATTTTATTTTACCTTTAAAACCCCACTATAAATTATCTAAATATTCTAGGCCCAGCGTGTTCGGTAACTTCGACCACATCATCGCTTACCTCTATATAGGCAAGAAAGTGGTCAAACGCTAGCCTATAAGTTATAGTCATCATCATAGGTAAGTAGTATAAAACATAGTACGCTTAGATATTTTAAACTGCGCTACGGATTTTAATACAGTTTTTTTCAATAGATAGATTCAAGAGAAAGGTTTATAACCAGGATTAATCGCGGGCTAAATCGCGGGGCGCCGCTAGTAAGATATAAAAACAAAAATCTAAGTACATGCATATAATTTTAAAACTGCACAATGACTACAAGACTTATGATAATTATGAACGTCAAATATGATCCATCCTTACAATTTGTCATTTATAAAATAACGATATCTTCAAATCCATCATAATCAAGCGTTCAATTTAAATTCTGTGTTTACTAGTATCAATCCATGTATTTCTGGCCACCACGCCGTCTTGTCAGTCCATACATTACAGTCACACATTCAAACTGACCATCTAGCGTCTCAAACCTTATGCGGCATCCCTAGAGCAAAACGGTCAACTAAACCATTGCCACGCGAACCATTACTGCTTCTCCTTAAACCTGAGTGGTTTTGTTTCTTCCAGAACAAGCAATGTATGTTGTTTTAAGAAATGATGCATGGTGCTAGTGATGTGAATGGGTTGCTGTGACGTGATGCTGTCAATCACAATCAGGCACGACCACCCGCGTGATTAGGTGCAGGTTGAGGAATAAGGGATGTGCGGAGAAGTATGATTTTTATTGTATAGTTTTGTTACTTTGATAGTGTACATTTGAAACTTACCTGTACTGTACTGAATCAAAATAGGGTTGCTAACTTGCTATTTTTAAGTATTCTGTCTGTTAAAAATATACACTATTATCATTTAAAATTTGCGTAGATATATTTTTTGATATTGTAGAAATACTAATGATGACTGTTGTAGAAATACCAAATAATGTACACCTAGTCTATAAAGAATTCACATAATATGAGCTTAGAGTGTCAAACATTGACAAAGACCGTAAGATTTTTTCAAAATCAATAGCTTTATGCTATTAAAAAATAATTTCGGAGGCGAGTTTCGAAATAGTTTATGATTTTCTCATCTGGACTAAAACCGACATTAAAATATGTTTGTATCGTGAGCGTCGACGTTAGGTCATATAATAGGTATATCGATTTAATTGCCTGTGTTACTAAAAAAAACCGGCCAAGTTGAGTTGGACTTGCCCGACCAACATTGTTGACTGGGTTGGACAAACTTAACTTTGTGGTTCGATCTATATTCTATAGAAAATGTGTTGTAGCAACTACACGTTTCAACTTGATACATCTACGGGTTCCTAAGATAAAGGGTATTGATAGACGGACAGACAGACAAACAGACAGACATACCAGCAGACGGACAACAAAGTGATCCTATAAGGGTTTCTTTTGTCCTTTTAAGGTACAGAACCCTAAAAAACGATGCTTCTCAAAAACTTGGCTTAATTATGTCGTCTCCATGTATTTCCCTGTGCGATACTCGTAGCAATCATCTAGGTGTACGTCTATCCATTTACCAGATATCTGTCGGACGGTCTTATCGCTGCATCTCTCACACTTACATAAAGGAGAAAACAATATTTTATAATAGCCAATCTATCTGAGACATCAATATTTACTACTCATTTTCACGGATGTAGCAACGATATTATAAATTATGCGCCATTAGTACATTGTAGTTTTACTTTTTAGCGTTTCGTACCTCTAAGGGAAAAATGGAATCCTTATAGGATCACTTTGTTATCCGTCTGTCTGTCTGTCTGTCTGTCTGTCAAATAATTTGCCCTTATTATTGAGAACGCGTAGAGGTGTCAAGTCGAAATGTTGGTATCAGTGTATCAGCTGTGAAAAAATCGTACTTGTAAGTCAACGCGATCAAAAGATGTTATGACTGTTTATATTGCATATTTTCGTATCATTTGCCGGATCAACCGGATTCATCCCGTTGACTTAGAATCACAAAATTTGGCAAGAAGCCATTCCTAAGAACACATAAATAAAAAGCACACATAGGTAGATGTGTCCAGTCGAAATGTTGGTATATCAAATACTCGGGTCTACGGTCTCTGTCAGCTGTGAAGAAATCATACTTGTAAGTCAACGCGATCGAAAGATATTAGGTATGACTGTTTATATTGCATATTTTCGTATCATTTGCCGGATCAACCGGATTCATCTTGTTGACTTAGAATCACGAAATTTGGCAAGAAGCTATTCTTAAGAACACATAAATAAAAAGCACACATAGGTAGAGGTGTCCAGTCGAAATGGTGGTATATCAAATACTCGGGTCTACGGTCTCTGTCAGCTGTGAAAAAATCATACTTGTAAGTCAACGCGATCGAAAGATATTAGGTATGACTGTTTATATTGCATATTATCGTATCATTTGCCGGATCAACCGGATTCATCTTGTTGACTTAGAATCACGAAATTTGGCAAGAAGCTATTCTTAAGAACACATAAATAAAAAGCACACATAGGTAGAGGTGTCCAGTCGAAATGGTGGTATATCAAATACTCGGGTCTACGGTCTCTGTCAGCTGTGAAAAAATCATAAAGTCAACGCGATCGAAAGATGTTAGGTATGACTGTTTATATTGCATATTATCGTATCATTTGCAATTTTACAAAGGAATCACAACCGGATTCATCCCGTTGAGTTAGAATCACGAAATTTGGCAAGAAGCCATTCGTAAGAACACATAGATAAAAAGAAAACATAAAAGAAAAAAATTGAAACCTTAAATTTGTAATTATTTTAGTAAAATAAAGTGAATTTATTATTACAAACCCATTATTAGTGGTTGATGCATTAACCGTGTCTAGGCATCATCGGTCTTGGGATCGAACTGCATGTTTTTGCCTACCTGTATGTTATATACCTGTATGTTATATACCTGTATACCTGTATGCCTAGCAACTTATTTAGAACGAATAGCATATTATAAATATCTCAAAGAGCACCGTTAATTACTATCTTCTTTAAAAGTTAAAAGTTTTAAAAGTTTTAAGAATTCAGGTCTACATACAAATCTATATCCACAGAATACGGATATTCTATATGTAAATGAATTCGCACTGCAATGCAGGGGCGTCGAACATTCGGCTCGCGAATCAATCGAACACGTCGGTAAGGAGTTTGCGCGGTTACCTAACCCGTGAACCGCGGGTCGCGACCTGTGACCTCATTGGGCGACCTTTGCCACGCCCAACACCCACCATGCGTAACTTCTGAACAATCCTGAATGGTTCTGAAACCCTGAAAAGGATGGCATGAGGAAACCCTATGTACTAGGATTACTTTAATTGGTTGAGGAAAATGGATTTCAAGGTTGGATATTTAATTACTACAGTTGATAAATCCTAATATATATTTGTAAAATTGTAAGTGATTTGTATTTATAATATAGGTACTATGATTATTATACTTACAGACTTTAAAATCATTACTGATTAAATCTAAGTGTGCTTAACATTAAACATCTTTTTTTTTTTAAGTTCTGAGCAATGTTATATGAATGAAGTAGGTATGTACCTTTGTTCTTCACCCTCTTTTAAGAAGATCATAGTATTCTATGATCTTCTTAAAGCAGTAATAGTTGTTTTCATCGCTTTTGTTCTATGATTTTTCTAAAAGAGGGAGCTTTAATATCTTTAATTAATTAAATTAACCCTGATAATAGATAAATCGGAGGTACAAATCGCAAATCACATAATACATATAGTATCTAGTCATAACATTATTATTTTGTTAGTGTTGCTTATATTAGACCTGGAGTGGAGTCATTATCGTGTCAGTTATTTGGCCGAGATATAGTAATGTTTTACCTATAACTAATGTTTAACGGTTTGAATGGCTATGTGTCTAGAGAAATTTTAGGGCGTGTAAGACTCATCAGCAGATGTGTTCAGGATAAAGGGTGCAAAGGTTTTTTTTAGATATCTTACAGGCTAATATTTGACCACTATCTCACCTAGTAGTAAGCGGTGATGTGGATGAAGATGGTGAACACGCTACTATAATACTCTGACTCTCAAGGACTGTGTGCTGCCGGAACACCGTAAGGCTATGGCAACAGATTTTTTTCTTAAACTCAAAACCAACGCCACTGAGCCCGATCTTTGACTCTTATTTGCAGTCACTGCCCACTGCTTTGCGTATATAGTCGCTCCACCTGGTTATAAGACGTCCTACGCTACGTTTGCATACTCGCGGTCTTCACTCTACCAAAAGTACAAAAAAACATATATTCTTTACGCCAACTGGGCTCTTATGCCAGGCCAGGGTCTTACTGACAGAGCACAAAATTCTGTCAGTTTAGACTTTGGCGACCTACAGTGTGTGTTGTAGGCAGACATCATCGTTTACTACCTAATTACAAAAAAAAAAAAATCGTTTCCTATACACATAGAATACATATTCAAGCAGCTGCTAAAATAATTCCATACAACCTTTAATTGCAATCAGGCATGTGCAGTCAAAAAGAACGTATTTTATTTAAATCAGATCGACAGTTGAAAATTGCTGTCAAGTGACCACACAAAAGAAGCACAGTGCGTGACCGACGGTTGAGGATCTCTGACCTGTAACTGCACTGATTGTACACCTGTGTTGAAAGTAACAGTGTCTCCGTAAAGGTATGGTATACCTTACTGTATATACAGTGGTAAAGGTCAAAGGGTCAGCATGTTGAGCTTCTGCAGTTTTCTTTCAAATTATTGTTATTGTACAAAAGGTTGTTTGTAGGAGATGATATGTTTTTTTACATGGATTAAGGTTTCGGGTGTATTTCATGACACTGTGTCAGCTCCTAAATCGAGGAGTTTATGTCGGTTGACTATTTAAAAAAATACATTGTTGTTTAACATGAACTATAACACCATCGACATCATAACAATGAAGTCGATGACTTCATAACAATGAAGTCGATGACTAACACTGTCAATAATAATACTATTCAAAATATACAATCTTCATTGAGACGGTGATACCATTCCAATGAGCTCAAACAAGTCGGCGAGGAGTAGAGTATTTTGGAGATTCCAGCATCAGTTCAAGGCTATCATGTTTTTACAATATCGTTAAAGTACCTGGACATGTTATCCAGGAGGTTGCGGGTTCAAGTCCCATCGGTACGATGAAATTTTGGATTGTGTTGTGTGTGTGAACAATTTAAGAGAGAAAAATTACAGTAGGACACCGAATTTCGAATTGATCAGACCTATAAAAGTTGCTCCACCATGAACTTTATTTGTAACCATCTAAGCCTTTATCTAACAAGTATATTTTATTGTTTTTGTAGTATTTATGCTTAAATTAAGCGATAAAAATTACTGTACACCATAGCCCTGGATATTATGTTCAATTATCAAATTCATCCAAAGGCTGATTGGAAAAGATCTCTTTAACGGATGATACCGCCCATTGTAATAGTGTCAGACTTTCCACTTAGTAGTGGAAAGTCTTTTCCAGTATTCGTTTACTACTCTAGAATAAAGAGTTATCATTAATTTATTGATGAAATCACGACGATTACGTGACGGGACAGACGGGACCACGTGTGGTCACGGTGGCTGACCACCACTCACCGTGACGTGACGGTGGCGTGATTGACCGGAACTGCATTCCCGTGGTTGCAGCCCTAGCAGGTGTTGCCAGCTTTTAATTTCTATTTCCGTGATTTGTTTGTGAGAAAATAAAATAGACAATATAAATATAGTTTTAATAGTATTTAAATAGTTGTTGCATTTTTTGTTCTAAGTTCGGTCACCTAATCAGCCCACAGTGGTAAGAATGCTAGTCCGCCAAAGTCAAAGTCAAAGTCAAAGTCAAAGCATTTATTCAGTATATGGGCAAATTAAAAATTTGCACTTACACTCATCAAATTATATTAAATAGATCATATTCAATAAAAAATATTATAGATATAACAGAAACATAACTTATTGCTTTGAATTTACAAAAAAAAACAAAGGTATTGAGCCATTCAGCTTTCATCTAGACGTCGAGGTAGTACTACCACTTGGTCTGTTATACATACATTTTTTTTTATGGTAAAAGGTAACTGGACAAGCATGACGCTCGCCTGATGGTAAGCGATGACGTTTACCTTTTACAGATACAGCGGTATGCAAAATTCTGAACTGCCTGGACTTTTGCATGTCATTGCACTGCGCCTGTTACCTTGTAACTTAAAGAAAGAAATCTGACATGCCCTGTAATTTCACTGGACACCTTCCCATTTCAACAGAAAAACATTCATAATTCACGGCTGAAAATTAATTTTCAAAGTGGTGGTACCGCTCCAGGCGGACTAGCAGAAGTCGTACCACTGCAAAGTCAAGGTCAACAGTATAAGTTAGGTGACATAGTAACATTTATTTTTCCGCAACAAAGTTTTCATTCCCATACACTTTGAAGTTGCGTTAGCGTGAATGTAGACAGAATTTGGATTTTGTGTAAGGGGCCAGGTAGATACAGTTTACGACGCGCAAAATTTTGGAAATCTATTATTTTAAAAGCCATATTCATATTTCATATAGTATTTCCAAACAACAATATTCATTGAATGGGAAATCTTAACTACATTAAACATTTCTGTTATACGTCATTGAAATCAGTCGAGCCATGTCGAGCGTCATGCTTGTCCCTCAGATTTAAAAAAGTAACAGTGTCTCAATATCGACTCCTACATTTCCTATCATAATAAAACTGTGAGCCAGACCATTCTAGACCAAGCGTGTCACCATCTTCGACCACATCATCGCTTACCAGGTGAAATAGTGGTCAAACGATAGAATATCAGATATCAAAGAAAAATGTTTAGACGCATCGTTACTTTAACGTCGTAAATTTTATCAGAAAGATCTTCTTTCAACTTATTCAATATATAGGTAAGTACTAGTCATATTTACTAATCTGTAGATATTAGTTTCTCTGTAGATTAGTAGTTTTTTTTTATGATATAAGGTAACATGACAAGCACGATGCTCACCTGTTAGTAAGCGATGTCTCATATAAATATGTAGCCATTACAAATACTGCAGCATGCGAAATTCTGGATTGACAAAATTTTGCATGTTACCTTGAGACACAAAGATGTTAAGTCTCACAAGCCCAAACATTTTACTGGATACATTGCTATTCCGAAAAACATTTCAATTTAACGGCTGAATTAACATTTAATAACTAACTTTTAGTAAAACAATTAAACTTACAATCATCGAAACAAATCAAATAATGTTCATTTCGCCCTAAAATTATATAACCCTAAACTCCAAATTCCTTCTCTGAGTAGCTTCCATTTCCCCACGGTAAATCACTCCATGATATCCCACGCCAAAAAGCCACCGTACTAATTACTGTAAACAAGCGACTGCCGGCATCCCACCGCGTGGCCGTGGGCTCCCAGGTTCCCACGCGTGGGCGACCAATCTCGGACCAACACCTGTTGTATACGCAAGCACGCGAGTATTTACTTCCTACATTGAAGTTCACACCTTGTCTTGTTACGATTGAAATTAACAGGATAAGCAAAACGCTCGCATGATAGTAAGTGTCTGGCGATAACGTCCTACCACTAAAAGTTGTCTATGTTATCAATATCATTATAGAGGCGGCAATAGCCCAATGGATAAGGTGTCAGACTGGCGAGGTAGTGAGTTCGATCCCCACCCCACCCACTGAACTATTGTCGTGAACCCACTCCAGACACAAACATATTTAGCTTAGTTGGAGGGGTTAACAAGAATACTAGTAATGTGTAACCCACATTGCGAGTAATCTTTTTAATAAAAAAAAAATTATAAGGCTCAATGCAGACTGAATTGGCAGCGACGCGCCCATCAGTTTACCACGCGAGACTCGACTCGCGCCGGCTCGAGCAGTCTCGCGTGGATCATTCTATCCAGCGTTTCTATATCTTTGTTATCGTATATCCGTATTTTGTTTATAAGGTTTTATAATGCCTTGTTATTAAAACTGATGGTCGCGTCGCTGCCAATTCAGTGCATTGAGCCTAATTGTTATAATCAGTTAATAATACACACTGTCAGAAAAGTACTTCACAGTTCACACCTGATAAAACTATAATAATGTCCAAGATCTTGCTTGCCTGCAAGTGTAAGTGGTGAGAAGAGGCGTCCAGGCAATTAACTATCGTTTATAATGCGATCTGCGGGAACGATCTCAGTACTTTTCAATTGTTTCCTGGGCCGGTAGTCTCTACATGAATAGCGATGAATTTCGACCGATAATCGTCGATACGAAAAGAGATGCAGATAACAACTGTCTAGCTGCATCTCATTCTAGCAGACGTTTGCGATGACAAGACGCATCGCTATCAATGTAGAGACTTTTCCACCACTGATCGCGTTTGTTGTGAACCAGTCGGTACAAATACTACTGCGCTATCTGTAGGGCAATTCTGTAAGCTAATCTCGAAAGCGAACTTCGCAGCGAGATTTGAATTTCGTGTTACGAAATTCAACCGTATTACAATCGTGTTACGATTTGAATTTCTTAGTACGACTCACCGCGGATTCCGCTTGCGAGATGCGTAAACTAGCTTACATAATAGCCTGGCTGATCGCCGTCTAGATCGCGCACGCGAGACGCTGCGGTGTGTCCTTACCTTTTTAGCGTTTGACCACTATCTGGCTGGAATTCACGTATTTTTAGTCGAATTATTTCAACCTAGGTCCTAGGTTATGAGCGTGTTCGTCACTATTCTTTGGGAGTACCTAAGTTCAAGCGGAGAGATCGCAACGATCAACCGCAGGGAACGTCGCGATCTCACCGCGTGACCGTAACTACGTGACCTAAGAGTACGTGAATCACAGCCGGTAGGTACGATAACAAAGCGATAGATGGAAGAAAGCGTCATAATTTCAGGGTAGTAAAACAAATCATCAAATCCAGAGAGACATGTTTAATTTGTCATATCATCATAATTTTATACAATTCATACATACAATCTCATACACACACTGAGTCTATACATACAATCCTCCAATGTACAAATTATTGCGAATAAATACATTTTACATAATGCCTTGTGTCAGTGGCAAAAACTCTTATTAAATTATTATGATTCTAGCGCGAAAACAATGAGATAAACCATGTCATATTCAATTGGAAATACCTACACGATTTCATCTTGTTTATACATTTGCATAAACGCATAATTCAAAATGGGTTTTGAAAGAACTTGCCAAATAGAAAGCGTACTGACGCGACAATAGGGCGTTTGATATAATTTTTGATGTAAAATAACGCTGTTTCAGACAATTTGTATTGACGCTCAGTCAGAAGGCATATGTAGGTACCTAACGCAACACTTCTCACTATGCCTTCCGTCTGAAGAAGCCTTGAAATTTAAAATGCGTATTAGAAACCATATCGGTGACTTATGCGATGTCGATACAGTAATCGACAATTATTTCAGTACTTTCAGAAGCCTTCCTCAGGATTTCGAGTGCGGGGCGCTCCATGATGCGTCCAGCCTCGCACTGTGGGCGATTGCTCGTGCACCGCGGGCGGACTGAGCGGTTGTCAGTCGCTATATCGACATCGCGTAAGTCACGTTTATTTCTATTTTATATTTTTTTTATGCATTGATATATTTTCTAGGTTTTTTTTCAGTTTTCGAATTTGATCCCGCTTTGTCAGGCACAAACTGAATTTTATAAAGTTCAAAGTTCATCTTTTCGCGCCATCATAATACTACAAAAGAATTACAAAAATTAAATTGAGAAATGCAAGTTTTTTGGTTTTCAAATTAAGATTAAGTAGCATCAATAATTTATAAATAATTGACATTTATTTTTTTATCTGGGTTTAGAGTTTATAATTTTATGTTACACATAGTAAATGTACCTTTAAATCGGCTATATTTTACAATTTCAAGGATTAAATGCTTAAGAGGAATATAACTTTGTATTTATATAAAAGTGTGCATATAAATAAAATATTTGAGTACGAAAACAGCACCAGTGAGAAACGTATTAAAACAATTTCAAATTAATATATTGTGCTTGATTCAAAGTTGAAAAACAACTTAAAAACAATCACAAAACTATACAAGATTTATAGAAATTAATCATCTTTTCTGTATCTATACCTACACACCAACATTGCACGATCATTTTACATACACTTTATTGCATTTTTTATCCACGATTGGTATAGCGGCACACACTCTTTACGGCAGTTCTGTGTAAAGAAAGATATAAATCACTGCGCAAAAACAATTTTATTGCAAGGTTTACAAGAGGCTTGGAATCCTACACAAAAAACGTGTCATATAAGACGATTTGAGTGACAATTTTGACAAATAATGTTAAATAGGAGACAATGAAGTTAAAATTGATATCTACATCACTCACGTAGTGTGTAAGCTTTTACTGGACTTCGCACTTGACTTCTCAGCTGCCGTCAAGATTGCATGCATACTATATTCACACCACTTCTAAATTTACGTATAAACAAATATGCAGTGATAATAATAAAGCAACACGACGCAATCGTTTACTGAGTTATCTACTCTGAGAATAAATTATAAGTGTTTGTTAAAATTAGGTAATGCTAATTTTAATCCACAGCTAGGTCACACATTCTTCAGGTCCTGCTTTTTAGTGTACTATAGATAGGTAACGACTTTTGGATCACATTAACTACTAAGAATTATTAAAAATTATTCAAACTTTTTACGATTTTGCAAAGGAAAACGTCGTATGTCATATCTATCACTGCATATGTTTATAATATAACCGTAAACAAAATACTCGTGCTTCCTCAACAAAGAAATGACATATCTGAATCTCCAACATAAAAGGAGCATTCTTCATCAAGAGTAGAAAACAGCATCTCATAAACTATCCACTAATCATTTACATAATAATAAAAACATTTTATTTACATTAAATATTAAGATCTATGCCTAACTATTTTTACAGAGGAACAAAAAACTTGAACTAATAGACTACTGACCCCGCACTTATATTTATAGGAAAGTCTATTCTGGCACAGAACACGAGTCTTGGCACTCTTGACTGCGGATGTTGAGGAGATCGTCGATCATGAGGGAGCTCTTCACAGTCTTCTGTTCGCTCGAGGTCGTGGCAGCGTCGAACTCGTGCTCCGTTGTTTTTGGAGGGTAGAACGCCGACTCGAAGGTCGGTTCGGCTCTCTCGCCGTCTCTGTTCCTCGCAAAGTACTCCTCGGTTCCGTCGGTCTCGTGAAATTCGCTGGAGGACGTGACGGCGTCTTCCTGGGGGATCTCACGCGGGTACCTCTGGAAGTCGAATCGCTGGCTCGGCAGATACGGCGGGAAGCCGTAGGGCGTCGATCAGGCAGCTGCCAGGTGTCGCCACATCGTATGTCACATGGTCGCCATGTAGGGCCACGAAAACGAGCTCCCGGAGAGCAGCATGTCTCGTATCAGGGTCTCTATTGGCGTCTTGCCGACTAGCCTCACAAAGAAGAGCTGTTCTATGACTTGGGAGCTGACCGTCCGTAACGAGGGCAGTCGCAGGAGGAGCTTCCCGAACCTAGTGGGTTGGTTGGGGTACTGACTCCGGCAGTACTCTTCTAGAGCGCACTGGGACTTCTCTTGCAGGCTTTCTATGTGGGGGACGTCGGAGAGACCGCACGCATCTGGAAGAGAATAAACGAAGGTAAGAATCTTAAAATATTTAAGAATATTTAACAACTAAGAGATTAAGACTAATTTACCAGGGAACTAAAGTTATCGACATAGCTCAACGGATTAGTTAACTGAAGTGGCAGTGGGCTGGTCATATCTGCCGCAGGACTGATAACCGTCGGGGTAGACTTGTCCTAGAGTGAAGACCGCGAATCGGCAAACGTAGCGAAGAATATCCTATGACCAGGTGGAGTGACGACATACGCAAAGAGGTGGGCAGTGACTGGAAAAGAAGAGCCAAATGTTGGGCTTAGTGGCGCATCTTGGGAGACGCCTACGTCCAGCAGTGGACTGACAGTGGTTGATGATGATGAACAACTGGGATAAACATTACTAGTGAGTTAGGCTGAGTAGCCCAAACGTGAAGTCATCGTTCCAATTTTTTCCGCAGGCAGTGTGGCTAGATGCCGACACATCTCTAAGGTACCATGTTAGTAACCTAAGAGCAGAAATATGTTACTGTGTTAAAGCTCACTTTGTATTTAAACAACGTAATACAATTTCAGCATTTTTTCCAGTTGATAGAGTTAACCGGCAGTTTTAAACCGGTTTATTTCTTTAATGTTTTCCGCGAAATATCTTATAGCTTTAATGTTTTAAAATCCAGACGCAAGGTCGTGGAAATGTTAAATGGCGCAGAAAAAACAATTGACGCAGACTTGTCTGAGCATGAACTGAAATTATACCTATGTTCTCCTTTTTATATCTTCTAAAACTAATTATTAGTACTGCATGTATTCACACTTTTCTATTTCAGTTTATTATCCTTGTCAGTTCGATGCAATTGTAATATTTTAATAAAATTTAAAGTTCCAGGCAACTTTTGGCCATACCTATGTTATTCGTATTGCCAACGTTCGACCTGTCCAAGTTTAAATAATAATTGTCACTCTTTATTCATTTCTATTTCTCCACTGGCAAAGCGGGATACGCTCAACATTATGTTTAACTAGCGGTGCCGCGCGGTTTTACCCGCGTAGACATCGTTCCCGTGGGAATATCGGAATAATAAACTGGCCAAGTGCAAGTCGGACTCGCACTCGTAGGGTTCCGTAACACCGTTAAGTATTCCATAACTATGATTTTTCGCAACTACAAAATTAACTTTGTTTTTCATAGTGTTTGTATGAAAAACAAAGTTATACTTGCGGTCGCTGTATCTCAACAACCGCTGACTGTATCTCGTTCAAACTAATTTTCGTTGAAAGTTTTTATTGAGATCTACAGAATATATTTTTTCTAGATTTTTCACTCCCTTACTTTAGAAGTTAGAGGGCCCTCCCTCTAACACACATTTTACGACTTTAGACACGCCTATCTTTCAAATGATTGACTTTGAGAAAAAATTATTTTAGAAACCTCAATGTCATTTTTGAAGACCTATCCATAGATATCCCACACGTATAGGTTTGACAAAAAAAGTTTTTTTTGTTTCAGTTCCATGTATGGGATGTTAAACCTTAAACTTTTATATTTTTTATTTTTGTATAAAAATCGGAAAGCGGTTCACAGAATACATCTACCTACCAAGTTTCAATTCTGTAGTCCTAATAGTTTCGGAATAAAATGGCTGTGACATACGGACGGACAGACAGACAGACAGACAGACAGACAGACAGACATGGCGAATCTATAAGGGTTCCGTTTTTTGCCATTCGGCTACGGAACCCTAAAAAGTATCCTATGTGTTATTCCAGGGCTACCTACATACTAAATTTTAGCTTAATCGGTTCAGTAGTTTTTGCGTGAAAGAGTAACAAACATACATCCATACATTCTTACAAACTTTCGCGATTATAATATTTGTAGGAAGTAAGATAAAATAAGTAAGCTTGTGTTTATGACTAGGTAGTAGGGCCTATTCTCCAGTCTGTGGGCCGCCTAAAAAAGGCTTTTGGAATTATTAACCAAATACTAAATAATAAAAACCGATACGAAGGAGGGGTGTTATTTAAAGTTTGTTATGAATTTGACCTGTGTATCTGTGTATATATATATATATATATATTATCTGTTTATATGTGTTTGTGTCTGTGGTATTGTAGCTGTCAAACGGATTAACGGATACCAAATTATTTTAGTTCACTTTATGTCCTCTAGAGGCAGCCATATTCAATTTAATGTAGCATCACATATATCCTGTAACCAGAAGACAAACCCAGAATATTCCAACGATATCTAATCTCATTTGACAAATTAGGATAAGGACCTTAGAAGTTATGAGGAAAGAGATGAACATACATATTATATACACACATATACCAGTAAAAATCATAACATTCCTGCAGTCAGGTAAAACAATCCTTATAATTCTTATTGCTGCAATATCTATAGGGCGGAGTCGTCACATGAAGACATTACCAACAAAGTACGAAGTGGCATACCCATAAAAGCCGCGGCAACGCAACAGCTCGCACCTCTACAAAGAATACTCAATAAAAATTGTGTAATCCATAATACTGCTATAAACACTTGCTTATGTTGCTAAGTGTTAATTAACACTTACTTGTTAAGTTATTAACCCATAGCTTTAAAGGTTACTGTTTCATATCATCACCTTTGATACTGTATGGTTACTGTCGTCATTTTAGTGTTAATTGGAGATTTAAGCGTTTGTTTGTTTTAATTACTGTGTTTAGTACGAGTTAGTTTTTAGTGACATTATCGCCTCAGATCTACGTTAGTATAAATGCTAAAGTCTAGTTATTAGCTTCTTTAATACTATATTCAAGGCTAACATTTGTCGCTTGCTGGAGTTAAAATCTTGAGGTTTGTGCCATTTGGATAAAGTTAGCTTTGGCAGCATTATTTTAGTATGTTTATATCAGGCAGGATCTAAAGGAACGGCCACACCGCCGGTGTGTTCGTACCTTAACGCGAGCCAAAATTCGGCTGCTTCTAGTTTCTTATATTTTATGAAAATATATGACTAAGAAAGATGACCGATATTATCTACGATTAAAATAGTTATTTTCGAAATACTAGCATAATAATATATCTAAGGAGACATCGATTTTTAGTTCGATGTTATATAAATACCTGATCAAATAAAAGTAGACTGTAGACAGTTAAATAGTAAATACCTAAGAGGCCTATCTCATCCTCAGACAACATGAACATATTTACTAACCTACGATTGTTATTTATTGTCAATTGCTAGCCGCAGAAGTTCAACAAAACTACAACAAAAACAACGGAAAATATGTTACAAATAAAAATATAATCCCTCATCAGGCGTTCAGTTCCAACCCCAAAATAAAAAGACATAAACATAATAACCCGCGAAGTCGCAGGCCTCCGTAATGCGATTAGGGCTCCGGTACATTTGGCAAGTTGCGTCCAGAACATTAATGTTTTTTATTGTTCTTAGAGTAATGATGTTAAACAACGCTCATTAAGGGATGTAAGCATCATAATAAAAGCTCTTCGGGCATTGGGGGAAATATTTTTGGGATGTTTGAAAGATTAGATGGTATTTTGGACGTTGTCTATCGTACCTTATGATAACAGACAACGTCCAAAATATCTTACTATTCGTCAGAGAAGGCAATGAATGTTGAATGAGTGTTCTGTTTGAAAAATTATTAGCCATAATTAAGATAGTTAAACAACCGACTTCCATGCCGCGCGAGTCAGTTTCAGTTGCAAGTTTAAGACGTTTATCGTCATATCTCTGGAGATACGTATCAGATCTCAATGTAGTGAATTACCTTGGAAATGTGCTCTACTAATGAAAAATATATTGATTCAAATCGGTTCACAATTGACGGAGTAATCGTATTATGTTATACATAAAAAAAAACATTCAGACGAATAGAGAACCTACTCCTTTTTGGAGGTCGGTTGAAAAACAATAATATCATATTATTGTGTTATGTATAACCACCAAGGAGAAGAGTAAACGAAATACTATAAATTTACCTATGTTTGATTAATCTAATATTGAAAATAAAATAAAAGTCATGTATAAAATAGATACTTGTCACAAGTAGCCGCTGTGTAATATAAGTAACATCTGTCGTTTGTCGGATCCGATTTTAATCGGGTTGTCAAAACAAACGACAAAATCGGGCCGAAAAGTGTGGATAGCTTTATATAAAATGTCAGAACATTTTTCCGATTTTTCCGATCCGATTTTTATTCGGATGTTCCAGTGGTCTGCCACTGTATACACAATATATATCCGAAAAATATATAATAATAAAAATCGGATCCGACTCACGACAGATGTGAAAAGGCGGTAAGGGTAATTATAGCAACACAATATAGCAATAACAGCAAAGAGTTTTGGAAGGAAAACAACGGATGAAAGTATTTTTCCTTTCCTATTCTTTAAACTTCTTTCTTATTATGATATCTTCTTTCATCTTATGATCTTTCTTTTATCTTATGATGTAGAGGCGTGAAAATTAATTTGCAGATGCGCTTGTATCAGCATGTGGTTTTAACATTAGCAATTTTATATTATATAGCAATTTTCGGACAAAATCAAGCCAAAGCCTAGTTAAAATCAGAAGTTATTGATTGGCCAGACTACAGAGTCGTAGGTAAGTATACGATAGAGACTCGTGAGTCAGAACTGTACAATGAAAAAAAAAATACTATATAAGATTTCTGGTTTTTACTTTCGAAAACTCAGAGAATAACAAATTCAGGCTTGACTTTGGCACGTCAAGATATTAATGTAGAAAAACGAAAAACTGGTTGGTTCAAATGTTAAGTAAGTCTGCCAGAAAGAAACTCATTGAGGAGGTAGGAGATACACTCGTATGTAGGTACATATTCGAAATACTTCGAGAACCAGTATTTATATACAGCAAAACGTTTTATAATAAAGTAAGTGAGGTAGAGCAATCTACAGATGAAGCTTTAAGATCTATAGATATAGCCATCACAATAATCTTCCAAATGAACCAACATGGCCGCCACGGCTACATTAAAACTGACAGCTTGAGAAACGTGCAATTAAAAATTAACCTACTTACGGATAATCAACACGAATAACAATTATGTTTCCAAGTCTACTGTATTGTTGTAATTATTTATTAATTCACATTTAATGCATTGGATGATTTATCGAAATTAACTTGAAAAATTAGGGTTTAAACTGTTTTGACAAAATTGCCGGTATTATATTTAATTGGTCGTCAAATATAAAAAAAAGTAAAAACACAAAGAAATTTATATTTAAGTAACATATTATACCATTGGTTTTATGATTCTCGTCATGTTTAAAGTGTTTCTATTTGTAAAAAGCGGACGGGGAACCTATCTAAAATAACCCGTGCCTGCTAGTTCAAAAGTCTTAGTTTCAAGCTATTATACTTACTCCAAAATTGTGAAGCATTTAAATTTGTTTAAAATTAACTTTTTGTTTACTGGAGAAAATTAACATTTATCTCATATTTATATTAAAGTTGTGAATATTTGGGAAATTATAATCTTCCCAAATATTCACAACCTTAATATAAATATGAGACAAATGTAAATTTTCTCCAACATTCCGTGACATGTCTTGTTTAAAAACAATAGATATAACCTACATCACTATGTAGATCTATTAATTTTAATTCATAGTCTCCACGGTGACGCAATGGCAATTGTGGTCACTTGCTCTAATTGTCCAAGCGATGTTTAAACGAAGACAGCTGCTGTTAAAAAGGATAATTGATAGGTATTACGAGGTTTTTTAACTAAGGATATAAGGTGAGGTATGTGGATGAAATTTCTTTAAATTTGGAAGAAGAATGTATGTAAAATGCATTTCATATTCTATTATATATTATACTATTAACATGACAAGCAAATTATTAGGAAAAAAGGCAAATAATTATTAGTATAGCTAAGTGTGAACGTGTTTTAGATAAATAAATGGTGAACGATATTCTTGTGCTGTAAACTAAATACTATATGCTATTATATTATAGCGTAGTCTAAAGATGCTTTGAGATGAAAACGTCAACCAGGAAAAAAACGCCTAAGGTAAGCGAGTGAAGTTGAAAAAATAACAAGTCCAAGACTCACTTAGGGTTGCAGATCCACAGACAGTGTTTAGTTTTTTAATTGGAAATACAAGCAAGAAACTTGTCTAATGGTAAGCCATGACATGTGTCGTTAACATAAACTGTGGCATGCAAAACTTCGAATTTCCAGAATATGTGCCTTCTTTATTGCATCTGTCACGCAGAGACATCTTGATGCTTGCATTTTGTTTGAGTTTACATGCCTTGAAAAAATATTACTACACTAACCATATTTTTAACCAATTTATCACAATACAATGCAAATTAAGCTAGAAAGATGAGAAAGTATAGTTTGATAAAGTTGTCATTCCGTATCTCTGTTGTGTTAATCAGGCAAGATTGAAGAAAATATAAATTAACAATAACGACCCAATAAATAGTTTCTGAGATCATTCCGATTGCATTTTTTAGATGTAGAGTTAATTGAGATATTTTAAATTAGAATAATTAGAAGTCGTCCATAGAACTTTAGAGATCATTCTAGATAGCGATGTAAAACTAATGCATATGTCACTTATCTGATGAAAATAGACGAAAATGTTGTCGAAAATATTCAAGAATGTAACTAGGGAGGTCCCAAAACATAAAATATACATTTAAATACTTTTATAAGGAATATGTATTGGCTAGAGATGAACAAGATAATTCAGTAAACAAATGACTTAATTATAGAAAAAATATCAGTTATAGAGGAAAATAACGGTTGTATAGTGATTGAGGTAGTATACATTTGAATTTGAATTTAGATATTGGATTACTACTGTCTATTTGTTGAAGTTTTGGTATGCATAATTGAATAATTGGCACTAAGATAAATTAATTATTTAACAAGAGACATCTCAGTTCTTTGGTAGCATTAGATAAAGACGACTTATTTAAATTTGAATAAAATACATGAACATTTTAGCAAAAAAAAATCTTAAAGCTTCTATTTTTACAAACACAACGTCAAAGAATTTCAAAACTAAACCCCCTATGTATAAAGATTAATATTGCGAAACTTGTACAAAAGGATGTATTAGTAAATAAAAGGATGTTGTGCATTTGTTTTGTCAGCTGGCCGGTATCAAGCTTAATTTGTATTTCCGTGCTAAATGAATGGAAGCACGACAGGGAATTTGTCTTAGAAGCTGGAACAATTAATGGACTGGAGCAAGACACGTAACTTTACTCAACTCATAGTAGCCAAACTATGCTGGATTAATTTGGAAGCAACATTAGTAGCAACATAGGTTAGCAACAGTGCTGCAAAAAAGTGACATAGTTTTGATACTAAAAATGTTATGATTGAATAGATTAATTTGTCTATAAAAGGTTCAACCATTATCGGTAATGCTTGAGTAAATAGACATGAATCTGTTCAAAAACTTTACTATTTTCTGATGTTCTAAGACGTATTCTTAAAACTTGGTAAGACTTTTATAGAACTACACTGAAGGTTTTCGAACGAAAAATCAGTGTAATCCAGGGAGGATTGCAATTCGAATTTTGAAATGCTATAAATTCTTTACTACATCTCCGTCGAGATATCCATTCTCCATTCAATATCCATTCTCCAAAAAAATCGTCTGCCATAAATGCCTCCATATTATTCCAATAACTCCAAATGCCAATCTTCAGTCATTCGCCACGACCGAGTAATTTAGTTCAATCATAAGGTATTTTTCTTCAGGCTCATTCATTCGTTCATTCCATTCAATTATAGCATCCAGAGAGATGTTTACCATCGGGGTCGTTTCAATTAAACAATATTACATTGTTACGATGTCCGGCTGGCTAAGGGTTAATTGCTATTTGGCCGTCTTAGCTGATCTTTGCTCGCGTGGAATATTGTCGTACACCTCGATTTGATCGCAGGGTTTCATAGGGTTAAAGAGTATTAACATGCATTATCATAAACGTATTGATTGGGATCTAATTCATTGAAATTATGTTCAATTCTGATATTAGCAGTAAATTAGTGATACTAAATTTAATGATTGTTCTAATATTTTGCAAAGATGTAGCCTGTTAAGGGAATGAAGCAAAGGATACTTTTATTTGTAGCATAACCTAAACCTCAAATAATTTATAATCGTGCAAAACGAAAAAACCGACTTCACATGCCGCGGTAGTGAAAATATCCACTAGCCATAATCATGTCATCGAGGTAAATGTCTCTAACAAAAAAAGAATATTTCAAATTGGTTAAGATTTGACGGAGTTCTGAGGTAAAAGACATGAAAAAAGCAAAAAAAAAAACAGTCTAATTGAGAACCTCCTCCTTTATTGTGAAGTGGGTTAAAAAAATTTATTTATGTAAATATTTTTTAAAGAGGTTTTTTATTTACGATGTGGATGATGGATGAATGAACAGTAATATGAATGAAAATCTTATTATTCATATTTTTGTGCTTATGATGCATTACTGGCAACAATAATAATATGTTTTTTTTAGCTTGAAACACCTGAACAAAAACCGTTTTACCCACAGGTCATTTTTGACTTCTGTGTTTGTTATATTTGGACTTTACATAACGAATACCTTCTTTTAGCCTAGGCATCGTCAAAAATTTTAAATACAGATAAAACAAGACGTTGTTTAAAAGTTTCTTTAAAAATGCTATGTAATAAAGATGAATCCAGATTGAAGGAGGGCGATGTTTAAGCAGTATTGATGGTGAAGTCAACATAATTGACCCGAGAATCAATGCCATGTGCACTAATGGATGCTCATCGAGCTAGTGGCGCCGTCCTGGCGGAGGGTATTAGAACCAGAGGACTTACCAGGCTTACCACAATGGTCTTATACATTCTTATTTTAATCTTGCAAAGGTGGAAAGAATAAGACCACGGCCATATAGCAGCATCTTAGCAGATTTAAATAATATTATTTTAGGCCTTGTTTTTTTAATATTATATAGGCTAGCGGTTGACCAATATCTCATCTGTTGGTAAGTGATGATGCGGTCGAGGATGGCAGCACGCCAGGCCTAGAACGGTAACTGGCTCTCTAGGATAGCTGTCGGAACACATGAGATGTTTGGCGACAAATTTTCTAACTTGAGGGTGGTAGCTAGAAAAACTAGACAGACATTAGAAACTAGACAGACATTAGAAACTAGACTAACCAGGCGGACACTAGATAGTGTCCACCACCATGCGGGGGTTGGGGATTTCTTAATGATGTTTTCCTCTACCGGAGGGCCAATGTGAAAAGCACACATAAATTTGACTGAAAAATACATTACTGCACGGCGGGGATTGAACTCGGTACCTCCGGCGTCAAAGCCGACCATTCTCCCACTACACGACTGGGCCATGGGTTTCAGACGTTTTGTATTACGAGAAACTGAATTTTTGTCTAAATTTTGGCAACAAGTCAGGCATTCCAAAACATTCCAAATCCGTTAATAAATGACAAAGTTTAAAGGTAGCAAAAAATATACAATAGAATTGCGAACCCCCTCCTCTTTTGAAGTCAGTTAAAAAAGACAAGTGAGCCACTCAACCAATATGGCTTCTACAAACAAATTAAAAGGTCTGTCGATGTTACTAACCTTATCGAATCCCATCAAGTAATATAACAAGTAAAGGGTGATAATCGGGCGAGTTAAATCGAAGCCCGCATTCGCCCGCCGTTATTTATCTTTTATGAAAATAAAATAAAATAATTGTCGCTTATTAAATGTTCTCGATGCGGGTGATTATTGTACTTTTTAAATCAAGTGCTTTTGACTTTCATTGGATAGGGACTTATTTATATTCAAGTAGGTATGGTGTAGATATGCGTGAGTTTTATTTTCGGTAAACTCGGGCCACGAATGTCCACAGCTGGACATAGGCCTTACCTAAAACACGCCACTGAGCTCGATCTTCAGCTGTGAATTCCAATACCTACCTGAATTTAACATTTTAGTTCGTTTATTCATTAATATTTTTTATATTAATGAATAAACTAACTATTATATTCATTAGTTTTCTGTGATAAAAACATAAAAAAAACATAATGATTGTATCCAAAACTATTTTTCTTTTTAAGAATAATTAAAAAAATACAATAGCTTTGTCTTTCTGTTAGTTAGGTACTTTTTTTTCCACAACAATGTATTTTCTAGATTGATTTGGGTAAAATTTTGCGTAGGCTTACCTACCAGTTCGGTGAAAATTAGACATGGGTGTAATAAATAAGTGTAAAGTAGGCACTTTACCTTTTCTTGTATTAAAAGTGTCATTCATAGGCATGAATGACACTTTTAATACAAGAAAAGGGACCAAACTAACTTAAACAACAATCTTGTTCAGATTGCATATAAAAGTGACTGAAATAACCAAAATCGCATCCAAAAAGCCACAACCTTTAAAAGCGGCAAAAAATACCAGAATCTCATAACAATATGAAAGGCATTCTCCAAACACTAGCTGCAGATGTTTGCTCACGGGATGAGCCCAAATGAACGAACGGTGAATGAACAGAAAGAACCAGAAGAATGAACCGCATTAGACGAACAATGGCAGAGCGGACATAATAGCTCTTTATGTCGACCGAATCTTATTATAACTGACGCGTACATGAGTATCGACAATTCTTTTGAATTTAGAACCTTTGTAAATGGTGTTTGGGATTTGGTACTTACCTAAATGTTGTCAGTATTCAATTAAACACTGCAGATTTTAGCTTTATACATTTGAACAAACGAATCATATAAGCACATGGCGTTAATTTTTATTTGAATGTTCTAAAGTAGAGAAGGATCTACACTGCTGAGATAATTCTTCCTTTTTCTCTGACAGAGAAGCACTTGACCGCTATCTATCCGATGCGGATGATGCGATAGAATAGTGCTTGTTTCAAATCGAAAGATAGCAGCGACACTTGGGCGCTACATAAAACTTGAGGCTTACTTCAGTCACAGAATAATGAATAGTACAAGCTTCAGTCCAACTCACAGAGCGCAACTATCAAAACCTATCTTCTATACTGAGTGCCACCGAAAATTATGTCGCAACTAGGCGAACCGATTAGTGACGTGGTCCGGTGGATGTTACAAACCATGGCCAAACCCTACCACGAGTGGAACAAGGGGATCACGCCTAGAATACATAGTTTAAGGACTAAGTTAAGCTATGGCTAAACCACGGTAATAAATATTATAATATTACCGTGGCTAAACGGACGCAGGAGCAAAAATTACCTTCTAAATAAGATAAGGCGACGTATGCCAACAAAACACTTTCTCCAACCAAAGAAATTAAGACGTGTGAGTAAAGCAAGTAAGTAAAGATACACCTCTCGATATGTTTATTTGAAAATCGAACACGCTCTACATACAGATTTAATCTGCACGAAGTTTACAATAATAAAGTAATCTTCCAAGTAGATCCGGAATGGCAAAACAAATTTAGCTTCCACAATAGGTCCCTGTCGATCCGATCTTTGAGAAAAGCACCCTTTCTTATCGCTGTATACGTGTTTGTTTATGTCTTGTTGAGGTAAGTAAGGATTTTGCAATGGATGCTGTTAAATTATGTGTTTAGTTAGGGAAGGTTTTGTTTTCAATAACATTATCGTTTGTAATTAACCTTTATTCCATATTAAACTTTTCTTTATTTGTTATCAGATCGATTTAGTCGAAACAAGCCGTTAGTAACTAATTTTGGAACTCTATTCGTGGTTCTAAATTTGTGTCATTTTTAGATTATCTTAACAATATTTGATGTGTTTAACGTTAATAGAACATACGTAGTGTATGGCTCAGAATTATGGATAAAATCGATTATAATATTACAACATCCAAAAGTAATAAATTTAAAAGAATTTCAACAATACAATCAATAGACACAAATTGGACCTCCATAAACACGTGTCCGAATAAAAAAATAAAAAGAAACGGCCAGTATCATCCGCCAACAACGCTACAAAGGTTAAAAAGTTTTCTTCTTTATATCAAGGGAATAAGGACTGTATTATGCCAGAAATAATTTTGACAGCGGAAATATAAAGGTGTGTTCTAATGGTACGAAATATCATTAAATGGCGCGAAAAGTGAAAAAATGTGACATTCGTATTGTGTAGCGAAATTTTTAAATAAACACCTTTTGAGTGGGCGGGCGCGCGAGTATTTGTAAATACGTTTTTGTTGGAAAAATGACAAAGGTGTATTATTATTTAGTTTTTTTTGTTAGAATCCCTGCGGGGGTGTTACTGTACAGTTGCCACGTGGTCCATGTTTGTAACGGGCGTTGGGAGCTGGTGTTGTTAAAAGGTGAAAATTAGGGAAGATGTTTTGTGGTGAGATGATGGCAAGGGATACTATAAGTAAATCGGAGAGTAGAGGAATCACGTGGCTTGATCAGAATGAATGACAAACGGATAAAAAACTTTTGGGTCCAGAAAACATAAAATACAAAGTAAAATAAATATAAAGTGTAACACTTCAAAAGAAACATAATATTACATAAAATACATTCTAAGCAACTGTACAGAGATAGGGACCATTGTCAGTTAGATGATAGTATCACCAGAAACACTGCATTTTACTGCTAGGCAAATCCAGACTAAAATCATAAAACGTTTGTAACTCTATCACTCAGTCTGTTTGTTACCTAATCACGCCTAAACGGATGATCCGAGCTTACTGAAATTAAACTAGGAGATACTTTATGTAGGTAACTTTATAGTATGAGGATGAACATATAGGCTACTAAATTCTTAGTGTGCGTGAACGAAGTCGCGGGTATCAGCTGGTTACCTATATTTTTCCAATCATGGTATTATATAAATACATATATACATACATTGGCTATAAAATTATTGTAAAACGCTTACTACAGTATATACATCTCCCACATGAACAATCATCATAAATTTACAGAGGAAACAGAAGAAGCCCTTACTCGAGGCATCTCGAATTAGATTTTACCTAAAACGGATTAACACGAACGATTCCGAATGCTTACATAAAGGCTTGTATGGCGCGAAATCCTATACCATCCGCAAGGCGCTGTAAAGATGCGTGCACACAATAAGGCGCTATCGCAAGATCGCGCGACATAAACCACACCGCGGGTGGCGCTACCGACGCGCGACTCTCGCCGCTACTTTACGATCTTACAAAAATGCTTGTTAGCTACCGCACCGGCTAGAATTACGAGGAATCAACCAGATAGTTCTTAAGTTATTATCTGTGGAAAATAATAAGGGTTTTTGCAGGTTCTTATTAAATGTTTAATGACTTTATAAAATTAATGATTGCTATAAAATGTATTGAATAATCGCTATAAAATAAAGTTAGTATACTGAAGATCCAATTATGTAGATAAATCGATTAAAAGAAGAAAAAGATCAATACAACAGAGGCGCGCACTGAACTCGGAACAACAATACTCGTCACAAACAAACAATGCTCGTCGCGAACTGGGTCACAATGTCACGAACAGAGCCTCAAGTGTCAGCGAGTGTCGCGTCTAGATAGCAGGGTCCGAGTTCATTCGCATAATGGCGGCCAGTCAGGTGTCACCACGCGTCGCGCGTCACGCGGAATGCGGTCACACCACCCGCAGTGTGCACTCCACTTTACAGCACGAATATTTAATAAAACGATTTATAAAAAGGCGGTAAATTAAGGTTATCATAAAAATATACTTTTTTATAGTATACACGAAATACCCGCTGAGAGTTGACGCAGCGGGTGATTGGTCCCCTCTATGTAAAATTGTTTAATCTTATAAGAAATCACAGATTTCATTAGCTTATATTTGCAATCTTGAATTTGTTAACAAGTTCATCATAAATTAAGACAGATTTGGAGAAAATAATCGTTTATAATTTTATTACATTTGTCGATAGGTTAATAAAATATTGGGCTGTTTGTTATTCGTGTTTTTATTTTCTTGTTTATCCAATAGAGACTTTTTATTTAACGCCATATCATATTATCTGGAGTAAAGGATAATAAAATTAATTTACCGTCCATTCGTATTGGTTCGATAAAAATTATAACAGTATTTCTCATAAATTATACCTACTGTTTGGTTTTTTTATTAAAATTTAAAACACACCATTCTTTACAATTTTCTAAATTGTGTATTAAAATTATAAAAAGAGAAATTACTGTTTAAGTTATTTGTTATAAAACCGTACAACAAGAAGTTAATTTTTTTTAGATCCGCAGTTAAAATATTTCAGAAATAAAAGTAAGCCCAGTATTACTTGATTGATTGATTGAAAACGTTGCTCAACCTTATTACAAAGTAAAAAGAGCACAATTTTCTAAATTAAATTACTTACTTATAGACCGAAATCGTAAAGAATCTGCTGTAATTTTATTATTTTGATAGCCACAGACATACAAATATTGCGGCAACCAGGAACGCCGCAATAAATAGTACATACTATCGATTCGCATAAAGTCTTAACAAGCGTTCTAGTGTGCGATATCCATAAATGGCGTTTGCAGACAAGCAATTCTTGGATGTGGAAATATCTTTGTTAAGCTTGGACTTATGTCTTAAAATAAAAACGCCAAAGATTTATAGTATCTCTAGTAGTACCCGTGGCTCTGCCCGCCTTAAATTAATCTTATGTCCTATTACACCATATTGACTATCCCTGAGCAAAATTTCAGCCAAATCGGTCAAGAGGTTGGACCGTTGTGAGTTAACATACAACAAATATAAAAACTTAATTTTGTATTTGTACTTAACTAGCTGATACCAGCGACTTCGTTCACGTACACAAATAATTTAGCCAATGTTTATCCTCATGCTATAATGTATCTCCTTTTTAAATTTCAGTAAGTACGGATAGTCCGTTTAGGCGTGATTAGGTATCAAACAAACAGAGTGACAGAGTTTCAAACGTTTTTAAAATTTTAGTATGGATAAATACTGGTGTTATTTTGATTGATATTATAGTATTATTCATTCGCTTTTCAGTATCGACTAGACTAGAGACACACATGTCGTTGTATATAATAGAGCTCAATATTTTTTTTCGAAACTTCTTAGTAAGTATAAGTTACCAGCCCCTATATTCCTAGAAGAATCTATGAGGAGTAAATTTAGCTAAGGATGCATTATCTGTTTTTCTTCAGAAAAGTTTATCGTATGTATCGAACAAACTATGCAGTGAACACTGCCTAAACCGCGGTCTTAATAGAACCCGTTCCGACTCGAATTTTGAACCTTGACCGTATGTAATAAGGTGCATTCAAATAAGGCTTATAAGGCTGTGTACACCTTGTGATAGCTGTAATGACGTCGTAAAGCTGGACTTCGGAACGCGGAAGAATTAGCCGACCGCTAACGACAGAGTAAATCACCTGTTAGCCTCTTCTTTACTGTACTGAGATTAAATTTAAAGTAACCTTAAATCAATGTGTGTGAGAAAGCACTAAGCGTTTATCTATCAAGCATATCGGAAATATAGCGTTCCTAATTCAGCTTCTTTGGTCATAGTATTACAAAGCCTTTGCCGTATAGGTACTACATGATGATATATCTTAAACACGATTGATACTATTTATAATATTATATAGTATTTCAATTCGTTTTTTTTTTAAATTAAGTCTGAATTAACTTTAGGTATTGATGCATGCATGCAAGCGTAGAGCTTAGTTGTGATTCTTATGGCGTTGGCCACTGAATAGAGTGTATAAAAGTATTTTAAAGTTATTCATCAATACATAGGCATTAGTATCTACTATAATAAATGCTAATAAAGCGTAAGGTTTAAAATTTTACACTTGGATGAAGTATAAGTAAATATTTAAAAAAATATATTAATGCTGAGTCTACACTGACATCTCTTGTTGCTTGATGTTATTTTGCTCTAACAAAATCAATGGAAGACTGTTTAACCAAAACAAAAGAACGATATTCTTGAAAAAGTACCTATTTATTAAAGTTTGTAACGGCTATTATCACGTATATATTTTATTTACCGGAAAATAGTAGAAGTATATATAAATAGTAATAGTAGTAGTATAGTAGCAAATACTTGTAGGCGGGACTTCCAGATGAAGAACTTCAAGAATGTTCGAAACTGGTCGGAGTTAATTTTCCGGTAAATAAAATATATACGTGATAATAACCGTCACAAACTTTAATATGTGTAACTTTCACGATAACTTTAATAATCAAGTACCTATTTACTTAGTTATCACAAAGACAAATATATGAACATATCAGCTCTACTTGTAAAGTGGTAAAAGAGGTTTCCTTTATTAAAACCTCCATCAGTTAATTATTCGGCTGGCCATCTGTCTATCTGAATAACAAAGCGGCTGACCGCCAGCGGAAAAATGGAGATTGACGTACAGAGGGCGCTCGTGTTCTCGTTTTTACATTAAATTGATTAAAATTATGAATCCTATGTAATGTATTATATTTTTGAGTATTTGTATATTATACACTTGAAGAAACATAATCAATTGCTATAAGCATTTGTGGAATATGTATAAATGTATTAAGAAAGGGCGATGTTCATATTAGGCCATTCTAAAGAAAGTTTTCCTACGAGAACATTATTTGAAAAGTGTTTTTCAGTAAAGTGATTCAATATTTTCTTTGCTTAGGTTTGTAGATTTAAAGAACTCAATGTTCTTTTTATATTCTTAAGTACAATGCATTGATATTGATGAATCAATCGTGCAGCTGTAGATCAAAGTTGAAGAATTTAAGAGACAATTAACTAAAGTTTACACTACAGTAGTCATTTAATACTTCCAAAAGTTATCACATGTATACATGCAAAAAAAACCCAAAAATATTGTCCCAGTAAAAAAAAACCACTCTCGCCGGAAGCGTATTTCTGATGAATGAACATATCTCCCGAGCCAGCATTGAGCGAAGGGATCTCAAGTGCGATACTACAAAGACCGATCTTTGCACTTTGACATTTTGCGGTTTAATCACGTAGTAAAGCCGGTAGAGGGCGCCTCGACCAGATCAGTGCGTGCTTGACATCGACGATGGCACTTGAAGCTTCTACGGTTTAGGCGTTAAGTCTTCACGCGCTTTTCGATCGTAATCGGTCTGTTGAACTCTGTGTTTGTTTTTAAACTTTGTAGATTGGACGCGATTTTTTTTAAAAGAAACATAAATATCAAACCTGCCGTCGCTTTTAACACAACAAAACATTAATCGTAGGTATTTTCTCTCGCTATTCTCATCATAGCAATACAGATTGTGTACTTTCAATAAATAGAGAACGAGTAGCGCTCCGTAGCTTCACCTGCGTCAAAAAGATTACCAACCTATTTTCGCCAAATTGGTCAAATTGTAGGTATATTCATGAAAACGTTACCAACATAAAGAGATAGAGGAGGAGAGATGCAGACAAACAGAGTTATTTTCGAATGCATTTACGGATTAAATGCAGTGTTTTATAAAATAATATAATTAATGCATTATAACTAAATACCAAAAAGTAATGTTGAATTGATTCCTTTTGATTCTGAACTTTTCTCTCAGCAATTTTAATTACAACCCCAAACAACCAATATGACTGTATCAACATCACGACCATTATCAAGTCTTGCATCCAAATGAAACGCGTCGAAACAAAGGCAGTGTCTGTAAAACCAGTATATCACGACACAATGCCGCGACTTTTTGCCATCGCTCGTGGCTTTTTGAACCGGGATTTTTTCACTCTGCTCGTCCGTGTGTAGGGGCCTTTATTTCACCCCGACAGTAGGGTTGATGGACGCTTTTGTTTTCGCTGGTTCAATGTCTATGGTCTAGAATGGAGACCGCGAATCGGCAAACGTAGCGTAGGACGTCTTGTGACCAGGTGGAGCGACGACATACGCAAAGCGGTGGGCAGTGACTGGAAAAGAAGAGCCGAAGATCGGGCTCAGTGGCGCATCTTGGGAGAGGCCTACGTACAGCAATGGACTTACACCGGCTGATTATGATAATGATGAATGTCAACACCGAAGTCAAAGCAATTATTTTGTATATCGGAATCTATGATCAGCATTATAAAATATAACTATAAATAAAAGTGTGTGACTTATAAATGCTTATTATACTGCACTATGCACTGTACTATGTAAATAATTTTGCAAATATGTTGTTGTATGGCATGTTTAACATAATATTTAGATTATAATTAAAGATAATTTAAAGCTTTGAATTAAAAAATGAAAAAAAAAACAATTGATCATTTTGATTTCCATCAACATATCGACATCAGACCGAAAATTATAAAGAAGTAACATTACAATGTTATGAATAACACACACACAAGCACAAACAAGCCAAACCGATTGACGCATGGTCGAGATTTAAGGCACATTAATTTCCAAAACAATAAATAAGATCGTTTAAAAAACTAAAAATAACCGACTTCAATGCCGCGCTATAATTTTTAGTACCAATTGTGAAGTGTTTATCTCCATATCTCTGGAGATACTTATCAGACCTCAATAAAATTACCATGGTACCACACTTGGGATATCTCCTTTCCGATTTTGTGCTTGTGTGTGTGTTATTCATAACATTGTAATTTTGCTTCTTTTTAATTTTCAGTATTCTTTATAATTGAGAAACCTCCTCCTCTTTATCCGACTTCAAAAAAAGGAGGAGGTTTCTCAATTCGACCGTATATATTTTTTTTTTATGTTTGTTCGCGGATAACTTCGTCGTTTATAAACCGATTTTGATTATTCTTTTTTTGTTCGAAAGGAGATATCCCAAGTGTAGTACCATGGTAATTTTATCGAGGTCTGATAAGTATCTCCAGAGATATCGAGATAAACATTTCAAAATTGGTACTGAAAATGAATAGCGCGGCATTGAAGTCGGTTCTTTTTTAGTTTTTAAACGATATTATTTTTAAGTCGGTTAAAAATTTTAAAATACTTAATGCTAACTTCAGTATCAAGTTTTATTTCAAGCATAATCAACCATTATTAGCCATCGTCGAGTCGTGTTTTAGCGTTGTGTTTGGAAAAGTATAGATTTGTTTTTGTTTTACTAAAAAAAATTTGGATGCGATGTTAGGGTATTTATATTTAAAATTGATTCAAATAAAATTCTATACCATAAAAAATGTATGTTAAAAAAAATTAAAAAATGTTTTAATTTTTTAATTGTATTTTAAAGTATATTATAAAAAAAACATGTTTTAGATATTAAAGCATGTTACATGGTTCTAAATTTCCAATGATTACTCTTTTATCCTCTCACAATATTAAATCAAATATTTTTCTCCCAATATACAATACTGCCTACTCATAATTTTACACTGGTTTATTTTGCCTGGCAGCCCTAACACAAGCATTAGTTTCCAACTCGGACAGTCGCGTCCTCCCGTTCCGTGTACAGTCGCGGACAAGCTTAGCTAAGCATTATGCACTCGACTGTTCACTGTCATACGTTAAACATGTTGGGACACTGACAACGACTATAGTCTATACCTACATAGTCGTAAACGAGTACACGGCGACTAAGTATTTGCAGTAGTGAGATGTTGCAAAAACTACAAAAAAAAGATAAGTAACAAGAATTTGTTTAAATGAATTTTATTTTCTGCAATGGTTTTAATCGATACTAAAATAAAAAAATGTAGGTATTATGTACGAACGTAAGAAGTTATAATGATTTGTTAACTAACTTCAAAAAATGGAGGATGTTTCTCAATTCGACCGTATATGATTTTATAGTAACAAAACAAAAATAACTCAATACATTTTATCCGGCGTGCCACTAAAGATATGCGACACAGTTCTAAGTAAAATTACCGTGACTTATTGGATTTCGCAGATTTTTATTATATATTATGTTGGATTGTAAAATATATGTTGTAAAAATATGTAACAACAACAATATTATTTTGCCTGAAATAAATAAATTATAATTATAATGATTTGTAATAACGACGATAAAATAATGAAATAAAGAAGACAATTGATGTGATTTGATATCATCAATCAGCACAATACTATTGACTACTTTGCCACTTAACATCAAGTGCTTGTCTGTAATAATTAAAAAATATACTTTAAATATTTATTTACAAATTAGTTAATATATATTTTTTTTTTTTTACATTTTTTTTAAATAAAGATTACTCGCAGTGTGGGTTACACATTACAGTATTCTTGTTAACCTCTCCAACTAAGCTAAATATGCTTTGTCTGGAGTGGGTACACGTCAATAGTGCAATGGGTGGGGTGGGGATCGAACTCACGACCTCTCGATCGCCAGTCCGACACCCTATCCATCCAACTATGTAACAGTGCCCTAAAAATCAACAACTACCATATTTGATTATTGACGAGATTCCACGATATTTTAATAAAATAATCCCCTTTGTTCCACTTGTAAAACGATACACAGATAAAATCAATGTTCGTCGGACAATAACCATCGGAGCCCTGTGCCTGGCCCCTCGGCTAAACCGAATAATCTTTTGTGAGTCGCGTGTCGAAACATGACACCTCTCCACCCTCATTACTGGCTGTTATTAAAAACTGTGACAAAAAATGTATTTTCGATTTTCAAATAAAAAAAAATACAAAAAAATAAATGTTCAATTTTTAAATTAAGGTTATGCTTAGACTTGTCGTCAAGTTGCATAATCACAGTTAGCGTTTATTATTACGTGTTATCATGATAAAAAATGCATTAAAAAGTAAAAGTAAACTATGTAAAAAGCTTTTGAAAAAGCAACGCAATGTTTCAAATATTTTCAGCTCACGATTAACTTTCAGTTTTATTTTGATTGCCATTGCTATTGATATAGAAACCTAAAGAAAACTGACAGCAGTTTGCGAAAAGTAACAAATGTTTTTTAGAACATTCTTGAGTGGAACTGTAAGCGTAATATGAACAAAACCTTATAAAAAACATAGGCCAATAAAAAATAAATGTTCGATTTTCAAATTAATAATAATGTCGAGCGTGGCTAACCGTAATGACGTCAGTCAATGCGGGCAGATATTAACAGGCCCTAATAGAATTGCAGTGCCGTGAAAAAAGAAAATGGCGGCATCACCCTCAGCCCGCGTGGGGTGTCGGTGCGATTCAGCACTTTCACAGAATAAGCTTAAACGTTGAAAACCCAATTTGACGGCTCGATTAGCACGGCACGTTTTTTGCGGGCAGTGATTGATTTTTGTAGTTCAAAGTTGGATTAGTAAGGGAGTGATTTTATAAAAATTTGATAGGTATTTATGTCAATTGTAATAGTGTCAGAAACAGTTGGGTTATTGTTGTATTTTAGGTACGTAAGCATCATCGCGGACTTGCAGTTGTCGCGCCGGGCACCCACCGTTGTGGTTTTGAGTTTTCACTAGCTTTTACTAAGTTTCACCTGTCCCAGTGTCCGTGGGTTAAATCTTATATGTTACCACTATTCGATTGATCTGAAATGTTTCATAGGGTAAAAGGACCAAATTTTAGCACTAGTCCAGTTAATTTAATAGCAACTGAGTTCTAAATCAAAAGTATAAGGTTATTGTGCATTATGTTTGCATTTGCAAGTATTATATACACAGGAATTAATTTTACGTATATTGCAGTAAGCCAATGTAGCTAATAACAATAGAAAGAAAGAGAGAAAGAAAAATATTTATTCATCCGTACAAGAAAGAAAAATATCTTTAAAAAAATAATAATAATAGTTATGAAGTAGTGGACTATGAATAGGGCGCATGCTCAGCATTATGCGCTACTGCACTTACTGCAGCAGTGCGCTGATTTTCAGCAGCACCCCTTTTTTTTTGTCTAGTAGTAGAACCAGTGACAAAATTTGGTCCTTCTACCCTACATCTTAAGATAATCGGATCTTGCTATTTAGTATCATCCTTATCTTTTACATTTTTACATTTATTTATTTACTTTTTTTATTACACTCTTATTTATTTTAAATTTATTTCACATTTTTAAATAAGGAATCTAACTACGTTAGTCCGTAAAACTATAAACCACTGTGTATTTTAATCATAACATTAATAATAGATACCTTTAGTACGTAATATCAAACCATTTTCATCCCAAAAAACCTTCAGTTTAATTAAACTTTTTAAACATATTTCTCTCTCGCTCATGCATTATTTGATACACGCATTTATCTCAATACATCATCCGGAGAGTCGATAACACATGTCAATGTCTGCTCATTATCAAATTAATATTCGCGAGTGGTGGAGTGCCTTCCGGCGATGAACTGCGTACAGTCAACAATAAAATTAAACATAAATACATTAAAAAGAAACCGGCCAAGTGCGAGTTAGACTGGTCTCCGAGGCTTCCGTGCGAATTTGTCAAATTAGATTAAAAGACAAACTTAACTTTGCAGTTCGATCCATAGAAAATGTATTGCACCAACCGCAGATAATAAGTTTGTCATAGTAAATTAACTTTATTTTGTTATTAAAATACATATTTACGGTTTTGAGATTTATTCCTATACAAGTGCTTCAAGACCTTGCATCCTGCCAAATTTTCATGATTTTAGGTCAGCGGGAAGTGTATCCTATGGGTTTTGATTCCCTTATGAAATAGTTCACTTCGCTTTGCCGTAAAAGGAAAACAAATAAACTGAATTTTGTATTTTTAAGTGGTGGCGATAACTTGAATTAAAATAAAATGATGTAATTGTGCTAGCATTTACTTAAGAAAAACGTTAAATTTTTTATATAAATGTTGCGGTGATTTTTTACCCAGTCAATTTTACATTAAAACATATTATTATCATAGTCTCGACTCCACAATATATGATTGATATTTACACTACATACTATATTTTATTACATTATACATTTATTTTAACCGCATGATTCCTTTTGAATTGACTTAGCTCTGCCAGAAGAGTACCAAAATTGTTGAAATTCACAATATACGAATAGATATAGAATAATCCTGTTATGATTAAATATCTTTTTATTTTCTCGAAATCAAATTCCAAATTCAAACTAAAACTAAGTTGCAGTTACCGCACAATCAAAAGATAGTCACTATCAAAAGATAGTTTCCGTACATCTTAAAACCTTAAAAAACCCAGCTAATTCCCATACCCGTATCTAAGCATTAACCGGCAAGTCGTGCCGAATACGAGCATTGTGCTCAATTCGCTCGTTAATTGTTTTTAATTCCCGCCCGTGTATTGTAAGTCTTTTAATTACGGGTACGCTCACGTCGTGAGCGCGCTGAGATGCTTTTGTTTAATTGTGCGCAGACTTGCGATGGGTTAGGGATACCTTATTTACGGGTCTTAGGTGCGGAGGTGCGGAGGTTGTATTACACTGAGGTAGTATTGTATATTTATGTTATGATATCTATTTAATGTTATTTGACGTGTGTAAGTGCAGATTTTTAATTTCTTCATATGCTGAATAAATGCTTTGACTTTAAACTTGACTTTTATGCTTGCCATTTTTTGTTTATTAAAAATACGGCAATGATTCATATGAAAAAAAAAATTGGGATATTTTTATATTTTAAGTGCAGATTTCTCAATATTTAAATTAAGCGCATAAGAACTACTACTTTACTAAAGTTATTCGGCTATTTATGTATTACCTAAGTATAAAGCCTACGTTTCTGACGATTCGTAAACGCAATACTTTGCTATTTTACACAATTATTATTTTATAACTTAAAATTATGTTAATTATTATGTAAGTGATCAAAATATTTCAGCTGATTTAGATACAAACAAAATAAGAAAAGTTAACCTAACCCATTTATTTATTAAGTAGGCTGCAAAAACAATAAACGATGAACAATGGACGAATTGTTTCCAAATTCAAATCGATTTCCCGCTTGTATGTACAAAAATCGTATAGGAAAAGGTAGGCATGTCGCCCTCATTTGGTTAATTCAGCCTCTGTGGAGATCCACAATTAAACAGGCACAAAAGAAGAAGTTTCGAGCGCGGGAAAGGGAAATCACGACTGGCTGAAATTAACGAGACCGAGCTAACTTTTTAATGAGCTTTTTTCGCTAATATTCGCGTTTGCGGCCAGTGTCGAGTGTTTTAATTGTTTGTTTTTTAATTTTCTGTCGTGATAGGAAATTAAATTGATTTTATGCTTATTCTTTGAGAAGAGATCAAATGAATTATAGAACTTTTGAGAACTTCCAACTTAGTGATTGCTCTGAAATAGGCACTTTATTGGATAGGCCTTAAGTTCAAATCATACGTTTTCTGTTAATGCTAAACCTACTTACCTGAAGGGTTATACCTACACGTACAGTAATTAGTTCATTCAGTCGCTATGCCTTGTAATTTATTCTACTAGGCTAAATGCATTATTAATCTTCAGGATGGCTTAGGTTACTAAATGCATTGGCTTAGGTCTGTGATAGGGCGTATACATGTATAAAACTGCACCAATGTTCAGATTTCGGAAGCATGTTTATTTTAAAATTAGTTCAATAACGACTTGTGGACATAAAATTAATAAAAATAAAATAAAAACCATAAACACAAACACTAATCTGTGACAAGCCGCAGACATCCCGCTAACCCTAAAGTGCGGGGTGCAACCCTCGCGCGGTGACGCAGTGACGCGGTCTGAGAGACCCGCTCTAATAACCGCGACTTTTGGCTTTATGCAACCCACAATCATGTTGGATTGTAAGGGGATGAATTAGATGATATGATGCTTGATTGTTTATATATTAAACAATATATAAAAATATGGAATACCTATGTTTCGTAGCCATAAAACTAAATAATATTGTGACTTTAGTTAAACACAAGTTAGGCAGTGCAGTTGCGGAAAAAATACTACCTAACTTTTAATTTTCTATTATGGCTCAGAATAAATAATAGTACAATACTATGGCAAGGCTTATGCATGATAAAATATTTTTATTAAAAATTTTAAATTAAATATGAAGCCAAGATATTGAAAATAAATAAAATAAAGATAAAATGTTTTTATGTCATAGCTGTATTGCCGAAGATACCTAAAGTGGCATGTAACGAAAAACATTGCAATACCACCCCTTACAAATTTTCAAATGTCAAAAAAGTAATGGAATATATCCGCGACCTCACGACATGCACTTTTATCTGACATTCCCCCAGGGGTGCGGATAATCGTATCTCACACACGTCACCGCGACGCGTTGACACCCCTAGCTCTGACCACTAATCACTGATCAAAAAGTTACTCTTAACATTGCTCTGATTTTTTGAAATCCTATTATTAAGGGCATATAGCATTAAATATCGCAAAAGGGGTAACGTATATCTACAACAATAACTGCAAAACCTTATATTAACCCTCCAACGCGTCAAAACTAAAAAGAAAATTGCTACTCTCCATTCACTGATGATTACACAACAAAAACTGTACGTGATTATTTTCACGGCGACAAAGTGTATGTTATTTTCACAAAGTATTAATCGCGGCCGTCAACCGCGTGATTAACTTTTTTTTCTTTATGGCAAAGGAGTGATTAAGTTATAAATCGAGCGTAATTGCGTAGGTGACAGATGTCGCTCTTGGCGGCGCCACTGAGCGCACGTGTACCATTATAATTTTGTTCCGATCAGCTCCGCCCACGCTTTCCACTGTTATTTTGATACCACATTGTGATGTAAATAAAATATTTGATTTTAAACTGTTTATCGCCAGAGAAATGTTGAAATATTTGACATAACGACTTAATTTAAAAGCAGTTTGAGAAACTTATGATTTTTGAGTATTTTGCCTGTTTTCACTTTCCATTGTCGTTTTATTCAATTTTAGAATATTATGACTAATATATTATTTATATAAAATAACGAAACGACTCGAAAAAATTTTGCTTGTAAGTATGAAATGAAATGAAATGATATGAATTAGCCTTTATTCAACAACTCTACATTATTTACATTTGATAGTTATTAATACATTTATTTTTGAATTGTATATATTTAAGCATTCTCTAGATAAGTATAGTCAGTTGCAAATGTAGTATATCTTCAGCCCCCGCTCAAAACTCACAAAATGCAATAAGTCCTCGAAAGCCGCTACTCGTTGTCGGGACAAAACGAATTAAAACATAATCTTGTTACCCATGACGTCACCTCGCCACCGGTGCGAATAATTAGCAATTCCCTTACAAAGTAAAGCCGAAGATAACTGAATCTGTTTAACAAGTTGCGAGATAACCCCCTCCGTAGAATGCGATAAAGGCTATTGAGATAAGCTTTTAAGGCTTCAAGACTAGAAAAACGGTTTCGACAATTCCGAGATTTCAAAGTAAAGCTTTACCTATGCTTTTATAATGATTGAGTAAGTAAAAGCAAATGGGGTTTTCAGTTTCAATCTACTCTTAAAATATTAAGAACTGACTGACTGATCAGTCAGTTAGTCAGTCAGGTTGATGTTGTATACCTAGTCTCAAGACTACACAACCGCAACCTCAGAGTCTAGTAGTATATAGAAGCTCTTTGTAGTACATAAATAAGCACTAAGAAATTACTTTTTAAAACACCTAAAGAAGTAAGATTTTCGAAAAAATCTTATTAACAAAGAATCATCTATTTCGTACTTTTCAGTATGAATTTGAATAAGAGATTGTGTGCTACAATGATGTTTCTGCTACGAAACTCATATTTATTTATCACTAAACTCTTATGACCTTAAAACGGAATCACACAGCACAAAAGCGATGCTGATATAGTTTGAAACAAATGACAGAAAATCGTTTGACCACTATCTCGCCTGTTGGTAAGCGATGATGTGGTCGAAGGTGGTGATCGAATACTCTGACTCTCAAGAGCTGTGTGCTACCGAAACACCGTAAGATTATGGCGGCAGATTTTTAACCGACTTCAAAAAAGGAGGAGGTTTCTCAATTCGACATATTTTATGTTTGTTCGCGGATAACTTCGTCGTTTATGAACCGATTTTAATGATTCTTTTTTTGTTCGAAAGGAGATATCCGAAGTGTGGTACCATGGTAATTTTATTGAAGCTTGATAAATATCTTCAGAGATATTGAGATAAGCATCTCAAAATTGGTACTGTAAATGAATAGCGCGGCATTGAAGTCGGTTCTTTTTTAGTTTTTAAACGATATTTTCTTCTTGATGGTGGTAAGCTACTTTTAAGTATGCTTCTACCACCTGGGGACGAACTCCCGTGCTAAGATTGGAACCAGCGACCTCTTGCTTAGATGTTAAACTATCTATCCTATTATCAACGGGGCTCACAAAAAAACTGTTTGATAATTAGATCGTGTAATAACCACAGAATAATGAATAGTAAAAGTAATAACGTAAGATTTCAGATCATTGTTAACCGACTTCTAAAAAAAGAGGACGTTTCTCATTTCGACCGTATTTTTTTTATGTTTATTCGCGGATAACTTCGTCGTTTATACACCGATTTTGATGTTTATTTTTTGTTGTAAAGGAGATATCCCAAGGGTAGTACCAAAATAATTTCATTGCGATCTGATAAGTATCTCCAGAGATATGGAGATAATCACCAAACTTGGTACTGAAAATTAATAGCGCGGCATTTGAAGTCAATTCTTTTAGTTTTTTGAACGATCTTATTCAAATTATAAAACGCAGTTCCAATAAGTTCACTGCAGTTCCAAAACTCAACGATGACCCTCAACTACGCACTAATTAATCAAACAGTACAAACACAAATAATACGGTAACAGCGTAGATCTATCATCGCGAGTGCCAACATGATATCCCGTTGCTCCCTTCGTGTCCACTAATGAGCAAACATGATCAGAGACACGGAATATGCCACCCGCACGGTCTACTGCTCACTGAATTACGTTTGACAGCTAAAATCATATTTGACACACTGGCTATGAAGTTCACAGACGTATTGGTACGCCAGGTGACGTTAAATCACGTTGTTCTATATTTTGTCGTAGTTATTGTAAATGCGTCCAAAATGTAGTAGTAATGTAGAACGTAGTATGTGTTTACATTTGTAAAATATGTCTGATAACTTATTATATATTTATCATCTAGTTCTTTAGGTTTCTTCTTCATCTTCGAAACTATGCATGTGATTTTTGAAAAATCGATCGCAATATTTAGAATATACCTTTAGGACAGATAAAAGTTGTGTGGAAGAGATTTTCGTAAACAGCTGTTTTGCAAAAGGGTCGAGCAAATGCAAGTGAAAGTCGGGGCGAGTAGCTAGTATTTGATAAACAAAATCTTCGAGATTATATTTGGATCAATTTGCGTAACAAAATATTATACACTTACGGACTTATAAACTGCATCAAAAATCAGGATTACTTTCGAATTAATTGAATGGTCCTTTCCAAGTCCGTCAGTGTACAAATTTAAATTGAAACCTATAGTTTAGTTCGTTAACTTTAACAGCGTAGTAGTATAATTCTTAAGTTTAAGTTTATATACAAGGACCATTTAATTCATCGAAAGTAATTCAATCATTCGAAAGTAATCCTGAACTTTGATGCAGATTATGAGTCCGTAAGTGTATAATATTTTGAGTGAGTGTTGAGTTGCGTGAGTGTACATTTTTGCGGGCGTCAACGTTATACGGTTCGTTTGCAATCATTTGAAAAATAATGTTTCACTACATTATTTTACAAATTGTTCTTTGTTTGTAACATTATAAAACACATTATAAATTATATAACTTGTAAAATGTATAAGTTATTTCAATAAATTATTCTGATACTGATTTTGATATTATGAGTGTTTCACTATTTTTACTAATTGTAATATTAAAGACAAACCGAAGTACAAATAAATCAATGTAATTAAATAAAACTCATAACCATCATTATAAAATGAATCTAAATAGGGAAACTAAAATTTTTCAACAGGGTGACAAATGAGTTACAATCTTTCTCATCGGGACTCAAACCCCGACAGATTGTTAATATTGACCGGCGGCGACCTAACGAGCGGTGACCACATGAATATGCAGGCGACGGGTATAAGGAATTCATTAATTTTACACACACCTCACTTTTCAGCTTTTGTGGATTAATAGCGAGCTTTTACTTTAATCTGCATTCAAAAGATGTTTTAATTTATATTATACATATTTAGGCTAAATATTCCAGAGATTTTATAATACAGAGACATATGAGAATTTAAAAGGAAAATAAAAATAAATATATCAGTTGACATACATAAAGTCTGTCATGGTACTATTGTTCTATTTTTAAATTTATAATTATAGCTTTACGATATTAGTGTAGATAAAAGGTATTATTTAACAATCTTTGTCAAGGCTATGTGTTTTCTTCGTTGTAATGAAATCCTAAAAATGATAATTAGAAGTATTTTGATAAGAGGAAAAAATAATATCCTCCGAAGAAGGCCAAACCTGAACGAACACTGTCCGAAATAATTACAAGCCGTCATTTCCCGACAGTTGGACAAACAGTCCCCTGAGGGACCCGTGTCTTTTTATCGGTGAGGGACCGCAAATTTCTATTTGCATATCTGCGAGCTCATAAATCTCTGTTTCACTTATTAGCCCCTTTCCCCTTAGGGTCGGAGAGACCGCACCGCACGGTGCAGGGTTACATTCTTGGGTTAGTATAGGGTGAAGACGAACAAAATTTAAAATGTTGGCTCTAAAGTTGACGTTACAAAACCAACCATCAAAGTAAAATAGGTAGGTAATGTAAATTAAACATTTTTTAGGTGTGAAGTTCGACGTTTAGATGAAAGCTGAATGGCTCATTACTATTGTTTCGTTTTTTTAGTTCAAAGCAATATGTTATGTTTTGTTATATTTAAAATAATAATTATTGATATGATCTATTTAATGTTATTTGGCGTGTGTAAGTGCAGATTTTTAATTTGCCCATATACTGAATAAATACTTGGACTTTTGACTTATAATGTTTTTTTTTACATCATATAGGCTAGCCTTTGATTATAAAAATTATCAAATAGGCTAGAATTTGATCACTATCTCAACTATTGATAATGCGTTCGATGATGGAAGCCTAGAATGAAAACTGGCGCTTAAGAACAGCTGCCAAAACATATTAGATGTTTGGTAACAGATTTTCTAACTTGACGAAGACTGGACAGCATCCTACTAACATGCCGGGGGGTTCGGGGGTTTCTTGACAATGATGGTAATTGAAGTTTATTTCTGTAGTAATATTTCAATATATTCAAAGTTCAAAGCGTTTATTCAGTGTGTAGGCAGTATTAATACACGCACATATACACATAAAAAATCATAGAATATGTAATATAGCAAAAGCATAATTTAACGCTTTGAATTAAAAAATATCATTGAAGTAGGGTTATCTGAAGAATTAATTGAATGAAAATGATAATAACATTGAAATTGATTAAATTAAGTTGAAATTCAATAAGCCGTGCAGTTAATATATGATAATTTATATTACGTTATGATATTTAATAACTTCATGTACAAAGTAGCTTTTTAGATAGATATCGATAATGTTCTGATAAATCATCGATATAAAAAGGTAGATGCGGTACTAACTCCAATGCCACGTAAACATAATGAACCTAGAAACAACTACATGAAAACACGAATTTCTAATGTCGAGCTTGATGTGCATGAAGAACATAGGAAGGCATTGTTGCTAATTTTTTAAATGGATCTGCGATAATTGCACATGTAATTCTGTACGTGCTACACAAGCGCCAGTTCGATTGTGACTAAGGTGAAATTAGGTTTGCGAACCTAATTCATGCGGTCCACGTTGAAGAGCGAGGTACCTTTATATCGATGTGTTAATAGTTTAGTTTGCATTAGTTGTGTTGTATCTATCGATGTCTAAAACACAAGTTACCTTTAAAAAAATATATTAATAATCACACAGCTTATTGAATTTCATAAACAATTAAATAAAAATAATGAAAAGCACTACTTACATTGCAAAGCCGTTTACAGGTATACAGGGTAACAGGTCGTCGGTCTCCGAGACCCCACGTCTCCATTAGGGGGTTAGTGACAGTGCAAGTGACCTGGCTACTAGGTGAATACTCAGAACAGAAGAAGTGGTTAGTACATGGTTACAAGAGCCACCACCAAGAGTAACCATTACCACCTACCACCGAATGAAGCGAGAAAAACATCATGCAGTAAAAAAAACACCATGAACTAAAAGCTATACTTAAATGTTGTTTGAAATAAAGAAATGCGTGCAAACAAATTAAGCAAATTATATTATGAAAATTAACATAGCGCATAAAAGATCAAGGTTTCGGTTAAGCTTATTTTATACAAGCTATTGCCCGCGGCTATGCCCGCATTTTTATAATCTACTTGTAAAAAGTAATGTAATAAATTATATATATTTAAACCTCTGTGCCAAATTTTATAAAATATGTTCCAAACCCATTAACACCATTAAAAATCTATTTAAAAATGACTTTGCGAAAATTTTCCTCATGAAGAGGAACAAACTTAATATTACACAAGTGCTTTTTAACTCTAGGTACTTGAAATGTTTGACAAGGTACTTGTTTTACGCGGGCAAAGCCGTGGGGCACAGTTAGAAAATAAATATAATTGTCATAGTCTGTTTCAAAAATACCAACACATGTGAAAAATATCGTGACGTGACGATGTGACCAATAGTCAACAGTAAATCGATTAGAAATCTAATCGATAATTTTAAATTGATTTCAATTTAGCAGCATCATTTTCTTGTTACATCTCTTTGAATTCTTTGAATGATGATTATAGAAGTAACAGCTGCATGAAAATCTTAATTTGAATGACAATCATAAACTAAATGATGTACCTAACTGTCTAAAGGCAAAGTTATTTAAACAACCGATGACGTTTTACCAACGCATTTTGACATATTTTCTATTGGAAGAAACGTCAGTGCCAGTTAACTTCAGCCTAATTTATCTATAGTTAAGTAAAACTGTTTAAGAGAATCAAAACGAATTCCAAAATAATTTAAAAAATATACTGAATTTTATTACCAAATTTTGCAACTGCCATTCATAGCTACGCCAAAATCGAAACAAAAGCAAAATATCAATAATATTTAAATTTGTAATTCGAACGCTTAAACTATAAATAATAGAAATAACGCGTCTAAAAGTTCATTAAGTACATTAAAACTATGAAAAATAAGAGACGGGTCGCATTCCAAAGCTTTCTCATTTCATAAGAGTTACATCACGTCACGCCGAGTATTTAGTACGACAAACACGATACACATAACTTGCAAATTGGTGAGCATAGTTATGTTAATTAATTATACACATTAATATATTCAATCTATTCGTGTAGAAGATTTGTAGAAGTAATAGGCTTCACTTCGACAGTCAGCTCGATTTACGATTGGTGCTATGCAACGGTATGGCTCATATTTTCATTACAGAAATTGCTTATTTTGACTCTCTTAAATAGAACATTTTAATAATATCAACTGTTGTAGATGTTTATTATTAGTCATTTAAATTACACAATAATATAAGATGTGTAGGTGCAAGTTTCAAAAAGTTTTTATATCAAACAGTTTATAAATCAACATTGAAGCTTTGACGATATGATAATAAAGATTTTATCTAGTGTCACTTCTAAGAAAATACATGAAGGTTAATGATAATAAAATATTATTATCGGTATAATACCGGTATAGTTCAATAATATCGTATATCGATGGTCGACGCCCAGATACCGCCTACGTTATGTCCGTTTTATCTTTAGTAAATCTTTGGTGGCCATTGTAGGTATTGCATCGAAGGGTTAAGTTTGCTAAACTGTAATCTGTCGTTTTGGCTATTCTTTTGTCGATCTGAGTACTTTGATTAAGCTAGTGTACACAGAAGCTTAGCTAAATAAAACACATTTCACAGATCTGCTTTTATCAGTCAGGATAAAAAAAAATAATTACTGTGTTTTATTTCAAGTTCACTGATGATATCGTGCTAAAGCAAAGCTTTAGAAACGGTATTATGGGTATGAATATTAAATAAACTGCAAATATTCCTATTCATGTTGAAATCGTTCATTTAGTTTTTCGTCAACGAATTTTACCGCAGAAATCGCCTCAACGAAAACAAAAGATAAAACCTTCAGAAAGCAGTATTAAGTTCCAACATTTCCGCTGACAGCAAGTCAGTAAATTCAATTCCCGTTTTTTGCCGTCCCTCTGTCCATTCGACTAATAATATTCGAGCAATTGGCACCAGAAGTTCATGTGACCAAAGTGGTCTGCGGTCAAAGTTACGACCACTTTCATGAGACCTATCTTTCCTTTTTCATGGAAAGCCTGTCCCTGTTCTGAATAGACTGGACGTCTCATAGTTGACAAAGTAAAATCGTTGATTTTTATAGTAATATATGCTCTATTTCGAGGATATAAGATGCATGTGAACTGTTTGGTAATATTGTGATGTGTATCAATTTCAGAAATGGTGCGGCGACAACTGGGGGCGAACGTGACGGGAATGACTATGACTGAACCTTTTTATTGTTATTGATTGACCGCGTATGACCACTTGAATATGAGAGTGGAGTTCATGAGGGTCTTACAACTTTGTTAAAGTAAGGTTAACTTCAGAATATGTTAAAATAACTTTTAAGATATGACGGAAAATTTTCTGTAGCGTTATTGGAACTTCACATGACAATATGATATAGTCATCTACACCATTCAATTTTGATATTTTCTAAGATTTCCTGTAGAGATTCCAGAAAAAAATGACTAATAACCTTAAAAAATAATATGCTTAATCAAAAGAGTCCAATTTAAAACAATAAAAGTAAATTAAACATTCATAACCTCAGTTACACGAGTCAGAAGGCAAATCACCGATTATTTATTGGATTAATTGAGCAATAAAAATCTGGAGCTGTTACAGGAAAACGTCTTAAAAGAGGGTAGGGGGGAAACACTTCATTTCACGCGCTTTATGCGAGGGGGCTCGCCCGCCGATAAATCTAAGCCAGGAAATATTTTTTGTTCGACAAAAATAGTTTCCTCTGTTTTGGGGGTAGTTGGCAACATTATGGGTATTTTCACTTAGTGTGACAATTTTGTTTTGGCCTCTCTCTTTTATTTATCCCTATACGCACTATTATTTATCTATGTCGTTTCGTTTACAATTTTAGTGATGTAAAAGAACTGCTAGGGTCAAAATAAAATTGTGTGCTTTCGTTATTAATGTTGTGGTATTGCTGTTTTTAGTTTAATGTTTTTGAAAGATTGCCAATGGGGTGATTTGTCATGTGACGCATTTCCGATTTTCATTACGAATTCTTCTATTATACGTTTTTTAAAAGAGAAAAATATGACTCTTGTTATATGATAGGTACTTTTAACTACTGATAAACGCGAAATCTATGCAATTTTATGTATACAAGTCTAACGGAAAATATCGATAGCGTTTGAAACAGCGGGGCGGAACTAAAGATGGCCACACGGTATTTATTTGTTAAAAAATACCCTCATAAATGTTCATAAAAGGCCTTCCTCCAGGCTACGGGCCCTAAATCTCCCATTTACCATAAAGGATAGAGACAAATGAGCAGCCTCTAGCGGTACTTCTTTATTCATTCCGAGGGTACACCACTATAAATCAGGACTCCACGTCAATGCCATTGGTGTATAAGAAATTTGCGGAATGTATGAGGGTATATGAAAAATTGACAGTTTATACAGTTCGATTGATTTTTGTTTTATTGATTTTTGTCGATGGTAAAGATAAGAAAGTTAATTTGTTTGTTTGTTTGTTGCCACATTGTAGTCAAACAACTTGACTAATAAATAATATGCATACTATGTCCTTAATGTCTATATAGATTTTTTTTGTTTGTAAATATTTTATTGAAGTAATTCATTAATTAACCAATAAATGTTAATAATATAATTTAAGATCGTTTTAAAAACTAACAGAACCGACTTCAAAGCTGGGTTAGTCATTTTCAGTGCCAATTTTGAGAAGTTTATCTTCATATCTCATACTCATCAGACCACAAAAGAAGAATTTTTAAAATTGGTCCAAGCGTCTTTCTGTAATCGAGAAGCATGCATTAAAAAAAGATTCTGACGAATTAAGAACCTCCTTCTTTTTTAAAGTCAGCTAAAATGTTCAAAAAAATTTGCATTGTCCCTGTTTTATATCTGGCTCAATACCTTTGTTTTTTTTTTGTAAATTCAAAGCAATTAGTAACGAGTATGTTTCTGTTATTACTATAATATTTTTTATTGAATATGATCTGTTTAATGTATTTTGACGTGTGTAAGTGCAAATTTTTAATTTGCCCATATATACTGAATAAATGCTTTGACTTTTGATTTTTATGTATCTTAATTCATTTGTTTCTGACTTCATCACCCCGAGGAAGAGTAAACAGCTACCATTTAACACTTCGTATAAATTATCTATTAATAAATATATTATAAATAAAACACTCAATATTCATATTACCGATTACAAATCCAAATCGATTACACATAATAATAATTACATTAGCATCTATAAGACGATCATCACCAAATAATCGATTCAACTCAATTTCTACAGCTAGAAAAGGATTACGTTAGAGAATCGTGCCAATAAACTAATCGATTGAACGATTATAGAGATAATATATCGATATTTTTACAATCTGAATCGATTCATGATGATAATATTTCGATTTGAATTTGAAGCATAATTATGATGCGTCATATAAACTTAATTTTAGGACATTGGCGTTAGACCACCCATCTTTATTTGACGATACAAATATTAGAAATAAACTCTACCTACGCTACACATGTTATAATTAAATTTTCAGTACTTTGGCGCCATCAAGCAACTAGCAAATTATTCAAAAACACTTCTGATCGAGTTTGAGTTGCCAACCATTTTATTAACCTAAAATATTTTAGAGAAAACTAAAAAAAACGCATATTAGCATTATGACGTTGGATAATTTTAAAGATTATAACTTTAAATTATTATTGAGAATTTTTGCTTAACCTACTTGTCTTACTGTTATTAAGAGACATTAAATAGCAAAGTAATGTGTTTATATAAGTAAAAAATATAGCTTCAGGTACGACCACACCGTGGCGTCCTGCCTGCGCGATCTAGGCAGCGATCATATAGCGATAGAGATGGTCGTTGCAAACCGTAAATAGTTTCAATAACTAGGTTTTAGTACAATACCGCAAAACATGGTATTGTGTGTCATAATAACTGTTTATCGGGCAAAACCAGTTTTCGCGAACTACAAGCGTTGCAGCCGATGCAAGAACCAATTGGTTATTGCAGTAATTATTTATTTGCAATACCTATCCTACACAGGCGCTAGGCGTTGCGAGTGACGATCGAAACTAATGAAGTTATTGTTTTGCTGGCGCCCGATTCAATCAAAACTATATAGTAACCAATTTGTGTCGAATTACAATTTTCCTGCATTATTTAGATGATACCAATTATATATGTGAAAATTTGTATTTTTTTACATCATATAAAAAAATTAGATACATGTTCACTCGCGATTTGAAGACCCCGGTTTATAGCTATCGACACATTTCCGCATATTATAATCGATATTCTGCCTGACTTGCTATAAAAGAGTATCTTACAACCATCACGGAAAAATCTGCCGCCATAACCTTACGGTATTCCGACAACAGATTTTGTCAAATTTCAAATACCGATCGCAATGCCGCAATAACCAGTTATTGAGAATACCATGTTTCGGAAACCGGTATTGGTATGAATACCTACATCGCGTTTCGTTATTGCAATATGGCGTACCGACCCACCGCTAGATAGCGCAGTATTTGTACCGACTGGTTCACACCAAACGCGATCTACGGCGATCAGAAAACAATAGAAAATCATATCGCGAACGCGCACGGGGACGCAGGACCCCGCGGTGTGGTCGTACCTTTAGAGTAAGTTATATTTTTTAAATAATATTTAATATTACTTATTTATTAGGAAGATTAGGAGTGGTCACACTCCTAATCCTAGTTAATGTTACATAACAAAAACACCAATAAACGAATGCTTATTCATATCACTAATAACAATGTAAATCTACAGATAAGAACGTCATGAAAATAGAAAATTAGTGTCAGAATTATAATATTTTTAATAATAATCTGATACAAACTATCTTTAATGCGGTCGTTTTTTCCGGATTACAAAACGAATAGTTTTAATCTGCATTATAATATTGTTCATGATATAAGGTGACAGGAAAAGCAAGACGCTCGCCTGATGGTAAGTGACAACATCTGCCAGTAGCAGAAGCTGAAGCATGAAAAATGCATGAAAATATCTCGGTTGCTAGACTTTTGCGCGTCATATCACTGTGACTGTTACCTTAACACATACAGATCATCGGTCTCACATGTCCTGTAATTTTACGAGACACTTTGCCCTTCATACTAAAACATATTTTTGTTCACGGATACAATGTGCAGGTAGAACCCCATGTGGAAGCAGAACTACTGTTACTAGTAAACGTATTGTGATGACGCAAAGCTATTTTCAGTGATATTGAAAAAAAGCGAAAGATAATTAATTGACTGATTTAAACGCTGGTTATTATGATTCTCAGACGATGCCATTTCTACAACAAAGAATAAAGACTTTGATTTTTTTACATTATTATATTTAATATTAGCTGCACCCCTGCAGCTTTGCCGCGTTTTATCCTGGTTATAAACCTTTTTCTTGAATCATTCTATCTGTTGGTGAAAATCGCATTGAAACCCGTTGCGTAGTTTTAAAGATCTAAGCATAGCGACAGCGGGAGCGACTTTGTTTTATACTATGTAAAGATAACATTGAATGAAATAATAGCTAATTTAAAAGCTGTTCAGTACAAAGTGCGACCTTTTTACTAAATTCCATGTCTTTTTCTTTTCAAAAGACAGGTATAAGACACATACACAGTCAAATAAATAGATGGGTATATATGTCGCAGCCGACTAGTTTAATTAGCCGTTCAATCAACAGCCTAGCCTCTTTACTAAACAGCGCTGTTCAACTAGCGGCCTGAATGTTATTCAGCCATTTGAAGGTCTTCTGTGCCTTCATTTAAACGCCATGGCGTTGGTTCTGGTGACGCGCAGCCGCTACCGCGGCTACCCTCCTCGCTGCGGTTGTCGGCGCACGTCACGCGGTGGTCACTGTTCTCTAGTGTGTTGCCTTAGTGCCAGACTAAGCCAGTTTATTAAATTTTGCAACAAACGCTACAGATGAATATCATTCAGGCCGCTAGTTGAAAGTAAAGAGGCTAGGCTGTTAATTGAACGGCAAATTAAGCTAGTTGGCTGCGACATATACACATCTCGAAGATGCAAGATCTTTATCAGATATCAATACTGATTGCAAAAGATTATCTATCATCTATTATAATAAACTTAGATACTATCTCCTCAATTTAACATTTTTAATAGGTAAAAGTTGAATTACACTACAAAAATAGCCAGAGGCATATATTCAACGCATTTATAAGTGACCAAACGAATTGAAAGTTTACGACTCGGTAAAGTTCAAATTAAAAGTAAAAGTTAAACGTAAAAGCTGATCTGATACCGGTACCGTACTCATAGTACTTAATTGATTATTTATTAGTTGATAGCAGTATTAAAACGCAATTCTCTTATATGTGGCCTACCGCAAGTTTTACAACATTTTTACCTCAATATGTATGTCGGAATCTGAACATACAAACTGAGCAACCATGAATCCTAACTTCAACTTATCACACAGCTACAACTAGTTTAAAAAGTATTTTTTTAAAATACCTACAAAAACAAAGATTATGTTCAGGTTATTTAAAATAACATAAAAAATTTGCTCGTCGTGATCTCGCTGCGTGGACTCCCGAGGATGTGCACCAGACATGCATGAAACCTAGGTCGATACAGTCGACAACAAACAGTAGTGAGTATAATAGTCGGTGTTTTTAACCGACTTCACAAAAGAGGAGGAGGTTATCAATTCGTCTGTATGTTTTTTTTTTGTGTGTATGTTACGCGATTTCTCCGTCAATTGTGAACGGATTCAAATGATTCTTTTTTTAATAGGTAGGATACGTTTCCGAGGTGGTCCCATTTTAATTTTATCGAGATCTGATTAGTATCTCCAGAGATATGGACATAAATACCTCAAATATAGGAGAATGTACTGGTTTTAGTAGAAGAGTCCCAAGAAGATTATACACAATGGAGGTTGCTATTGAATACACTTTTAAAGACTAAAAACTTTGACCTTGGATAATGTGGGGATGATTAATTTTTTATTTTGGTTTGTATCTTATAGGCTAGCGTTTGACCACTATCTCACATGTTGCTAAGTAATGATACGGTCGAAGATGGTAAGTAAGCACGCTAGGCCTAGAATGGGAACTGGCTCTCAAGGATAGCTGCCGGAACACATTAGATGTTTGGCGACAGATTTTCTAACTTGAGGGTGGTAGCTGGCCAGGCGGACACTAGATATGTCCTACTACCATGCGGGGGTTGTTGGTTTCTTAACGATGTTTTCCTTCACTGGAGGGCCACTGTGAGAAGCGCACATATATTTTTCTATAGAAAAAATCATTGGTGCACGGCGGTTTGAACTCGGTACCACGCCATCAAAGCCGACCGTTCTCCCAATTACGCCACCGGGCCCTCAATAAATAATTATATATTAATAATTTAAAAAAATAGTTATATATAAATATAAATAATTTGTTTTCACCGGAATGTTCTACCGGGCAAAGTCTTGTTAGTGTGCAAACTTTTTTAAACATACCTATATTTTTTGACATGACATGACGTTTGGCGAAGATGGCGGCCATATCAGTCCCGCGACACTGCATACATAATTAAATAACTCAGAATTATGAACGTACTTTGTACCAATCAACACTGCAAAAAAATAATTATAAGCATAATTCCACAGATTATATAATAGTTACTACGTAAATAATACTTTCCGTTGTTAGGTTGGCTACACAGTGCTTTCATAATTCGGGTATCAACAATATAGGGAAGTGCCTCTTATAACGTAGTACAGTGATTCAATACTCTGTTGGCCATATGGCGGCAATTAATGTTAATAATCGCAAATAATACTTTTTAACATTCATTTTGGAATACAAGTAGTCCGTGTTATAAAAGTATTTGGAATTATTGTAATAAAATAGACAATTAATTATCGTGTGTGTCAGATGCTTTAATTGCACAGGGCCATTTTGGACATTGTCCTTCGATACCTTCATGACATCATTATTACTAGTGAATATATTCACTAGCGCGGCATTTAAAGTCATTTTTTTAGGGTTCCGAACCCAAATGAACTCTTTCTGAGACTTTGTTGTCCGTTCGTCCGTCCGTCCGTCCGTCCGTGTGTCTATATGTGCGCACTTTACAGATCTGTATCTTCTTAACCGTTATAGGTACATACTTGAAATTTTCCCAAAGTATATATCCGTCAGTGCATAACGGCCCAGACACGAAATATAATAGATGCATGTAATTTAATTAAAACTTGTTTTGCACTAAAATGGGTAAAATAAGTTATTTTTCAAAAAAAAAAATTAAACCGACTTCATAACCACAAACTCAAAAGCGAAAAATAAATTACTTGATATAATTATTATAAGTGCTACCCTCTTATCTATTTGAAGTCGGTGCCAGTGAAGTCTATTGGATAGTAGATAGATACTATGTATGTAGTAGTAGTAAGTAGGTAGATACATGTAGGTAGTATCTATCTACTACCTATTAGACTTGGCTGGCACCGACTTCAAATAGATAAGTGAGTAGCGCTTATAATAATCATATTAAGTAATTTATTTTTCGCTTTTGAGTGCCTGTTTGTGGTTAGGAAGGCGGTTTAATTTTTTTTTGAAAAATAAATTATTTGTAATCATGATTATAACTCACGATAACTATAAATCTAAAATATATAATAAATTTTGTATGTTCTTTCGGAATAAAATGTGTCTATGGTAGAGTTTTGGTAGAGATTAATTTAAATAATTGAAATGTATACTTTAAAAAATTTTAATAATAAAAGATACATACACTTTCTCCATCTAGATTTTGTACATGTCGATACACTTCCTTAGGGAGCGTACGCAGCAAAATCGTGAAAACCAATTAATGACACTCAGTAATCGGAGTCAAGTAAGTGGTAGGGATTTTATTGTCGGTAACTTATTATCTCGAACTATATATATATATTCTATATATATTATATTCTATATTATATACAATATATTATATATTATATTTTATATATATAACTATATATATTCTTTAATTTTAAAGAGAGAATGAGAATGAATTTTGTTTCGAAAGATATAATGCTGCAATCTGCAGCACGGCCGTATAAGCCTTTCTCTCTCTAACACAAGTTTGTTTTTTACACAAGACATGATAGACAAGACATATTCCAATATTATGGTATAACATTAAAATTACAATCTAGTCGTAAGAATAATAAGTAGGTAATTTAAATTTGACCTAAACTGCTTACTATTGTTAAACTAAGAATGTGTCTAATGGCACTTTTCTTATTGTCTCTATTAAGGCGAAGACACTATTTTATTGCGTTATTTGTAAGCACCTCCATCGGGACCTTAAAGTGGATGACGTAATTAGTGTTAATACAAAATATGCCGAAGCTCACGACCGTAGACTTCATCACCATGTGAATATCAAGGCTATCCAGCTCCTCGACAACACAAACATAGTGAGAAGACTAAAAAGGATCAAACCTTTTGAGTTAGTTTAGTGAAGTGACAGTAAAATAGTGATAGCAAGATTGAAACAAAAATGTTTGAGGCATCATGGTAGGCCCCAGTTCATTTATAAACGTTCGATCTCTTAAAAACTTGATGGTTTTTAAATAATTACTTTAATTAAATGTGAATTAATAGGATGGCGAAAAGATTGATGTTGTCTCGTCTTTAGGATCGAGAGTTGATGAATTGGAGTCAATGAAATTGGATACGTCAGTATCATTGATTATTAAAAAGATAAATGGTAGATAGTTTAATAATTAGGTATTTATAGTGTTAGTATATGACTTACTGCAGGCGGTTATTTATATATGTTTTTTAAGATTACTCGCAATGTGGGCTGCACGTTACTAGTATTCTTGTTAACCCCTCCAACTAAGCTAAATATTGCTTGTGTCTGGAGTGGGTTAACGTCAATAGTGCAATGGGTGGGGTGGGGATCGAACTCACGACTTCTCGATCGCCAGTCCGACACCTTATCCATTGGGCTATTGCCGTCTTAATATTGAAAGCAATGGTTTGGGCATATATATAATATTATTATTAAAACAACCTTTTTACGGAGGTGTGTAGATAAACTAACAAATCATAAGTTTCGTTAAATTATTTCTGACTAAATAAATATATATTAAATAATTAATTAATACGACAAAAACATTTAAATTACTAGGTGATCGTTGAACTCTTTTCTATGACAGTTTAGCATACATAAAATATTATTATATATACGACATTATTTTTTCACATATCATATGATCCCAATATATTAAACTGTTTTAACAATGAAATTCGATACAACACTAAATTGTTCTTAATTGAAATATCAGATATTTAGAACGACCAATTTATTAGAGCTTTCATTCGTAATCAAACAAAATAAAAGTGAGTTCAGAATATAACGGTCTTCGAATTAGGCATCTCGTTAGGTGTTAATTTCTTTAACGACATTTCAATTTAATTGTTGAAGAAAAATCGTTTTATAGCTGTGTCCAATGTCTCTGATTAATTTTCAAAGTAGAAATGAATTAATTAAAGGTTATTTTATGTTAATTTGTGTTGTAATGATGTATTAAATAGCTATAAGAGTTGGCATCGCCATCAATTTGGTAGAGGCGTAATATGAGACGTTTTATTTCGTGTCGCCTCTTGGATGGTAGTTTTCGAATTAATGATGTCGTCAATACGTCATCGACACGGAATTTTCAATTTATGTTTTTGTGTTGATGTCTAATCAAAGATTTCTGGTTAGCGAGATAAATATTTGTTTAATAAAACATAACAGTAAATTAGATAGTCTTTAAGTGTGATTAAATATGAGGTAGAAAGGGTGTTTTATTGTATTTTAAGAGTAAATGTTCAGTGTTTCTTTTCACAACTTGGGTAAAATAACTATATTTTTTCTGCATTGCTTTTCTTTATACAATGAATTACATTTGTCACCAAAATACGTCAAATTAATTCAATTTATTTGGGAAACGTGTTGTATCTTCTGACCCTACTCTAATAAATAACTGCGAGTACTAGAAGACCACAGAATAAAAAACACTTCGTAAAAACTGAGGGTGCATAAGAAATTAGGCTTTTAGTTAAGTGCGTTTTCACACTATCTGTGACAGATGGTGAGATATTGGGGAATACTGGAGAAGTGGGAGTGATGTAGATATTTTTGGTATGTTTGTTTGTTTAACTTTTTTATTTTTGTACAAGTTATAGAAACAATTGAAAGGAAATTTAACTTAATAGCTATTTCAGTCGCTATCCCTGAGGTAAAAGGTAAAAGTAAAAGTAAGGTAAAAGTAACAATAAGCAGTAAGTAACAACAGTAAGTAACAATAATCCCTGAGGTAAAAGTAACAATAAGCAAATCAACATAATATCATGATGTCCAAACTTTGAGTACCTATAGTAACTTTGACTGCAGTAGAATTACCAACCAGCGGGCAGTATTTCTTGAACTGTCTTAACTAATAATATTAAATTTGTTGTTTGTATCTTCCAGAAAAGTACATTGCTGTACTTAGTTTAGATAAATATTTATACAAATACAAAGTCTGTATATTCCAACGACTACTCTCAAAGTTGTTGATGTGGCTTGGTATTATCCGGAAATATTTCGATGTGTTCAGCCACAGCATAATAGTCATACTTATACAGTTATACAGTTAATTTCTATAACCTCGTTCGAATGCACAAGTATAGAGAATTTCATTACGCAAAAGGGCGCGTAAATATTAGCTTAAGAACATATCGCCTACCAGTTTTTCTCCATACATTCCCACATAAACCACGGAAGAAAGTGGTACGGAATTGGCATCGCTCGTTGGAAACATTTTGCAGTAATGATGCCCGGTTTAATTGACTCGTTGTGAAATTCATCTGAGCGCGTCCCTATTTGAACTCGGGTGGAGCGAGGTATAAGCGGCAGCGGGTTGTGAAGAGCGGTGCTTACTGACCTTATTGCAAGTGAGACTAAGTGATATTTTTTTGAAATTTATTTGATACATTGTAGGTCAAAATTAATAGAACTGATAAAATCTAAGATCTAAGTTTGTTGAAAATTTCTATAAACAAAAAAAATCAACTTAACTACGAGTATGTTTATGTTATTAACGAAATTGACAATGAATACTTTTTATCTTGAAAATTAGTGCCGTGTGGAAGATAAAAGTGCCATGTTTTTGAACGTGTCTATTGATTTATTTCCGTTTCATTAACAAATAAATATGTCTATTTGCTATTTTATCTGACCATTCGACATTTAATATTGATAAATATCATGTTCAAATGAGATAATTACGCGAGGTTCTTCCAATTAAGGTTCGTAAATCCGATGTTTTACAACCGTGTTTTATGACAATAATAAATTAGGTATATCCCGCTGCAGACTCGTGACCTAAAGCACTTGTTACAAAGAGCTTCTAGACAAGCGTGCGCGCCGCATGCCGGCTAGCCGACACAAATTTATAGGTAAAAGTTCGCGACCGAACGAACCGGTCCGTGAACGACGCCCAAAACAAAACGAACCGTAACCCCTTCCGATAAAGTTCCCATTTTAAAACGTCCTTCCGAGCCTTATCGGATACTTTCATAATTGTGCTCTTAAACAGCGATCGTGGGAATGTTGACCTTATTACGTGACACTAGGTTTCATTTCGGATTGATCTGTTTTCCCGGCCTTGCCGCCGGTGGATCGCTCTCACCTCGGTTCACGTGTGAATCTGCATTATGCTGCTATATCAAGTAGGTGTGTCAGGTGTGTAAAGTGTTCGTTTTTAATGGCGTTTTCAATCGATAGCGTAAACAGATGTAGAGATACTTTGGGCGTGCAACGTCTAATTCCTTAATATGGCGGTATGATTATTCATATTGGGTCACGCCTTTGATTCTGCGGTTTTTGTCTATAATTAAAATTGTTTTTGTGGATCTCTTTATAATGTAGCTATTGAATTATAATATACTAAATAATTAATTGCATGCTTCAAACATATTATCAAAAACATTAGGTCAGACTGGTATAAAATGGAATACAAGAGAGTTACAATAGCGGTACATTCGTGTCCTCTGAGAGACGATGTTTCTTCGTATCTTGTGACAGTCAGACGAGCACAGTAATACATATACGGAGGACATTGATTTAATAGGAAACCAGTGTGAATGGATGTTCTAAGAAATTATACTCATTTGATATATTCTCTCTTCAACGATACTGTTAGACGAGAACTTATTATCTATTTATTACTCTAACATGGTATAAAGGTTTCTAATGCTTTATAGTGTAATAATATTAGATATTAGTGCGATAAAATACTTAAATGCTTATATTTGATGAAACTGTCAATATGAATTGTAATTATTGTTAGTTATTACAAGATTGAGTAGTAAAATATACAGAAACTGTCTTTAGAAGGGACATATAATTATTAATTCTATAAGACGGTATTTCAGAACTGTGAGATGGTAAAATTTCCACTGTAACAATAATTGTGCTTTGAGTGCGTTGTTAAATTTGTTAGCGCATAAAACATAAGAGTTTCGCAAGTCTACGTGCTACTCCGTACTATTCTTGCGTAATTCAAAGAGGCTTCAACTCCCATAATGAATATTATTTCTTGTACCGTACGGTCTATTTCACCATCGATCTGAGATCTATTATTATTTATTACACTGTCTTAAATCAATCTAGGAATATTCAGAACACTAAACGTAACATTTTGAGCTGTACAATTACTTTTATTAATGTCTGAGTTAAATTTTCGCTTATGATGTTGAGTAAAGTGGCATTAGCTTGTACACAGCTTATACTTTTATTATTTAATTTTTATTTAATTTATCCACCACAGATATAATTTTCAACTTGGAGTTTTATTCCAATTAAGTTACGAATTTATCTACGGATTACCGAAACTATGTATGTTAGGCACCTCACTGACCTAGCACGTATTGTATTGTTTATTACACATAGTGTATTGTGTATACTTGCATTGTATTGAAAATTGATTAGTTACACATACAGTAATTCTGTTTAAAAAATAAATTGAGTTGTAATTCGTTATGAAAATGTACCCAAGTATGTTTTGTGTCGGTGAAAGTATTAAATCAGTTTATTTTTTATTTTCTTTGTTTTAATTAATTTTAATTTCCATATTTAAATAACGATTATAACTTGTCTATAAACAAGAGCCCAGTTAATATAAAGCACGTTACTTAATCGAAATGAGTCAACTAATTACCTCGCTGCGTGCGCGCACGTCGCTCGCACGATTTAACACCTGTCAGCGGACGGACAGACACGCCGTGTGGTGAGATAGGAATAGTGCTGTTATTGTGGTGATATATGAAATGGTTTTAATGTCGTATATTAATAATGGAAGTTGGTATAAGGGAATCAATTCTTATCGTATGTGAGAAGATGTAGATGTTAATATTTTTTTGAGATGGTTTTATTCTATATAAGAACTATATACACAATCTAAGATATTATAAAAATAATTATGCATTAGATTTTTTTAATCACAATATGAATTATTAAAACTTAATTAATTAGGTACTCTTTCAACTTTACCCGCTCTCGCTTTTGATACGCACCATACTTAATACTGTTAATTATTAGGGATATTAAATATATGCAATTTTAATTATTTTAAGTGACTCTTATCGAGAGAAGACTTTTGACAACAAAAAACTTCATACGAACCATCAACTGTTACCTAATCTTTAGATAAGGTTAATAACATTTCATGTAAGATGAAACCGAGTGAGTCCATATTTGTACTTTACAGAACATTCGTGACAAATGCTATATCGATACAGCTATCGATACCATCGAGTACTCGATAAACGTGAATCGAGAAGATAAGATCGATATCTCGCTGCAGTGTAACGTATGGCTGAGATAGAGTTTACTAACAAATTAGATTTACCAAAGAATAAATGGGTACCTATGTCGTATGAAGCCGGTTTTGTGAGATTACAATTTCACAATTTTGTCCATTTCTATTGGACAAGTAAAATTAGCTATGAAACCTTAATGTCAAGTCTACCAAAAAGTGTTGTCAAGTTTTCTTTAATTATAGTATTTTATGTTTCTTTTCGTTACAACAGATCAGAATAAAATCCGATCATTATTTATCTACATTTGGGAATGCAGGTGAACCGAGAAAGCTGATTTTTGGATATTGTGTGGGGAGAGCTTGGAAAAGCTTAAATTCAAATTGTCGACCAATATTTCCTACGTGCACTCTCCGCCATCTTCAAATAATTGTTACATATTGTTTTATTTTTTTGCAATAACCTATTTTGCTTAATGTACAAACAAAAGTTTTTCTTTAAAATTTAATAGTAAAAAATACTATGCCACAGTTCGATAACCTCGCATAAGTCACGATAAACTCTTGTTAGTTTTTCAATTCTACAAATATAATTTTCTTATGCTGATGCTAACACGAAAAACAAAAGCATTAAAGTTTAATTAATTAAATGTCCTTAAAGTTCAAGAAAGACTTAAAAGTATTTCACCCATTTATTCATAAGTATTATAATAAACTTTCAACTGAACAGAGGTCCGGCTTAACAAATGTTACTACTCGTATTTATTCAATTCAAACAACACACAAAAACGTCAATTCACGTTTGTAAACAGAGCTTGACAAGAGCTTTTAAGAGTGAGAACATCAAAGTTTAATAAAAATGAAGTTAAATTGAAAAAGGTGTCGATTTAAAGGCGTTTTGTAATTTAATCGATTCTGTGACATTTCACATGCAAGTTACTGTGTGAACCTCACTTTATAAGCATTTTATATGTTAATGAAATCCGACACTAATCAAAGTGTGAGGAATCGTTCGGTGTTTAAATGACGATCACTTTGATACGGTATGCGAGACAGGTCATTTATACAAATGTTATTAAATTACTGATTTTGAAACTTGACGAGAATGCTACGGTGTAGAGATGTATCTATGTGTCTTATATCGGTGTAATATTTTAGCGTCTTATGCTGGATGTACACTTAGATACCTAATGGTCAAATTTAAGATCATGATAGTTTTGTAATACATAAATATGCATAAATGTTTATCGTTAAAAATGTATCAATCACTTGTTTCACTAAAGGTACGGAGACACCACAGCGTCCTGCGTTCGCGATCTGGGCGGCGATCAGAAAACGCAGTAGTATTTGAACCGACTGGTTCACACCAAACGCGGTCAGAAAACAATTGAAAAGTACTGAGATAGCGCCCGCAGATCGCAGGACGCCGCGGTGTGGCCATACCTTTAGTAATAATACATTGTTAGTTTATATAATATGTAATTCAGTAGGTATTAAATAATAAAGGTACTTAGAATCGACCATTGCTATATTCACACCATTCTTCAAAATAGTTTCAAAATATAAGTTCCCAATAAAAAATCAGATAGGTATACCAAAAGTCAAGTGCAGTAGTAGGTAAATATTCAAAGGAGAAATGTCTACCCAAAAAAGTAATTAACCGCAAAAACAAAAACTAATTACATTCGTAAATTAAAACATCACTGCAACCGAAACCGATAACAAAGACGTGTTGCCAAAAGTCAAAACGATGACACAAACCTAGCATCATATTGATATCTTTACTACTCTAACAATAAGGTTCAAATTACAAAATCACGTTAGTTCATTTAAGGGGGATGCTTGAAACTGCTTTAAACTGATAAGGGAATAATTTGAATAATTACAGCACACGGCAATAAGTCTTTCGAAGATGAATGTGATGAGTCGCCTGAAGAAAACTCAACAATAAAGCTCGTAATTAATATCTTAGTTGATTAGATGGAAGAATTTCCAAATGGTAGAGATATTAATACCAATGCAGTTAAATATATATTTTATATCTTATAAGCTAGCATTTGACCACTATCTCTCCTGGTGGTAAGCGATAATGTAGTCGAGGACACGCTAGGCCTAGACCACTCTCAAGGGCTGTATGCCATCTATATTATTTTAAATTTATTTATTTACACAAATCAGACATAACATCATAACAGTAACGTAAGTATATCATCGTCTACATATATATATATAATATATATATATATATATATATATATATATTATCTATATATTACGTCTTCTCTATTGATATTTATTTAGGTCTCTAAAGAGGCAGGCTGGTAGTATTTAGGTTTAGACGCAAAAAAACTAGAATATTTTCTTGAATGCTCATGTAGAAATTATTGCAGTTATTAAGACTTATACTATAGACTATACCAATTGAATCTTAAGAAAAAGTTTGTTTTTGAACTTATCGAACAAAATTAATCTATCTATCTATATACACTGACTTTCAATGTAATATTATTTTAAACTTTTAACTCTATTAATATATTCACCGTATGGTCTTTAACTATCACTTTCGACTGTTTTTACACAACAACAAAAAAGCCTGATAATAAACTACTATTAGAAGTAACTAAAGACTTGTGAGTAGGTATATGAAAATTTCAATACAAAATATATACCAACTTTCCTTAAGTAGTTTTTTCTTCAGTCGCGAATTAGTCAAATTAATAAAACCTATACCACCTTCTAGCCTGAGACCGCCATCTACTATCCCTTACACACGTTAAAAGGGCATTAACCCTATTATCAGTTCAAGTACTGACCATAACACTACAGATTAACAATATTACTTCGCTAACGGGCAGAACAAGAAATCACAAATCAGGCGAGATATTCAATCTGTGGCCACAATAACATTAGAATATCGTCGCTGATATAACACGAAACTAAAGGGGATTTAGTGACATTACACTCTGTATGAGGAGGTAGAGATACTGGAAGTGACAAATTTAGACATTATAGAAGCGGCAACAGCCCAATGGATAAGGTGTAGGACTGGCGTTCGAGAGGTCGTGAGTTCGATCCCTACCCATTGCACTATTGACGTGAACCCACTCCAGACACAAGCATATTTAGCTTAGTTAGAGGGGTTAACAAGAATACTAGTAATGTGCAAATCACATTGATAGTAAGCTTTAAAAAAAAAAGAAGAAAAAAGATTTACTTTATTATGTTAGTAAGCGTATTTCGCGACTACATTACGATTAATTGCGATAACACATAAGCTTGCTTTCTTTTTATAAAGTCTTATAATTTAAGCTGAAAAGAATACCATTTTTATAATAGTAAGGCCAGTAGACAATCGAGAAGAGCTACTCAATAGCCTGCTTAGAGCCTATGAGATCTATTAGAAAAATACTAAAAAATCAGTAAGTGGCCATAGTGGTAAAATCAGTCCGACAGCCCTGTTGTAAGACTTTTTGTTTTGTATTGACAAAAATAATTCAAACTAAAAAGCTTAGTTAAAATCATCTCGTGGGTACCCCACCCATAAAATCTGTATTTGAATAGTTCAATACCTACTCTCGTGATAATTTTTACATCGAAGTATCTAAATTTCATCTTTTTGGGTAAAAATCTTACTAAAACATCGGTTAAAATAAGCCACATCCAGCATCTCTACATCTCGTTAACGATCTGCAAAGGGATCCGGAAGGGATAGGTGAAGGGCCCACTGAACAAATTAAGGGATCTAATGGTTATCGCCCGATCTATCGTTAGTCGTGTGTAACTGGCCCTCAGTGTCTTTGGGATGAATTTTAATGAGCAGTAAGATGGCGTATGAATTTGTATGATGGTTAAAGAGGTCATATGGTTTGTATGTACTTTGTAAATATGTTGTTATGCTCCGTGGCTCTACTCGTAGTAAAAAGTATCCTACGTTTACTGGCTACCCCTGTTCCAAGTTTCAACAAAATCGGTCCGCTCAACCATGTAAATGTAATAAATAGATATACTCGTAAGTAATATTGCAATCATATTGTTAAGAATAGCATGGATAATCTGATGGAGAGTGCCACATTGGGATAATGATTGGCTTTGACACCAGAGGTAGCTAGCGTGTTCAAAGCCCTGCCGAGCACCAATTGATCCAAATCATCACTAACCAACAGGTGAGATAGTGGTCAAACGCTGGCGTATACGATTTAAAAAAAATCCTCTACAATCTGCCACATATATATATATATATATATATATATATATATATATATATATAAAATCACTCATTTAAGTAAAGCACTAACAAAATGTATTGTTGGCATATAAATAGGCGAAGTCAAAGGCAGGTCTCTTATTTAACTACTTAAAAAAAGGAAGGACAAGGAATGTGAAATGAAAAGACAGTTTAAATAAGCACGATATAAACTGGCAACAAATCAAATAATTACAACAAATCACTACGAATTCCAATTTACCCGTACTCAATCACTATTAATAGCCTCAATGTTGCCATAATAGCGTTAAATTTAATTACAAATCGTGTAGATAGGAACACTTATAGTTAAGGTGTTGTTATAAACACAAATCAATTAAGGGTCAGCTTACGACCTGCGCAAACAATGCTGAGTGTTGCTAGTATAGGGAACGAGGTTACCGTATTGAAATATTTTAAAGTGGGGCTGCCAGTTACATTATCAGGAAATGTGAGTGTAAACATCGTTGTACTTGCGACAAAATTATTTATCTTTTTTTTTAATAAGTTTTATATAGGATATTCTTATATTTTTCACCAATATTAATTTTTAGATGCGCGCAATGACTTCGTCCGATTAAAAGTATTATATGTTTGACTCTAATTTTCTCTGTGCCTCTTCACTCTACCGAATTTCCTGAAACTTTTTCAGCCAAATCGGTCAAGCCGTTTGACCGTGAAGAGGTAACAAACAAAATAATATAGGTGCAAACTGACTTTTGCATTTATATATAGAGATACTGGATGCGACTATTCATTATAAATAATTATAATTAATGATTATAATATGTAGGAGTAATGTATAATAAGTGTTGTTGAAGTGGCGTGTAAAAGACTTCAAGGCATTTATTTAATTAAATTAATTTGGATTTCAAATTCCGAACAATCGGAAGGTCGTCTGGAGGTAATTACTTCCAGTAATAGGTGCATCTATGTTACCAATAAACACTGCTTTTGTAAATATTATTAATGATCAACACTGGTCTTAGTCTTATGACCACATAATTACGGTAATATTTCGTTTAAGAAATTACAAACTTGTATACAACCTAGAAGATTATACTGAAATGGAGGTTGCATGTAGATAAACTCTTGAAAATTACAAATATGACCTAAGAATTACGACAAATAAATCAAGATTTTGCTCTTTTTTTCACGTCAATTTTAGTGTTTGACAAAATATTTCAGACTTCTCCTACGGTAAGTGTGAGTGTAATAGAAAAAAACTGGAGAGAATTAATTTTTCAATACAGCAACGTTCTATCTTTCAAGCTCTAGTTAGTTTTTAAACCATTTTAAGTCTATTTGACACGATCTCGAAATCCAAAGATAAATAAATAAGAATTACGACAAATCATATTTTTGCTCTTTTCTTCACGATGATTTTAGGTTCTAAAAAATATTACAGACAGCTTTTACCGGTAAGTGTGAGTGTAATAGAAACAAAACGAATGTTAATTAATTTGTCATCACAGCAATGTTCTATATTGCAATTTCTAGTTAGAGTTGAACCTTTTTGTATACAGCGTCTATTTGACATGATTTCGAAATCCAAAGATAATATGGGTTTAAAAGTCAAACTGGCTGTAAGCATTTAAGCTCATATAAGTTAACGCAAGCTTAAACACTGTAGCTATACTGTAATCTGTTCAAATATAGGATAATAATGATAAGGGTGTTTGCTACCATGGGGTGCCAATAACAACTGCTGGTGCTATAAGACTCGTATTTTAGAAATTATGTTATTAGTTAAGTTCGCAGATTTCATTGACAAAAGTTTGACTAGTTTGAGAAGCTTTCATCTATACTAATATTATTGTACCTACCAAGCACAAACCTTTTTAGGATTTAGATCATAATTTTAATTAAATAGAGTCCTCTGTAAGAGCTAGCAATAAAGTAAAAATAAGTAAATAAGTAAGCCCAATACCTTATAGGACACATTGTAAAGTTGAACAGTTAGTTTGATTGGTTGAACGCGCTAATCTCAGGATCTACTGTTTTGAATTGAAAAAATATTTTTGGCTGGGTAGCCCATTTCTTTAAGTAGGCTATAGGCTATAAACATCACGCTACAACCAATAGGAGCAAACACTGGGTAAAAATATTTCCTTTTGAGAGTTTTTGTTACGATTCAATCATACGCAACAATCATTATCAAAAATACACTCACAGACTCATACGAGTTCAGGATTACTTTCGAATTAAGTTAATGTTCCTTTTCAGTATACAAACATACACTTTAAGAAATGATACTACGCTGTTGAAGTTAACGAACCAAACTATAGGTTTCAATTTAAATTTGTACACTAACGGACTCGGAAAGGACCATCCAATTAATTCGAAAGTAATACAGAACTTTGATGCAGTTTATGAGTCTGCGAGTATAGTTAGCACGCGAGTTTTTCTCTTAATGGCTGTTTGTTGCTGGAACACCGTAAGGTAATGGTGGCAGATTTTCTCCTTGATGGTGGTAAGCTGGTTTTTGGTAACAAGTCAGACGGAATATCGATATAATACTCCTACCACCTGTAGTACCATAGCGCGTGATTTCTACACCTTATAGTCAAGTGCTTTGTCTTCTTCAATATAAAAACATTGTACGAGTGTTAAACAGATTCAACAGCACAAGTATAATTCCGAATCACTATACCAAGGACCCATCTCACTTATCTTTCCCACTTATATTGATATCTGCATATCCCCACAAACTAACAGAAAGGCCCTTTCTTCAGAAACCTTTCCAACAAAGACGTACCTTCCAAACAAACGACTATCAACATTCAAACTTTCGTATTCAAAATTCATCTCGAAATAAGCTAAGAAAACCCTCATTCATATCATTTGGCTTTTCAAATCCCCACCCAGTATAGGTAAACTATACCTATCCATCCATGGCTCGGTTTGTTTGTTATCTGGCCGAACTTTGGCTACTGCAAGACAATGGTAAGATACTGTGACGGCCGTCCGGTTGAGAAGTCACAGGAACTTTGCTATTGAGGTGTGAAGTTGATGGACTCAGTTAAAGGGTTTGTGTGTTGTACACTTGATAGATGTATAAAGCTGTATTATAGCTGTAGAACTCAGCTGTGTTTTGTATGAAGTTTGAGTTAGTCGAGTAGTTGTGATTTGGAGGTAATGTGAGCGTGAAGGTGATAATTAGAGTTCCGGATCTCAAAAGGTAAAAAAGGAACCCTTATAAGATCACTTTCTTATACGTTTGTCCGTCTGTGTGTCTGTCTATTCGTGTGTCACCACCAATTTTTTTAGGAGCAAACTGATTTATAAATATTGCGATTGTATTGAAATTGAAGGAAAAGTAGGTATGTTAGAGCTTTATGTACAGAACAGATGATTTAAGCTATTAGATAACACAAATATTAGACTAAGGATCAGTTTTACCGGTTCCTGATATTGTGTCAGATAGTTATCTGACAGATGACGCCGTACAAAAACTGTCAAAAATCTGTCAGATAAGTTCCTAATAGAGCTGTCAGGATCCGGTGAAACTGGTTGTAATCATTATCAGACAATGTCCATAACTCTCCATTTAAAATGAATTATTTTAATTATTCTTTATATTTTACAGGCTTGCGTTTGACCACTATCTTGCCTGGTGGTAAGCGATAATGTGACCGGAAATGGTGAACACGCTAGGCCTATAATACTCTGAAGGTACGGACACACCGCGGCGTCCTGCGTGCGCGATCTAGGCGGCGATCAGATAGCGCAGTAGTAAATGTATCGACTGGTTCACACCAAACGCGATCAGAAAACAATTGAAATGTGCTGAGATCGCGCCCGCAGATCGCAAGACGCCGCGGTGTGTTCGTACCTTGACTCTCAAGGGTTGTGTGCTACCGGAATACTGTAAGGTTAGGGCGGCAGATTTTTTTCCTTGTAGTGGTAAGTTACTAATAGACCAAAGTTCAATTCCGTAAAAATTTTCATAGATATAGCCAATCAACAAAGCTATAAAGTAAAACCAACACAAAACATTGATGTTCCAATAAAACTACCACTGGCACAGAGTTAACCCTTAGACAAGTAATTGAATTAATGGCGGTCACCCTCCTACAAACATTGGCTAAAAACTTCTCCCGATATCGTGTACCGTATTTGCATATACGACACCCTAACGGTGCAGAGGTATATGGTAGTAACTGGTTAAGTTTAAGCAAATCTATATTACTGTATACGAGTACGTTCTTAAAAGATTGAGGGACATTTTCACCCGTTCATGATAAAGTGACAGATAGTTATCTGACGTGACTTTTTTTATAATAGATAAGCAAGAGTTTTACCACTATTTCATTCAATATTATGAAATAAAAAATATATAAATTAGTTTTATTTGATTTAATTTAATGTGATTTATTTAATGTAATTTATTTAAATGGAATTTGATTTAATTTAATTTAACGTATTAATATATTGAAATATTGAGCAATTAAATAATTTTAATTTTAATGACTACTATTAAAGCTATAAGTTTTTACTAACAGTTATGGATCATTGTGATCTGAAAGAAATTAATCCAGACTATCCAGACTAATATAAAGAGAAAACGTTTTTGGACGAGTTTAACTTTGGAGATGTTTAATCACGAAGCAAGTGCATCAGTTTCAATATCGTGGAAAATATCATTTGCGCGATCTCATACATTTAGGTAATATTTAAAGGAGAGCTATTAAAATCTACGCTAGCGCCATCATCTGTCAAATATGTAACTGTTCTATCATACTTCTTAGTCTCAGTGTCAGTTTTAAGTTCCACATAGGAACTTACCAGCAAATTTTTGAAACTTTTATAAGGCTTCATGTCATATCAGATGTCTGTCACTTTATCATGATGGCCATAATTTTGGGAACGTATACTATAAGACTCTACCACATAATAAATAATAGTACTACAACGCTATCAGCCTTTACAGATTTGGGGTAAAACCATCTCTATCTATTAAACCTAGATTTTTGGGGGTATAGAGGGAACACAAGGAATTGCTCGATTTGAATCGTAAGTCACCAGATTCATTTAAAATCCTTTAAGTCTAGTCAAAATTTAAAGACATTTTTAGCACCTGTCAAATGCGACTTTAAATATACAACTTACTTTGTATTTAAATTAAGAATATAGATATTTATTAAATATTCGCTAAGACATTGAACCTTCTAGCATTCTCACAAAGCATTAATGTAATAAAAAAATAAAAACAAATGTTTCTTAAATTTTCAGTGATGAATTAGAATTATACGAAATAAAAGCATATAATTTTCCAGCTACCACCTTCCTCCTGCACCCACAAAGAGCGGAGGGTTAAAGATTAGAACTGCGGGACGATAAACAACATCTGTGACCACCGCGCACTGCTCGGTGGCATTGTCTTCTCGACCCCGCTCTCTGACGGCCCAATCGATATCAGCTGCTTTTTGCTTTGATTGACTATTTTATATTAATAAAAAAAAAAATTAAACTCGTAAAAAGTTGTCAATATGCGGGTACTCGAAAAAAGCTTGAGGGAGTATTTTTGACACGTCCTGGCCAAGCTATTATGAAAATTAAAAAAACTCTTATGAAAAACAAATTTGTTACGCATAAGTTTTAAAAACGAACGTAAGACGCTTGAACTAAAAAGTAGGTAGCCTGGCTGCATTATCAGACACTATGTTACCTAAGCCTAATCTATGGCTTTATTTTGAATCATATGACCCTGAACTCAAGGATCTATCCACCTCCTGACTACTTCATCAGATCAGCTCTAACATACCAAATTATAGTATTGTCTTCCGAACTACATTTACCTGCAAAGTTTATTTCAGTACGACATTTAAAAGTAGGTTACAATTGACATATAGTTTTATTACATTGTTTGTTTGTTAGTTACAAGTGAAACTAACACTAAACGTGTTAAAAATAATGTGAGTGTAAACTTCACATTAGTCATAGGGCCTACATTTTGTATTGACTTTCCTATACTCGTGGGGTGACCAAGTGATCGAGCTGTCCTAATAAAAAGACCGTAGTAGGATGATAAAACCTACGAGAGTCATAAAAATCTACGAGAATTTGCAGGAAAACTGTAGCTTACACAGTATATGGACAGGTGACGCTTGCTTTGTCAGAGGTCAAGACTTAGGCCGTTTGTCCACCGAGACTTTGAATGTACAAAAGTAGAAGGAGAAGCTGTCGCAGGTTCAACTGAATCATGATTTCAGTTGTTTTATTTCGATAGAAACGCAACTGCCACGAATGACAGCTAGAACAAACTGAACCACCGAAATCTGTCACGGTGGACAAACGATCGCCATCACGTCATTTTGAACTCCTAGTGTCCGTAGTAGACGCCCTAGTGACGGTGGTGGTGGACTAATGCTATCACAGTGAGATACAGAGAGAGAGAGAGAGAGAGTCGTGATCGACATAGCTCAACGAATTAGTAGGCTGAAGTTGCAGTGGGTATGGTCACATAAATTTGATAGGAAAGATAACGTGGAGTTCGCGAAATGGCAATGGTAGTGTAGGACGATCTATGACCAGGTAAAGCGTCGACATACAAAGAGCGGTGATCAGTTTTTGGAAAAGAGGAGCTGAAGAACGAGCTCAGTAGTATGTCTTGGGAGAGGCCTAGCTCCAGCAGTGGACTATAAATACGTGCTGATTACGATGAAGATTCAGAAAGTGTAAAGAACGTGCATTTACACTTGGTAGATTTTTTATAATGCTTCTCAACAAAATACTTGGCCATACTTTATAACATCTTGCGCTAAATACAGTATTAACCTGTTGCACAGTACAATAATAACTATGCCAGTAGCACATGAGTAAAGAAACGTTATTCACGGACCTGTCGTGGGCTATCGTAAACGCAGCGTGTCAAAATAATTTCCTGATTTGATTGATACTGATAAACTTGCCCAACAAATAAACATATTAAAATTTAACAAATAAAATAATATGTTCAGCTAAATTTCATCGGGCAGCGGCAATAAAACAAATTGTCTCGATTATTGCTGACCTGGTAACAATGGTCAATAAAATATTCAATATAAATATACTTTTACGCTCCATGAGACGTGTCGAATCGATTCAATTTTATTTAAATTCAAGCTTGTATAAAAAACTGTTTGTTTTAATATCCAAGGTCGCGCAGACGAGTTGATTTTGCATATTGCTTACAATAATTCGTAATATTTATATATTGGTACCCAACATACGCCTTGTGAAATTTTCTTGGGCTTATACCAAAATGCCATAAAACAATCACACTCAGAATTTTTATTTTATTTCTGTAATACCTTTACTCGGACTTTACTTTCTCATGAACATAAAAAAAATATTGCTAAAATGTCAAGTTGTGCTCTAGTAATACGCTAAAATAACAAGGTGGCAGCATTTAATATTTATCTATAAAGAAATCTACATAGAATAGAGCAATATAAAATATAATTTAAACCAAGACGATGTGTTTAATCCCTTATTAGTATTTAAGGGTTAAATAAAACACAACCCTATACTGCTGATGCGTCAAATTGTACCAATCGGAAGAGCTAATTTTGCACATAAACATACCTACTCGTGGCCATGGCTAGACGCGGTACTCACTCTTATGCCACGTAAACATAACTAAAACAAACTACTAGAATCAACTACATACATGAAAATACCTAGAACTAGAACTAGAAACAACTACATACATGAAAATACGAATGTCTAATGTCGAGGTTGATGTACATAAAGAACAGAGAAAGGCATTGTTGCCAATTATTCAAATGGATCTGCGATAATTGCACATGTAATTCTGTACGTGCTATACAAACACCAGTTCGATTGTGACTAAGGTGAAATTAGGTTCGCGAACCTAATTCATACGGTCCACATTGAGGAGCGGGGTCCCTTATCTCCCTTTTTTATATCGATGACTAAGTCACATCTTTTATGTCAACTGTAAGCATCCGTCAAAAAAGGTCACGCTTTTTAACAATCGAAATGAGCACGTGGCGTCAAACATTCGTTTTCATTTGTACTCTCAACCCTTGGTTGATGAATGGAAATATTAATCAGTGCGATAAGCATAAGGATACAAGTATAAGCAGTAGCTCAGTTTAGCTCAAAAAAGCTAATATCTAATTTCCTCTGACCGTGTGACGTGCGATAAAAAAATATCATTAAGTATTGATATAATTTAATAATGATAAAAATAATTTGTACTGTTATATACGGTAGATATTTTATGCGATCAAACATAGTAATTGACATTTTAATAGTTACTATATAGTTTAACTAGACTGACACGCCATTATTTATTTATTGAAGTAAAAACTTCTTTAGCGGCGTTGTAAACTTTTCTTGGTATGGGTAAAAAATGTTATATAATGCGTCAGGTCACGTGTCCTGATCGAAAATCGTAAGACGGAGCGCAGGGCGCTTGCGCGAGGTGTCATTCCAAAATATTCAAAAATGACGTGTTCAAATTGCGCGGGGCGCTTGCGCGAGATGTCATTCCAAAATGATTTGTTCAAGTTTTCACTTCTGCCCAATGGCACTCCCGGAGTGCAACCCGATGTTTTTTTTAATTAACAAAGCGTTTAATTTAAAACACATTTGTTGTCTTCTGTTAATTTTAATAATTAATTTATTGCAAAATGTACATTAGATATATTTGTCTTAAGTTGATCTACTGTTTATACAAAACGACCAGGGGTCTGTAGGACCGCTTATCAGATGTCCCGGTGACGCAAAAAGGTTAGGGATTGCAGGGTTACAATACGCGGTTTATCTAACCGAGAGAGATAATACGATTGATATTATTTCTATTCGAATGCTGAGTAGTTGGAAATAATTTTTAATCTTATTATGGCTTCACTAGGTTGTACCATTTAACCATACTCTAGCTATGTCCAGCTGTGGACGAATACTGGCTGCTAATGATGATGCTGATGATACTCTAGCTAAGATTAAACCAATGTTCAGTATCATATATATATATTAATACATATTAATAACTTATGAAAATGTAAAAGAATAACATAGCTCCTTATAGTTAACCAAAACAACTTAAATGAAATACAACAACATTTTAATTTGTGTTTACAATCAACGGTCTTATCGCATAAAACAAGCTCTTCCAGATGTTATTTAATTTTGGGGAAAATTAGTATATAGTACTAGGATTCGAACTTGTGATCATTTCAATATTAATAGCACAAAAAATTAGGTGTAAATATGGTGCTGCATAAAAAAAACAATATTATGCGGTATTACACGAAGAAATTAAGAAACATACTGTACTCTAAATGGGACATCAAATGACATTTAAATTGAAATTAAATTAACTGCATCCAAGCAGATTTCCCTTAAAGTAATAAAACTGGCCAAGTGCGAGTTAGCATCGCGTCTCTTATCGCACACTTAGGGAGGGTTCCGTACAATACGAAACATAACAGAGTTTCAACAGTTAAGATATTTGATTAATTGATATTACCAAGAATAATTGGTTTGGTCGCGATCTAGAAAGACGGGGCTCGTTTACTAGCGCCATCTATGTCATTTTGCCGAAACTAATTAGATAAATGGCGTTTAAAAACACGTTTTTAGTATGGGGACCCCCTTTAATTTTTAAATTTATTTTATTTTTAGTATTTGTTGTTCTAGCGACAACAGAAATATACCATCTGTGAAAATTTCAACTGTCTAACTATCACGGTTAATGAGCTATAGCCTGGTGACAGACGGACAGACGGAGAGACAGACAGACAGACAGACAGACAAATAGACAGACAGACGGACAGCGGAGTCTTAGTAATAGGGTCCCGTTTTAGCCTTTGGGTACGGAATCCTAAAAATTACCTAACAAAATACGGACACGTGTTATTCACATGTACCCTACACCTTCCTCAAAAAAAAGTACACAATAACTACAAATTTCTTGTATCTGACACAAACATATATTGGCAAAACTTTGTACCTAGTCATAGAACCACCATTAATCACGACCACGGCAATCAACCGAAAAAACTATTTTCTAACAACCACATTCATTTCTAGTAAATTTTAAACTTTCGCGATTTACACACATAATTATATTGTAATACGGGACCTATCGCGCTAAAAACATAATTTTATTTACCTCGACGTTTCGATCAAGTTGCATTGACCGTGGTCACGAGAAGACACATTCATTTCTGTTTTTTTACGTGTTTTTGATCTTTGAGTACTTTTACACACGTCAATGGTTAAGTAATTTGTTAATATCACGCTGCTGTTTACAACTTTACAGACTTTAGTATAACTTCATACTAAGAGCGTTCTACTTCTGTCTTTATCAAAAACTTAAGCCTAAATTGGTTTCAATGTAAAAATCAAGTGTAGTAGTACCTATTGAATACATTTGCAAGTAAGTTTGTGACAATGGTAGGTGATTGCCCTTTTCGTTTCAATGACGTCATAATTCAACAATGAAATAAATTTTGCTTGCGAATATTGGAATTTAAAATTGATTTGTCATTGAAGGTTTGTGAATATTTTTGAAATTTGGTGAATTGTAACTTTCTGGTGTGGTTTTGGATAAAGGTTATTAGTAATGTTATAATGTAATATTATAAAAATCCAATTACAGATTATATAATGAACGAACCCGATAAATTAAAATACTCAATTCATTTTACCTGAAACAACCTGTATTAAAATGCAAAAAAAAAATTGACAAATCAAAATGTACTTATAAGTATTATTTTTTATGTCAAAGTTTACAATCGCTGCATGTAGTCCTGTAGCGGAAAAACCCAAAGTGGAAGATCATTCCAGATCTGCATTTCCACATCAACAATTTCACAAAACCAAGTTAAGTAGGTATATTGATAGAACAAGGACTTGAAATTGCGATCACTCAATCAAAAATTATAGATATCCCACCTCTATATCCTCTCCTCCATCCTCTATATCACCAAGATTAATATGTAACTTAACTACCCACAACTATCACCTGATATTATTTTTATCCACCACCGTCCATTCTCATAGCCAGCCTAACGTTCTCTGGAAGATATAGCTTTAAGCGATAAGACAGTCTTGTCATATCTTAATCCTATCTGGTAAGGCTACCTGGTGATAGCTTTAATTTTCGTCCATTTTTTACCAACTTATAAAACTCTACATACATACGTATCCATACGTATGGACAATAGCTATTTATCTGCATAAGTAATAAGATTTCATATCTTACTTTCATCGGCACATCGTACACCTTGCACCAAAAACAAAGCTCAGAACGAGGGTCGCTTCCCAACTCGATGCGTCCGACACTTTTTCAAAATCGTGACTGGACTTAACTCTCAACGTCACGACCTATATCCCGTTATACAATACCACGTCTACTACACTCCTCTCTCCTATGAAAACTTGCTAAAGTGAAACAGAGACGGCTATAGTTTATTAGCACAGCCTCCCTGAAAGAATGAGTTTGAAGCAGGTATTCTTTGTTTTTGACGTGTTAACGTATTAAAATAATGTTTGGTCGGTTTTTATGTATCGAATTTTGGAGATGTAGAAACATTTTAATATTGTTTTTGATAAAACGTAGGTTTTTTTGTATGTGACAAAAAAATGGTAACAAACAACTTATTTTTATTAAACACTGAGGTGGGTACTTATTAACCTGTTGTGTTAAAGCTGTGAATAGCAATAAAATTGCAAAGGATTGCGTATACCAGCGGTTATCTGTGTGTTTAAAGGAGTATTAACATTATCTTTAAAAAAAACTTACGAAGCCTAATAAAAAAAAACATAGTATTTAAAAATCTTTTTAAAACATCGAGTTTGTAAAAAAAGTTAAAGTTTATCGTTTAACAATAAAAATGTTATCTACCAGTCTATAAATTCTACACCTAATACTTCATTCATTTATCCACTGTATTAAATAATTCATCGCAGAGAAATACAAATTATACTAATATCATTTGTATATATTGCCTTGTTAATATAACACATATTTTATTGCTTAGAATTTATAATTAAGAATGTTTAGATAGCTAAATCTCACAAATCTTCGAAATTATACAAAACAAATTTTAATGTTAATAAAAAAATCCATAAATAATATTGTACACGCAAACACGCGTCAAGCGTGACTAAGCCTAAATCGTATATGCAAGGAATATCTTCAAGAACCGGGACGGATTCAGGATTTTTCTAACTGGGGTAATTCGACAAACTCTGTGGCAGTAATATTTACGATTCCACAATCGGGTATTACCCCGTAGGCCCGTATACATTGACACAACGTCGTATGAAAATCCAGCAATGAGTCGTGGTAGAGCTAGAGTAGTAATGTAATTCAGCATTTCACGGGATTAAGTTCTCTTAAGATATATACAACGATGTGAACATCGAAACAGCAAATAAGGTAAATAGAACAGTAGGTTACCGGTAAAAAAAAGGATTTAAATTCTGGAACACTTCTTAGCCGCATAGAAGATACAACGAACAAATTATATTATATATGATTTTATTTTTATTTATATTGTTGGAACATTTAATTATATAATTAAAAAAATTAAAATTAAAATCATTTATTAATCAGGTAACAGGACCCATTCATTACAAAAAAATAAAAACATTATACATAAAAATATTATACATTAAACACAAAAAATATTAAACGTGATAAATATATATAAACGAACGAATTTTTAAATTATTTTCACAACTTTAATGAACAATGACTAAAACGTTATTTTAAATACGCTAAGTATTTTCCTCTAATATAAAGCAAATGTATTTTATTTTTAAACTCTAAATATATAGCTAGCCAATGACAGAAGCCAGAAGAAACACAGAACCTGGCAAATGAGACCGATGCGTCAAAATATTATAAAGAGGCAAATCCCCTACTTCTCCCAGTCCTTAAACCGTCCAGTTATAGAATCACGATGCAATGTCCGCTCATAGTATCCCCTTTATAGGCTCTTAAATCTTATATTGTATTATGCAATCCGCGCTTGAGAATCTAACTATGGGAATAACTCGAAGCCTTCAATAGATATTACAAGATATAACGTTATTATGTGCAATTTTGGCGCACAATCTTATGTTCTAAACATGAGCTTATTAGGAATAATTACTTAATTGTCACACATCAGCCTTGAAAACAGAAAAGTGTATTGTACTAAAATAAGCTGAAATTAAATATTTCTCACATGTGTAATTCTTAACCATTTACTCACTAATTAACTATTACTGCGACTATATAAAATGTACCAGCACCTTTGAAAATAATATTGGCATACACGCATGCAAAAAAGCATCGCAAATCAGACCAATTGAATCTTTAACAACTGGGGATTAAGGTCGTAAATAGCGTAATTAAATAAAAGTACCCAGGTAGGCCTTACTAACAACATTATGTCATACCTTGATAATCCACTACCTACCAACTACGAGCCGTCGAGAAAGTTACCAAGCTCGGATAAAACTACATTTATTGGCGTTGCATATTCAACATACCCCCAAGCCTTACTCCCGAACCAGTATACTCAGACCTCTCTACCCTTCAGCGAATACAAGCAAAGGATAGAATCCCACAGGCCTGTTTAAATTGGCTGTTGAACTAGTTTTATTTTCTGTTTAGCTGTGACAGTGTTGTGGTAGTCTCCAGAGAGGAGTCATAATCACAATGGAATATGGAGATAGTCGTGTTAACTATACCTAATGATAGGTATGTTTATGTGTTTGTGTTATAGGTATTAGTGACAGGATGAAAAGCGACATGATAATTTAATAATAATATTTGGAAATCCTCTAAGGAAATATTATTTTTATAAATATTAGTTTTTTTATATATTAGCTATAGCTATATAGATAACTAGCTGTTACCCGCGGCTTCGCCCGCGTTATTTGTGTCTATGACCATTGAGGTCTAGATCGATGATCTCTTAGGCCAGGTCACCATAGATGACCCTCAAAGTCGAACTCAATGTCCTCTATTGTTAAAGTCATTAATCATTTTGATTAGGTATACGAAGTTGTGCTGTTTAAATTTTTGACTCAACTCAACAGTTCCTGAAACATTTCTTACAAAGAAAATAACGTGAATAGCTGCGCGAGCGTAGCGAGCGCTATTATTGGGCGAGTGAACAATTTTTTATGGCTTTTTATAACCCTGACAGTTTAATGACCTAATCATCAAGTCAATATAGATGACTCTTAGGTCGAACTCGATATCGTCTATTGTTAAAGTTATTAATCATTACTTGGTACTTTGTAAACCTAACCAAGGCTTACCAAGTTTTTCTGTTAAAGTATTTGAGTCAGTTTAATGTATGAGGCTGTTAAAACACGCTATTATACGCTATGTAGCGTTATTACTGCGCAAGCGAAGTGAGAAACTTTTTTATGACTTTTTATGACCCTGAAAGTTTTTAAGACCTACTAAGTCAACACCGATGACCCTAAGGTTAAACTTGATATCCACTTATTTTAAGGTAAAAAATCATTATGAATATTGAAGGTTGTACTGTTTCAATTTATGACTCGTTTTGATGCATGTGGCTATTAAAATACAAAAGTTGCTGAAATGTTTCCTACAAAGTAGATATAACAAATGCTTGCGCGACCGGAGCGAGCGCTATTACTGCGCGAGCGTAGCGAGCCCTATCACAGCGCCAGCGATGCGAGCGCGAAAAATGTTTACGATTTTTTATGACCCTGACAGTTTTTATGACCTACTAAGTCAACACCGATGACACAAACGTTAAACTTGATATCCACTTATATTAAGGTTAATAATTATTATGATTATTGAAGGTTGTACCGTTTCAATGTATGGTCTCGTTTTGATGCATGTGGCTATTAAAATACAAAAATTGCAAAAATATTACCTACAAAGTAGATAAAACAAAGGTTTGCGCGAGCGCAGGGAGCGTTATTAAGGCGCGAGCGAAGCGAGCGCGAAAATTTTTACGTCATTTTATGACCCTGACAATTTTTATGACCTACTAAGTCAAGACCGATGACCCTAAGGTTAAACTTGACATCTACTTATTTTAAGGTAAAAAATCATTATGATTATTGAAGGTTGCACTGTTTTAATTTATGAACTCGTTTTGATGCATGTGGCTATAAAAATACAAAAAATGATGAAATAAAACCTACAAAGTAGATAAAACAAAGGTTTGCGCGAGCGCGAAAAATTTTTACGACCTTTTATGACCCTGACAGTTTTTATGACTTACTAAGTTAACACTGATGACACAAAGGTTAAACTTGATATCCACTTATTTTAAGGTTAAAAATCATTATAATTATTGAAGGTTGTACAGTCCAATTTATGACATGTTTTGATGAATGTGGCTATTAAAATACAATAGTTGCTGAAATGTTTCCTACAAAGTAGATATTACAAATGCTTGCACGACCGGAGCGAGCGCTTTTACTGCGCGAACGTAGTAAGCGCTATCACTGCGCGAGCGAAGCGAGCGCGAAAAATTTTTACGACCTTTTATGACCCTGACAGTTTTTATGAACTACTAAGTTAACACTGATGACACAAAGGGTAAACTTGGTATCCACTTATTTTAAGGTTAATATTCATTATGATTATTGAAGGTTGTACCGTTTCAATTTATGGCCTCGTTTTGATGCATGTGGCTATTAAAATACAAAAGTTGCTGAAAAAGTACCTACAAAGTAGATAAAACAAAGATTTGCGTGAGCGCAGGGAGCGCTATCAATGCGCGAGCGAAGTGAGCGCGAAAATTTTTACGTTTTATGACCCTGACAGTTTTTATAACCTACTTAGTCAACACCGATGACCCTAAGGTTAAATGTGGCTGTTAAGACACGAATGCTTTTGAAATACTTCCCACAAAGCAGATAAAACACGTTGGGCAAGCAAAGCCATCTTGTAAATGTTGATGACTTTTAATGACCCTGACAGTTTTATGGCCTAATTAAGGCACTTATTAAGTTTAGTCATTAACTATGAACCTAAGCTCAAACTTTTATGATTATGCAAACTCTATGTAAAGTTAAAAAAATTTATATAGGCACCCACACTTAACTGCCGAAAAAAGTATTCTTTGCCCTTTTATGCCTTATTAAATGTCTGTACAAAATTTCATCTGAATTGGTCAAGCCGTTTGGCCGAAGAGAGGCCACAAATTTACAAAATTCCATAATAAAAATATAGAAAACCGAAATTTCCACCCAAAAAAAAAGTATTCGTTGCCCTTCTATGCCTTTTTGACTGTCCGTGTACAACATTTTAGCTTAAATGGTTCACCAGTTTGACCGAGAGAAGTCCACACATTTACAAAGTTCAATTTAAAAATTCTGGACAACTGGACTCGACTGCCAGAAAAAAAGTATCCTATTTGATTCTATGCAATATGAACTGTAATATGTAAAAAATTTCAGTCCAATCGGTCTAGCTGTTTAGCTGATAAGAGGCCACACATTCACAAAATTAAATAAAAAATATCTGGACCCCCTGACTCGACACCCAGAAAAAAAGTATCCTATATCCTATTCTGCCCTATGACATGTATTCATACAAAATTTCAGGCAAATCGGTCAAGCCGTTTATTCGAGAGAAAGTATTATATTTACAAAATTCAATTAAAAATATCTGAACCCCCTGACTCGATAGCCAAAAAAAAGTATCCCATATCCTATTCTTCCCTATGAACTGTCTTTATACAACATTTCAGGCAAATCGGTCAAGCCGTTTATTCGAGAAGAGGTCTTATATTTACAAAATTTAATTAAAAATATTTGGACCCCCTGACTCGATAGCCAGAAAAAAAGTATTCTATATTCTTTTCTGCCTTATGAACTGTCTTTATATAACATTTCAGGCAAATCGGTCAAGCCGTTTATTCGAAAAGAGGTCCTTTAGTTACAAAATTTAATTAAAAATAACTGGACCCCCTGACTCGACAGCCAGAAAAAAAGTATCCTATATCCTATTCTGCCCTATGACATGTATTCATACAAAATTTCCGGGAAATCGGTCAAGCCGTTCATTCGAGAAGAAGTCTTAGTTTTACAAAATTCAATTAATAATATCTGGACCCCCTGACTCCATAGCCATAAAAAAAATATTCTATATCCTATTCTGCCTTATGTTCTATCTTTATACAAAATTTCAGCCAAATCGGTCAAGCCGTTTGACCGTGAAGAAGTCCCAAACAAACAAACAAACAAACAAATAAACAAACTGACTTTCGCATTTATAATATTGGTGTTGATTTACTTAGAAGTACTTGTGTGAAATTTCGAATAAAACGACTATCCAAACTTTGAACCCCCGCTTCATCCCCTTGAAAAGTGAATTTTGAAAAAATTTCTTAGCGGATACCTAAGTCAAAATAACTATCTGCCTGCCAAATTTCAGCGCAATCCGAAACAATATTGATTTCAGACTTTGTTACCCCACTCTTAGAGGTGGAATTTCGAAAGAGCCTGAAACACGTATTTACTTACTTAAGTACTTGTGTTAAGTTTCAAATATAAAAGACTATCTAATCTTGTTTCTCCATACAAACTTCGAACCCCCGTTTCATCCCCTTCAGGGGTGAATTTTGGAAAATACTTTCTCAGAGGGAACTAATTTTGTAATAACTATCTGCATGCCAAATTTCAGCACAATCCGAAACAATATTGATTTTCACACTTTATTTCACCCTCTTAGGGGTGTAATTAAAAAAAACCTGAAGCACGTATTTACTTATTTTTTTACTGGAGCACTTGTATGAAGTTTCAAATAGAAAATACTATCGGATCTTGTTTCTCCATACAAACTTTGAACCCCCGTTTCATCCCCTTCAGGGGTTAATTTTGGAGAATCCTTTCTCAGAGGGCTCTTACGTCGTAATTACTATCTGCATGCCAAATTTTAGCGCAATCCGAAACAATATTGATTTTCCCACTTTGTTACCCCATTTCACCCTCTTAGGGGTGTAATTTAAAAAAACCTGAAACACGTATTTACTTATTTTTTTACTCGAGCACTTGTATAAGTTTTTGAATAGAAAATACTATCTAATCTTGTCTCTTCATACAAACTTTGAACCCCCGTTTCATCCCCTTCAGGGGTGAATTTTGGAGAATATTTTCTCAGAGGGCACTTACGTCGTAATAACTATCTGCATGCCAAATTTCAGCGCAATCCAAAATAATATTGATTTTCAGACTTTGTTACCCCATTTCACCCCATTAGGGGTGGAATTTCGAAAAAACTTAAAACACGTGTTTACTTATTTATGTCCTGAAGCACTTGTGTGAAGTTTCGAATAGAAAAGACTATCTAATAATGTTTCTCCATAGAAACTTTGAACCCCCGTTTCATCCCCTTCAGGGGTGAAATTTGAAAAATCCTTTTTCATAGGTAACTAACGATGTAATAATTATCTGCATGCCAAGTTTTAGCGCAATCCGAAAAAAATATTGATTTTCACACTTTGTTACCCCATTTCACCCTCTTAGGGGTGGAATTTAAAAAAAAACCTGAAACACGTATTTCCTTATTTTTATACTGAAGCACTTGTGTGAAGTTTCGGATAGAAAAGACTATCTAATCTTGTTTCTCCATACAAACTTTGAACCCCCATTTCATACCCTTAAGGGGTGAATTTTGAAAAATCCTTTCTTAGTACACCCCTACGTACTAAGAAAAATTTATCCTCCAAATTTCAAGTCTCTACGACCAGCGGTTTAGGCTGTGCGTTGTCTGTCAGTGAGTCAGTCAGTCAGTCAGTCAGTCAGTCAGTCAGTCAGTCAGTCAGTCAGTATGTCAGGACAAAGATTCTTATAGTATTAGATTTCAGGCAAATCGGTAAAGCCGTTTATTCGAGAAGAGGTCTTATATTTACCAAATTCAATTAAAAATATCTGGACCCACTGACTCGACAGCCAGAAAAAAGTATCCTATATCCTATTCTGCCCTATGACATGTATTCATACAAAATTTCCGGCAAACCGGTCAAGCCATTTATTCGAGAAAAAGTCTTATATTTACAAAATTCAATTAAAAATATCTGGACCCCCTGACTTGATAGCCAAAAAAATTGTATCCTATATCCTATTCTACCCTATGAACTGTCTTTATACAACATTTTAGGCAAATCGGTCAAGCCGTTTATTCGAGAAGAAGTCTTATATTTACAAAATTCAATTAAAAATATCTGGACCCCCTGACTTGATAGCCAGAAAAAAAGTATTCTATATTCTATTCTGCCTTATAAACTGTCTTTATACAACATTTCAGGCAAATCGGTCAAGCCGTTTATTCGAAAAGAGGTCCTTTAGTTACAAAATTCAATTAATAATATCTGGACCCCCTGACTCGATAGCCAAAAAAAAAGTACCCTATATCCTATTCTGCCTTACATTCTATCTTTGTACAAAATTTCAGCCAAATCGGTCATGCCGTTTGACCGTGAAGAAGTCCCAAACAAACAAACAAACAAACAAACAAATAAACAAACTGACTTTCGCATTTATAATATTGGTGTTGATATATAATGCCTATTGTGCCTGTAACCAGCGATTATGTATGAAGGCGCTCATGAAAGTAGAAGAAGCGAAAGAAGTATGTCAGGATTGTAGCATGTGGAAAGAAGTAGTCTCTGCCTACCCCAACGGGAAAAAGGCGTGATTATATGTATGTACGTATACGCTACCACTATCTCGCCTTGTGGTAAGGTCGATGATGTAATCAAGGATGGTGAACACGCTAAGCCTGGAATGGTCTGGCTGTGTGCTGCCGTAACACCGTAAGATAATGGCGGCAGTTTTATCCTTGATGGTGGTAAGCTACTTTTTGGTAGCAAGTCAGGCAGGATATTGATATAATGCTCCTACCACCTGTGTGATTATAGCTTGAAATAAGGAGCGCGTCACAAAATTTTCACACAATCATACAAACTGTGTTGTCTGAAATGAGAAGTGCTCGTCTGAAGGAAGAAGAACGCTAGTTTTTAGTAAGTTATTACCCGTTTCTTTACTTATGTGTTATTACGTCTTGTTTTTGGTACGCCAGTCTAACTTGATAAGCTTGTCAATTTAACACAGCTGATTGTTGGTTGGCCGGTTTATCATTCCAGAAACTACTATAGGTACTATTTATTTTTGTATTAACTAAACCATTAATCTATAATTAATTTAATATCACTAAGTTTCGAATTTCCCAACCGTCAAAGGGCTACAAAACTTTATGAAATGCACCCCATCCTAGTCTGCCAACTTCAGCTATCGATTCCATCCCCGAACTATCTGAATGCATTCAAAAACTAATCCAATCCTAAGCTTCGACATACGATTATCTGGAAACTGATACAGAGAAAGATCCTTATAGTTTAGATTATAAATAATGTTTGTTAAAGGCAATATGCCCTATATTGACATAGATGCATCCTATCATCGCAGCGAGATGCAATTAGGCAGTTGTATAAATGTTACTATATCTTTTCTTAGCAAGGATCATAATTCAAAATTCGTCGTGATTCATGTAGAGACTACTACGGTAAACAAGATACGTAAAATATATACTTACTGGCAGGTTTTTTGAACTAAGCTCAGTTGAAAAGGATAGCATATTTGGCGAAACGTGCTCAAAAGCGTTTCTAGGTTAATTGTAATATGAAAGTACCTAAATAAAGCTGCATAGACTTTTGAAATATTATGTAACATATTAGATGATTTTTAGTACAATATGAAACAATTGCCTGATATATTAGAGAAGCTCTCAGAATCAAATAATTTTATTTACATAAATAAAAAAATTGAACTAGTGTTTTGAGTCGACAAAATGATGTAAAAAAGTTTTGCCATTTTATTGTTGCCGATTCCTCCAAAGTCGTTATAATTACTTTTGCAAGTACAATATATTGCTGTAAAGCCTGGTCCACACTAACATAATCCGAACTCACGTCAGTCCCGGCATGTCGGAAACATCCGCGGTGTCCTTCCGACGTCCTTAGATTAGAACCGACGAGTTTCGTGTGAGAAGTTGCGAACACACAGTATGGGATGTGGAGCGTAGTGATGTCTGACAAGTGACAGCATTTTAAAAAAAATATTATTGAATTAAATAGCAATTAAATAAATATTATTTTAATAGACGTTTTAACGAAAGACCAAGTCAAAAGTAGGTACTTTATGAAGGCGCTCATGAAAGTAGAAGAAGCGATTGAGGTATATATCAGGATCGTAGCATGCGGAAAGAAGTAGTCTCTGCCTACCCCAACGATAAAAAGGTGTGATTTTATGTTTAAGAATACTCTTGTAGGCTTTTAAATTATGAAACAGATAAACTTCTGCAATTTTATACAATTCAATGAAAGCTGTCGCGTTTGGTGTGGTCAGACAAGCTGTTCTAAACTTCTGAGCGAAAAATGTTATTTTTTTGACTGTTTATAAGTTGGGATGGGTGGGGATAGCTGTGTTTATTATTTTATTTATGGTTTGTAATAATCATAGACATACATGTCACAATCGTTTATTTTCTTCATTTTGTACCTAATTCTGAATGGTTTGATAATTTAATGTTTTTGAGAATTAATTTAAAAAAATCACTTCATTTAATTATGGCTCATTCTCTTTCTTTTCCTGAAGTAGATATTTAATTAATGATTTATATTTAGCCCTTTTTGTTCTATTAGGTAATTAATATTGGTAAAAAATACTAATAAAAAAGACAGGAAAGATAAGTGCCTACAAAAACTTCTATAAATTAAGACAAAACATAAAAACTATTTAATATCAATTTGCAAGCGTTAAACCAAGTTAATGTGAACTTTATTTGGCCAGACCCTCCACAAGAGATAAAGTACAACCCTTCTAACTTAATTTAAGACGTACTAAAATTATACGAAGTATTAAAATTTGTCGTTGCTTTTAATATGTTGTAAAAGTGGAAGTACAGGCCTGGTGTAGCTAACTTTCTTTAATGTAACTAGATATCATGCCAAGGTTTTAGTTTCTTTTTACGTTATCTGTGTAAAAGAGAAATATTTCAAGTAAAGTGTAAAATAACGATCATTTATAAAAATAAAAAAAACGACTTCAAGCGCCGTGATTTTCTGTTGCAAGTTTGAGGTGTTTATGTAAATATCTCTGGACAAACTAAAAATCTCCCTCTTTTTATATAGGTATGTCTATCGTCTTAATATGTCTAAGAGTACAACTACCTACATATAAATGAAGAATAAACTAAATCATTACTTACATTAAAAGGAAATAAATACAAGTTAAATAAAATTAAACGAAAGAAATTAGTAATAAATTAATTGCGTATATTCATTAGTAATGTTAGTCTGTACAAATAAATAAACTTAACTAAAACGTTAACGCGATTCAACCGCACCTCCGAGACTATTTAATTTTTTTTTCGTACATAAATATTATCACAACCGATTCGCGAACAAAAATGATATTCATATATTTGCGCGACAATCTAAAAACGCGAGTTTTGCCGAGAATGGACGAAGAAATATTCTTCAGGAACACGAGAACAATAAGTCGCGACTCCCCGTTTCGGTCGCACCGCCGAAGAGCGAGAGTTATTATCCCCTAGCACAGACAAACGAATCATTCATTCATCCTACAACGGTCACCCATTTCCACCTTTCCAAGTGACAAACGCATTCCACCAGCACCTCAAATGCGTGCCTCTTCCCTCGACATCAACCTAGATCTGTCTTCGGGAGCTTATTATCCCACAACTTAAACGGAGATGAAATCGAAGAGCTTGACTCTCCCATCCGGGGACTACTTGTATAATTAGGAGGAAGTCGAGTCGGTGTGGATAAGAAGCTCCCATAAGACAGAGAAGAGTTGACCCCGAGCGACGTGTCCAAAGTCGAATAGTACCCTGACGAAGCGGCGGAAGGCGGTGGTGGCGCCGGAGGACCCTGCTGGACCCTACTGGCCTCAGCATACGCATCCAAATGCGTCCTCACTAAAGACAGCAACTCCCCATAGTTCCCGATGCTGCCGTAAGCGCCAGCCACCCTGTAAAGCAACAACCGCGCCTCCCCAAAAAGACTATCCAAAATTTTACCTGTCGTGAAGAGGACGATCGCTTTCAGGCAGGAGTACTCCGCGGAGTCGACGTGGAGGGCTTTCAGCTTCTCCACTTGCTCCTGGAAGATCCTGATGTGGTCCATGAAGGCGACCACTCGGTCCGCCGCCATCGGGGACGCGTGGAGCCCGGCGGCGGCGAGTAGGGGAGCCACGTGTAGTGGCATGGAGCACTGTGACGCGTTGAGGACGAACAGCTCGGACCAGACAAGCCGCAGGAGGGCGACCTGATCCGTCACTTGTAGGTCGGGGAAGAAGGGGATGTTTCGAGCCCACTCTACTGCTGAGAAGAGTAATCTCGCGGCGAGCTCGCAGATATTATCTATGCCCATGACGTTCGTAGGTTGGACGCACTGGCCGTATCTCGAGGTCGGGTAGGGTTCCGCTCGGAGCAGGAGAGAAATATAGGAGGAGAGGTACGGATGGCTGTTGAGACCGCCAGTAGGGTCTCCGTTGGACAGCGCGAACTGGCCAGGCAGAGCGAGACCAGCTGCTTGCGTGGTAGGTACCCTTCCTCTCTGCACGGCTGAAACAAAACAAACACAACTGTTAAAACCTTCCTACAGCCGATTGTAGAATTACAAGTAGATAAGTCTAGTGACTCAGTCGCGACTAGTAGCGACTAGCGACTGTGTGTGCAGTAGCGACTAGTGTCTAATGAAGTAATACGATCCAGTTGAAGGTGGGCCGTGATCGATGGTTTTAGAGACTTGATCATTACATAGCGACGCGAGGTAACGATTAATTTGCAAATTCTAGAGCAGAATATTGGTTTACGGGTTATTTTAGTTTGCTATTTTGATTGCTTGTTTGATTGCCTTCATTATGATCAAGTGTAGTGTTGTTGTTATTTAATGTTTATTCCCAAAGACACAACCAACAACACGCTAATTTACCAACAACGATAACGCCATTATCGTAATCCATCGCCGATTTATTACAAACTGTCAAAAAAACAGCTTTGAAACCGTTTAAAAAAAACATTTAATATAAATCTGATAGGTTAGCGTTTGATCACTATCTCGCCTGGTGGTAAGCGATGATGTGGTCTAAGATGGTGAACACACTAGGCCTAGAATTATCTGACTCTCAAGGGACTGTATGCTGGCTATACTATTATTTATTCTGTGGTAAGGTTATGGCGGCAGATTTTCAGAACAGGCCGTCCAAAAAATGGGACATTTCATTTTTGAAACAACATTCACTCCAACGTAAAGCAAACCTTGTCTATACAGTCGTGGTTAAAAATGATATATAAAGCTAAGGGAAGTTAATACTAAAAAGTCTCCTTTGAAGCACTTAAGATTGTGTGCGTAAAACAAAATTGATTTATTTCATTTTGCAACCAAGTTTACAAGGGTTCTGCAGTATAATAAGGGTCATATAACTGCCATTAAATCGCTTACGTTCATTGTAATTAGCATAATACTACTCCACAGTCTTCGTCAATGGTTAATGATCGTTTTAACTACTCGAGAGCTTAGTGTGCGGTGTGCCTTATGGCGATGCGTTTGGATGATGTTTTATTAGCTATACTTAATTGTGATAATGTTATCAATTGTTTTATAATTTCAGAAGCACTGGAATAAACACACTGATTGGTGTTAATGTAGATACTATACGTACGACGGTTTCCAATGTCATGGGTTTTTTTTAATACTTTTGCCCGCGTGTTAAGGTGCGTACAGACTTTGTAAAGTGTGACGTGCGACGTCTAGATGAAAGCTGAATGGCTCAATACCTTTGTTTTTTTTTTTTGTAAATTCAAAGCGTTATGTTTCTGTTATATCTATATTTTTTGTTGAATATGATCTATTTAATGTTATTTGACGTGTGTAAGTGCTAATTTTTAATTTGCCCATATACTGAATAAATGCTTTGACTTTGACTTTGACTTTGTAACATAACATGTTAATTTAACATATTACGTTACATAGTCTGTACGCACCCTAACTTATTTTTGGTGCCATACATCCATTAAATTGACTGAGTTTGTAACAATAGGCATTTAAATTTACCAATAAATAAATAGTTCGACTTTATTTATAATGTCAAAACTTAAATATGTAACAAATTTTATATAAATAAAATCACGATTTTACAAAACATTACGAAATATTTTTTACCGTATATTTGTTATATTTCTTTAAGTGTTACACACTTTATATTTTTGTACATTGTTACACACAATCCAAAATGTAATCGTACCGACGGGATTCGAACCCACGCCTCCTGGGAACCATGCCCAGGAGCTAGAACCAACTCAGATACAGTACGATCCTATCTATACGACGAAACTAATGGATTGCATTTTAACCAATTACAGCGTAATTAATGAGTTGGTTACAGCGCTTGGTCATGTTTCCCAGAATGCGCCGGATCGAATACCTATCGTCGGTACGATGAAATTTTGGATTGTGTGTTACAATTTTTAGGGTTCCGTAGCCGAATGGCAAAAAACGGAACCCTTATAGATTCGTCATGTCTGTCTGTCTGTCTGTCCGTCCGTATGTCACAGCTATTTTATTCCGAAACTGTTAGGACTACAGAATTGACTAAAGATTGGGGTGTCTATGGATAGGTCTTTAAAAATGATATTGAGGTTCCTATAATCATTTTTCTCAAAGTCAATTATTTGAAAGATAGACGCGTCTAAAGTGGTAAAATGTATGTCCCCCCCCCCTCTCCTCTAACTTTTAAAGTATGCGAGTTAAAAATAAAAAAAATATATATGCTGTAGATCTCAATAAAAACTAACAACGAAAATTGGTTTGAACGATATACAGTCAGCAGTTTTTGAGATATGGCGACCGCAAAGATAACTTTGTTTCTCATACAAACCCTATGAAAAACAAAGTTAATTTTTTATTTGCGAAAAGTAATAGTTATAGAATACTATACTATGTTACGGAACCCTACGAGTGCGAGTCCGACTTGCACTTGGCCAGTTTATTTACCATTATTATCTTACTATCTGGGCCCCACAGCTTTACCCGCGTAGACATCGTTTCCGTGGGAGTATCGGCACAATCGGGATTAAAAGTGTTACCCTATGTACTTTCCGGGTCTAGGCTATCTATAACATACCAAATTTCAGCACAATCGGTGGATAGTTTTAACATGAAGACTAACATTTAACATGAACTTACTTACACACTCAGAAACGTTTGCCTTTGTTATATTAGTTAATATTTTAGTGTGCAATTGAGTGTCTATCTATACATAATATACATATCATAATATTATATAATATTTATGTGCCGTTTTATGAAACCACCTGTAAACTCGACCCACTATCTTTTGCCAATAGTATTTTAGAAACATAAATCAGAAGATTTTATCTTAATCATTCAAATATCAAATCAATATAGCGAGCGTTTATTTTTACCAATATTTATTATTTCCATTTATAGATAAGTTTTTGTTAAGATCGTAACGTAAATCATTAGATAAACATTTCGGTAAATACGTTTTTAATTCCTGTCATAAATTAAATCATTTGGTCTTGTTTGTTTATTTAATAATATCGGTATAGTTTTACTCAATAAGGCTAGGTTTAAGTTAGAACACATGTTAGACTATGTTTTGGTACCCACAACCATAGGGTAACGGAGTCATGGTTGTGTTTGTTTAGTTTTTGCTAACTTCGGTTTTTTATTTAACTAAGTACTAAACTACCTCTTGCATGAGTGTAAATAAAGTAGAGATCTTCTACGTTAACATGGCCCGCCCCTCCAAATTACTGTTTTAATGTGTGTAGTGACATCCTTACGAAAGAGTTTGTATGTAGTTGTAATTATATTGTACTACGTTATAAGAGTAGGCACTTCTCTACATTGTTGATACCCGAATTATGAACGTACTTTGTAGCCAACCTAACTTAACGGAAAGTATTGCTTATAAATTTCATAGAAACTTTTTTTTGCAGTGTTGGTTGGTACAAAGTACGTTCATAATTAGGAGTTATTTAATTATGTATGTAATGTCGCGGAACCGGCAGTACCAGTATGCACACATGCGTTGTGGTGCGTGGTAAATACTTTCACAGATACTTTCAAACGTATTTTGGAGGGGCGGGTCATGTTATCGTAGAAGATCTCTAGTGTAGGAAACTTCACATAAACACTCATAACTGTTTTATAAACTTCTAAGTATAATTTGTACTATTCATTATTCTGTGGTATAATAACCCAGTTGGAAACATGAAATTCTACGCTCACATACTTTTACGCTTTTTACGTTCACAGTGTTCACACAAAAATTCCACTGAAAGCCTACAGTAGAGTGCACACCTTAGAGATAACTTGGACTGGTCACTGGACTATGACTTGACTTGAATGTGACTTTGACTTGACCTTACGACTTGAATCAACGAAAACTTGAAAGTATTCTAATACTTTGACAATGGCTAAATCTTCTAATCGTGTGGAGCCATAATGAAACTTAAAAAAAATAAACTGGCCAAGTGCAAGTCGGACTCGCACTAGTAGGGTTCCGTACCACACTACAGTATTTTATAAGATCCAGCAAAAAATAACACTATCATTTTTCGCCAGCAAAAAATAATAATTAATTAACATTTTATATCTTATAACGCCATCTAACGTCTAACAAAGGTGATAGGGATCGACATTTCAATATAACGCCATCTATGGGACATTTACCTAACTAAGCGTTCATAGATGGCGTGAAATGCCGAAATAAACACGTTTCTTGTATGGGCACCGTCTATTATTTTTAACTTTATTCTGTTTTTAGTATTTGTTGTTATAGCGGCAACAAAAATACATCATTTGTGAAAATTTCAACTAACTATCACGGTTCATGAGATACAGCCTGGTGACAGACGGACAGAGAGACAGATAGACAGACAGACAGACGGACAGCGGATTCTTAGTAATAAGGACCCGTTTTACCCTTTGGGTACGGAACCCTAAAAACGGTCAGTCGTAGGACTGCACGTCATGACACAGGAAACAATTGCATGATTTAACGGTTAACAATGCAATCTTTCGAATTTATTAGGAACTTCAAGCCGACTATACCCGAACTTGACCAGTACGAGCGTTGACATAACCTCGGTATACCCAAACTTGAGCCGACTCTACCCAAAGGATTGTTGACATGAACTAGGTAGGTATAAACCAACTTTACCCGAAATCGAGCCGACTTTACCCGAACAAGCGCTTGGCTCAGTCTCATTTACTACCCACAAATAAAGTGCAAGGCGCACCAACAGAAGTTTTCACTTCAAAAAGTAAACATTCGTACGAAAAAAATGTTAAATTGCGTGTAGGTCATTCACCTGTACAAATAAGCGCCGATTAGTTTTAAATAGGAGCAATAAAATTGCTCAAATAGTTTGATAACAACATAAGAACCATAACAATGGGCGCTAAATTGTTAGAGCATTAAAAAATATTTGTTTAGCTTGATTGATCGAATAGCAGTTGGATCGAATGAAAAAATGCCTGTTGTTTCACATAACAACGAGGCTCAGATCTCAAAGATCGTGACGCCACAAATCATCGGTACAACGCGAGACGAATCGACATGAAACCGCGGAATCGCATCTAATCGAGTAATCGTTCGGAATTCGGATGTACCCCAGCACTACACTGACACAGAACAAAAATTCGAAACGCGCGAAGAATTTAGAATTTTCCAACGCTCACGTTTTTTGGCGGCAAGAACGAATGCTCGCGCACGCGCGCTCATTTTTTAAGCTTTTTTATTTTTCGTCAGCTCGAAGACAAGAAAATAAACGCATAAACAGGTTGTATTATTTTTTATCTGAACGACAAGTTGAAATACCACGCTCATTTTGTTGCTGCACGATCTCACAATTTTTCGTGTAGGCACAAACGTAAAATAATGATCGATGGGTTTTACATCGACATTTGCCAACAAAATACCACGGTATCAATCTTCGGAGCACGCACGAATTAGAGGTTACATCAACAATTCAATTAAAGTGTTACTTCGGAATAATTCCGTTTGAATTAGAGTAATTGCGCGCGTGATTAGCCGGTTTCAGAAGGAAATGTAGGCCGAGAGTTCTCCCACGGCGTCGACACCTCGGCTAATAGCGCGTCATTACGCTATCTGACGATACATCTCGGCCGGAGCGGCTCGGCCGACATCCGCGCCCATCACTATCTCAGTTATCGATGACCGCTCGCGCTCGAACAAAGCGATTGTTTGATCGCCCACTAATTACAATTTAAATTCCTCAAAAGCGATTCGATCTTAACACTTTCTTAGAATATCGATATTGACGTATTTTATGAATGGAATTAATGGAAATTAATGTAAACTAGCGCCGATATGAGTGGGCTTCCCGTAAGTTTAATATTACTAGATCCATTAGCGATCATTTGCATACGACTACGTCTCATTTTGGATTTCTCTTGTATATCTACACTTTAAATTAAATCGTCGGACACGGCAGCATACCTCATCGGATTAGGTGAAAATTATCAATGTTTATATTAGATATAAATTAAATTACTACCTGATAACGGATAGCCGTAGGTTTTGTAAATAAATAATATTTTTGATATGTTAACAATTCATAAATTATTAAGTTTATGGTCGTTTATAAATAGCTTAAATTAATAAATCCGTAATATTGAGAAGCTTGGTTACTGATTGGTGAAGATGATAAAGTCGAATGCAACAAAAAATAAGATTTTTTATTAGAAGTTATAATTTTGTTGTTTATGTAGGCTATACATACATGATAAAACTTGTCTTTATTTAATTAATCTTGGACTTGGAATTAATGGACTCGAAAGGCTGATCAAAACTTATTGCGGATGATCCATGTAAGTAGCTCGTATTTTAGAATAATACTATACCTACATACCGAAATGCTGGAGTGCAGAGATAAAACTCCTTCTTTATCTCGAGTCTCCGGTTGGGGTGAATGTAACTTGCTTCAATCCCACAATGACCTAAGCTAAGTCTACGTACGTAGTACATATACATCAATGAGTCTACGCATTTACCGTAACTCCTCGCTTTCAGAGCATTCCACGAAAATTATCCAACAGTCTCAAGATTCTTGGTGTTGAAATCTCTAGTGAGGTCGTTTAGGAGTCATCTAGAAGCCAAGGCCAAACTTGCTTCCAAAAAGCTCGAAGGCGAAGCGATACTTAACACCGCATCAACGGCTTGTTCTTTACAAAACAAATGGAGTTATTGCTCACATCTGTGGAACAGCGCACCAAATTACTAGCTTCAGCCTCTTGACTCCCTTCAGCGAAGAGCCGCTATTGGATTGTCGTGAATCCCGAGCTCTGCGACAGGTTGGTGCCGCTCAGTCTCCGAAGAGACATTGGAGCTCTGTGCATCTTCTACCTAGTACGGGTCTTTAACTTGAAATACGGTAACCGTCTTTATAATGATTGATACACTATAATGATGGACAGGCGATGGATCAGGTCATTACCTGATCCATCGCCAATTTTTTTTAAAACTGTACCGTTGTCGGTACCGTCAAAAACCTCACCCCCATTTCTAACACACTAGGAAGTCTCGTACCGCCCGTTTTATCCGTGACATCCTGCCTCGCACCTGTAAGATCCGGTACGACCTTTCTACCATGATCTACCCCTTGAGCCTAGACCTGATCGAAGATTTTAAAAATAGGATCCATAAATTCCTTAAAAGTTGGCAACGCATCATCAGAGCACGGTGTTGCAAATGATCATAGGCGACTGTGACCGCTTAACGCTTATAGGAGGTAAATTTAGTGTCGCGAAATCTATACTAATATTATAAAGAGAGAACATTTGTATTTTTGTATGTTTGTAATGAGTAAGCTCAAAAACTACTGAACCGATTTAAAAAATTCTTTAACTAATCCATAGAATGGACTTTCGGAATGAAAATAGGCTATATATTATCTCGTTTAAATCAAAGGTACATTCGTGGAGACCTAATTTGCAACCTAAGTCGGCAAATAAACGGTCGAAAAAACACGTTTCTTACGAACGCTGCTTAATTGAAAATAGATAGAAGAATTTTTTCTATGCAAGAGTTGTACAACTTAATAAGACCTACAAAAAAGTCTGCGACAGCATATGTCTATCTCTTAAGGTTGACTCACAGTAATCATTTTAATCTAAAAAAAATATTACATAACTTCCAAGGCTATTTTCAAGTATATAGTATTAATCCTTATCCAAATAATTACGTTAATTAGCTTGGCCACATATTATAGATTAAAATTGTCCTTTACAGTATATAATTCTAATGAAAACTCTAGAAGATATCACGAATTTCACAAACACGCAGCGCAAAATTAATAAAATATTTGCAGTGAAACCACAGATTAGGTCATAGCTACTACGAAAATATTATTATAAGCTTAGCTATGCTGTAGATCCCCACCGATCACAATCAATTTGAAGTCAATATAGTATAATAATATGATCTATTGTATAAAATAATATTCATCTATATATATAATAATATAATATAATATTTTAAACCACCCCGACTGATCTATGTATAATAGCTTTTACCAATGACTCTAAACACGACATTTAAAATCTGAGCTGTAAGTTGGAGAGGATTTGAGTATTCTGTAGAGTCCAGGAGGCTTCCATGTTCTTACAATATCGTTGAAGAAGAAGATTTTCGAATTGATCAGACCTATGAAAGTTGATTTCATAGCGCAATTAACTAGAAAAAAGCTCATAATTTTATAACGATTGAACGAATTTTCATGAATCAAAGCTAAGAAAACTCTCGATGAAGACATCTATCAAACAAAAAAAAACTAACAATAATAAAAACAAAATCGGTTCATCCGGTTAGGTGCTAAGATGCTACAGACAGACACACAGATACACACGTTAAACGTATATTACCCCTACATTTTGCGTCGGGGAACGCCGTAAGGTTACGGTGGCAGATGTACTCCTTGGTGGTAAGCTACTTTTTGGTAGATTTAATTATTCCACTACCACTGTACGAAAACTCATGATTCATGAATGCACATAAAACTTTCATTGGTAGGTATATAGCTAGGATTAGAACCAACGACCGTCGGGTCAGAATCAGGGTAACTATCCTTTACGCCAAAGGGCCGTCCAATATCAATACGTAAGTATTATAAAACAAAGTTCATCACTGCGTCTGTCTGTCTGTTCGCAATAATCTCAATAGCTACTGAACGGATTATCATGCGGTTTTCACCAATAGCCAGAGTGTTTATGAGGAAGGTTTAGGTGCAAATTCGTTAAGGTTTTGTGTAAATTGGATGAAATATGACGATGGTTGTTAAATATGTTCATATTTTATATTCGATGCAACAAACTGATGCAAATTTTGTAGGCATATATGTTCTACCCGTGCGAAGCCGGGGCGGGTTGCTAGTAATTAAATAAAAATAAAAATCTGGCAATGCAGTTTCTGTGTCCTACAGTTTTTGATATAAACAGACTTAAATCGAGCGTAAGTTGTATCAAATTAACGTGAATCTCAGGCCATAAATAAAAAAAATCTTGTTAATAAACATTTTTATACGGATAGGTCTTTAACTTGAATACCTATTATGGTACTTAACAAAAAGTTATGAAATATTTCTAGAAATTAGGAAATCACATACAGATCTGGGAAGATTGAAACTGTAAAAGTGCGTATTCAAATCCTAAACACGTATTAACCTATTTACGTGGTCATTCGATTAAACGTTCTATTTATAATACAAACTTTTAGCCAAGGACTGAAATTGTTGAAGAAAAAAGGTACTAAATTAACCGCTTTTATTTGAAAATAAACTGGCTAAGTGCAAGTCTGACTCGCACTCGTAGGGTTCCGTAACACAGTAAAGTATTCTATAACTATAATATTTCGCAACTAAAAAAATTAGTTTTTCATAGTGTTTGTATGAAAAACAAAGTTATATTTGTGGTCACTATATCTCAAAAACTGCTGACTGTATCTAAAGAAAAAAATATCTTTTTATTGAGATCTACAGAATATATGTATTCTAGATTTTTCACTCCCTTACTTTAGAAGTTAGTTAGAGGGGGGAGGGGGGGGGGGGGGGGCACACATTTTACCACTTTAGACGCGCCTATCTTTCAAATGCCTGACTTTGAGAACAAATGATTTTTGGAACCTCAATGTCATTTTTAAAGACCTATCCATAGACGGATCCCCACACGTATAGGTTTGAAGAAAAATTTTTTTTATTTCATTCCATGTATGGGGTGCCCCGTCCCCCCTTTAACTTTTATATTTTTTATTTTTGTATAAAAATCGGAAAGCGTTTCACAGAATACATCTACCTACCAAGTTTCAATTCTGTAGTCTTAATAGTTTCGGAATTAAATGGCTGTGACATACGGATGGACAGACAGACAGACATGACGAATCTATAAGGGTTCCGATTTTTGCCATACAGAACCTTAAAAAGAGTAGCTAAGAGTTTTCTTTGATTTTCATATCTAAGGTTATGATAGGTATATTTCATTTTGTGATATTATATTATTACATGGGTCATTTTAACTCTAGGTTACTATCCTGAAAACTGCAGTACTTTGCAATGTTTAGAATCAATACAGCCTCAATCATAGAATAAAAAAAAATATCAAAATAATATAATATAAAATATAAAATATAAAAATAATATAATATAAAATCATAGAATTAAAAAAAAATATTAATCTATGCCTCAGTGTAATAATCTATAGTGTATATTATGTCGAATATAATTTTATTCAATTACATTTTTGGTAGACCTTTACACCTTTGAGAGTATATAAATTTTATGAGACGTGATCAACTAGCTATTAGTCACGTCTAGAAAAATTTATGTATTATAAGTCTGCTAAAAATGTAAATTAAAAAAAAATTTCTATTCGACATAATAATAAAAGGTCGCCAACGACTAGTAAAAATAAATATACATACATACAATCACGCCTTTTTCCCGTTGGGGTAGGCAGAGACTACTTCTTTCCACATGCTACGATCCTGACATACCTTTTTATCTTCTTTCAGAAAAAAATAAATAAATATTATACTGAAAATTAAGATAAATCCAATAATGATAAATCTAGAAAATAAAAGAATACCAGTCCCGCTCTACAAGCTTTAGGTATTATAATCTCATAGGTATTCGAATCACGTCCGCAGAAAATCAAATGAGACAGGCTGGGTTTGTCAACCTTGATACGTGAAAATGTACCTTATTCGCCAAGTATATGGTCTAAGATACAGATACATCGTAAATATCAATTGCAGAGTAAATATTTGCTCTTGACACAGATTGTAGAGGAAACGATAAAGAGTTGTTTCGTTTCTGAGATTTGTCGATGCTGGTGTATAATCTGCGACAAAAGTGTTCACATAATATAACATTTACGATAATCTGACATAAAACTGAATGCAGATCAAAATAAATGAAGGAAGTAACAAGATTTATTGTAGGGTTAGCATGAACACTATGTTTGACCACATCATTGCTTACCATCAGGCAAGATAGTGGTAAAAACCTATCAGATATAAAATACTTTAAGATCGTTTACAAAACGAAAACATTGACTTCACATGCCGCGATAGTAAACATATCCACTAGTCATAGTCAAGGTATCAAATTTGTTTATATTGTTAATCTCGATATCTCCGGAGATGATTATCAAATCTCGATAAATGCTATTGCTATAAAATTTTAATGGGACTAAACGGGAGGCATAATCTCAGAACAAAGAAAAATATTTCAAATCGGTTAAGATTTGAGGGAGTTCTGAGGTAACAAACAATAAAAAAAATACAGTCAAGTTGAGAACCTTTTTTGTAAAGTCGGTTATAAAAATAAAGATATGTTATTTTGGTTATAAAAATTATACTCCTATTTAATTGTTTATAGATAAATAACAACATCTGTAACTTCAATCTGCAATTTAAATATTTCATCAATGTTAGTTTTGCTGTGGCTGTACCACGTTGTCACTAACAATTTGCACACCAACAATGTTTACAAGTATAGTCTACGTCAGAAGGAAAATACATATACCTAAAAGTTATTTCGCTCCAATTTGCATAGCTGTTGATCAATAATGACCATGTCCTAATTTGTTTTTGTTCCATATTAATAATTTAATAAAATTAAATAAATATGTTAGAAAGTTGCAGTTTTATACTATGTATGTATACTTTTAATATAAAACAACTGTTTATTAGTGTTATATCTTCAGAGTGGAATTTTGTTTTTTATTTGCTACAAATACTGGTTCCAATCAGGATCCTATCTTAATTAGTAAATTTAATTATATGGCTAAATTCTTATCCAAACGCATTTAAATTGAGGTCACATAAATTAACTAAAAATCAATATGAAAGTCATTAAGATTTTTACGTATTTCTTATCTTTAATTGTTATTGATATTTGAAATTTGCAATAAAAGGTGATATTTCTTTATTTATATTCGTTAGATTTTTAAATATTTTAACTTAAAATAAATTAATGCATTTACAATAAAGTAAGGATAACTGCCACATATGCAGGTAGTAAGAGCATTATATATCGACGTTTCACCTGACTTGCTACCAAAGAATAGGCTTAACACCATCAAGGACAAAATCTGCCGGTATTACCTAACCATGTCCCGGTAACTCATAACCCTAGATAGTCCGACTTATTCTAGGCCTAGCGTGTTCATCATCTTTGAAAAAATCATCGCTTAAAAAAAGGAATCTAAATAATATCGTTTAATAATATCGTTTAAAAACTAAAAAACAACCGACTTCAATGCCGCGCTATTCATTTTCAGTACCAATTTTGAGATGTTTATCTCAATATCTCTGGAGATACTTATCATACCTCAATAAAATTACCATGGTACCACACTTGGGATATCTCCTTTCGAACAAAAAAAGAATAATCGAAATCGGTTCATAAACGACGAAGTTATCCGCGAACAAACATAAAAAAAAAAAAAAAAAAAATATATACGGTCGAATTGAGAAACCTCCTCCTTTTTTTGAAGTCGGTTAAAAACTAAAAAAGAACCGACTTCAATGCCGCGCTATTCATTTTCAGTTCCAATTTTGAGATGTTTATCTCAATATCTCTGGAGATACTTATCAGACCTCGATAAAATTACCATGGTACTACACTTGGGATATCTCCTTTTAAACAAAAAAAGAATAATAAAAATCAGTTCATAAACGACGAAGTTATCCGCGAACAAACATAATATATATATATATATATATATATATACGGTCGAATTGAGAAACCTCCTCCTTTTTTTGAAGTCGGTTAAAAATCTGAATTTAAAGAAAAGATTTAAGTGCCCACTTAAATCGAATTCTTATTAGTTTTATTTTAGTTCATAACATACTAACTCTAATATAGGTTTTTACTTACCCATGGATATACAAAATTAAAATATTTGATTTGATTTGATTTAATTCGACCATGCATATGTATCAAATTTATCACGCACTACATTATCTTTTGCTACGTAGTACTATTAATTATTCTGTGGTTTTGCATCTTTTGGATCAGTAGATATACGTATTTTATTTATATACCTATTAAAAGTCAAGAATTTTTATTAACCTAGTTCTAAGCATAACATAATAAACATTGTTGTCTATTAAGGTCCTATCTGGAACTATGATAATTGCTTAAGAAGAAATAATAAGAATTTAATTCATAGGAATTAGTGCAAAATTGTCAATTCATAGTGACATTTTATTCTGTTATGGACAGGGGACTGTACCGCATTTTAACGTGCAACTGCGCCGTCTTATATTTATGCTACTCCCATTTGACTGTAATCAAATAGCGTGTAATTTATAAAGCCACATTTTGACAAAATGAGAATTCGAGAAGTATTTCGAGGGCCCGGTGGCGTAATCGGGAGAACGGTCGGCTTTGATGCTGTGGTACCGAGTTCAAACCGCCGTGCACCAATGGTTTTTTCTATAGAAACATTTATGTACGCTTCTCACAGCGGCCCTCCGGTGAAGGAAAACATCGTCAAGAAACCAACAACCCCCGCATGGTGGTAGGACACTATCTAGTGTCCGCCTGGCCAGCTACCACCCTCAAGTTAGAAAATCTGTCACCAAACATCTTATGTGTTCCGGCAGCTATCCTTGAGAGCCAGTTCCCATTCTAGGCTTAGCGTGCTTACCATCTTCGACCGCATCATCACTTACCAACAGGTAAGATAGTGGTCAAACGCTAGCCTATAAATTCTTTAAAAAAAATGAGAAATAATTCTGCTTAAATTCACGTAACATAAATGGTTTCTTGTAATATGATAAGTGCAATGTTTCTGTTTCCTTGGTGGTTATAATTTTATCTTAGACTGGCAGATTGGCTAACCTTACGAGAGCGTAAATTGCGTGTTAAATTCTTTTTGATCATGTTTGTTTTTTCTTTGTTATCCGATTAGATTAGTATCTAGATGTTACATCCATCACTTTCATTATTGTAGTGATAAACATTCCCATTCTTAAATTATGTTAAGCATTCAAAGCAACTGAAATCTGAAGAAGCAATTAAAACAGATGTAACAAATCAACGCACACCTTATCATTCTCATCAAACTCAAATTCTCATCGAGATAATGCGCGTTACATTAACATTTTACTTTTAATGACTGACAAAACGACTAGCCCACAAAAAAATATAAATAACAAGCCATAAATTGAGCTATTAATGAAGACTGCACGGTCTCTGGCTATCGAGCCATTAGGTGATATAGCACATACATCATTGTACAACATTCAGAATAGTGTGTAACTTCATTTACCGTTCGTCTATTTATTTAAGTTGTTAGCCACTATCTCGTTACGTCTCGATACAAGTTGATAATCCGTTATTTATGTTCGACATTTTTCAACACGATCCCAGCACGCGACTCCGTGTCTTCCGACAAACCACGGCGACAAATTGTCGGTCGTCCGCCTTTTGTTGTCCTAACGGTTGTGTTTTGATATCATTAGAAAATTCTCGAGTTTTACGACAGTGAGAAATATTGTTTCTAATATACAGATTAGAGATTCCTCTGTTACTAATGTAGAAAGTTTACTAACACGAGAATGGGCAGAGACGGATGAGGCGGACGATTAGACGCCTGATTTTAGACGCCTCCCAAGTGACAAATGCAGTTTTGTATCTAGAGGAAAACATACGGTTAAAAGCGAAATGGAATGCTAATACTGCATCATGATAGAAAGTCGTTAATGTTAAAGAATATAAACAAACCTCCCACAGCGACGCATATCTAAACAAAACCGGACACGGAAGACGTCGAAATAGTGACATGCTAAACAATTAAAGTTATCAGCACGATAAACATTCTTAAGAAATATGGTAAAGATCGAATAAATTAAGCCTGGAGACGGGCACGTGCTAAGAATTAAGTGCATTCCAGCTCCAACCACTACCCCATTAGCTGAGACTCGGTTTTTATAATTATCGATTTATTGAATGTCACGTGAGATTTATGTTGAGACCAGTTACAGGTAAATCTCTTTTGATACAACTATCATATACAGTTATGATGTTAATGTTTTAATAATTTAAGCGTTGATATTTCAACAATTTGCAAGAAAATTATTTGATCAGGGAAGCATAGATCACAGAAATAGGAATAATAAATTATTTATATTTATTATATTATATTATATAATAATTATTTTTATATATATATATATATATATATATATATATATATATATATATATATATATATATTATTATTTTATTTCTATGGCATAGATAAAATATGAGCAATCCATAGAAATAGGAATAATACCTTATTATTCCTATTTCTGTGGAGCAATCCGTCTAAAGTAGTAACAATCTTTGGCACAACATCATTCACTTGCAGTAATAACTTTAAAATATACTCGAATGATATTCAAATAACACACGGTAAATCTGAATGAAAATCGTGCATAAGAAACAATAATGTCGGTGGAGAACGAAACGAAACCACCGCGCAGAGTCACTGACCACAACAACGTACGAGAAACGAAGGCTTGCGATAATCATAATACGCTTGCAGATATGTGATTAGCTGCGGGGTCACGGAACGGTCGGCGTTAGACAGAGAGCTGGTCTCTCGTCCCATTCTCTGGTGAGGATGGTCGCAGCAAGGCACCGCGGCACCGGCTCATCGGAGACGGGCAAACGACCGCAGGGCGCCTAAACCGCTATACTAAACTGTGACCTCACGAAATTCTCCGAGCACGATACCGGCGATGATTCACGTGTAATGATGGACGCAGACAAGCTGACATACAGAGATGCGGACGCTAGATGAATTCCGAACGACAGGTCCCGAGAAATTTTTTTAAATACCATCATGATTATTATGGACTCTTATCATTAATTTTATTGAGCCATCACCGGCATTAGCATATTAAATTAGTTTTTGTTTTTAGAAGCGACGACATAGTCGATATTTGTGTTGATAATTTTTTATTTTGATGGGAGTATCAAGCGACCATTAAGCTGTCAACAAAATGTAAATATCTGCCAGTGAATGTATTAGAATCTTAGCTGCCTGATTGTGATCTGATACGTCTGTCAAATGGTATTCGAATTTCCGCTCGCTTCTGCGTGCCACGATTCAGTTTTACATCATCAACATCATGATCTCAAAATATAAAGTGAAACTATAAGCTATAAGGTTGGATGCCAACAAATATATTATATGATACGGTACAGAGGGCACGACCGGATGAAACAGGTTTCCTGAGACTACTAACGTAGTAACCAATATACATACAAACCGTGCATTACTCTCAAGTATTCGAGATTATACGGCGTTAGAGCGGCCGAGGCGACTGTGAGAAAATTTCACTTGTGTACAGTCGATTTATCATTGCATATAATTTCGAATCGGATTATCCATGAGCTAAATCGAGATAATAACGTTTGAAGATCGGAGGTGGGAAGTGGATGCAAATAGACGGTATGATTTAAAGGTAATGGTATCGAAAGCGGTGATACTCGAGCTCGTATATTTCCGCTGTGAGCATCACACGTTGGTGAGGGAATTAGCGTCGGTGGCCGAGCGAGGCGCTCCAATAAATCACGCGTATAGTTCGTTAGGCACACGCCGACCGCTCCGCAGGGGGCCACCTTCGATTCCAGGCTGGCAAGTGGAACGCCATTCAGGCAACCCCCTGTAGGTGAATATTTTGACGTGCTATATAGTTGCTTGTCGCGTTCTCCTCTGATGAACGATTCTTTCATATTCTCTACAGCTCACAACGTGGCCTGATATGTCGTTATTTTAATTTTATGTTTATCGAAAACTTATGATTTTATAATGTAAATCAGCACAATTTATCTGCTACCTATTTGATCATAAATAAAAAAATAGGCAAATGTTGTATTATTTACCATCTATCCAAATTGTCGAACCGGTTTGGTTCATTGGTTGGCGTCTTTCGAAATGTGACATTTATCACGCGAGCTGGAATTTCGCGTTGTACTTACTTTAGCGGATTAGTGTTTTGTTCGAAGATAAAGGTGTCGGTCAATTTTTAAAAAGTTAATTATCGAAATACTTTAACAGACGGACGGAGTCCCGGACGGTGATACATCATCCCAGTGAGAGAATATAAATCACCAAGTGATTGATCGTCGTGTATATCTCACGCTCGTTCGCTAGCTCCTTTTTTAATCCGACACAAATGATTTTACACTTTGATTCCTTTTTGTGAGGCCATTTCGCTTTGGGGTTTACGAGACGATCGAATTGGATTCTCTTCATCCGATTTCGGGATGATGAAATGTTCAAAGATAAATCTTTGGTAAATGACATCTTTATTCTCTCGATCAAAACTATCCGCTTTAACAACTAGATTTGTAAATTGCGTCGTCTCTAAGCAACTTAAATTGACTTTCATTAATGAGTGACTATCGATAATGTCTATGAAACACCATTTTCAGAATAGTAAACAGAAGTGCATTAAATTTCCATTTGATTACATCATGTTTATGAATACTCTATAGCTGAATGTAAAGCCATTTTATCGGACACGAATACAATAACCAGATGAAACAGCCTTTCATCACAATGTGAAATTCTATATTCCGTGAGCATAAAACTAATGTTTACAGTGAAAACCTATCAGGTTTCTAACAAGTATTGAGAGGCGACCCGTCAGCGGCCGTATTTGTGCACTACCTGGGCCGACCGGCGACCGCTGGCAGCCTTTCCAAGCAGATTAGAGCCATTTTCTATTGTAGTGGGCCCGATTCACATGCAAATCGGTTGACAAAACGTGTGGAAATATAATTAGCTTACGACGCCCGGGACCCTATTGGTAGGTCGATGGGGTCGCGCACCTTGACCGTGCAAAAAACTAAACCGGTCTATTTGTTATCTTCACTTTTAATTAATGTTTTGGCCAGGGCGTTACTCCTGACCGATGTCCGGCGTCCGGCGAGGGTCACTACTGACGCTAGGGGTATTTCGCGTTCCGTGGGAACACTGACTCGAGAAGACCGTCGATCATATCTTTATGTCGGACGCGGCTAGTAAGACTCGGTTTTCCCGGAATGTGGACCATTAAACGCGGCCCTGGAGCCTCGTACGAAACATGTCACAGTTATTATGCTCACTAGAAATGATAATATCTCAGTGACGCAGCAGACAAAGTCGGTAAGCACCGCCTCGAGTTATTCTCGTCTTTCTAACTGCTCTCACTGATTGTTGACACGATTAAGTCATTATATTAATCTCTGCATGCTGTCCGAAAGGGCTATCGAGTTGTTGCATCGGTTCATTATCAACACTGAGTCCGCGATCGCAACCAGTCGGTATCGGAAAGAACGTTACGGTTCTCACGGATCACTGTTTGCCGAATTAGACTGGTCTAATCCAAACAGACCCATCCTTACGGTCAGTTGGTCAACAATGACCACACCTGGTTACGAGCGCAAATTGACACCCTCCTCAAAAACGACGCGCCGATTCTTTTGACGTTTTCTTTATAACGTAGAGGCGTGTATGGGGCATTTGCTATTTGAAATAATAACCGATGCAAACATTGCAGTAATTTGCGGACCCTATGGGAAAGTCTCGGAGACGATGACGTTTTTGACAGGTCTTGTAGGCTGACAATACAAGTACATTGTGCATGGTTTCCGTTGTACAAAACGATGGATTTAATGCTCGGATTAAGAAAAATAATGAATGGACAGTTGCAAACCATGACAGATTGATACGTGTAATTTAATGATCTTATTGCTAAGGTTTTTACACGGTCTGAAATATATTTTTTTGCTAAAATTGCGTATACAGTCAAATTCTACAAAAATGCAAGCAACATTTTGCCATACAAACTAGACTTAATGAATCCAGTAGAGCGCTACATCTATCCATAAATAATTACAAAAGAAAAAAATTCAATTTCCCCACGCGAACCCTATTAAAATTCACCGCGAAGTCCCGGGGGATATCGGTGCGATACCAGAAATCTTTCTAAATGACCGGTCCTGCATAAAAACTTATTAAGATATACCAAACAAAGCGAGTATGATTGATGCGCCCTAAACAAAAGGTGGGACCATTGAAGCCCATTGTTCAACTTCAAAATGGCTCAGAATTGACTTGGTGCGGACCGCAGCATATATTTGATAGGAATATGCTTAGGTATATTTTAGGCATTCATTTTTTTATACGTCATTTTGTGTACTTATAGCTGTGAATTTGATAACACATTATTATTTGTATTATTTTATAATGTATGATTAATATGTAAGATCCCCAACACGTTTGGAGTTAGTTTTGCTCAAAAACAGCAAATTTTTATTAATTGCGTTGTGGTGCTAATTAGTAAATTTTATTTTTGATTCAACCAATTCCCACAAACAATAAAGAGCGGTTAACGTTTTAAAACATACATTTCCAGTACATATTTTCATTTAACCGGTTGAAAGCACCTATTCAGTCCTCGTCCTGTATAAGTTTTTGCGTACATTAATGCAGTTATTAAATAAACCGGTCAGGCTAATGTGGTTAATTAATCAATGGTCACAGCTTTGTTTTGCATACCGCAATCATGGGGAGTGATCAGTGAGTTTGTCTAGTTGTGTCGGTCTGTTGCTCCTGGACTTTAATTTTAATTTTAATTTTAATTGGGCCATACTGTTATTTTGGTTCATCTATAATATACTTAACCTTACTAACCTTATAGTGATAAAAGAGATAATTAAGAAATATAGAATATAGAACATTATAACATAAGAAATAAATAATAAAAAAGAAGAGTGATAGATATAGTCATTAAAAACTGTATATTAATATATACAGCTTTGAATACCTATATCTAAATCTCAACTCATCAATATACCTATTATGATGCTCACACATTTTGATTGTTGTATTTTAATTTTAATTATATTTTTGCACTGTAGTACCATGTTACGCTTTGTACCACCGTCTACTTCTTATAACAAATCTGTCCATCCAAAGGTAAGGTTTGGAAGAAATCGCTTCATGCGATAAGACCGCCCATTATCATAATTAGCTCAATTTAGGTTTGTTTCTTTTTATGTTATTGTACAATAAAGATTTTTTCTATTCTATCCTATCTTTCATTTAATTTTTTTATCCAATTTGTGTGAATATTGCTTGTTACATCAATTACTTAACCGGCACCTATTGTATAATTTGGATGATAATTTTTCTTCAAAAGAGTAGGTATGAAGGAAAAACATCGTTAAGAAACCAACAACCCTCGCATGGTGGTAGGACACTATCTAGTGTCCGCCTGGCCAGCTACCACCCTCAAGTTAGAAAATCTGTCACCAAAACATTTAATGTGTTCCGGCAGCTATCCTTGATAGTCAGTTCCCATTCTAGGCCTAGCGTGCTTACCATCTTTGACCGCATCATCACTTACCAACAGGTGAGATAGTGGTCAAACGCTAGCCTATAAGATATATAAATAAATGAAAAAGTCATATACGTATGGTGAACTTGTAAGATAATATTGTCCTCAAGCAATAATTGTCCTATATTATTATCAAGATCAGACAAACTCTTCAAAGATACTTAAATCATTTTCTATAAAATAAAGACATTTAGATCGATTGAGTAGCATCGTAAATGGTCTCGCCTTAGTTAAAAGTTATTAACATTATTCTTTATTCCAAAAAAAATGTACAACAAGATAAACTATTTAGCTGTGAAGAGGACCACTTATAAACAAACTGATTTTCACATTTATAATTATTGGTGTTGATGATGATTGTGTGTTAATTATCGTCCTGCTAGCGTATTACCAAATGGTAAATTACGTGGTACTTTTTAGTGTATAATTTATTTTATGAACTTGGTGTACAATAAAGAGTTTCATTCATTCATTCACTATTGAAAGAAATAACACTATCTATTCTCCGTGGAAATAACGGGGACAAAGCTATACAGTCTACCTCGTCTACCTAGAGTAGAGTCTATTTTTCGTGCTCCGTGCAATACAGGCTGTCATTTCATGTCATTTCTACCATGTCTGTCATTTTGTGCATTTCAATCACTGTAATTTTCAATGATATGGTTACTGGCAGCTTTTTATTCCGTGTTTTTATAATACCTTAGCAGAATAACACAAGAGCTATAACTTAATAGAACGGTCGATATCCAAAAGGTACCATAAAAGGTATTTATGATGAGCACACATAAACAGAAACCTTCGACGTTGTTGAAACCTACGGAGCAAAGGTCACGTTCTAATAGGGAGCAATGTAGGGCGCGGAACATCCTCGGGCGATATTAACTGTATTTTGTACCTATTACACTACTTCTAGCGGTTTATTACTGAGAAATGTTTAATGATATTCCGTAAATAAAATCAAAAGGCGTGTTCTTAAAAAAAAATTTAGTTCCTGGAGACTCAACAGATGGCTTTCAAAATGAAAGCAAATGTCTGACATTGTAAATCTGACACGTCACTTTTAATTCTTAGAGTATATTATATACTTTTTAATAATTTTTCGATTGCTTTCATTCTATTTCAAATTTTTAGCATTTATAATTTTCAATTACCTATTTTCGCAAAAAATTATACACTAACATAGACGTCAAAGAAGGATCGCATCAAAAGCCACCTAGTGAGTCTAGTGGAACTATTTTTTAATGAGAACGGCTTAATATTTTATCTACTTAGTTTGTGACTTAATTCTTTTTAAATGCTATGACATGGCTTTGACTGAGTGAAACACTGAAGTGGCAGTGGGCTGGTCATATCTGCCGTGATTTTATTTCCGTTCCACGGATAGATAAATAACTGACTGAGGTGATATTATTTTACTTTAGATGGACAATCGAAAATCGAACCAATAACTGAAACTAATGAGATTTGGAGAAATAAGTAAAGTAAGTATTCGGTTTTCTCATAAGAGAAGCACCCTCTCGTCCACAGAACAAGTAAACTCTTGTCTAACAGTAATAGCATACAGTCTACCATTGTGTGTGTAAATAATAAGTAAGTTTACATTTGTATCGCCAAAAAAATTCTAGCATTGACCATTCCATTAACCCATACATTACATAATCCCAAGGAAGAATGACCAATGCCCAACAATAGATTAACTGTAACAGATCGTGTTGGCATCGTAATCAAACGCTTACAGAGAAGCCAACACCCCTGGCCCCTTTCAACCGCTAAAACGTTTTAGAAAACATTACATCTATCCCGAACAAAACAAAATAAAAAAATCACAAAAGAGCCGCCTTATCTCGATCTGGCTTGATATCTAAGACGATTATAAAACGACAAAAGCATTTTTTACTCTTTCTATTAACAGTTATGATGAAAAAAGGAGTCTGCAGTTCGCACCTTTCTTTTGTTTGTTGACAGCAAACAAATCGTTTGTTGGGCATAATCGCGGGGTCGAGGAGACCTAATGCGGTGTTCGAGGGTTGAATTGAGAGCAACGGGTTACCGTGTCCTTTCCGGTCTCTCGTGCCCTTTGCATTATCTGCTCGGAAGTGAAAGGACGGTTAATGACGCAAAGGTGCGAGCCGTAAAAGTTAAGACTGATTTTGTTTCTCATCGTAATTTGGGTCAGGAAATCAAAGATAAAACATAAGATAGTCTTTACTACTACCGAAGCATAAGTAACGGTAAAGAATTTAACATAAATATTGAAATAATTATGAATACAGACATATAGTTTGTTATCAAATGGGGACAAAGCGGTCGAAAAGCGGAGGTCATGAACAGGTGGCGAGGTTTAATCGGGCCCAGCGGGTGTCCGGTGCGTTATGAACTCTTCAACCTCTGTGCCCTGCGTCAAGACCGTTTCCTTTATGGCAGGAGGAAATTATACTGTGTTATCTTTGCTTTTGTCTGCCACAGGACTTGTTTAATTTAGTCTGAACATTTGTGTGTCATTTTGAAAGCTTGAGTTCTTTGATAAAGTTTTTTTCTTCGTTTTCACGTTCAGCAAAACGTAACCGAATGTTGGCACTAACATCGGATTAAATTTTCGCTAACTGAACTTTAAATATTTCTCACAATATATATTACGCAATACTAGTGTCATCATAGGACCCGCCAATAAAAGCGTAGGCACAACGATGCATTTCAATGGGCTGTTAAAAGCCACACTGTCGCACATCGTAAAACTGACAGCTTCTCGACTTGCCAAGGCTCATTCCTCAGCCTTGACACCACCAACGTCTATTATCTTAGACTTCACTCATTTACGCATTCGCTCGTTTTCATTTACCTCAACAAAAAGGTAAATTGTCTGAAAATCATTAATTATATTTTCGTTATTATCGCGGGTATACATTATATTCTAAGGCTGGTAATACACCGTCATCAATACCATCAATCACGGCGCTGTCTTTAAAACAATAACCGTCCGTATTAATTACATCGTAATAATAACCTATTACTGCTCATAACTTTATATGAACAGTGATCGTCAACGGTTACTTAGAGCATCGTGCCCTTGGGCAGTTGTCCGACTAATGACTTCACAAGATTAATGATTTCACTAATTACACTTGTGACAATCAATGTATCTCCAAAGGTTTTTGTAATAACGCGGCACATTCTATAATTATTCAAGAATTCCACAGTATCGCACGCTGGAGCCAATTCCGCTAAAATCGTCCGATGAATCCCTAGTGGCAATGCGATGCTATAACTTAATCTAATAGAGGTAACAGTAAAACTTATATTACATAGTACTTACAGAGTATGAGTAAAGTACCGGTGGACAAAAAGAAAACTTTAATAACACGGGTTGTATTGTAATATGTAATGTCTCAATATAGGCATGGTTAGTTACTACTTGCTAAAGCCAATTATTGTCAGGTTAGTAAAATTTCCTTTTTAAATGACAAAATATATCAATAACTTTGCTTCTGAGTCGTGCATTATGCTTAAGGGTTTCATCAACTCAGTTTTTAAACAGATTTGGCGACTCACCTTCTCTCCTCATGCCCATTTTGAGACATTTTCTGAGTCTGCAGTACTGGCACTGATTTCTATGGTGTTGGTCGATGGGACAGTTTCTATTCCCTCTGCAGGAGTATGTCAGATTTCTTCTCACGGACCTCTTGAAAAACGATTTGCAACCTGTGGACGAGATTGTTGAACGTGAATTCTGAAACTTTGGGTAACTGCAATTTTATAGAATGATGATAGCCTATTAAGAGTGTTCGTGTGATCTTGGTGTGACCAATAACAACCTACAGTTTTTGGCTCAAAATGACTTGGTTTGGCCTAATTATTAATTTACAAAACTAAAAATTAAAATTTCTAAAATGCTGCCAAAATAACCTAATTCTGCCACGAGAGCATCGTCTAATTGAATGAATAAACCGCAATGAATTAAAACCCAAATAGCCATAAGTCGTTAGAATCTCCATAATTAGATCACCGCTACCAACGGAAAACCTACAGAAAATCGACCGATTTGTATGAAACTGCCAAACATAATCGGACTTATAAAACAGTTAAAATACCCGAACGATCTTAAGACAGTTAAGAGCAATCTCATGAATATGTTATGGATGAACTTTGTGGTAGAAAACCATTTTGAATGGCTACGGAATCTATACACCGAATGTTAGTTGATAGACATGAGATAAGGTAGGAATTTATTTGGCTCATAAATCCTCTTTGGCAAATTGCACTTCACTGTCAGACACATCGCGATCGCATCAAAAAAAATTTAGTAGACGCCTACACACTAGACGTACTTAAGCGTCGATGTTAGATTTGAAAAATTGCATGCAATTTGCTTCTTCTTATAATTTTTATTATAACGCAACGTAAATGTTAACAATACTTTTTAAAGAAAGAAGTAAGCACATTTAAGTTGTAGCGTATTACCGTAGTAGTTACGGATGGTAGTTTGGTAGTGGGTACAAATTTGAATATTTTCTTACATAGCATTATAGATTCCATAAGTGTCATAATCATTTGAAATCACTGTAGCGGTCGATAGGTGCTATTAATATTTAACTATATTGCGCTTGTACAAGCAGTGGCTGTTAAAATTGTCGCTTTTCTAATATATTGGATTGGATTTAGAAAATTTAAGCCATTTGGAGCCACGGGAGGTGATTTTGGTACAATTTAATTTAAATTTTGAAATGGTTCGAGTGAATGGTAGCATTTTAGACTTGCATGTCTGTCAGCCATTACACGTAAGAATTGTATGGTAATTAGTCCGATTTGAATAATACAAGAAAATTTCGTTTCAGATCATCAAATATGTAGAGAATTTTATTATTTATCGCTTAGTTAAATGGTATATGGTACTGTGGTAAATTATTATGGTAAGTAAAGGTGACAGTTTGAATTAACTAACTATACCTATTCATTTCATAATTTACGTCCAAGACAAGTATGCCTTGCGCCATAGGCAATAAAAGATTATTTTGCTTTTAGACATTTACCGAGTAACTTAGGTGTTGTAAATGATGATAATCATTATTTTTCAACCGACTTCAAAAAAGGAGGTGGTTCTCAATTTGATTGTATTTGCTTAAAATGTTTGTTACCTCAGAATTCCGACATTTATTAACCGATTCCTCTTTTTGTTTGAGAGAGTTTATCGCCCATTTGGTCCCATTGTAATTTTATCGAGATCTAATGAGTATCTCCAGGGATATGGACTCGCTACGGAAAATGAGCATTTGAAGTCGGTTTTTTTATCCACTTCAAAAAATAAGGTTTCTCAGGTCGACTGACTATATATATATATAAATATATATGTTTGTTCGAGGATAAATTCGTCATTTATGAACCGATTTTTATTGATTATTTTTTTGTTGGAAAGGAGATATCTCTAAAATGTTACCAAAGTAATTTCATCGAGATCTGATAAGCATCTTCAGAGATATGGAGATAAAAACCTCATTTGAAGTCACTTCTTTTATATCGTTTTGTAAACGATCTCAAATTAATCGAGATGAGTATATTCATACTTTATATGCCTTGTATTTACACAATGTCTTTTTACGCTTTAAATATTGTAAGAGCTAAAATCGACAACTATTTAGTTACTCTGCATCTCATCATTTAGTACAAGCTGATGTAGTGACGACACATCACATCATATGCGTCAGTATGTGAGGAGCACCGTTACACAGAGATGCTGATAAGGATTACTGAGTCGTCTGACCTAGCTGGAAGAAAGCTGGGTTTCGTTACTCGTTACGTTTGTGTAGAGGAAAATGGGCATTAATAAAATAGTGTCATTGTATTGGGATAAAATTCAAGAGATGAATTGACTTGACACCCTTGTCGAAAGGTTTTTAGGTATTATAGATTCTTAGACTTATAGACTCGTCGTGTCTGTCTGTCTGTCTGTCTGTCCGTATGTCACAGCCATTTTATTCCGAAACGATATAAGTATAGGATAAATATAGGACTAGGTGCATAGTTGAAACTTGGTAGGTTAGGTAGGTGTATTCTGTGAACCACTTTACGATTTTTATACAATAATGAAAAATAGAGATTAATATACATGGAACTGAAACTAAAAAAAAAATGTTTTTCATCAAACCTATAGGTACGTGAGGGATGTCTACAGATAGGTCTTTTTAAAATGAATAAAAAATATAAGCTGTAGATCTCAATAAAAAATTTCAACAAAAATTAGTTTAAACGAGATATAGTCAGTAGTTTCTGAGATATTGAATCCTACGAGTGCGAATTCGACTTGCACTTGGCCACTTTATATTTATTTGTATATGTTATGGGCTAGCGTTTGACCACTATCTTGCCTGGTAGTAAGCAATGATGTGGTCAAATCATCGAGGTACATGTAAACAGAGGCGCCCATCATATACTGACTTACGTGCCGAGCGGCGTGCGATCGGGCGTGAGGAGTACTTACGCTAAACTAAGCGAGATGCAGATTCAGCACTGCATTTTAATTGAACGTAGAGCTAGTTCGCGACGCGTCATCTTGTACGTAGTACATATACATCGATGGGTCAAATATATATGGTGCATACGCTGACTCTCAAAGGCCTCTGACTCTCAAAGGCCTCTGACTCTCAAAGGCTGTGTGCTGCCGTAACACCGTAAGGTTAAAGCGGCAGATTATTTCCTTGATAGTGTCAAGCTACTATTTAGTAGCAAGCCAGGCGGAACATCGATATAATATGCTCCTACACTTGTGGAGAAACACCCATTCGGCGAACTCTTGCTTAGAAACCAAGTTATCTATCCCTTACGCCAAAAAGGGCAAGAAACGCTTGAAATGACAAACTATACTAAATTATATTCAAATTTATACGTTGAGACCTTTTAGTAGGCTTTAGCTGAGGCTCAAATTATTCAATGATTAAAGACAATAGGTTTGTATACAGTTAAGGATATAGACGGTAGGTAACTAAGTAATATTTAATAATAGTTAGATATCTAAAGCCTGTCTTCTTATCTCACACCATAATTCGTATCGAGGTAAGCATATACATAAGCAGTATACATCCTAGACACATCTCCACATTCATCACTCGTGAAAATGGTCATGTGCTTGTTTAAAGCGTAAGCTTGGCAATCAAGAGGTAGTGAGTTCGATCCCACCCATTGCACTATTGACGTGAACCCACTCCTGACATAACTGGAGGGGTTAACAAGACTAGGTACTAGTAATGTGCTACTCACATTGCTAGTAAGCCTTTTAAAAAACTAAAACGACCGACTTCCATGCTCCGTGAGGCAATTTCAGTAGTAAGTTCATGTTTGAGACGTTTATCGTCATATCTCTGGAGATACTTATAAGATCTCGATGAAATTACAATGAAACCGTTTTGGAAACGTACCCTACCAACTGAAAAAAAGAATCATTCAAATCGCTTCACCATTGATGGAGTAATCGCGTAACATACACACAATAAATAAATAAATAAAAACATACAGACGAATTGGGAACCTCCTTCTGTTTTGAAAGTCGGTTGAAAAGTTAAAAAAATACGATTTAAACACGTTTAATGTTTACCTAAATATTCCTCAATAATATTTCGTGAAAAAATCAATAGATACTTTATATATCCTATTATGGGTTTTAATTACTAAGCAAAATCTTTACTCCTATTTATGGGTTTTATGTCTAAGCAAAATAGCACGCATACCATTGTAGCATATATTTTGTATTCAAGTATATTTTCTATCTATCTATCTATTGGTCTATTGATTCCTCATTCCACCGTTACCATTGTTTCGAAACAGTGGTATTTTCACGGGCATTTTCTCGAGTCGACGTGGTGCCGTGAAACCGCCCAATTACTGGTATCTCTGAGAACATCGACTTTGCAAATCTTGCTTGATGATAACGAGTGCATTGACGTCGAGTTTAAGTGAAATCTGAGACTGTGGTACAGGCTCTCCATAGATTTACTTGACTTTTTTTATATTTCGTATAGGCTAGCGTTTGACCATTATCTTTACCTTATGACTACTGCAAAGCCAAATATTTTTTGTTTTTTTCATCAACTTTCTCGAAATGTTTGTGCTACTTGTTATTTTACAGTGCTTAATTTTGACTAGATTATCTATTTTCGTCTTATATTGTTATTTATATACTCTATACATTCTGTATAACGTTTATGTATGATACAGATGTTTACAAACAGTTTACCTATAGCACACTAGATGTCTCTTTAATTTCTACATATAAATCTGCGTTTACTCTGACGTGATCGCTAATCTAAAGAAACTTGAACCTTTTTTCTGAGTGCCTAGAACTAAAAAAAATCTCAAAGCTTATATAACATCAAAACACGTAAAGACACATCACCCCACAAATAGAGACAATTATTGGCATGCCAAGTGTCCGGTAATGACCGACAAATTACCCGGAGTAGTACTGACACTACTGACTACTGACCTAGTACCGTCACGAGATGTGATGTAACTTAACCACTGTTGCTAAATTGGGTGTGGGGTACTCTGTACTGATTTACTCTCAAATAGGTTTCGTAGCTTTTTTTTTATATATTAGGTATTCTAGAATTTGACCACTATCTGACCTGGTGGTAAGGAATGTTGTAGTTGAAGGTGGTGAAGACGCTAGTCCTAGAATACTCTGACTTTTGAGGTACTTATGTGTGCTGCCGGAACACCGTAAGGCTATAGCGGCTGATTATTTCCTTGACAGTGGTGACAACATCGATAAAATACTCCTACAACCTAAAGAGGGCCCGGTCGCGTAATAGGGTAAACGGTTGGCTTTGATGCCAGAGGTACCGAGTTCAAACCGCCGTGCACCAATGGATTTTTCTATAGAAAAAATTATGTGCACTTTTCACAGTGGCCCTCCGGTGAAGGAAAAACATCGTTAAGAAACCAAGAACCCCCGCATGATGGTAGCCATCTAGTGTCCGTCTGGCCAGCTACCACCCTCAAGTTAGAAAATCAGTCGCCAAACATCTAATGTGTTCCGGCAGCCATCCTTGAGAGCCAGTTCCCATTCTAGGCCTAGCGTGCTTACCATCTTCAACCGCATCATCACTTACTAACAGGTGAGATAGTGGTCAAACGCTAGCCTATAAGATAATGATAAAAAATAAGAAAAAAAAGGAATTAAAAGTGGTAAGTGGCGATATCCAAGAGAAAGTCATCCGATTGCCAAAAAATCTGATTTCTCAATAATTATATTTGGTGGATCTCCTAAGGTCAAAGTCCACTACTATTGAAAATAATAACTATAAGTACTTAAATAGTACAAGTAATAGAAACAAAAAAAAAAAGAACATCAATACACGTCAAACACATAAGCAATTGTTGTTTAACAAAGGTATCGACATTGATATCGTTCGATGACCTACGTCAGTACATAATTATATACAAATATCCTCATTATACTACAGTACATTAAATACATAATGTAATGTGTCAATGTTACTCCGTTTTAATGCAAAGTGATATCAAAATTACAAGCGCTGAGTACGACAACATCACCAATTGACTTTCATTGAAAAAAAACAACGGGTTGCACTCCGGGAGTGCCGGCAGAAGTGGAAACTTGAACACGTCATTTTTGAATATTTTGGAATGACACCTCGCGCAAGCGCCCTGCGCTCCGTTGGGATGACACCTCGCGCAAGCGCCCTGCGCTCCGTCGGAATGACACCACGCGGAAGCGCCTGCGCTCCGTCGTACGAATTTTTGTCTTACGATCAGGACCTGACCTTTAACATTTTTTACACATCCCAAGAAAAGTGCACAACGCCGCTAAAGAAGTTTTACTTCAAAGAGTTTTAAAATTGCACACCACAATTTTAATTATGAACATGATTAAGCAAGATTGTTGAGTTCTAAAATATACCGTAAAATAGTTATTAGACTACCCGTCATGGGTAAGTATTAATTTATTACACGTCCTTGCGTTTACAGCCTATTTTGTAAGGTACCTACGGACCGACAACTTTGTAAATAACTACGTTTAATACATAGTAATTTTAATAACTATTTTGATGTATATATTAGAAACGATTTGGCGTTAATGGCTACTTATTTTATAATAAAATTGGCAATATTTTTCCATGGAAAATGTGGTATTAAAATTTGACATTTCCGTCTCATTAGACATGATTCGTACAAATTATATAATTTGTATTAGTAATGGCTTTGCTTTACAGATTTTTGGTGGCATCTCGTGAGAGTATTTACCATAACAATGTATTAACAATATCAACACTTAAAAAATGTATGATATAAACATTTTTTAAAGTTTCAAAATCATATCATATTGTACATTTGAAAAACAACTTCGTTTCTGAATTGATCAAGAAATAGATAAGAAAAAAGTAAATTATTTATTAACATCCATTGTGCATTTTTTTAAATAAATAAAATTATGAGTGATTAAAATCAGATAAAAAAAATGTAACTTAAAAAAATTGCTACCTCAATATTTCTTTACTAATATTATACAGAGAGAACATTTGTATTTTTGTATGTTTGTAATGATTTGGCTCAAAAACTACTGGACCGATTTAAAACAATTATATAGAAGTACTACACTTTCACAAGTATATAGAATGACAACTTTCTAAATGAAAATAGGCTATATATTTTCCCGTTTAAATCAAAGGTACATTCGTGGAGACCTAATTTGCAACCTAAGTCGACAAAAAAACGGTCGAAAAAACACGTTTCTTACGAACGCTGCTCAATTGAAAACAGATGAAAGAGTATTTGCTATAGAAGAGTTGTACAACTTAATAAGACCTACAAAAAAGTCCGCGACAGTATGTCTATCTCTTAAGGTTGACTCACAGTAACCATTTTAATCTTTAATTTTTTGTTAAAAAATATTACATAACTTCCAGGGCTATTTTCCAGTATATAGTATTAATCCTTATCCAAATGATTACGTAAATTAGCTTGGCCACATATTATAGAATAAAATTGTCCTTTACAGTATATAATTCTAATGAAAACTCTAGAAGATATCACGGATTTCACATACACGCATCGCAAAATTAATAAAATATTTGCAGTCAAACCACAGAATAGGTCATAGTTACTGAGAAAATATTATTATAAGCTTAGCTTTTCTGTAGATCCCCACCGATCGCAATCAATTTGAAGTCAATATAGTATAATAATATGATCTATTGTATAAAATAAAAATTATCTATGTATATATATATATTATATTATTATTATTATATATTATTTATTATATTATATATATATTATATTTTAAACCACCCCGACTGATCTATGTATAATATTTTCATTCAAAGCATTCCAATGACTCTAAACACGACATTTAAAATCTGAGCTGTAAGTTGGTGAGGATTTGAGTATTCTGTAGAGTCCAGGAGATGTCCCAGCATCAGGTCAATGCTTCCATGTTCTTACAATATCGTTGAAGAAGAAGATTTTCGAATTGATCAGACCTATTAAAGTTGATTAAAGCTCATAGTTTTATAACGATTGAACGAATTTTCATGAATCAAAGCTAAGAACGCTCTCGATGAAGACATGTATAAAAAAAAACTATCAATAATAAAATCAAAATCGGTTCATCCGGTTGGGTGCTAAGATGCTACAGACAGACACACAGATAGACATGGTAAACGTATAATACCCTTACTTTAAATCAAAATCGGTTCATCCGGTTGGGTGCTAAGATGCTACAGACAGACACACAGATTCCCACGAAATCCATGATTCATGAATGCACATAAAACTTTCATTGGTAGGTATGTAGCTAGGATTAGAACCAACGACCCTCGGGTCAGAATCAGGGTAACTATCCTTTACGCCAAAGGGCCGTCAATATCACTACGTAAGTATTATAAAACAATGTCCATCACTGCGTCTGTCTGTCTGTTCGCAATAATCTCAATAGCATCTGAACGGATTATCATGCGGTTTTCGCCAATAGCTAGAGTGTTTATGAGGAAGGTTTAGGTCTTAGGTGCATAATTCGTTAAGGTTTTGTGTAAATTGGTTGTCATATGACGATGATTGTAAAATATGTTAATATTTTATATTCGATGCAACAAACTGATGCAAATTTTGTAGGCATATATGTTCTCCCCGTGCGAAGCCGGGGCGGGCTGCTAGTATGTAATATAGGTATGTAATAATACCTTATAACTTAACAGTTATTATTAACTATGATCTGTAACTGCATGATTGATTACAAGAATATCATTAACTTATAACAAATGTATTAATTTTTAGATGAATATTGTAGACACTGGCGTTAGACGTTAGATTGATTGTTGTAAATTGTAATTATAGACATATATATTGTGAGTAAATTAATTAAAACTATTTGTAATGAGTTGTCAAATCATAATAATATTAAATCAAACGTAAGAAAACATTAAATCCTTAACTTTCAATAACTACTTCATTTTGATAACAAGATTACATTACGGAAAAATTGAACTAAAAAGTACATTTTTGGTCTCCTACTCTTTAACCGACTTCACAAAAAAGGGGGAGGTTCTTAATTCGTCGGAATCTTTATTTTTTGTATGTTCAACGATTACTCGAAGATGCCTGAACCGATTTGGAAAATTCTTCTTTTATTTCAAAGGGTACCCTTTCCAGGTAGTCCCACTTAAATTTTAACGAAATCGGCCAAGCCGTTTTTAATATATCAACATTTGTATTACGACGCATTTACTTATCTCGACGACATACTACTAACTGCACAGATTATGTAATATTTATAATATACCCTACCGATTACCGACCGACCCTACGAAAAGAGTCATTCGAATCGGTTCACAATTGACGGAGTAATCGCGTAACATACATACAAAAAAAAACAGACGAATTGAGAATCTCCTCATTTTTGGAAGTCGGTTGATAATAGATAATAGGCAAATTAAAAACAATGAAAGCCAGCCTAATAAAAATAAGTATGATATTTACTTCTGTAATAATTAAACTCATATTCGCAAACTAAAAGAAGCAGGACTATAACTTCCCTTAATCATTTCATTAAGCCGGGCACAAAGAAACGAGTCTAATGAAATATTACCCATTTTAATGACTGCAGGGTTCCTACTTAATGATCGTAGTCCTGTAGTTAGATGACTAGCTAGTCATTATTGAAACCTAGCCTTAACTGTTTCGCCCACGTTTTTGGCCTGTATTGCATTGCATTGACCAGTAATTTTTAGGGTTTAGTCTTAAAATAACGCACCAACAGGGTGGCTGATAAAGAATACAATTTGAGCATTGAGTCCTTTGTCTTTTATATGGAATATTTTCAATCGACTTCCAAAAAGAAGGAGGTTCTCAATTCGTCTGTATGCTTTTAACCACCTCTATTTTTGAAGTTGGTTAATAAAAACCCACTACCGTTATTAGAGTTAACGAGTTATTAAGTGGAGATCGCGGATTAGCAGGCTTAACGTGGGGCACGCCCATAGGACTACGTAGAGCGATGATATTCAAAAGGTGGCTGACAAGACCTGGATGACAGTAGCTGAGGATCATGCTCAGAGGCGTGCATTTGAAGAAGACTATATCCAGCATTATGCTGGATAATTATTACCAGAAGTACAGGGGTCTATTAGCATGAGCAAGCCCACGTTTGTATGTATGTCCTATTTAAAAGAGCCGTTTGAGAAGACCTTTCAAACGAAACAAACGATATAAATGTGTACAGAATATGAATGAGTCCGACTCGTAATTGACCAGTTATTTTTGATCAGTGTATACACGTCAGAATATAAATTTCTCATCTTATATTGCGAAGTTGTGCCTTATGATTCAGTTATGATGAAGCACGTTTGACAATAAATTCATATATAGTGATTGTCTTAATATTCAAACCCATGTACATACATACCTATAGATAGTATGGGTAAGACGCCAAGGACGAGTAACTTTACATAACGGATGTATTATAACCTAATATATTAAGTAGGTAGATGTCAAAATACAAACAAGTAACAAAATTAAAATTTTGAATAAACACCCACGACGATGTCCTTTAGAAAATTAACGTCATAAAATCTATCTAAGAACCACTACTGATTAATTACGAACCGTTTAAAGACAAAATCGAACTAGTTTTGGAGAAAAATGGCAACATAGATTTGCACACACAAACAAACAAACATCTTTTCACCCAAACGCATATATAGTCTCCGTTCTGTCGTGGGTAAAAAAAATCGAAGCTATGCGAGGTAAAAAAATATCTTCTCCGAATTAAAAATTCACAAAAGCGTAATAATGAAGTTGATTGGATTTGGCTTCCTCAATAAACGATCAAAATTCACGGATTCAAAGGAAACGAATATTAATTACATTTTAAACAATACTACATTCGGATGCTAAAGGGCTGCATAAAATTAGCATCTATAATATCGATACTATTTGGAATTCCGTTTCATCGTTGTCGAACTCTATTAAAATAAATCAGTAGGTAAGACCATCTGAAAAATTACATGCATTGTAAATACGGGAGTATAAATACAAATAAATTGTTAATAAAATAACATGGCTCGTTTATTTTTATAGAGAATCAAGCGTAAATTTTCGATTTACGACGTGACAAACACGGAGAATCCTCAACAATATGGCCGCTTTAAATTTCAAAATGGTCATTAACGTCACGCAATCTCGTGTTTACCTTATTAAGGTGTAGCTAGTACTTGTTTAATTCACATAAATAACATATTAAAAAGAGTCAAATTTTCATTAAAAGGCAGCATGATTCAACGCGGCTGCGCGTTTTATTGACAGTTTTAGTGGCGAGAAAAGAGCCACACACGCGCCGATCTTGGATTCAATTTAAAAAGTGGAATGAGATAAAAATAAATAAGTTCGGAAAGACACTTATGTTTAGAGGCGGTCGTAAAGATAGGGTTAACTGCCACGGTATCGGGACAAACATACCATAAACTGACCGGTTATTGTGGATGTAGTGACGTGACAAGATCGGCGTACCGCCGGGGTTTGCTCGCAGAGGATTTGGTATAAACAATTACTCACAAAAAAACTAACTTTGTAAATTTATCTGTATATTATAGTAAATTATTTTATTGATGGTATTTTTTTTTATAACATGTACTACTTTATTACTCGATTAATGTATTACTCGAAAATACATTTTTCAGTTTTTTAATTTATTTTTGTCCTGGTTAATATTTTAATTACTTAGTTATTTTGTAGAAAATGTTAGACAACGATTAAAAGACTCAAAAATTAAAAAATTTTACTAACCTCAGTGGAATTTAAATTCTCAGTGTATTTAAAAATACATATGTACGTAATTATTTATATTAATTTGGTCTCTTAATAGGAAGCGCTGTATCGTATTATTAAAAAACCATCGACGAAATCAATCGATAAGTGCATCACTAGTTCAGGTGTCAACTGCATTCACTATTGTCGCTCGGATGCGAGCATTTAACTCAAAAGAAGCGTGCTTCCGCGGAACTTTGTCGTTCCTACTCTCATAAAAGTTTTACTCCGATTCCTTTCTCAGCACTTTCAAATGTTATTTCGACATAGTTGCGTTAAAATCAGCGGGGGGTCCAACTGTTAATAAAGTGGATTTGTCGACATCAAAATAACACTGTATGGTCGCGAGGCTAATGCGGTTTATCGGTACACTTAAAGTAGTAATCATGTGATAGGTTAAGCTGAAATATATACTTCTAGAGTTGTAGTAGTTATTATCGGAGTTCAGAGTGTGTTTCTTTATGCAAATGAGGTTAAATATGTTTTGGACTGGGCTTAGAACGAATAAATTTTCATCAGGCCTGATAAGATGCGCAACAGATCGCGGTTGCCTACTTAAGTTTTGTTTATATTAGAGATATGAAAACAACTTGTGAGAATTAACAGGGAGATATAAAGCGGGCTTAGATTTTTTAAATAGTTTTTTAAGTTTCTATATTTTGAAATGATAAGTATTGAGAATTTGTATGACAGTTGTTATAATACCTTATCCGTTGAGTAAAATTCTAAGTATCAATTTAGATATGCTTTCAATTCAATGATGTAAAACTAAAATTATATAGATTTCAAAATTCAGTGTAACATTTAATCTTGTGAAAGTAATTACCACGACAAGTATGGGCTTGACGTTAGATTTACGTGGTTTATCATGCAACCATTTTTGTACCTCGTATTAGACTTTCTATAACGCCAATGTGCTGAGCTTAGTTTATATACTCAAGTAGGTTACTTATTAATCATATATGGTTAAAGTGATTTCAAAACATAAAACATTAAAAGATAAACGATTACATCAATTGAAGAACACCATTTGTATTATATTGCAAGATAATGCAAAATGTAAATTTTGGACAATTTATAATTTTAAAGCACTGCGACCAAAAACGTTAAAATACTAGACGCACAAGATACGTGAAACGCAATTCAAATCTTATCTTATCACGTTTCCGAGACATTTCAGCTCATTATGATCGAGGTCGAGACCTCACTGGCGCCATCTAACATCGATAACAAAATATCGACTACTTCGCCGCACTAATTAGAATGATATACTGAAAAATACCGGATACAGTTCTATTTTTGAATGGTTAGTTCCTTTTGTAGTGCCGACGGCGTGTAATGATTTCATAATTTATTTATTAATGAATTTATTTTATTTGCAGGATATTTTTACAATGTATTGAGAAGTGGCGCATGTCTTGATAAGGCGAGAATTTTCGTGTCAAAATATGACCTTTTTTTATTAATGATTAATAGTGTTCGATTCCAATTCCACCAATATTTCTAAGAATTGTGTCCATTGAGATATTAATTTGAATAACAATAATATGGTGTGTCATAGTGACATCATGAGTGATATTGCAACTGCCTACCAGTGGGTAAGGTGTCTGTATTTCCCGTTGTCTAACTTTTGTAACCAACTTAAAAAAGAGCAAGTTAATAATTACGTATCGATACATAATAAAACAAGCCGATACCCACAGCTTCAACGTTAATAGTGTTGGTAATTTGTATTAAATTATAGCTAGGAATAATGCACTTGGTCTCATAAATTGAGAAAGAATTTTTAAAATAGATAGTGCTGTGCTTCCAGAGATCAGCTACGTTCAACATAAATTAAATACTAACTCTATCTTTCAAATATAATTTAGGTAGTTACTTCACAGACAGTAAGTAACTGTGATTATAAATAATCAAATGGAAATGATTAATTTACTGACATAGGTAACTGGCTAAATAAAAGTCTAAGGCTAAGGTCACATTGCAACTGTAGGTGAAAAATTACAGTTAATTTACGATACATATATTGTCAATTTGATTTTAATTTTGAAAGTTTAGGTATGCCAGCGGAATGTTCTCGACTCTCTGCTGTAAGATGGTGAAGAGTTGAGTATTCTGCAGATTACAAGAGATGTCCCAGCACCAGGTCAATGCTACCAAGTTCTTACAATATCGTTGCAGTAAGAGTATACCGAATTTCGAATTGATCAGAACTACAAAAGTTGATTTCATAGCGTCATCATTTAGAAAATAGCTCATAGTCTTCAAAGAGCTGAACGGATTCAAATCAAAGCTAAGAACACTCATGATTAAGACACATATCAAACAAAATTAAACTAAATCAAAATCGGTTCATCCTTTTGGGTACTACGATGCTACAGACAGATACACCACGTGAAACTTGTAACACCCTTCTTTTTGCGTCGAGGGTTAAAAAGACCATCACAAAGTTATACAAAATTACAAATGTCAATAAATGGATATGACGTAAGCTTATATAGGCCTACCATCGATATTATAAAAAAGGGAGATAAGGTACCCCGCTCCTCAATGTGGACCGTATGAATTAGGTTCGCGAACCTTATTTCACCTTAGACACAATCAAACTGGCGTTTGTGTAGCACGTACAGAATTACATGTGCAATTATCGCAGATACATTCAAATAATTAGCAACAATGCCTCTGTTCTTCATGCACATTAAGCTCGACAGTGAAAATGTTCATGTAGTTGTTTCTAGTTCCATTATATTTACATGGCATAAGAGTGAGAATCGCATCTCCCTTTTTATATCGATGGAGACTACCTACCTACTTGTAAAGTACCTAAGTACTTACTTTTACTTTTTATTTTTAAACTACATATTTACTTCAGACTTGTTCCTACATAAGTGCTTGAAGACCTTGCTTCTTGCCAAATTTCATGATTCTAGGTCAACGGGAAGTAGGTAGGTACCCTGTAGGTTTTGATTCCCTTTTGAAATCAAAATATGAAAAACAATGCTACTTAAACTGTCATTATCTTTTGATCACATTGACTTATTAGATTAATTTTTTCACAGCTAAAATATACCGTAGACCCGACTATTTGATCTAAGTTTCAACTTATAACCTTTACGCGTTCCTAAGAAAAAGAGTCTTGACAGACGGACAGACAGACGGACAACAAAGTGACCTTTTAAGTATTCAATTTTTCCTTTAGACGTACGGAACCCTACAAAGGTAACTTATCCGGCCATATTGTCCAAGGTCTTGAAGTTTAAACTTTGACATGTTTTGTTTAAAGACAATACAACGGTTACGTTATAAGTAAGTACCTACACTCGGTACCTATTTGATGGACAGATACTGGTTGGGTAATTAAATCGTGATGTGAACATTTTTGTTGACAAGGTAGGTACATACTAGATAAAAGCCAGTGTTGAAAATTGTATTACTATACTCGTGTCAAGCCGTCGCTGCACGCGGAGCAATAAAAGCGTGGGAAAAGGATGCCTATGTACTCGTAGTGCTCTCTGTCGTTATAGTGGCTCTGTGAGCTGTTAAGGCCTCACGAGTCTGTATTTCTTCAAATAGCGAGAATAGCTCCGGTATCTTCTGGTTACCCAACAGATACCGGAGCGCGCTCGTTCATCGGTCGCATCATCACTTAACATCAGGTGAGATAGTGCTATCCAGACCGCTGTAAAAAAAAACCATGTGGCTTACAGTTTTTTCCCCAACTGAAACGGAGACGCTTTGCTCGCGCTCTGCGCTCACTAGGTCACTAATGAACTTAAAACGTGTATTTTGTTTAGCGTTAACTATGGGCACAGCATAAATAATAGTACACTGTGGGAGGACTACGCGCCTAAATAAAGAAGAGATCGCTACAATTATTTTTGATGCTTCGCTAGGTAACCGATATATATAAAAATTATTGTACTCTTAAAAAAAAATAGAGATTAAGGAAATCCGTAACATATTGACTGAATAAGCGCCAAAAAAAATTACACTAGGTTAATTAACTTTAGGAATATTTTAGACCTGCCCTAATGCTAGCTCAACTAAGAAGCAGAGTAGATGAAAACATGATTTACAACGACAATACGAGCTGTTAAAAGAAAACAGGCAACGCGTTATTTAACCGACTTCAAAAGAGGAGTAGGTTCTTAATTCGTAGATATGGAGATCAACACCATAAACTTGTTATTATTTAAATAAAAACGTACGAGAAAAACAAACTAATGCACCAAACTTATAAAATATCATAAATCATGTTTAATTCAAAATAAAATGTACACAAATATGACACCTTTATGAATCAGACAGTAATCGTTCTAATTTGTAAACCAACAAAAAAAAACATACATTCAAGTCCAATTATAAAAAACAGGTGCTTACAAAAATATCAGCTTAATTTTATTTCAAAAACAGAGAATAAAAAATAAACATTGTGCACACCTGCATATCTGTACGGGTTAACGCTTAACCCGTCAGAGGTCAAGGCGAGGTCCCGGAGACCGCTTCATATAATAACAGCTAAGTTCGCGGTTAAGTTATGTCATGAAAGCTTGTGTGTACGCACAAAAATAGTGGGGAAAGTAACCGTTATTACCGGTAAATTCTGGAAAATTCCAGAGTATTTATTGTGAAGATAAGTAAAGTAACATGTGTTTTTTAAAGCGATTAGCTGAATCCTATGCCTATAGATATTATTTTTATGTTTATAATGCAAAAATGTTTATTTGTCAAGTGCGAGCCGAAGTTTCAATGAATTGGCTGTGGCAACATGACTTGACACATGTTTAATACTCATATCGTGAAATTAAGGCGGATTATAGCAAATAATGTATTTCCCTGAGGAAAGAAATTAAAATTAAATAGTATTATTAATTAGTATTAGCATTAGCTTAGCATTAGCATCATTAGCATATGAGTATTAGCACTAAAATGTAAGTCAAGCACTATTGTTTAACCTAAATTTAAATGCTAATATTAATGCTAATAATGCTAATACTAATTAATAATAATGCTAATACTAACCTACTCTTATTTTGATAATATGTATAAACTACCTATTAGTGTAAATTTGTAAATTACTTAAAAATCTTTTAATCTTTTAATCAGTCAGTACCTATATTGGATTAGGATGAAGACCCTAGCATAGAGTCATATTGAATTTCAAAATAAATATTTTTTGTATAAATGAAAATAACGTGAAATGAACAGTAAGTATGACTTATTATGACAATAAGCTCATGTAGAAGTAAAGAGTACAGAAACAATAAAGAAAAAATAATTGCATTTTTTCACATGACTATCAGGATTTTCATCGTTGAAACGTAATTATTGAGTGAAATGTGACATGACACGTCATTGTTTATAACAAATTATCACACGTGTGATTTGTATGAGATCTTTTACCGACTTACAAAAGGAAGGAAAGTTTATAGTTTGGTTAGATGTATTTAGGTGCAACGGATTTAATGTATATTTTTATGTTATGAGGTACCTAACAGGACAAGCACGAAGCTCGCCTGATGGTAAGCGATGACGTCTACCTATTACAGATACATGAGATACGGCGGCATGCAAATTTCCGGATAGCCAGAATTTTACATGTGACTTCACTGCACCCGTTATTACCTCTAGACATACGGATGTTAAGTCTCATATGTCCCATAATTTTACTAGACAGGTTGCCGTTTAAACCGAAAACATTCCTTTTTCACGGTTGAATCAATGTCGTCTCTTAATTAATTGTAATGTCCTAAAAAAATAGATCGAATATTTAAAAAAAAAAATATTGCATATATTTATCATTATTAGAACTCATTATTTTCAGCATGTTCTAATGAAAAACTTCAGAGATATAAAGAGGTAAATTACCTATAACAGATTTTTTTTTTGTTTCTACCATTATACGTTTTTTTTTCTAGGTCTTTTCTTCTATTATTACACTGATTTAATAAACTGCACCAATTTATGATATTTTTTTTAATAGTTACATACATATTTATTTGTCTGTATCAAATAAAAAAACTGCTATACTCAGCTTAAACGATATTTTGATAGTGATACATTTTTTTATATGCATTTTATATTATTATTTATTTAAAAAAAGTCTTATTCCCCGTTTGTTGTAAGAAAAAAAAAATAGGTAATGATTTTTTTTCATATAATTTAATACAACTTTAAGTATTATAATCACTCTTATTGGATTTTCATATTATTTGCCAATAATTTTCATTATAAGCTTAAGCTAAATAAAATCAATAACTTAGAATCCACTAAAATACTCATTACAAAAATATGCTGTCAAACGATTTCTATGAAAAGAGGCATAACTCACAAATTAGGAATTTCTGCGATGGCATAATTTGCATAAAAGTAAGACACACCCCTTATCTCTCGAAGCAGGCAGTTTATGAAAACTTTTGTCTTATTGCATTCTAATTAGAAAATGTCAAGAGTTTGGAGGTCAGAGGGGAGACTAATTGCCTTGTTTTGGAGTTTATTTATTATTCTATTATAATATATATTATGTTATTATATTGTTATTGTTTTATATTGTTTTATTAAAATATTAATATTGTTTTATTAAAATATATACGTTTTAATTTTGCTATAGGACAAGTTAAAATGAATATTCATTTCAACGTTATTAATGAAATCACTTTTAACGAAGATTTGTAAAAAAGTTTCAAAGTTTTCACGGGTTTGATGGGTTTAGGTAAATTAGTATTTTCGCGATAGCCATATTTCACGTCCTCTTAAGTTTTACATTTTATACCTCTATATATCGCACTAAAACCTACTCACACAATTTTATTCATCTTTACACCTAATTTAGTTTTGACATTATTTAACCGAGTTAGGTTAATTTTTTATTTAACTAGACAAGTGACTTTAACGTAGATTTTTCCTCGTACGCACTAAGTTGTAAAACACGGTAATTTCGCACACAGATCCGTACAATATAATACGAATGAACACGAGATCACTTTCACTGCACGATACGTACCCTCGCAAGTGAACTGGCCGTAGTGTTTCCCGGAGGACTTGTCTCCACAGACCACGCACTCCACGTTCTGACCCTTGTCCGTCGCGGAGGAGCCGCTCTGCGTCGACGCGGCCTGGCTCGCCGGAGTCGACGGCAGCAGCTCGTCTTCCCGCCAGCTGCCGCGGAATCCTAACTCGAGAGGCGGGAGGTCGGAGCCTCTCGGAGGGCAAAGCCCCGGGCCTCCGACCCCGCCGTAAACTAGCGCTCCGTGCGTGATGATGCCGGTTGCCGTGACGGGGCGAGAAACCGCGCGACGCGCTAGTGTGTCAAGGGTCGCGGTGCAGTCGCGACTGAGCTCGGGTCGTGCCAGGGCGCGCCGCTCCGCCATTGGCCCGGTGGCCCAGGGGCAGGGAGCGAAGGCCCCGCCACCTCGACACCGCACGGCCCCGGCCCCCCACCCCGCGAGGGTGAACATCTTTCAGTCCGAGTACCGTCGGTAGCTAAACGCGATGGGCGGTTTGTTTACACTTTACCTTTACAGACTTTACTGTTATTTGTACTGTACGTAGATTTGAGATGTTGGACTGTTGAAATTTGACAGTCTTCACATTATTAATGTTCAAACTATGAAGTATAATAAACTAACATCCTACCTATTCTAATTAGTCAATAGGTACAGATTTTTAATAATACCTACCTTTACACCATTAAACCGCATTTAACTACATGTTGACTAAAATACAAGCAACGAATGCCTCGGTACCAAGATGTTCTAGTAGGAAAATCAAAATGTCCCGTACATTTTCAGCGCTGTTTATTCCGACCGTACCTGAAAATCCTACTTTGTATCAACTTTCCCACCGCCTCCATATTTCTGCGGACTGATAGGCACTCCGCTGTATACTTACTTAACTATCTACATATTTAGGTGATCAAGTAGCTCACTTCAACTTCGCAACAAAGACACTCGCTTCAGTTATTTCCCTCACTCTATTTCAGCGGTATAGGCTCGAATTCACAGACATTTTCGAATTTGAACTTAGAATTCGTAACATGAGAAATGTACGGCATTTAAATATTATCTAACTACCTCAAGAAGGTTGAACTCCTACTACAGGTTTTGACCTTCTTTGTCTGCTCTACATAGGTACAGAGCAGAATAGTAGCGTTTAACCTCCTTAGTGACCAAATTTTCTCTCTGCCTCTTTGTTGTTTTGCAAAGAACCTACAACTATGTATATTTCTGTATGTAGTTTAGTGATATCAAAATTCGTGTAGCAGGTGTTTTATCAAACTGGTTTCCATATTGAACTGTGGAAATGATTCGAACTGTATAATGTGTCGGAGTAGAGGTCGCGTCAAGTCGCGTTCGACTGATAACCTGGCACGCATAAGATTATGCCACGAGCATGGCCGAATGTTTGACATTCTTACGCATTTAATAAACATCACTGTATACATACTAATTAGGAATAGTTACACTTATAATATAGACTAAAAATAAACGCTTGTATTTTATAATTTGCACCTAAGTAGCTAGTACTAAAGTATTCATTTTCTGAAGATGTGGGTAAGTTAAAGTTTTCTGGCTTCATCATTTGGTTTTCCCAAATGCAACTAATTTTTATTTTTTAGAGTAATTCATTAATGATTAGTAACACAATAGCATAGAGATATACTTCCATAGAGCTATAACAGCAAACAGTTTCATCAGTAAAGCGATCAATCATAATAAATATGATCATCCATCGATAAGGTAATATTATTCAATTGGCCTGAAAGCATTGTGCGTTATTTTAGATGTAGATCAATCTGGATCATCGGTAGGCGGCGCACGCGCTGGAGGCGTGGCCTCGGGCGAGGGGGGAACGGAGGGGGGAGCCACTCCTGCGCACTTGTCAACGTGACGTCCGCGAGAAATGACGCGCCACCGACTCACGCGGTTTTTTTCCAATTGGAAGTCATGCCGCTTTTGTACAGAACGACAATGTAGAACCGTTGCGTGTGATGCAATGGTTGGTTATATGACTACTCTTGTATTATGTAAACTTTAACTTCTTTTATCATTATTTTATATTAAATGCTTGCATATTCGTAATGTTAAATAGTAAGTCTATTGCCGATTTCTGAAATCGACACCTATATTACAAATGCAAAAGTCAGTTTGTACATTTGATACCTCTTCACGGCCAAACTGCTCGACCGATTTGGCTGAAATTTTGCACTGGGATTACAAAACAAAGAATACTTTTCAACGCGGGCGAAGCCACGGGCAGATAGTAAAAAATAAAGAAAAACTTTTTATTTTGGAAACACACTCACATTCACAAAGGAATATTTTTAATAATACTTAGAGACAGTAAAATTAAAAAACGTATGCAGCCAGAAAGAGTTTTAAGATAACCTTAATAGATATATCCTCAGCACATGAAATGTCTGGGCTTATAACTTGATAGATAATTTGAATAGTAAAAATTGCAATAACATGAAACTAGGTACTTATTTTGTTCATATTGTATGGCGTGAGCAAAGTAAGTTCACTCGGTGAGGTCACGACGACGTTCACTAAACTTACAAAGTCCAATATTGTAAAGATCCTTTCAAGGTTTATGCCAATCCTCGAGCAAGGATGATCAATCTTTAACAAAGGCCAGTGGTCTTCTCCTTAAGCTGGGCTACATCTGGCCGGGACTCTGCCCGGGCAAAGATCTAACTTGCCATTAGGGTTGGCAGTGAGAACTTGAAGAGCTTTGTTTTTATTTGCTTGCAAACTAGTTTGGTGTTTGAGAAGGATATTTTAGTTGTGTTGATTTGGTTGGCACTGATTATCTAGAAAAAAGCTAAGTAGGTATATACTTATGAGACCATAGACAGAATTTATTTAATATTAGGTAGGTACTAAACCTTTTTATTGCGGAGTGTGCCAATTTTTGGTCACTATCTTACCTGATGATCAGTTCTGGTCAGTTCAGTACATAAAAGTACACTATACACTCTAGACTTAGAATTAGTCTTTATGGGTAATCAGGGCTTTCTTGTGATGTTTACGGCTAAATCCTTGGTCCTTTATATTGGTAACAGGCAAGCGCTAGACCCAAACCAAGAATTTCGTTTTTTTTTTAATATCTTAGAGGCTAATGTTTTGACCACTATCTCACCTGTTGGTAAATGATGATGCGGTTCAGTTAAAATGGTGAAGTACTTAGGTATTCAATGGGGACTACCATTTTCTACTCACCAAGTGGTGCCACTGAGTAAATTAGTCCTAAAGAAAGCTATCAAGCTTTACAATCTTATTTTAAATATCTAAATTCATGTAATGTCAATATCAGTTTAGATAAAATTGATATTGACATTTCGCGGACCTTGTAGCGTACTAGCGCTTCTAGCGGAAAATTCACTCGTGATAGCTCCCAGTAACAACAAAGATAGAGAGAAATCACCTGTATCTTATATATTATTAATAATAATTCTTAGCTTTTCATCCCACATTGTGGAGGGTCAGCGTTCCGACTCTATTCTCTCCACTTCACTCAACTCTCAACATTAATTTATAACAACCCCGATACTCATTACAATTTAACTCCACATCTTAATATCTAGATCTTAATTTACCAGGGAAAATTAAAGTGCCAATGCATCCTCCGCACAACTAGGTACCGACCAATATTAAATGTAGATTGGCTTTTTGAGTTTTAAGAAACCTTCCTCTACCCACATCACAACAATTTGAGTTTACATATAATTTTACCAAACGTTCCAAGTTTCCGCCATTCCACAAAATCCCAACAAGAAATGATACAATAAGGCTAGAGTCAACCCTTGAGGTGAGCGGGGGTGAAGCGTGGGCGCGAGAGGTGAGGGGGTGAGATAGGGCGGGTCAAAGGTCGCGCCGCCTGGCCCCGCCCAGTGCCTTGCTACCCTCTCTCTTAAATAATGTCTACAGGAAATATAGGAACTTCAGACTGAAACTAAATGTACTGATGAGGATATATTTCAGTTGCAACGATCCTGAATAAGGATTTAAGTTTTTTCCAAAGCTATTTCGTTTCCTAATTCTGAAGCATATGTGACACAACGATCTTTAACACACTTATAGGTAAGTACTTATCTCTTTTTAAACCATACATCAACGAGCCTAAGCTTAACGCAACGTTAAATAAAAAACTTCACGTTCAAAGTAAAGAGGTGCGTACATATACCTACTATATACACGTTGTCAATGTCATCAGTCATCAATAATAAGTAGCTCTGGAATTTACTGGAGGTAAGTACTACATACTTCTAGAGTAGACTTTTGGTTTTCACAAGCTTTTATTTATAGTTCGTATGTAAGTTGTCAGTCAAAATTAGCAAACCATGTTTCAACCTCTTGCTGGTATCCGATCGAGCTGAGTTTAATCGTGAAGAGGTCTCAAACAAACAAATACCACCAAAAACGATTTGATGTAATATGTAAAATCAGATAATATCAGATCTCATGTAGAGCCAAGCTTTACAGGCCCTTACTGTACAAGTCCTAACTTCACAAGCTCTAGCCTTAGTCAAAATATGTGACTTGGTCAGTTCGTGACTAAGTACAATATTTTTTTTTATAATATGGAGCGGCATATAGGCTAGCCGCTAGCGGCATACCTGATGGTAAGTGGTCACCGCCGCCTATTGACATTATAGAACTGTTGTATAACAGAAAAGCAATGAATAGTGAATACTTAAATGTTTCACCTTACACCCATGTGAATATAGCGAAATGGCCGAGCCACATATTTTGACTAAGGTGTAGAACTTGTGAAGTTAGAGCTTGTACAGTTAGGGCGTGTAGTGACGATATAGTCGAAAACAAGACTTAACACGCTACGCTTGGAATGGTATAACGCTCCCTTTGTTTCAACATATTTCAAGATCATTATCATTAATAGTTAGTATTCGTCCAAGATATACGCAAAGCAGTGGGCAGAGACTGGAAAAGAAGAGCCGAAGATCGGGCTCAGTGGCGTATTTTAGGTTGGGAGAGGCCTACAGCAGTCCAGCAGTGGACTGAAACGGGATGATTATGATGATGATGATGATGATGATGATGATGATGATTCGTCCACTGGTGGACATAGGTCTCTCTTATGGCACGCCACTGCCACTGCATCTTCATGATAATATTATATGACCATGTAGGTAATGTTAATTAATTCCATATTTACAAAAGTAGATAAAATACACCTGGTATAGGTATTTATTTGATAGATATTGATTAACAGGACCCAAGAAGCTTGCCTCGATGGTAAGTGATGATGTTTGTCTTTAAAAGATACCAGGCATGCATATCTTTGGTCGCCATTGCACCTTTTTTACATGATCTTTAAAAATGTTTCGGGAGTGAAGCTGCTAATATTAAAAATGTAATCCTACTACTTCTCTGAACCGAACTATAGCCTTAACAATAAAGACGCCACATAGGGTTCCGTTTCGTACCGTTAAGTCGTTTGTTTTCATCGACTTAATAGCAATGAAGTCGATGTTTATATTAGTTTTTAAACCATCTTAATTATAATTTTTAATTTTGTTTATTAATGAAATTTTGTGTCCCTCTATTACGGTTCATAAGATCGAGTAAAACAAAAAGTTTTGTAGGTATGGGGACCTTTTATTTTTAACTTCAATTTTATTTATAGTATTTTGTTATATGTATGTATAGCGGCCATAGTAGTACATACTTTGTGAAAATTTCAAGTGTCTAGTCTACCTATTACGGTTTAGGCCACGCTTCCACCTGTAGCAAGTCTGTAGCAAATGCTGCTCGCTACAGAGTTTACAGTTGCAAGCTGCTGTCGGACAAACTGTCGGACATTTCTCGCGGAAGTTTTCTTACATTTGGAAATGCAGCCTTAGAATGTACAGCCCTCTGACAGTCGGATGGACGGACGGACGGACGAATGGATGGACAGCGATGTCTTAGTAATAGGGTTCCGTTTGTAATCTTTGTGTACGGAACCCTAAAATTAGCTAACCTAATCATCAACTTCACAATTTCAACAACTAATTTTCAGTGAAAAGTCAACTCTTGCAAAAGAAAAAAGCCGTGAAACGTCTGCAAAAGTACTTGCCTGGTCCCAATTACTCAGCCGGGGGAGGGTGGGGGTGAGTAGACGACATACAGACACCGTGCCCGCGATCGATGGCGGCACGAGATACTTTCTGAGGATCTCGAGCGGACTGCTTGAAGGAAAGTCGAATGTTTGCATTTACTTACATGTAGTTACTACTTAGAGAACGAAGTTCATACTCAATTGCTTTTTATTTAGGTAGTTTAGTGGTAGGAATTTTGCTAGTCCGCCTGGAGCCAGTTCCTATTCCAGGCCACGTGTTACCATCCTTGACCGCATAATCACTTACTAACAGGTGAGTTTGTAGTCAAACGCTAGCCTATGTGATATAAAAAAAGATATGCATTATTTATTTTGTGGCCGTGGCTCAAACTACCCACCGAACAAAGTCATATCACCAATAAGTCCACCGAGAGACCGGGATGGTGTTCAATGCCAGCTAACTTGGAAGACAGTTTAAGTAGAGACATTTTTTAAGCGAGAGGGGGAAAATCACATGTAAGGTGGACTTTGTGGTTATATTATACTAATACTTCGCTGACATACGACCTAGGTACTGACTAAAAATCTAAATAATGTATAATCGTGGCAACAGCTACAGGAAACAATAATCAAATTTTAAATATAGTTGCTGTCTAAATGTAGGTATATGTATGATAATATTAGTATCAAAACTCACAAAACACCGATTAAATTGTTTATTGTATTGTATCTAACTTATCATAATTACTTAACTTCAGTATAGTGGACAAAACATTTGTGACTATAAAAAGATGTAAAGCGAGGGTAGGTAGTAAAGAGGTTATAAATTAAGGTGACAACAAAAGAAGCAAGCTTTGGGCGTAATGTCCAATCAATCAATCGACGACTCTGGGCTTGACTCATTGGAATTAGAGTTTGTGCAAAAAGAGAACCGTCGTTGCATTACCATTCAAATGTTGTATTTGTTTTTGTAAAGGTAATGAAGGAAGGTACATACCTACCTAGTAGCACGCCTGTGCCTGGTACCTGCCAAGTATCTAAAAATTTTAGTTGTGATAGTAATGAATGCAGTGTTGTCAATGCAACAAAAACAGTAAATTAAAACGACCGACGACACACGCGATCTCAATTTCTACGACGGTTCTTTTTTTGCACAGACTCTAGAGACTTTTAACGTCATGTGGAATGTGCGAGTACTGTCAGTACTTTCAGCAACACTGCATATTATTTTAGATTTATTAATCTATATATCGGTAGTATTCTACCAAAGAACTTCAGAAGGCCATATTTATTTACTGCAACTCTAAAAAGTAAACGGTACCAAAATTTCATGTTCATACAGTTGTTTTTTCATTTCATAATGTTACAAGCATCGTGAACCGATTTGATTGATTCTTTTTTATCATGGGTATGATGCATCTCCAAAGTGATCCCATTAAATTTGATCAATATCTGAAAATATCTCCAGAGATAATCATTTCAAACTTGCTACTGAAACTGAATCGCGCAGCATGTTGTTGTTTTTAAAAAAATTTTGAAGAAGAAAAATTTCTTTCAACATCAAAAAAATTATCAAAATTCTGAGTACTTACACAGAATAAAATATTATGTTTCTTTGAAGTGTCTCATACTTTATATTTAACTTACGTAATAAGTAGTCATAGATGGCGCCACCAATGCATAATTGGGTTAACAAATGCAATCCACTAATTTCGTCGTATCGATGTATCGAACCGTGGCTTAATTGGCAGAGCACCTGGACGTGTAATCCGGGGGGTGCGGGTTCGAGTCCCGTCGATACGATGAAATTTAGGATTGTGTTTAACAATTTACACAGAATACTTAATAGTACTACGTAGTACTTACTTAAATCGTCGATCTGGACATCTATAGATTCATTTTAAACCTTTCTGTTAAACGTGTCTCACAAGCACACGTGCAAATTTCACGATCCGAATATAGACATCGTTTAGTTTAAAATATGCGCTGTGAAGCACTGAATAAATCAATCAGGTACCATCACAATTTACACCAAGATCGATTTGGCAAAGAAGAGAAAATAACCTGGAACTGACTGGAACTCTTTGAAAAGAGCAAAAAGATCTGTCGCGTGAAGAAGACAAAAAGAACTATATCATTCGTGTACTTTGGTGATACACAAAAAGACCTATTTCTGTACTTTGGTGGGGAACAAAAAAGCGGTACTGTCACCGCTAAATCACTCGTTTGTCTGTCTGTATCTGTGTTTAGTCTGTCTTTTTGTCACTGTCCTTGTTTTGTATGTTGTGTGGATAATTTAAGACGTCTGATTCTGTCATTTGTTGAACAATGTAAGCCTCATGCCATTAAATTGTAATTTAGCAAAGTTTAAGTACAGTCGGAGAGGCCTATGTCCAGCGGTGGACTAACAACAGCTGATGATGATGATTATAAAAGTTTAACTCATCATCTAGGTATTATAGAGGGTATGTACAAAAAGCTTTGAGTAAGTACTTACTAAAACTTCAATCGTTTAAAAGCATTTTCTTCGTCAAGTGATATTTGCCATGTGAATTTAATCTTCTAGCTAAAAAGGTTTTATATTTGTTTAGGATATCATGTATTTTTACCCGACTAAAGCGAAATAAAGTGGAAGGCTATGTTTTTGTTTACCGATTAAGCAAATACTACCTCAGCTAAATATATCTTTCATTCACTGCCCTTTATATTGCTTATTATTATTACATTTCTTAATCTAAAATTAAATGCCAAAGCGACAATAGCCCAATGGCTAAGGCGTCGGCTAAGCGATCGAGAGGTCGTGAATTCTATCTCTACCAATTGCACTATTGACGTGAACCAACTCCAAACATAAACATATTTTAGCCTAATTAGAGGGGTTAAAAAGACAACTAGTAATGTAGGTTGCACATTACTAGTACTAATTGTCCCTCTTAAAACCCCCTTCTCCTCTCTTTGTATTTAATAAAGTTGTACCAAAATCAAATTTCTCAAAACATTCTGATTTTGGCAACCCTAACCCCACACTCTTAACAATATTTTTGAGCACACAACTCTGCTGTAATATATATGTATATACCTACCACATGTTGGTACATCATAACCTATTTTTCTCAAGTGATAAGACAAGAGACGAGAGTCAGAGGTTATCATTCTCACCACGAGACGTCTTCATGACTGCATGCTTATCATACATCCCGATGTTGTCAGTAAGTCTCCATTATTAGATTTTATATGGAATTGTGTAAGTTTCTTGAATCGTCTGATCTGTTCATCTACAGACGACTAGCACGAAAAGCTATTTTTTTATGATATAAGGTAACAGGACAAGCACGACGCTCGCCTGATGGTAAGCGATGACGTCTACCTATAAATTACAGACACAGCGGCATGCAAAATTCTGGCAGTCCAGAATGTTGCATGTCACTGCACTGCGCCTGTTACCTTGAGACATAAAGATGTTGAGTCTCACATGCCCTGTAATTTCACTGGACACCTTGCCATTTCAACCGAAACACATTCCTATCTCACGGCTGAAAATTTAATGGCAAACTGGTGAAACCACCCCAGGCGGATTAACAGAAGTCCTACCACACGACTAGCAGAAGTCCTACCACTACTGTTTACACGGTGACAGTCACTGGCGCTAGTCTTATAGTTTGCACGTCAGAGCGATGGCTACTTGTCTAGGCCCCCAGGGTATCGTATAAATCTTACGTTCGGTTTACTGAGTAACTATTACATAATCTGTGGTTCGGTGACATGCCGGGATGCAGGGACTAGAACTTTCTGTATGCAAAATTACATTAGTTTGCCCGATTTTAGCTCAATCGGATACCAGCCAGTGGTTGAATAATGCGTTTCAAAATAAAACGGACAACTTACATAGATACGAGTACCGATGGCGTAAAGACTAGATGGCTTGACTTAAGTTGAGAGCAAGATGTCGTCGGTACAAATACTAACACTAGTTTTGTCCACAGGTGGTAAGTATTATATTGATAAATTGTTAAACACAATCCAAAATTTCATCGTACCGACGGGACTTGAACCCGCAACCTCCGGAATAACATGTTCCGGTGCTTTGCCAATTAAGCCACGGTGCGAAGTATCGTTACGACGAAATTAGTGGATTGCATTTGTTAACCCAATTATGCATTGGTGGCGCCATCTATGACTACTTATTACGTAAGTTAATCCGTGGCTTAATTGGCAAAGCACCGGAACATGTTATTCCGGAGGTTGCGGGTTCAAGTCCCGTCGGTACGATGAAATTTTGGATTGTGTTTAACAATTTACAAAAATATAAAGTGTGAAACACTTCAAAGAAACATAATATATTATATTGATGTCGCGCCTGAAATGCTACCATAAAGTAGCTTACTACCACCAAGAAAAAAATCTGCCGCAATATACTTACGGTGTTCCGGCAGCACACCTCGATAGTCGAGTATTTTCGGCCTAGCGTGTTTACCATCTTCGATCACATCATCACTTCCCACCAGGGAGATAGTGGTCATATGCTAGCCGATAATGTATAAAAATCTAATACTATAAGAATCTTTGTCCTGACATACTGACTGACAGACAACGCACAGCCTAAACCACTGGTCGTAGAGACTTGAGCATTGGACGGTATATTTGTCTTAGTACGTAAAGGTGTACTAAGAAAGGATTTTCTAAAATTCACCCCTTAAGGGGATGAAATGGGGGTTCAAAGTATGTATGGAGAAACAAGATTAGATAGTCTATTATATTCGAAACTTCACACAAGTGCTTCAGTAAATAAAAAAGTTAATACGTGTATCGGGCTTTTTCGAAATTCCTCTCCTAGGAGGGTGAAATGGGGTAACAAAGTGTGAAAATTAATATTGTTTTGGATTGCGCTGAAATTTGGCATGCAGCTAGTTATTTTGACGAAGGTATCCGCTAAGAAAGACATTTTCAAAATTCACTTTTTAAGGGTATGGAGCGGGGGTTCAAAGTTAGTATTGAGAAACAAGATTAAATAGTCATAGTTAATAGTAGTAGTAGTTTTGTAACTAATTTGTAAAAGCGTGTTGCAGGATTTTTCGAAATTCCATCACTAAGTGGGTGAAATGGGGTAACAAAGTCTGAAAATCAACATGGTTTTTCAAGTTTTATAAAATTAAATCTCTTTTTCTCTTAGTCACGCGATAATTTGAAAACGGAAAGTGGACCGATTTGGATTATTCTTTTTTTATGTGTTTTTATGATAGTAAGGTTTTTACGAAAGAAAAGTTTTAAGTAAATGAAAGAAGTTATTAACGCGAGCGAAGCCGCGGGACACTTCTAGTTAAATATAAAGTAATTAGTGACTTATTCCACGAGTCAACATCTTCTGAGGATGCCTTTTGTCACACCTTTTGTAGTAGATGGCGAAACTGTATCAATCAATCAATCAATCAAAATAATTTATTTGCTTAAAAAAAGGTTATCAGTTTTGGCGGGAACGTGGAAAAGTGTGCGTGATCTCATTGTATTTTTTCCTAAAACTTGTGTTCTTCCGCGAGTTAATGTGTAATAAATGTGGATTATTAACCATTAAGTGCCGGTGAATGTGTGCGAGTGTAAGGAAACAGCACAATGTTGAAAAACATGCTATTTGCGTTCTCACCAAAATTCCACTGAAAATCCAACATACATACACAACCACTGAAAAACCACATCATGTGGTGTTTACTGGAGATTTTAAACTAGACTAGACTTAGACTAGACTTTTACTTGAAAACTGACCTGAAATGTGACTTTGATCCATCTCTACGACTTCAATTGATAAAAACTTGAAGAATTTCAATACTTGACACTGGCTAAATACACTAATCGTGTGGAGCTATAATAAAACTAAATAAAAAAAAGTTACAAAAGTTGTACTTAGCAAAATAATAGGTCCCCACTTCTTCTGCCCTTTCGGACGTGCAACATTTCCTCTATGTAATATATCCTCTATATAAACAATTTGAATTTATCATAATTATTAATAATAAGAAGTATAACTAACTAAAGAAATCATTTACAATATTACTAAAATTATAATAACAAAAAAAAATGATTAATTTCACTCAATCTATAACAAAACAACTAGAAATGCCAATGTCAAAAATAAACTAAACTGTCAATGTCAATTGTCAATATTTAAAGCTAATGTCAGATAATATTACAATGTTCTATACGTCATAAACTCATCTACACTATAAAAGTTGCGTTCATGGAGCCATTCAATTAATTTTATTTTAAATTGTCTAAATTGTAATTTTTTTAATGTCAAAGGTAACTTATTATAAATTTTAATAGCCATGCAATAAACATTGTTTGAATATATATTTAGTTTACATTTTGGCAGATGGAGTCTTTTTCTATGACGCGTATGTTTTTCATAAACTTCTTCATGAGTGGCGAAATACATTTCATGTTCATTTGTTAGAACAAATATGCACATCTGTTTTATATACATACATGGAAGTGTCAATATATTTAACCGTCTAAACAATGGTTTACAACTATCTGTCGGACAGGCGTATGTTTTTCAAAAACTTCTTCATGAGTGGCGAAATACATTTAATGTTCATTTGTTAGAACAAATATGCACATCTGTTTAATATACATACATGGAAGTGTCAATATATTTAACCGTCTAAACAATGGTTTACAACTATCTGTTGGCCAGGCGTTGCATATCGCGCGTATGCATTTTTTTGTGCTACAAAAGCCTTTAATATATCTACTGAATTACCCCACAATATTAATCCATAGCTTAGTACCGAAGCAACATATCCATGGTAAGCGGTTAACGCTGCCTCCCGGGATACTGTTTGCCTAACTCTTCTTAAAGCATTAACAAATCTATCTACTCTGCAACATACGTTTTCTATTTGTTTTTTCCTTTTTAATTTAAATGCTGATCCACAGACAAACCCAAAAACACTGTATCATTAACTTGCATCACTTTGTCTTTGTTGTATCGGACATCCAATTTCATCGGTTTAGCTTGATAGGTTCTGTATTGAATCATCTTAGTTTTGACTATTCATTATTCTGTGGTTTTGGTCATGTTAACTGTCAAGTTGTTATTATCTAGCCATTTTATTACTTCATGCAACGCCAGATTTATTTGATTTTCGAATTTTGATTCATTTTGCGCTTTAACGATCAATGTAGTGTCATCTGCAAATAAGATGCATTTTTAATTGGTGATTTTAGTAATATCGTTAATGTAAATTAGAAAAAGCAGCGGTCCTAATATGCTTCCCTGTGGTACACCGTATGTGTTTGCCCTATACGGCGATTTGAAAAACCATTTAGTTGGAGAGTTTTTTGTGTATCTTAATTTTTCAATTTCTGTACATTGTGTTCTACCCCCTAAATAACTTGATCCATTTATATGCATTTCCCCTCAATCCGTACAATTCAACCCTTTTCAATAATGTTTTGTGATCAACGAAGTCAAAAGCTTTGCTCATATCGAAAGACTATTGGAAATCCTGTCGTTCAAGTACACTACTACACCACGTTGTTGTAGTTCTGCTCATACTTTCAGCACAAGTAGGCACTTACTGAGATAAATTTAGGATTTCTATAAATAGGCAGAAAGAGCTAAATCCTTATGTTCCGTCAAATTCATTCGAAAGTATTCGATAGGTTCTTTATGAAAATCAGTTTAGACGTTTTAAGACTGTGAGATTTTTTCTAGTTTTTGACGCTATGAATTCAACGTTCAAAGGTCTGATTAATTCGGTATTATCATCACCTCTACAGAATACTCAACTTCTCACCAACTTACAGCAGAGATGTCGAGGGTTCATTGAAATGGCCTCAATGATCAGTCGGGGATAGTTTTCAATTTTGAATTTAAATATTATTTTTGTAACGAACTCACATGTTGTCAAATTTCCCGAAAATTCAACTAATTCAAATTAACTTTATTTTGCGCCTTACACCAAAACCTATAAGCATATTGCAAAAAAGTAGATCCATCATCAATATTTACCGTTGTCCACAAAATCCGCTCCATCCCTCAAAGCGTGCAGAATAGCCCGAAGTTCCTAGAAAAAGCGTCCTCGTATCCCCCATTTCCCTGTGTTTAAGCCGGTCAGAGGCGCACAACCGTTGGCTCGGCCCCTGCCGGCCCCGATACGCTCGCGAGCGACCGTGCGTGAAATCGCATCAACGAAGTTCCACGATCGGCCGACCGTGACCGTGCCGATTTCGGGACGGTTTTATTGAACGAGGAAAAAATTGTGATAAAAATAGGCAGATCTGGAGCGGAAGATAGGTTTCAGCAAGTTTTCAGGAAAAACTATTCGTAAGCGATCATTAGAGAGTTGTACAATTCTACATGTAACTACTCTACATATGGGTAATGTTAATAAGATAGCGCCACATAAAAGTGGCTACTGCGGTATTTTCATTCTATCCTGTAAGTTCTAGCAATATTAAACATTGAAATCTAAAGTCATTTTCAAATGCTAAAAATAGATACCCTACGGTTTATCAAACTTTACCTTTCCAGTGAGAATAGAGCTTAACATTGTTAAAAAGCGTCATCTCGGCAATCAGTCTAATAAATCCGCAGCGGTGTCGCGTACCGCAGCATTGTTCAGAGGCGGCCAATTGTGCAGAACCCCTGGCTGATCACTTAATTGACTACCGAGCGAGAGCTTTTGGGAGTAACCCCACCTACACTCAGCAACATCGCGTTGTAGCATGACCATTACTCTTTTTGTTTATGTCTACGAGTTGTTACGCAGTTGAAAGAGTGTAATGGTTGCGTCTTTAGGAAAATGGTTGTTGTTAAGCGTGTAGGATTAAAGTGCACTGAAAATCAGATTTGTAGGCAAGTGATAGGATTGTGTGGCAGCGTTTAATGCCACTTAATCTGAACGATTAAGCAAGGGACGGCACGAGAGACTCCAGTGAGGTGGTGGAAGCTATAGGATTTGATTCGCGAGTGATTCTTTTGATGATGTTAATAAAGAAGGCTTAGGGTGTGATTAATAAACTCTTGAGGGATGAGCTCACGAACATTTTATTTGAGCATTATAGAAAAGGCATTTTAAAACTTACTTCTTAAAAATATTTGATTAAATATTAAATGTAGCTAAGTTTTACCGTGACTGTCTGGAGGTGCCTCAACTTGAAACAGACTTGAGACTCTCAAGTAGACACACATGCTGATCCACGCGTTGGTAGGTGCCGATCTATTTCCCTATTTTGCTAATTGTATTTATATTTTCTACTTTATACCAATAAACGAGCTGTGCCCCGCGGCCTTGCCCGCGTTTAATTCTGGTTGTAAACCTTCCTCTTGAGCCACTCAATCTATTGCTGAAAATTGCCTTGAAATCCATTGCGTAGTTTAAAAGAACTAAGCGTACAGACCAGGAGTGACTTTGTTTTACACTATGTAATAATAATGATAAGTATATATTATTCTATGAAACTATCTTAATAAGGTATTTAGTTTGAGTTTATTTCGAACGGAACCCTAAAAATATTTTTTTTGCAATGAGATCACATGCATGTCCAAGCACATTAGTCCTATCAAATCGATATTCCACTTGGTACACTCTTGATATTGTCTTAATTTCCCAGGAGACGCTTCTTATGCCTTTGCAAAATAATATTATTGAATCTGTGACCTTATCTACTTCTCAAATATGGATTACGGCCATTGAAAATAGGAATAGTATCAGGTCTTTTGTGTCTGTCTGTTGTGATTGCGATGATGATGTGATTGTGATGTTTGTGACCGCAGAACTTCGTCAAATCAGTAAAGATGTGGTGTTTACTGAAGATTTTCAGTGGAATTTTGGTGAGAACGTAAATAGCATGTTTTTCCACATTGTGCTGTTTCCCTACACACTACTCCTACTACTACTACTTCCCTACTACTACTCGCACACATTCACCGGCACTTAATGGTTAAAATCCACATTTATTACACATTAACTCGTCGAAGAACACAATTTTAAGGAAAAAATACAATGTGATCACACACACTTTTCCACGTTCCCGCCAAAACTCAGGTACTACTTTATACTCATAACAATTTAACACTTTTAAAATTCAACCAAATTATGAAATGAGGTTTGATAATATTTAGATGCCTAGACATGAATATTATTTTTCCATAATTCAGACATTTTACCTGTAGTTACGTAGTAACTATTATATAATCTGTGCCTGTAGTCAGACTGCATTTTTATCCGACTTCAAAAAAAGGAGGAGGTTTCTCAATTCGACCGTATATATAAAATGTATATTTTTTTATGTGTGTTCGCGGATAACTTCTTCGTTTATTAACCGTTTTTTTTAATTATGTTTTGTTAGAAAGGAGATACCCCAAGGGTAATGATACCATATCATTGTAATTTCATTGAGAACTGATAAGTATCTCCAGAGGTATGGAGATAAACACCTCAAACTTGGTACTGAAAATTAATAGCGCAGCATTTGAAGTCAGTTCCTTTATTTAGTTTTTCTTAGACGATCTTATTATGATTTTAAGTTAAACATTATTTTTAAACTCTTAGAAATCAAACGCCGAAAACTTGTAAATAGACCTAAAACATGTGTGATTATTATTTCACTAAAATGTCACAGAACTGCGACATAAATAAATCATATTGAAAACTCTTTTCTTATTATTTGACCTTTACCCTCATCTGGCGCGTGTAGGGTTGTACAGATTAACGCTACTTAACCCTAAAGATGCTGAGGTTTTTTATTGACTCCATCTTACCCTCTGGGTCTTTTTTGTAGTGTAAAAAAACAAGGCTACAATAGTTTTAAATCTTCGGAATTGATAGTTGACAATAAAGTTAAATGTAAATAAATAAACAATAAAGTAAAAATGCAGTTTGATTATTAAGAAAAAAATAAAACATAGGTACCTAACCCCTTATTCTAACATAAAATAAGAGGTTATGTTATTTATTCTTTCGTTAGAATTTTAAACGTGTCCAGATCTACATGACTTATTTTTGACAGTTCTTTTTTTTACAGTCGACTTCCATGAAATTTGTGAATTTAATGCAACTAATAATCTTTCAATATTCTTTGATATCCACGTCTCAGAAACCTTGTTTAATTATAAAGCTATGACGTGTATATTGCACCCATACTAAGTAAGCAGAACAATGAAACGTGTCTGCATTACACAAATACTCATTAAGGCAGTTTATTTTCTCTATTCATCTATTCCAAGTTAAATATGCACGATTACCGAATGCATTGATTGAATTTCGAAACAATACATTTAGCTAATAAATATTCAAAGCAGCCATCTTGTTTTTGAAATCAATCCCCCTAAAAAGTTAACAATGAACCCAATCAGCCGTTGTGAAAACTTCAGAATTCCGTCGAATGGTATTAATTTTCAAAAAGATTATTTACAAATTCTCAAGTTTGACTTAAATCTCCGAAACACTTTCTAAGGCGGGATCTGTCAATATTGTCACAAAATATTTAAAAAGTTACAAAAAAGTATGAATGTGGCCTAATTTTCGATTTCAATACGCACTTTGTGTGTAAGCATCAAGGCGTTCGACAAATTAATACATAAGTAAAAAATACGGAAGTGTAAGACGACCGTTAGCTTTTACGTTTTTTTTATTTTCTTTTATTTATGGTGCAAAAATTGGGTTACTTAACGGGAGCGATGCCCTATTGTGTGATATATTGAGGGATGCACAAAAACTAGTTACAAAAAATTTGCAACAAAGAGGGCAAAAAGTTTTCTGTTCCTTTTTTTTTAAAGTTACTTTGCAAACATGAGCGCGTGTTTTACAGATTATCTGAAGATTGGAATACGTTATGTTGTTATTAATAGATTTGAGATAAGTTATTGATATAAATGATTCTTCAAGCTTCAAGTTATTTTGCGAAGCTAGTGATTTTTGATACTTGTTGATATTGTCTTTGATATTTGTTTAAAATACCGGGTCCCATTAAAAATTTCCATCATGATAATTCGAAAAAATGAACAAGCAATACGAAAATTAAATAAAAAGTTGTAGGTGAAACTGAATAACTTAGCAAATCTACAGTCAAATTAATTTCTTCACTACGTCTACAGCCTTTTATCAACTTTAACATCAGTTAAATTACAATTAATACTACGTAGTATTATTATATATTCTGTGACATTACATGGTCTAAAAGGAACATTTCTCAGGACATAGATGCCATATAAAAACTGCCCTGACCACATACAATCCGTTTCGGACTTTATATCATTCACAGCATTGTATAGAACCAACAAAACATAGACGGACACGCTTTTTTCAACGAAACTAGATTTCAACCGTTTGCTAGTCAAAGGGTCTCTGAGGTCATGGGTCACCATCGTCTTTTCGTCTAAAGAAAAAAGTCGTTACAAAACCTGCACAGGAAAAAAGAAGTTAAAAAAGGGGCTTCTTGTAATATTGTGAATATTGATGAAGAATGAAATCTGGTTTATGAAATCGGCTATATTGTGCTTCATTCAGCGCATGTGTGGTCCCACGGTAGGATTCCACGTGTTGGGGATGTTCTGGGAATCAGATGCAAGCCAAAACTTGATTTCGATCGTGTTATCGCTGTTGCTCAACTGTTGAAACTTTAATCACGCAACACTTGATTATCCAATAGGCAAACTTCGTAGAAAATCACATAGTATACGCCTTTTTGTAAAGGCTTTAGATAAGCCGAGCGACGGAGATAACACGTCTCCCTAAAAAACGATATAAAAGAACATAAAGAAGTAAGGGTTACGATCTGGTTATATCTCGACAAAGGGCACGCTTCCATTTGGTACAGAATCCTTGCGCCCAATTCTTGTACCCTTTTGTACCCGTTAGAGGAATAAAGGGATGATGGCATGAATAGGGTGAAGGAATCTCGAAGGTGGGTTGTACTGATCCCAGCACGCGTTTTAGGGTTAACGGTGTTAGGGATGCTGCGTGCGCACGCGACGTCAAGCCAGTTTTCGTGTATTTGTGGAATAAATTGAGATAGGGTTAATGCGTTGAGATTGTGGTTAAGCGGAATAATTTATGTTGACACGTCTTGATAAAATATCATCAATCTTTTTAATTTTCAACAAGGGGTCATGTTTTTAGTAGCGATTTTAGAAATTAAATTGGAATTAGGATTTATTTTTATTTTAAAGACAGGTGTCGTCAGTTTAATTCATTATTGTAGTTTTATTCCTGGCAGACAAACATTTGACCACTATCTCACCTGATGTTAAGTGATCATAGGGTCTAAGATGGAATCGTGCTTGTCTTGATATGGAAGACAGCAGTTTTCGACCTAGGTTTCGGATGCCCTTTATCTTAAACGAGATCACGCGTTGGGATCGCACTGTTCAGATGAGAAGGTTGAAAACTCAACTACATAGATCAACACCAATGTTATAAAGGCGAAAGTCAGTTTATTTATTTGTTTGTGACCTCTTTACGGGCAAACGTTGATTTCGGTTGAAATGGCAAGGTGACCAGTGAAATAACAGGGCATGTGAGACTCAATATGGCAATAGTCCAATGGGTAGGGTGTCGGACTGGCGATCTAAAGGTCGTGAGTTTGATCCCCACCCGACCCATTTCACTATTGACGTGAATCCACTCCAGACACAAGCATATTTAGCTTAGTTGGAGGTTAACAAGAATACTAGTAATGTGCAACCCACATTGCGAGTATTCTTAATATTTAAAAAAAAAAACTAATAATATCTTTATGTCTCAAGGTGACAGGCGCAGTGCAGTGACATGCAAAAATTCTGTTCTGCCAAAATTTTGCATGCCGCTGTATCTGTTATAGGTAGACGTCATCGCTTACCATCAGGCGAGCGTCGTGCATGTCCTGTTACCTATTACCATAAAAAAAAACGTCTGAACAGATTTATTAGCTGAAATTTTGTACAGGGATAGCCTAAAAAAAAATAAGTACAAAAAGTATCTTAAAGCCTAATCAATAGTACTCTATTGAGCATAGTACTCTATTGATTAGGCTTTAAGGTACTTTTTAACGCGGGCGAAGCCGCAGGGTACAGCTAGTATATAATATGCAAGTGAGTTGAGTCAAAATACAGCATAAGTTTTTTCTTGTTTCGATTTTACCGTAAATAAATTAGCAATTCATAGAAACTGTCACGTTAGGCAGATTGCATTTGACAGTTATTGTTTTCATATGGGCAGAGACATATCCTGATCTTCTAATTAGGGTCGCGTTGGATTTTGAAATTAAATTATAGTTTTGGACTAATTAATGTTGTAACTGCAAATTATCTTTGGCTGAATCAATTATATATAAAATATCACTGCTCTACTTCAGCCATATTTACTTATGAGTATAGTTTTCGTTGATAAACCCACGTGGCTCATCAAAGATATACATTTTTCAAAAAGTTTGGCACTAATTCTTTTTGACACCTCAATATGTTTCGATTATCTCACAAAAACCACGCCAACCACTTGTCACTGGAAAGAGAACTGGCTATAAAAACTACAAGCAGTGTAAGAGTTTGGCATAAAAACAAAAACCTCGTAAATTTGTCAGTGGACCCCGCCTTTGGTTTTTGCTCATATTGAGGTTTCTTTGGATAATAAATTGCCTAAATCTGTCCTTCTTAGGAGTCAAGTGTTTAATATAATATAACAGTTTTGGTTTGAATTTTTCTGTCAAATATGTGTCACCAAGTGGTTTTGTATTGTTAATGTTTAAAATGAGATTTTAAAATAATAATTAATACTAAGACTTAAAATAATGATATGCTATGTTACTGCAAAATTGAAAGGAGATCCCCTCTCATGTCTGGCAATAGCTTTTGATGTTCTTTACTCTTGGTGTTTTTGAGAAATATTCCACCGAAGTCCGAAACTTCACTCGATTACGATATTTTCAAGGTCTACGGAAAATATTTTTTATTATTTTTTATATATTAATTTTAAGTAATTAATTTTTAAAGGAAATAGACGCCTTAATTTGATTTCAAAGGACCTGTCTATTGATGGATAACAGTTGACTAAGTTCATCATTCATCTTCAAATTGTACCTATATACATATATGACATTTTCAATGCGTCCTTAAATCGTATCGATATTCACGTATTACTATGATGATGTATGTATGTATGAGTATGTTTACCTCGGGCAAACTCTGCAGCTGGGTAAAAACAACTTTGAGAAAGAGGCCAATAGAAGAATACAGCTGGGCTGGGCAGCATATGGGAAATTACGTCGAGTCTTCACATCGCCAATCCCCCAGAGTCTAAAGACAAAAGTCTTCGATCAGTGCGTCCTACCCATGACATACAGAGCTGAAACGTGGACACTCACGATTGGACGGGTCCACAAATTTAAGGTCACTCAGCGTGCTATGGACAGAGCTATGCTCGGAGTTTCTCTGAAGGATTGAATTCGTAACGAGGAGATCCGATAGAGAACCAAATTCATCGATATAGCTCACTGAATTAGCAAGCTGAAGTGGCAATGGGCCGGCCACGTTAGCCGAAGAACCGACGACCGCTGGGGTAAACGAGTTCTTGAGTAGAGACAGCGAATTGGCAAACGTAGCGTAGGACGTCCTCAGACTAGTTGGAGCGATGATATTCGCAAGGCGGCTGGCAAGAGCTGGATGAGAGTAGCCGAGGATCGTGCTCAGTGGCGTGAAGTTGGGGAGGCCTATGTCCAGCTGTGAACAAGTATAGGGTGATTGATGATGATTCGTATTACGCGAGACTCTTTGTAAAAGGAATTGAAATAGTTTATAGTAGAAACCGTGCCAGTTTTTTTTAAATGTTGGACAGATTTGATTAATATCTCTGTAGAGCTATTCTATAAGCTCTTTTATACATCTCGAAAGCGGAATCTGCGATGAGATTTGAATTTCGTAATACAAAATTCAAATCTCTCCGCGGATTCCGCTTCCGAGTATAAATGAGCTTGCAGAATAGCCCTACTGATTTTGAATGAAGATGCGGTCTAAGATGATATCTGGCTTGTTTGGCATTAGAAGAAGTAAGCAGTGAGACAGGACAGTTGCCTTAAGTCCGATCCACAAATATATTTTCTTTAGTGAAACGTGATAGTTTTTGTTCAAGAACATAGGTCGCATGGTATATATCGCATTGCATAGATAGTTGTATAAGTAATATAATGTGCCACATCTCAAATGTGTCATATCTAATATTACTGTTTCAGTCCAAATAACAAACAGCATAGTGTTGAACTAGTAAAAAAACAATTGCGCAAGTGCTACCTAGTGCTAAGGTAGCATTGCGCAAACAATAATAATACCTAATTAGTCTATTCAGCCTATCAGCCTTGTAAAAATGATCTTTGAAACAAAGCAATTAGCTTCAATATTAATTAAGTTAATTTGACATTAGCTATAATTATGGCCGCATAATGGCTAGTTGTATATTCCGGTCTCGTTTTAATAGTCGTATCAAAACATAATAGTGTCACCTCTGGCCCGCAATGGGTAATGACCATGTATTTGAATGTGTACACTTATTTATAGCGAGGTTTAACCTCTAGTGATTACATTGTTCTATGGTGTTATGGGCACGCCTACATTTGTTTTATCTAAGTAGTTTTAATAACTTTATGAAATTATTGAAGTTATACTTCTTTTGGCGCGATAGAGAAAAATTATGAGAGTTAATTTTTACGATGCGCGCGCACACCGACACCTAAATTTAACATCGTGAAGTTAGTTCTAGGTGGCATGACTATGTTTAAGTTGTATATTCTAGTATTTTTATATTTAGAACACGTGTTTCTTAAGAACGTCATATTTAACGTCATATTTTTACGTTAATAAAACCTTTTTTATTTAAATAAAATCTTTTTGATTAATTTTAATATTTATCGTTAATCACTACTGCATTTTAGTTATTTTTTTTTCCATACGCCACAGAAGTATAACTTCTAACGCGTGTACATAAGTACACATACGTTATTTTTTTAATTACTCGTTCTATCCACGAACTTCAAATGTGATCATTGAATGTTTTTAATCTATTGCGTAGAAGTGATCGTACTATAGATTTTCATAAAAATAAATAGACCGGATTGTTAGCAAACAATTTCAAATACATATCCAATAATTAAGATAGTTTAAAAACTAAAACAACCGACTTCAATGCCCCGCGAGTCAATATCAGTAGCAAGTTTGAGACGTTTATCATCATGTCTCTGGAGATACTTATCAGATCTCAATGAAATTACAATGGGACCACCTCAGAAATTTACCCTACCGATTACAAAGATAATCATTCAAATCGGTTTACAGTTGACGGAGTAACCGCGTAACATACACAAAAAAAACATACATATCAATTGATAACCTCCTTTTTGAAAGTCGGTTGAAAAAGCCCGCAAAGCCGCTGCTATTTTTAACCGACTTTAAAAAAAGGAAGAGGTTTCTGAATTCGACCGTATATATATTTTATATTTGTTTTCGCGGAAAACTTCGTCGTTTATAAACTGAGTTTGATTATATATTATACTTGATATATTTAATGTATAATAAGATATACTAGTACTTACTCGTATTAATTTGAATGTAATAAATTAGCGAAATCTACGCCGTACTAATATTTAAAATTTAAATGCATGCATTAAACATTAAACCTAAACATTAAACATTAACCCTATTACTAAGACTCCGCTGTCCGTCTGTCTGTCTGTCTGTCTTTCTGTCTGTCTGTCCGTCTGTCACCAGGCTGTATTTCATGAACCGTGATAGTTAGACAGTTGAAATTTTCACAGATGATGTATTTCTGTTGCCGCTATAACAAAAAATACTAAAAACAGAATAAAGTTAAAAATAATAGAGGGTCTCCATACAAGAAACGTGTTTTATCGGCTTTTCACGCCATCTATGAACGCTTAGTTAGGTAAACGTCCTATAGATGGCGTTATATCGAAATGTCGATCCCTAACATCTTTGTTAGACGTTAAATGGCGTTATAAGAAATAAAATGTTTATTAATTATTATTCTTTGCTGGCGAAAAATGATAGTGGAATTTTTTGCTCGATCTTATAAAATACTGTAGTGTAGTACGGAACCCTACGAGTGCGAGTCCGACTTGCACTTGGCCAGTTTATTTAATTGTTAAGATTTCCATTTATGAAACGTATACCTATACCTAATACAAAAGGTTTCAAGCACCCCATTTGTGATTAGCCAGTGATTACTGTCGAGTCTAGATGTTGCAGATAACCCGCACAATACGGGGTGCATTACACCCCCGAGCAAAATTAGGGTTGAACCAACTTGAACAATATTTAACATAACTTGCTAACTTCGCTTTACAACTTGGCTTAAATTTTGTGCATGTTGTCCGATCATCATTATCGGCCTATATTAGTCCACGGCTGGACTTAGGCGTATCTGAATTCACGCCAATGAGCACGATCCACGGCTACTCACATACAGCCTTTTCCTGCCGCCTTGCGAAGATCATCGCTCCACCTAGTCTGAGGACGTCCTACACTACATTTGCCGATCCACGGTCTCCACTCAAGAACTCGTTTATGGTTGTCGGTTTTTCGGCCGATATGACCAGTCCACTGCCTTTTCAGTTGATCAGCTATGACTTTAGTTCTTTGTCGCATGAACTCATTTCGGATTCGATCGAATCGACTCCGTGCAATATTTATGGCATGACGGGTAGGACGCACTGATTGAAGACTTTCGATCGTCTTGAGACATAAGGTACGGCCACACCGCGGCGTCCTGCGATCTGCAGGTGCGATCTCTGTACTTTTCAATTGTTTTCGGATCGCGTTTGGTGTGAACCAGTCGGTACAAATACCTACTATTGCGCTATCTAATCGCCGCTTAGATCGCGCACGCAGGACGCTGCGGTGTGTCCGTACCATTATTGTGACATAGTATATAGTCAATATATAGCGACCGACAATAATAAGGTATTTCAGCTGTGTGAGACGGGAATGACGCGACAGTCGTTCAACGACAAAATTGCATACCGCAATTTTGTCGTTGAACGACTTGACTGTCACGTTGATAAAACGTATATAATACATAAAAGTACAAAATAAATATACCTATGCATAAGTCTTTGGACCAATGATTTGTCAACCCTAAAAGACCACAATATGTGAACACTGAAGCCCACGCAATGAGTGACATAATAACCGACGAACCGATCGTAGATAAGCTATTAATTTGGCTCAAGTATCCTATTTCATTTCAAAAATAACCCAAACATTGACAACCCCATTCTAACGATACAAGGCTTAAAATTGCACATAATATTTTGTAGATTTTTACATGAAGAAAATTGATATGAATGCCCTTTGTGTATTCACAAAAGCTATATTGTTTTGCATACGCTTTGCCAAGTAATGAATATGTTTTCTTTACAACGGATTGATTAATTTGTGGCAACCCTCATCAAAAGGGCTGTTCATAGATCGAAATGCAATCTTTTATTACAAGTCTATTCTAAAATTTTAAAAATAAAACTATCAAAATAACTTATATAGGTAGATATTAAAATAATACGTTAGGTGTCCAAGTTCATTGTGTAAGAAAGGGTTTTTCCATGTCTGTCAAAATTAATTTCTTTTGACTTTCCCATACCTAATAGTTTGAGACTAGAAATAATCTTGATCAATTCTAAAAGACAAATTCAAATAATAGCATCAATCTAAATAGACGAATTTATATATACATACATACATAGTACCTCGTTGGATTTATGTTAATATCTTACCTATTTTATGTCAAATTAAGTTATTAAAAATAAACTTATTATATTATTATAAAAACTTAGCAAACTTTATTATACAGGGCATTTTAAATGACCAGAATATAAACCAGGCTTAGATCTTCTTCCCATGTTGACATCATTGAATTTATGTCAGTTTTTCCAAATAATAAAATCTCCATCGATACATGGACCGGAACTAATCCGCGTCACTTCCGATAATTCTACGCGAACAAAGAAAATGTCGCCCAGAAATCGTAAAAATAATTCTAAAATTCAAATTCAGTCGTCATGGGAAACGTCGCCAACTTCACGGTTAACTAATAAGGGACGTCCGAACTGGCCATAAAGAAAAAAAAGAATAACAGTTCAATTCGCGATGCGATAAATCGATACGCAAAAGTGACATATTTTGAATACCGAATGTCATCTTTTTTTTTCTGTTGCAAAATTTTTTTGCTGGCCAGATACTGTAATACTTTGAGTTGAATGGTTGAAGGGGGCCAAGGCAATTATATTTTGGTGGAGGTTGTGGAGCAAGGAGTTTGGACAATGGACGGACCCTGCACCTTTGGTGTGGTCGTGTGTGTCTCTCTTTATTGATGCCGACGTGTTTTGCTTCGGAATAGGACTTGTCCGATCGTTATCTTTTCAAATGGTAGCTTGCGTTGCCGTCTTTAGTCTGTTAGATTTTTTGTGCTGTTAATTTTGGAATAACAATTTATATTTTAAGAAATTAACTAGTCACTTATAGCAGTTAATTCTACCATATTATTGTTGTATCAATTTTATGAAAATTTTAATTGTTATGTGGTTCATACAAGTATGAAATAACGTCCATGATTATACTTACAAATGGCATAGATAATAATTCGCTACATTTCTCTACAAAGTTCTTATCATTGTCACATAGCGTGTTATAGTTTTTTTTTTTTTGTTTCTTTATGGCTCCACACGATTAGTGTATTTAGCCAGTGTCAAGTATTGAAATTTTTCAAGTTTTTATGAATGTTAGTCGTAGAGATGGGTCAAAGTCACATTTCAGGTCAGTTGTCAAGTAAAAGTCTAGTCTAAGTCATACCTTCAGTAAAGATGTGGTGTTTACTGAAGATTTTCAGTGGAATTTTGGTGAGAACGCAAATAGCATGTTTTTCAACATTGTGCTGTTTCCCTACACTCGCACACATTCACCGGCACTTAATGGTTAATAATCCACATTTATTACATATTAACACGCGGAAGAACACAAGTTTTAGGAAAGAATACAATGAGATCACACACACTTTTCCACGTTCCCGCCAAAACTCCCGTGTTATAGTTATAGTTTTCTAACAACTACCTGCACCCAACAGTGAGGGTAGGAAAATGACCAACAGTTCGTTAAACTAAATTCTATCTCCTTTAGACATTTTCAAAAATCTTGCTTGGGATTTTCTTTGGCTCGTTGAGTTGGAGCACCATACCGTGAGGTATGGTGCTCCATATCTCTAAGAATTTCTATAGCACCTTGATAAAATGTATATGGGATTACTGTACATAGTTACCCTTTCTAGCAAAGCATCATAGCAAAATAGGAGAACAAAATCTGATAAGAATTCTGATGTTCCATCATAATAATTAAGATTTTTAAAACAAGCGACTTCCATGCCCCGCAAGTCAATATTAGTGGCAAGTTTGAGTAATTGTTAATAAGTTGTTTGATAAATGTGGATTGTGGATGGTTAATACCATTAAGTGCCGGTGAATGTGTGCGAGTGTAGGGAAACAGCACAATGTTGAAAAACATTGAAAACACAAACAGCTATTTGCGTTCTCACGAAAACTCTACTAAAAATCTGTAGTAAACACCACATCTTTACTGAAGGTATGACTTAGACTAGACCTTTACTTGAAAACTGACATGAAATGTGACTTTGACCCATCTCTACGACTAAAATTCATAAAAACTTGAATAATTTAAATACTTGACACTGGCTAAATACACTAATCGTGTGAAGCCATGATAAAACAAAAAAACAATTAAGTTATCTTTTCGTAGAAAAATAATATAATAAAATAAATTATTACCAAACATGTGTGCTCAAAGATTACCAAAACTTAGTTACATAAATCTACCGGGCGTGACCGTGAGACTATTTTTTTCTTACAAAAATAGAGCTTGTTAGTGGTCACTCCATTTTTTGCTGACCAACAATAGGTAGGCAAATTTGTACAACACTCTACCCCGAGTGGCTGAGAAAACATTTTTTTTTGCTAATAGTTTTTGTAGACTTTTTGCAAATTTTTATTATTTTTTTGTCGAAACATAACGAAAAGAAATTATATCTTTACAGGGTGACTCAAGTTGCATAAAAGATGATATAATGGCAGTGCTTTTAAATGATAGATTATGTTTGGTATTACTTTACTAGTAAGTGTTGCATGATATATCATAATTAATTATAACTAATCTGTAAGGTTGTTTTCAATCATTCAAAAGCAAATTCAAAATCGGAAACTGCCTCTCCTTCGACTTGGATCTTTGCAATTTTCAATGCTCCGATCGGTTACTTTAAATATTTAAATGCAAAAAAAATGGTGATTCTAATCGGAAAGGTTTCCGCGACCAAATAGCTCACTGAAAGTTAAATATTAGAAATTCAAAATGACGCTTCCGAATTCGAATGTATCCGATTAAAATGAGGATCAAGGGCTGATGACACAGAATAATTAATAGTACTCTGATGTTTAATTTTATAGCGTGTATAAACTACGTTTTGTTTGAACATGTTCTCTGAAGGAGGCAAGGTAGTCTACCTACTTATTACGGATACAGCAGCATGCAAAATTCTTAATATTCAGAATTTTTTAGGTACTTACGTCATTGCACGTCTCGCGTACCCTATAATTTCAATGGACATTTTGCCTTAAAAATAATAAACATTCCTATTTCACGGCTGAATTAATAAGCAAAGTCACTTAGCCCTAAAATATATACTTACTGTGCTATACCTAGACGTAAAATGACTATGAATATAAACCTCAAAGAGGCATTTTAAGTGCAAATATATTGGCTCAATATCGTACCCCTATCCATCAAGAGGGCAGCGGGACTATTGACACAAAATTTATGAGATTAATATTTGCTGAAAGAGGGATGTTTTCGAGTAAGTACGAGTATTCTTATATTTTATAGCTTAAATAGATGCTCAAATTATGACCTTGCTGTTTTCATGCAATTTTTTTTTAACTTACTTCAAAAAGGATATTCTCAATATGTCTGTTTTTTTTTGTTTGGATACTTATGTTATTCGATCTATCTACGAATCTCTACCGATTTTTTTTTAAATGAGTAATAAATTACGAAGGCTATCCTTGATTAATCAGATGAGATTTTGAGAGACTCAAACATGCAACTGAAAATGACTCGCGCGGCATGTAAAGAGGAAATATTATTATTCCCCAGCGTAAAATAATTGCTACAGCAAATACTTATTATTCATAATATTAATTTACTTATAGTATTAATACTCTTTTATTTTAAACTTATAGATTTAAGGTCGGGAATTTAACGTCCGGAGGTCATCTTTATATCGCTTCAGATCGCTATATCAACATCGCGTAAGTCATGTTAAATTCCCGATCTTAAACATATAAATATTAATACAGCCAGTTAATGCTGATAATGACGGTGATGGTAAGTCATCATACAAATAACATAGCTTTTTCTCGCTGCTTACGGACCCGTGAGCGTGCGGCCATTTACAAATAGCGAATTAATTAATAACATCTCTATTATTACCCAATACCGATGGACATAATAATCAAATATCAAAATGGCAAAAAATCCTAAATCGGATTAAGTCCAAATCTAAAAGGAAACACAAAGTCCGACTTACCATTCTGCCCCTTCGGAAGGTTTCTCACGACCACTGTATAATTTCGCTATAAATAAAATCGCGTTGTAAAATTTCTTGGACACTGGTAAGATAGAACTATTGTGCGGCAAGAGCTTATTTGTTTGTGCTTTTCAGGGAGGAATTTGTTTAGTTCTGAACTTAAATACTGCACTGTTAACAAACTTCTAAAGAAGTCGATAATCATTTAGATTTAAAAAATAAAATAGCTGACTTCACGTTTCGCGTATCAGTTAGGTACAGTAGCAAGTTTTAGGTGTTTGAAATCGCATAATATGCGGAAATACATACTACTGTATAAATGAATATTTAAATGATAAATTCCATTGTGACGTATTATAATCAAATGACACTGCGTGAAATTTTCTGGGACATTGTATACAATTAATTATGTTAATTTCAATTATTATTTTGACATTATTTAATTGCTAGGCTAGGTATTTCTTATTTTTGACATTTAATTGGTTTTTACATTTGAAGACTTAATTTTATTTGGCACTATGGTATTATAAATGACAATAATTATTATGAGTGTAAAGTTGTCAATTTAGGAAATTGGTTACTAATTTATCTATTATAAAATTTGTTTTTGAATGTTTAGTAATTTATATGAACGTAATGATCAACTCACTATTTGTAAGTGTAAACTAGGCTATGTTATCAAATAAAAAACATTTGAAATTTGAAATTTTAAAATTTGTAATTATATTTAAAAAAAAAAATTGCATGCCATGTGGATACAGCTCAGTACTACTTTATTTATTTTAAGACCACTTTGACCTGTATTCGCAATGAATATATGAATATGAAATATAAAATATGCCATCATTAATGGTCATATCGAGGGCTTCTTAACAAATGGGCGTACAAGCAAAAATGCCGTTTTAAATTTTCATTTGATAGTACAAAACACGCTATTGCTTGTACGACCATTTGTTACGAAGCCCACGATATCTTTTGATCGCGTTGACGTACAAGCTTGATTTTTTCGCAGCTGAAAGTGACCGTTGATCCAAGTATTGAACATAAGTTTCAACTTGATATCTATTACGCGTCCCTGAGAAAAAGGGTCTTGAGAGTCTGACAGAAAGACAGACAGACGGACAACAAAGTAATCCCTTGATATCTTTTTATCTTTAATCCCTTTTTATCCTCTTGAGGTACTTACTGAATCCTAAAACAATCGATTTTTGGTTGAAAGGTACGAGTAACATACAGATAAAGAATTGTTTGGTCGGACATGCATTTGCCTGGCATTACGTTTAGCTCTCCTGGCTTTTAGACACAGTACTCAGTACAAAAAGCTCTTTCCATATTTATTCATCCAGTAAGTTCCATACGGATCCCAATCGCTGCTAGCAGTGGGGCTAAGGACCCCCGATAATATTATAGGTAGCCAGCTATGCGGAACTTAATGTACAAGGAAGCTTCTACTTAGAGATATTGTCTATAGTAAACTTGTCCTAGAGTGAAAACCGCGAATCGGCAAACGTAGCGTGGACGTCCTGTGACTAGGTGCAGTGACGACATACGAAAAACGGTGGGCAGTGACTGGAAAAGAAGAGCCGAAGATCGGGCTCAGTGGCGTATCTTGGGAGATGCCTACGTCCAGCAGTGGACTGACACCGGCTGATTATGATGAATTGTCAATTACCAACAGGTAAAATAGTGTTTAAACGCTAACCTGTATGATATATAAAAAAACTCAATCTTAGCGAACAAAAATAGCAATAATATTTCCATAAATTTAAAAGATTTGATACCGAAGTATGAACGTGTTTTTATTCATATGCCGTTCGCTTGTAAGCCAGAGAATCGCTAGACCTATTTTATTTTTATTTACATTTTGTTTTTTGTTTAAATAATGTTCCAAGAAAGAAAATTTGAAAAAGTTATACGTACAACTTAAAAATTCAGAAAAATAAAGATTATTTTATGACTTTTTCATGTGGATAGGGCAACATCTGTCTTGTCAGCCTCACAATGCGGAAAATTATATAATTTTTTGTATTTTGAGTTGTCAGCTTATCGAGAAAATTGTCTGTTTATTGATAATTCTCTCACAATAAGAACTTATAAAATACCTAAAGGAAAAGTTATGATGGGGTTAGACATTTCACAGAATAAAATCGTTTTATACATCACGACAGTAAATCATAATTACCCATCGATATGAATGTACTACGTACATGTACCTCGATTCACCTCGATGTAATTACCAAATTAATTCTAAAGTCGGTAAGGATTTCGTTTCCCAGAGGTTAATAATAATTGTAACAGTTTATTAATACCCAAAAATATCTCAAATTCAATCCAAAACGACCCAACTAATCCATCACATAAAAACAAACGACGTTTCCATAAAATAGCCGCAAAAAATCACCATAAAGTCACCATAAGTTTCGGGTAAATCCTCGGGCGTGAATAAGGCATACATTTCGCCGATCGGGGAGATTATGTGAATGTATGGCAACACTGGTAGCGGTAACCCTTTGTGAACAATTTACGGGGTGAGGGTCCGTTGTCTAACTGAATACGTGATTTGAAATGTGGTTTTGTTTTATACCGGACCGTTAGTAATTTTACTAAATTGAGGCGTGAAAGTTTATTGGTATTTTATTAGACTGTATTCAAACTTAATGGATGAAGCAAAGGAGAAAAAGTGGTGCAGAAAAAACTCATTTACATTACGTGATTTTCATATTGATTTCAGTAGACTAGCCAGTATTTTTTTTATATTTTAACGAGCTATGTATGTATACATACGCATCCCATGACTGACTGATTTGGATAATTCATGTTATGTTCCATTGGTTATGCTCGAAGAGTAGTCCTGTATCCTATGACAATCTCCAAAGATATGGAGCGAAATTCCACAGAACCTGGTGTCTATTTTTAACCAACTTCACAAAAAGGAGGTGGTTCTCAATTCGACTGTAGTTTTTTAAATTCTTTATGTTTGTAACCTCAGAATTCCGTCAAATCTTGACCGATTTGAAAAATTCTTTTTTTTGTTTGAGCGATTATGCCTCCCGTTTGGTACCATTTAAATTTTATCGAGATCTGACAATTATCTCTGGAGATAAACAATATAAGCAAATTTGTATACTTTGATGACATGATTATAACTAGCCAGTACTTTGACTATCGCGGCATGTGAAGTCGGTTTTTCGTTTTCTACGATAATAAATTATATTACATACTGGCAGCCCCTCGCGGTTTCACCCACGTAGTTCCCGTGCCCGTGAGAATACGGGGATAAAATATAACGTATGTTACTCGCTGATAATGTAGCTTTCCACTAATGATAGAATTTTTGAAATCAGTCCTGTACCTTTTGAGTAAAATCGTAACATACAAACAAAAGAAAAATCAGTTATATGGACACTCACGGTGGCGCTTCAAATTGGTAGGTTCATCAGAATAACCGTCTCTTTATGGGACAACAAGTCCATGTATGAGTTTTGGCGGGAACGTGGAAATGTGTGTGTGATCTCATTGTATTTTTTCCTAAAACTTGTGTTCTTCCGCGAGTTAATGTGTAATAAATGTGGATTATTAACCATTAAGTGCCGGTGAATGTTTGCGAGTGTACGGAAATAGCACAATATTGAAATACATGCTATTTGCGTTCTCACCAAAATTCCACTGAAAATCTTCAGTAAACACGACATCTTTACTGAAGGTATGACTTAGACTAGACTTTTACTTGAAAACTGACCTGAAATTTGACTTTGACCCATCTCTACGATTTAAATTCATAAAAACTTGAAGAATTTCTAAACAATATATACCGTCATTTATTTTTATAAATACGGATATAAAACCTAATACAAACAATGGAACCAAACTCTGATACATAAACTGAATGATTCCCAGACAAGCCACCCTTTACCATCTCGTAAAGTTTTATCGCTAGACTGTAGGTAAACCCGGGACTAGCCTCTAGGGCGAAGATATCACTTGGATTTCGGTCTAGTGTATAAATATTGAAGGAGAATGTGTTCTGGTGAAGCTAAATATTTGATTCTAGGTAAGCCAGTTTCTTACCTAAGGTCTACTATATATATATCTATATATAGGTATATCTATAGGTATACTCGTATATATAGATATGTGTATTAATAGGTTTCTGCGTGAGTTTTCAAGTGATCGCCCCCGATCACTTGAAAACCTCCCCAGGATAAATCAAACTATATGGTATTAAAATAAATCTTTAAAAAACAGCAGTAGAAATTAAATAAATAAAAAAATATTTTGCTCATTTGTAATCAATTAGGTACTACCTGCGTAGCTTTGAATTATCCTACGGCATGCTACTCGATCTTCAGCTTCTTGTTCCCAACCGCTACCAACCTGCTTGCGTAAGGTCCATACCATCCATACCATCGCCACAGAACAGATGAAATTGTAGATCATCGATTTGAACTCATCGATATTCAAAAGAAAATCCAAAAGAAAACCAAACTACTTAAAAACAAACTTGTTCTCTATTTCCCACCTCATGGAGTTGCATAAATGAGTTAAATTGCAGAAATTAATATTTCATAGCCAGCTTATGAATAGACATATTTTTAATATAAAACTGGCCAAGTGCGAGTCAGACTTTGTCCCGCACACGGAAGGTTCCGAACGCCATCTATCGTATTTCTAACGAACTTCTAACACCAACTAAGTAAACGTTAACACAAAGGTAGAATAGTATTAAGTAGTAGTAATAGTAATAGTAGTAATTATTATTAAATTAAAAATTAAAATATTATTAAATATCTGGTTGACCGAGCTTTGCTCGGATTTTTTTGCCACTTAAACAGACAAATATGACTCGTTCCGACATCTATTGACGAATAATAATACTATTTTTTTTAATTGAGAGCAACTAACTGCTTTACTGATACAGTACTTCTACTCGCCAATAGATGTCAACATTTTCTGAAAATGACTCCTAGCTAGATCGATTTATCGCCCCCGAAATCCCCTGTAGGTATACTAAATTTTATTTAATCGTTGGAGCCGCTTCCTAGATTCAGATTAAGGTAAAGACGATAGCGCCATCTTAGCAACTAGATAGGTGGCGCTGCGCTATCGTAAAAAACTTTTTTAAACTTTTCTTTAATTTTTAACTTTGTCTTAGTATTTGTTGTTATAGGGGCAACAGAAATACATCATCTGTGAAAATTTCAACCGTCTAACTATCAAGGTTCATGAGATACAGCCTGGTGACAGACGGACAGACAGACAGACAGACAGACGGTCAGCGGAGTCTCAGTAATAGGGTTCCGTTGGTACCCTTTGGGTTCGGAACCCTAAAAACACATAGCACCTACATAGCACCACGTATGTATGTACATACTGTACTTGTAGTAAACTTTAACTTTTTACAAATTTCAACTGCATTTGAGCTGGTCCTTTAATATATAATGATAACATTTTACAATGTTGGAAACATTGCATTTGCCAAATCATTAATACTTCAACTTAAGCAAAATTATTAATATTTCAACAAAAACAACCTTCAACTTTTATAATATATATTTTGTAATTTGCAAAAAGGAGGGTTATGTTTTTGACCGGTATGTGGGTATGTATGTATGTATGTTCATCTGTTCCCTCATACTTTCTAAACTACTTATCATAATTTAACAAATGAGGTGTCGTTGGACGCGGCTTATTTGTTTGCTGGTTATAGGCTATGTGACATCACAACAAATTAAATGTGGCGCCCTCTAGAGGGGACAAAGTCCAGAACTTAAAAAAAAATCTCACCCCACCCCATCGTGTGTGGTATCATTGAATAGGGATTTTAAAATTAAGATAAGCTTTAGTACATCATATTTTTGTAAGGCGTAGCGTTGGCGAGATATATCCCGCCGAAGTCAAGAAAACTCATTTTTACCCCACGGCGTCGCAAAGAAGCAGTTGGGAGGGTTATGTGTTTGTTGATCACTGTGTATGTATGTAAATATATTGACATGTATACATGTATACATCTATCCAAAAACCCCAAAATGCTTTATATAAAAAATAAGTTCAAAAACTAAAACCCGACTACTGAAAATCACTCTCTAAAAAGTATGAAACAAGAAAATATTCTCATCTGAGATCGCTATGTACAAACTAATCAATATGTATCGTGTATTATACAAACAACTAACTTGTAATAAATATTTTATTGTATTTCATAAATATTCTTAGTGGTGCTCAGAGGATAGCCGTGGTCGTATGTCACCTACCGTAACAAAACAATACACTCTGCAAAGTAACATACGACCACGGGTATCCACTGAACACCACTATGAATATATATGAAATACAATAAAATATTTATTACAAGTTAGTTGTTTGTATAATACACGATACATATTGATTCGTTAGTACATAGCGATCTCAGATGAGAATATTTTCTTGTTTTATACTTTTTAGAGAGTGATTTTCAGTAGTCGGGTTTTAGTTTTTGAACTTATTTTTTATTTTGAATATTGAAACGTTCATTGAGGGTAAACTGTCATGGCGTCGTGAACGACGACACCAACGTATAAAAACATGAGTAAAGAAGGTATAAATAAGCAATCAAATATATCCACAGTTTAGCAGAAGTGTCGTTGTGTTACAAGCATGTGACGTCATCTGAACAGATACGCCATCATTGAAAAAGCGTTTACAGTCTCCGCAGATGAAAAAAACCTTTTTTAATTTTTGTAATTAAAACAAATTGTAGGTTTTTTGTGCTTATTATTATTTAAACAGGTTTTATAAATACACATTTTTAGGATGACGATAGTGCGATTCATATTTTTATTACAGTCGAATAGAATACATGCCTATGTATTTGATATAAAATATAACTATAAGCATTCAAATAACTAGTCATAAATTACATACCTCTATTTATGGTAGGTATCATTGGCAATAGGTATCTAGTTATTGCAAAACAATATTATAAATGTTAAAGTTTATTTGTTGTCCAATCACACAAAATGGGCTAGACGGATTTTTATGAAAATCGGTACACAGAGACTTTATATTTTTATTCGTATTATTTACAGATTATGTAATACTTTTTAAAAGTACTGTTAAACACGGGCAAAGTCGCAGGTCTCAATCAGAGATGCTATAAACAAAATTACTTAACACAGACACTAATTTTCTAAATAGCATATTAATATTGGCAGGTGTCTAAATAAACTAGCTTAATTTTTTTATAACAAGTATTATTCATTACCTTTACCATTTCTTTGTGCAATAACAATTCTTCACTTTGTTTGGATCCAACGTTACCGAACAAACATTAAAAAGAACCCTTTTTTATAACCAAAACTCCTTTTATGTCCTTTCCCAACATTCATCAGCAAAGTAAACAAACCGGCCACACGGCCACTTTATTTTACGGCAGCCCTTCAAACTGTTTACCCAAAAAATGGGGAAATTTCATCGAGAAGGTCATCAATCAATGAGGATTATATGTCCGCGATGATATAATCAAAATGCCCGGGAGAGTTCGAGATTGCTGATAGAACCGTTATATTTTCGCCAAAAATAGTTACTAAAGGTCACTTTATGGCGCTGGTTTGATTGTTCTATTTTTTTCAACGACGCTACGTAGTATTATTATCTTTTCTATGACGACGCCGCGACGTATTGTAATTATGATATTCTTAAATCGTCTTTACGTTTTTTGTAGTAAATGATTTCTTCACCAAATTGTTAACAAATTAAAATATTTTTTATATATATTATTAGGGTATCATATCTCAAGGATTGTCCTTTATGTTGCCAAGATTTGAAAAGTATTTTCAAAGATATGGAGATAAACCTGGTTACTACTACTGGCAGTACCTACTGGCTAAAAATTGCTCGCGGCAGAGTCGAAATTTTGTTTTTTAAACTACAATATGTAGCTTACTATTCGTATTCCATAATTATACCTAATCTATTTTAATGTATATGCTTCAACTTGGCTAGACTTACTTTAGTCACTACATACCTAGACCACAGTCTATTGCAATACGCTATTATTAACAATAATAGAGTTTTCCAATATCCAAATCATTATGAAAAACTAAAATTTCAATACTTTCAAGTAAATCAAGACACTAAACCCAAGCACGATCACGAATACTAAGGTCAGTGTCACACCTGCTCCCTGAATAATAATAAGACTGTAGTCCAGTCCAGTCGCACTGCAATGCATAAATTACGGCACAATACACTGACCAGCCGGACAATGCTATAATTTCTTAGACTTAGGGTATATTCAAATTTAAGGGTCGCGATTTTTTTTAAACCAGTTCTCACGGGTCAAGCGGTGACCTTTGGACAATGAGATGCGCGTCCAGAATTTATAATTAATGTTCTTGCATCGATTGTGCGTACCTCGCGGATAATAGCGCGAATTTTATAAAAGAAATTACTTAGGTACTCGCAAAAGTTGTATTTCTTGAACATTGATGAATAGATAGCGTTTTAGGGTGATCCTTGAGAACCGAAGGCACTTGTTTGGTCATTAATCTTTTAAGTTGACCTTCCGGTTTGAACTTGGGAATGTACATTTTTGGGTTTTGAATTTGCGTGCCCTTTTGAAAATAGAACGTTGTTGTAAACATGGTATCGCCAATAATGCTTGCAATAAAATTGGAATATGTCAATGAATTATTATTTTTCTGGGAAACTTGCTTTGTTGTATTTTTTATTCTTCACTTAACCGTCAGTCAGTTGGGTAAGTACGCTTCATCATCGATCGCATCATCACTAATCATCAGGTGAGATAGTGGTCAAGTGCTACCTAGTTCCGTGTAAAAAAAAGTGTAGCTTGATCGTTGTCTTCATTTTTTTTTATTGGAAAGCAATAGATTGATTGGGAAGCCTAGTAAGCGGGTTATGCTAATAAATTGTACGCAACTACATACTACACCATTAATAAAAATAAAAATATTATGAAATGATAATTTAAATAATGTAATGAAATGATATTTTAAAAAATTCATCTGGGTATCTTTATCCAAAACTCTTGAATAATTATAGACACTTGAGTTATGCACTACTATTTCTAATTATTGTCATTTAAATTCTTTTTATTTTATTATTTACACATCTACTCGTGTGTTATTATTTATATTATATTTTATTCTCATTTTCCATTTCAAGACAACAAAAGGTAAACAATATTAAATCATCACGTGTGACTATTTCATCTAACAATAATCTCATTAAAAAAGCGATGACAAAATAATGAACACATCAAGAAACTGAACTATTTTGGATTTCTAATTTTCCAAGACATTGGATGCAATGGGGAACAAAACATTCTTTTTTTAAGTAGTTTGTCGGAAGTTGGCCGCTTCACAATTTATTTCGACAGAAATGCTTCCGAGGATTTTTGAGAGAAACGTATGTGACGTAAAATGTTTAGGATAAGTTTCGTGAGGTTTTGAATCCGTCACTCTATAAATAGACAAAACATTGGAAAGAGAAAATATTTGAGTGTGAGAAAACCTAAAAGTATATAGATGTTAATAATTTAAGATCGTTTATAAAACCAAAAAATCTATGAGTATTCAGACTCAAAGCAAAAAACCGACTTCAAATGCCGCGCTAGTAATTTTTAACTGACTTCAAAAAAGGAGGAGGTTCTCAATTCATCTGTACCTATATTTTTTTGTATGAATGTTACGCGATTACTCCGTTAGTTGTGAACCGATTCGAATGATTATTTTTTTTAATTGGTAGGGCACGTTTTCAAGTTTGTCTCATTGTGACTTCATCGAGATCTGATAAGTATCTCCAGAGATATAAAGATAAACATCTTAAAACAAAGCTTCTTAAGACGGTAAGTACTTCTTTGTGAAGTCTTTATACAGTACGAAATTGCAACAATAACAGTTTAATTTACTACCAAAATAAATCAATTAACAGTACCATACAGCCAAATCTAACTTCTAAAACTAAAATAAAATAAACATGGCGTCAAATTCTAATAAAACTTTTACCGTTATCTTGTAACCACTCAAAAGAGAATCATCATAAAACTATTACAGACACGCGTTATCTGCTGCTCTTACCATATCTATGGAGCACGCTCTTTCGACAAATTCGTCTAGAGAGACAGCCCTCGTCTTCATTCTAATGCCAAAAAACTTGCAGCCGATCGTATGAATAGGGAAGCAGTAACTCATGTCCGTATATAAATCCCATTCTAGGCCCAGCGTGCTACCATCCTCGACAGCATCATCACTTACCAACTGGTGAGATAGTGGTCAAACGCTAGTCAATATAATAATAACATAAATCTCTTTTCTATGATTCACTTAAAAGGTCCATTGAATCACATGTATGTAAAAATAGCCAATAAAAATTGTTTTATTTTATTTTTTTAATGAAAAACTTGATTTATTTCGCAAAGGCTAGCCACAAACGGTATTAGATAAGGATTGGTGGAAAAAAAATGGGGTAGGCTTTTGCTCAGCTGAGGATCAAATAAATCAGTAAAAAATATATATATATTAATTTGCTACTATTACAGCATAAGCGGCATTTTTCGAAATCTAGATAGCCATGCCCTGTAATTTCACTGGACACTTTTCCATTCAAACCGAAAAACATTGCTATTTCACGGCTGAATTCATTAGCAAACTGGTGGTCCGCCCCAGGCGGAGTTGCTGAATTCCTACCACAAAAAAAAAGTTTCGTTACGTTTCTAGCGAATTAAAATACCTATTTGTTGGAAAGTATGGCAAAAAAGGGACTAATCAATAAATCGGCGAAATAAACAGTAAAGTCTGTGAAATTAATAACTTTGTAGAACAAACACGAAACCAATAATAATTATAATAATTATTCATTTATTTCAGGCAAAATAATCTTGTTATTTTTTATTTTTTCTTTTGGCCTATATTATTAATACAATTTTTATTGACAACTTGTCCTACTGCATCTGACTGTACTGCGCAGGAAGAAATATCTCAAAAACGGTAGTCGAGAGTATTTATGGAAATCTAAATAACGATGAGCTTTTTTAATTGCGGGGAATGAGTTTTTTTTGAATGGAATTTGTTTATTTTCGTGGCTGAGTGATTTGTTCAGCGGTAAATATTAGTGCGTGCCAGTTGGTGGAAGCAAATGAACTGTCGAATAAATAGTGCGGATAGTCGCTTGGGGAGGAATTCCGAATGAATTTATGTTAATTGTTTACTGTTTTGTTTGAAATACAGGCATGCCGACTGCGTCGTGATGATGTGATTTTTTTAGGACTTGATAAAGAGTAAGTTTAAAGTGTTACCAACCTAAATAACCAGGGCCCCTAGACAATCCAATTTCCTGTTTGCCTTCACGCTAACGCAAGTTCAAAATGTATGGGAATGACATTTTTGTTGCGGAAACATAAATGTCATTCCATACATTTTGAACTTGCGTTACCGTGAATGAAAACAGGAAATTGGATTTTGTCTAGGGGCCCTGTAATGTGAAGGAAACATTACAAAAAATAATTAAGATAGTTTAAGAACTAAAACAACCATTTCCATGCCCCGCGAGACAATTTCAGTAGCAAGTTTGAGACGTTTATAGTCATATCTCTGGAGATACTTATCAAATCTCGATGAAATTACAATAAGACTACCTTTGAAACGTACTACCCTACCGATTAAAAAAAGAATCATTCGAATCGGTTCACAGTTGACGGAGTAATCGCGTAACATACGAGTACCCTTAGTACGAGTTTTCATACCAAATTCGATATCGTATATCGAGTTAATGTTGTATGAAAAACAGTACAGCGCCTCTAGTGGTTACTACAATTCACTAAATTTAGACCAATCAGGGAGCCAGAATAAGTCGAAAACTATGTGAGATCTGTCAAAAGCGTTTACGATGAAAACTCGTACTAGGGGTACACACAAAAAAATTATCCTCCTCTCTGCTCCCTCTTTTTGGAAGGCGGTTGAAAAACCGGCTTAGTAAGTTGGCAGGATTCAGGAGTCAGAAAATCTTGTATGAATCTAGTAAAGACACTGTCAAGTAGTCGCCTTGCCAGCTACCACCTACAAGTTGAAAAATCTGTCGGCAAAACGTCATCAACAAGTTATGTGTTCTGGCAGCTGTCTTTGAGAGCCAGTTCCCCATCTAGGCCTAGCACGAAGTAAATATTATATAATCTGTGGCCTAGCGTGCAACCATCCCCGACCGCATCATCACTTACCAACAGGTAAGATAGTGGTCAAACGCTAGCCTATACGAAATGAATAATTTAAAAGATGAATATTTTTAGAGTGTATGTATTACGAGTACGTATGTCTGTATATGACCGAATGCAGCTTAAACAGCTAAAATTCTACCCGAAATGACATAGGCCACAGTTTTTGTGAAGAATGCTGGTACATTGCTCATAAAAAAAATGCCATTATCATATATTAAGATCAGAGTACCTTGGCGAGACAGCTTCGCTCAGTTTTTTATCAGTCTCAGTCAATATCTGTCCATTTTAATTAATTATATCAGTTTAACCCTAATTGCCATGAAATATCTTTACAGCATAGGCCTACTTTTTACATTTTACTGGTAAAAAAATCCGACCCGTTTTACTTTCAGGCGGCTATTCCAAACGGCTGTAAGATAAGAACGTTTCACATTAACGTCAGTGGATGCTAGAATAGCCACTGAAACGGATCTTTTCAGTGTAATGGGTAATATTTTTTGTTCATGGGTGGGGTTAAAGGTGAACACCGACCAATGGTAGCTGAGTAGCAGTAATGCATCTGTCACAAGATAGAGAAAGGTGAAAGTGGGAGGGGGGCTATTCTTAGACTTTTAAGTCTTGAAGCTCTTATTTCAGTATAAATACAATACAGATCGGAGCGAGTTGATTCGACGGAGAACGAAAGTCATCGATATAGCTCACTGGATTAGCAAACAGTAGTGGCAGTGGTATCAGCAGAAGAACCGATAACCTAAAATTAAAAGAAATAGAGAAAACTAGTCTAGAATAAGTCTTAAGGCCGCGCTGATTTTTATGAAAACGAAATGGAAACTGTAGAATCTGGCTCACGATGTGTTAAAAACATAATTGTGGCAATCAACGTACCTACTCTAAAATGAAACAACAATATATCACGCAAAAAAATCTCAATTCAAATTTCGAACGAATCGCGGAAACAAGAAATTCGACTCGGTTGGCGAGAAAAATTCGCCCATCAAGCATTACAACATGACGCCATAAATTATGATACATTTTAAAAATGGAACTCCGTTCCGTTACACGTTGGATTGAGATTCGATGCGTTCCGCGACATTGGCTTCCGAGTGCGCGATATATTGTGCATGAAACTCGATTTAATGCGATCTGAGGACTTGTGGTGGCTGTAACACCCTAGCTTCGAATTTGATGTCGAAAAAAAATTCTTGTCAGTAGGTTAAATAACATCGAACGAGCATCTTCTTATTTATATTTTAGAATGTCATATGTAGAAATGAAGTAAGGTTAAGTTATCCATCTATAACAAAGATAATAAACATTTTTACTGAACTTATATCTTTCTATGTAAGCCTATGTAGGTACCATAATAGTTAATATTATTTTATCTACGTCGTAAGTAGAAATATAAAGATTGAAGCAAAAATGATGAACATTGTGTACTTATCTAACTACAACTCGGCCTCAGCCATAGTTTAGGTACCTACTTACCTACCAATGCATCTAAAACTATGCGGTACCTATCTTAATCTTATTATCTTAGCTTTCCTACTGAATGAAGTATAAAATCAACATGATAATAAATAATAACAGTAAAGTAAATCTGACATTAAAATAAAACGTTCGATTTCAACCCCGTATTTTACTAACCCCTAAATGTGGTTATAAACGCGTCTCATTTCTTAGACTCCCCCATATCTTAACATCGCTTATATATTGTCTGTGCCATTTGAATGAAAAAAAAGTAAGAATATTGTAAGCTCTATTATTTTACCCATAGAACCTAATACTGGCCGGGAGAAAATATGGAAATATAATGGCGGGAAGTTGGACTACGAATTGTCGTTTAAAAAAAAGTAGGCAAGAAATTTTTTAGAGCCAATGAATTTTAATGGACACATTTTTGGATAACTTTTACTATGGATTTAAGGAGAAGTTTGTTTGTTGTGATATAATTTTATGTGTATTTTATGAGCGAGTTTTGTGGTTTGTTTAAATGCTCTTAAACATGGTTAACTGACAAGGATTTTAAGTGCAGTTTTTGTCACATTATTTAATGCTTCAAAATACTATGAGCTCTACTCCGTCAATGTCTAGGTTAGTTAACATTATGCTCAATATTATACAAACACTCAATACCAAAATATTACCAAGGATGTCTAAAAGATATTTGACTTATGCCAGTTTGCTCTAAACGCCTGACTTCTCAAAATATGTAAAAATAATCATCATCAACATCGAGAATGAAAACTTGTAAAACAGACTATTATGCAAATATATTTTGAGATATTTAAGTTCTATAATGTTTGTTTTCTAGATATTTTGAGAATATTAGGCGAATGTCTAATTTAGTGTAAACGGGCATTGGTCTCATTTACACGATTGACTTTATATTATGACCATTCTATATGTTTGTTTTGCAATTATCTTTATTCGCTACGAGATGTCTACGCCCGCTACGGGTCGTCGGAACTCAGCAAACATTATGAAAATAAACAAATTATCAAGAAAGTAACATACGGGTAGGTACGTCTATAATTCATTAGTAATTACATAACAACACCAATATTATAAATCGACCGATTTAGCTGAAATTTCGCGTATAGATAGCCAATAGGGCAAAGTGGGGCATAGGATACTTACCTACTTTACTTTACTTTTAAGCGCAGACGAAACCGTGTGCTACTTACGTCTAGTAAGAAATAAGGCACCAGGAAAATAAAATAGAATATATTATGTTTATAATAATTATTATATTATTTTATGATCAAATAGAATATACTTATTAAGTACCTACACATTATCATACTGGCCAGCCACCACTCATCTATTTCTATTTTTTTAAATACTATATAGGTTAGGTATGCGCTTGATCACTATCTCACCTGATGACAATCGACGATGTAGCACGCTTTCCTAAAAGATACATGTTCACTCGTGGTTTGAAGACCCCCGGGTTGTAATTAACATTTCATTTTCGTTATCATCATAGTTGAATACCATTTCTTGGTTGTAGTACGTATGATGAATGAAGAAGCAACAAGTTTCGTTCGGAAGGATGGAACGTCTACCATGAAGCGATGGCGCACATCGGTACGTCTGGATTCCGATAAAAGAAAGGGGATGGCGGTACTAGTTTGTACAATTGTACACACTCTACGAAATGTATCGACGAACTATAATCTGTCGCCAATTATCTAATATGTTATGACAGCTGTCCGTGAGAGCAAGTTCCCGCTCTAGGCCCAGCGAATGCGACCGCATCGTCACTTACCAAATATTCCACCACTCAAACTACATGTCTAAATACTATTAAAAAATAATATATAATTAGCGATATTTTTTCGATTTCTATATTTTTCGAATTCTATTGGTTAAGTCACGGTCCTCGTCATGTATATATATACAAATAAAGCATTGTTAAAACATTTTATGACCAAAGTATCCCCGAGGCACAGTATCAGTTACCACACTCAAGTTCCGCACAACGTGAGGATGTGGTGGTCGTGGACTTCAAGTGGTAGGAAGTGGCACGTGGACAACGTGTAGAGTTACCGTCGGGCATCTTTTGTAGGGTAGAACAAATAGACGTAAGAAATAAACCGAACTAATAATATTTCGATGTCTCAAGTTAACAAGCGCAGTGCAATGACAAACATAACTTATTGTAGTTGTTATAGGACTTCTGGTAGTCCGTCTGGGGCGGTACCACCATTTTGCCAATTAATACAGCCATGAAATCGAATTGTTTTTCGGTTTGAATGGCAAAGTGTCCAGTAAAATTACAGGGCATGTGAGACTTACATCTTTATTATGTCTTAAGGTAACAGGAGCAGCGCAGTGAAATTCTGGATATGCAGAGCTTGGCATGCCATGCGAGCGTCATTCTTGTCCTGTTACCTTATATAATAAAAAAAAATGGAATCCAGTAGTTTCGTGCTAGGTACATTGTCCGTAATACGATTTGATATCTACTTATAGATAATCAAAGGGAAGAATATATAGCTTTAAACATGAAACACGATTACTGTTCATGTGCTAGAACACGGAATTCTTAGTAATTTCATAAGGTGGAATTTATAGCAATTTCATAAGGTGGAATTCTTAGCAATGTCATAACGTGGAATTCTGAGCAATGTCATAAGGTGGAATGCTTAGCAATGTCATAAGGTGGAATTCTTAAAATGTCATAAGGTGGAATGCTTAGCAATGTCATAAGGTGGAATTTTTAGCAATCTCATAAGGTGGAATTCTTAGCAATGTCATAAGGTGGAATGCTTAGCAATGTCATAAGGTGGAATTCTTAGCAATGTCATAAGGTGGAATTCTTAGCAATGTCATAAGGTGGAATTCTTAGCAATTTCATAAGGTGGAATTTTTAGCAATGTCATAAGGTGGAATTCTTAGCAATGTCATAAGGTGGAATTCTTAGCAATGTCATAAGGTGGAATTCTTAGCAATGTCATAAGGTGGAATTCTTAGCAATGTCATAAGGTGGAATTCTTAGCAATTTCATAAGGTGAAATTCTTAGCAATGTCATAAGATTATTATTAGGTTATTTTATAGGTAGTAGGAGCATTATATCAATGTTCTGCCTAATTTGCTACCAAAAAGTAGCTTAACACCATCAAGGAGAAAATCTGCCGGCGTAACCTTACGGTGTTCCGGCAGCGCCCAGCCCTTGAAAGGAAAAGCTACCTAGCGAGTAGAGTCGAACTAAATTTACTAGTCTTCCACTACCAGAGAAGCAATATTTTACCTTTGATGGCATCGTCAATTAGCATAGGGTTATTCTCAATCGTTCATAAGCAAAGTCGGATTCGGATACTGCCTCTCCTTGACTTGGATCGTTGCAATTCAAAATGCTCCAATCAGTTACTTTTGATATTTCAATTCAAATAAATCAGTGATTCTAATCGGAAAGATTTCCGCGACAATATAGCTCACGGGTTTATCAATATTCAAAATTCAAAATAAAGCTTCCGAATTCGAAAGTATCCGAGTAAAATGAGAATAGTTTTTAGGGTTTCGTAGCCGAATGGCAAAAAACGGAACCCTTATAGTTTCGTCATGTCTGTCTGCCTGTCTGTCTGTCTGTCCGTCCGTATGTCACAGCCATTTTATTCCGAAACTGTTAGGACTACAGAATTGAAACTTGGTAGATAGATGTATTTTGTAAACCACTTTCCGATTTTTATACAAAAATAAAAATTATAAAAGTTTAAGGGGGGGCATCCCATACATGGAACTGAAACAACATTTTTTTTTTTACTTCAAACCTATACGTTTTTATGGATAGGTCTTTAAAAATTACATTGAGGTTCCTAAAATCATGTTTTCTCAAAGTCAATCATTTGAAAGATAGGTGCGTCTAAAGTGGTAAAATGTGTCCCCCCGCCCCTCTAACTTTTAAAGTATGAGAGTGAAAAATCTAAAAAAAATATATGCTGTAGATCTCAATAAAAACTAACAACGAAAATTGGTTTGAACGAGATACAGTCAGCAGTTTTTGAGATATAGCGACCGCAAAGATAACTTTGTTTTTCATACAAACACTATGAAAAACAAAGTTAATTTTTTAGTTGCGAAAAATCATAGTCATAGAATACTTTACTGTGTTACGGAACCCTACGAGTACGAGTCCGACTTGCACTTGGCCAGTTTATTATGCAGGTGAGATAGTAAGGCAAGTCTATCTCTATAAAATATATATTTTTTATATCTTGTAGGCTAGCGTTTGACCACTATCTCGCTTGGTGATAACAGTAATATAGTCGAAGATAGTAAACATTATCTTTACGTGTGTGCTGTTCATTGTTTTTAGTTCCGTCAGTTCATATCACTTTAAGAAAACCATAATAAGATTTTGACAACTTTTATTCGGCGTCATATGTCGGATAACTGTAGTTTAAAACTTTATTAGGAATCAGTGAAACTGGCCCTAAACTTTCTAGGCCTTATATATATCAATCGATTTAAAAAGTATAAGTCTAAGCAGTCTACGCCATATTTTTCTTTCTTAATATTTCTGTGAAGAAAACAGTTCATGAATCAAATTTAATACAACATAAACACAATTTTGTCACCAACTTAATCATTACTTCGTAGTCATAATAATCACATCTTAATCACCTTTTAGAACACATGTGACAGTACCTTACAAATTAATTCTGAAAAAAAATTACGTTGACCCCAAAATGCATACGAAATTCAGCTTTACGCCAAAGACTTTAATATAGGTTTTCGTTAAACTTGAAAATCTTAGATCAAAGCCACGATATCATGACTTCAGAGTCATGATATCGTGTCAAAATTCGACTTAATTTTTATGGCGTTAAGTTCTATCTTAAATTTTAAAACCAAACTCTCGATATCCTGAAATCCTTCCAATAGCATATCCAAATATCTTTGTTAAATTTTAGGCGTTAAAGTAAAAACACTTAAGTCGCTTTTCGATTGTATTTTATTTGAAGTGATTTATGTAAATATGTTAGATTTATTAATAAACTAAGTACGGGGGCGGAAACGGAAGGTCAGGGTGAGTTCCGCCATTAGTTGGTAATATTTGTTTTATTTCCACTAATGGTGTGTTCTGAGAGATTGCGATGGGGTGAGATGTCGTGGTATGTCTTTGATGAGAGTGGTAGCTAAATTTTGAGAGAAATGTGAAAAAGTAAAGATAACATCGTTTATAAAACTAAAAAGAATCGACTTCAATGCCGCGCTATTAATTTTCTGTACCAATTTAGAGGTGTTTATCTCTATATCTCTGGAGATACTTATTAAACCTCAATAAAATTACCATGGTACTACATTTGGGATATCTCCTTTCCAACAAAAAAATAATAATCGAAATCGGTTCATAAACCACGAAGTTATCCGCGAACAAACTCCTCCTTTTTTGAAGTCGGTTAAAAAAGTATGTAAACTTTTTAACTGACTTTTAGAAAAAGAGGAGGTTTAATATTCCACCAAAATCATTATCCTGTGTCGACATTACCAAGAAATCTGACTTTCGCCTTGATCATATTGGTGGTGATGTAACAGTTATATTTTCAAACCACAGCTTCAATCGGAGGACGTGTAGATACCTACTTAGAGATACAAATATAAAATTATGTCTTTGTGTACAGAATAAATAACAGGACATACAACCTTGGGGCTCTTCCTTTACATACTGCTCCAGGTGGATAAGCAATATAGGTGAAGTAATACCTGGTACTATAAGGTCTAAGTATTCTTTTAAACTACAAGACACTGTCAAAAAGTGATCCTCGTAATCAAATAATCACATCTGCAATGTACCTATAGGGGTGAAAGTCTCTACATTGATATCGATGCGTATTGTCATCGCAAATGTCTGCTAGAATGAGATGCAGCGACAGTTGTTATCTTCGTCTCTTTTCGTATCGGCGATTATCGCTCGAAATTTATCGCTATGCATGTAGAGAGTACCGGCTACCGCGGCCCTGGGATGGAAGTCTCTACATTGATATCGATGCGTCCAGTCATCGCAAACGTTTATTAGAGGGAGATGCGGCTAGACAGTTGTATAATTGTATCTCTGTTCATAAAAACAATTATCGGTCGAAAGTCGCTATCGCAATTCATATAGAGACTACCGGCCAGTGCTGGGGTGGAAGTATCTATCGATAGCGATGCGACTTGTCATGGCAAACGTCTAAAGATACGGACACACCACAGCGTCCTGCGTGCGCGATCTAGGCGGCGATCAGATAGCGCAGTAGTATTTGTACCGACAAGTGTGTTTCACTGTGGAGTGGACAAGAGTGGTTCACACCAAACGCGATCAGAAAACAATTGAAAAGTACTGAGAACGCGCCCGCAGAACGCAGGACGCCGCGGTGTGGCGTTCCTCAATAGAGTAAGATGCAGCTAGACGGTGGTATATTTGCATCTCTTTTCTTAACGACGATCATCGCTCGAAGTTCATCGCCATTCATGTACTGATAATAACTGATGCTGATATAACTGTCTAGCTGCAATTCCGAAACGGAATTCCGTTTCGAAATTTCGAACGTAGTAAATTCATCCAAATCTAAGGATCTATCACATACACGTACGGTAGTATTTCGTTCGAAATCTTCTCTCTAAAACGTAATTCCAAATGTATGTGGTCGCTTACGGAATCCCTGGAAATCCGAATGTATATGGCCGGCCTAGTCCGAATATTTTAATCAAATTTATTCTATAAAACTGTCATTACTAGTTGATCTATTAACTACACTGAGGATTTTTTGTGCCACTTGAAACCTAAACTCAAGTGTAACTGCAGTCTACCAAAATACGAAGAACCGAAGAATTGTGGGAAGCCATAGAGAGCCTAGAGTGCGGTTAGTGGTCAAAGAAGCAAACGCAAGGAGTTCGCGGTAAGAGGATTGCCTTCGGCATGTAATACCGACCTCTGTGCTGATTGTAGACTAGCCAGGATTTACAAAATTAGAGGCTACAGTATTAATAAAATTATTGGAAAGAAGTTAATTTAGGAAGTTGAAGAGACTTTGCTTTACGCGACTAATTTATGGTTTTTATTTGCGTGCGGACTGCGGTTTCTGCTAAATAAATCTCGAAGCCTGTCAAGTTAACAAAGCGGTGAAATAAGATGTATTGTTAGTTTTAATGAGTAATTTTAAAACAACATTTGTCCTAATAAACGATAAACAGTAGACTGGTAAAATTTACGTTGATTGTAAATCGTGAACTTGCCGCGTAAGCTCTCAGTGACTCTATCATTTAAATGAGATTTATATGAAATGCATCGAACATGTTCGTGACCTAATTCGAGACAGTCGATAGAGTAGTATTATAATAAATACGTCATGATGTTTGATCATATTTATTGTACAATATTACAAGCAGATTTTTTTAGTATTCCACTCGGATGAATCTCATTGACCAATGAGTTCGTCTAATCAAACAATAAAACAATATAGATTTTATAGGCTAGCGTTTGACCACTATCTCACCCGTTGGTAAGTGATGATGCGGTCGAAGATGGTAAGCACGCCAGGTCTAGAATGGGAACGAGCTCTCAAGGATAGCTGCAGGAACACATTAGATGTTTGGCGACTGATTTTCTTACTTGAGGATGGTAGCTGGCCAGGCGGACACTAGATAGTGTCCTACCACCATGCGGGGGTTGTTGGTTTATTAACAATATTTTTCCTTCACTGAAGGGCCACTGTGAAAAGCGCGCATATATTTTTCGATAGAAAAATCCATTGGTGCACGGCAGGGATTGAACTCGGTACCTCTGGCGTCAAAGCCGACCGTTCTCCCACTCACACCACCGGGCCCTCAAATTCTGATATTTTATATAATTTCTCAGCACGAAGGTAGCAGGATGTAGTCGTACCTACCTATGTCGTTTTTCAAGTAATGGAAAATGAGGTGCTTCATAAAACTATGGTCACAGTACTTGAAGCCATCGTACAAACGGAAGCACGCACAAAAGAAAAGACGGAAACGAAATTGTACTTTTCTATTATAGAGTGAGTCTATCATTTCACTGGCTTCGGCAGATTAGATACGGATTATTGCTGTCTACTGCTTACCTACTTAATTGCGTTTATGTCTAGATAAAGATATACTATGGAAAAATACGGAAATTTCGAAATGTTTTCCGTTTTTTTTCTCATTCAAGGAATTCTAATCTTTTGAAAAATAAAATAGTTAAAAATTAACGCATAATATTTTTCTTTGTGATGACAAGCGATGATGTGGTCAAAGATGGTGAAGGAGTTTTGGCGGGAACGTGGAAAAGTGTGTGAATAGAATATAGTCCCCGTCACGAGAAGCTATAAATTATGTAAACAAGTGTTCAGGAGTTCACAACATTTGGACCAACAAAAAAAATGAATTCGTGAAAATAAACTCGAAACTCGAATGACGCGTTTATTTCAAAATGGCGTCCCGATAGTTTACAATCCCTGCGTCCGGTACCAAGAAACACAAACGATAGCGCTTTGCGTCGTTAAAATATGATCCGACTAAATTAAATAGGTTGTTACTTTCATATAACCCGTCTATATTTCATGTCGATTGAATATGGTCAATTTATTATTATCTCGCAGTATAAAATGTTTACTTAGTAAAATATGTTTGTTTACATAATTTATAGCTTCTCGTGACGGGGACTTTAGAATAGAATATACTTATTGTGAAAACTGTGTACAAAAGGTGTTAAAATACATAATATGTCTCAACAGTTTGTTCATTTCGAACACACAATAATAGGTTACAAAATCTTAAAATTATATTAATAGAAAGACAGAATCCTAAAATTACACAGTTACGAGTATTACCACACTTTGTGTAAACGAGTCTAAATCTATTATTATTATTAATATACATAACTTTATACTGTGATCTCATTGTATTTTTTCCTAAAACTTGTGTTCTTCCGCGTGTTAATCTATACTAATATTATAAAGAGAGAACATTTGTATTTTTGTATGTTTGTAATGATTTGGCTCAAAAACTACTGGACCGATTTAAAAAATTCTTTCACTTATATATAGAATAGACTTTCGAAATGAAAATAGGTTATAAATTATCCCGTTTAAATCAAAGGTACATTCGTGGAGACCTAATTTGCAACCTAAGTCGACAAAAAAACGGTCGAAAAAACACGTTTCTTACGAACGCTGCTCAATTGAAAATAGATGGAAGAATATTTTCTATGGAAGAGTTGTACAACTTAATAAGACCTACAAAAAAATCCGCGACAGCATATGTCTATCTCTTAAGGTTGACTCACAGTAACCATTTTAATCTTTAATTTTTTGTTATAAAATATTACACAACTTCCAAGGCTATTTTCAAGTAAATAGTATTAATCCTTATCCAAATAATTAGCTTGGCCACATATTATAGCTTAAAATTGTCCTTTACAGTATATAATTCCAATGAAAACTCTAGAAGATATCACGAATTTCACATACACGCGTCGCAAAATTAATAAAATATTTGCAGTGTAACCACAAATTAGTTCATAGTTACTACGAAAATATTAAGAAAAGCTTAGCTGTTCTGTAGATCCCCACCGATCACAATACTACCGACAATAATACCGATCACAATGACTCTTAACACGTCATTTAGAATCTGAGCTGTAAGTTGGTGAGGATTTGAGTATTCTGTAGAGTCCAGGAGATGTCCCAGCATCAGGTCAATGTTCCATGTTCTTACAATATCGTTGAAGAAGAAGATTTTCGAATTGATCAGACCTATGAAAGTTGATTTCATAGCGCAATTAACTAGAAAAAAGCTCATAGTGTTATAACGATTGAACGAATTTTCATAAATCAAAGCTAAGAACACTTTCGATGAAGATATCTATCAAACAAAAAAAACTATCAATAATAAAATCAAAATCGGTTCATCCGGTTGGGTGCTAAGATGCTACAGACAGACACACAGATACACACGTTAAACGTATAAACCCCTACTTTTTTCGTTACGTTAAGGTTACGACGGCAGATGTTCACCTTGGTGGTAAGCTATTTTTCAACCGACTTCCAAAAATAAGGAGGTTCTCAATTCGTCTTAATTTTTTTTTGTGTGTGTATGTTACGTGATTACTCCGTCAATTGTGTACCGATTCGAATGTCTCTTTTTGTAATCGGTAGGGCACGTTTTCGAGGTGGTCCCATTGTAATTTCATTGAGATGTAATAAGTATCTCCAGAGATATGACGATAAACGTCTCAAACTTGCTACTGAAGTTGACTCGCGGGGCATTGAAGTCGGTTGTTTTAGTTAAACTATCTTAATTATTGGTAGATTTAATGATCCCACTACCTCTGTATAATAACCCATGATTCATGAATGCAAATAAACTTTTATTGGTAGGTATATAGCTAGGATTAGAACCAACGACCGTCGGGTCAGAATCAGGGTAACTATCCTTTACGCCAAAGGGCCGTCCAATATCACTACGTAAGTATTATAAAACAAAGTCCATCACTGCGTCTGTCTGTCTATTCGTAATAATCTCAATAGCTACTGAACGGATTATCATGCGGTTTTTACCAATAGCCAGAGTGTTTATGAGGAAGGTTTAAGTACATAATTCGTTAAGATTTTGTGTAAATTGGTTGAAATATGACGATGATTGTTGAATATGTTAAAATTTTATATTCGATGCAACAAACTGATGCACATTTTGTAGGCATATATGTTCTACCCGTGCGAAGCCGGGACGGGCTGCTAGTGTGTAATAAATGTGGATTATTGACCATTAAGTGCCGGTGAATGTGTGCGAGTGTAAGGAAACACAATGTTGAAAAACATGCTATTTCCGTTCTCACCAAAATTCCACTGAAAATCTTCACTAAACTCTAGTCTAAGTCATACCTTCAATAAAGATCCACATCTTTATTGAAGGTATGACTTAGACTAGACTTTTACTTGAAAACTGACCTAAAATGTGTCTTTGACCCATCTCTACGACTTAAATTCATAAAAACTTGAGGAATTTTAATACTTGATACTGGCTAAGTACACTAATCGTGTGGAGACAATACACAAAAAAAAGGTGGTGAACACGCTAGGCCTAGAACACTCTCTCTCAAGGGCTGTACAGTCCGGCAAGTATAACTTGGCGCGGCTGTGCGCCACTGTGCTTTTTACTTTGATAACAGTTTTTCTTAAACCACTTTTAATTACTTTTGGCATTATTGAACTATTTTAATGTAGCAGATTTATCAACAATAATGTCGCGGTAATGTCTCAATTAATAATATAATTAATTAATCTCTCGGAATTAGTTCCAAAAACCACCACCGCCAAGTTATACTTGTGGCACTGTACCTATGCTACTGGAACACCGTACCGTAAGGTTATGGCGGCAGATTTTCTTCATAAGAGGGAACGCGGGGTGCACTTTCCATACAAATGTATTCCCCCGTTTTCTCTCTGGAAAATGCTTCTAGAGCTAAATTAGTTTCCTCAAAAAATCAAGGGCTGCTGTAGCCAGCTCCTATCATTTGCTTTTTTTTGACCAACCAATTGGACCAAATAGAAATATTAACCTTTTAATTTTCTCTATAAGATTATTAAAGGGTCATATTTCTATTTGCAATTGGTTGGTCAAAAAAGAGAAAATAATAGGGGCGTAGCTACAGTAGACTTTGATTTTTCCAGAATACATTTGTATGGAAAATTGCTCTTAATGGTGGTAAGCTACTTTTTGGTAACAAGTCAGGCGGAACAACGCTAATTAAAATATGCTTCTACCGCCCGTGGAAGAACATGCTGGGATTTGAACCGGCAACCTCTCGCTTAGAAATAAGTCGATATTTGACTTAAAGTACTTACTAACGTACTTAAACAGCTACCGTAAAAGACCTTTTTCAGTAAGTGATTAATAGGCTAAAAAGCCTTAAAAATGCATGAATCTTTTAGCTAACTGCAATTTTATTTTTTTATATTGGTTTGGTTATAATCATTGAGATATTTAGGTAAGTTTTTTTCAAAAATAATAATAGTTCGTGTGTTACTTTTAAAGCTTTTGCGAGTAATTAATTACAATGACATCTATATATCCACAGTAAAAATTGTCGCTATGCGGTATTCTGTCGAAAGATCACAGAAAATAATAAATATTCTTCTCAATACCTTGGACGTCTCAATACTTTAACACTCATACATTTTTAATAGCCCTGAAATGGCCGTATTGCCAGTGGTAAAAAAAATGTCGCATGCCATAATCGTGGGTGGAACGCCCGAAAAAAATGGCTGACCGCAGCTGTCAATTTTCTATTGAGATGTCCAATAATGACAAACTTATATTTACACCCACATTTTTGTAACATCACCCATAAGCCAATGTACTAAAGCCTATTTTTACGTAGAATTTAATATTTGAAGTGATTTTTATTTGGTTAAGTATGGATACAAAAAGGACATTGGTCAATTTAGTATTAATTTTATTACAATGTAACTGTTTCATGGCTATTTCTAAATCATGAACGTGTGAAAAGGAGCAACATTAGTGACGATTAGTAACAATTATTTTATGGGCATTTGTGTTATTGTCGTGGAAAAAAAAACTATAAGTTAATGTGGGCGAGAGGGCTTGCGGCTATAATGGATCGGCTGGATGTCTGTCTATGCCTAAATGTCAAAGAAAGTTAAAAAAAAAGTGATTGCTATAAATCAAGTAATTAATAGATGAAAGAATGGGTGGATATTTTTCAGGAGCTGGAAGTACAAAGCAAAAATAGGTTTAAGCAACTAAGCACTATTTAGACTTCTGTGTTATTATCTATTTTTAAACCACAGGACAAGTTAGAAAGTACACAAAGAAATCATAATTTTTAACCATTAACTAAGCAATTATTCAACCTTACAATCCAGGCAGCGTGTCGTGAAATCATATTGCACATTTTGGTGTTATTGCCATACAAAACTGTAGCGTAAACCTCCAGCTTTAGGTTTAAATTAAAGTTAAACGTCACAGTAACTTGACAGGAAGTCCAGGTGCTATAAATCAGGCTGTCGTCGTTAGCAGATTAATTTCAATCGTAGCGTCGCGTCGTTCACTTTCAACTTTGTCTACTGATTTCAATTTTTAAATTTTGTGGTCTGGTTTGTAATATCTGGTTCCGTTGCAAAAGACATAAGCATCGAATGTCCTGATAGAAGATTTCTGTTCACTCTTGACTTGAAGATGCTAAAGTTATAGCTCAGACTACTCTTAAAAAGACTCTCTTTTCTCTAAAGACTCTATACTCTCTCTCTCCTTTGTTAGAGTAGTCTGAGAGTTATTAGAGACAATATTACCGTGGTTATAGTAACTCGGAAACAAGTCTACCGGCAATTTGTTTCATTATTTAGCAGTTTAATCAAATTGTGAATGTCGAACTAAATAAATATTTTCAAAATAATAGATGACTCAAGATTCTATTATAAAAACTAAAAGCCTTGTTTATTTTTAACCGACTTCCTAAAAGGAGGAGGTTCTCAATTCATATGTATGTTTTTTTTTGTATGTTACACGATTACTCCGTCAAATGTGAACCGATGCCATTCCCATTGTAATTTCATCGAGTTTTGATGAGTGTCTCCAGATATATGACGATAAACGTCTCAAACTACTACGCCACTGAAAGTGACTTGCGGGGTATTGAAGTCGGTTGTTTTAGTTATCAAACGACTTCCAAAAAGAAGGAGGTTCTCAATTCATCTGTATGTTTTTTTTTGTATGAATGTTTCGCAATTACTCCTTCAATTATGAACCGATTCCAATGATTATTTTTTTAATCGGTAGGGTACGTTTCCGAGGTGATCCCATTGTGATTTAATCGGGATGTGATAAGTATCTCCAGAGATATGACGATAAACGCCTCAAACTAGCTCGCGGGGCATGGAAGTCGGTTGTTTTTAGTTTTTAACCTTAATTATTTTAATCTTAATTATTATTATTAAACTATCTTAACTATATGTTTGGTATATTAAAAACAGTAAAAGTACCTATTTGTTTAAATAATTTATGCACTTATGATGGCTTCTAGAATATTCGTTTATCGTAAAATAACAAATAATTATATCTCTAAAAATCTTAATGAGCCACGTCCCATCCAAGTCCCGTCCAAGACAATACGTCGCCTACCCACAATAAATTATCTTATGACACCCCCCTTATCTATGGAACGTGGTTTGATTACCTCGCTAATTCATTTTCAAAGTTCATTAGGCTTATTTTCAGCCGACTTCCCAAAAAGAAGAAGGTTCTCAATTCGTCTGTGTTTTTTTTTTGTGTGTATGTTACGCGATTTCTCCGTCAATTGTGAACAGATTTGAATGATTCTTTTTTTTTTAATCGGTAGGGTTTGTTTCCGAGGTGGTCGCAATGTAATTTCATCGAGATTTGATTAGTATCTCCAGAGAAATGACGATAAACGTCTCAAACTTGCTACTGAAATTGACTCGCGGAGCATGAAAGTCTGTTGTTTTAGTTTTTAAATTATCTTATTCTTTATGCCTTAGTTTGTAAATGGAAATAAATATCTTTTAACAATTGACGCAATAATTCAAAATCGTTTATAAAACGACTTCAAATGCCGTACTAGTAAATGTTTATTAGCAAGTTTATGGTGTTTATTTCATATCTCTGGATATCCTCATCAGCAGGGTTATTATCAATCGTTCGAAAGCAAATTCGGATTCGGAAACTGCCTCTCCTTCGACTCGATTCTTTGTAATTCACAATACTCAGATCGGTTACTTTTGAAATTTCGATTCGAGAGGTTTAGTGATTCTAATTGGAAAGTTTCCGCAACAAAATCATCAGTTCACGGATTTATCAATATTCAAAATTAAAAATGAATCTACTATATCCAAATAGCTTTTCGAATGATTGAGAGAGAATCAGGGCGCAGGGCCAGTTGTCTCTACTCTACATGAATACCGATGAATTTCGACCGATGATTGTCGTTACGAACAGAGATTCAACTATACAACTGTCTAGCTGCATCACCTTCTAGTAGACGTTTGCGATGACAGGACGCATCGCTATCAATGTAGAGACATCCACCCCAGGGCATAGAAAAGATAATAATACTACGTACCCAGAGCTAGTAGTCTCTACATGAAAAGCAATGAATTTCGACCGACAATTGTCGTTATAAACAGAGATGCAAGTATACAACTGTCTAGCTGCATCTCCCTCTACTAGACGTTTGCGATGACAGGACGCATCTATATCAATGTATAGAGACTTACACCCCTGGGGTGGAAGTCTCGTCGTCCTGTCATCGCAAACGTCTTGTAGAGCGAGATGCAGTTGTGTATTTGCATCTCTGTTCATAACGACAATCATCGGTCGAAATTCATCGGTATTCATGTAGAGACTACCGGCCCAAGGGTGGAAGTCTCTACATTGATAGCGATTCGTCTTGTCATCGCAAATGTCTGCTAGAATGAGATGCAGCTAGACAGTTGTTATCTGCATCTCTTTTTTCTTATCGACGATTATCGCTCGATATTCATCCCTCTATGCAAATAGAGACTCCCGGCCCTGATCTCGATGAATTTACATTTCTATCTTTTTTATACACACAATACGTTTGAACAACCAATTAGAAAAAAAAAAATGTATCAACAAAATTAAAAAAACAAATTAAAATTTTATAATTAGTACACGTGCATTCGAAATTCAACTTTGACGTATTTTACGCGAACCGTGGGAAAGATAGCACAGGTGGCGTTCGAAATCCAAATGTTTTTGGTTCACGGCGAACAAATCACGCGAACCAGGAAGCGGGGTTGCTAGGACAAAAAATGTGAACGCAAATTCCCATACGTGACCTATTGGATGAAAAAATCTTAGTGGAAGTGAAAATGAGAAAAGGTTGACTGTTTATTTTACTGGTATTATTTACAACCGTCTTGCATAAGACACGGAGGACTGTTTTGTACGATAGACACCAAGGAATTATAACAAAAAAAGGCATTTTACTTACATAAAATCATGAAAATCTGGGGGATGTTTATACGCGCTGGCTAAATCGCGGAACGCCTCTAGTTTTGTTTGAGGTATATGAAGTTGCTTAGTCGCTACACAAACTTATTTGTATCATATAATAATATAAGAAAATATTTTGTAATTTTTAAATATTTATTGTCTCACAGACCCGTACTTGACCGCTATCTCATCGGATGTTAATTGTTTTTGTATTATATTGAGTATATTGTATTTCTCTATATATTTAACTCGTAAATCAACTTTTCGAGTTGTAACCCTATTTATTTGAAGATGCGATAAGATATAACATAAATATACCTACCGCGAATATACAAGCAAAGGCGTAGGACGTCCTGTGACCTGGTGGAGTGACGAATTACGCAAAGCAGTGGGCAGTAACTGGAAAAGAAGAGCCGAAGATCGGGCTTACTTGGGAGACGCCTACGTCCAGTTGTGAGCTGACAGCGGCTGATAATGATATTTAATGTTAACCAAGTGTAACAGAACACAACAGCTTTCTTATAAGAAACCACTATTATTAACACTATTCAAACTGTCATACTATAGAAAATATGCAGAATACACAGGTGGTTCCGCCCCACTAAATTCCGCAGTTTTTACCCGCATTCCGCTTCGCCCGGGGACACAGACGCTTCCTGGACATGGGAACCAATACTAACATTATGAGGAAATAAGAATGGGAATTTTAATTATAGCTTTTGTTTATTGCCATTTGCACACTATCAGAATAAATCAGTACGAGTGCTTTATGTTCCCCTTGTGGTCTACTATAAAATCTAAAAAAAAATTAATTCTGATATTACTTACTACACTGAAGGTGGAGATTCTCAGTATGAAATAAATATAATACAGTTTTTTGATGCGCTTGAAATAAATAAATGAATAAATAGTTTATTTTCTCTCACAAAAAGGTTACTATTACATTGCTTGAACACTTGAATAACATAATGTTACTTAGATTTGTACCTATCTTTGTAAGAGACTGGTGCCTGAAACAGGTTTACAACATCTGTGGTACAGGTCACCAGTGCCCCCCTGCGGATACAATACTCATCAGGTAATGCGTGATTATGTATTTTAACGATATAAGGATTGAGAAATGTAATTTAACACTAGGGAAGTACGGAGAAATATAGAAATCTAAGTAAAACTTAAATTTAAATTTAGATCTATTTAACTAAGTGCAGACTCGAAATCATGTATAGTTGTGTCTGTGTATGTTAAAGTGGTAACTTTATATAATACTTTTAAATACTAGATAAGTACATTAAGACGTGAAATATCAATCTCATCGTAAGCTTAGAACAACACATGTTCTAACTATAAACACCACAAGCCTTTACAGTCCTAAAGACCCTCCACATAATCTCATCTCATCGTCCCTTCACAAAACCCTAATACCTCCGCACTTCTAATCTCGAAATGCTCCCAAAAAATCGCATTCAAAGCCATGCGATCCGACGCCCACACGGCACACACGCCAACCGAAGTGATGCGATTTTCTGCCACTTGACGACTCGACAATTCGAATCGTTATCGATCACCGAAATAGAAAAAGACCTTCCTTTCCCCTCCCTAATGTACCTCCTGCCTACATTTATAGCAAATGAAGGGGTGCTAAGCCTTTTCTCGAGGGTCTTATTATACTGGTATTTGATGCTATACATTACTTATTGCCACCCCGTTCGTAGGATTAAGGTCTTTATTCGATGTTTACTCGATATTTTAGTGAAGAGTTTGATTCGATTAAGCCTGATGGGTTACGTTGTGGAACAGATTTCAAGGACTTATGTAAATGGCGTGTAATACTTTGGAAGCACCGTTTATAAGTCTTGGCAAAGAATTTTCTAATATTATGTTTCTTGAAGTGTAACACACTTTTAAATTTGTGTTACAATGTACAAAGAATTTCTATTTCTGAAAGTACTTAGAATACATAAAAAATAGAAACTGCGTCCAACCGTCATTTCTTGCGACGCTCGTCTGAGGCAAGAACCTAAATATGGTCCTCAAAATATTTTAAACTGACGAAATGGTATGTATACAAGGTGTGATTTTGCATTCTCGCCATATTTGCATAGTCGATTGTAACGGGTACACTTAATTACTTAATAATATTATTTAAGTTTTTGCGTTAATTAATTGTTAAAACAATTTTTGATAGCTAGAATAATCACCAAAGTTATATTAGAATACACGTGTTTCGCCGATGGGCGGCCGGCCTGTTTGATCTTTGCGCGCTGCTTTGCGAGTGTGCGTGTACTTCGGCCAAGAGCTTCGTTTTTAGGAAGGTTTTATTTTCAAGTAATTATTATTTTTCGAAATATATTTTTTTTAAATATTTTTTTTACTGATTCGTGTTCTATATACATGGAGTATACCTACCCCTGCAAATATGGTGGGAATGCAAAACCACACCTTGTATAAATAAGCAAAATATACCCCGATTCAAGAACTTGCAAAGAACTTGAAATGCGAGGTCACAAATCTTATTGATGCAATCTATTTTTTTCTGTGCCTGTACTGTCCCACTGCAGTGGAAAGGTCTCTCTGAAAAAACTAAATTATCTACTAAAAAGTAGATTTATACATTCACATGCGTACGTGCGTGCGTACTTGCGTGCGTGCGTGTGTGCGTGCGTGCGTGCGTGCGTGCGTGCGTGTGTGCGTGTGTGTGTGTGAGTATGTATGTATACTTACTGGTCAAACGCTAGTCTATAAAACATAATTCCTCTAGTGGCAGTAATCTGCATGATGTTCAGATCGTGAAGCTTGCTTCGTTCAATTAGTTAGCTAGGCTGCTGTTTCAGGTACGACCACAGATAATTAAAACTTGGAAAAATTAAATAGAAATGGAAAATTAAGAAGGTATAAACATACATATTCCGTAATACCTACTAAAGATGATGAATAAAATGTTTCGCAATTTTGTTCATAAATTACTTGACAATAAAATAGTTCACCGAAACAATGCGGAATATTACCGTTTTAATGCAGAACAATTAATCTTTTGAAGCAGACTGGTTCTGGAATGGACAGGCAGCTGCAGTTCAGCAGGTACATAGGAAATCTTTAACCAAATGGAGCAAAGACAACAGAGCGGTGGGCAAAGATAAAACAAGAGCCAATAAATAAGAATAAATACAAAAGAAGAGCATAAAAATAAGAATTAATCGTATCATTCAAGAGACGTTTAAGTAAATACATAATGGTAATGAAACTAATTAAATAAGTGAGTTCCCGAGTACAAGCTATCTAGATGATGTTCGCATCAACATGCTGCGTTCAATTAGTTAGCTAGAATGCAGTGTCAGGGACTATCACGAATATTTGGAGCTTAGAAAATTATTTTATACAATTCAAAATTTTGCAATCCACCGGAAATTGCACTCGCGCCTCCTGGGCAACACTGAACACACCTAAGCGATATTTAAGAACATTTACAAAACAAAGAACCGACTTCAAATGCCGCGTTAGTCATTTTAAGTACTAAGTTTGAGGTGTTTATCTCCACATCCCTGAAGATACTTATCAGATCTCGATGTAATTACAATAAGACCACCTTGGAAATGTATCCTACCAATAAAAAAAAGGAATCATTCGAATCGGTTCACAATTGACGGAGTAATCGCGTAACATACATACAAAAAAACTTACAGACGAATTAGGAACCTCTTACGTTTTGGAAGCCGGTTGTAAATCAGGGTAACTTGTTCTCAAGTCCACAGCATCTGAGGCTCATATTTGTGTACGGTCGGAGCGACAGGTTGGCGCAGTAAATTAGCAGGATACATCCCATGATTAGTGGCGGCGTGTACAAACACGTCATGTTTGACGGTGCTTATACTCACTCAGTTGAGCCTAAATATTTACTCAACTAGGATCATTGTATGGGCTTGATTATACAGACTCTATCTACATAGAATAGCCTATGTTACACTCTGCATTATATTGCATGTACTTGAAGTGGTAAAAGTTCTGCTGGTTCGCCTGTGGTGGTATTATTTATCACTTTGATTCAGCCGTGAAAAATGAATGTTTTTCGGTTTGAATGCGTTGAATAGCAAAGTGCAAAGCAGTCATAATGTTTTGTAACGTTTTACGTTACTTTTTGACCAGATTTGAACGTAAATGTAACGTAAAGTGTCATATTTTCGCTCAGCCATACATACTAATAATGATATAATATCGTTTAAAAACTAAAAAGAACCGACTTCAATGTTCATTTTCAGTACCAATTTTGAGATGTTTATCTCAATATCTCTGGAGATACTTATCAGACCTCGATAAAATTACCATGGTACCACACTTGGGATATCTCCTTTCGAACAAAAAAAGAATAATCAAATCGGTGCATATATGACGAAGTTATCCCCGAACAAACATAAAAAAAAAAAAAAAAAAAAAAAAAAAAAATATATATATATATATATATACGGTCGAATTGAGAAACCTCCTCCTTTTTTGAAGTCGGTTAAAAATACAAAAATTTGAAAAATCGTTACTTTTCTTGTCAAAACGTTACTTTTCAAACCATCGACGTCATATCAAACCAACTTTTGGTTACTTTTGAGGACAGGCACTGGCAGCACTGGTGCGCAGTGCAATTACAGGGCATGTGCGACTTAAAATCTTTTTGTCTCTAGGTAACAGGCGCAGTGCAATGATATGCACCATTCTGGTTATCCAGGATTTTGCATGCCGCTGTATCTGCTATAGGTTTTCGTCATCTTTTACCATCAGGCAAGTTTCGTGCTTGTCCTGTTATCTTATATCATAAAAAAACTTCGAACGATAAACGCAGCACATCCTAAGGTGCCTATGGTACTTGTACTATTGTGTATTCTGTGATTATATTTAGATGGTGTCATCCCTTGCAGGAAAAAGGCTTAGTTTGAATTTAATTACTGTCAAGCTTTTGACCACTATCTCACCTGATGGTATGTACGAGTAACTTACCTTCAGGATGTTTTTTGCCATTGCTAACGTCAAATTGAGGTACAAACAGAAAACCATCTGTATAACCTTATCTAATACTATAAGAATCTTTGTCCTGACATACTGACTGACTGACTGACTGACTGACTGACTGACTGACTGACAGACAACGCACAGCCTAAGCCGCTGATCGTAGAGACTTGACATTTGGAGGGTATATTTGTCTTAGTACTTAAGGGTGTATTAAGAAAGGATTTTCCAGAATTCACCCTTAAAACGGATGAAATGGGGGTTTAAAGTTTGTATGGAGAAACAAGATTAGATAGTATTTTCTATTCGAAACTTCATACAAGTGTTCCAGTAAAAAAAATAAGTAAATACAGGTTTCAGTTTTTTTTAATTCCACCCCTAAGAGGGAGAAATGGGGTTACAAAGTGTGAAAATCAATATTGTTTCGGATTGCGCTGAAATTTGGCTTGCAGATAGTTATTACGACGTTAGTTCCCTCTGAGAAAGTATTTTTTTAAATTAATTTTTGAATTTGAATTTGAATTTTTTGAATTAATTTATTCAGCTTGTATCCCTAGGTTACAGAGTTGTTAGTGTTAAATTTACAAATTTAGTGTCACTAGGTCCTACTTTATCAGTATACAAGCATTAAAGTGTTAAGTACTATAAATACTTTTTACAAAATCATAGATATTAATTGCAACATTAAATAATAATAACATCGATATGTCGAAAAACCTAAAAATTTAGAATCACATTGTTATCTTTAAAAAAGTCGTCAACAGAATAGTACGCCTTGATGATAAAAAATTCATTTAGCTTTATTTTAAAGAGTAGTAAGTATTTTCCAAAATTCACCCTTAAAGGGGATGAAACGGGGGTTTAGAGTTTATGTGGAAAAAAAAAGATTACATAGTCTTTTATATTCCAAATTTAACACAAGTACTTAAGTAAGTAAATACGTGTTTCAGGCTCTTTCTAAATTCCACCCCTAAAAGGGTAATGAACTGGTAGTGTACTGAAGTGGAGTAACAAAGTCTGAAATCAATATTGTTTCGGATTGCGCTGTAATTTGGCATACAGATAGTTATTTTGACTTAGGTATCCGCTAAGAAAGAATTTTTCAAAATTCACTCTTCAAGGGGATGAAACGGGGGTTCAAAGTTCGGATAGTCATTTTATTCGACATTTCACACAAGTACTTCTGTAAATAAATAAGTAAATACGAGTTTCAGACTTTTTCAAAATGTCAAACTGGGGTAACAAGTAACAGAGTCTAAAAATCAATATTGTTTCGGATTGCGCTGAAATTTAGAATGCAGTTAGTTACGTAGGTATCCGCTCAGAAAGGATTTTCTAAAAATTCCTCCCGGATACGGAACGGGGATTGAAAGTTTGTATGGCGAAACAAGATAGATAAAGTACGTGTTGTAGGATTTTTCGAAATGGGGTAGATAAAAAGGTCTGAAAGAATAAAATAAAATTAAGAATAAAATTTGGGTTTTTCGGGTCTTATAAATATGAATCCCGAATTGTCCCTTAGTCACGCGATAACATGAAAACGGGTGAACCCACCCAACCCGGCTAATTCTTATTTGATGTCTTTAATGATAGAATCGTTTTTAGAGAAGAAAAGATTTAAGTAAATAAAAGAATAATTGGCAAAGCACCGGAACATGTTATTCCGGAGGTTGCGGGTTCAAGTCCCGTCGGTACGATGAAATTTTGGATTGTATTTAACAATTTACAAAAATATAAAGTGTGAAACACTTCAAAGAAACATAATATTTGATTTACGCAGTGCAACATCTCTCGTCGGATTTGTAAACTGTAATGATTTCTTCCGAATGATTAACTTACGTAATAAGTAGTCATAGATGGCGCCACCAATGCATAATTGGGTTAACAAATGCAATCCACTAATTTTGTCGTAACGATACTTCGCACCGTTGCTTAATTGGCAAAGCACCGGAACATGTTATTCCGGAGGTTGCGGGTTCAATTCCCGTCGGTACGATGAAATTTTGGATTGTATTTAACAATTTACAAAAATATGTGGGATTTAGCCCCGTATCGGGGTAAATTTGGGGTAAATGATGAGATACTCACTCGATATAGTAATTTATTGATAGTTGTTGACAGTTTGCTTCTTAATAATTAATTTATTTTATTTAACAATGCGCACACACACCTCTCGTCGTTCGTCGTATCTCACAATTCACAGATAACACAACTCTTGCACTCTTACTCACTCTCATATTTAACTGTCAAAAACTCTTATCTGTCAAATAAACTTCCATTCATCTGTCACTGTCATTCTGTAAGGCTACTTTTTAACCGACTTCAAAAAAAGGAGGAGGTTTCTCAATTCGACCGTATATTTTTTTACACGATCAGTTCTTGCATTCGATCCTACACTCGGCCATCCGACTTTCATATCTGTCCTCAGATATGCTTCAGGCAAACGTCTATCTTTTATCCTATCGTCTACTAAACATTGCTTCTATAACATACACATACTTCTTTCACTCTTTTCTTTTTTCCATAACATCCTTTCACTCTTAACTATTCATACATATTTATACATCCTCATTCATATTTCACCTTGATTCCAGTTTTCTTTTAATAATTACTCATACTAACATTCAAAAATATGATCACTCTCCTTTTAAAATAACTTTCAAATTATACATAAAAGAACTTTCAATGCTTTCAACTTCCTTTCATGATAATAATTCTATAGGTAGGGTAAATAATGTTTAAGCCAACACATACCTAAACTTATATATATATAATAAGCTGCTCATGCATGCAACTTTACAATCTAATCTTACAAAATTAAATTCTTTACTTACTACTTTACCCTTAACTGTTTTACAAAATGCACTTTTTAATATTAACTAGGTACATACTAAAACAAACAAAACGTTAAGTTACTCATGCATGTAGCTTTACATCATATTTTCTTATAAAATATAGTCTTTATGAAACAAGTATAGTATATCTTAAATACTTAGATTCTTACTTTACACATTAAGTCTTAATAATATTTTATAGCTTGAGCTGTTATATTACAATTTACATGAATAAATGTTTACAAATACAAACAACTTGACCTTTTCTTACTTCTTTAAATAGAAAGATTTACATCATTAGACTCACTTTAAATCTCAGATATTTAGCAACATCTATAGGTATTTTAGCTTCTGAAAATATATGATAGTAATAGCAGAATGGTTACATGTACAAGTTAACAATATAAGTTTTTAAAACAAGTTATACATAACATAATATTCTTAAATCTTCTTTTACTTATACATTGATATTATTGGTATATAAAGAGTATTCCAATTACTGTAGGTATTAGAAATATCTAGATTTTTCACCAAACAAGATGAAAAATGTTCGAAGGAATCGCACATACAATCAGTCATTCATCATTTTTTCTTACTCACCCATATCTTCCACTGCGTCCGGCCATCGCTTCATCATGTCAGCTGAGGTTGAAGTTTTGTTTGGCCCCTCTGTGCAAGTGTACAGCTTTTCTACATCATAACGATCATTCCTCTTGACTTTTGTTATCTTATATGGTCCAAGAAACTTAGATTTCAACTTTAAACCAGGACCAAATTGAGTTCTTTTTATAGCCACTAAGTCGTTGATTTCATAAGTCGAGCTGGGTTTCCTCTTCTTATTGTACGTTTGTTTTCCTCCTGTATCTTCTGAATTTGTTCTTTAGCTTTCTGTCTCAAGTTTTCTCTACCTTCATCATAAAGATTAATAGTTTCTTGTTTTAGCAGATTTAATACTTCTATATCTTCTTTGCAGTTCATCTTTGTTCCTGTCAATAACTGAAATGGAGTTGTGTCTATTGATCGTTGGTAGGTACTATTTATAGCTCTTTGAACACGGCTTACATGTTTGTACCACAGCGTCTTGTCTTCAATACACAGTTTTGTTAACATAGGTATTAAAATCCGGTGTACTCTCTCTACTTGTCCATTTCCACGTGGAACTCCAGTGGTAATTTTAACATGCTGTATGTTGGAAATCTCCGCTAGTAAATGCAGTTCCTCTATCGGTTATTATTCTTATTGGATTTCCAAATGTTTGTTGGTGAATCTGTAGTTTATTCAACACTTCCGTGGTGGTTGTAGACTTTGTTGGAAAAATCCATACAAACTTAGTATATGCATCTATAACTGTCAAAATGTAATTATACTGTTTTCTCGTTTCTGTAAGCGGACCTATGTGGTCTATGTGAAGAGAATGTAAAGGTATTCCTTCTTTCTCGATCGGGTTTAAATATCCTTCTTGTTTTCCCTCTTTTCTTGTAGCCAATAAACAAGGTATGCAACTTTGTATTACTTCTTCTATTCTCTTATCCATATTTCTTATGTAGTAGTCTTTTCCGATTAGTTCTTTCATCTTTCTCATTGAAAAATGACCGTTCTGGTGTACTCTTTGAATAATACTTTTCTCCATGTTTCTGGGAACCAGGATCTGTCCTTGTTCTCCTTTGTAAAGTATTCCGTTGTCAATCCAATAGTCGTGGTAAGTTCCATCTTTCTGTATTAGCTCTCTGATAGCAGTTAATTCTTCATCTCTCTCCTGTGCTTGTCTTAGCTCATCGTGTAGCGTTATTACTGACACATATGGATTCCTGCTTAAAGCATCAGTGTGTTGCATTTGACTGCCTGCTCTGTGTTCAATTTCATAGTCGTACTCGTCTAACAAGAAAACCCATCTTGCCACTTTTGGTGTTAATTCTCTTTTCTTTAATGTTTGCTCAAAAGCTTTGCAGTCTTTTACTATCTTGAAGTAAATACCATAAAGGTAATGTCTGAATTTTCGAACACCTTCTATAACAGCAAGCGCTTCAAGTTCATAACTTGAATACCTGCTCTCCGCTTCTGTTGTCTTGTGACTCATGTAATGAACGGGATATAAGTTACCGTCTGGGTGTCTCTGTAGCAGGATCGCAGCCAATACTTGGCTGGATGCATCTGTGTGTAGCTCCGTGGATAACTTACTGTCATATATCTTAAGTACTGGGTCCGTGGCCAGTTTCTGCTTTAATATCGTAAAGGCTTCTCGTTGTTCATCGTTAAATATAAATAGAGCTCCTTTTCTCATAAGGTCTGTCAACGGTTTAGCAATGCTTGCATAGTTTCTGATGTATTTTCTGAAATAAGATGTTAAACCAATGAAACTTTGCACTTGCTTGACATTTTTACGTTCTGGGTACCTGATTACTGCGTCTACTTTATCGGTACACGGTCGTACTTCACCATCTTTGATCTGATGTCCCAAATATTCAATTTCATGACATATCAGCTTCGCCTTTTTCCAATTTATTTCAAGCCCATACTCTGATGCTACTTGTAACACTTTTTGAAGTCTTTCCAGTGCTTGAACCACGGAAACTGCTGGAATAATGATATCGTCGACAAAAATCATCATAACACCTTGTGAAATCAGTTCTCTGAAAATAATGGTTACAAATCTCATAAAATAAGTTGGAGATATAGATAACCCAAATGGTGCTTTCAAAAATTCCCATTGCCCATGGTGGGTAATGAATGATGTGTATTTTATTGAGTCTTCACTGATTCTTAGATGAAAAAAACCATTTTTCAAATCCAGCACACTAAACACTTTGGCATATTTTTAACCGACTTCAAAAAAAGGAGGAGGTTTCTCAATTCGACCGTATATTTTTTTTTTTTTTTTTTTTTTTTTATGTTTGTTCGCGGATTACTTCGTCGTTTATGAACCGATTTCGATTATTCTTTTTTTGTTCGAAAGGAGATATCCCAAGTGTGGTACCATGGTAATTTTATCGAGGTATGATAAGTATCTCCAGAGATATTGAGATAATCATCTCAAAATTGGTACTGAAAATGAATAGCGCGGCATTGAAGTCGGTTGTTTTTTAGTTTTTTAAACGATATTATAGTTTATCTATTAAGTCGCCTATTATTGGAATTGGAAATTCATCTTTTACTATCTTCTTATTTAATAATCGTCTTCAAATTCATCCTCTTTTGCCATTAGGTGCACGGTTCCTTCACACATTATCATCGTTACAGAGTTAAGAAAATCAAGACCTAAAATTACATTAACCGGTATGGCAGCGTCCTCCATTATATGAAACTCAACATTCTCGTACATCGTATTGTCTACTTTCATCGTAAGTCTGGTTCTTTCTGTTGATTTCTCTTTGGACTGCGCCAACCCAAACAACATAATTGTATCTTCAGTCTTCTCAGCATTTAACTGTTGGTATATACTCTGCGATATTAAATTTACTTGGCTTCCTGTATCTACAAGTGACTCCGTTGATATTGAAGAATCTCCATATGACAATAAAACATTTTTGGTTGATTTATTTGATTTTTTACATGTTTGGTTTATTTTCATGACTTTAAAACTATCATCATAGCTTGCATCTTCTCTTTCTTTGGTTGAAGTAAGCAGAACTTTATTTTTGGTTATATGTTCCGATTGACTTTTTGCGCTCTGGTTTGCTAGTTGTGCATCTTTCACATTCTGTGGACAATCTTTCCCAATATGGTTTGTAAATTTGTTACAACGGAAACATTTCTTGCCATTAGGACAAGATGTAGCTTTGTGATTAGGTTCACCACATTTAAAACACCGTATGCCCGTTGCAGTTGTAGTTGTCAATGTCTTTGTAGTTTTATAGCTTGTATTTTCCCGTTGGATGCTAACTATCTTCTTCTTCATTTTTTCATATTGCTGCAGTCGTTCTTTGAGAATGTTATATGAGATTACTCCGTACAGAATTTGTTTGTTAGTTTCCAAGTCTGGAATGCCTTCGATGATGTATTGTGTTGCGACATAATCTGAAAACTTAGCTCGCTTTCCCATCTCCTTCATCGTGAGCATGTAGTTGTTAAAACTTTCATCGTGCTTCTTCTTTCTTTTTGCCATCAACTCATGCATTTCTTTACTATTTACGGTTTCTGGGAATTCTTTGAGCAATGCTGCTTTGAGCTCGTCGTAAGATTTAAAGACTTTTTCTGTTTTAAACCATAATGCAGCCGTACCTGATAGTGATCTCCGTGCTATAATTAGTTTTTGTTGAGGCGTCCATCCGAAAATGTCGGCATTGTCTTCGATGTCTTGCGCCCACTTGGCCGATATGTATGTGTCGTCTTCGTGGCCAGTAAATTTGGAGATTGATGCGTCGTAATCTCTGCAGCATGTAGATGCGCATAGCTGAGATGTCTGTGCAACTTGTGATGCTTTTTCCACCATCTTGATTCCTTATATGTAGCGTTGTGCGTGGTATTTTTGGGAATCGTCTTAAATCTTCGTAATCTTCGTAAAATCGACGTATTGTGTGCGCATTCGTCGTTCTTTACGTCGTAATTCGGTGGATGGTTTGGGTTTTTTTTCTTTTTGTACACGTGTACTGTTGCGTGGAAGTTTTTGGACGAGCCCCCAGTTGATTGATTGGTGGGATTTAGCCCCGTATCGGGGTAAATTCCGGGTGAAATGATGAGATACTCACTCGATATAGTAATTTATTGATAGTTGTTGACAGTTTGCTTCTTAATAATTAATTTATTTTATTTAACAATGCGCACACACACCTCTCGTCGTTCGTCGTATCTCACAATTCACAGATAACACAACTCGTGCACTCTTACTCACTCTCATATTTAACTGTCAAAAACTCTTATCTGTCAAATATACTTACATTCATCTGTCACTGTCATTCTGTAAGGCTACTTTTACACGATCAGTTCTTGCATTCGATCCTACAAATATAAAGTGTGAAACACTTCAAAGAAACATAATATTTGATTTACGCAGTGCAACATCTCTCGTCGGATTTCAAAACTGTAATGATTTCTTCCGAATGATTAACTTTCGTAAAAAGTAGTCATAGATGGCGCCACCAATGCATAATTGGGTTAACAAATGCAATCCACTGATTTCGTCGTAACGATACTTCGCACCGTCGCTTAATTGGCAAAGCACCGGAACATGTTATTCCGGAGGTTGCGGGTTCAAGTCCCGTCGGTACGATGAAATTTTGGATTGTATTTAACAATTTACAAAAATATAAAGTGTGAAACACTTCAAAGAAACATAATATATTAAATAAAAGAAGTTTAGAACGCGGGCAAAGCCGCGGGGCACTTCTAGTATATATGTATATATATATATATAAATATATTTTTATATCCAATAGGGTAGCGTTTGACCACTATCTCACCTGTTGGTAACTGATGATGCGGTCGAAGATGGTAAGCACGCTAAGCCTAGAATGGGAACTGGCTCTCAAGGATACCTGCCGGAACACATTAGATGTTTTGGCGACAGATTTTCTACCACTTGAGGGTGGTAGCTGACCAGGCGGACACTAGATAGTGTCCTACCACCATGCGGGGGTTGTTGGTTTCCTTCACCGGAGGGCCACTGTGAAAAGCGCACATACATTTATCGAATTGGAGCACGGCGGGGTTTGAACTCGGTACCTCTGGCATCAAAGCCAACCGTTCTTCCGATTACGCCACCGGGCCCTCAAATAATCAATAATATAATACCCTGTATACCTTAATCTGTTTTATCGGTGCCTACTTTCATCTCATTCTTACAACGAATATTGGTATCCAAACCATCTCTACCAATGTAGAATCTACTACAAGGTTGGCAAATGAGATTCCAACGCTAGCCTTCTCCAAATGAAAAAAAACCTAACACAGTCCAATCCAATCAAAGAATTAGGTCTTTCAAAAGTCAAACAGTCATTGGTCGTCGTCATGAATAGAACAGACAAAGTAGGCCATAAATAAAGCCTGTTAAGCCTCAACCGCGGCCGTCCAGCGGGTAATAGGCAATCTGAGGCCCTGTGGGGGGATGATCCGACTCTGACCGCTTTTTATCCCAGCAGCTTTTATCCCTCGGAGGTAATAGGATGTAACGAGGTATTTACGGCTTTAGATAGGTAGGTTTTCGAATGTTCGGCAGGTTTGTTAATTAAAATATGTGGAAAGGTCAATAAAATTAATAACTGAAACAAAATTATTTGTGACAGAGGTTAGTACTATTAAGTGTTAGTACCTATTAATCAGTTCCATTCGGATCATGATATGTACTGTCATCGGTATGCGTTTCTTTAAGTTGTGTGTTATTGTTGTTGTGTTGTGTTCTATTTTACTTTTTTATATAAAAATTGTCTGAAGTACTGAATCACACAGTAACGTGTATGCAACCCTACTTTAATGATTTTTTAATAGTCTCACGTCAACGATTGGATGACAGCTGAATGGTTCATTACTTTTGTCTTTTTTTTTATTCAAAGCGATATATTCTGCTTTTGCTATGTTTACTTGATATGATTTTTACGTGTATACCTATGTGCATATATTAATAGTGCCTACATCTATCTATCTATATCTATATACTGTAATAAAACAGTAACTAAGCGAAAACTGTACATTGAATATTTTTTTGAAATTTAAATTAGGGGAAGCATTATGAACGCTATAGATGCCGAAAATATAATTTTTAAAATTTTTGTCTGTATGTATGTCCGTTTGAAAAATCATCACGCCGAAACTACTGGACGAATTTTAATGAAACTTAAAGTGACTATGGAATAACTTTTAGAATATTGGTTATCCTGAAAAACATAAAGGTTTTGGTGGGACACGGGAAAAACAGGATATTTTTATGTAAATGTTATGCAATCTATTAGGTAAACACTTCTCAAATGATACTTTGATCAAATGTATATGTATAACAAAAAAAAACACAGGATACGGGAGTCGTTCCTGGTTCCGTAACTATACGTGCAGATTTACATTGTTATTCTTAAATTCGCTACGCTGTACATGTAAATAATTGTAAATTTTGCGCTTATTCTCAATCATTCGAAAACATATTCGGATTCGGAAGCTTCATTTTTAATTTTATTCTTGTTTTGATCCCTGAGCTGTTTAGTGCGGAAACCTTCATTAATAAAGTAATAAATATTTGAGAAAGATATTCGGATGATGGTGGCATACGCACTCTCTTTTGTTAACTTAAGTTTAAGGATATCAGCTGAGTTCGGCAAACGACACTCAATCGTTCTTCTGCCGATGATGGATTAAACACAGGCCTCATTATTGGAATATAAGCGAAACGAAACTAGCGCCCAACTATCTTTGAGTTAGCCAAAGCCAATGTATGAGAGCTAAGCGAAGCTAAATAAATAACCGAAGTAGGTTTTCATTTGAAACATGAGATGTAGATGACGAATTGCTTTGCCAGTCGATGTTTTACTTTACATTAGACATTATAACTGCACATATTACAGGATCGTCGGGTTTCCCAGCTTTTGAATTCGTATCGCTGGCGTAGTTCTATTAGGTAGAACTGTTGTGCAGTTTCGTACCACTTTAGATTCGTCATGTTTGTCCGTCTGTCTATCCGTCCGTCTGTCCGTCCGTATGTCACAGCCATTTTATTCCGAAACTTTAAAGAATACACAGTTAAAACTTGGTAGGTGTATTCTGTGAACAGCTTTACGAGTTTTATACAAAAATAAAAATAAAAAAATTAAGGGGGGGGCTACCCATACATTGGAACAGAAACTAAAAAAAATATTTTTAATCAAACCTTTACGTGCGATATGTTTATGGATAGGTCGTTGAAAATGACATTGAGGTTTTTAATACAATTTTTTTTCAAAGTCATTCGTTTGAAAGTTTTACACTTCTAAAGTGGTAAAATGTGTATGTAAAAAGTGAAAAATAAAAAAAAAATATCCTGTAGATCTCAATAAAACTTTAACCGAAAATTGGTTTGAAGTCAGTAGTGAGATATAGCACATTTTCCGAACCGCAAATATAAATTTGTTTTTCATAAAAACGCTTTACGGAACCTTACGAGTGCGAGTCCGACTTGCACTTAACCAGTTAAGACTTTCTATTGTTTAAGTTCACTCTCATTAGATAAATATCCGAAAAACTTGAAACATGCTTTAGACAAACAATAAATGTCGGTTAAAATTGATATAAAAACCACGCTATAGATTGCACTTTCATTGATATTTTAGCTTCCCTGAAACTTTCAGCTGATAACTAATTAGAAAGTTCTTGAAATTTAAGTCGTCAGATTACACCTGGAATGACCGACAGACAAACAAGAAAGTAACTTACTATTTCGTGCTAAAAAATCATCATAATAATAATTTATAAAAAAAGAGTGTGTTAACTTTTATTATGAAGTTGGTCAAAAATGTATCTATGAGTACTCTCCGTACTCTAATTTAAATAGGATACATTCAAATTAATTGAAAGTGTCATTTAAAATTATAAACATAATTATATTTCCATTAAGAATCCCTGATTTAGGGAATTGAAATGCAAGTATCTCCGTTCCGATAATTGTGAATTGCAAAGACCTAAGTCGAAGGGGAGGTAGTTTCTGAATCCGAATTTTTTTTCGAATGATTGTGAATAGCCCGGCTGAAATTAAAAGGTGCCTTTTATTAAAGGTTATATATGAACGTTTTTAATAAGCCTATCCCCGGTTGTCGAATTTATGGAGTCGTCGTTTATGAGTTTTTCGATTCTGCTATCAATAGTTTTAAGCATCTACTTTGCTGGATTTTTTTATAACCGTCAACCATCGCTTTGATATACACACATCAACACTGTCTAGGGATATTCTGATTTTCTCAATTTTTTCCAAACGTGTTACAACTAACATACAACATGTATATATTTTTATAGAGCCCATTTATCAGACTATGCTTTGGAATAAAACAAAGTTATTTGTTTTGCGTAAATTTTTTTTTTATGAAATAAAGACAAAAAGTGAAATAATGGTAAACCTAAAGATGAATTTCTTTTTAAGAAAAAAGTGAAAGTAAAGCGAAATTATTAGGTTTTTTTGCAGTTACCCGAAAAATTAGTAGTCAGTAAAACCACCCATGACGTTAATCACGGTCCTGCAACGGTTTTTCATGCTTCGAATCAAGTTATCAAAGTCTGCTGCGGGATATTGTCCCAGGTCCTGCTAAGATGCAAAAAAAGTTGCTTTTCAGTCGCAACGTTTGGAGGAAAATTCCTCTAAGCCCTTCTTTGGAGCATGTCCCACGCGTGCTCTATGGGGTTTAGATCTGGTAATTGCGCGGGCCAGTCTAAGACCGACACGTCGTGCTCCTGTAGCCAGCTGGTGACCACTCGCGCAGTGTGCAGACGAGTGTTGTCGTGCATGAGCGTGAAAATTTGGACTATTTGCATTCGATGAGGATAGATTATTGGTGCTAGCTCCTGATTTCGGTATTTTTCTGCAGTCATGGTGTTTCTGATCCAAACGATTCTTTTCTTCCACCAACACGAATACCCGCCCAAACCATAATTGTTCCGCCGTGGTATGAATGGACTTCCTGAGGGTGTTGCAGACGCTTCTCACGTCCAGGAGCTCGCGGTACACGTACTCTTCGTAAATCAGGATAAAAATCGAATCGGGACTCATCGGTAAACAGCACTACAGACCATTGGTTATCTTCCTAGAGCAAATGTTCTGGAGCCCTCTCTAATCTTCGTCCGCGATTTCCTCTGCGTAGTGCTAGAGTACGAAGCGGCCTGCGAGCATGAAGGTTAGCCTCATGCAGTCTTCTCCTCACAATTTGGTCACTGACAAGCAACTGGTACTCTGACTAGAGCCTTTGAACCAACTGCATGGCCGTCACATTAAGTTGTCTTCTCGCGGCCACTTGCAAAAATCGATCCTGTCTTTGGGTGGCTATGCCCTTCCCGCCTAGGTGCCTTTCAGCCACTTCACCAGTGGTACGATAATGTGACCAAAACCTTGATATCACGTTTTGTCATGTTCCAATCTCCTCGGCTATACTCCGTTGAGTAGCCCCAGCTTGAAGCATGCTTACTGACCCTAACATCTCGTCTCTCGTTAAATGGCGCCGCTGCATGATGCATACAGGTACATAAATTCGAAATTAAACGATGATTTTTATTAAAACTTTAATTTGAAACAAAAAAAATACCAAAAACTAGGTTAGGTAAATAAAAACATTCGAACTTCGCTACAGTTATGCCGCGCAAATCTTTTGTTATTAATTTATTTTTCAAATTCAAATTTTGAATCATTCATTAAGACCTACACAATAAGCTTACATTAAAATATTTTTAAACCAACCAGTATTTTATGAGTTGAAGAATTTTTTACAAATTATCCCTAGACAGTGTTGATGTGTGTAGATTAAACTGCTGTCCCGGGTGAAATATTGTCTAACTTTAGTCAAAACGCCAAGTGGCTGACTGAACTTTAAATTCAACTAGCGACCCGGCCCAGCTTCGCACATATGCCTGGGTAGAGCATATATGCCTGTGTCTGTTTGCATCACTTTGTGGCGTCTAGTATGAATTAATCTTTACATAAAATAAAACCTTAACGAATTATACACATAAACCTTCCTCATGAATCACTCTATCTATTGGTGAAAACCGCAAATTCTGTAGTTTATCGCAAACTGACAGACAGACGCGGCAGGGAACTTTGTTTTATATTATGTAGTGATATAAAAGTAAAATTAAGAGTTTATGCTTAATGAGATGCCGAGAATATCAAGACGGTTAATTGTCGTTATAGGTATATCTTTAAATGTAGGAGACAAACGTTGGACGAGCGCTTCTCTATGATGCTGGATTTTTGTGCGGCTTGATACATTATAACGACGTTATTATCTACATACCAATGTACAATATTACAATATTTGCCAAATGTTCGTTAGACAATATATTATGTAATAGTATTTGCAATTAAACATTGTTTAAGTATTCCATTTAAAATACATTGTCATTAAAATTGTAACCCTATCTACCAAACTGGGCAATGCAATAGTGCCCATATATTGATGGTTAGTGTGGAATATTTTAATAAGACATGAATTGGTACATTAAAAAAAATTACAGCGTAGCAGATATTACTTCTCTTGGCCTAATCATAGTCACATTCACATCACGACAATCACATCATCATAGATTTGAACCTTAATGAGACGAATAAAAAATTAAGTGTAGCCACACTAACGTTAAGGTTTTGTTATGTTTTTGTAGGAATCGCGAACGAAGTCGCGGGTACAGCTAGTACTGAATAAATGCTTTTATTCTTCTTTGATCCTTAACAAGAACTGCAGCTGGTGAGTTTAAAAAAAAGCCTACCATGACCTCTTACTCCATTTTTATATTATCTGACCAACCAATCAAAATTCGATTAGAAAATTGTGTATTGAATTCAATTTTTCGTTTTCAGCGGTTGAACTATTCGGTTGTACTAGTGGGAATGAAATTTGAAAATTTAATCAACGAAAATCATCCGCAATTGAACTACTAGGAATGAGCGACATTTTTAGATAAGTACTAGCACAGACCAATATAAAATACTGATCTGTGGTACTAGAAAAAACGTTAAGAACTCAATGAATCTTTTAAATACCATTCATCATCATTAACAGCCAGTATTCATCTACTGTTGGACGTAGACCTCTTCTATGGCACGTCACTGAGCTTGATCGTCAGCTCTTTGTTTCCTACCGCGTAATTATATTAACTTATTCTAATGAAAACTTTAGTAGTCGTATATTACTGCAGAGAAAGTTCTGAATGTACACCTTTATAAATGCGAAATTCAGGTAGAAGATTCAAGAGCAAATCGTTATTTTTTTACTTAAATTTTAGCCAGTAGGGTAGAATAGATTATGTACTTATTTACATATATGTACAATTGGAAACCTTTTAGGTATACATTTTGATGTAATGCGCGTTTGGCTGGCTTTACTTTATACTACAAAAGCGTTAGGTTAGACCGTACCTATATTTTCTTTGTACCTACTAGACAGCGCTGTACTACCATGCTCTTATGCCTCTAAACACATACCTAATAAGATTTACTAATTTTAGTCCTTGCAATATTGCCTCACAAGGTTTATATGTCTTGTATTTTCAGTATAATACAGAAAGCTTCGAGACAGATCCCAAAGCCATATGAACAAAACAAACTATACATAAATGTATAATTATATGGACATACATATAGGGACTGTATTCATACATAGGCTTTTCACAACCAGATCAAAGCCTCCGAGTCCCTCTGAGCCCTCACAGAGGTCTCTCACTAATGAGGAAGCGTCGTTTGATGTGTTGCCTCAATTTGTTTGTATTTTTGTATCTGGCAATGAAGCGTGGTAGAGGGTGGTTTTATGCATAAAATTAAACAGTTATTACTTAAATTCCGTTTAAAATACTGGTTAATTTGAATTCCGTGAAATTTTTACGGAATAAACATGATTAGTACGCAAGTCGAGCAAGGAAAAGATAGGGGTTTTCCCTCTTTAGGGGATGAGATGAGATGAAATGTCTTTTCTACTCGTAAAACGCGTTATAACGTTATAACAGTTACAACTTTTAAAGGTACATATCAATGATACATTCAATATAAGTTAATCTATTTGATAAAAATTGACTGTCGATAATTTAAATTATTATATTTAAAACAGAAACTATTGCTAATTGACATTTAAAATTTGACACTGAAGTCTAATATCCCCCTTACTTTCGCATGTATTATCTCACATAATATTACTTACTTTCTTTGTATCCTTTGATCCAGTCAAACCGAAGTCTAAAAGTAGTAACTTCATTTCAATACCTCTATGTCTACAAAAACTGTAAGTTTCGCTGCCGCAAGATGGCAAGAAAGCCGACTTTTCCTGAAAATCAATAAGTACGCGCCGCTCCCCGCTAGGTCTGTAGATATAACGTACCTTTACACTGCACTGAGACTTTTACAGGGTAAAGGATAGAACCTATCCATCCACCTAATAAAATATTTATCCACTTAATAAAATATCCATACAGTAAATAAAATATTTCAAACCTACTGAATGAGTCAGAGTTTTGGCGGAACGTGAAAAAGGTCCCTCTGTATATGTACCTAAAACTCGAGTTCTGTCGCAAGTTGATGTGTAATAAATGTGGATTATTAACCATTGTGAATGGTGGCTAGTGAATGTGTACAAGTGTAGGGAAACAGCACAATTATGTGAAACATGCTATCTTGCGTTCACACCAAAATTCCACTGAAGAAAGCCTTCAGCAAGGTCGAACATCTTTATCCGTGTATTTACTGAAGATATAATTTGGACTAGACTATGACATCTGATTGGTGACTTTGCCTCCTCTTTACGAGCTTATAACTATTAATATACTAGCCCTGCTCCGCGGCTTCGACCGCGTTGAAAGTATCCTATAGCCTAATCCATAATACTGGCTATCCTTGTCCAAAAATTCAGCTAAATCGGTCCAGCCGTTTGACCATGAAGAAGTCCCAAGCAAACAAATATATAAACTGACTTTCGCACTTATAATATAGGTGTTGATTGATATATTTGTTTGTTTGGGATCTCTTCACGGTCAAATAGCTCCATCGATTTTACTGGAATTGTACACAGGGTTAGCCGGTACAGTGGATCAGGACATAACATAAGATACTTTATAACACGGGGCACAGATACTTGGTATATTATATACAATCTAAAATATCACCGTACCGACGGGTATCGAACCTGCACATCTCAGGAACATGCCCGGCGCTGTAGTACCTACTCAGCTACGGTACTAATGGGAATAGATTGTATTTTAACCAATTACGCATAAAAAACATTTGATTGTAGGTATATAACAATTTAACAATATTAATCTGGAAAGCTTCAATCGAAGAGTACTCATATAGACCCAAATAGAAGATTTATTAGAGATTATTTTTAATGTATCCCAATTATTAGAGAGTGCTCTCTAATAAGGGTAGGCAACACACCGACAATACCTCTGGTTTTGCAGATGTCCATAGGTGGCGGTAACTACTTACCATCAGATGGCCCACTAGCCTGTTTGCCGCTCCATATAATATAAAAAAAATCATATAATTATAGTTTCAAGTGTCATTCTTCTACCTACCGATAGAAAAACCAACGCTTGTTCAAGTGATATAACCGGCTTACTACTAAAGTAGGTAAATCAGGTCAAAGAACGAGCCAAGCCATACCACTGCACTTCACAACTGCTACCTGCTTCTACGGGGATTACTGCTATACAATTGTTATGGATACAAAGAAAAAAATTATATTCAACCACAGAAATAGGAATAATAAGGTACTCAAACTACCATAAAAAAGGCAGACGGAGCCGTGCCTAACACCCGAGTCATAGATGAAGGAATAAAAAATGTTGTTATTCTATGCCCGAGTGAACGCAAGTTCAGTAATACTAAATGCTTGAGTAATACGCTTCCGCGCTCAGTTTGCTACCAAGCGGCAGCAGGGACGGACGCGGTATTACTTCGCAGCGTTGCTTACGTAGTAATCATGCCGTATTGACTATGCCGGACTGAGCGCGGAAACTTATTATACTCAAGCATTTAGTATTACTGAACTTGCGTTCACTCGGGTGTTAGGCTCGGCTCCGTCTGCCTTTTTTATGGTAGTCTGAGAATAAGGTAGTATTCCTATTTGTGTATTCAACCGACTCCCAAAATGAATGAAATATTCAATTCGTCTGTATATCTTATTTAACCGACTTCAAAAAAAGGAGAAGGTTTCTCAATTCAACCGTATGTATTTGTTCTTATGTTTGTTCGCGGATAATTACTTCGTCGTCGTTTATGAACCGATTTTCATTATTCTTTATTTTTGGAAAGGAGATATCCCAAGTGTGGTACCATTTCATCGAGATCTGATAAGTATCTCCGGAGATAAACACCTCAAAATTGGTACTGAAAATTTATACCGCGGCATTTGATGTCGGTTCTTTTAGTTTTTTTAACTATCTTATTTTGTTTTTTGTTTTTGTTTGTTACGCGATTACTCCGTAAATTATGAACCGATTCAAATTATTATTTTTTTATCGGTATTGTACATCTTCAAGGTGGTCCCATTGCAATTATATCGACATCTGATTATTATCCTCAGAGATATCAAGATAAACACTTCATACTTTGTACTAATAAAACTGGCCAAGTGCTAGTCAGACTTTTGTCCCGCACATGGAGGGTTCCGAACGCTATCTAAAGAATATCTAACGAACTTCTAACACCAACTAAGTAAACGTTAATACAAATGTAGAATAGTATTATATGGTAGTAATAGTAATTGTAGTAATTAATATTATTAAATATCTGGTTGACCGAGCTTTGCTCGGTATTTTTTGCCACTTAAACAGACAAATATGACTCTTCCCGACATCTATTGACGAATAATAATACTATTTTTTTTAATTGAGAGCAACTAACTGCTTTACCGACACAGTACTTCTACTCGCCAATAGATGTCGGGAAGAGTCATATTTTAAGTTGATTATTAATAAAGTTGATTATTGAAAACACGAATATAACAACATTTTCTGAAAATAACTCCTATCTAGATCGATTTATCGCCCCCAAAATCCCCTGTATACAAAATTTTATTTAATCGTTAGAGCCGCTTCCGAGATTCAGATTAAGGTAAAGACGATAGCGCCCCATCTTTGATGCTAGCTAGATGGCGCGGCGCTATCGTAAAAAACGTTTTTAAAACTTTTCTTTAATTTTTAACTTGTTCTTGTACTTGTTCAGTTCTTAGTATTTGTTGTTATAGCGGCAACAGAAATACATCATCTGTGAAAATTTCAACCGTCTAACTATCACAGTTCATGAGATACAGCCTGGTGACAGACGGACAGACAGACAGACAGACAGAGAGACAGACAGACAGACAGACAGACAGACGGACAGAGGAGTCTCTGTAATAGGGTTCCGTACCGTAAAAATAACTAGCGCGGCTTTTGAAGTCGGGTTTTTTCGTTTTATAATCGATCCTCAATTATTATTACATAAAATTAAAGTTAATTTGACGTTTAATACATTAAAGTTATTCTAACTGAATTTTTTTTCAAATGTGTTCAGTACCCTTAGTACGAGTTTTCATTCCAAACTTGATATCGTAAATCGAACAAATTTTGTATGAAAAACAGTACAGCGCCTCTAGTGGTTTTCACACTTCACTAAATGTAGACCAATCAAGGAGCCAGAATATGTCGAAAACTATGTGAGATCTGTCAAAAGCATTTTCGATGAATACTCGTACTAAGGGCACACTGCTGTTCTTAAGAGCCAGTTCCCATTTTAGGCCCAGCGTGCAGCAGTTCTTTAAACCACTCTCTGAATTGAATAAAGATTCAGCTTCATACGTAGCTATAGATATAAGGCTTTCAGGGTAATTACGTCAGGGCGTAACCCCGCGTTATTGGCGGGGTCACGACCCCGCGATGCGATGCTATTGGTCGACTAGCACACACCCCGAAATGTACAGTTTTTCGTGAAAATGTGTACATTACTGATTGACAGCTCAGGTGAGGCTGGATTGGATGGATGCTGACAGAATCTGTTATGACATTTATAAATAGGAACGGAAACAACAGCTGCTGTAAACCATTTTCTTACAGAAACGCTGTTCTTAACACGCTTTTCTTACTAGATTTTTAATATAGTACACTCATACTTCTACAGGTTACCACCTGTAGCATATTATATCGATGTTTTGCCTGACTCGCTACCTTAAAGTGCTAGCTTACCACCATCAAGGAGAAAATTTGCCGACGTAACCTTACGTTCTGGCCTAGGCCTAGCGTGTTCACCATCTTTGACCAAATCATCGTTTACCACCAAGCGAGATACTGGTCAAACGCTAGCCTATAAGATATAATATAATTTAAAATATACTATAAAAATATGCAAAAAATCCACACGATACTTCCTAAAACAGACATTGGAGTCTTACCCTGTCATCTAGGTATGTACAGAACTCTGAATAATTTAGGTAATAATTAACCTCCGTGGATGACGATGATCCCATCTGCTGTTATTTTTATTATTCCTGATCCTCTATTACAACATATGTCATTTAGGTACCTTTTTTTATTTATTGACACAATTTACAATAGTTATTTAACTTAATATTATCTAAAAACCTTGATAGGTTTGTCTTAGACAATAGGTTCTCTATAATTAATTATGTTGCTACATAGTTATACTAAAAACGTCAAGTGAACGTATTTACATTAAGCTATATATTGACGATGTTAATTAAGCTCTGTAAAAATGCTTACAATACCTACATTGGTTTGGATCCTCGTAAACACTCACATCTACCCTCAACTTATTTGGCGTACGAGTTTAATAACTAGCATGGCCCGCGTGGAGTGCCGCGCCCGGTAACTGGTTGTGTTGTTGATGTGCGTGTGTGCGCGTATCCAATATAGGATGCTCCAATTCAAGGTACGATTTTTTTAAAACATATTTTATATTGGTTTTCGTTATTTTATCTTTAATTTGGTTCGGCAATTTGTTTATTCAATCTGGTATGAGAAACATTATCGCCTCACAAACATTATCGCCTGAAGATTTGTAGTTTATAATCAACATTGCCCCGCAGTTTTACCCGCGTAGACATCGTTCCCGTGGGAATATTGGGATAAAAAGTATATAAGAATAAGTTCTATGTGTTACACGAGGATCTAGGCTATGTACATACCAAATTTCAGCTCAATCGGTTGAGTAGTTTAAGCGTGAAAAAGTAATAAACATACTTACACATTCACAAACTTTTGCCTTTGTAATATTAGTAGTTAAAGGCCCTCACTCCGAAACTACGATGATAGGTACTTTTTTTTAAATTAATATGTAACAGGACAATCACGACGCTTACCTAATGGTGAGCGATGACGTCTACCTATTACAGATACAGCGGCAAAATTCTGGACTGCCAGAATTTTGCATGTCACTGCACTGCACTGCGCTGCACTGGCATGTGAGACTCGACATCTTTATGTCTCAAGGTAACAGGTAACATCAACCTTGAAAAAAAAAAAAGATGTCGAGTCTCACATGCCCTGTAATTTCCCTGGACACCTTGCCATTTCAACCAAAAAACTTTCCTATAACACGGCTGAAACTTAATTCTACAAATACCTACCAAAACCACAGATAAGATTCCAGTTACTACGTAACCTAAAAATCGTATTTCCAAGTCCCGTCGCCCAATAAAAACCTTTATCTCAGCATAAAAAACTAAGGCGTCATAACCGTGATATTTTTACGAGCTCATCGAGCTCTCTATCTGGGAAGATAACGTGACAACTTCTCTCTGGGGGCTGTTTCCCTCAGCTTGTGGTTTTGGGGCGTACAAAATACTTTATTTTAGAAATTGTTGCAAAGATACCTATCTACTGATATGGTTAGAATATTGATGGTAAACAGTTGCAGTTTGTAAATAATAACTAAGTTATCTTACAGCATGATTCTTTCTAAGCTTAGACATCGAAAAAAATGTAATACCACGCCAAAAACAACGATTAAAAGTTACAAGTGCTTTTTGTATATGTTGTTATTCTACGCCTAGGATGCAGCCAAAGAAATATCAATAATATATTATTATTACTTCTGTGTCGCAGCCACATCTCAACCGCATCTTCACTTACCAACAGGTGCGATAGTGGTCAAACTATAACAAAAGGAAGTACTAGCTATAAAAAAAGGAAGTGCGTAGAAAGCTACGCGTTAGAAGTGAAGCTTTCTTCACATTAAAATATTGACGATTTAGATTTACGCGTACGTCACATCCGTTGCATTCGGACCGTGACGCTACATCACTTCCGTTGCATTTTTACCCCAGTGTCTAAGGAATTTCACTTCAATATATGTTCATATATTATATACTAGCTGGGCCTCGCGGCTTTGCCCATGTTAAATAGTATTCTATGGCCTAATCCATAGGTAATACTGGCTATCCCTGTGCAAAATTTCAGCTTAATTGGTTCAGCCGTTTAACCGTGAAGAAGTCCCAAACAGATAAACAAACTGACTTTCGCCATTTATAATAATGTTATTAATTCATTATGCCATAACCTTACGGTAATCCGGCAGCACAGAACCCTAGAGAGTCAAAGTGTTTGATTTCACCATCTTCGACCACATCATCGCTTACCAACAGGCGAGATGGTGGTCAAACGCTAGCCTATAAGATATACAAAAAAATATACTATAAAAATATGTTAACGCGGTTTGAACATTACTCTATAAAAACAGACATCGGAGGCTTTGTTTATACAAGGCGAGGGCGAGGCCTTAATTATTTAAGGCCTCGCCCTCGTAAGTACAGAAAGAACTCTGAATACTTAACCCAACGCCTTAGATAGTTGTGTAAATACACCCTACATTTTTTGGTCCTTCCCACTTCATCAAGTTTTCCTTAAAACACCAACGTGCAATAAATATTTATCAGCGTCCCCGAACGTCCATAAATCTGGCAAAGTATCGAACGCGGGGTAAATATCGGTATTCCCTAGACGCCCCTTCCAATTCGTAGTGACCACTTTTGTTTGCTACGAGGTGAAAATAACAGTGACGATAGCATATTATATTCATGTAGGTAAGTAGGTGTATAAGGATATATTAGGTAAAGCTATAAGTAACGTTCACGTCGCTGCTAGGGTTTCCACCCGTACGCTAACATAGAGTATGGTCCTCTTTTTAACCGACTTCAAAAAAAGGAGGAGGTTTCTCAATTCGACCGTATATATATATATATTTTATGTTTGTTCGCGGATAACTTCGTCGTTTATGAATACATTTTGATTATTCTTTCTTTGTTGGAAAGGAAATATCCCTAGTGTAGTACCATGTTAATTTTATCGAGGTTTGATTAGTATCTCCAGAGATATGGATATAAACATCTCAGAATTGGTACTGAAAACTAATAACGCAGCATTGAAGTCGGTTATATTTTAGTTTTTTATTTAAAAGATATTATTAACCGACTGTTTATAAGGAAAACTATCTCAATTCGTGAAAAACGCGAATTCTTGTTTCTGATAAACCTACTTGGAATTCCGACTATTGCACAGCAATATAAAAAAAAACTGGCCAAGTGCAAGTCGGACTCGCACTCATAGGGTTCCGTAACACAGTTAAGTATTCCATAACTATGATTTTTCGCAACTACAAAATTAACTTTGTTTTTCATAGTGCTTGTATGAAAAACAAAGTTATCTTTGCGGTCGCCATATCTCTAAAACTGCTGACTGTATCTCGTTCAAACCAATTTTCGTTGTTAGTTTTATTGAGATCTACAGCATATATTTTTTTTAGATTTTTCACTCCAATACTTTAAAATTTAGAGGGGGGGGGACACACATTTTATCACTTTAGAATCTTTCAAATGATTGACTTCAAAGTCCAAAGTCCAATGTTCCTCAAGGAAAAATGATTTTAGAAACCTCAATGTCATTTTTGAAGACCTATCCATAGACACCCCACACGTATAGGTTTGAAGAAAAAATTTTTTTTTTGTTTCAGTTCCATGTATGGCATGCCCCCCCTTAAACTTTTATATTTTTTATTTTTGTATAAACATCGGAAAGCGGTTCACTGAATACATCTACCTACCAAGTTTCAATTCTGTAGTCCTAACAGTTTCGGAATAAAATGGCTGTGACATACGGACGGACAGACAGACAGACAGACAGACATGACGAATCTATAAGGGTTCCGTTTTTTGCCATTCGGCTACGGAACCCTAAAAAGGTCCGTGCATTTATCAATATACAAGTATATATTTTATAGGCTTGCGTTTAGCCACAATCTCACCTTTTGGTAAGTGATGATGCGGTCGAGGATGGTAGCACGCTGTGCCTAAAATCGGAACTGGCTCTCATGGATGGAAAACAATATAATATTAATATATCAAACTTAACTATAAAAACAATCTATCTCAACCCTTCTTTTAAAAATGTACCATCAAATGTGATCGCAGAAATGTTTGCCGTAGGTATCTACTCCATAAAACAACAAGTTAAATTGACGCATACATACCGTTGCCAACAATAAATATTTACTTAAGCATTTAAATCTCAAACTTTCCATTCTAGTACCTGTCACAATAAATTAACACACAATGAATACCTACAACATTATCAAACAATGCCCCCAGTCTGTGACCTAGCCGAGGTGATACCACTTCTGGAGTGTATCGGCTAACCCTAGGGTAAGGGGCAAATCGGGGTAAGGGCCAACGTAAGGTTACTATATAACTGTGGTGGAACGGGTTGCTGACTTAGTTCGACTCTGGATGTTCAAGGATGCAGTGAGGATTGCCTAGGATGTGCCAAAATGTGATAAAAAGTGATGAAAATTATCCGCGAATTCGGAATTGCATTATTTTAATTTTAGGCTGTGGTCAATAAAGCAAACAGCTGATGTAATGTTTTGTGGGAATGAATGCCGATGTGACGTCATATTTATGTGCAGTTATTAGTGTTAATGTTAACACATCACAATACGCCAATGCGATGCAATTTCAAAGTCTTCATTACACTCAAGGCGCGCGAACGCGAGTGTGGACGGTTTTTTTCTATGACTTAGAATCAGAATAATTTTATTGGTAACTAATACATTAATAATATGCCAGGTCTTATTGCATTATTATAAAATTAGTTCACCCTCACGGGCATCTAATAATAAGAAACTAAGTAATTACAACGGATTACAATAATAGTTGCAACATTAACACTTTGGCATGAACGTGAAATTGGTACTTACCTATGTGTGGTCTCAGAGTATATTTTCCAAAAACTTGCGTTCTTCCGTGAATTAAGCAAATTGGTTGGTCAAAAAAAGAAAATGATAGGGGCATAACTACAACAGACCTTGATTTTTTGTAGAAGCAAATTTTGCTCTAGAAGCATTTTCCAGGGAGGAGACGGGGGAATACATCTGTATGGAAAAGTACACCCCGCGGTCGCTCTTAATGTGTGATAATTATAATGTGGATAGTTATCACCATGTAATTTTGCGTTAACACCAAAATTTCACTGAAAGCTTTCAATAAAGTCCATATCATTATTGAGGATATCAATGACAGCAAACAGGAAGTACCTAGTTATGCAATCTCAAATAAAAAATAAATTTTCCAAATCGGTTAATGAATGACCGAGCCTTGAGGTAACAAACATAATAATTTAAGATCGTTTAAAAAACTAAAAGAACCGACTTCAAACGTCGCGCTAGTCAAAGTAGCCAGTAGACGTAGTAACTATTACATAATCTGTGCCAATAGTTAGTAGTACGACTAAGTCGTCGAGATAAGTAAATGCGTCGTTAAACAAATGTTAATATATTAAAAACGGCTCGGCCGATTTCGTTTAAATTTAAATGGGACCACCTGGGAAGGGTAACTACCCTTTGAAACAAAAAAAGAATTTTTCAAATCGGTTCAGGCATTTTCGAGTAATCGGTGAACATATGTACATAAAAAAAGATTCCAACGAATTGAGAACCTCCTTTTTTGTGAAGTCGGTTTAAAAGGAAACAAACTAATCGAGAGCGTTCTCCTTTTTTGAAGTCGGTCCGTTAAAAATATAAATATGAAGATAGTGAAAACTCTCCTTTTGTATTGAAAAAGCGTAGCACGTTATTTTATTAAGATTGAGACCTTGATATTGAGCTAATAATAGCAATAATGTTTATATTGACAAAGTAAGTAAAAGACGATATATAACATTACCGTACGGAGATATCGCGTAACAAACATACTGACGAATTGAGAACCTGCTCCTTGTTAAAGTAGCTTGAAAAAGTATTACGACCTTAAAAAAACTGATCAAATGCGTGATAACTCGCGCACCGAGGCTTCCGTACAAACTCGTCAAAACAAACTTATCCTTGCAGTTCAATCCTTAGAACGACGCCTAGACACTGGTCATTAACCAACCGCAAATAAAAATGTATAAAAGTAAATTAGCTTTTTTTCTTTTGTTATTAAACTATTTACGGTTTTCAGATTGTTTCCTTTATAAGTGGTTCAAGACCTTGCTTCTGGCCAAATTTCATGATTCTACTAGGTCAACGGGAAGTACCCTATATGTTTTGATTCCCGCGTGAAATCGCAAAATATGCGACATTACGGTCATATCTTTTGATCGCTTTGACTTACAAGTTTGAATTTTTCCCAGCCAAAGATACCGTAGACCCGAGTATTTTATGATAGTTTCAACTTGATATCCACCCGTTCCTGAGAAAAAGGGTCTTGATAAATGGACAGACAGACAGATGGACAGACAGATGGACAGACAGACGGACAGATGGACAGACGGACAGATGGACAGGTGGACAACCAAGCGATCATATAAGGATTCCTTTTTTCCTTTTCAGGTACGGAACCCTAATTATGAATATTATAGGGAATATATATATATATAATATATAAAGTTTCGGTTAGTTATCTGACATATTGTGACGTCGTATAAAAGCTGTCAATTATCTGTCAGATAAGTTCCCAAAAGTGCTATCGGGAACCGGTAAAACTAAGCCACTTATTATTTTACGATTCACGTAGCCAGTTATCTACTGGCAGATAGTAGATATCAGACAAAAAAGTTAAAGGCTATCGATATTTATAAACATATTTAGTAGGCAGTTTACTTAATCATATTATTAATTAAGTACATAACCTAAAAAACGCTTATTATGAATAACAATTTTTAGATAAAAACAACTATTAGTATAAGAGCGTTTCCAGATTATCCGATCCGATATCGGTGTCGGACGACGATAGCCGACATCCGATAGCCGACACCGGTGCTATTTTCACATATTTCCGACAAAATCGTTCCGATACGGCCAGTTATTCTACCAGTTCAATTAATGTAATTATATCGTATTTAAATGATGACGACGCCATGATGACAACCAAACTAGTAAACAAGCTCAAAATGGCTGCCGCGCATCGGGCTCTACGCACACAGAGACAATTTAGATACACGTATAGCACACATACAAACATTATCGCCCGACGGCTCACGGGCGTCCGATGGTGCCGCCAGCATATCGGTGTCGGCTCCGATATCCGATATCGGGCCGGACAATATGAAAGACAGGTACATATTTCATACATTTTACTTACCCCGATATCGGATCGGCGTCCGACACCGATATCGGATCGGATAATGTGAAAACGCTCTTATAATTATAAGTTGGAAGACATGTAAGTACCTACCAACACATGTCTTCCAACTTATAAGTACTTAATTATTATTATAAGCTAGGAATGTAGAATAAACCAGAAGGCATCAATTCACCTCTAAGTGAAGCCACTAATACCAACTTTGTGCAACAAAAATCTATGATGATTTTTTTGTAGGGAAAATAATTTTGGTGATTTACCGACTAAAGCGCTACTTGAAAGCTGCAGCACTTCTGTTCAATAAGCGGACAATTAAAATAACACCTTTGAGCGTCTGAAAATCATTGTAAAATAGAACTATTATGAGCCTGTTCCGAGTGTAAGTCTAAGATTATTTTTAACTAGGTACCTAATTGTTTATCGGTGGCTTCTTGTGAAAGAAGTTTCTTAAAATTTTAATTGATAGTCTAACTTAAGTCAAAACGATCTAAAAAAAATATAAAGTAGAATAATTTGTCTACCTACTTACTTACTTCGAATATCACTACATAGTATATAAAAAATAAGTTCAAAAACTAAAACCCGACTACTGAAATATCACGCTCCAAAAAGTACTAAACAAGAAAATATTCTCTTCTGAGATCGCTATGTACAAACTATTCAATATGTATCGTTCAATATGTGTCGTATGCTACTTTTCAAAATGTATTGTTTTGTTACGGTATGTGACGTACGACCACGGCTATCCTCTGAGCACCACTAAGAATATGTATAAAATAAGATAAAACATTTATTAAAAATAAGTTTTTTATATAATAAACGATACATATTGAATAGCTTGTAGGTACATAGCGATCTCAGATGAGAATATTTTCTTGTTTAATACTTTTTAGAGCGTGATATTTCAGTAGTCGGGTTTTAGTTTTTGAACTTATTTTTTATTTCAAGTATTTTGTGGTAATTGCATAAATGTATACATGCATACATGTCAACATACTTACATACATACATAGCGATCAACAAATACATAACCCTCCCTATTACTTCTTTGCGACGCCACGCCGTGGGGTAAACATTAGTTTTCTTGACTTCGACGGGATATATCTCGCAAACGCTGTGCTTAACAAAAATATGGTGTAGCAAACCATAACTTAATTTTAAAATCCCTATTTAACGATACCCCACACGATGGAGTGGGGTGAAATTTTTTTTTTAGTTCTTGACTTCGTGCCCTCTAGAGAGCGCCACATTCAATTTCTTGTGACGTTACATAGCCTATAACCAGAAGACAAATAAGACGCGTCCAACGACATTTCATTTGTCAAATTATGATAAGTAGTTTAGAAGTTATGAGGGAACAAATGAACATACATACAAACATACATACATACATAAATACATACTTACATACATACATACCCACATACCTTCCTTTTTGCTTCGCCGTAGTCGGGTAAAAACAAAGTCGCTGTCGCTGTCTGTCCGTCCCTATGTATGCTTAAATCTTTACAACTACGCAACAGATTTTGAAGCGATTTTCTTTAATAGATAGCGTAATTCAAGAGGAAGGTTTATATGTATAATACATGCATAATATAGTAGAAAAACACTGACAATTTTAGAGCTTTCTAATGTAATATCGTAAATAAACACTTTTTTTGCGCTTATATTGCAAACGCTGGCTGAACCCTACGAGATAGATCAAAATAATGTAATACAGTATTGTACAACTTAAAAAGGTCTACAAAAAAGTTCTTGATGGTATATGTCTAACTCTTAAGGTTGACTCACGGTAACCATTTTAATCTTTAATTTTTTAATAAAAAACATTACATAACTTCCAAGGCAACTTTCTAATGTACAGTATTAATCCGAATAATTACGTTAATTACCTTGGTCACATATTATACATTTAAATTGTCCTTCACAGTATGAAAACTTTAGAAGATATCAGAGATTTAAAATTATGCGCATCAAAATAGTTGCAGCGAAACCACAGATTAGACAATAGTTACTTCGTAAACATTATTAGCTTCGCTATTTCTGTAGATTACAACCGATATAAATCAATTTTATGTCAATACAGTTTGATCCACTGATAAGCTGTGCTCCACGGTTTTGCCCGCGTAATAAAAAGTATCCTATGGCCTTATCCATGAAGAATTACTACCTATCTCTGTGCAAATTTTCAGCTGAATCGGTCCAGCCGTGACCGTGAAGGAGTCCCAAACAAACAAATATACAAATTGACTTTCGCATTTTCGCATGGTGAACAGGCTAGGCCTAGAATGTAATGACTCCCGAGAGCTGTGTTGCCGGGACACCGTAAGGTTATGGCGGCAGACTTATTCCTTGATGGTGGTAAGCTACTTTTTGGTAGCAAGTCAGGCAGAACATTGATTTAATGATCGCACTACCTGTGAACACCCATGATTCGTGAGTGCATATAAAAACTTGAGAAAATCGATATGGCTAGGATTATAACCAGCAACCGTCGGGTTAAAAGTCAAGGTAACTATCCTTTACTCCAACGGGCCGTCCAATATTATGTATCTATTTCACCCGTGCGAAGCCGGGGCGGGCTGCTAGTTACGTATAAATGCAGATGCTCATATTATCATTAAATAACATCCAATGCCCTCTAAGAGGACAGAGCACCCTTACATAACATGATTACTTACTGTTAGTTATTCTGTTACATCCAGACTAATTATTATAAAAACGTTTGTAACTCTGTAACTGTGTCTGTTTGTTACTTAATCACGCCTTAACGGCAATCCGATCTTACTGAAATTAAACAAGGAGTTACCTTATTTATAGCATGAGGATGAACATACGCTACTTTTTGTGATAATATAATCATTATTTTTTCACATAGGTAACTTAAATTATTTTTTTAATCTGTCGCCAAACATGTAATGTGTTCCGGCAGCTATCCTTGAGAGCTAGTTCCCATTCTAGGCCTAGCGTGCTTACCATCTTCGACCGCATCATCACTTAGACACTTACCAACAGGTGAGATAGTGGTCAAACGCTAGCCTATAAGATTTAAAAAAAAAAAAAAAAAAAAATTACTCAGATTTCACAAAATTAAATATTGATTGATAGAGCTTTACAGTAATAAAATTCTTGGTGTACCTACTTACGTGAACGAAGTCGCGGGTATCAGCTACTTAGTTACTAATAAATAAGTCCAACGAGCACATAATATTGATAAACATGATAGCGCTCTTTAAGTCTGTTATAAACAGGGCCCTCTTTATACGTTGATAACATTAGATATAAGAGGGCAAGCGGCGTTTTGATACACCTATACTTAAGTAGGTACTGTATAATTGATGCCTTTGGAAGGATAAATAGGTCAAAAGTATCATCATGAAAATGAATCACTGAATAAATGTTTGTTTCGTTTTTAATTAAGTACTTATGTGCATATAAGGCAGAAAATTTGAATTATTAGGTAGATAAAAAGAGTCACAATGTCTGACAAGCAGTACAGTGAATGAATAATAATCCCACCCACGGGAAGGTCATTGTTGCTTTCCTTCCGTGTTCTTAGGCTTAGTCTTTAATCTACTACCCTGAAAAAGTGATCCCTGAGTGGTGTTGAGTGGGTGACCACTGAGGCTAAGCTTCGGTCGTGGCTCCATCGGAGAAAGATATTGTCGCCAACCATCGATATTTATGTACCTCGATGTCGCCAACGGTTTGTATGTTTTAGTATTATTGCCATATTATTATCTTTTCTATGCCATAACGATCATCATTATTGTATCGCATAGGATAGCGGCATCTTCCGACTCTATTAAGAAACCACTCAGAAGGTACATGCCCTTGTTCTGAGCACAGGCGAACCATAAGCTAGCTTTCTACAAAATTCAATAGATGGCAGTAACACTAAAGTTACAACAAAATAGAAGACTTCAAAATTAGGAAGAGGTTCTCATCTCGGACGTTTATGTATAACTAGTTAAACAGACTGATTTGCAGAATTATTTTTTGTTCGCAAGATTTGTTCCAAATTGGTAACATTGTAAAAGAGAACTTTAAAAAAAAATCGTACGGTGTTTTTTGTTTTAACATTGATGGTGCAAACAAAAACTAAATGGTTTCATCTGCACCATTGATGTTGAAATTCAATGGTGCAAACGGTACGACGGGGTTTTGACGAATATCTCTATATCGACCTGAAGACAGTTACATTTTTAATGTGATTGTCTTGATATCTCCCATCTGAATAGCGCGGGATTTGATTCGGTCTTTTTTAGTTTTTTAAACAATCTTTCATTATTAACCGACTTCACAAAAAAGGAGGAGGTTCTCAATTCGTCTGTATGTTTTTTTAGCTAGGCTAGTGCTTAGATGACCTAGTGTTTGACCACTATCTCGCCTGGTGGCAAGCGATGTGGTCGAGGACGGTGAACACCTAACACCCATATGCATAGTCGGTTCCTCAAGATTTCCGCCACTCGAATGTGATTTGACTCAACCTCAAGGATAAAATCGGTATGCAGAAAGAAAAAAAAATCCTCGAGTTGAGCAAATTCCTCAGTCGAGTCGAGTAATGAACTGTCAAACTCAAGGTACGTCGCGATCTACCTTAAGGTATCCTCAAAGCTTATTATCAGCGCTTTCAAAGTTGTTTCTAAGGTTCTTTCAAGTTTTAATATATATAATATTAATATTATAAATAAATTAATGACGTCATTCCTTCACTCAACCTCGACTCGACCTTACTGGAGGTTCCTCACTGGAGGGTGAAGACGTAACTGAACATACTGATTTCAAGGGTGTTTTCAAGAATTCCTTGAGGTGACCTCGACTAAGGTCGAGTGGAGGAAATCTTGAGGAACTGACTATGCATATGGGTGTAAGCCTAGAATGGTCTGATTCTGAAGGGCTGTGCTGCCAGAACACCGCAAGGTTATGGCGGAACATCGATATAATGCTCCTAAACACCTGTGGGTACAAAAATAAAACGTTCTGAATTTATACATAATTTATTTAATATACACGTTACATTATCTATCAGACAGCTTAACAATCACCATTCAACAAAACTAAAATATAAATGCAACACACAATTATGACGTCATACATCTTTGAAAAATAAAAACCAATAAAGAACTATGACTATAAAATGCAACTGACCCGCACAATCTAAGACATTGTAGGTACACCGATATAAAATTATTGAATGAAAGTCTACTGCTACAAATGATTACAGTTTTTATGACTCGGGCATCCTTTTGAGAATATTCTTGACGCTGCTTGAAATATGCTAATATACGGGCTTAGTCAAACTAAGACCGTAAGCAACATCAGAGTGGCTAGTGCGAGTTTTTTTAAATTGGTTTACTTATTCCATCACGTATACGTAAACGCAATTTGTATGTGATTAAAAAGCGCCATCTAGTGTGCATAATAGGCAACATTCCCATTTCCGTAAAATATTTAAGTAAATAAATCTAAAGAAACACTCACTGTGCCTAGTACGAGTTTTTTTAGATTGGTTTACTTATGGTCGGTTTCTGAGGTACATTTATTGAAAGTTTATCTACTCAAATGTACCGTTATCGAATAGATTAACTCTCAATAAATGTACTCCGGCAGAAGAGTAGAACCGGCCTTTACTCGATCACGTTAAAGGGAACGCAATTTGTATAGAATCAAAAAGCGCCATCTAGTGTGCATAATAGGTAAAATTGTAATTTCCATACAAATCTGCGTTTACTTTAAATTGATCAAGTTTATAAATATAAAGAAACATGCACTAGGCAATCTTGGCATTTAGTACAATAACTAGTAATTTTGCGTTAAGAAATCTTACCTAATACCCTCACGTCTCAATTCGAACGCACGCTATTCTGTCCATCAAAGCCCTAAGAGAAGCAAGAATGATTTAAAGTTACGTTTATTTATCCTGGTGCAGCAACATAAGTAAATATACAGACATAAATAAAACACTATTTATACTAAGGGTTTGCTTCTGCTTACGCTGAATTCAATGTTTTATATACATTGCCTTTTGACTCTTGTAAACGCATTTTGTCCAAGCTGTAAGTTAAGTAGCAAATTAACCTACTAAAATCTCTGCGTGTCATCAATCAGAGACCAGCGTGTAAATTAATAAGCTATTTCTACTGTTGGAAAACTCTTTCCATTCGCCTAAAACTCGAAAACGTCGCTGTATCCTAACCTCAAGCAGATTACGAGTTTTTGAAATAGGCTTCACTTTTGGCGAATTAAGGCTTACTGCCTAGCCCGATTCAGTTCCCAATCTGCGCCTTACCATTGAAAAGTTTTTAAAAACATTGTATACGTAATACCTAAAACTATTTATATCTTATTTACAAATTTTAGATTTCGCATCAATCACGCCTTAAACATCAAATCTTGTACCTAATTTAACGGGATTTATTTTTCCATTGGAGTTATTTATTTAATCAATTTATTGTATAAATCAATCCATAAAATAAATAAAAATCAAGAAGATTAATTACTGGGATTACAAAAGAGATCATTAAAATATAATTAGGAATCATAAAAAGAAACGATTACAGTATACATTTATACTGTATATTTTGACTGAAAAAAAAATTGTTTTTTTTAAAATCAATTCAAATGATTAATATATCTTATATTGCATCGCCGTTATAACTTAGCCGCCCTAAGGACTTGCCATCTCTTAACATTATTAGTTAATCTGACTGAGATATTGCTACACGGCTGTAGAGCGCCATCTATCTCTACTTTGACGAATGTGCAATCAAAGTAAAATACATTTATTACGTCGTATAGGCAAACTACTACATAATACATACAAATCCTGCGTGACAGTGAGTTGAGGTGTATTAAGAAGTGATACGTACGAATTTCAGGGCGGCCAAGATACATCGACTTTATACCCACTTGTCAAATTGGAATCAAAATGCTGGCCTATATTTTAAACATGCCCATTACATTGTATCAAGCATAAAACTATGCAGTGACCTTTGATTGGTTCGAAATAAATTCAGCCAATTTTCGTCTATACATATTCGCGCTCTGATTGGCTAGCCGCTGACAATGCACGCTCTGATTGGCCAGCCGCCGAGTAAGCGTATGAATAACGCATTCTGGATTGGCTAGCACTGGTATTTATGAGTAAAAATGACAAATACCATCTGCCAGCATTTTGGAATCTTTACAAACTGACTTTTCAAATTACTTTGCAGTTAATTAATTTATTATATTTCTCCAAGTATTTTGATGCAGAAATCACAAACAATCATATTCGCCGCTTTAATGTACAGAGGATTATACAAGTCGCTTCAAATAACCGTACTAATTATTATAATTATTGTAACAACTAACTTAATAGTTAAAAGTATACACATTTGTAGTGCATTTAGTGACTAGACATCCTATAAGATGCCAATACTTTAGACCCAAAATTTAGCACATTTTGTAAACATACTTATATTACATGAGACCACATTACACTGTAAATATCTTAGGTATCAATTATCATTTACAATATTGATACATTTTATTGAAATATATTACAATATATGCATTTTTTGTTTTTATGGTCACAGATACTATTTAAAGAATGATTGATGGGATATTTATCGTCATCGTGAGTTGCCGAAGTTGGTAATTCTGCAAACGTATTCACAAACAATCTGTCGCGATTGAGTTCGACAACAAATGGTAGTCAAAGTCAAAGCAATTATTCAGTACGTAGGCAGTATTAAATGCGCACATATACACGTCAAAATCATAAAAATAATTTTTTAAAACATTATTTAACGCTTTAAATTAAAAAAAAAAAACAACAATAATGAGCTATTCAGCTGTCATCCAAACGTTGACGTCAGACTATTAAAAAGTAGGGGTGCAAGTATGAAAGCGGGTAGGTTGCTTCGTTTGCTCGCGAATCGCGATATAGCCGCGATTTGCAGATCGTCCGTGAAAATGGCGCTTGGAGCAACGCCTAAATATGGAATACTGACCAGCAAACAAAGAAAAACATTTCGGTTAGGCTCGAAACATAGGTCGAGGTAGTCAACAACAAATAGTAGTGAGTAGTAATAATAGTCAGTACTTTTGTAATCAATAACAAACTGGTAAATTTCCCGCAAATAATTCTTAAAATAGTGCTGATGTAACATGTCAATAGTTTCGTCAAAGTTATAATTACAAAGAAGCACACCCACCAATTCCGTTTAAAACTGAAATAAAGGTGTTTCAGAAGTTATCGTAATAGTATGATGTGAAGACAGAAACACGAAGAAATTCATGATTGTAGCATAAGTCCAGTCATTATAAACTTTGACGATACAAATGTAGACTTCATAATCAAAGATAGTAAAATACATGATGACATTGAGGGCCAGTTGAGGCCACCGGTTCCTCATAGCGCTTATATGAAGAAATCTGTCAGATTTTTGACCGCTTTTATATTGCGTCATGTGTCAGAAAACTATCTAACTCATTACCAGGAACCGGTGAAACTGGCCCTGAGGGTAGAATCACAATGATTAACAATTGTTTCCTTATCAATCAAATACCTTCTCTCAACCAAGTTTTCAATGGTTTTCCAAGGTATAAAAACATGTACATTAAAATTGCTGAATCAATTTCATCGAAAAACACGATGAATGTCTGTCTTATTTATCAAAGTGAAGACTTATAAATGACTTAAATTATCTTACTTATTCTACATGAGTTGTATAACAGCAAGATCAAGTTTCAACTAATGTTGACTGCTTGAGTTTAAATATTATATGTACAATTTTGCATAAGACAGCCAGTCGTGGGTGAATAAAAAGTGGATCAACAATTTTTTTTTCTACCCGCAAGAGGCTGCTGGAATTGAACAAATCATTTCTTAAAAAAGACTGCAAAAAGAGAACAGTCGTGGAGTTACAATGAACTTATGTTTAAAGGTAAGGAAAAAAGGAACATACCTACCCAATAGCACACGATAATGATAAGAGTGGGTATCTACCAAGTATCAAACATTTTTAGTCGTACTAGTCATGACATCAGTGTTGTCAATGCAACAAAAACAGTAAATTAAAAACGACCGAAGCGACCTCATTTCTGCGACGGTTCTCTTTTAGCACAGATTCTAGCAGTGAAGTTGCTTTGCTGCTCTTAGCAGAATACAGAATAAACCAGAACGCGTCAACTCACTTAGGAGTGATGCCTCTAAAACTACTCTTAAATAGTTTCGTTACACGCGCCTAAGTCACTCTGTGAACTTTGTTGCGTAGATAATGTGTTTTATAAATGTCGAATCGTGTTTTGTAAAGCCATTTGAGCCGTTCCTACCTGTAAAAAGCTAGCTAGCAACTTTACGCGGGTTAGAAGGAATGCGCGCGGATTTTGGGATCGGTTCTTGGACACAGAGCGTCGCTTGAAATTACGGTTGGACTCGGTGTCTGTTTTTTTTTCTTTTGTATTCTGTCTGAGCGATGAAGCATTCATATTAGAGTAGAAAAAATTACGGATATTCTAACCATTTAAAACTATGCGCTACAAATTTATTTTTAAAAAATCACAAGTCTAAACTAACTAAAATAATTGAAACAAGTTGTAGTGCCATTGGACATGATTGCATAATACAAAAATACGGATATTAAAAAGAATCAAAATAATCAACAAGCATTCAAATGTCAAAACTTGATGTTACTGAAACATGCACCTTAAAAACTATCAAAATTCTTTGATACAAGAAAACTTTTGAGTTGTCGGCAACAACATTTACATAGAAGAATACAATTTTTACATGCCTAACCCATAGATTTATTTAGTGTCAATATTTGTATGAGTCATATACATTTGAGTCAATACAATATAAGTACTCTGTACAGTGAGAACAGCCAATATATTACCTTGACATTTCTAAAAATAGTGTCATCTTTATCTTACGTAAGGAGTAAGAAAGGGATGACAAGAATATTTAGTCGTCATATTAAGTTTGAGTAATGGTAAAACTTATAAGATTACTTGTAAAGCCACATTTAAAAGCGTATTCCAGACGGATGTAATCCAGCGTCCCAACAGAGGTGACCTTGATTGTTGCCATCCATCTAGACTGCAGATGTAATCCAATTTTGATTTGACCTTTAACGTCCTTGGAGTACGGGCGAGAGTTCCCATCCGCTAGCGTGTTGGCGCGTGGATGACATACGTGTAGCCAAAAATCAATCCACAGATGTAAACAAGGTCACCTCTGTTGGGACGCTGGATTACATCTGTCTAGAATACGCATAATGCATCACTTAAACATGTTTTATCTTGATATTCATATAATCAACTCAAGTTATTGTTTTAACCTTTATAAATATGAATTTTGGCATATGGATTATTTTTCTTACAACTGCAACATTTTGTAAGTAAATAAATAGCAGCATTTTATTTATCTGATAGGTTAGCGTTTGACCGCTATCTCGCCTGGGAAGCGATTATGGAGTCAAGGATGGTAACCACGCTGGGCTTAGAATAGTCTGACTCTCAAGGGCTGAGCTGCCAGAACACTGTAAGGTTATGGCGACAGAATGTCTGCTTTATGGATGCTGGTAAGCTACTTTTCGGTAGCAAGTCAGGCGGAACATCGACATAATGCTCCTAACACCTGTATACAAAAACCCACAAATGCACATTAAAAAATCCATTTGTGCACGGCTAGCATTGGAACCGGCGACCTTCCGGTTCGAAGGCAGCTATTTATATGAACGCCGACGGGCCGTGAGAAGTTTCAGTAAAAACATGACAAAAAGTGGAAAGGAGAAACAATATGTATCGACAACCTACAAGATTTCATAACGCTGTCAATCTGACAGCATTTTTAGATAAGATTAGGCAGCACGACAAAATTCTATTGGTGATTGACGATGTAATATAAATTGAATGTGCAAAACGGCCCTGATGAGACCGACCTAGAGCGGAGTTTGTCCCTTTCTTTTGTATGGACGACTTATATATATACTATACATAAAGTATAGAACATATATAGCACTAGCAGGTTGTTAGACAAGGACGCACTCCCACCTGGGTGCCTTTCAATTGGGCCCTTTTGTTCTACAAAGCAATTACAACCTTATTGTTAGAGCATACGGATTAAATTGAATTTGTCAAAACATCTGCAGTGCACCATCCTTTCATATTACGTCTATGCATTCAACTTAAAGCACTACTTATAGTAGGGACAACTTAATAGATCACATTTGACATCTGTCAGTCTCAGCTTCATAGTAAGGTGACTTGCTTAAAAACATCGATTCAATTGATGAATCGATACGCATCAACACAAACAAGAATGATGTTAGTTTGATGTTATTCGAAATAACCTATTTTCCGGCAGCTCTAAATGAGAAATACAATTAGTATTGACATTATTTAGTGTTATTTACTTGTTTGTTTTGCGTTAATATGAAATCGATAAGACACGTTAATACAAATTATACAAATCGGAAATTGTACATATTTAAACAATTTTATATTTATTTATGGATTAGAATGTAGCTCTAAATAAAATAAAAAAACATACTCAAATGTACCTATGGATCTAACGTTTAGTAGTTTATCGTTAGTTTTTTAACCCAAATTATTATTGATTTTAGTTCCTATTCAATTATTTTTGTATTTTTTAGTCAAAGAACAATATTATGTGTTAATTACAATCACAGTGTAGTTATTTAAGTAATCATTGCATTCGATTCAACCTATCGACTGATCAATCTTTTGATTTTTTGGGTAGCATCACTAGTGTTTATAAAGTGAAAGTGTTCACTGACGTAACTTTGTACTGACGTTTAATTTTTTAGAACAAAAATTGTTTATTATCTTTAAAATGAATTATTAGTCAAAGTAATAATCGTAAAAACGCTTTCTTTTGTAATTATTGGAATAAATATGTATTTGTAACTGAAGAATGTTAAGTAATTATGCAGTTCTGACTTTGAAATAATTAATAATTTTATGTGCCCTTCTATACAAGGTACGTTGTTGAATTTTGCTGAAGTGTCAAATGTGATCTATTAAATTGACTCTACTATAGTACTCTATGGTACTACAACTACTAAAAGGAAAGGAATATCCACTATGGAAACCTCGCCTTACGCTTTGTATGTTATTTTTAGTTTAGTCCCAAGTAAAATAGCTTGCACTAAGTAATTATTGGCATTTTTTGATAACTATTTCATAGAATTAACATTATATTCTATCCACACTAACATTACCTCTCACAGTTAAATGTAATGTTGTATGAGCTCGTTTATACTAATCTTTTCCATTCACAGATTACGCGGTTTTTTTTGTCACTTGATCTTTCAAATCGATGGGCAATTACAAATAAAAATGTCTGAGGGCTGGAATAGTTTTTAGTCAAGTAATTTGGTTTTAATCTGTCTGAATAGCCCATGGTGCATATCTATTTTGTGTCTCAAACACGGAACTATTGACAAAGGTATATAAGTGAAAAAAGTTGAGCAATGAACACAATGCCTTGTTTGTTGCTCAACATTTTTTCACTGAACTTTTCTATTTTATATATTTTCTATCTATGAGATTTTTATAAGCTTACACTGTAACCATCCACAGTATTTAATTATTACACCCAGAGGTAATATAACTGTGAATAAATATTAAACTTAATCCAGTTGAAGCTTCCATGACCCATAAAATTATTTTGACACTTCACTACATCTGTCACTATCACTTTTTACACCTAATGTCAATGTCACTGTCAAGTGTCACACTTATCACTAACACTTCCGTCTGTACCTCAAGGGTTGATCCGCATTTTGAAGGCAAGCGCTGTTGTAGAATACATAGTTTGTATTTATTTCGTTTGTGGATTATTTAAAGAAGTTATATATAAAATATTGATTACTTTGACCAATAAAGAAAATAGCGAAGCAAAAACAATATATGTAAATTGCTTTTCACAGATCATTTATATATGTACAATGTCCATGCCAGATTTATATCTGGATTTTTGGAAATGCTATTTTTTTAATTGCTATAAGCTGCCAATTGGATAAACATGAGCTATCTTGAGCTCTCATAAACATTATGTTAAGTAATAAATGCATCGACTTCTCGCTAACGGGAATATATAAAATAATAGTCAAAAAAGAGATTTCATTGATTAGTAATCAGAAGTTTAAATTACACGATAATTAGGTAAATTGTTATAAGCCATAGACAATAAATCAATCGACTCTGATTCACTATTACTAGAGTTGGAATAATGAAATTGCTATTTATAGTTTATGTTAAAATTAAATGCTTTACACGGTAAAAATCGTAGACCAAATATTAAAAAAAAACATGCGTCAAAATTAAGCAAAAAAGCATTAGCACGAAATGAATATGTAAGTACTTGATTTCATGATTTATTATTGAGTTAATTAATTTAGAACTACAAGAAAGACTTTTTGTTAAGGCAAATTTAGATTTGAGTATAAAGTCAAGATGGCGTAATCTTGACTGACTCAATTTCATCTCTAAAAGGTAAGAAAGACCTAACTAATAAGGGAAATAAATACAAATATTAGATCTTTACTCGGCTGATTGAATACCTAAATCAAATTACCACGTATCTATAGATTCCACAACAACACCGCTAAACTAAATTAACTTCACAAATAGCCGTCAAACACCTCAAGTGTCAATTTTCACGTATTATGAGGTACTTGCGGAAGTCCCACGATCATTCAGGTTCCGTGTACATAAATGAGAACTTCACGTGACTGGTGGGGGAAATAACTCTCGCTTCTATCAAACACTGCACAACCCACGTCGTAGACACCAGTGGTACTTTGTCTTGATTAGCTTTGTTTTGCACTTCGTGAGGGCAATCCCATTCGGTGACTAGAGCTATTGCCCCGCTCATGTTTAGGTCTTCTTCGTTGACTACTCGGGTGTTGGCTCCGGCTAGGGAACACGCCCGTTCCCAAAAACGGACGAAGGTGTCTTGGTCGCCGCAGAATAAGATGACCTTGTCTTTGAAGAAGTTTGCGTTGCGGCCTGATGGGGGTACCTGGAATTTTAAGTGTTTGAGCTTTAATACAATACAATATCTTTTTACTGATTGCCAAGAAGAAGAAAAAAACTTAAATCATAATAACAATATTCAAGTAATACACTCGGCGGTCTTATCGCTAAGAGCGATCTCTTCCAGACAACTTTAGATCGGACAGGAGTAGTATTAATAATAATGTACGGCGGTGCACAATAAAACATTAAACAAATCAATAAAAACTAATGCCTACTTTAGTACAATTTAGTTTTGTTAGCAATTGAAATTTTACGAGTCTAAATACATACATACAAATTCTAATAAATGTATGAAAATAAAAATATACTAATATATATGGGTATAATAAGATAAAGATAAACAAATATATCGATAGCCTTTAGTTGATAGATGACAAGTAGTGATTCTTTACCATGTCTTTAATGTAAGTGTACGGGAACCGTATTCATTGTTTATACTAGCGTAAGTGTTTTGTGTCCTTCATTTTATTTCTTAGCTTAACATTCAATCAGTACAAATAAAGCCACCGACAGAGACACACGGTTCTTTCATTCATCTACACAGATCGCACATACGTTGTTTGTGATAGAGTGCGTCGCACATTAGCGTGAGTTGAGTTTGTGCTCCAACAGTAAGCGTTCACATATTTTTTAATTCTCGATAAAAAAGAAGGGGTTGTATAAGTTTGATGAGCTTATCTACGTGTGTTGTGTCTGTGTATTTGTGTATCTCTCTGTGGCATCGAACTCTTAAATAGATGAAGTAGACATAATCGAGGGTATTCTTAGCTTTGATGTAAGAAATCCGTTCAGCTGTTTGAAGATTATGGTAACCTTGATCTGATGCTGTGGCATCTCCTGGCATCTGCAAAATACAACTCTTCACCAACTTACAGCAGATATATTGTGTTTAAGCTCAAGAAGCTTTGTCTTAGAACGACACCGACACCCCAGAAGATTATATATTTATAGCAGAAAGTAAAATAAAACAATTATGCATATCTAAATGACTGAGTTTCCATTGACTCAAGGCAGAGGAAAAGATGAGCAGAGGACATAATAGAAATATCAGGGAAGGACTCAATTAAAGATGCCAAAGAACAAGACAAATGTCAAAAGATGGATAGAGGGACTTTTACCCGAAAGGGATCATGCAAAAATTAAATAAAACTAGCAAAGTGCGAGTCAGCATCGCGTCTCTTATCGCACACTTAGGGAGGGTTCCGTACAATACGAAACATAACAGAGTTTCAACCTCATATATTTTATTAATTGATATTACCAAGAATATTTGGTTTGGTCGCGATCTAGAAAGACGGGGCTCGTTTACTAGCGCCATCTATGTCATTTTGCCTAAACTATTTAGATAGATGGCGTTTAAAAACACGTTTTTTGTATGGGGACCCCGTTCAATTTTTAACTTTATTTTATTTTTAGTATTTGTTGTTCTAGCGGCAACAGAAATACACCATCTGTGAAAATTTCAACTGTCTAACTATCACGGTTAATGAGCTATAGCCTGGTGACAGACGGACAGACAGACAGACAGACAGACAGACGGACAGCGGAGTCTTAGTAATAGGGTGCCGTTTTACCCTTTGGGTACGGAACCCTAAAAACAACCAATTTACTAAGGTCAAAAATTCAATTCAATATTGCATGGGAAATACAAGCTTAATTATAATAATTATAAAATGACTTGAGACTGTCACAGGATCATGGCTGTGCCGGCCGCCGCTCAGATTACTTAGATGTAAGCATTTTTGTACCATTTTAAGTTAGCATGCATTCGCACGGCAGTTCCGTCGCGGACTCGTAGCAATCAACACGGAAATACAGTGTAAAGCAAATTAACAATCTTTCATTTGTACGAGACCGAGACCCGTACAATGGCCTTTAAACGTTATGATATAAGGCACAAATTATCTTACCCAGTTAATAAACCTCTGTCCCAGTATCGACCATCCAGCCGGTAACGCATAGGCATCGATGTCCGCTCTCTGATTGGTCGAACAAGTCGTAATGACCCACCCGTGGGACACAGCGCGAATGTCGCTCGCTAAACATTGAATGTATTTAGCGGTTAGACAAGGACGGGGCGCTATTAGCTTGCACGATGAGTATTTGTTCTTTGGCACTTCGTCGAAGTGGCTGAAATGATAATTGAAATAGTTTAAAAACTAAAACAACCGACTTTCATGCCCCGCGAGTCAGTTTTAGATGTTTATCGTCATATCTCTGAAAATACTTATCAGATCTCGACGAAATTACAATGGGACCACCTCGGAAATGTACCCTACCAATTAAATAAACTGGTCAAGTGCAAGTCGTGCACTACGAGTGCTCGCACTCGTAGGGTTTCGTACCGTACGTACGTACGTACGTAAAACATACCACTATCATTTTTCGCCAGCAAAAAAATAATTAATAAAAAAATTATCAAAATTGAGTTGTGAGCCGCGTGCTTATTTCTTATAACGCCATCTAACGTCTAACGCTAAACTTTAGCTAAAATGAAAGTTGACACAAAGGTGTTAGGGATCGGCATTTCAATATAACGCCATCTATGGACGTTTACCTAAGCGTTCATAGATGGCATTATATATTATAGAAATGCCAAAATAAACACGTTTCTTTTATGGGGACCCCCTATAATTTTAAACTTTATTCTGTTTGTAGTATTTGTTGTTATAGCGGCAACAGAAATACATCATCTGTGAAAATTTCAACATTTTCAACTGTCTAACTATTACGGTTCATGAGATACAGCCTGGTGACAGACGGACAGAGGAGTCTTAGTAATAGGGTCCCGTTTTACCCTTTGGGTACGGAACCCTAGAAAAGAATGATTTAATTCGGTTCACAATTGACGGAGTAATCGCGTAACATACGTACAAAAATAAAACTGGCCAAGTGCGAGTCAGCATCGCGTCTCTTATCGCACACTTAGGGAGGGTTCCGTACAATACGAAAAATAACAAAGTTTCAACCTCATATATTTGATTAATTGATATTACCAAGAATATTTGGTTTGGTCGCGATCTAGAAAGACGGGGCTCGTTTACTAACGCCATCTATGTCATTTTTCCGAAACGAATTAGATGGCGTTTAAAAACACGTTTTTTGTATATTAAAGGGGATCCCCCTTTAATTTTTAACTTTATTTTATTTTTAGTATTTGTTGTTCTAGCTGCAACAGAAATACACCATCTGTAAAAATTTCAACTGTCTAACTATCACGGTTAATGAGCTATAGCCTGGTGACAGACGGACAGACAGACAGACAGACAGACAGACAGACGGACAGCGGAGTCTTAGTAATAGGGTCCCGTTTTACCCTTTGGGTACGGAACCCTAAAAACAACAACAACATACAGACAACTTGAGAACCTCCTCCTTTTTGGGAGTTGGTTGAAAAGTGACGGTATACTTATTGGATATACATTTTATTATATGTCACCATAGATAACTGTATAGCTTCTAGTACTCTAGATATGCTACGCTTTTATTCTATTTGAAGCACCATTGTCTTTGGAACGAATTTTCACACTATATTGATATAAAATTGAGTGTTTGGAAATGGCCGACATTGTGATGTGAAGTTCATATCGGTAAATTATCGATTCCTTTTGTGTCATAATGGCTACACCCGAATAGTATATTTAGCCAGTGTCAATTTTCAATTACATGTAGAAGAAATAGATCATATATTTAATTTTATGTTTTTAACTACAGTACCCTTAGCACAAGTTTTCATACCAAATTCGATATCGTATATGAACAAAATTTGTATGAAAAACATTAGCACCTCTAGTGGTTTTAAAATCAAAAATTAAAGCAATGTGGGTTGCACATAACTAGTATTCTTGTTAAAATAAACTGGCCAAGTGCAAGTCGATCTCGCACTCGTAGGGTTCCGTAACAGTTGAGTATTTTATAACTTTAATTTTTCGCAACCAAAAAAATTACTTTGTTTTTCATAGTGTTTGTATGAAAAACAAAGTTATCTTTACGGTCGCTATATCTCAAAAACTGCTGACTGTATCTCGTTCAAACTAATTTTCGTTGGTAGTTTTTATTGAGACCTACAGAATATATATTTTTTAGATTTTTCACTCCCACACTTTAAAAGTTAGAGGGGGGGGGGACGCACATTTTACCACTTTAGACGTGCCTATCTTTCAGATGACTGACTTTGAGAAAAAATGGTTTTAGGGACCTCAATGTCATTTTTAAAAACCTATCTATCTATTAGACACCCCGCACGTATGGTTTGGTGAAAAAAAAATTAGTTTCAGTTACATGTATGGGGAGCCCCCTTAATATTTTTTTTTTATAATTTTGAATAAAAATCGTAAAGCGGTTCACAGAATACACCTACCTACCAAGTTTCAACTGTGTAGTCCTAATAGTTTCGGAATAAAGTGGCTGTGACATACGGACGTACAGACAGGCAGACAGACTTACAGACAGAGAGACAGACATGACGAATCTATAAGGGTTCCTTTTTTTTCCATTCGGCTACGGAATCGTTCGGGCCTAAAAATCGCCTTAAAAACGTGAAAGCCTCGGGACCAGACAGCCTATCAGCAGAATTATACAAATATGGAGGACCAAGTATACAAAATAGACTAGAACTAGTGCTACGTATATGGGAGTGCGAAACTATACCTCAGGACTGGAAGGATGCATCTACATATATGCAAACTTTATAAAGGCAAGGGTGATACTTCTGACTGCGGGTCTTACAGAGGTATACGTAGGCGGGATGATAAGTAACTAGCCTCAGCTATTTAAAAAGTTAAAATTAGAAAAATATAAATGTCATTTTTAAATTCGTATCTCTGGCCACCTGTGTAATTTGAATAATTTTTGTAATTTGAATTTGATGGCGTTAAAATTTTATAGATTTTTTGTCATTTGAAAATATATTTCGTCAACTGTTTTCAAAATGGATAAAATAGAACAAAGAGCGGTTTAAATTTAAAAATCAACGAATTTAAGTATGATTTGCTGCCCCACCCACCTTATTCGCTTGATCTGGCGCCATCAGACTTTCACTTATTCCCTAAGCTCAAAACTTTTTTGGGCGGACAGAAATTTGCCACAAATGATGAAGTCATAGCCGCTGTAGGAGTATTTTGCAGGCCTCGAAAGAAATCATCTTATGGAAGGCATTACTGCTTTAGAACGAAGCACCTACTCTCTTTGCCGTCTATTTTGGTGCAGTACTGAGATATGCATCAGGTTACACTGGACACATACGTCTTGATGTCAGATCTGACAAAAGCGTATTTGAGCTGTCACGCTTTAGATCCAAACGTAAAGTATAAGACATTTCAATTTCAGATGTGCTTTATGCTGATGATGTCTGTTTGATGGCTGACAACATCTGCACCTTACAGCAATTTTTAAACTGCCTAAATGATTCGTGCATGAAGTTCGGTCTGGTTATTAGTACTTCTAAAACCCAGGTGCTAAAACAAGCAGCGAATACTACTGCAATATCTTTTTTAATTTTGGGTGGCAATGCTCTCGAGGAAGTACAATCTTTTCGGTATTTGGGCAGTTACATCCGTAACGATAACCGCTTGGAGACGGAATCTCCTCGCGCATAGCAAAGGCAGCTGCATCATTTGGCAGCCTTAGAACCAGAGTCTGGGACTCATACGATCTAAAGCTTTTCATAAAAATAATAGTATAAAAAGCAATAATCTTGCCAATTTTACTTTACGCTAGAAACATGGTGCTCGCACGAAATGACATCAAGCGGATAGACACTTTTCATCTAAGATGTCTACGCTCGATTCTCCTTGTTAAGTGGCAAGACGGTGTCCCAAATTCTGACATTTTACGTCGTACAAAATTAAGTGGTATAGAATCCTTGCTCATCAAAGGACAGCTTAGATGGTGCGGACACATTGTACGTATGAATGACGCTCGGCTTCAATCTAAAATTCAATCGAATCTACGTCGTTTTGGTTCGAAGGAGGGCTACTTTTTGTGTGGAATATGTTTTGAATTACAGTTCCTGGCTATTGATTCATAGGTCCTACCAGCACTTCAAGTCAAGAACTTGGTAACTTGCTCCAAATATTCAAGTGTTACCTATAGACAGTCCCTCCACCAGCCTCGAGCTGTTCTTTAAGTCGCTCCTTGTTGAAGGGACGCTCACAGAAGTCCAGATCTTCAGTGTCTGTGCCCATCACTGATGTCGCCGAGCTGTCCTCTTCAGATGAATAGTGGCGGGATTCTTGTGACTGTGGAGTAAGACTTTGTTTGTCATATCTTTTTGACGTAATAATGTCATAAGTCGATGAATGCCGGCTGCGCGCACTAAAAAGTGTCACGTTCCGCGTGCAAGCGAGAGCGCGGAACAAGCGATAGAGAGGCACGATCGTATGACGTTATCACGTAAAACTATCGTCCGTAAACCGACTTTACAGACAACCAATTTTTTTCTTATAACAAATTTATATTTTTACTACACTTACTCGTACTTACTTACTACACTTTATATTTTTTGTACATTGTTATTTGCAATGCAAAAATGTATCGTATCGACGGGAGTGGAACCCGCGACTTCGGGTAACCTGCCCGGCGCTGATCGAACTCTGCTACGCCACGATGCTATCGATACAACGAAACTAGATTAGACCAGTAGTTTCTCAATATTTTGCTATCTTTTTAGTTTTTACAATATATATGTCGCAGGCAGATAGCTTAAATTAACAGCCTACCAATTAACAGCCGTTCAATTAACAGCCTAGCCTCTTACTACTACTACTACTACTACTAAACAGCGACGTTTAACTAGATTCCTGAATGATATCCAGCCGTAGAGTTTGTTATAACATTCATTAAGCTGGCTGGCTAATGCTTAGGCCAGTCATATAATGTCTTAGTCTGACACTAAGGCAACCCACTAGGAACAGTGACCACCACCAGAAATATATGTATATGCATATATATGTATATGTATATGCATATATATACATAAGTATATATGCATATACAAATATTTCTGGTGACGCGCGGCCGCTGTCGCGACTCCCCTCCTCGCGGCGCTCGTAGGCGCACGTCACGCGGTGTTCACTGTTCCTACTGTGTTGTTTTAGTGTCAGACTAATGAAACAAGTCATTTGCTTAGCTGTTTCTTCAAATGGCTAGGCAAGTAATGAAACGTCAAATGGCTGGATATTATTCAGGAATCTAGTGATAATATTATGTGTTGTAATGTTTTTATTTATAGATAAAATGCAGTGCCATTGCCATTTTAAATAGCTGCGCATACTGACACTGCCATCCATGGTGATATACCAGGTGGCAGTGTTTGTGAGACTCAACGTCGACTCGTTCTCCAAGAACAGTGACCATCACCCGTACAACACGCGCCGGGCGGGGAAGCTGGCATGTATCCCGCACAAACTAGACAAACTGGGAAGCTGACCCATGTCATGGGACCGTCAGTGTACAACCGACTACCTGACAATGTGTAGGAAGCACCGAGCCTTTCTTTATTTAGTCAGGTTGAAGAACTGGCTTATCGACCAGGCCTTTTATTCATACAATGAATTTATAAATTCTAATAAGAATTAAATTATTTTATAGCAAAATGTGACCTAAACCCGCACTTTACGCACGCTTTTCCGTGACTTAAATAGTCGTATTATTGCACGCTAAACGTGCAATAATCTACTTATAGTCTATTAATTCTTATAGACTACTTAAGTCACACGTATCGTAATATACGAATTATTATTCTTATATTTTTTATGCATTTTTATTCATTTTTTTTTAATATTTTATTATTTAATTCGCAATAAAATAAAAAAAATGTCGAAGAGCATAGACTAGAGCGACATCTTCGTAGGGTAGATTGGAACGACAAGTCAATTTGACTTGGGTGTGTTTGGAGGTTGAGGTTGGCAACACTGTGAGTTGTCAAAGGGAATAACATGTCAACTTCAAGATGAGCAAATTGTCAATGTAAACATTCAGAGCTGTCATCTGAATAAATGATAATCGTAATGCAGTATTATACCAATTACTATTATTCAGTCATTATCGTCATTATGCCGTTTCCTCTCTTCATTCAATCAGTCCACAGCTGACGGAGAAATTGGTGAATATACACAATAAAAAAAATACATACAGACAAACTGAGCTCCTTCTCCTTTTTGAAGTCTGTTAATATATAACTGTATAACATCGCCATAAGCTAAGCAAACATTCTACACTGTCCTGCATCGTCACATACCCATCAAATGAGATTGCAGCCAAACGATTGTTCAGTCAGAAAAAAAAAGTCAACATTACCTTATCAGATTTATCGTTTTCCGATTTATCTTTTTGCGTTTTATCTTTTTCCGATTTATCTTTTTCAGATTTGTCCTTATCAGCTTTACTTTTCTTTGGTGTATCAGTACATGTCAGCAAGAAGTGAAGTCCTGCGAACAACTTGATTTCGCCGCTTGGTATGGGACCCAGTATTGACACCGTATCTTCGTCGTTCTCAAACTTCGTCAGTTTAGAATTCTTTTTCCCAACATTCTGCTTTGATAAGCCTTTGAGCTGGAATGGACCGGCTGGAAACAGTAAATGATAATACATACTAAGAGACATTATGCATAAGACATGATTTTTTATGTAACGGTTAGTAAAATAATGTAATTGTGCAATCAAAACGCTTTCCTCATAGTAAGCTATGACGTCTGCCTAAATCATTTAGTGTGGCACGCATAAATCCAGAATTTTGTCCTAGGTAACTCTTTTTACCCTAAAAACTGACTAATGAGGACAAACTGACTGTTTGGACCTTCTATTTTATACACCCTGTAATTTAACTGGCCACTTTCAACATTTAACTAAATAAAGTTTTCAGTTACTTTTTACGCCTGAATAGATATGGTATCGCCACAGACAAACCAACAAAACTCTACCTCTAAACTTATATACATCATATCATTGCATTTCAGATTAGGTAACACATGTAAACAGGGAGGCTCTGTGTAAATAGCTCTTCTTTGCGACTAAAATTGTTTAAACACTGTGATTGCAGTTAAAAATATGTTTAATCTAAGCTACTGTCAACTAACGTTTTACTGTAGCCACACGGAAAAACCCGGTCATGTGCGAATTGACTCGCACACCGAGGTTTCCGTACAACTTGTCAAAACAAAGTTAACTATGCAGTTCAATCCCTAGAACGATACATAGACACTGTTCATTTCACTGTTCAAATTCAAAATTTGAACATTTCTTTTGCGTTTTTTTTTGTTATTAAACTGCATATTTACGGTTTACATATTTAATCCTTTATAAGAGCTTCAAGCCCTTTCTCCTTGCCAAAATTTATGATTCTAGGTCAAAGTGAAGTGCCTACCCTACAGGTTTAGATTCCCTTGTAAAATCGCAAAATATGCGACATCTTTTGATCGCGTTGACTTACAAGTTTGATTTTTTCACAGCCCAAAGATACCGTAGACCCGAGTATTTTATATAAGTTTCAACTTGATACCTCTATGCGTTTCTGAGAAAAAGAGTCTTGACTTGAAAGATGGAGAGACGACAAAGTGATCATATAAGGGTTATTATTTTCCTTTGGAGGTACGGTACCCTAAAAATTACCTGAACTTACGGTCCCTCCTTTAACACGTTATCAGTCAAAGAACCGATAACCACTGGGGTAAATGAGTTCTTGAGTGCAGACTGCGAATCAGCAAGCGTAGCATAGGCCAGTCTCAGACTAGGTGGAGTGATGATATTCGCAAGGTGGCTGGCTCAATGGCGTGCAGTTGGAGGCCTATGTCCAGCTGTGGACTAGTGTAGGCTGATGATAATGGATAAAGAATGATCTTTAACTAGGTCAACCGTAGTTTTCATCAACTCATTGGTAGATTGGCTTGTTGGCAATCGCAGTACGCAGCTGAGCTACTCGCAACTGTGTATGGCATTTAGTTATGCTTTGAGTCTTATGATGGATAAACCACGATCTGTTAGTCACAATTGCCTCGTCCTTTATTGAGCAAGATATCCAACTTACAGGTAAGTTCGACGTGTACCACCTAAATGTTATTGATATCCCTTTCACTCCCTAATCTATATTTATAAATTATTACTTACAGATTGCAAGAGGTGGTGATGGAAGGTGGAGTCACTCACAAAATTGTGACCACGTGTAGTAGACCAAGCAGTGAAAGACCAATACAGAGTACAATACGGTGGGTTGACATCGAGAAGTACGCAGATAAGACCTGGCCAAGACTAGCTCAGAACAGAGCTGAAAATGACGGAGAAAAATGGGGGAAATGAGCTGCAAATGATGATGATAACATACCTTTAACTCCTTCAACCTTCCTGGGAGTTTTCTGTACTTCGGGCTCCACTCCCGCTACTTCCTCCAGCCTCGCTGGCGGTGCAGAGTTACTGCTCTCACTCATTGAGCTGCTCTCGCTGGCTAAACGCGGACGGACCAGGGGAGGTTTGCTCTTTGCTGCTAGCCCTAGAGGTATTATAGCTGATTAGGTCTTAAAACTCATTAAATAGCAAATAAATCCAGAATTTTGCATGTCACTGCACCGCGCCTGTTACTTTGAGACATAAAGATGTTGAGTCTCACATGCCCTGTAATTTCACTGGACACCTTGCCATTTCTACCGAAAAATTTCAAGGCTGAAAATTAATTGGCAAAGTGTTGGTCCCGCCACAGGCGGACTAGCAAAAGTCCTACCACTACAAAAACCTTTACTGCCATAAGGTTTCTTATACACTTTACATTTACAACAATCAATGAATGTTTTTCGGTTGAAATGGCAAGGTGTCCAGTGAAATTACAGGGCATGTGAGACTCAACATCTTTATGTCTCAAATTAACAGGCGCAGTGCAGTGACATGCAAAATTCAGGCAGTCCAGAATTTTGCCATACCGCTGTATCTGGAATAGGTAGACGTCATCGCTTACCATCAGGCGAGCGTCGTGCTTGTCCTGTTACCTTATGTCATTAAAAAAATCAAGAAATCATGTTGAATCTGACAAGAAGAAGACTGTGATCTCCAAACTAGGCAGTAAGCCTGTGTTTTGGGCCTCTGAGTGCAAAACATTTTTTTTTTAATTCTATCATACAAGATACAAGTGTGTAAAATGGGAAATATTCAAACACAATAAATCATTAAATACTGTTAATTAAATGAGCTATTTTTTACGCTAACATTGATAATAGTCGATGTCAACATACAATGTCATTGAACCCTTTCCTAATGGGGCCGTCCATTAATCACGTAAGGCTTGAAAGGGGGGAAGGGTTTGACAAAGATCACGAAATGTCACAAGGGGGGAGGGGTGTGTAGTAAGATATCAGGTGTATTTAGTTTTTCATTATTTTTTCAAACGCGCGATTTTTAATCGAAAAGTAGCGTGTAGTGTGACCTTGACTCGCCGTTGCTAGGCAACGAACGAAGTACCTTCTCACGCACCGCTTAAGATAATATTCAAAAATATTTAAAAAAAATTAAGATTTTTTTTAGACACTAAAAATACACGTGATGTCGGGTGGGGGGTAGTCTTAAACCTCACCATGTATCACCAAGGGGAGGGGGGGTTAAAAAATGCTTAAAAAAAGATCACGTGATTAATGGATGGCCCCAAACATACGAGGAGCCGCGACCCCTACGGTACTAATACCAAGTTCACTATGTTGTTGTTCATGACACACTGTATGCAATAAAAATATTTAGATTTTTTTTAAATTTTGAATATGTTTGTAATTACCATGTGCACCGGATGTGGAGGCTTTAGGGCTTTTGGGGGACGCGACACGTTTCCGCGCGCTCGACGTCGCGGCTTTGTCACGGCTTCGAGCACTACGGGGACCCTGGAATCATACATGTTCATGTTTAAACGATGTTGACAAACTTATGAATAATATCGATTAGGATAATATCGATATGAATTTCACTTCCCTACGTCGGCCATTTGCAACTGTCAATTTTATGTGAATAGTGTCAAATTTAGTTCAAAAGACTTAAGTCTTTTTTGATTTGAGATTTGTACCACCTCCTACTAAGAGTAAAATAGAATCATACAACAAATACAGTGTGGCATATCTAATGTTTTAGTAACTATAGGATATCTAAGATTAGAGATCACAGCGTAGCGCCATCTATTGACAAACTGCTAAACTATTATGTAAAGTATTAGTGCTGAGCTAGACGCGTCGGCGGGCGCGTGGCGGATTCGAGATTCTGATGAAGGCCTTCAAATGAGGTCAAAACAATTGTCGATCGCTATATTGACATCGCGTAAGTCACGTAAAATTCCCGATTTTATATTATAAATATAATGTTAAGTGTTATGGTGAGGACATAAAGACGCAGGTTCCCAGTGCAGACAAACCGATACGGGTAGGTACCGTTCCGTACAGGTAAAATATTCCAATGTTATCATATGCACTCACTCACGCATAAAGAAACAGGTTGGGAGACAGAGCGCATATCATATAATAACACTGGAATATTTTACCTGTACAGATCGGTACCTACCCGTACCGGTTTGTTTGCACCGGGAACCCGCCTCTTTATGTCCTCACCCTTAAGCCAGATTGTGGCCTTGTTGAGCCAGATAGTATGTAACGTATATCAGGTACGGAATTCCATCTTTTGCTGTATAAAGAAAAGAAAAAAACATTTATTTGACATAACACATTAAAATACTTACTAAAACAATGAAACAAGAAAAAACAAGAAACAATGTGAAGTGTCAAAAAGAGGTGTATGTTTAGTAGTTGGGAGTATATAGTAGATAATAAATTACCTGTATAATATTATCAAGGTCAAGCTCCCTATGCGGCCTGCGTCTAGGTGTTGACGGGGCAGATGAGCTGTTCTGATGTATAGACTCCTTCAGAGACCGAGCTTGGTCCTCTGTGAGGTACAGCTCGCTTGCTGTCACCATCACTGTTGTATCGCTGTAAATAACAGGTATGAGACTAAGTACAGCTAGGAAATTAGATATTGCTCGTACGGAAACTTGGTGTACCTTTTAAATTTAGCTCAAATAAATAGTGACGAATCAGATGTAGGTTTGACTTAGCTCAGGTACAATTTGACCAATCACAGCTATGAATGGCTCTGACTAATTACATCTAATATAAGAAATGAGAAAACGTTGCAAGAAAGCTTTGAGAAATCTACATGTCAGTATTTAGTCCCTTGATAACACGCAAAAAGGGTCGGCAGATGGCTTAGTTTTTAGTTTGACTATTGTTTCACCTGGTTGTTAGGGATGATGTGGTCGAAGATGGTGAACACGCTATGCCTAGACTACTCTGACTCTCAAAGGCTGCGTTCTGCCGGAACACTAGGTTTATGACGGCAAATTTACTCCTTGATGCTTGTAAGCTACTTTTTGGTAGCAAGTCAGGCAGAACATCGATATATGCTCCAACTACGTCTTAGCAGAATGTTTGGCTTAGTTCATATTGTTCTTAGTTCACATATGTCTTATTTGTTGCCAAAAAGTTGATCGGTTTAAAGTCAGTGACCCAGCACCTTTTCTCACTACCAACTGCTACTTTTGGATTTTTTTAATGCTCAACAGGCAAGCAATTGATCACTATCTAGATAGACTAGCGTCATTCTATATTAAACCACATCTCACTTTCCATCAGGTGAGAATATGGTCAACATAATAATATGGTGCATACAATAGACAAAGTATAAAGAAATAAACTTACCCATCAGTAATACACCTATAGGTAATAGTGCCGCTATCGTTTTCCTCAACTCCCATCACAAGTCCAGGCTCATAGCTCTGTTCCTCGTCTACAACTGCATACACTGACTGTCCTTCCAATGGCAAGATCTTCGTATCACCAAATATTATGAACTCATCCAACAAAACTTTACTCTGTCCATCGTCAAACTTTATCAAGTATTTGTTAGGCTCAGTTATCTCCAAAACTTTGCCGGAGTAGTAACGTTTGTCGACCCATTTCGCCAGGACTACGGTATCTGGGGCATAGCCAGGGTATTCAGATTTAACGATGGCTTTTTCTACGGGAGTCGCGGGCCGCGGCGACGTAGGTCGACGCTTTTGCTTCAACTTGCTCACAGACTTCGGTGTTGCCACCAAAGTGGATAACGGCTTTTCATCTTTTGGAGACTTAATTGGTGACTCTTTGCCGTTTTCTCCGTTAGTTGGAATCATTTCGGGAGAGTTCATTCCATGCATGTAATCCGGCTCTTCCTGTTGGGTCGGTAGTAGGGCACGTTTGGTCTTCCCCGCCATATGCCGACGACCGCGCACTCGAGTCTTCTTCAAAGAACTTTTCGGAGTAGCCTTGTCGCATTTGCTCACTTCCTCCGGACTCGCGTTACCGTTGCTTACCGTACCGTCGCTGGAAACGGACACTTGAACGCCGATCGAAATTTTATCCGTCATCGAGCGGTTTGATTCTTCGACTGAAGTATCTTTCATATACGAAAAAATGTCTTGCAGCTTCTTTAATAGAGCATCGTAACCTTTGGCAGATGTGGTTGGATTAGCGACGGATTTGCGCGGAGGTTGCGGTACTACAAAATTTCCGTCGCTCGTTCGAGTGCTCGAAGTTGAAGTCGAATTGACAGTGGATGCGAATGAGGTTTTATGAGGCAGATTAACCATGCCGCCACTTGTGACGCTCGCTGAAGAGTTGCTTAAAGACACGTCTGCGGCATACGCGTCAATCGTGAAACGTTTCGATATCCTCTGATACTCTTTAAACATATCCATTCCCAAATCGTTGTCCGTCCTGACAACATACAGCGATAAGAATTCGTTGTCTTCATTGTGATTTATATGGACGTCAAAGACTGGAATATGCGGTGTATTTATCGGTAAGGAATGTCCGTTTTGAAGCGGTGATATAGTAGATGGTGTAGTTGTGTTGCTGACGCGAAACGACTCGCTTTTACGTTTCCCTTTGCCGGCTATCAGCTTAGCCATATCGGGCGTGTAGTTTTCTTCCGAATGATTGCCCGCAGCGCCTATTTCTGTAGGTGTCGAAGAGTTGCCATTTGTTAGTTTGGAAATCATTTTAGATGCAGCACTGAGAGGTTGATCTGGACTGTCTATAAGGTTAGAGCACACGCTATCGGTGCTGTCTTGGTCGGTAGCCTTTCCCATGTCTTTCGGTAACGATTGCGACAAGTCACTTTGCTCAGAATAGTTGAATCCTTCGCTTCGACTTTGAGATATTTTCCCTGGATCCAAAACCGCTTTCCTATCTTTAACCATAACAGGATCGCTGTTGGAATTTCCAAAAGTTTTAGGTTTTTCGTCCGCTTCTGGGCTCGGAGACATCTCTAAGTGAAATCCTTGGGAGTCATCGAGCACTTCGGAACACTCTTCAGCAATGGTGTCAGGTACTTTCGGGTTTTTTTCGGGAAGTTCCGGTTTCTTAGCCTCGAAAGGTTTACGAGGTGTTTTCTTGGATATATCGACGCTGGTCGCCCGTGATTTTGGTGTTTTGGGTGTCTTTGATTGAGTAATGTCTGCGCTGTTGCTTCGTTTTCGCCTTGGACTGGATCGTACCGGAGTTCGGACGCGAGATGTAGACGGTGACTCCAGATCTTTGATCTTACGTTTCGCTGCACTTGTAGTGATTTCTGAAACTTCATCGTCTAGGGATTGGCTCGAGACGACAAATTCCGCGCCAGTAAGGTCGAGTTTGAGAATCTTTGCACTTGAGTCAACGGAGTCGTCCGTTAGTTTTCTTTTGGGATGGGCTATGACGTCATCTGGAACTTTATTTACAAAGTGTCTAAATTTAAGTTGGTAGAAGAAGAAGAAGACGCAAAAATCCGTTTATATAGGATGGTGATATATTTACGATACATTAAACTTTTCGAGACTCAAATGCCTTTATTTTCACTGGTTATTTGCCTGTCATACCGAAACATTCGATTTCTGGTTTATTTTTCAATAACTGAAAGAAAAGGTTAATCAGGAAGAAGTTCAGGTTTAGAGCCTTGTTTAATCGCCAGGAATTATGTATTTATGCTAACTTTTCTCAATAAAGTTTATTTATTTTTTTTGTGATTATACTACAAAAACTAAATGGGTATAAATATGCAAAGAGCAGAAGTGCTTACCTATAGAATCCGATGATATTTCAATAACATCATTTTCAGGAACAGAACTCGTCACAATCTGAAACATTTTAAGGATATTTGTATGAATAAAGTCTTATAGACGTACACAAATCTTCTTTATTGACCTTATAAATTCAGTGAATTATGGATTAATTAAAGTATTCTGGAAATTAATGCATAGGCTTCCGAATAAGCCAAGCTGTGTTATCAACAATTGATTTAGGAGTTATGAGGGAACAAACTAACATACATACATTCATACATACATTCATACCTACATATTGGTCTAAAACATGGCCTTCCCTTTGCTTCGCCGTAGTCTAGTAAAAACCAGTTGCTTCTCCCATTATTTTATGTAACTTAGGGTCAGTTCACACCGCGACGTGACGATGATTGTGGTTTCGCGGAACGCTGCGAGAAGCCGCGCAACGCAGCTATACGCGCGACGCGGCCGAATTATCACAATGAATTGTGTATCTTTTTGTGTAGTAAATAATGTTCTATTTTGTATCACGCGGCTTCTCGCTGCGCCGCGCGGTGCAGTGCGACGCCGCCGAATTAAGTCAATGAAATTTGTTTCTTTTTGTGTAGAAAATAAAGTTAATTTTTGTATAACTCTATTATAAAATTTTTAACAAAAAAAACCCTTTTTATTTAACCTTAATAACGAAGTTCTTAAACTACTGTTAGTATAACTAAATATATATTTTTGTAATTGTTTTGAGTTTTTAACTAAACATAATAACTAAGTTCTTAAACTAATTTAAGTATGTATACCTAAGTAATTTTGAGTCGGCGCCAAACAAGCAAATTAATTAATTAAGTAAAACGTGATGCACGGCGGAGGCATGGCGTGACACGCCAGTTCGCCGGAAAATGCCGAGTGTTGACGAAGTTAATGTCAGCGAGGCAGCAACCCGAACGGGCACCACATATAGTAATCTGTGCGGCCCGTGACGGGCACACGTCGTTGCGAGTGGTCGAGCATCTCAATTTAGTCTGTGGGTCGTGTGGAAGCGCATTTTTTGGAATGTTTAAGTTAATCGCTGGAAATTTTACGTTGCATTGTTAATTTGATTTGATTATTTCATTAAATTTAAGAGGTTATAAAGTATCTTAGCTTATTGATTGTTTGGCGCCGACTCAAAATTACTTAGGTATACATACTTACATTCGTTTAAGAACTTAGTTATTATGTTTAGTTAAAAACTCAAAACAATTACAAAAATATATACTTAGTTATACTAACAGTAGTTTTAGAACTTCGTTATTAAGGTTAAGTAAAAACGGGTTTTTATTTTTTGCTTTTCAGTTTTTTCGGCGGTTTAATTTTTTTGTTAATAAGTTTTATTTTATATTTTTTTGTGACCATAATCTACTATGTTATAAACAGGCGTCATTGCTTACCCCTGGCCTAGACAAACGTTATATAGAACATTTATGCTCTATAATAATAATAAAAATCATTTAAGATTACATACAAAACTAAAAAAACCGACTTCCAACGTCACGCGAGTCAATTTCAATACTAAGTTTGTGGTGTTTATCTTCATATCTCTGGAGATACTGAACATAATAATATCTGGATGAAATTTAAATGGTACCTCCTGTAAAATATCATCATCATAATCAGCCGGTATCAGTCCACTACTGGACATATGCCTCTCTCAAGACACGCAACTGAGCCCGATTTTCGGCTCTTTGTTTTTTCCAGTGTTTGTTGACATACATTGATGATATGATAAAATCATCAAAATAATAATAATTTATCCATTATTTTTGTTGATTTATTCAAAACGGCTCGACCGATTTCGTTAAAATTTAAATGGGACCCCCTTGGGGGTACTATACCCTTTCCAATAAAAAAATAATTCTCGTTGCGTCGCGTCGCGGTCTCTTAATTGATTTATTAATTTTAAAAAAATGCTCATTATGTTACTACATAATAATTTCTTAAAATACTAAACACAAAATACTATATATGAATATAATAATAATAAATAATTTTATGGACTTTATGGGAGAACAAATAAATATTTACCTAACTCCTAAGCATAAAAAAACCTAACATAGTGCAAAAATAATAATTATAATTTATGTATTAGGCACATCAGCATTACAATCATTCAAGTCAAAAACCTTAGATAGTATATTCATAAATATTCAGAAGAATTTAAATTAGGTCTGTATAAAATATTTTTATTGGTTGTTCGCATTGATAAACAATTTATAATTAAAATGTTTATAAGGACCCATTTCTAAAATGCATAATCATATCCTTTGTGTGGTGTATTCCACCTTAACCACATTATCACTTACAATCGGTAAGATACGGGTCAAGCATGTGCCAGTCTGAGATAAAAAATGAATAATATTTTTTATGGTAGGCAAACAAGCAGACAGCCCGCCTGATGTTAAGCGGTTATGGTATGGTATACCTTTGAGGAATTTGTGGCTACCCTTTTCAAAAGATCCCACTTATACCTAGCTAGATATTTATATATGTATAATTGGTTTTTCTTACCTTTTTACGCAACGATCAAGTCAAAAATGACCATGGGGAAATCAACTTTTTTAGGTAGCTCAAAAGAAAAAGAGAAGCCTTTTATGATCACTTTGTTGTCCGTCTGTCTATATGTCAAGCAAGAACCGTTTTCTTAGGAAGACATATATGCAGTTGAAATTTATATCAAATACTCAGGAACACAATCAAACAATCAAAAGATATGACTGTTTAAGTGGATTTTTTTCGCAATTTCATATGGGAATCGAAACCTATAGGGTACCCTTCATTGAAATCATAGAATCATGAAGTTTGGCATGAAGAAATATCTTACTAGATACAGTTTTATAACAAACAAAAGCTAATTTATACTAACAAACTTATTATTTGCAGTTGGTGCAATAACTGTGTCTAGGGATCGATCGGCAAGTATAAGGTGGTTAAGTGAAAGTCATAGTTAAGTTTCTGCTGTTAGTAGCAGTTAGTAAATTTTCTGTTAAAATGAACAGTTTTTGAAGAAATTAATTTAGTACTCAAATGCCATCTACTTTGGTTCTTCTTTACATCACCATTACCACCTTCTTCACTGGAAGCAATATCCCAGCGATGCCAGGCTTACCTGGGGTTCATACAATAATTTATGATCGTACAAAACGAAAAAACCAACTTCACATGCCGCGATAGTCAAAGTACTGGCTAGTTATAATCATGTCATCTAAGTATATACAAATTTGCTTATATTGTTTATCTCCATATCTCCGGAGATAATTGTCAAATCTCGATAAAATTTGAATGGGACCAAACGGGAGGCATAATTTAAACCAAAAAAGGATTTTTTTTGTGAAGTCGGTTAAAAAGCTATGGGAATAGCTTAAATTAGAATTAGATTACACTCAAATGTAGCTATTTAGCTGGCACCAGTTAACTGAGTCACTGATTACTAAACTTACTTTGTAAACTGAGTTAAGATAGATTGAAGACATACAAATTTGATAAGTGTTTACATTACTCAGAGATAAGGCATGAGGCTGTAGCTATGGGCGATTGTTGCAAAAAAAAACAATCGACTGAATCAAAATTTGTGCTATATTTATGCAGTCAATTGTCGATTTAGTAGTTCCTCACCATGATTATTCAAATAACAATCAATGAACATACTACAAATTGAATTCACACGGAAAAATAATAACGGCAGTCGAGTTGTGGCGCTCGGACCATAAAACTATTGATTTGCAGCATATGCCCAGGGCACTATCTTTTAAATTGACTTAATTATATTGAAATAAGGGACGTATCGTGCTAAAAAAAATTTATGCGACTATTTACTCAAGATGCATTGACCCTGGTCAAGGTAAGTAAAATTTAGCGCAATAAGACCCGTATTACATTATAAGTGTGTGTGTAGCGCAATAAGACCCGTATTACATTATAATTATGTGTGTAAATGGCGAAAGTTTAAAATTTAAAAAATAATAGTAAGTATCAGTTAAATTACAAATTATAACTTATAATAGGTGCGCTGCACTACAAATTAGTAGTAAAAACTACAGGGTTCCGGGATATATATCAAGATTGATATCCGATATATATCAAACTGAATTTAACGATATATATCAAATATTTTTTTTATAATACAAAAATGGTTTAAAAAATTAATATTATTTAGTCATTTTTAGCGTTTTTATACTGTATCTACTATTTCTACTTCCTATTTTATGTTTTTTAGTTGATTTTGCCTGATCTAGAAGAAGATTTTATGTTTTGGTTTAATTTGTCTGATTTTAAGTACATAACAAATAAATAAAACATTGCAGTTTTGATTTGATAATTTTAGTATGTTTATTTTAACACATATGCAATAGTATTCATAAATAATACAATAAAATGATAATATGGCTTTCATACAAAATTGATATATATCAAACTTGATATATATCCGATATATATCATAAATATCCGATATTTTGATATTTATAATAAATATCGGATATTTTCGAACCCTGAAAAACTAAAAATTAAACAGTTACGTTTTAGTCATTTTCACCCGCTGCATGCCATAAGTTGCTAACAATTGACTAACATTGATTGTTATAGACTACATTGAACAACTAATTCAATTTGTTTTAGTCATAATCGCCCATCACTTATGCACAGTAGTGGGTTATATTTTATGTAAGTTTATATAAATAAGATATATACATATATCATCAGTCATACATACATAAGTCACATCACCTATAGGTTAAGTATTTCTCAATACAAGAAAGTGGGCATCTTTGATATTTAAAGCCCCCATATTATTATTTCAGACCACAAACCTTTGGTTCATCGTCATCAGGTTCATAAACAGGACTGTCAGGGAATAGAGTCTCCGAGTCTTCTGATGGTTTAGCACTCAGTAAATTCTCCGACTCGCTGGGTTGGACTTGAGGTTCTGAAAATATTCATATTATGTACTTTAACAAAAAATACATTTAAAAAAAGTAAGTAAAATGAACAGACTTCAAAAAATGGAAATTCTCAATCAATTGCATATTTTAATGGACTTCACAAATAATTAAAGATAATTAATATCGGAAAAAAACTTTGATTGTAAGAGCTGCAATAGTCATTTTAAGTACCAACCAATTTGAGGTGTTTACCTCCATATCTCTGGAGATATTTATCAGATCACGATAAAATTACAAAGGGACCAAACAGGAAGCATACTCTCTCAAACACAGCTGAATGAAGACGGTGAACACTGTAGATATTGATTTGTATACCCTTTACTATCGGAATGTGTGCACCAAATTGGTTGACAGGATATGTTGTTGACAAACAAACAAACACAAAATTCTGACAAAAATTTGGAAGTTTCCAGCCTTTATACTTACTGAGCCATATAGAGATAGCTTAGGTAAATAATATTATTATTGCTAATAGGAAATCAATAAGGTTGTAACATATATGAAGTCATCTAACATATCTTATCTTCATTAAGATTTGGTCCAAAATGATTGTATGAGGTAACTTTCATGCTAAATCTGTCTAACACAGTAATTGTTTCTATGCAATATCCATTGAATGGCTTTATATGTTCATTGTCTGATTTTGGTTATCAGCTACAGCAAAGTTATTGATGTTTAGAGTATAAACCTACCAAATAAAAATGTATAAAAGGTTAAACGTGACGAAATGACACAATGAGCATAGATCTGTTAATTTACTCGACAGGACGATGCACTGTATATATTTAGATACCAATTAGTACTAATTTCAGAACATACTATAGGCAGGCTTCGATCAATTTTCGCACATGAAAGGGTTATCTGACGTAAATCGACCACTCGAACAAGGGCGGGTTACCAAGTGAAATGATTATTTTTAAGCACTTTTATGAATGATTTTTGACGAAGTACGACTATTAACCGATACCTTGAGAATCAATATCCATTCCAGTTGTAGGCTTAGTAGATTCATCCATGATTTATTGAGATAGTAAAAGCATAAACTACAAAAACGCGCGGTTAAATGCACAGCCGCTTGTCGGTTAGAAATTATCAAGTTTCACCATTCCTCAGCATATTTATGAAGAGAATTAAACATCAACGTAATTATAATGATCTATAGAAACGTTTTACACAAAAAAATCACTGTATGCACAAGCAAGAAACAAGATTTCAACAATTTTGCGAATATGATTGCAAAGCGGACCGCTTGTTGATCCGGTTGGTGTTGCCAGCTAATGAAACGAAATTATAATATATTTAAAAAAAACTACCAAAACTATTGTTTGCAAAAATTATAGTTAGTAAAATATGATAAAATAAAATAATTTTGGGACCTCCGGGAAAACTCCCGGGAAATTCCAGCTGCTTACGCGAGCCTTCCCTATCAACTAATACTAGAACTGCGATAAGGCACTGGCACAATAAGGATGCGAGAAGGCACTTGATGTTCCGGTGATTTGCTATTAGTTCGTAAATCCCGGTGAAGGACAGAGCTATATCTCACTGTGTAACGCTTAATCAATAGCACTTATCTGTATTATCGACGGTCCGGGCCTGCAGCCCTTTTGACCGTGGTGGAGCACTAGGTTTCACTATTCAAAGAAACAGTATAACGTTTATTCTTTTATTCACTGAAAGAAAAAGGGGAGCACTGGACTTTCAGCAGCCCAGGTGCTCGTTACTGCGATTATTTATTTAATCAGCGTGGCCTAAACGCTTTGCAGTGTAGGCTCACGATATATTAACTTTCCTTTTAATCGGAATTATCGGAATTATTCATATCGCCGATTGTGGCGAGAAAATAATATGAACTGAATAAAAATAGACGTCAAATTTCTTGACGACAATTCTACCATCGACATATGAAAATATTCAAATCTGTCGAATTATGAGAAAAACGAGCCGTCGTCAAAGAGTTTGAACGTCACGCAAATAAGGCGAGATCGCCACATCACCCCCCCACGAAAACGAACATCCCCACCAAAAAAGGGGGGGGGGCACCCGTAAACGGAAGGATGAACAAAATTGTCCCATAGTCATTCAGAATTAAACAAATCTGAGATGACCATAGAGGAAGTTGAAATTCGGGACGTCAGGTCAACCAAATTATACAAAATAACAATTTACATTAACTAAAACTCAAATTATCTCGGGACTAAGGATTCACAGATCCAAAACATCCTTAAATTTGACTCAACGTCCAGAACGCGTCGAAACGACAGGATCCAAGGCTGGTGGAGGAGAGTCCTTCGAGGCAGGCAATGGAATTAAATTTCCGACTGGAGGAACAGGCACCGTGATAGGTATGTCCAATGGGTTGCTGCCTGGTTGCACTGAGGTCGATTCATGATCATCCTCAGCCTCGAGATGTGCTGGTTTAACTCTGTCCACGCTTACCTCCTGCCTTTTTCCCCCCATATCAATCGTGACGGTTTTTGCCCCTCTACTGAGGACCTTATATTGTCCAGTATAGGATGGCTGAAGAGAACGTCGGACCGTATAGTCACGTAAAAACACGTGCGTAGTGGTCGACATCTCTTTAAAAGTAAAAACTGAAGGAGACGAATGCCGAGACGCAGGAATTGGTCGAAGATCTGCCACAACCTTCCGTAGTTGTGCCCAAAAATCATGCGCACTACTATCACTGGTTAGCAAGGATGGTACCACGAAATCCCCTGGAAGTCTCAAAGGCTCTCCATACAATAACTCGGCAGCAGAACATTTCAAGTCTTCTTTGAGTGCTGTTCTAATACCTAACAGAACCAGCGGTAAGGCTTTACTCCATGTCTCTGCATGGTACATTAAAGCGGCCTTAAGCTGTCTGTGTAAACGTTCTACCATCCCATTAGCTTGCGGATGATAACTGGTTGTCCTAATTCGCTTAGTTGCGCAAAACTGTAACAACTCATTAAACAAGGTAGACTCAAACTGTCTGCCTTGGTCAGTAGTGACAACGAGTGGTACACCTAATCGCGAAATCCACCCGTTGACAAAGGTATTTGCTACCTCTTCAGCAGTGATACACGACATCGGCCATGCCTCTGCCCACCTCGTAAATCTATCGATTGCGGTGAGGCAGTACGTAAAACCGTTTGAATGCTGGAAGAATCTGCTCGCAACGTAACAAATTCCTCGTCCATCTTCTGAGCTTCAGCCAGAGCAGCGTAGTCGTCTGTGAGAGAAATTGCTTCTATACGCGAAATCGCATCATGAGGTCGCCACATAATAATTATTGCAAAAATTAGTTTTGGTTTTGGCAAGAAAGGCACGGCGCCTAATACAACGAAAATTGTGTTTTTTTTAAACATCCACTAAACTTTTGAAAATAAGGTTGTTGTTCATTTAGGCGTAACTAAGTCAGGAAAGATAGATAAACTCCATGGAGGATAGAAAGAAATAAAATAATTCAGGAACATTTCATACATTCGGTAATCTTAATATATTTTCGGCTTTCGTGCTGAAGTAATTGTAATTTATTCTGCGGCTATAACGGTGTATACTGTACAGTACATATCTAAAAAGAACGCTGGCTGTCAAGCTGCGCAGTAGGCGATTTATCGGTCTATTTGGTGGTATGAGGAGCGCGCGGGGCGGGCGAGTCACGCGCCGTATGCTTACCGGTGCGCTATTGGTTCGTCACTTTCCCGCGCTGTGTACCCATTCGTGCGTGAGTGTACCCATGCGCAAACATACCCCCTCTACTCTCTTCCAGCGTTATTTTTACGTGACGAGATTATATACAGTGTGGAAATTAAACTCAGGCCCTGGAGGGAAACTACTTTAAATCCTTAAGCTAGCTCATTTTACTTAAAGGAGACATTCCTTTATATTTGAAAAGAAACAAATCTGCATTAAAAGATTTTTTTAAACACGCTTGCTTCGCCCGGGACTCGAACCAACTAAAATTTAAAAAAATAAACACACTTTATTTTATTATACTAATCGGTAGTATTAATATTCAGGATAAAGTTTCTCTAAAAAATGTTTGGTTACTATTCACTTTTAACAAGTAAAAGACGCGTAACAGTTCTGTTATCTCTCCAACACTCAAAGACTTCGTATGAAGTACACGCTTGCTAATTTATCGTTAAGTACCTTGTTGAAATCTTCGATAAGAAAATTGTTCAATGGTGGTAATACCTCTATGCACATTTCCTTCTTACATGATCCGAGGCGTTCAGTGGAGAAGTTTAAAAATGGAACGTTTGACTTTGTTTGCAATGCGGGACAATAATTTTAAAATTCGAAAGATTAATGCTTAATGTTTGGTGTGGAATCAAAAGTAACATGGTTGTTTTGATGCACATTTACGAAGGACATCTGAATGCAGCAAAATACATTGAAATATTGGAGCTTTTACAAAATCAATTAAACCTTCTGCCAGAAGAGGAACGAAATAATATCATTTTTCAACAAGATGGTGCACCTGCCCACAACAGCAGAATTGCCAGGGCATACCTTAATGAAAATTTCAATGCCTGGATAGGTACAAACGGGACGATTAGATGGCCTGCAAGAAGTCCAGACCTGACGCCCATGGACTTCTTTTTATGGGGTCATGTAAAAAATGTTGTTTATGAAACTTGCTATGAAACCGTTCAAGAGCTAAGGATTGCGATAGAAAATGTTATTAGGGGCATACACCACAACACTTTGCTGAAGGCTACAAGAAATGAATTTCAACGGCGACTAATGTTGTGTAGCCGGAACGACGGGGCTCATTTCGAACAATTTATCAGTTAAATAATTTAAGTGTTACAAAATTGATAGTAAAATAAAGTTGATGTTAGATTTAACGATTATTTTTATTTTTAAGACCTAATGTTTGTTAGAGAAACTTTATCCTGAATATTAATACTACCGATTAGTATATTAAAATAAAGAGTGTTTATTTTTTTAATTTTAGTTGGTTCGAGTCCCGGGCGAATCAAACGAGTTTAAAAAAATCTTTTAATGCAGATTTGTTTCTTTTCAAAAATAAAGGAATGTCTCCTTTAAGTAAAATGAGCTAGCTTAAGGATTTAAAGTAGTTTCCCTCCAGGGCCTGAGTTTAATTTCCACACTGTATATATATATAGTTATACCCTGTTCCGCTAGGTAATTCCAGCACTTACTTATATTTTTATATTTTCTTCGAAATATTAAAACCTGGCTACGCCTATGACCAAGACATTCTATTTACATAACATGACTTTTTCATTTGATACATTCACTTACTACATGCCACATGTGAGATAGTGGTCAAACGCTTGCTTATCTACTATAAAAACACCTTTAATACTTAAATTGACTAAAGCTGAAAAGTTTAATAAAGGTTTTAAATTGTAATACAAATAAGGAGGCGGCAAAATATGCTTCCGCCGCGGGCAGCACAAACTCACGCTACGCCACCACTTACGGTACTTCTTGTCTAGAAGTGGAGAATTGGTGGATGGCTCACGGCTGCGATAGTGAGGCCTAGCACGCACTGCGTTGCGTTTGCATTATTGAGTTAGTATAACGTTATGCGTTATAACAAATAAAAGCTGTGAAGCCAACCGACATTTTGTCTGCCTATCTACAGCGCAACTGTAGGTATCACACAAGGTTATAACTGATCCCAATGCTGAACTAGCATACAGAATGAACATAATGCTGAAACTAGGCTAGAATTTATTAGTAGTCATTATTTATTGGTGGGTGCTCAGGTGCATGGTTTGAAGCACGGCTGAATCTAAACTTGCAGTCATCTATTTAGCACCATATAAAGATTAGTGTAGAATAAAGGTGGGTAACAACGTTCCTCCTGTGGGTGACAAGGTGACAACACACAATGAACAAACCCTTATGTCTCGAGAAAACGTGCATACCTACCCTGCACATAAAAGTGAAAATGTAATGCTTGAATACAAATTAAACTCTATGATAAGCACAAAACCAAATGCTTTCTCAAAAAAACATAAGGCAGCCATTTAAATTATTGTAATTTGCAGATAAGTGCTTATCAAAATACTTAGATACTAAGGCAGTACCTCCACGTGCGAGTGTATCGCAACGATAATATCACCGCGCTATACAAAAACTATATCTCCATAGAATAAAGCGACATTATGGTGACGAGTTATTCACTCATCGCCATGGTATCGCTATAATCACCATAGTATGTCACTCGAAATGACATTAAACGTCAAAGACACACGCTTTCGAACCGCTTAGATACCGATGATAGAACTGAGATTTCTTTAACAATACAAAATGTATGTTCAATGATTCGTTTATGTATCGCGGTGATCCAGCGATCTGGTTAATGATCGCGATAATACGTTATTAGAACAATCGTTGTCAAGTTGAGATTACTCGATGATATTAAAAGAAACTCGTTGCGACATACTCGCTTGTAAAGGTACCACCTTAATGTAGGTAGCTTTATATACGGCAATTCAACATTTTTCACCTTATTGTTTAAGAATATCTCTGGCACAGCATACATTTTTTTATGATTTTATTGAAAATTTTGTCGGTTTATATTAAAAATATTTAAAATGTCCTTTTCTAAACGAGGGCTACGGTTAGTAAGTGCGTTGGAAAAATTGACAAAAGATAAGCCAACGTATTTTGATACGCGAAATGTTTTTAATAAGGTGAGTCCCTTCCCAGTCCTTATTTGTTATAACTTAGTAACAAATTTATCTGTGACGTAACGAGACTTTTTATTTTACTTTTTACTATTCAAATAAATAACCATTTTACTTTAATATTCATGTACCTAAATATAGCACATGCTACATGCTAGAGTAGTCATGTGTATTGTGTATATAAGTCTAGTCTATTTTATAAGAGTCTGTTAAGTGATGAAGGGTTGTTTTCCCAGGATTTGGCATGCTCTTGCGATCTTCAGAGTCACAGATCACTAGTTCAGAGCTCGAAGTTTGCATTAGTATCTTTAAGTAATAATCCAATTTATTGTCATTACAGATTAAGATAATTTCCGCAACAGATGACAAATTTAAAGCTACAATGGTAGTTGATTCAAGTATGTGTAACGCATATGACAGCCTGCACGGAGGGTTTATAGCATCTGTTGTGGACATTATGAGTTTATACGCTCTGGCTGCTAAAACAAATGGAAAAATGGCTTACACAACAAATTTGTACATAAAGTATGTATTTTTTTCCATTCTCCTAATCTTGTTAGTGCAATAAGATTTCATGTGAAAACGTCACACAGTTTTTTTTGAATACAACTATTTTCAGTTCATAAATAATTTCAAAATTCTGTTAATTATAATAAACATTTGGATCAGATTATGTCATTGTTAAAATAGGCTATTAATTTCAGTTACATCAACATTGCTTCAGTGGGTGAAAGAATAATAGCTGAAACCTCTGCAGTAAAATGTGGCAAAACAGCAATAATGGAATCAGCTCTTTACAAAGAAAATGGCGATATCGTAGCTAAGAGCACAGTCTGCTTTAAAAGTGGATCAGATTCAAATCAAAAACAAGCAATTGAAAAAATTGGTTTTGATGTATTTAAAACAGACGAGTAACGAATACCACTACATTTCGTAATAAATATTGATAAATACCTAATTCAAATAATGCTTTTTCATGCTAGCTTTGTTCAGGGTTAATAAAAATTCGATATTTGACATTGTTTTTTAGGTTTTTTTTGTGTCGTATGATTATTATTTTACTTTATTATACAAAAATGTCACTGTATTATAATATCATACATATTATAACTTGACAGTATTTAATAGAATGCTCCTTATAAAACTCCCACAAACCACAACATAAAACTGCCACAATTAGATATTTTTTATACAGGCAATCATAATATAGCATATGACGTCACAGGTTGACAGTTCGTAAACCACTGATATTTACATAGACAAGATTTTTTTTTTATTAGTGGCTTTACATGACGGGATATATTGATGAATAGAATATCGTGACCAAAATACCCATTTGCCCTAACCTCAAAACCTTCAAAAATTTACCTAGAGTAGAGTCTATTCTCCGTGCATAGTGGAGATCTTCTACGATAACATGGCCCGCCCCTCCAAATTACTGTTTTAATGTGTGTAGTCACATCCTTACGAAAAAGTTTGTATGTAGTTGTAATTATTCCGTTCCGTCACCGTCTGACCGTCACTTGCGGGATGGCTTACTATGACAGTTGTCATTGTTTGACAGCGGCCGGACATCTAGCTTGTACTATTCATTATTCTGTGATCTAGCTTAAGGTCGGTCGAATATCCGCTATCCGGTAACCGGCCAAACAGGGGGCCAATCACGAAGTTAGATAGGGATTAAAATGAACGAACATGACAGAGACGGAGCTATACAGCCTACATAGCTGCGTCCCCGTCATTTAGTTCATTCAGCCTAATTTCGTAATAGGTCTGCAGGACGAGTTTATATTCAAAGCCTGCAGGTATCCGTTTCGTCTCTACAAATTAAAACTAGCGGGTAGGTATTCATTATAAATGCATTTGTTACAATTAAACATGCACACACGGTAATGTTATCTGTTAACATTACATAACTAGTACGGTAGTTTCTTAGGGTTCCGTTGGCAAATGGCAAAAAACGGAACCCTTATAGATTCGTCATGTGTGCCTGTCTGTCTGTCCGTCCGTATGTCACAGCCACTTTATTCCGAAACTATTAGAACTATACACAGTTAAAATTTGGTAGGTATATTAGTTAACTGCTTGACGATTTTCATACAATATAATTTAAAAAAAAGATTAAGGGGAGGCTCTCATACATGAAACTTAAACTTAAAAAAAGATATAGATACGTGCGGGGTGTCTGTAGATAGGTCTTTAAAAATTATATTGAGGTTTCTAAAATGATTTTTCTCAAAGCCCATTGTTTGAAAGATAGACACTTCTAAAATGGTAAAATGTGTGTCTCCCTTCCCCCTCTAATTAAAATAAACTGGCCAAGTGCAAGTCGGACTCACATTCGTAGGGTTCCGTAACACAGTTAAGTATTCCATAACTATGATTTTTCGCAACTACAAAATTAACTTCTAACAACAAAAGTTATCTTTGCGGTCGCCATATCTCTAAAACAGCTGACTGTATCTCGTTCAAACCAATTTTCGTTGTTAGTTTTTATTGAGATCTACAGCATGTTTTTTTTAGATTTTTCTCTACCATACTTTAAAAGTTAGAGGGGGGGGGGGGACACACATGTTACCACTTTAGACGCGCCTATCTTTCAAATGATTGACTTTGAGAAAAAAATATTCTAGAAACCTCAATGTTATTTTTGAAGACCTATCCATAGACACGTATAGGTTTGAAGAATTTTTTTTTGTTTCAGTCCCATGTATGGGATGCCCCCCCTTAAACTTTTTTATTTTTGTATAAAAATCGGAAAGCGGTTCATAGAATACATCTAGTTACCGAGTTTCAATTTTGTAGTCCTAACAGTTTCGGAATAAAATGGCTGTGACACTTGCAACGAAAATTGGTTTGAACCAGATATAGTTATCAGTTTTTGAGAAACAGTACGTTTTCAAAACTGGAAATATAGCTTCGTTTTTCATACAAACACTATGAATAGAAATAGACACTACTATAGACACACCGCAAGAATAGGTAAGATGCCCCCCTTAAACTTTTATTTTTTTAATTTTTGTATGAAAATCGTAAAGCGGTTCATAGAATAGGTACATACATCTACGTACCAAGTTTCAACTGTGTAGTCTTAAAACTTTCGGAAGAAAGTGGCTGTGACATACGGACGGACAGACAGACAGATAGACAGATAAACAGCCAAACAAACAAACAGACAGACATACATGACGAATCTATAAGGGTTCCGTTTTGCGCCATTAGGCTACGGAGCCCTAAAAATGAACATTATTATATTATGATATAAGCCTATAGTTGTGTATAAGGTAGGTATATATTTGTTCATAATAAGTTAATAGCGAACCTACCCTTTACTTCTTAATTATTATTAAACATGGATGCCAAAGGGATATTCGTGTTCAGTTCAAAAATATTTGCCGAAGTAACGAAGCGAGATGCCATATCTACTCTGCCTTTGGAGCTTTCTTGGAAGATATTTTCGTAAGTACACTTAAATATTTGCTTTATTTTCCAGCACATATTTTACTGTATTATATATAATACATCTACAGTTTTATTCTTTACGCGTGTAGACCCGATTAGCGAAATTGCTGCTAGGAACTACCCGCAAACTAGTAAATTATGTATCTACCCACAATTGAAATTCAAAATTATTATTCGCTACTTCGGTCTTTAGTAAAATTAGTGCCTAATAAGTGTAAAGTGAAATCTAATTTGAAGGTTACGTTGATAAAATTCAAATAATTATGAAACATTTTTAATAACTATTATATAATCTGTGACAATGAATACACATGGGTTTTCTAAAATTTAATAATATTTTCAAGAAAACCTCATAAGAGGACGTAGGCGTGACGTTATGCGCTGTGATTGGTGTTTCAATCAAAATTGCCGATTGCAATATTTTAATGTTTTATTTTATTGAAAATCTTAATAATCTCATTTTTTTTATATAAAACTAAACTAGTGTTTTAAATTGTTTTAATATGTATTTTTCCCTAAAATCATCAAATCTTCGATTTTCGAACCGTGATCGTTAGACGGTTGAAATTTTCACAGATGATGTATTTCTGTTGCCGCTATAACAACAAATACTGAGAACAGAACAAAGTTAAAAATTAAAGGGTTTAAAACAAAAAACGTGTTTTTTATGATATGATCTATAAATCTTCATAGATGGCGCGCGCTATCGTGTTTACCTTAATTTCGGAATCTGAATCTGAATCTCGGAAACGGCTCCAATAAAATAAAATTTAGTAAACGGTATTTCGGGGGCGATAAATTGATCTAGCTAGGATTCATTTTCAGAAAATTTTGATTTATTCGTGTTTTCAATAATCAACTTTATCGATAATCAACTTTAAATATGACTTTTCCCGACATCTATTGGCGAGTAGAAGTAGCTTTAGTGTTATTTCACTTGGTGGTGTTAGAAGTTCGTTAGATTTTCGTAAGATGGCGTTCGGAACACTCCGTGTGCGGGACAAAAGTCTGACTCGCACTTGGCCAGTTTTTTTATACTGTCATCATGCCTATTTACTTACTTATCTTATTTTCAGTACCTACCTATATATATTTCCCACAGAAATATGAATAATAAGGTAGATCTTTCACCCACTATCACAAGGAACGATTTGAATTTATGCATTGTTCTAGTCGGCATAATTTGAAGTTTTCAGAAAACGAATGTTCTTATAAAAATGGATACCGATGTAGATGATGATGTAGATTGAAGACCAAGAAACCTACAACTAAAAAATGTTTGTTAATACAAGTGTCAATGGGCGGTCTTATCGCTCAAACCGATCTTTTACAGACTTCCATGCATGGAGACGATTGGACGATGGAGACGATTTAAATATAAGATCGTTTAAAAAACTAAAAACAACCGACTTCAATGCCGCGCTATTAATTTTCAGTACCAATTTTGAGGTGTTTATCTCCATATCTCTGGAGATACTCATCAGACCTCGTTAAAATTACCATGGTACCACACTTGGGATATCTCCTTTCTAACAAAAAAAGAATAATCAAAATCGGTTCATAAACGACGAAGTTATCCGCAAACAAAAATAATTTAAAAAAACATATATACGGTCGAATTGATAACCTCCTCCTTTTTTTGAAGTCGGTTAAAAATAGAATGGATGTCGGTGGTTATAAAACTATTTTCAATCCTTAAGTGTTCTTTAGGTTTCAAGTATTTTAAGTATTCTTAAGTCCGGAACACAACTTCGTATAAAAAGTATATTTAAGCAAACGGTGAATATTTTGAGATAGGTACAAGAAATTCATTCATTTTTGACCATTCATAGTAGGTACCTAGTTTTCAGCTGACTCCCAAAAAGGAGGAGGTTCTCAATTCATCTGTAATTTGTCATGTTTTGGAATTTGTTTTGTTGTGTTTGTTTGTTGTTTTAAATTCATCTTGTGAACCAATTTGTATGAAACTTTTTTCATAGGTAGAGTTCATTTCCAAGGATCATCTTATCCAGAATTAGCCGATTTTAAACAGACTTAAATAAAACTGGCCAAGTGCGAGTCAGCTTCGCGTCTCTTTTCGCACACTTAGGGAGGGTTCCGTACAATACGAAACATAACAGAGTTTCAACCTCATATATTTGATTAATTGATATAATTGGGCTCGTTTACTAGCGCCATCTATGTCATTTTACCGAAACTAATTAGATAGATGGCGTTTAGAAAGACGTTCTTTGTATGGGGACCCCCTTTAATTTTTAACTTTATTTTGTTTTTAGTATTTGTTGTTCTAGCGGCAAAAGTAATACACCATCTGTGAAAATTTCAACTGTCTAACTATCACGGTTAATGAGCTATAGCCTGGTGACAGACGGAAAGACAGACAGACAGACAGACAGACAGACAGACAGACAGACAGACAGACAAACAGACGGACAGCGGAGTCTTAGTAATAGGGTCCCGTTTTACCCTTTGGGTACAGTACCCAAAAAGCTGGCGGCATTACCTCTTTGAATCGCGAAACTAATGCGTTGCCCGAGGTAAGCGCCAGCTCTTTGGCATAGAAAAGATAATCTTTGGTCGTGGGAGACATCGATTAGGCGTCTAGACAGCTCCCTAATAAAACCAAATATATATATGTTAGACAGTTGACATTTTCACAGATGATGTATTTCTGTTGCCGCTATAACAACAAATACTAAAAACAGAATAAAGTTAAAAATAATAGGGGGTCCCCATACAAGAAACGTGTTTTTTCCATCTATGGACGCCTAGGTAAACCGTGCATAGATGACGTTATATTCAAATGCCGATCCCTAACACCTTTGTTATACGTTAGATGGCGTTATAAGAAATAAAATGTTTATTAATGATTATTTTTTGCTGGGGAAAAATGATAGTGGTATTTTTTGCTCGATCTTATAAATATCTGTAGTGTGGTACGGAACCCTACGAGTGCGAGTCCGACTTGCACTTGGCCACTTTATTTTGTTATAAAGGTACCCGTCCCAGGTGGTCTCATTTAAATTTTAAAGAAATCGGTCGAGCTGTTTTAATATATCAACATTTGTATTACGAAAGATAGGTACTTACCGTGTTTGGTCTCATTGTAATTTCATCGAGATATAACGAGTAATCTGGGGATATGGAGATAAATACCTCAAACTTGGTATTGAAAATGACTAGCACGGCATTTGAAGATTATTTTTTGTTTTGTAAACGGTTTTAAATTATTGTTTGTTTAATTTTTTAAGATAACACTAAGTTCTTTTTAACCATTGTACATTTCAGCTATCTCGACGACAAATCTTTACGAGTATCGTATCATTTGAATAAAACTTGGGCGCGGATCATTTCCGCGAATAAAAAACTTCAACGTCGTTTGAATAATTTTGAGCTGGCTGATATGCTAGGCTCCAAAAATTTAGCAAGATATCTTCGCAGAAATATAAGGAAGTTAAAAAGGGATAAGAAGAATTATTTGAGCAGAGGAGAGGAGATAGGTAAGTGTTTCATTTTTATTAAGGCTCCGAACCCGAATGGTACTAACCATCGATATAATAATTATGATAGTTTAAAAACTTAAACAACCGACTTCCATGCCTCGCGAGTCAATTTCAGTAGCAAGTTTGAGACGTTTATCGTCATATCTCTGGAGATACTTATCAGATCTCGATGAAATTACAATGGGACTACCTCGAAAACGTACCCTACCTATTAAAAAAGAATCATTAAAATCGGTTCACAATTGACGGAGTAATCGCGTAACATACACACAAAAACAAGAGAAAAAAAACATACAGACGCATTGAGAACCTCCTTTTTTTGAAGTCGGTTGAAAAGGTAGATGCGGTACTCACTGTTATGCCGCGTAAACATAATGGAACTAGAAATGTCTAATGCCGAGCTTGATGTGCATGAAGAACAGCGGAAGGCATTGTTACTAATTATTTAAATGGATCTACGATAATTGCACATGCAGTTCTGTATGTGCTGCACAAATGCCAGTTAGATTGTGACTAAGGTGAAATTAGGTTCGCGAACCTAATTCATACGGTCCACATTGAGGAGCGGGGTACCTTATATCCCTTTTCAAGCGACTTCCATAATGGAGGAGGTTCTCAATTCGTCTGTTTTAAAAAAAATGTATTTTACGCGATTACTCCGTCAATTGTGAACCGATTCGGATGACTCTGTTTTTATTGGTAAGGTACATTTTCGAGGTAGTCCCACTCTAATTTCATCGAGATCTGATAAAAACCTCCAGAGATATAGACCTATACTAGATAGATACTATGTATGTAGTAGTAGTAAGTAGGTAGATACATGTAGGTAGTATCTTTCTACTACCTATTAAACTTGGCTGCTCAAAAACGTTGCACCCTAACAAGACCTTTGCCCGGTAGAACATTCCTGTGAAGACAAATTAATTCTCCCCACCTTTGTTTCTATCTCGCTCACCGTTACCGTAAGAATATCTGTCAAAAACCAAAATCAACGAGAAGAAAGATGTCATATTTTTTAGTCTTCAAAAGTATATCCAATAGCAAACCTCCATTGTGTATAATTTTCTTGGGACTTCTATAGTAACTAGTAAGTCGTGACATGACAGCGGGTGAAAGCCAATGGCAGTGTCTCCAGATTATGCATGTTAAATTTCCCCAGATCGGGTTTTAATTTTCCCCAAAATGATACCTTTTCGTACAATTTTCCCCAAATTAATTTTGTTTCTATTTATGAAATAAATTTAGTACAAAAATTAATTTATGATTGATTTTATTACTAATTTGACATCCACTAATATTAAAACACAGTTTTCACCTATTTACTTTATGCAAAATAACTAAATATTAAAATATTCTAATATCTCCCACAATTCTTGAACGTCACATTGTTCTTCATTCACACTCTTCGAGACATTTTACAAGAGAACTAATCTTATATTATTGATATTTTTTAATCTGTTCATTCACAGAATGAGAAATTGTTTCTCCCTAAACTTTCGCTAGAAAAAAATGTGTTCCCCAAAATTTTCCCCACAGTTTTCATTTCCCCAATAGTTCACCTAAAAAAATTATTTTCCCCAATATGGGGAAAAAAAAACCCAATCTGGAGACACTGGCCAATGGGCGCACTAGAACTTGGAGCCAGTTTGTAAAATCGCATACGCAGCGAAGGATAAACAAAAAATTGTTGTTCATCTCGCTCTCTCATACTAGAGATTGTACTTATAGTTTTATCTGAAACATGTTAAAAACAATTTTATAACATGTTATGTTACATAGTCTGTACGCAGTGTTTATTTTTCATTTGATTATTTTTGTGGTTTTACAGACCGTTCGATGAAGAAAGAAACTTTTCAACTGAAGAGAGGAGGCGGAGAAATAACTGTTTATACGAAAAGATTTAGAGTAATTTAAAAAAGCACCACTACAACTCTTCCAGACGGCAAATTTTTTGGTATAGGTTTGGAACTAGACTAATGAGTATTATTAAAATGTGTGTACAATATACCTCCATAAGTGTATGACTTTTTATTTTAATAATAATGTTTTTTTTTTTTTTAGTTTCTTTATGGCTCTACACGATTAGTGTATTTAGCCAGTGTCAAGTATTGCAATTTTTCAGGTTTGTAAGAATTTTAGTCGTAGTCATCACTACGACTAAAATTCTGACCATGATGAATGACCCATCGGTCAAAGTCACATTTCAGGTCAGTTTTCAAGTATTAGTCATACCTTCAGTAAAGATGTGGTGTTTACTGAAGATTTTCAGTGGAATTTTGGTGAGAACGTAAATAGCATATTTTTCAACATTGTGCTGTTTCCCTACACTCGCACACATTCACCCATTCACCGGCACTCAATGGTTAATAATCGACATTTATTACACATTAACACGCGGAAGAACACAAGTTTTAGGAAAAAATACAATGAGATCACACACACTTTTCCACGTTCCCGCCAAAACTCTCAATAATAATGTTTATGTATTTTAATAAGTATGGCACCTCAGAATACAGAATAAACCAAGAACCGCGTCCAACCGTAATTTCTAGCGGCGCTCTTTTTAGGATCTTGACTTATAACCCGGTTCAAATCCTAGCCGCGCACCTATAGCTTTTTTCATGGGTGTTCGTCTATAGATTTCACCAGTCTGAATTCTTGAATTCACTATCATGACGTCGGGGTCACCAGTGTACGTAGGTACCTGATGGGTACGTACTATAGGAGGGCGTGGAGCGTCCAGGGGTGGAAGTCTCTACATTGATAGCGATGCGTCTTGTTATCGCAAACGTCTGCTAGAATAAGATGCAGCTAGACAGTTGTTATCTGCTTCTCTTTTCTTATCGACGATTATCGGTCGAAATTCATCGCTATTCATGTAGAGACTTCCACCCCAGGGTTGGATTAATTAAAGTCTTATAAACTAGGTAACGAAAGATTGCGTTTATCATCGTACTACACGAGTGACAGTTACAACCGGCGGGCTACGACTACCGGCCGCGGGACTATATTTGCTGAACTTACAAAATATAATAATGTGTCCCTACAGTAGAAGCATTAAAACTATGTTCCGTCTGACTTGCTAGCTTTTCACCAAAAAGTAGCTTGACACCACGATTAAGGGGATAATCTGCCGCTATAAAACCTTATTTGTATAACTATAATAACGTTATATTTGGGGAATATAATAACTGCCTGTATTTGTGAAATCGGCGGAAATAAGATAAAAATCGATACGTAGACATCATGTTTGCGTGTCCATATTAAATCTAAATATCATTAAAGTGGTATTAAGGCTGGCTCTCCACTGGAGCGGAGCGGAGAGGAACGGAGCGGACCTGTGCCAATATTAACAATTGGAATTGCATAAAATCTCCGCTCCGCTTCAGTTGACAGGAATTTTCGAAGTAGTTTAACAATTCATACAAAACTGGGAGGCGGAGCAGGGAAGCAGAAAAAACCGGCAGCGGGATATTGCTACATTTTGCGTATAACTGAACAGGGGGCTTATCATGAAGTTTAAGAGGGATTAAAATAAACAAAATGACGGAAATAGAGCTATTGTACAGCCTGTATAGCTGTGTTCTCGTTATTTCATTTTGTTTAGTTTATTTTGTTCATTCAATAATCAACAGTAAAAGTTCGTGATAAATGGACTTATCTCAATGAACATGGCCTACCTCAACGCATTCTGCACTATACGGAGCTAGACCATGTTCACGCCAACTCCGCTCCACTGTCTCGCTCCGCATCAATGGACAAATACAGTCCGTAACTCCGCTCTGCCAGTATTACGCACAGTCCGCACTGTGTGGAGCTAGGCCATGTTCACGACAACTCCGCTCCACTGTCTTGCTCCGCATCAATGGACAAATACAGTCCGTAACTCCGCTCTGCCAGTATTACGCACAGTCCGCACTGTGTGGAGCTAGGCCATGTTAACGCCAACTCCGCTCCACTGTCTCGCTCCGCGTCAATGGACAAATACAGTCCGTAACTCCGCTCTGCCAGTATTACGCACAGTCCGCACTGTGTCGTAGTATTATTATCTTTTCTATGACTGTGTGGAGCTAGGCCATGTTCACGACAACTCCGCTCCACTGTCTCGCTCCGCATCAATGGACAAATACAGTCCGCAACTCTGCACTGCACGCGCCTTCTGGCGGGTGTAACGCTATTCTATCTGAGCCACAATCCGAGGATGCTGCCACATTGCGTGAGATTTGTTAAACAGCCTTAATACTTAGAATTATTGTGTAACTACTTTTGCCATTGTGATTATAGTGATATTAGTACCATAGTCTATAAGGGTGGCAAATACTTAAGAAAACCCCTGTTTAAAATGAATGAGGATTTAAAAATCTAAAAAGTTTCATTAACACTTTAGATTTATTAATTAAATAAGTTTAATTAATAAACATTCCTGTTAATTACCTATACAATTACGTAAATGCACTCTTGTTTCATTTTATTGTAGACAGATTTTCACTTGAATACATTATCTCACCACATGCTAAATGACGAAGCGGTTTGAAGTTTAATTGCCCTATTAAGGGCCCGGTGGCGTAATCGGGAGAACGGTCGGCTTTGATGCCGTGGTACAGAGTTCAAACCTCGCCGTGCACCAATGGATTTTTCTATCGAAAAATTTGTGTGCGCTTCTTACAGTGGCCCTTCCGGTGAAGGAAAACATCGTTAAGAAACCAACAACCCCCGCATGGTGGTAGGACACTATCTAGTGTCCGCCTGGTCAGCTACCACCCTCAAGTTAGAAAATCTGTCGCCAAACATCGAATGTATTCCGGTAGCTATCCTTGAGATCCAGTTCCCATTCTAGGCCTAGCGTGTTTACCATCTTCGAGCATCATCACTTACCAACAGGTGAGATAGTGGTTAAACTATATAGCTAGCCTATATGATAAAAAAAAACCTAAAAGAGAAAATAATCAGTAACCTTAACACCAGGCTCTGGATAAAATAACTTTATTACTTATTCTAATCGATGTTACCACTATATAACTTGTGAGAGATGAATTGGAATTATATTTAGATGAATTATGAATTGAATTGATAATCAACCAACTTCCAAATCCTCCAACCAAAAACTGGCCAAGTGCAAGTCGGACTCGCACTCGTAGGGTTCCGTAACACAGTTAAGTATTCCATAACTATGATTTTTCGCAACTACAAAATTAACTTTGTTTTTCATAGTGTTTGTATGAAAAACAAAGTTATCTTTGCGGTCGCCATATCTCTAAAACTGCTCACTGTATCTCGTTCAAACCATTTGTTTTTTGAGATTTCCAGCATTTATTTTTTTTAGATTTTTCACTCCCATACTTTAAAAGTTAGAGGGGGGGGGGGGGGGACACACATTTTACCACATTAGACGCGCCTATCTTTCAAATGATTGACTTTGAGAAAAAATGATTTTAAGAACCTCCATGTCATTTTTGAAGACCTATACATAGACACCCCACACGTATAGGTTTGAAGAATATTTTTTTTGTTTCAGTTCCATGTATGGGATCATTCCCCTTAAAATTTTATATTTTTTATTTTTGTATAAAAATCGGAAAGCGGTTCACAGAATACATCTACCTACCAAGTTTCAATTCTGTAGTCCTAACAGTTTCGGAATAAAATGGCTGTGACATACGGACGGACAGACAGACAGACAGACGGACAGACATGACGAATCTATATGGGTTCCGTTTTTTGCCATTTGGCTACGGAACCCTAAAATCCATGGGAAGCATAATATCTCGGCTAATTGCCACATATTGCCTTCATATTTCCAGAAAGCACTTACTGGTAGGTACACATAAAAGGGCGCTCACGAGCGTGTAAGGCTCACCGGAAGTGTCTCCGAGAGGGTATCAGGCTGTAGTGTACTTCCTGAGGATGCCGTCAAAGAGGCGGATGTGACAATTTCGCGAAGACTTGAGTTGAGCCTTCCCCCGACCTATATTGTATGACCTATTGCAGGCACAATGGCTGTAATCTTTGCTCTTGAGAGATTTATTTTCTAGTTTTCGTGGACATGAGGAAATAAGGCGTTTTTCTAATGTTAGGCCTCCTACTGTTCCCTAAATAATTAGTAGGTATCTATTTTTTAACCGACTTCCCAAAAGGAGAAGGTTATATGTTCGTCAGTCTGTATGTATTTTTTTATGTATGTTCATTGACATTTTCGCCAATTGTGAACCGATTTAAAAAATATATTTTTAGCTCGAAAGGGTATACTCCCGAAGTGGTCCCATTGTAATTTCATTGAGATCTGATAAATATCTCGAGAGATCTGACGATAAACGTCTCAAACTTGCTACTGAAACTGACTCGTGGGACATGGAAGTCGATTGTTTTAGTTTTTAAACTTGATTATCAAATACATAAAAAAAAATAAAAAAATATACGCGTCGACTTGATAACCTCCTCTGTTTTTTTTCGTCGGTTAAAAAAAAGATTCCGACGAATTGAGAATCTCCTTCTTTTTGTGAAGTCGGTTAAAAACATAATAATAAAAGCATTTTACCATGATGTCGGCCACCTCAGAGCAATAATTACTTTACATCTCTCATATTCGGTAAGTAGGTCCTTATTACCCCCAAATGGGGCTTGTAGGTAACCAATTAGCGCTCTAGGGTAATAATGTAGCTAGAAAAGCCCTAGGGCGGTAAGTAATTAAAAAAAAACTCTTCACTCTTTCAATAAGTTTGCGTACATCTAACCATATGATGGTCAATATAGACTGGCAATAGACATCATGCATTCAGCCCAATGACAAAAGAGGTCGCTTCGCTATTCAGCCTTGTCTTCGTATGAGTATAATAGTCATCAATTTTAAATATCGAACGGCGAAGCTCAATTTCGTTCTTGAAAAAATAAATAAAAAAAAAGATGAAAAAAGGCGGGAATAGAAAACTTTTACTTTAAATATTGTTTGTTTTTGGGATTTTTTTATAATTACGTGCTAATTAGGAAAAAAACATGAGTTCTGCAAGTGATGAAGAAGTAAGATGAAACTGCTCATTGCACTCCCACTCCCGATTCAATGAAAATGGAAGCTGAAGCAGCAAGTAACAATCATTTCACTATAAATTTTAACTAATTAAATGTTTTATACTTGTAATGCTGGTTTTTTTCTACTTACCTCACAATCGAGATGTAAAGCAGAGTAGTTAGCTCGGGTGTAAGCATCAATTGCACCCTCGAACTATAGGCGCCCTCGCTGCGCTCGTGCGCCTAAATATCTCGGGCTGCAATTGAGGCCTTACAGCCCTTGGCTACTAATCTACTATTAATAATTGCTTTAGTAATAATTGTTCTTAGTAGGCCACAGACCTCGATGTGGAATAGAATATTGAATATTCATTTGATCCTTTAGCGATTTTCTGTAATAGAAATTTTATGATATTTTTGCCGAATAAGATAGTATTGATAGAATTGTAATTGGTAGCCGATAAGCGATGAAAATATGCGTTTTATTTATTTACTAGCTGTACACGCGACTTCGTTCGCGATTTCTACAAAAACTTAACAAAACCTTAACGTTAGTGTGGCTACACTTAATTTTTTATTCGTCTCATTAAGGTTCAAATCAATGCCATACATTATGATTAGGCCAAGAGAAGTTATATCTTCTACGCTGTAATTTTATTTTAATGTAACAATTCATGTCCTAATTTAAATAATCCACACTAACCATTAATATATTATGGGCACTATTTCATTGCCCAGTTTGGTAGATAGGGTTACAATTTTAATGACAATGTATTTTAAATGGAATACTTAACCAATGTTTAATTGTAGTTTATCTAACACCATCGATTCAATATTGAGCGACGTGCCGAGAAACTTTAATGTTTTTCACATTAACGCTCAGAGCATTCCGGCTCACCACTCTGATATGCTGGCATCTTTTGAGTATACTAATATTCACGCTATCCTCATATCTGAGTCTTGGTTAAAGCCATGTCTCCCGTCTATCTCTTACTCTCTTCCAGGCTTTCAACTTATTCGTAACGACCGTACTGGTAGTGGTGGTGGGGGTGTTGCTATATACCTACGTTCGCATATTCCTTTCTCTCTTGTGAGTATGTCAGCACAGCCTCCCCCTTCCAGTGCGGGCGAACATCTTTTTATAGAGGTCACCATTAGTAATACGAAAATTCTTCTGGGTGTTTACTACTGCCCCTCCCTACGGATAAACTATTTCTCTTCGTTTGAAAAACTTCTAGAAGATTACTGTCTTTGTTATCATCATACAATGATTATGGGCGATTTTAACACCTGTTTGCTTAAGCTGGATTCCAGGTCCTCTACTTTTGAATCCTTAGTTAGAGCCAGTAACCTCAATATCCTCCCTTTAAGTGCGACACATAAATTTCCAAACACTACACCTTCTCTATTAGATCTAATGCTTGTGTCGTCCTTAACACATGTCACTAAACATGGTTAGGTTGCGGCCGACTCTTTCTCTTACCATGATATGATATATCTGTCTTACAAATTGCGCCCCCTTAAAGCCAAGCCTAAAATTCTCTTGCAGCGTAATTTTAGTGGTATTCATTTGGAAGCTTTACGTGATGATGCTAGCGAGATAGATTGGTCGGACATTACAAACGCCGAGTCCATAGATGATAAAGTAAATATTTTTAACACCATTATCACAAAATTATTTGACACTCATGCACCCTTGCGACCAGTAAAACTCAAGCATTTACCTGCTCCGTGGTTAACGCCCGAGATTAGAGTACTAATTAATAGAAAATTATCTGCCAAAGCAAAGTTCAAATGCAAACCAACTGAAGTAAACAGGTAAAAAGTTAAATATATTGAACGTCGAAATCAGTGCAACAAGGTGTGTAGAGACAAACAACGCCGACACATCCATAGCTCCTTAGAAAAAGAAGATCCTAAAAAGGTCTGGAGTTTTCTAAGATCTTTAGGTGTTGGAAAGTCACGCCAAGCTAGTATCCCTAAAGATTTGGACATTAACGCGCTTAATCACCACTTCTCCTCTTCTGCCAAATTTGATGGGCCTACTAAATCAGCTACGTTACAATGTCTTTCTAACATGCCAACCTCTAGTTATCCTTCGTTTCTCTTTCAGCAATTCACTGATTGTGATGTTAAGAAGAGCGTATAAGGCATTTCATAGAATGCAGTAGGTAGTGACTGTATCAATCGAAAAATGATAATTCTCATACTTGACGAAATACTTCCAATTATACAACACCTCCTTAATTCATCCATCTCCAGTAGTATGTTTCCTTCCGTATGGAAAGAAGCCCAAATTACTCCTCTCCCCAAAAAAGTTAATCCTACATCATTTGCCGAATATCGTCTCATCTCTATACGTCCTTTCCTTTCCAAACTTCTAGAGCGTCTTGTTCATCAACAACTTACTTCTTTTCTAATACGCAATAACCTTTTAAACCCACTTCAGTCCGGATTCCGCTCAGGCCATAGTACAGTCACAGCTTTAGTAAAAATTACTGACGACATTCGTCAGGACATGGAAGACGGGCAGGTCACAGTGTTGTCATTACTCGACTTCAGCAACGCTTTTAATAACGTAGACTTTGATATACTGCTTAGCATTCTACGTTCACTGAACATATCTCCAACAGTAATTGAGTGGTTTCGATCATACCTGTTTGGTCGCCGGCAGCGCGTGCGCATCGATGATACTTTCTCATCATGGTGTAATACGACTGCGGGCGTACCACAGGGCGGCGTTCTCTCTTCTCTTCTCTTTTCAACTCAATTTCTCAGCACATCTCTTCGTCCTACCACCTTTATGCAGATGATTTCCAAATCTATACTCGGTCAACCATACAGAATTTACCAGCAGCTATAAACACCATAAATATAGACCTTAAACGAATATCTGATTGGAGCTGCTCGTATGGCCTCAGAATAAATCAGATGAAAACACAAACTATAATCATAGGAAGCTCGAGGATGATCTCAAAAATCGACTGGTTTCATCTGCCTCAGATAATTTTTGACGGTAATATTATTAAAATTAGTGACTCAGTCAAAAACTTAGGATTGTTAATCGATAAACACCTTTCGTGGGTACCACAATTGGCTGAAACGAGTCGCAAAATCTTTGCATCTGCCTCTTCTCTCAGAAGATTGCGAAATTTTCTACCAGCAACCACTAAAATTGCGCTAGCACAAACTCTTCTTCTTCCAATATTAAACTATGCTGATGCCGCATATCTAGACATTACCGAAGAACAGCTTAATAGGCTTGAACGCTTACAAAATATATCATACGGTTCATATTTGGATTAAGGAAATATGACCATGTTTCTGCATTTCGAAAAAAGCTGGAATGGTTGCCAATACGTCTCCGCCGGAATGCTCATATTCTCACTCTCCTTTATACTATCCTTTTTATTCCCTCCTCTCCTTTCTATCTCAAACAACGCTTCACCTTCCAATATCTCTCACATTCTCTCTTCTTGCGCTCATCTGACTCTTGAACTTCAAATGCCTCTTCACTCTTCCCAATACTATGATAAATCGTTCACTGTACAAGCTATACGTTTATGGAATTCTCTGCCTTTAGATATCAGACGTGCAAAATCTTTGCCTGTATTTAAAAATATGGTAAAGAATTATTTTCTATCCACTGTCAAATGAAAGCTATCGATCTGTCTTATTTTCCGTTTAGTAATACTATACCTATATATATTAGTATATTTTTATTATGCCTATATATGTATTAGAATCCGAATTAGATTGTAAGTAGGCATTAAGTAAAATATGTAGCAGTTTATTTTTTTTATTGTGCACCGCCGTCTATTCTTTAATTTTACTCCAGTCCATCCTAAGGTTGTCTGGAAGAGATCGCTCTTAGCGATAAAACCGCCGATTGTATTACCATAGTATAGTTGTATTACTTTAAGTTGTATTTTTTTTTCTGGTGATCAATAAAGAGTTATTGTATTGTATATACTATTACATAATATATATAGAAATAATTTTGTCTTTCCCCCGGGGATAAGGCCATGCAACCCCTGCAGGCATATGTGCGAAGCTGGAGCGGGTCGCTAGTTGAATTTAGTTCGAGTCCCCCCCCTTAATCTTTATTTTTTATATTTTTGTATAAAACTCGTAAAGCTGTTCACAGAATACATCTACCTACCAAGTTTTAACTGTGTAGTCTTAAAAGTTTCGGAATAAAATGACTGTGACATACGGACGGACAGACGGACGGACAGACATGACGAATCTAAAATGGTACGAAACTGCACAACATTTCTACTTAATAGAACTAGGGGAAAGTCTCCAAATATGGAATACCATTTTGTTTTTAACCGACTTCAAAAAAAGGAGGAGGTTTCTCAATTCGACCGTATATATTTTTTTTTTTTTTTTTTTTTATGTTTGTTCGCGGATAACTTCGTCGTTTATGAACCGATTTCGATTATTCTTTTTTTGTTCGAAAGGAGATATCCCAAGTGTGGTACCATGGTAATTTTATCGAGGTATGATAAGTATCTCCAGAGATATTGAGATAAACATCTCAAAATTGGTACTGAAAATGAATAGCGCGGCATTGAAGTCGGTTGTTTTTTAGTTTTTAAACGATATTATTGGGATATAAAAAAAAACTTCATATAAATTAAATCAGTTTAATGTTTTTACTAATCAGTCATACATTTATATGTAGTAATTAACAGCCTTTAATCAGATATATTAGTTATCAAAATAAAATCTAACACAAAAACCAAAATCACAAATGAGTAACCAAATATGGAATAGGTATCCATATATGGAATATAAGCATAAATCAACATAACAATAACAAAAATGGACATTAATATCTTTGAGATCAATTAAATGAATACAATATATTGTGATAAATGAAAGAAGTTACATTATTACTTGCAAAAGTCATAGATCCAAGTATCAAATTCTGGACCAGCACACTGGACGCACGACGACTGTCTATATTTGGATTTTTATTCTAGTTCCAACTCTCCTAAATATTTTTTAAAGTCACAATATTTTAATGACAAAAGATCACAAAATGGTGAAATAAACATAATACCGATATACTAAATAGTATAATACTTATGTAAACAAACATAACAGCTGGTAATACTCGTTTGTTACTTATACCTTTAAAATTTTCTGCACGACAACAAAACAAAACACGCCTGCCACACGTGAAGCATTCGCGCAACTAACTCGATGGTATGGGTGCTATAGTTAGTAGACCAAATGAAACAGAAGATGGTCGAGTGTTGCGTTTCATACTTATATTCTTAGAAAAAATTAAGGAATTCCATATTAGGATACTATGCCATATTTGGTGACTTTCCTCTACGCCAGCAATACGAATTCAGAAGCTGGGAAACCCGACGATCCTGTAATATGTGCAGTTATAATGTGTAATGTAAAGTAAAACATCGACAGGCATAGCAATTCGTCATCTACATCTCATGTTTCAAATGGAAACCTACTTCGGTTATCTTACTTAGCTTCGATTAGCTCTCATACATTTGGCTTTGAGTAACTCTAAGATAATTGGGCGCTAGTTTCGTTTCGCTTATATTCCAATAATGAGGCCTGTGTTTAATCCATCATCGGCAGAAGAACGATCGAGTGTCGTTTGCCGAACTCAGCCGTCTCCTTAAACTTAAGATAACAAAAGAGAGTGCGTATGCCACCATCATCCGATTATCTTTCTCAAAGATTTATTACTTTATCAATGTTATTTCTTGAGAGCGAGATGGCTGGTTCGTGCAAGTCACAACTCAAACCACCTTTTGCCACACGTAGTAGGAGCATTATATCGATGTTCCGCCTGACTTGTTGACATAAAATAGCTTTTTACCATCAAGGAGAACATCTGCCGGCGTATCCTTACGGTCTCCAGCAACAAAAAGCTATTCAGGACCATTTTAGGCCCAGCGGATTCACTATCTTCGATGACATCATCGCTTAGCACTAGGCGAAATAGTAGTCAAACGCTAAGTATAGGCTTAGAATGAGAATAACCCTGCTGCTCTGATAGCAGCAGGGTTATTCTCAATCATCCGAAAGCAAATTCGAATTCGGAAACTATCTTTACTTCGACTTGGATCTTTGCAATTCACAATGCTCCGATCGGTTAATTTTGATATATCAATTAGAAAAAATCAGTGACTTATTGGAAAGGTTTCCGCGCAAAACAGCTTAGGAATCAAAAAATAAATAAAATTAAAAATGAAGCTTCCGAATCCGAATATGTTTTCGAATGATTGAGAATAAGCGCAAAATAACTAACAAATAACTACAAAAACGTTACATTTTCGACAAAAATTGACACGTGTTGAAATTTGAACCTACAGCCTTTGCTACTTAAAACAAGCTCTGTTCCGCCTGATCCAATCATTTACATATGCAGTGTGGCGAATTTAAGAATAATATTGTAAATCTGCACGTATAATTACGGAACCAGGAACGATTCCCGAATCCCGTTTATTTTTTTTATTTTTTTTTTCATGAAAACTTTGTTATACATATACATTTGATCAAAGTATTTGAGAAGTGTTAACCTAATAGATTGCATAACATTTACATAAAAATATCCTGTTTTTCCCGTGTCCCACCAAAACCTTTATGTTTTACAGGATAACCAATATTCTAAAAGTTATTCCATAGTATAAGCTATGCTCACTTTAAGTTTCATTAAAATCGGTCCAGTAGTTTCGGCGTGATGATTTTTCAAACGGACATACATACAGACAAACATTTTAAAAATAATATTTTCGGCGTCTATAGCGTTCATAAAGCTTCCCCTAATTTAAATTTCAAAAAAATATTCAATGTACAGTTTTCGCTTAGTTACTGTTTTATTATATTAATAATAATATATATTCCCGCAGGGGCGGCTTTGTGGCGAGCCGACGGTGAGTGGCGACACCGCGTACCCCTGTCCCGTGAGGGCTAAATGAGAACCTCTGACCCCCGGCTTGCCTTGACCGGCCGACCGGTGGTGGGAATCGCAAGAACTAAGACCTAAGCTCCAGGGTGGAAGTGTTAAAGGCATAAAGCCGCTAGTAGCGTTTAGTGAAAGTGCAGCACACCTCTCAACACCCTTAGCTATCCACGCCAATGTTGCCCCTCGGCGCCGACATAACGGTCCGCCTTTATGGGGGGCCCATTCAGTCACCACCCGTCTTAATATTTTGAAATGAGGCATAATTGGCGGGTGCCGTACCTCATCCCATAGACCAGCAATTCGACTTTAATCAGCTCACTCAATAGTCTTATAATATAATGTACCATATTTTTATAACATAGTTTCGCATATCTCCTTCTTATCCATAGTAATAACTAAGTTAAAATTGTAAAGGGCCTCTTGATGTTGGCTTCGGCTCCATCAATGCCCTCTAAAAGACCGGGCGTGTACGACCCGTGATTTTAATTGAATAAATGCATAATAATATTATATTATATTATAAAAAAAAAACGCTTTGATTGACAGACGTGTCTTTTTTGGAATGAATTTACAACTTTCTGATACAATGACTTTCAGATCTCTCTCCGAAGCCGACACCTATAAATACCTTGGTATGTCAGAGTCATTGGGTATCGAGAGTGGGGGGATAAAACAGTCGGTAAAGGAGCGTTTCTTCGGTCGCCTGACAAAGGTACTTAACAGTCTTTTGTCGGGAGGCTACAAGGTGCAAGGCGCGCGCCTTCAACGGCTGGGTTATGCCTCTACTTATATACACCTTTGGCATACTAAGGTAGACTCAGACTGAACTAGACGCCCTGGACAGAAAAGTTCGTAAGCAATTGACATCACATCGCATGCTTCACCCACGCTCGTCTGTTATGAGACTGTATATCCCACGGAAATGGGGTGGTCGAGGCTTTTTAAATGCCAAGACACTCCACAACCGTGAGGTGTGCAGTCTCCGGGAATATTTCCTAAACAACGAGTGTGGGATGCATTGCAATGTAGTGTCAGTTGACAAGACATTCACCCCTCTATCCTTAGGCAAAGAGAACTGGCGCAAGCCTCAGGTGCTGAGCACCGAGGACCACAAGGACGTATGGAAGAGCAAGGAGCTGCATGGCCGGTTCTATCGAGTCTTAACGGGACCCGATGTGGACTTGCTCGCGTCGGTGAACTGGCTACGATTCGGGGACCTCTTTGGGGAAACCGAAGGTTTTGTTTGTGCAATTGCGGACGTAGTTATCAAGACGAACAACTACCGGAAATATATTATGAAGGACGGTACGGTCGACATATGTCGGGCATGCCGCCGTCCCGGAGAGTCACTCAGACATATCATTTCCGGTTGTTCTCATCTTGCTAACTCCGAGTACTTGCACAGACATAACCTCGTAGGCAGGATCATCCACCAGCAACTTGCTCTTCAATACGGCCTTGTCGAGTCTGAGGTACCGTACTATAAGTACACACCTGCGCCAGTTCTCGAAAATGGTCGTGCTTTGCTCTATTGGGACCGATCGGTTATCACGGACAGGACTATTGTCGCCAATAAGCCTGATATCGTGATAGTCGACCGGTCCCAGCGGCAGGCAGTGTTGGTCGACATTACTATCCCGCATGAGGAGAACCTCGTGAAGGCTGAGAAGGACAAGCTTAGCAAATACCTTGACTTGTCTTTCGAGGTTACCGCCATGTGGGATGTTGACTCGACCATCATTGTTCCGATAGTTGTTTCTGCGAACGGTCTAATAGCGAAAAGTCTCGACCAACATCTCATGAGACTTTCGCTAGACGGCTGGATCAAGGGCCAGATACAGAAGGCGGTACTTCTTGACAGGCACGCATCGTCAGGAGGTTCCTCTCTCTGCAGCCCTAACCACCGGTAGCTTGGGTCCTGACCTGCTGCTGGTGGCACTCTAGGTTTAGGTTTTTTTATAATATTGTTTATTTTATAATATTTATTGTATTGTTTTGATATCTATATTGTAAAAAAACCTAGACCTAAGATAAGAAAATAAACATGTGCATAATAATAATATTAATATTAATTATAATATTATATATTATAATATTATAATTATACTAGCAGCCCGCCCCGGCTTTGCACGGTTAGAACATATATGCCTACAAAATTTGCATCAGTTTGTTGCATCGAATATAAAATATGAACATATTTAACAACCATCGTCATATTTCATCCAATTTACACAAAACCTTAACGAATTATGCACCTAAACCTTCCTCATAAACACTCTGGCTATTGGTGAAAACCGCATGATAATCCGTTCAGTAGCTATTGAGATTATTGCGAACAGACAGACAGACGCAGTGATGAACTTTGTTTTATAATACTTACGTATTGATATTGGACGGCCCTTTGGCGTATAGGATAGTTACCCTGATTCTGACCCGACGGTCGTTGGTTCTAATCCTAGCTATATACCTACCAATGAAAGTTTTATGTGCATTCATGAATCATGAGTTTTCGTACAGTGGTAGTGGAATCATTAAATCTGCCAAAAAGTAGCTTACCACCAAGGAGTACATCTGCCGCCGTAACCTTACGGCGTTCCCCGACGCAAAATGTAGGGGTAATATACGTTTAACGTGTGTATCTGTGTGTCTGTCTGTAGCATCTTAGCACCTAACCGGATGAACCGATTTTGTTTTTATTATTGATAGTTTTTTTTTGTTTGATAGATGTCTTCATCGAGAGTTTTCTTAGCTTTGATTCATGAAAATCCGTTCAATCGTTATACAATTATGGGCTTTTTTCTGGTTAATTGCGCTATGAAATCAACTTTCATAGGTCTGATCAATTCGAAAATCTTCTTCTTCAACGATATTGTAAGAACATGGAAGCCTCCTGGACTCTACAGAATACTCAAATCCTCACCAACTTACAGCTCAGATTTTAAATGTCGTGTTTAGAGTCATTGGAAAAAGCTATTATACATAGATCAGTCGGGGTGGTTTAAAATATTATATTATATTATTATATATATAGATGAATATTATTTTATACAATAGATCATATTATTATACTATATTGACTTCAAATTGATTGTGATCGGTGGGGACCTACAGCATAGCTAAGCTTATAATAATATTTTCGTTGTAACTATGACCTAATCTGTGGTTTCACTGCAAATATTTTATTAATTTTGCGATGCGTGTTTGTGAAATTTGTGATATTTTCTAGAGTTTTCATTTGAATTATATACTGTAAAGGACAATTTTAATCTATAATATGTGGCCAAGCTAATTAACGTAATTATTTGGGTAAGGATTAATACTATATACTTGAAAATAGCCTTGGAAGTTGGAGAAGAGGAGGAAGTGGAAGAAGCCCAGAGGCGCTTAAGCAAGAGGCATACCTGGCATGGGCTGATGCTCGAAACCGCAAAGCCAGGGACATAAGCGCGAAGAAGAAAGCCTACAATAAAGCCGCTAAGTCCTGTAAAAAAGCCCTACAGAAGGCTCGTTTTGACCACATTGGCCGGATAGGGACCAAATTAGCATCGCACCCAGCAGGGAGTAAAGCATTTTGGTCCCTGGCTAAACAAGTTGAATCGAACTTCTGCCGCTCTTCACTTCCTCTACTGCTGAAACCCGACGGAACCCTGGCGCACATTGCTAAAGAGAAGGCAAACTTGTTTGCTACTCTTTTTGCAGAAAATTCGCATTTAGATTCTGCCGGCGCTGTACCATCCAGTCTACCGGGACGCGAGATACACATGTCGGAAATACGCATTCGTCAGACGGAGGTCCATAAAAAGTTGCAGAATCTTGACGTGAACAAAGCCAGTGGTCCTGATGGAATTCCAGCCATAGTACTGAAAACCTGTGCACCTGAACTCGCTCCTGTACTAACACGCCTCTTTCGTCTATCGATGACGACTGGACGAGTACCAAACTCGTGGAAGCAAGCTAACGTGCAGCCCGTGCCCAAAAAAGGCAGTCGTGCTGACCCTGTGAACTACAGGCCAATCTCGGTCACGTCCATACTCTGCAAGACTATGGAACGTGTACTGAACAACAGGCTCCTGGCATACCTAGAAGCGAACGACCTCCTCAGCGACCGACAATACGGATTTCGCCGAAATCGATCCACTGGGGATCTTCTAGCATATGCCACGCACATCTGGAGTGAGGCCATCGAGAAGCACGGAGAAGCCATTGCTGTCTCTCTCGATATCTCGAAAGCCTTTGATAAGGTTTGGCACGACAGCGTACTAAGCAAGCTTCCATCGTATGGACTGCCCATTGGTCTCTGTGCATGGATATCGGATTTTTTGAGGAACCGGACAATTCGAGTAGTCGTTGAAGGCTGCTCGTCCGACCTTTTGGCAATCAATGCCGGGATTCCTCAAGGATCGGTACTCTCTGCAACACTTTTTCTGCTACATATTAACGATCTCCTGAAGCCTGGTATATTTGGTTACGCAGACGATAGCACTGTTGTAGAGAGCTACATATCTGGAGCACGCACCAGTGGTGCAGATATCCAGTGTCTTCGAGAGGCGATGGTCGAACGCTTGAATCTGTCTCTGAAGGCAGTCTCCGAATGGGGCGAAGCCAACCTGGTCAGTTTCAATGCGGCTAAGACCCAGGCGTGTCTTTTCTCCGCAAAACGGAGTCAGTTCCATCTAACTCCTACTTTCCGAAATGTATCCGTGCCGTTAACTAACCACCTAGAGCTCCTTGGCATTTCCTTTACTCGAACGTTGAATTTTGGTTCGTATATCGAATCAAAAGCACAAGTAGCCTCCAAAAAGCTTGGTGTTCTAGCGAAGTGAGGCAGTACTTCACACCTGGACAGATGCTCAATCTTCATCAAGCACAAGTCCGATCATGTATGGAGTACTGTTCTCACCTCTGGGACGGTTCGGCTAAATACCAACCAGAGGCGTTGAAGGCAATTGAGCGAAGAGCTAAGAGGCTAATCAACAATGACGAGCTCATTAGCAGAAGACTCCAAAGCTGAGAGCATCGCCGCAGAGTTGCTTGTTTATCGGTTTTTTATCGGATACATTTCGGAGAGTGTGCCTCCCAACTGCACGAACTTATTCCCCTATCACCTTCTCTCAATCGGACAACCAGACGTACTGATACACGCCACCGCTACATGGTGGATATTCCATCAAACCGAACGAAGCGTATTGCTTCCACATTTATTATACGTACCGTCAGGATTTTTTTTTTTTTTTTTTTTATAGTAGTGTGTGCCTAGTTCCTCCCACAAGATGGGAGCCTTTGCTGCGAGCCTCTGACATACCATTTCTCGCTACATCGGGACGACTTTCATTCTGCATACTATAATCATTCTGGCATCCTTCTTTCATTCATACCATTGTTGGTGGGTGCCAACCTTATCCCCTACTCTAATACTCCAATTTTTTATTTCTGAAATGAGTGAGATTTCCTTTTACATTTCTTCTTACAGGCTAGGTTACACAGGTAAATAACATTTTCTAGACAATGTTTTTCTCTAATTTTTACAGATTTTCTTACTACTTAATTTTTTACTTTATAATACTAGTTGTACATAATACATATATTCAAATTTTTATTTGTACAGCTTTTCCTACGTCTTATTTTTATTAATTACTTTAATCGAACCGTCAGGGATTGGAACTCCTTGGCTGAGTCTGTGTTTCCGGAAAGGTACCATCTAGGGGTCTTCAAGTCGCGAGTGAATACGTATCTTCTAACCAAGCGTGCTACATCAGCATACAGTCGACCACATCGTCACTTAACATCAGGTGAGACAGTGGTCAAACGCTTGATTATAACGATTAAAACAAAAAAAAAAAAAACTCGACGTTCAGTCGTCTCGTGACCACGATCAATGCAACTTAGTCGAAACGTCGAGTTAAATAAAATTTATGTTTTAGGCACGATAAGTCCCGTATTTTCATATAAATTATAACTATGTGTTCAAATCGCGAGCTTAAAGTTTGCAATTGTTTTATTTTGAATAATTATTATTGAAATGATCTATTAATGTTATTTGACGTATGTAAGTGCAGATTTTTAATTTTCCCATATATAATCTGAATAAATGCTTTGGATTTTGACCTATGTAGCTGATAAATATTCCAATTATTAAATGAAACGGTGGATACAATTAGTATCTGGGTTCTGACTACACTGATTACTCCTAAGAACCCTTGAAGTTCTTCATGTCTGTCTGTTGGGCCGTCTTACTTAATTTTTATAAACATAATATTTTTGAGATACCTTCCACAGTACATTTAATTGATTTAATGATAAACCAAGATTTCGTCTCTGTACTTGCGGTGACAAATCGGATTAAGCCGGTACAAGACGAGGCAAAGTAGGTACTACAATACAAATAAATGCAACTATAAATTAAGATCGTTTAAAAAACTACAAGAACCGACTTCAAATGTTGCGCTAGTCAACTAAAATACCTACTAACGGTCAGCTCAGACTGGGACGCGACGCGGCACGCACTTATGTGCGTCGCAACGCTTACTAATAAGAAAGTGATACAAAAAAGAACTTTGTTTACTACACAAAAAGATACACCATTAATTGAGTTAGTTCGGCGGCTTCACGCTGCGCTGCGCGGCGTCCCGCTGCGCCGCGCGGCGTCGCGCTGCACCGCGCGGCACAGTGGGAAACCGCGTGATAAAAAAATTAATTTAATTAACTACACAATAAGATCTATATATAATCAATGCAATGTGTGCATTGAGATAATTTGGTGGCGTCGCGCGTTTTGCTGTGCCGCGCGGCGTCGGGCTCCGCCGCGCGGCTTCTCGCTGCGCCAAAACCAAACCAAAAAACCAAAAGCATCGTCACGTCGCGTCGCGTTGCGGTGTGAACTGACCCTTAGTTTGAGGTGTTTATGTACATATCTCTGGAGATACTGAACATATCTCGATGAAATTTAAATGATACCACCTGTGAAAGAATATCTCTATATATTGATCAGATAAAATTTAGATGAGACCACCTGGGAAGTATATCCCTTCAAACAAAAACATAATTTTCCAAATCGGTTTAGGCGTCTTCGAGTAATCGATAAACTGGCCAAATGCAAGTCAGACTCGCAATCGTAGGGTTCCGTATCACAGTAAAGTCTTTTATATAACTACCTTTTTTCGCCAGCAAAAAATTACCTACCTACCTTGTTACAAGTTGTAGTCTCGGAATATAGAGGCTGTGACATACGGACGGATCGACGGACAAAGAGACAGACATGACGACTCCATAAAGGGTAGTAGGGTTCCGTCTTTTGCCATTCGGCTACGGAACCCTAAAAAGAAGATTCCGACGAATTGAAAACCTAGAGGAGGTTCTAAATTAGTTTTAAATTTTGAAGTAGTTTAAAAAGTAATAATCCAGGTCACATGGCGGTCAAACGCTTGACTAAAATTATTAAAGCACTAACCACAGACAATATCACAATATCTTCTTGTGTAATAAATATGTACGAAGCGTAGCTATAACTAAAGCTGTTCAGCAATTCTGAAAATATTGCTTCTGAAAATCTGAAATAAAGCACATTGTATACACGAGTATCTACGAGAACTTTTCGAGTGTGTCATGTGTAAACATGCTTATGATTTATGAACACCATATCTGTTATCCCGGTAGTGCTATGGTGTGGAAACAAAGATCAATGCCAAATAAACCTGAGATTTATACCCACGAGAGCCGTCGTTAAAAGCTTTGTAAAATAAATGCACTCAAAGAATTTAGCAGCCTATGTTCATCCTCATGCCATAAAGTATTTTCTAGCTAAATTTCAGTAAGATCGGATCGTCCGTTTAGGTGTGATTAGGTAACAAACAGACAGAGTGACAGATCACAGAGTTACTAACGTTTTTATAATATTAAGTATGGATTACCTATAAAGCTTTGTAAAATAGGTACATGGGCTATGTTGTCTACTAGCTGATACCCGCGACTTCGTTCACGTACACCAAGAATTCAGGAGCCTATGATAATCGTCGTGTTGTAAAGTATCTCCTTGCTAAATTTCAGTATGATCGGATCGTCCGTTTAGGCGTGGTTAGGTAACAAACAGACAGAGTGACAAAGTATAGTGCCCCGGAGAAGGTCATTCTAAATTGTCACTGGGCTTCAATCCATATTTAAAAACTTCAAATTACTTATTACTTAACTTAACTTAAACTTATTATTCCAAAACCTACATCAGGCGCCAGCTCTCACAAAGTAGTATAAGTTTAAAGATCTATTGTTCACGTACTTTTATTATCCTATGTTAATAGTTACTAAGCTGTACCTTTGTGAGGAGAAATAAATACTTTATATTTCCATTATTCGCTTTTAACATCGTAGTTGCGAATGACAATGGCTTCAATTACCTTTATAGACGACTAGCAGCCCGCCCCGGCTTCGCACGGGTAGAACATATATGCCTACAAAATTTGCATCAGTTTGTTGCATCGAATATAAAATATGAACATATTTAACAATAATCGTCATATTTCATCCAATTTACACAAAACCTTAACGAATTATGCACCTAAACCTCCCTCATAAACACTCGTTCAGTAGCTATTGAGATTATTGCGAACAGACAGACAGACGCAGTGATGGAATTTGTTTTATAATACTTACGTAGTAGTATTGGACGGCCCTTTAGCGTAAAGGATAGTTACCCTGATTCTGACCCGACGGTCGTTGGTTCTAATCCTAGCTATATAACTACCAATGAAAGTTTTATGTGCATTCATGAATCATGAGTTTTCGTACAGTGGTAGTGGGATCATTAAATCTACCAAAAAGTAGCTTACTACCAAGGAGCCCGGGCCCGGTGGCGTAATCGGGAGAACGGTCGGCTTTGATGCCGTGGTACCGAGTTCAAACCTTACCGTGCACCAATGGATTTTTCCATCGAAAAATTTATGTGCGCTTCTTACAGTGGCCCTCCGGTGAATGAAAACATCGTTAAGAAACCAACAACCCCCGCATGGTGGTAGGACACTATCTAGTGTCCGCCTGGCCAGCTACCACCCTCTAGTTAGAAAATCTGTCGCCAAAAACATCTAATGTGTTCCGGCAGCTATCCTTGAGAGTCCGTTCCCCAGTCTAGGCCTAGCGTGCTTACCATCTTCGACCGCATCATCACTTACCAACAGGTGAGATAGTGGTCAAACGCTAGCCTATTAGATATAAAAAAAAAAGGTGAACATCTGCCGCCGTAACCTTACGCGTTCCCCGACGCAAAATGTAGGGGTAATATACGTTTAACGTGTGTATCTGTGTGTCTGTCTGTAGCATCTTAGCACCTAACCGGATGAACCGATTTTGTTTTTATTATTGATAGTTTTTTTTTGTTTGATAGATGTCTTCATCGAGAGTTTTCTTAGCTTTGATTCATGAAAATTCGTTCAATCGTTATAAAACTATGAGCTTTTTTCCAGTTAATTGCGCTATGAAATCAACTTTCATAGGTCTGATCAATTCGAAAATCTTCTTCTTCAACGATATTGTAAGAACATGGAAGCATTACCTGACCTGACCTGATGCTGGGACTATATAAGGTTATATATATATATATATAGGGATAATGAATATTATTTTTACAATAGATCATATTATTATACTATATTGACTTCAAATTGATTGTGATCGGTGGGGATCTACAGCATAGATCTAAGCCTATAATAATATTTTCGTAGTAACTATGACCTAATCTGTAGTTTCACTGCAAACATTTTATTAATTTTGCGATACGTGTATGTGAAATTCGTGATATCTTCTAGAGTTTTCATTTGAATTATATACTGTAAAGGACAATTTTAATCTATAATATGTGGTCAAGCTAATTAACGTAATTATTTGGATAAGGATTAATACTATATACTTGAAAATAGCCTTGGAAGTTATGTAATATTTTTTAACAAAAATTTTAAGATTAAAATGGTTCCTGTGAGTCAACCTTAAGAGATAGACATATGCTGTCGCGGATTTTTTTGTAGGTATAATTATGTTGTACAACTCTTCCATAGAAAATATTCTTCTATCTATTATCAATTGAGCAGCGTTCGTAAGAAACGTTTTTTTTTTCGACCGTTTTTTTGCCGACTTAGGTTGCAAATTAGGTCTCCTCGAATGTACCTTTGATTTAAACGGGATAATATATAGCTTATTTTCATTCCAAAAGTCCATTCTATGTATCAGTGAAAGAATTTTTTAAATCGGTTCAGTAGTTTTTGAGCCAAATCATTACAAACATACAAAAATACAAAAATACAAATATACAAATGTTCTCTCTTTATAATATTAGTATAGATCATTTGGTCCATCAATGACGTGAAAATTGTCAATTTTGCGAATGACCGTCTCCCGGGGCGCTTAACAAACGTTTTTATGATATTAGTAAGCATGGAGTATGGATATGGATTGTTAGATAATTCTATTAATATTTATTTTCTATTTCCTATGTATTCATAAACAACACTGTGCTCTCGCGAACGCGGTTAAATCAAACCAATATACATTATTGACATTACAAATGTCAAATCCACTGCTATGTATTCTTCAAAGTCTTCATAAATACCGTCTATGTATCCTGTTAAGTTAAATACTTAAAGTGAAGTACAATCTTAATACTCAAAGGTACAATCCGAGGATCTTGAAATCTTAAGTGAATAAATGACTAATGAGTATCTTTTAGGCAAGTGTGCTGCATCGATAATCACATAGAATAGAATAGAATAGAATGTTCTTTATTGCATTAACTGTGTAAAGTAAGAACATGGGTACGAACAAGGTCTTATGTTAGATGCGTTTCAACAGTTTTTCCCATTTCGCGCGTGCAATGTTTATGATAAGTAATACAATGATTATGTTCTTAATAACTAGGTAGGTACAAAATGTTCTACTTGTATGGTCAAACGCTAGCCTATATGATATAAAAAATAAAATAAAAGCTTCGTCAAATAATGGTCAAACGCTTGCTTGACAGTGGTCAAAAACTCGACTAAACTAGCAGTAGCAGCAAAACTTAGTTATTAACAATCCGTTTTAACATCCTCGACCGTTTCATCACCGATCAATAGGTGAGATAGTGGTCAAATACTAGCTTGCCTATAAAAAAGAAACAAAATAATATACATACACTTTGAAGTTGCGTTTGGCGTGAACGCTAATAGAAATTGGCTTGTTTGAATTTATTATTATTATTAGAAATAGGCTTGCTAAGAGGGTCAAAGTGAGATTATAGCCAAAAGCACACCCCGGACACTCGACTAAATCTCCATACAAACTAGAGTTTTAACGACCGACACTGTGACACCAACACAGACACTACACACATGTCGTTTTTCTACAGGCGCAATTGTGTGCGTGAAGTCTAAGGATGTCACCGTAAGAACCTACTTCATTTTGAAGTTGGTTTAGACTTGCTAGCCAGTATAGATCTTCTACGATAACATGACCCGCCCCTCCAAAATTCAAAAACGTTTGAAAGTATTTACAACGCACCACCACGCATGTGTGCGTACTGGTACTTCCGGTTCCGCGACATTGATACATACTAATTAAATAACTCCTAATTATGAACGTACTTTGTACCAACCAACACTGCAAAAGAAGTTTCTATGAAATTTATAAGCAATACTTTCCGTTAAGGTTGGCTACAAAGTACGTTCATAATTCGGGTATCAACAATGTAGGGAAGTGCCTACTCTTATATTTTTTTTCCGTTTATTATTATTATGTTTTTATTTACGGACAACAAACAGATCCATTTTTGTTAGTAACTTACTTCTAGAAAATAAAATAAAATAAGGTTAGTACTTAACTATAGAAAAATAAAATAAAAATTTTAATGTGTCATGTATATCGGAGGCATCTTCTGCGAAATCATAGTTCGCACAAGATGCCTGAATACAGGTGCATGCGGGTCATCCGCTATAACTTTCAGGATGCTATTGTCACTCCCCCGAAGCCTTCTCACCAGAGAAGCCACCTTTTTTCTGATGATGGCATGAAACCCATCAGTGTGATTTTCGGCAAACATACCAGAGGCACTGCAAAATCGGGGGAGTTTCAACATCATCCTGAACACATTATTGTATTGTACGCGCAGAGTATACAGTGACTTCTGGGAACAGCTGAACCACAGACTACCCGTGTACATGCCCTGACAATACGCTTTGAATAAAGTAATCTTGACCTGGTCTGTACAACGGGCAAATCTGCGGGCCAGCATATTATAACGTAGTACAAAATAATTACAACTACATACAAACTCTTTCGTAAGGATGTGACTACACACATTAAAACAGTAATTTAGAGGGGCGGGCCATGTTATCGTAGAAGATCTCTACTTCGCTATGGTTTCAAAAGTACATAGATAATAAAATTATTCTCATTTACTCAACGCGATACGCCATAACTAAAAGACACTTGTCTGCGAACGAAGACCGATACGCGTGCGAGTGAAACGGTTGCGAAAGTTTTTACAAACTAAAATCTTCTAAATATTTGATTATATTATTTGAATAGTGTAGAGTTAGGTAGAGACATTTCATATACTTAAGTTACTTGATTTGAAAAAGTGACAAAGATAAATAAATTATTAAGAAAGTTTATATTCAATAATTTAAAAACTAAGGTTTATTTACGCACGAGTATATCGTTGTTTCATTTATGAAAATGTATTCTAAAATACGAATATATAGTTAGGTATACAAATATAAGTGTATTAGTATATATATTACATAGAAATTACGTAAATTTGAACCTCCTGTGTCTACCTAGTCCCACAGAAATATTCCATAATACTTGTTATTAATATTTCTGTGCTTTATATTCATACATGTATGAAGTTAATGTTCTTCTCCTTGTGAGGTAGTATTGTTCTGTAGTCGTGCGCGTATGGCGTCCTTGCTCACACAAGCTCCTCGACAGCTCCAGAATCGGTGGCGAGGTGAGATTGCCCGGATTGGTGGGGGGAACAGAGTGTCCGTTCTATACGTAGTATTATTATCTTTTCTATGCCAAAAGTTTGCTTAATAAGTATTCTATACAGATTACTTACTAAGCAGACTTTTGGCTTATATATATAATAAAGTCTTATCGAACTATAAGCTGCATATATGCTTATATGTAATGGAATATCTTACAAACTAACTAGACACCAATATTTCACCGTACCGACGGGATTCAAACCTGCGCCACCTGGGAAAGATGTCGCCACCAATAATACCCAATTGGTTATAATTAAGATAGTCCGACTTCCATGCCGTGCGAGTCAGTTTCATTAGCAAGTTTGAGACGTTTATCGTCATTTCTCTAGATCTAGATAGATACTAATCGGATGTCGATGAAATTACAATGACCACCTCAGAAATGTACCCTACCGATAAAAAAAGAATCATTCGAATCGGTTCACAATTGACGGAGTAATCGCGTTACGTACATACAAATAAACTGGCCAAGTGCAAGTCGGACTTGCACTCGTAGGGTTCCGATTCCGTACCACACTACAATATTTTATAAAATCGAGCAAAAAATGCTGAAAGAAGTCACGTTTCTTGTAATAAATTGATAAATCGATCTAGCTAAGTTTTCATTTTCAGAAAATTTTGTTTTATCCTTGTTTTCAGGTAATGAAAAACTTCCAGAATATAATTAGAATATGAAGGTAAATTTCGCCATTATTATATTGTGATGACAGCTCAGTGGAATCATGATCAAAAGGACCCCGGTTCGAGTCCAGGCGAGATCATTAATTTTACTAAGTTTGTTCTTTTGTGAGAAAACTATTATTGGGAGCCAAAACTTTACATAAAACACGATTTACCAAAAAATAAATAAAAATTGCGAGCAAAGCTCGGTCATCCAGATATTATTATATTATATTATATTATATTACCGTATCAATTCCTAACATTTATTAGAACAGGAGCCGCGTGCTTAATAAGTACAACGCCATCTTACGAACATCTAACGCCAACTAAGTGAAAGTTAACACATAGGTAATTAATATAATGTTAGAATATTTCCAACTACCCTCACGCTGCGACTGGGCTCGATAGTATAAAAGCGGACAGCGAGCGGGTATCAGTTTTCGTGCTACTCCTGGCGTCCTTCCTGCAAGGACGAACTTTTAAAGTCGCGGTCGAAGAAGCCGTATCAAGCTTGAAGCCCATAAAAGCCGGAGTCCCGCAGGGCAGCTGCATCTCCCCGGTAGCTTACGCCCGGTACACCGACGACATCCCAGTCGTTGGGCGGGCGAAGCTCGCACTATACGCGGATGATGCAACATACTACGCAAGCTCCAAGAATCCACGGCAAGCAGTGAGCTACCTTATGAAGACGCTCGACGCCCTACCAGACTGGCTCGCCAAATGGCGCATGAGGATGAACGTCGGGAAAACCCAAGCCCTCATGACCGGCAGAGACAGGATACCGGACGCAGTCAAGCTGAGAATCGCCGATCAGGACATAAAGTGGCAGACCAGTGTAAAGTACCTGGGAGTCACTATAGACAGAAACCTCACTTTCAAGCCACACGTCTCGACGAGCTGATTAGAAAGGCGAAAAGCGCTCGGGCAAGGCTGAACCCTCTACTGACCTCTAGACTACCACTGCGGGTCAAAATAATGATCTACAAAGCCTACATCAGATCTAGACTAACCTACGCAGCGCCGGCGTGGTACGTCTATGTCTCAGATACCAACAAGAAGAGGGTTCAAGCCCAGGAGAACGTTGCCATGAGGAAGATAGTGAGTGCTCCCAGGTACGTCAGAAACGCGGTCATACGAAGGGACCTAAAGATGGATGACCTAAACGCCTTCATTGGAAGTCTTACGAAGAAGATGTGCAGAGCGGCGGACGCGTCCTCTTCCGAGCATATTTGCGGCATCGCGCCACTACATGCACGCCCCCCAGAAATCACAGGAAGGAGAAACAAAAAGTCGAAGCCAACACAAAGGGAGATGATTGCTAAAAATGATGAAGAAGAAGAGGAAGAAGAAGAAGACAGGGCGGCACCGCAGGTGACCGCTGCCGTGCGCGCTGATCGGTTCGCTGGGCTTCCCCGAACGGGGATTAGGCACAATAACCTTACAGGGCCTGATCGCCCTGGCGTATAGTGGTTGCCTGCGGCACCCCGTCCGAGAAGCCCGAAGACAGAGCCACGCCTGTAGTCGCAGGCGAAGAAGATGCCAGGGGAAAAGGGCATAGCCCTGAACCCCTCTCCCTACACCAATCGGTGTATGACGAAGCAGACTAGTCGTATCAGTCTTCAGTCTTCGTGTAGCCGTCGTACGGTTCGGACGTAATGGTTGTGTTGTTAGCTTAGACACATTATGTAATTGTTATTATGTTGAGGTTCTGTGGCATATAGCTGTGGGTATTGTGATAGTGTTTATTTTTTTAGCCTTTTTCACTTCTGGTCTCTAAGATCAGAAGTGGGATAGGTCCACGTGCACTTTACGCTTATAAGCCGTCTCTGACATTTACCTTGATCTATTCAAAGTAACAGTTTTGAATAAATTGAGGTGCAACAATGTTTTGAATCGAAGTGATACTGAGATCTAGTAATGTAAATTAGACGTTTTTCTAGGTATTCTGGGTATGTGATATTTCTTAAAGATAAAAAAAATACTTCGGAAAAGTAATTTCAATTTTTTTGCAATAAAGGGTAGTTTGCCGGAGTTCTTATCTGGTAGTGTTTACCACCGCGTCCGAATACGAAACGCCACGTGTAATTTCCGTTGCTCATATTGATTTGATTTCTCTGTAGTTGTAAGCTGTTTCGGTGTGCTACTACCGTGCAACATAGCTGATAATGCTCGTCGGCAAGTAAACGCGGCGGACAGGATAATTAGAGTATGGTTCGTGTGAATACAGGTATGATTGCAATGTAACTTTTGTTTCCTCGACTATGCGAAGAGGTTGACTGTGTTAAGTAATTGGGCAAGCCCAAGAGAGCCCTAGAAATGCAAAAGCATAGTCAAATCATTATGCGACAACCTATAATAGGTCGTGTTAACATTTGTATTTGCTGTTACACCCACAAGGCGACATTGATATTACTTTGCGTGTTATTACTTTGAGTGATGTTCATAAGGTTTAAGCGCCAAGGTGTTTGTTATAGGCAGACTATAGTCCTGCCGACAAACGAGTGCTAAGTTGCAAAAATAAGTAAAGTGAGTAAGAGTTCCGTACAATTATTTTATCGTGACGAACGGACCTAGTCTATACCTACGTGCCAGATGACAACGTACAGGGTTGGGTGTAAGAAGCTAAGAAAAAAAAAATGAAGTTACTTTGAAATCTTGTGATATTGTTAGTTTTTGCGGTATTGTAGTGAGTACTTCGTGACACGAGCAGTTTAGTTCTGGTAGTAAACTGATGGCGTTGTTTCGATGGTCAGGTTGGGCCGAACGTAGGAAACTTGAATCTGGGGAAATATAAGACTTACAGCGGCAAGCTTAAGGTGAGTCGATAGAAACAGTGAGCAAGTTACTTACTACTTATGATGCAAACTGTTATTTTAGTTTGATTTTATTTCTATTACTTACGAAGCGTTGTTCAACACTGGAGAACCATTTTAATAGCCCCAACATTGCGGCTATTCTGTGCACCGACATTGTGGCAACTTGTTAGTTTTTTTTACTAACTTGTTCGTTTATTTTGTTTTTGTATGGTGACTATTGAGTGTTTATTCTGAGTAGTTATTTTGTACCTCAACATTTTGGTACTCGTGAGTAGGTGGTTATTGGGTGTTCTACTCCAGCCACATCTGTTGATTAAACGATATACCCAACTGCGTTCGCTCCGCTTGCTGCGCTCACTTGTTGCAGTTGGGTATATCGTTTAATCAACAGATGTAGCTGGAGTAGAACACCCAATAACTAAAAATTGATTATCTCTCACCACTTGTGTTTTAGAACTCAAAGCCTCCGGTGTAATAATTTTGATCGACGTGTTTTAGAACTCTCAATGACCCCGGAGTAATAGTTTTGATCAACTGTGTTCGTAACACATACGGTTGGATGATCCATGGTAAGTATCATCCTGAGAGCCCAAGGTAGGATTATCTCTCACCGCATACGATGTCTCAGCACATACGGTTGGATAAAACATGGTAAGTATCATCCTGAGAGTCCAAGGCAGGATTATCTCTCGCCGTTTGCGATGTCTAAACACAATCGGTTAAGTGATCCATGGTAAGTTTCACTCTGGGAGCCCAAGGTCGGATTATCTCCACCGATTGCGATTCCTAACCTACCTGTGTTTTGAGCATATCGTATAGTCAGATAAACCTGTTCTACTACTTCTACTAAAGCCGTAATGACTTTTTGTTGGAATACTTACGATAAATTATCGCGCCCTAACCTACCTGTGTTTTGAGCATATCGTATAGTCAGATAAACCAAAAAAATATTACAAAATTAAAATCTGCTACCCCTAAAGCACCAACTTTTATATTTTCTGTGCTTTAAAGAAATGTGTGTATATACGTTAATAAAAATTCAAGCGTAGTCACTCACCATTTTCATCTAAAGGATTTTAATTTATTAAATTCATGAAGATCTCATTGTCCCTGCTGCTTGTCGTTCCTGTAAAATATAAATTGGTACACATTAGTTTAAAACTAAGAATACACAATTTAATTAAAAAAAATCTTTACTCAGAATAAATCAAATTAAACTTGGAAATAACTAAACATTAAATCAGTGTGTAGTTAATATAAACAGCAATCGAAAAATAATCATTTTTATGTAATTTTTTAATATTATTTTCTTTACATAACATTTACATAACATGTTCAAAATAATTAGGATCGTTTAAAAAACCGACTTCAAATGCTACTGTATTCAATTTGAGTAGCAAGTTTGCAGTTATTATCGCCATATCTCTGGAGATACTTGATAAATTTACAATGAGACTACTACAAAAGTATAATCTTTGAAATAAATATATAATTAAAAAAATCGGACCACAATTGACAGAGAAAAATAAATAAAAAAAATTTTACAGTGAAACATAGAACATCCTCCTTTTTTTTAAAGTCGGTTAATAGGGCTTTTTGTCGTATGAAGACCTATTTTATTTTTTCGATTTCTAGTTATTGAGAAAATCTTTATTATATAATACGACAGAAACTTGGTTTTTAATTTTATTTTCGAATCAACCAAAAAAGAGTACGTTGCAAAATATTATACAATAAAAGCTAGGTACTTACTTGTTATTTCCAAATAGTTACAGAACTACACTCACCGATACACTCACCGACACCACAGCCGACACCGTACTATACCGACTTATATAATGAATGGTTTTGTTCACACGCTCGATAGTAGGTACAAACGTATCAAGGTAAAATGGATTGAATAACAATTATGTACATCGTAAGCATTTCTTTTAAGGGTTCGCATACACGTTCGTTTTTAACTCTGCGATTGAACTGTTCTGTAGGTACAGATAAATTTTTATACCATTAAGTTTGCACTGTACAGTTAATTAAATGCAATTTTAACCGACACCTAACCGAGGAGTAGGTTCTGAATTCGTCGGAATCTTTTTTTTATGTATGCTTCTCGATTACTCAAAGATGGCTGTACCGATTTAGAATATTTTTTATATTTGTTTGAAAGGACATACTTTCCAAGTAACTTCATTTAAATTTCATCGAGATCTCATGACTATCTCAAGAGATATGGAGACAAACACATCAAACTTGGCACATGACTAGCGCGACATTTGAAGTTGGTTCTTTTGGTTTATTAACGATTTTAAATTATAATTATTACCATTCAGTTAAACTATCATTCATATGTATAGTCACACTATTTAGTGAAAACGAGCAGTTTAAACTCAAGGTGTGTAGCGGCCTTAGGACAAATTACTTTTTAACCGACTTAACAAAACGAGGACTTAACAGATAGCGTTTGTACGAATTACTTTTTTGTTTATTATATCATAGCTCAATCATTTATGAACTGATTTGTTTTTTTTTTTTTTTTTACTGACTTCACAAAAAGGAGGATGTACTCAATTCGTCTGTATAATTTAATTTTTTTGTCACTTCAGAACCTCATCATTTATTAACTGTGTGTGGATTTGGAGAATGTTTTTTTTTTATTTTTTTACCGACTTCAAAAAAAGGAGGAGGTTTCTCATTTCTACCGATATTTTTTATGTTTGTTCGCGGATAACTTCGTCGTTTATGAACCGATTTTGATTATTCTTTTTTTGTTCGAAAGGAGATATTCCAAGTGTAGTAGTACCATGATAATTTTATCGAGGTCTGATGAGTACCTCCAGAGATATTGAGATAAACATCTCAAAATTGGTACTGAAAATGAATAGCGCGGCATTGAAGTCGGTTCGTTTTTAGTTTTTAAACGATATTATTATTAATAGAATATGTTTACAGTGTAGTTGCATTTTAATTTTAACGAGATCCGATAAGAATCTCCAGAGATATGGAGATAGATACCTCAAACTTAGTACTGAAAATGACTTGCGCTGCATGTGAAGTCGGTTTTTTTGTTTTGCGAACGAACTTAAATTATGTAAGAAAGTAAATAGTAATACTTCCCGTGTGGTGTATTGTACAGTTCAAATAATTAGATACCGTCTTATTATCTAAACACATAAAATATGATTGTAATATTTTATGCACTGACTTTTAATTTTTCTATCTTTTAATCTATCGTAGTCGGGTAATGGTGTGAGTTTTTATATTGTCATCCGAGTAGGCGGAATCTTTCTTTGATCCGATTTCAAAGGTGGTGCGACAAAGGTGGTGCGACCATTAGCTTCAAATTTGCTTGTTTTGTTAAAGTACGGGTACTTAATATCTTTTGAATTGGAATATTATTTGCTGACACATAAAAAGTATTTGCTATAAAATCGCGTAAAATTAGAAAACTGACATATTCTTCGCTGGTTCATCATCCTCGAGAATCTTGCTGCCTGCCAGACCCTGCCAACCGCCCGCCACCCTGCTCAGCCACCGCCTGCCACCCTGCTCAGCCGCCGCCTGCCACCCTGCTCAGCCGCCGCCTGCCAGACTCCGCCAGCCACCGCCAGCCCGCCTGCCGCCTGACATTGCGCAGCCACGACACTTCGAGAAAACATCTACAGAAATATGTGAGTGAGTATTGTCTTATTACGTGTTTTTTAAAATCTTTGTTCCATCCATACTCATTTTTTTTTTTTTTTCTCAGGTCGGACTCTGAATACGAATCTGAAGCAATCGTGGCCACAGCACCGTCGGTGTTGTCGCAGCCTACCAAGAAGCCAAAAGCCTCAAAGCGCAAGATCACCCCCGTCGTTAACGCTGCTGCCCTTGCTAAGCGCGGTCATGCATCATATTCACCATCCTTCACACCACCCGATTTGCAAGAGCCGGAATTTTCGTGGTACGTATATATATATATATATATATATATATATATATATATATTATATCTGATAGGTTATCGTTTTTATCGCTTGGTGGTAACTACTACTAGGTACCGATGCAGGGCCCCAACCGTACTATAATTAACGTACCGTACTATAATTAACGTATATACGATAATTTAGGCCTCCGTATTATGTACGCAAATACACGATAAATTCCATACACCACAAAGTTTGAGAATTACGCTCATATTCAATAAAAAATTGAGATACTATTGTTTATTGGTAACAGCGCCAGCTTATTTCTTAATTTCAAAACGTTGGTACGCTTATAAAATCTGTGTACTGTGGTCTGTCTTCTCAGCCCGTCTGCCTGTATGGAGTTAAATATACATTGATTCTGTTCTGTATACACAAACAAAGTGTAATAAAAATTATCGTTTTATATGATTTTTTAATGTATTTTAAGCCATTATACTGAGTGTACGATAATTTTGCTCCAAAAACGTCAAAATACGATAATTTCACGGCCCTGGTACTTTCCTCGCTTCAGGTTGGGATCCCTGTACCGATGATGATAATAATTATTTAACAATAATGTATATTGTATGGAGTGAGCAACGTTAAATGATTATTTAACTCTGAATCTAATTATGATGATAAAAGTTCCTAAATATTATCATAACAGTATTTCATCATATTTTATTTTCTTTGTTTTACAGGTCTAAAAAACGCAAGTCAGACATCTTTTCGATTCTGAAAGGGGAAGAAAGCGTTGCTGCATCTAACGCATCACAAAGCGCCGGAGGCAACGTATCGACTTCTTCCTTCACGACGAGGGTTTCCGGAGGGCAGAGCCGACGCACCGCAACAGTCTCCGAAGGCGACTTTTACGTTGAGGTGAAGCTTTACAACGTCGTCGACGTTCAAAATACGCCTCCTCAAGAACGCTATAAAAAAGCGTTGACGAGTGTAAAGCTGCGTCTCAACGAACAAACTAAGGAGTGGGAAATTTTACAAGAGTTTCTCATTACGGTGTTTAAATTATTTAAAGATTCTAAACCATCAACATTTAGTGATAAGATTAATTTTAAATAAACAAAACGTGTGCATAGGTTTATTATGGTTTTTATTTTATTAAATTAAGTTAGGTTCATAAAGGTAGATAGAATTATTATAGTATGTTTTGATATATGTAGTGTAGGTAGACTATATTAAACTCTCAAAGTAATTTTTTTAATTAATTTGAAATAAAAAAGAAAATTAAAAGCGTATAATATTATAATACTGACTTTAAAAAATAGGTAACTTTCTATGTAGGTAGGTACTTAAATTAATAATTATATCTAGTAGGTAAACAAGCAAGTAGCTTCTACAATGCCATTCTGTTCAGTTTGTAACACATCTATAAGCGGTAGGCGCTGGACAGGTCATTTGCGAAGTAATACACATAAACAAAACGTTTTAACTGTACCGCATATCGATGTGGAAGGCGTAGATATTGTAGCGACAGCATTTCAGAACCGAATAATATCTTACAGGATTGCTGCGCAATACGCAAATGAACATTCTATTGATGTATTTTTAGATTCAATACGAAACAAAGTCAAACTCATTTTAGATGAATGCATAAAAAAACATATTTGTGTCAAAGTCAACTTCGAAATATTCTCAAAGTTTTTACTTTTCAAAAATAATGAACAAGAAACTAAATCGTTTATGACAAAAAATATCCCTGTTTATGGAAATTATAATTTTGAGCATTTATATTTAAATGTAATCAATACAATACGCACAAAAATTGACCAATTCGAAGAGCAAGATTCGGGTTGGACTTTTCTTAATTGTATGCATATTGAGGTAAATGTTAATAAATATCAACCACTTCGCGGCTCCACGTATATTGAACTACCAATATTCATCAAGAAAAAGAAAGCATGTTTAAATATTCAAAACAACGATAAACACTGTTTTCTGTGGAGCGTACTTGCAGCCCTCTATCCAGCTAAAAACCATCCTGAAAGGGTTTCGTCATATGTACATTTTCGCAATGTACTAAACACTGAAAACATTTCGTTTCCCATGACATTATCTGATGTTAAAATATTCGAAGAAAACAATCCAAACCTAAGTTTTATCATTTTTGGCTTAAAAAATAACAAGACTGTTGTAGGCCCGCTTTATAAATCAGAAAGCCATGAAAATAAAAAAACGATTCACCTTCTTTGGATAGAAAACAACACAACATCTCACTATTGTCTCATAAAGAATTTATCGAGACTGGTGAGAAGTCAAATAACGAAGCATAAAGGACAGATCTATTTTTGTGACACTTGTTTGTTGTTTTTTAAAACGGTTGAGGATGTAGAAAGTCATACCTGTAACGGAATTGTCACTGTCCTACCGGAAAAGGGGTCAGTAATTAAATTCAAGAATTTCGAACGCAAACAAGACATTCCTTTTGTAATTTATGCTGACTTTGAAACTATGCTAGAAGATGTAAGCAAAAGTGAATCAGATCCTCAAAGTTCTTATACGCGCACTACACAAAAGCATACACCTATCGCATTTGCTTACAATGTGATTAATTCTGTTGACCCTTCTTACAATAAATTCGTAATCTTTAGAGGTCCTCATTGTGTAGAAAAATTTGTTAGCTCTCTTTACAAAGATGTTCGGGATATCCATGCAGTGTTATCACAAAACGTTCCCATAATTTTTAATGCAAGCGATGCAGTTGATTTTAGGAATGCAGTTCGATGTCATATTTGTGAGAGTTTTCTATTCGGAGATAAGGTCAGAGACCATTGTCACCTTACTGGACAGTATCGGGGTGCAGCTCATAGCTTATGTAATTTACAGTACAAAGTTCCAAAGTTTGTGCCAATTTTTTTCCACAATTTAGCAGGGTATGATTGTCACTTGTTTATAAAAACACTTGGTGAAGCGCCTGGACCAATAAAAATAATTCCTAAAACGAAAGAAAATTATATCTCTTTCACAAAATTCATTCCAATATCAAGAGACGAGTTCGTTCAGTTAAGATTTGTAGATTCGTTCAAATTTTTAGGAACCAGTCTAGAAAAATTGGTTAAAACCATGAAAACTCATGAGTTTACTCATTTAAGGAATATTTACCCAAATGAAAATGAGTTTTCCCTTCTAACTCGTAAAGGCGTTTACCCTTACGAGTACATGAACGCATGGGAACGTTACAACGAGCCATTTCTGCCAAGCAAAGAAAGTTTTTATAGCTCTCTCAACAATGAGCACATATCAAATAAAGATTATGAGCACGCACAGTCAGTTTGGACACAATTTGAAATTCGGAACCTAGGCGAATATACCGATTTGTATTTAAAAAGTGATGTGTTGTTGTTAACAGATATATTTGAAAACTTTAGAAAAACTTGCAAACATTACTACAACTTGGACCCTGCATTCTATGTTACAGCACCGAGTTTATCATTCGATGCTATGCTTTATAAAACAGGCATTGAGTTAGAACTAATAGATGACTTTGCTATAGTAGATATGTTACAGACAGGCATACGAGGAGGTGTGGTAATGGCAGCACATAGGCATGCCAAAGCAAACAACGAATTTATTTTCGACCATGATCCTTTGATGCCAGAATCATTCATAGTCTATATAGACTGCAATAATCTTTATGGATACAGCATGTGTCAAACATTGCCCTTGTCAAACTTTAGGTTTCTTGATCAATCAGAAGTTAATAAACTGGATGTGAATAATGTATCTGATGATGCAGAGTTCGGCTTCATTCTAGAAGTCGATCTCATTTATCCAAAAAAATTACATTGGGAACATAATGATTTACCGTTTTGCCCCGAAAAAGATATTCCACCGGGTGGAAAAAATGAAAAGTTAATTCCAAATCTTTATGACAAATTTAATTATGTTATACATTATGTACATTTAAAAACCTGTTTAAGACATGGTTTGATCTTGAGACAAGTACATCGTGCTATAACGTTTCGACAGAGTGCATATTTAAAACAATACATCGATCTTAATACAAATTTGCGTCAAAAAGCAACGTCAACTTTTGAGCAAGACTTTTTCAAATTGCTCAATAACAGTGTTTTTGGTAAAACGTTAGAAAACAACCGCAAGAAGGTCCATGTTGAGTTGATAAATCAATGGAATGATCAAAACAATAGAACTAAAAAAAGAAATAACGCAGAAAAATTAATCGCGAGTCCAAACTTTCACAGTGCTTCAGTTTTTACGGAAAGTTTGGTTGCGATTCAATTAAAGCCTAATCGTATAGTATTGGATAAGCCACTGTATATCGGATTTACAGTTTTGGAATTATCAAAATCACATATGTATGATTTTCACTATTCTATATTTAAACCATTTTACAGGGACCGCTTGACGATGTGTTATACTGATACAGACAGCTTTATTTATCACATCCAAACCAAAAATTTTTATCAAGATGTGAAAAATACGTTTTTGGAGTATTTTGATACCAGTAACTTTTCTGTTGATAATTATCACAAATTACCAATAATTAACAAAAAAGTACCAGGACTTTTCAAAGATGAAATGGGTGGAAAAATAATCACTGAATATGTAGGACTAGCTGTTACCCGCGGCTTCGCCCGCGTTATTTGTGTCTATGACCATTGAGGTCTAGATCGATGATCTCTTAGGCCAAGTCACCATAGATGACCCTCAAAGTCGAACTCAATATCCTCTATTGTTAAAGTCATTAATCATTTTGGTTAGGTATACGAAGTTGTGCTGTTTAAATTTTTGACTCAACACAACAGTTCTTGAAACATTTCTTACAAAGAACATAACGTGAATAGCTGCGCGAGCGTAGCGAGCGCTATTATTGGGCGGGTGAACATTTTTATGGCTTTTTATAACCCTGACAGTTGAATGACCTAATCATCAAGTCAATATAGATGACTCTTAGGTCGAACTCGATATCGTCTATTGTTAAAGTTATTAATCATTACTTGGTACTTGGTAAACCTAACCAAGGCTTACCAAGTTTTTCTGTTAAAGTATTTGAGTCAGTTTAATGTATGAGGCTGTTAAAACACGCTATTATAGCGCTATGTAGCGTTATTACTGCGCAAGCGAAGTGAGAAACTTTTTTATGAATTTTTATGACCCTGAAAGTTTTTAAGACCTACTAAGTCAACACCGATGACCCTAAGGTTAAACTTGATATCCACTTATTTTAAGGTAGAAAATCATTATGAATATTGAAGGTTGTACTGTTTCAATTTATGACTCGTTTTGATGCATGTGGCTATTAAAATACAAAAGTTGCTGAAATGTTTCCTACAAAGTAGATATAACAAATGCTTGCGCGACCGGAGCGAGCGCTATTACTGCGCGAGCGTAGCAAGCCCTATCACAGCGCCAGTGAAGCGAGCGCGAAAAATTTTTACGACTTTTTATGACCCTGACAGTTTTTATGACCTACTAAGTCAACACCGATGACACAAACGTTAAACTTGATATCCACTTAATGTGGCTATTAAAATACAAAAATATCAAAAATATTACCTACAAAGTAGATAAAACAAAGGTTTGCGCGAGCGCAGGGAGCGCTATTAATGCGCGAGCGAAGCGAGCACGAAAATGTTTACGTCTTTTTATGACCCTGACAGTTTTTATGACCTACTAAGTCAAGACCGATGACCCTAAGGTTAAACTTGATATCTACTTATTTTAAGGTAAAAAATCATTATGATTATTGAAGGTTGTACTGTTTTAATTTATAAACTCGTTTTGATGCATGTGGCTATGAAAATACAAAAAAGATGAAATATAACCTACAAAGTAGATAAGAAAAAGGTTTGCGCGAGCGCAGCGAGCGCTATCGCCGCGCGAGCGAAGCGAGCGCGAAAAATTTTACGATCTTTTATGACACTGACAGTTTTTATGACCTACTAAGTTAACACTGATGACACAAAGGTTAAAGTTGATATCCACTTATTTTAAGGTTAAAAATCATTATGATTATTGAAGGTTGTACTGTTCCAATTTATGACATGTTTTGATGAATGTGGCTATTAAAATACAAAAGTTGCTGAAATGTTTCCTACAAAGTAGATATTACAAATGCTTGCACGACCGGAGCGAGCTAATTACTGCGCGAGCAAAGCGAGCGCGAAAAATTTTTACGACCTTTTATGACCCTGACAGTTTTTATGACCTACTAAGTTAATATTGATGACACAAAGGGTAAACTTGGTATCCACTTATTTTAAGGTTAATAATCATTATGATTATGGAAGGTTGTACTGTTTCAATTTATGCCCTCGTTTTGATGCATGTGGTTATTAAAATACAAAAAATGTTGAAATATTACCTGCAAAGTAGATAAAACAAATGTTTGCGCGAGCGCTATCAATGCGCGAGCGAAGCGAGCGCGAATAATTTTACGTCTTTTTATGACCCTGACAGTTTTTATGACCTACTAAGTCAAGACCGATGACCCTAAGGTTCAACTTGATATACACTTATTTTAAGGTACAAAATCATTAATATTATTGAAGGTTGTACTGTTTCAATTTATTAAACTCGTTTTGATACATGTAGCTATTAAAATACAAAAAATGCTGAAATATTACCTACAAAGTAGATAAAACAAAAGTTTGCGCGAGCGCAGCGAGCGTTATTAATGCGCGAGCGAAGCGAGCGCGAAAATTTTTACGTCATTTTATGACCCTGACAATTTTTATGACCTACTAAGTCAAGACCGATGACCCTTAGGTTAAACTTGACATCTACTTATTTTAAGGTAAAAAATCATTATGATTATTGAAGGTTGTACTGTATTAATTTATAAACTCGTTTTGATGCATGTGGCTATAAAAATACAAAAAATGATGAAATAAAACCTACAAAGTAGATAAAACAAAGGTTTGCGCGAGCGCGAAAAATTTTTACGACCTTTTATGACCCTGACAGTTTTTATGACCTACTAAGTTAACACTGATAACACAAAGGTTTAACTTGATATCCACTTATTTTAAGGTTAAAAATCATTATGATTATTAAAGGTTGTACTGTTCCAATTTATGACATGTTTTGATGAATGTGGCTATTAAAATACAATAGTTGCTGAAATGTTTCCTACAAAGTAGATATTACAAATGCTTGCATGACCGGAGCGAGCGCTATTACTGCGGGAGCGTAGTAAGCGCTATCACTGCGCGAGCGAAGCGAGCGCGAAAAATTTTTACGACCTATTATGACCCTGACAGTTTTTATGACCTACTAAGTTAATACTGATGACTTGGTATCCACTTATTTTAAGGTAAATAATCATTATGAATATTCAAGGTTGTACTGTTTCAAATTATGGCCTCGTTTTGATGCATGTGGCTATTAAAATACAAAATATGTTGAAATATTACCTGCAAAGTAGATAAAACAATTTTTGCGCGAGCGCAGCGAGCGCTATCAACGCGCGAGCGAAGCGAGCGCGAAAATTTTTACGTTATTTTATGACCCTGACAATTTTTATGACCTACTAAGTCAAGACCGATGACCCTAAGGTTAAACTTGACATCCACTTATTTTAAGGTAAAAAATCATTATGATTATTGAAGGTTGTACTGTTTCAATTTATAAACTCGTTTTGATACATGTGGCTATTAAAATACAAAAAATGCTGAAATATTACCTACAAAGTAGATAAAACAAAAGTTTGCGCGAGCGCAGCGAGCGCGAAAATTTTTACGTCATTTTATGACTCTGACAGTTTTATGTCCTACTAAGTCAACACCGATGACCCTTAGGTTAAACTTGATATCCACTTATTTTAAGGTTAATAATCATTATGATTATTGAAGGTCTTACTGTTTCAATTTATGGCCTCGTTTTGATGCATGTGGCTATTAAAATACAAAAGTTGCTGAAAAAGTACCTTAAAAGTAGATAAAACAAAGATTTGCGTGAGCGCAGGGAGCGCTATCAATGCGCGAGCGAAGTGAGCGCGAAATTTTTTACGTTTTATGACCCTGACAGTTTGTATAACCTACTTAGTCAACACCGATGACCCTAAGGTTAAATGTGGCTGTTAAGACACGAATGCTTTTGAAATACTTCCCACAAAGCAGATAAAACACGTTGGGCAAGCAAAGCCATCTTGTAAATTTTGATGACTTTTAATGACCCTGACAGTTTTATGGCCTAATAAAGGCACTTATTAAGTTTAGTCATTAACTATGAACCTAAGCTCAAACTTTTATGATTATGCAAACTCTATGTTAAGTTAAAAAAATAAATAGGCACCCACACTCAACTGCCAGAAAAAAAGTATCCTAACTTTTTTTCTGGCAGTTGAGTCCAGTTGTCCAGAATTTTTAAATTGAACTTTGTAAATGTTGTACACGGACAGTCAAAAAGACATAGAAGGGCAACGAATACTTTTTTTTGTGATTCTATGCAATATGAACTGTAATATGTATAAAATTACAGTCCAATTGGTCTAGCTGTTTAGCTGATAAGAGGCCACACATTCACAAAATTAAATAAAAAATATCTGGACCCCCTGACTCGACAGCCAGAAAAAAAGTATTCTATATCCTATTCTGCCCTATGACATGCATTCATACAAAATTTCAGGCAAATCGGTCAAGCCGTTTATTCGAGAGGAAGTTTTATATTTAAAAAATTCAATTAAAAATATCTGAACCCCCTGACTCGATAGCCAAAAAAAAGTATCCCATATCCTATTCTACCCTATGAACTGTCTTTATACAACATTTCAGGCAAATCGGTCAAGCCGTTTATTCGAGAAGAGGTCTTATATTTACAAAATTTAATTAAAAATATCTGGACCTCCTGACTCGATAGCCAAATAAAAAGTATTCTATATCCTTTTCTGCCCTATGTACTGTCTTTATACAACATGTCAGGCAAATCGGTCAAGCCGTTTATTTGAGAAGAGATCTTATATTTACAAAATTCAATTAAACATATTTGGACCCCCTGACTCGATAGCCAGAAAAAAAGTATTCTATATCCTGTTCTGCCCTATGGCATGTATTCATACAAATTTTCCGGCAAACCGGTCAAGCCATTTATTCGAGAAGAAGTCTTATATTTACAAAATTCAATTAAAAATATCTGGACTCCCTGACTTGATAGCCAAAAAAATTGTATCCTATATCCTATTCTACCCTATGAACTGTCTTTATACAACATTTTAGGCAAATCGGTCAAGCCGTTTATTCGAGAAGAAGTCTTATATTTACAAAATTCAATTAAAAATATCTGGACCCCCTGACTTGATAGCCAAAAAAATTGTATCCTATATCCTATTCTACCCTATGAACTGTCTTTATACAACATTTCAGGCAAATCGGTCAAACCGTTTATTCGAGAAGAGGTCTTATATTTACAAAATTCAATTAAAAATATTTGGACCCCCTGACTCGATAGCCAGTAAAAAAGTATTCTATATTCTATTCTGCCTTATAAACTGTCTTTACACAACATTTCAGGCAAATCGGTCAAGCCGTTTATTCGAAAAGAGGTCCTTTAGTTACAAAATTCAATTAATAATATCTGGACCCCCTGACTCGATAGCCAAAAAAAAAGTATCCTATATCCTATTCTGCCTTACATTCTATCTTTGTACAAAATTTCAGCCAAATCGGTCATGCCGTTTGACCGTGAAGAAGTCCCAAACAAACAAACAAACAAACAAACAAACAAATAAACAAACTGACTTTCGCATTTATAATATTGGTGTTGATTACGCTCTAAATTATATTGTATAAAAAATACTGAAACTGAAATTAAAAAGGCTAAGGGAGTAAAATCATGTGTTGTTCGAGATCTTAGTATCTTAGATTATACAAACACATTGCTTACATCAAATACACTACGCAAGAAAAACATATTGTTTAAAAGTATAAAACATGAAATATTTACACGTTCTGTAAACAAAATTGCGCTTTCTAGTAGCGACGATAAACGATTTATTTCGCAAGATAAAAAATCAAGCAGAGCTTGGGGTCATATTTCAATTCTTGGGGTCTAATCTAATGTAAGTAGCTTAAGATGATCTGTAAGATGAAATAAATATGTAATATAATAATAATAATAATAATAATGTTATAATAATAATGTAAAGTGAACCTTAAGTAAGAATATAGTGAATAAACGAATTTCATTTAGAATACTTGTTGTTTTTATTTTATTTTACGAGCCTTAACATCTAGCTTAAGTTAATAATGCAAAATCAATTTAATGTTTGTGAAAAATTTTGTGTAAGCTATTCCTGTAATCTACGTAGATACTTCAAATTCACTAACGCAGCATAAACTTTTAACACCGACGCAGGTGCACTGACATGTCACTACATGATTTTGCACATTCGACAAACATTGAATAAAATTCATCATGCCCTGCTCATTATACCCTGTTCGAGCGTCGCAGTTAACACACATATTCACATACTTTCAAGTCGACTTAAGACGTAAGTTTTGAACTTTTATTCGTTTATTTCTATTTACTCGATATTATCCATAAAAATGACCCTAATAGTTTTCTATTTTGTTTCAGATTATGACAGACATTGTAATAAATAATAACAGTGAGACTCAAGATGGACTTTTTGGAATTAATACCCAAGACCTTCTTTTCCACTGTGCGCAGAATCCATTAGAAGGCTTTGACGAAATTTTTCCAATCACTAATCAGAAGAAATCGTCTCCAAAACGTCCAAAACGGAAAACAAAGAAGACACCTGGTGAAACTAAGAATCTTCGCAATAGTATGCGGCGATCATCATTTGTTTTAAACCGTGAAGCATACAAAGGGAGACGTTTGATTCAGATCAAAATAATAGACATTAGTGGTGATAACAGTGACACTGAAAGTGATGTTGTAATATCGGCTCAATATATAGTAAAAGATTTTACGGACAGAATATTAGATCAAACCGAAAGAGTGATTAAAAATATATCTGAAAATATAATAAGTGATTCTGACTGATGAGACGCATAATTGAATAAAATTATTTTTAAATAGATCAGTTAAATTAAATTAGAAGTGATTCTTAAGATGTTTAATCAAATCAGTAAGTAGTATCTCCCTGAATGCATTGTACTATTTAATTCATTAAATTTAAGATATGTTTTAATTTTCGATATTATATTAAAAACCTATTCAAATATCTGCTGTATTTTAATTCCTAAATACTCACCACTTTAATTCGTTAAAATATAATTTGGTAGAATAAAACAACAACCAGTTTAGGCAATAATTATTTTATTTTATTTAAAACATTAAATTAAATTCTTAGCCTTCATTGAATAAATGTATATTATTATTATCATACCACTTTTTTAAGCACAATACATTTTTTAATGCACACATTTTCGTGTGTTGTACACAATTTAAATTTATATTAAGTTTTTCATAGTCGTGATATAATTTTAAAAAATTAGGACATCCTTTTTCTCCCACATCTATTATTTCACAGTTCTCACAAAGGCCTTTGATCCACATAACTTTCTCAGTTCCTTTTGTTAACACTTTTTTCTTATTCAAATATGGTATTATAATTCTTTTGAATTCCCTGTAGTCAATGTGGCCTTCACTCCAGAAATATCCTCGATTTGCTTCTATCCACCGCACTTGTTTCTTTTCTTCGATCGATAAGTTTTTAAATGGATAGGGGGGCTTGACAAGAAAGGTTTGGGTATTTTCTTCGTTTAAAATAGACAATTCTTTTATAATAAAATTATTTTGTGTATCTTTGAATCCTTGTACATCCACGAATATATATTTTATTCTGCAAGGATTCATATTTTAAGATATTTTTTTTACTATATTACTCAACGGTCTGTACTCGATGATGGAATCGTTTAAAATAAGACAATATGCAGCTGTCTGATCAGGTATTTCTGAATGACATTCAAGTTCCACACGTACGCTAACTACAGGACCTGACTTAAGGTTTTCGCTTTGTCTAGAGCAATCGATTACAAACAGCGGTGCTTTTTCTTTGAATTCAGAAGTACTTAGCAGTGGTTCACTTCTGCGTCCATAATAAGATGTCTGAAACCTGACATATTGCTCATACAATAATGAATATTTATGATCATCAAGACTAATATTCAAGTTTTCATATGGAAAATAGTTAGAGTTAAGATATACTTTGACATCTCTTAAATTACAAGGGTCGAATTTTGATATATCGCGATCAGCTAAATTTTTTCTATTTGTTTGTAAGCCTATGATTACATATCTTGGCTTTTCAATCTGTGAGGACGTTTTAATTGACCAAGTATGCTTAGTTGTTTTAGGTAATAAGGGATACTCATATAAATCCCAATTTCTAAAAGCCAAATATAGAGAACGATCCTTTTCCAATAACTTTAGTAAATTAACTTTTTCTTTATCTGATACCTTGACGTGTGGAACGCGCCAAACTAACTTATTTATTATTATATCTTCAAGAACCTCACCAGATGGAACTTTCAAAGAATTCAAATTTGTATTACTGCGTAATAATATCAGTTCATGTTTACAATTCATAATTATTTTCTTATAATCTTCAGCAAAGCCCAAAATATTACTAAGAGGTATTGAGGCAGAAAAACTATTTCCATGGGTTGTTTTTGTTCCATTTATATCCCAACCCCAAGCTTTTGCTATCTTAGCTTCATTTTCATTAAATGATACTAAACTCTTCATTGTTGTAGTCATTCCAGCATTTTTGATTCTATCTATTTCAACTCCATTTAGTTCATAACGAATATCTTGAAAAAGAAACAGTAATGGATTGTTTGTGAATTCCACAGCAGTAACTTTTAGTTTTGTATCCTTCTTTATGATGTTTACTGTTCCTTCTAAATAAAGGGTACTTGCTGATGGTAGTATGTATAAATCCTGCTGATTGATAGGTATGCGGATTTCATCATTCCTGTTAAAACTTGTTACGTAAGGTTTATATGAATGATATTCGATACCGTCTATGGTGTTATCGTATGCTGGTGAACTTGTTATATCCAAAATGTTCATTTTAATAGACCAATTAATTTCAGGAACTTTTTATTTTCCCTGGTCAATTTAATTTTTTTCTTAGTTGTTCCTTTTCGGATTGTTCGATGAGTACTGATGTGTTTCATTATTGAATTACTACTTTTATTGAAGTCGATCATCTTTTCCTGATATGCAAATATAATTGAACTTCTTCACCGCGTAGATTTATTAAATTATTATTAATATCTAATAATCTAATATTAATAGTGCTGACGTCAATTTGATTGACAGGAAAATAAATTATATTCTTTGGCACTTCTATTATTCGGTATCCTGGAGGCACGTTAGGAGCAAATTCATAAAGAATATGGCTTGGTTTTCCATTAATATATGATCCGCTCACTATATCACATTCGACTCTTACCACTGTTGTCGATAAAATGTTAACTGGGAGTTGCGACTCGTGTATTATATTGGCTTTAAGAGTTTTATTACCAAATCCTAGTAAAGTTCCTGGAGAATTAGCTTTTTCAAAATGGATATCTTTAGAGCAGAAGATAAACGATTTCAACGTGTTATTATTGCAAAATAAATTAAAAGCGACTCCTTTTTTTACGTTTGACTTTAGATAATCAGAAATATCTTGCAGTTCGTAAGTGCCTTCTGGTATGTCTACGACTTCGTTATTGTCATAATAATATTTATTGTTTCTGTTATGTTATGTTGTTCTGTAATGTTGAGAAATATAACAGAGCACACTCGTATTCATCATCAAATTGTAAAGCTGGATAATAGGTAGTGGATAAAATAGAGGTGTTGCCTGTTATTGACAGCGTGAAAGACATTTTAGAAATGATGGTAATAAAAACACGTTTATAAATATATAGTCACAATACTTTATTAGAACATTTTATACAAATAGTATTAGCATAACATTTTTTCCAAAATTCACTTAGGAACTTTAAACATAAATGACCACAATTAGATGTATTAAAACGTTGATATCTACAATAATTGTATGTTATATTAAATTTTAAATATCTTATTAACTCAATTGGTGGCTTTAAATCACCAAAGCTATCAAAATACTCACAATAGTTAAAATGTTTTACATAGGCTACCCAATGGGTTCCTTCATTCTCTGAGCTATCTAAATTAACAATCGCACACTCAATGTCCTTAGGCTTTGGCGGCAATTCATTTCTCATGAAAACACCTCTAAAGTAAGGTATGTGTTTAGTAGCATACTCTAATATGTCTATATCAGTGAGAGCACGCTTGGGTAACCTTTCTATTAGTTTTTTGAACTATTTACAAAAAGACCATTGCCTTTTTTATATGGTTTTATATATAAGCCTTTTCCTAAGGCGATACTTTCCATCGTTTTATTATGACGTTGGGCTTCTTCCAAATTCTTTTTAGCTGCTTTATGATCATTTACAGCTTTAGTAATACCTGCTGCACCTCCAACCAATGCACCTAGAGCAGACAGTCCTGCGAATATTGGTATAAGTGGTAAAATACCACCTGTTTTTGGTAACGGTATTACACGAGGCAGACACACTCCTTTTTTATTTTTTATCAGTTTTTTCGCAGCTGAATATGCAGCTTTAATAGCTCTAGAATTGCTTTTTGGTTTTAATTTTTTCAGTCGTTTATGTATTGTAGAGACGATCGATTTAAATGTTCTCACGCCAGCACCATGCTTCATTTTGGTTTTCATCACTTTGCTCACAAGCCACGAAGACAGTTTTTCTCCTCTTCCTGCATTTTTCGATTTCATCCGTTGCTTTGCCATATTTAATAATTCTAAATCAGCTCTGTGTCGATCTTCCAATTTATTTGAATTATCGTATGCTATATCGTGTCTCATGCAAGCATTATCAAGCTCATTAACTCCTTGATCACCTCTCAATAATCGTTTTCTTAATCTGGTACCAGGTCCACAGTAATTGTACCCAGGTAAATGCAATTCAAATGGTAAGTTATTTATGATGCTGTTAACGAGTCCACCACCATGCATAGCTGAGTTATAAATGAGATAAAATATCTAAATAGACTTAATTTTATATACTTAGGTATGTAACTCTATAGAAAAGATAATCATACAATTGCTCGTTTTTCAATCCAACTGTTTTCAGTACTAGGTAGACCTAACCACTTTACGAATAATTTATTACCTTTTTTTCTTATAACCTTTTCAATTAGATACACATTAGGTCACTTAGTTTTTTGAAGTTCTTGTTCATAAAAACTTCCTAAAATTGGTTGATAGTGTAGATCTTCTATGGAATAAGTGATAGGTTTAGAACCATGAACTTTTTTAATCAAAAACAATTCCGTAGACCAGTTTGGGGTGTATCCTTTTTCAAAGTTACCTTTATATTTACTTATACGAACATGGTCACCAACTTCTAATTTTCTGGTCTTTGACAGACAATTAATTTCCTGTGATTTGATTATATTTCTCAATACTTCACTTTGGTTTGATTGGTTAACATCGTTTGGTTTATATTTTATTGTTCGATGTATTGTGTTATTGTATGTTGCCATAACACTTTCTAAAAGCTTTCCAATCCATTTATAACTACCATTCAAACTAAAATTTTTATACAACTTGTTCTTGAGAGTTTTGATTAGTCTTTCTACTATAGAAGCCTTTTTTATGGAATATGTAGAGTAATGATTAATTTTATTTTTTAGCATAACTTTTTTAAATTCATCGTTATAAAATTCTGTGCCCATGTCAGTTTGTAAGTTAACTGGCTTTCGATAATTTTTAAATAATAGCGAACTAAATGCATTTGCTATTTCGGATTTAGTCTTCGTTTTAACAGGGATAGCCCAGGAAAATTTAGAAAAACAATCTATTACAACAAAAATATACCTATATCCATTATTACAACTTTTTATATTTTGAAAATCCATAAGATCAGCTTGCCATAAATCATCAATTCCTCTTAATATTACAGATCGTCGAACAAAGTTTTTACGAGCTGTTTTATGAATTTCATTTACTATTTGTAGCTTACTCATTTCTTTGATTTAATGATTTGGTCTAATTCAGCCTTTGTATAATAATCTGCTTTTAAATTCTCAATGCCTTTTTTAACATCTGCTTTTAAATCGTTGAATATTATATCGACTTCTTGTTTTTTTACAAACAATTGAGATTGGCTGTCTACGTATTCCTTGTTCACAGCATCGGTATTTTTCAATGGAATTGTAATCCCAGTCAACCTTGTATTTTGTAAATCGAACTCTCCGGTTTCAGTTCGCATCAAGACTTTATCAAAATTTTCTAAAAAGTCTGGTAAACGCAATCGTTTATGAATATGATGTCCAAACTTATCCATTATTGTGAACTGATGGGTGTTGTTGACAAAGATCAAATGATACTATTTTTAGAAATGTATGCTATTTATTAAGGTATAATGTTGCTTTCGCGCAGTTCTTCTATAATAGATATTATTTCATTATCTAACCCAGTGTTACCAGCATCTTTTGAAACAATCAATAGTTTTAATCTTTCAACCAGTTCATTAGGATTGTCCCAGTAAACGTAGTCAACATTTTTCTTCCACTGTTTCAACAGAGGTAGTCCTTTTCCTTGATGAAGTAAATCAGGTTGACTACTGTCAGTGCTCGCTGAAACTTTACGCAACTTAAATAGCGGTTTTATTATATTCAAGTATTTTCGACCTCTGTTACTTCTGATTGGTTTATTTGGATCGAATTCTCTTCGGTGCACATTTGTTTCTAGTAACATTATTTTATAATGTCTCAAATCTTCATCAGTTATTGCAGATATATTAGGTACTTTTTTAAACAGAAGTTCCTTTATACCAGGAGTATATTTGTACTTGTTTGCACCAACTTGAATATAATCATCAAAAAGAGTTACACGCGAAGATCCCATCATGTGTTTACCTCGTTCATTTCTCACGCCAAACGGAACATCTTGTAAAGTTTTGGAAGACATGGACCACGAAGAAATTTCTTGATCACTTGAACCTGATTGCACTGATTTAAATGATTCCTCATTTTCTTCATTATCAGATTTTTCTGAATTCTCATAGCTTTCATCTGAATCATTAGAGTCTCTTGGACTAAATACGTCGAACTCGATGTTAGAATCTCTCTTAAGAGTTTTGTCCTTGTCTAATGGACTTGAAGTTTCAAATTGTACTCCTTTAGTTTGGGAACACGTTTTAGATTTTTCCACCATTTCATTAAGAGGACTTGTAATTGGTTTAAAAACAGATTCCAAAATACTATTGTTTTCCATTTCAATATCTCGCATCTTTTTAACCTTATTTTTAACAGCTGCCGCAGCCTTTACAATTTGTCTCTTTAGATTTTTTTCCATATCTTTAAATTGAATTTCAATTGATTGAACTATTGTCAGTGTTCTCACGAAAGTGATAACATATGTTTTTACTTCAGCTATTTATAGTAGGCTAGCAATAGAGTATAATCAGAAATACAATCGTGTTATATTGGCGAATACTCGCCTACAAATTGGACACTTATTACCAATGGAAAAAGCACACTTTGCACAAGCCGCAGCATGACCACAAGGTAAAAAACAAGTGTTAAGCTCTTCTTCTAAACAAATTTTACAGATTATTGAAGATGATGTATTTACTATCAAAGGTAGATCATCCAGTGGAGTCTGTTGGCAATTTTTTTTAATTTCTTCGTATACATAATTTTTCATGCTCTTAACGTAGTCTTTTCCTTTCATTACTAAAACATACGGACATGACTGGAACCAGCGCGCGTGCTCTACCCATGGTTGATCTTCGGAGTTCCAGTCTTTAAGCCTTCCATCGCAGTAAAAACAAATAACTCTGTCGTCACAGCCTGCATAAAAAAATCCTGCTTCAGCCATTTCTTGTGGTTTTTGTGTTAATCCTCGAGGCCAGGTATCGAAACTTCTTAAACGTTTGTATACAGTGGAGTATATACGGTTCACAGGATTATTAAACATGATTTCTATATTTAATTATTAAGTTTACTGCTATTAGCTGTTTACTTTTCAACACCTCGACAAGCATTGACATATTTACGACATACATACTAATGAAACACAACAAACGTATCGAATTTCTTTCGGTAACATCCTTTGTTTTTTTCACAATCCTTGTTAATCACTACATAACTGTAGGGTTCTTTCCATATATTTGCACACATTTCTCTAAATTCCTGCCACGTCATATCTGTATTGACGTGTTCATCATAAATATGTCTCATATTTATATCATCTTGCTTAAAGAGAACAATTAAATTTGCATTATCTCTCACTAACTGTTTTGGTATTTTGCTATAAGTCTGATTTAGATAAAAACAGTCTATATATTTATGTCTTCCCATTGCAAAATAGTCGCGCATATTATTTTGATTCTCACACGCTACGTCATCGAATATAATATTGAGTTACATTTTGCTGCCTCTGGAGTAAGAACTTCTTCATTTTCATGATACTTAGAAAAAGTAACACCAGGAACCATTCGTAATACCTGTTCCAAATACATGTATCTCGGTTGATAAAGAGTTTTTGAATAAACATAAACATTTTTAAATTGCAAACCATTTTCATGTAAGATGAGTCCGATAGCCAAATTAGTTTTTCCACAGTTCGACGGGCCGCATATTATACATCGTATTGTATTTGGTAAAAGCTTTCCATGACGAAAACTGCGTTTTTCAGAATTAATATTTATATTTTCGAATTTTAATGATATTGGCTGCTTAACGAACTTCATTGCAAGAGCGCTTTTCGCAGAATGATAAGTAATGTTTAGTAACCACATTAATAAACATTATAATTTTCACCGGAGGCTTTGAGAGTTCTAAAACATGTTGATCAAAATTATTACACCGGAAGCTTTGAGAGTTCTAAAACACAAGTGGCGAGAGATAATCAATTTTTAGTTATTGGGTGTTCTACTCCAGCCACATCTGTTGATTAAACGATATACCCAACTGCAACAAGTGAGCGCAGCAAGCGGAGCGAACGCAGTTGGGTATATCGTTTAATCAACAGATGTGGCTGGAGTAGAACACCCAATAACCACCTACTCTCGTGCCTCGACATTTTAGTACTCGTGCCTCGACATTTTGGTACTCGTGCCTCAACATTTTGGTACTGGTACCACGACATTGTGGTACTCGTACTCCGACTTTCTGGTGTTTGCAGACCTCCGAGCATCGCGGCATCTGTTGGCGATCGCGTCATTGCGCGAGTGCGCGATATGCTGTGCGTGCTGGTGTTCGCGTGCCGTGCAGGTGCGCGCTCCCTGCAGCGCGACTGCGCGCCGTGCGAGCCGTGCTGGTTGAGCAAATCAATGCAGGTGCTGGTGCCAGGAGGAAACCAGGTGGCTGACGAAGCGGTCGAGGACGTCCCGCTGTCAGTCAGGCTATTCTATAAGCTCGTTTACGCATCTCGCAAGCGGAATCCGCGGTGAGTCGTACTACGAAATTCAAATTCAAATCTCACTGCGAATTTCGCTTCCGAGTTTAGCTTACAGAATAGCCCTACAGGAGAGGCCGTGTTAGAATATTTCCAACTACCCTCACGCTGCGACTGGGCTCGATAGTATAAAAGCGGACAGCGAGCGGGTATCAGTCTTCAGTCTTCGTGTAGCCGTCGTACGGTTCGGACGTAATGGTTGTGTTGTTAGCTTAGACACATTATGTAATTGTTATTATGTTGAGGTTCTGTGGCATTATATAGCTGTGGGTATTGTGATAGTGTTTATATTTTTAGCCTTTTTCACTTCTGGTCTCTAAGAATAATTAATACAGTCAAACGTTCATAGATGGCGATGGTTATAGTAAAATGCCGAAAAAACACGTTTCTTGTGTGGGGTCTTGTCTCTCCTTTAATTTTTAACTTTATTCTGATTTCAGTATTTGTTGTTATAGCGGCAACAGAAATACATCACGGTTCATGAGATACAGCCTGGCGACAGAAGGACAGACAGACAGACAGACAGACAGACAGACGGACAGCGGAGTCTCAGTAATAGGGTTCCGTTGGTACCCTTTGGGTTCGGAACCCTAAAAAAACATACAGATGAATCGAGAACCTCCTCTTTTTGTAAGTCGGTTTAAAATACAATCCATTAGTTTCGTCGTATCGCTAGAGTGGTACTGTACACAGGTTCAAAACCCGTCGGTACGGTGATATTTTGGATTGTATATAATAATGTACTCGTATAATACTCGTATAATGAGTAAAAAATATAATAATACGTCTCTGGTAAGGTAGTTTAGTATTTTAGGAAGTAAAGCTACTATATTATTCTTTACATTTTACTTATTAGGAACACCTTATTATCTTTTCTATGACCTCAGTCTATTGTTTTTTTTCTATAAATCTTCTCCATCCCAAGGTTGCCTGGCAGAAATCGCTTTCAGCAATAAGGCCGTCCATTGTAATACTAATAAAATGAATACCTTGTATGTTATTTTTAAGTTATGAGGTGTGACAATAGTCTATCTATGTATCTAATGTACAATAACCGGCCAAGTGCGTGTCGGCCACGCGCAGTGTATAAACAAGCAACCGCTACTTCGTCTTTGTCACTTTAAAGGATTTATTCTAAGGATGTTGTATTTGGTACAAAATTATCCAACACCCAAGTTCAACGACTATTACTGCAAAACTAATAAAGTTATCTTAACCGCTATAGTTTTCCTTTTAAGTTCAGGAAATGCACTATTATCACGAATTTTACCAGATTTTTTTTAAAGAGGGGGGGAGGGGGGGGACGTCTCACTGGAACAAAAAATTGCACTTTAAAGTTTAATATTTCGTAAATGAAGCATGAATGCTTGAATGAAAAATGGTATTCGCAACCCTTAAGTCATTTTAAAAGGCCTATTCAACGATATCCTACACGATGGCGTAGACGACGAAAAATCATCCCCACATCTCATGTAGGGGAGCTACCCTAAAAAAAAATATTTTTCAAAATTTTATTTCACCAATTTATATACATACCCCTACAAAATTACAGCTTTCTAGTATTAACGGTCTCTCTTGGCAAAACCTCGGACAGACAGACAAACGCACATGACGAAACTATTAGGGTTCCTTGTCAGGACTACGAAACCCTAAAAAGTGTAGATAACACTTGAGAAACATAAAATAAGTAGGTTAACCTACCTGTTATCTATACATAGCCCGTTTATCTAGCTAATGTGTATTAACGGTCTCTTGGCAAAACCTCGGACAGACAGACAAACGGACATGACGAAACTATTAGGGTTCCTTGTCAGGACTACGAAACCCCAAAAATTGTAGATAACACTTGTGAAACATAAAATAAGTAGGTTAACCTACCTGTTATCTATACATAGCCCGTTTATCTAGCTAATGTTTAGCCTAGCATAACCTAAAGACTGTTTTCTTAGGATATTGCTCGTAGACACAAATAATAACTTTGCCTCTGTGCATAAAATATACAAGTATTCCAACGTAGAGCTTGGTTTAATTAGTGTATCATTTCAGATATTACGAATACATAACCTACCTACCTTGGCGGCCGAGCTTAGCTTGGTTTTTTAGAATAATTTATGATCGTACAAAACGAAATAAAACTGGCCAAGTGCGAGTCTGCATCGCGTCTCTAATCGAACACTTAGGGAGGGTTCCGTACAATACGAAACATAACAGAGTTTCAACCTCATATATTTGATTCATTGATATTACCAAGAATATTTGGTTTGGTCGCGATCTAGAAAGACGAGACTCGTTTACTAGCGCCATCTATGTCATTTTGCCGAAACTAATTAAATAGATAGCGTTTAAAACACGTTTTTAGTATGGGGACCCCCTTTAATTTTTAACTTTATTTTGTTTTTAGTATTTGTTGTTCTAGCGGCATCAGAAATACACCATCTATGAAAATGTCAACTATCTATCACGGTTAATGAGGTCATATAGTATAGCCTGGTGAGAGACGGACAGACAGACAGACAGACAGACAGACAGACAGACGGACAGTGGAGTCTTAGTAATAGGGTCCCGTTGTACCCTTTGGGTACGGAACCCTAAAAACCGACTTGACATGCCGCGATAGTCAAAGTACTGGCTAGTTATAATCATGTCATCTATGTATACAAATTTGCTTATATTGTTTATCTCCATATCTCCGGAGATAATTATCATATCTCGATAAAATTTGAATGGGACCAAACAGGAAGCATAATCTCTCAAAGAAAATATTTTTCAAATCGGTTAATATTTGACGAAGTTCTGAGGTAACATACATAAAAACAAACAAAAAACCCTTCGAATTGAGAACCTCCTCCTTTTTTGTGAAATCGGATACGACTATCTTCATTTTCTCATGCCAACAAACGCTATACAAAGAATCTCACGTCCAGTCAATATTTCAATATAAATCGTAACCATTTCAACATTTTTAGCAAGGAGCAAAATAGAAACCTACAATGCACCTAATACGAAATTCTTCGCCGCGTGTTCGCGTATTTCACATCCAGATATATTCGGGTTCTGTGCTTGGAGCCACGCAAAACACTGCTTTCAAGTTTAATATTAGTTTTGTTTAAAACACCTGTGTCTTTTGCAAGCGATTTCGCCCTGAAGTTCGACTTGCCGCCTTTGCTTGCCAGTTACCACACGCAGGTGTTGCGATTTTGCGCCTGTGCTTTTTGAGAGAGCAACCGTCGTTTGTCATTTGTTTTTGTAATTTGGTAGGCTCTAGCACATGCTCTAGTTAGAAGTTTTGGCTCAGATTATATAATAGTTACTGGTAATTTTGGTGTCTGACGCGTTCGGCTATTTATTTTCAGCCGACTTCCAAAAAGGGGGAGGTTCTCAATTCATCTGTATGTTTATATTTTTGTATGTTTCAAGAATCAAAGCATTTATTCAGTATGTAGGCAGTATTAATATACGCACATATACACGTCAAAATCATTAATCCTAAAATAAATCACAACCAATTATGAAGTAAACATAGCAAAAGCAGAATTTTAACGCTTTGAATTAAAAACAAAACAAAAGTATTGAATCATTCAGCTGTCATTGAATCGTTTACGTCAGTCTATTAAAAAAAAAATACTTAAATTGTGTTAAAAGCCAACCATACATGTAACTGTGTGTTTCAGTACTTTAAACAATTTTTATATAAAAAAAAAAATAAAAAAAGTGAAATAGTGAAACACAACTTAGAGAAACGCATACCGATCACAGTACATATCATGATCCAAATGGAACTGATTGTCCGTCTGTCAGCTGCATAATAGTGTTTAAATAAAAATAAAAATGGCAAGCCTAGAAAGAAAATCTGCGGACAAAAGAGAAAAACTGAATGGCTGTTGAATCTACCGGTGTTTCGGAAATACTCCCATCAGAGAAGAAACACCAAGAAACTCTATGGGGCTTGTCTTGTCATTCTCTCTTTTTTTTTAATTCATTGTACATGTCAGCTTTAAAATTTTAACAAGATATTAATAATTATTACACAATTTATATTTGTTCTTGGAGCTTGGGGCATTCAGGCCATGCATTTTTGTGATCCATATAGTCACCTATTGTATAGATGATTTTTTCATCAAATTGGATTTTACATAAATTTTAAATTTGCTCAAAGGCAGTTGATATATTTATAGTATATAGTAGCATATTTGGGTATCTTATTGTAAAAGCGTATACATTTCCCCGTGAATGAACCACTAACTTTCTGCAGTCTGAAATTAGGTATAATTAATCTATTTTTATGTCTTGTATTAAAATTATGTACATCAGACCTTTTCTTATAATCATTTATATTCTTGCGTATGAACATAATATTTTCATAAATGTATTGACATGCCACTGTTAGAATTTTAATTTCCTTAAATTTTTCACGAAGTGAATCTCGCGACTTCAGACTATATTATATATTTACAGATTTTAATTCTACAGCGAAATTAATAAGAATAAATATCAAATAAGATGCACACAAGAAGAGAAGTGTGGGTAGACATTGACTTTTTTCATCATATCAGAAGAAACTTCATAAAGCGTTATCGTATGTGCAATAATATGCATTTGCTGTAAAGGGTCACTTTGAAGTTTATTACAAATTTGACAAGAAAATTAAGAAAATTGTCGATATTTTTTAACATAAAACCTTTTAATTCAAATATTTTGGGCTTTTATTACAACTTATTTCCTTCATATGAGTTAATGCTGTAATAAAGAAATTACCAGAGTGTAATTCAAAAGATTTTTTTTTTAATTTTGTGTTTTTTTGGAGAAAAGCCTGCTCAAAGGACTTATTTTTTTTCTCAGAAAATAGTAAGCCTAAACAAAAAACGTATATACCCTGAAAGACCTATTCATTGTTCATAGTCCCAAAAAAAAACTAGGGCTCTGGCCTTTGTAGTTTGGGAGAAAATTTAAATAAATTGCAACATTTCGGGGACTAACTCGAAAACAAGTAAAACGCAATTTTCTCGAAAACTATAGATTTTCGCGGAACATACATGGGGGTTCTCTGGGTAGCCCTTGAGGTCCTCCATCGATGGTTTTCGTTTGGACCACATGAAACCCGACACCCTGAATCTCTATAGCTCTATTCTCGTTTGTTACGCAATTACTTCGCCAATTGTGAAGCGATTTGAAATATCATTTTTGTCATGGGTAGAATTCATCTCCGAAATGATCCCATTAACATTTTATCAAGATATGATAAGTATCTCCAGAGATATGGCGATAAACATCCTAATTATACTTGCGTGACCTGTAAAGTCGGTTTTTGTTAATAAACTGATATCTTAATTAGATTTGAATTACCTTCAATTAAGACTTAATCAATGATTATGAATCTAATGTTAGTAACTGTTTAGTTTCTAATACTTACCATTGTTGGCCTAGTGCATAGTAAATGCGTAGTAGTAGGCATTAACCAGTGAACGAAAATAAAACAATGCTTTCACTGGCATTAACTGCTCGTGCATACCATTACGAGAATTCATAAGTAAAGTTTACGTTAAAAATAACATTTTTACTTTTATCTAGGCACAGACGCGATATTTTGACGTAGGCACAAAATATTTTTCCATATTTTACTGCGGTAATCCTTATTTGGTAAGGTGGTATTCTTTATTCTGTGATAAAACTAAGGTTCTAATACATTTTTAAAACTGAACCGTACTTGTACTTTTATTTAAACTGTGACCGTACACCATTGAATTTTTTTTAAATAATATGTATTTCGATCGACAAACAAGTAAGCGGCCCACCTGATGGTAAGTGGTCACCGCCGCCTGTTGACATCTGCAAAACCAAAGGTATTGCCGGTGTGTTGTCTACCCTTATTAGAGAGCATTCTCATTACTCATCGTTTGAAACTACCCATATTAAATGTTTCTGAGAAGGTTTCAGATGGGAGCTATTTCACATCTACAGGTACGTGGGAAGAACAATTGTGTGGCACGAGTAGTATGTGATGCCCACGTGTCTATAATGTGCGGATGAGTAGTAGTAGTAGTAAGTTTTTACATTTTAAATTAAAACGAACTAATAATTACTTGATAACAATATATGTATTACCCAATAAACAAGATAGGCACATTTTTTCTTTTGGGTTCCGATTCTGTAAGCTAGGAAATCGCCTCATAGCAAGCCGATTCCATAATATATCCCTCCCTGATTTTAACAGCGCTCGATTCTAATACGCTTTTTTAATCCGATTTACAAAATCGACTACTTCACTTGCTTACAGAATTGACACCCTGATCCTAGACATTCTGATTTCCATTTATGCGTAGATGTAAACATCATAGTCCAAGCCGCGTCCTCGTTCGCTTTTCATCCGAAGATTCACGAAGTTATAGCCGATACCTCCTTGCGTGACGTTGACAGATGCTTCGGAGTTCTTCAGATCGTAGGCCATGATACCCTGAAAAAGAAATAACTGTTTTTGAGAACAAATTCTAGATGCGGCAACGAGTAATTGACCCCACTTATCGGCTAAACTAGTTGACCCATTCAGATGATTTTTTTTAGCGGTTGACCTAAGGGTCATCAATAAAGACTTATATTATAAGGTCATAAAACTGACAAAGTCACAAATGTTTTTTAATTGTTTTTATCCACGACAGAATCCACAAGTACAATTCATAACATCCTTATCATTGTGGTACTGCAAAAAATAATATGATTGTAAATGTTTATAGTAAATAATTGCAATGGGCAAATTAGTTACTGCCGTTACTAATTTGCCCATTTGCTACTACTGTTACTGACCAACTAACTATGAACATTATGTTATGTCATGATCAACCACAAATCGTAACTTGCGCTTATCGCAAAGCTACGGCTAGTTCGTTAAAATTTAAATGGGTCCACCTGGAGACCAAACGTTACCCTTTGAAACAAAAAAAGAATTTTCCAAATCGGTTCAGGCATCTTCGAGTAATCGGAGAACATACATAAAAAAATAAAAAAAGTTCCGACGAATTGAGAACTTCCTCCTTTTTGTGAAGTCGGTTAAAAAAGAGACATAACGAGTAGGTAGTTCTACAAATCTACTTTTCTTATATAATAATATGGTCTTTTCCGTTCAAGAACGGAACCCTAAAAAATTAATGTTTGATGTAATATTTGTACAGTTGTACAGTAATAGACAACTACGTAAAATTTTCAGGTAAAATATCGAGAGACAACACAAACAACACTTGGACAAAAATCAACACATTGGTACAGAAATTACTAGTTCTTTTAATATGTGGAAATCGGAAACGATAAAATTGTACTATTTTTTTTTCACGCTTAGCCGTGTAACTCAGATCACTTTATATAAAACAAAGTCCCCCGCCGCGTCTGTCTATCTGTCTGTCTATTTCCGATACTCAAAGTACTGGAAACTCAAAAAAGTAGTTTTTGAGTTTTTTTTAAACGGTATTTCATGCGGCTTTCACCAATATACAGAACGATTCAAGAGGAAGGTTTAGGTGTATAATTTGTTTAAGTTTTGTGTTAATTGGTTGAAATATGACGATTTTTGTCGAAGATGTCAATTCATACTTAACGCAACAAGCTGATGCAAAAATGTAGGCATATACATCTACCCATGCGAAGCCGGGACGGGTCGGTAGTACTAAATTAAAAAATCAGTCACTTTAGTTACTTACTTGAATCACCCTACCAACATTGGTCGGCACAGATGGCATCACGAAGTATAGATTCTCTACCCTCTTTTTGAAAATTTTTGACGAGTACTCGACCTTGTGATGGTATACTTGTGGTCTCAAAACGTTGGTACCCATGAAAACATGGCTGCAGTTAACTACAGCTATCACAGCTACAAGAAACGTCACCAAAACTACCCTCATAGTACCGTCCTTAACGAAGTTTGATAGAAGAATGAGGCAAGTGAAAAATTCTTTATAAGATACTATGCGATTCGACAATTTGAATTCGTTCTCTATCTATGTTGTGGTGACATTATGACCTACTGCAAAATATCAAAGTTTGCTCGTATTGATAGCAGTTGTTTTACCGTTTATTTGAGCAGTTAGTATTTATTGGTGAATAGCAGAAGGCGACGATAGAACATAAGAATATAAGTCTGTTGTTCTGTTGTGGTGGCATCAATGGTGATATTATTTATGGACCAATTTTCAAATTATAGTAGAGTCAATTTAATAGATCACATTTGACACTTCATCAAAATTCAACAACGTGACCTTGTAATGAAGAGCACATAAAATTATCAATTATTTCAAAGTCAGAACTGCATAATTATTTAACATTTTTCAGTTACAAATACATAATTATTATAATAATTACAAAAGAAAGCGTTTTTACGATTTACTTTGACTAATAATTCATTTTAAACATAATAAACAATTTTTGTTCTAAAAAACTAAACGTCAGTACAAGGTTACGTCAGTGAACACTTTTTCTTTATAAACACTAGGGATGCTACCCAAAAAATCAAAAGATTGATCAGTCGATAGGTTGAATCGAATGCAATGATTACTTGTGAAGGATGTTTAACTATAAAAATAACTACAGTGTAGATTGTAATTAACACATAATATTATTCTTTGACTAAAAAAATCCAAAAATAATTAAATAAGAGCTTAAAACAACACCAATATTATAAATGCGAAAGTCAGTTTGTTTATTTGTTTGTTTGTTTGTTTGTTTGGGACTTCTTCACGGTCAAACGGCTTGACCGATTTGGCTGAAATTTTGTACAAAGATAGTACATAGGGCAGAATAGGATATAGGATACTTTTTTTTTGGCTATTGAGTCAGGGGGTCCAGATATTTTTAATTGAATTTTGTAAATATAAGACTTCTTCTCGAATAAACGGCTTGACCAATTTGCCTTAAATTTTGTGTGAATACATGTCATAGGGCAGAATAGGATATAGGATACTTTTTTTCTGGCTGTCGAGTCTGGGGGTCCAGATATTTTTAATTGAATTTTGTAAATATAAGACTTTTTCTCGAATAAACGGCTTGACCGATTTGTCTCACATGTTGTGTAAAGACAGTTAATAGGGCAGAATAGGATATAGAATACATTTTTTCTGGCTATCGAGTCAGGGGGTCCAAATATGTTAATTTGAATTTTGTAAATATAAGACCTCTTCTCGAATAAACAGCTTGACCGATTTGCCTGACATGTTGTATAAAGACAATTCATAAGGCAGAATAGGATACAGAAAACATTTTTTCCGGCTATCAAGTCAGGGGGTCTTAATATTTTTAATTGAATTTTGTAAATATAAGACTTCTTCTCAAATAAACGGCATGACCGATATGCCTGAAATTTTGTGTGAATACATGTCATAGGGCAGAATAGGATATAGGATACTTTTTTTCGGGCTGTCGAGTCAGGGGGTCTAGATATCTATAATTTAATTTTGAAAATATAAGACCTCTTCTCGAATAAACGGCTAGACCGATTTGCTTAAAATGTTGTATAAAGACAGTTCATAGGGCAGAATAGGATATAGAAAACTTATTTTCTGGCTATCAAGTCAGGGGGTCCAAATATTTTTAATTGAATTTTGTAAACATAAGACATCTTCTCGAATAAACTCGATTTGCCTGAAATTTTGTGTGATTACATGTCATAGGGCAGAATAGGATATAAGATACTTTTTTTCTGGCTGTCGAGTCAGGGGTCCAGATATTTTTAATTGAATTTTGTAAATATAATACATCTTCTCTAATAAACGGCTTGACCGATTTGCCTGAAATTTTGTGTGAATACATGTCATAGGGCAGAATAGGATATAAAAAACTTATTTTCTGGCTGTCAAGTCAGGGGATCCAAATATTTTTAATTGAATTTTGTAAATATAATACATCTTCTCTAATAAACGGCTTGACCGATTTGCCTGAAATTTTGTGTGAATACATGTCATAGGGCAGAATAGGATAAAGGATACTTTTTTTCTGGCTGTCAAGTCTGGGGGTCCAGATATTTTTAATTGAATTTTGTAAATATAAGACCTCTTCTCGAATAAACGGCTTGACAGATTTGCCTGTCATGTTGTATAAAGACAGTTCATAGGACAGAATAGGATATAGAATACTTTTTTTCTGGCTATCGAGTCAGGGGGTCCAAATATTTTTAACGGAATTTCGTAAATAAAAGGCATCTTCTCGAATAAACGGCTTGACCAATTTGCCTGACATGTTGTGTAAAGACAGTTTATAGGGCAAAATAGGATATAAGATACTTTTTTTCTGGCTGTCGAGTCTGGGAGTCCAAATATTTTTAATTGAATTTTGTAAATATAAGACCTCTTCTCGAATAAACGGCTTGACCGATTCGCCTGTCATGTTGTATAAAGACAGTTCATAGGGCAGAATAGGATATAGAATACTTTTTTTCTGGCTATCGAGTCAGGGGGTCCAAATATTTTTAACGGAATTTCGTAAATAAAAGGCATCTTCTCGAATAAACGGCTTGACCAATTTGCCTGACATGTTGTGTAAAGACAGTTTATAGGGCAGAATAGGATATAAAATACTTTTTTTCTGGCTATCGAATCAGGGGGTTCAAATATTTTTAATTGAGTTTTGTAAATATAAGACTTCTTCTCGAATAAACGGCTTGACTGATTTGCCTGAAACTATGTGTGCATACATGTCATAGGGCAGAATAGAATATAGGATACTTTTTTTCTAGCTGTCGAGTCAGGGGGTCCAGATATTTTTAATTGAATTTTGTAAATATAAGACATCTTCTCGAATAAACGGCTTGACCGATTTGTCTGACATGTTGTGTAAAGACAGTTCATAGGGCAGAATAGGATACAGAAAACTTATTTTCTGGCTGTCAAGTCAGGGGATCCAAATATTTTTAATTGAATTTTGTAAATATAATACATCTTCTTGAATAAACGGCTTGACCGATTTGCCTGAAATTTTGTGTGAATACATGTCATAAGGCAGAATAGGATATAAGATACTTTTTTTCTGGCTGTCGAGTCTGGGAGTCCAAATATTTTTAATTGAATTTTGTAAATATAAGACCTCTTCTCGAATAAACGGCTTGACCGATTCGCCTGTCATGTTGTATAAAGACAGTTCATAGGGCAGAATAGGATATAGAATACTTTTTTTCTGGCTATCGAGTCAGGGGGTCCAAATATTTTTAATTGAATTTTGTAAATATAAGACCTCTTCTCGAATAAACGGCTTGACCAATTTGCCTGGCATGTTGTATTAAGACAGTTCATAGGGCAGAGTAGGATATAGGATACTTTTTTTTGGCTATCGAGTCTGGGTGTCCAGTTTTTTTTAAATGAATTTTGGGTATGTGTGGCCACTTATCAGCTAAACGGCTTGACCAATATGGCTGAAATTTTCTACATATACAGCTCATATGGCATAGAAGCACATAGGATACTTTTTTTCTGGCAGTCGAGTCCAGGTGTCCAGATTTTTTTTATTGAACTTTATAAATGTGTGTGCCTCCTCCGTCAAACAGGTCAACCATTTCAGCTGAAATTTTGTGCACAGACGGTCAATAAGACATAGGATACTTATTTTTGGCTGGCAATTTCGAGTGTCTATAATTTTATTATGGAATAATGTGTTGCCTCTTAGCGGCAATCGTTTTCACCGATTCAGCTCAAATTTTGTATTTTAAATTTTTTAAACGTGTGACCTCTTCTCGGTTAAACGAGTTGACCGATTGAGCAAAAATTGTACAGAGACAGTCAATAAGACAAAGACCAAGAGTAGAGTCTATTATCCGAGCAGATTTGTTACTTTTTTTACAATCGAGTCCGGTTGTCAGTTTTTTATTGTTGAATTTAGTATATGTTTGGCCTCTTTTCGGCCAAAAGGTTTGACGGATTCACATAACGTTTTGTACAAAGACATTTAATAGGGCATAAAAGGGCAAAGAATACTTTGTTTTTCGGCAGTTAAGTGAGGGTGCATATATTTTTGTTAACTTTACATAGAGTGGACATAATCATAAAAGTTTGACTTTAGGTTCGTCTATAATGACTTAAGTCTTAATTACGCCATAAAACTGTCAGGATCATTAGAAGTCATCAAATTTACGCGCTGGTTTTGCTTGCCCAACGTGTTTATCTGCTTTGTGGAAAGTATTTCAAAAATTTTCGTATTTTAACAGCCTTAGGGTAATTGGTGTTGACTTAGTAGGTCATAAAACCTGTCAGGGTCATTAAAACACGTGAAATTTTTTCGCGCTCGCTTCGCTCGCGTAGTTGTAGCACTCTCTGCGCTCGCGCAAGCATTTATTTTATCTACTTTCAATGTAATATTTCAGAAACTTTTGTATTTAAATAGTCACATGCATCAAAACGAGTCATAAATTAAAACAGAACAACCTTCAATAATCATAATGATTATTTACCTTAAAATAAGTGGATATCACGTTTCACTTGAGTGTCATCAGTGTTGACTTAGTAGGTTATAAAAACTGTCAGGGTCAAAAAAGTCGTAAAAATGTTTCACGCTCGCTTCGCTCGCGCAGTCATAGCGCTCGCTTCGCTCGCGCAAATATATATTTTATCTACTTCGAAGGTAAATTTTCAGCAAATTTTGTATTTTAATAGCCACATGCATCAAAACGAGTCATAAATTGAAATTGAAGAACCTTCAATAATCATAATGATTATTAACCTTTAATTAAGTGGATATAAAATTTAACCCTAATGTCATCAGTGTTGACTTAGTAGGTCATAAAATCTATCAGGGTCATAAAAAGGCGTAAAAAAATTCTCGCTCGCTTCGCTCGCGTAGTGATAGCGCTCGCTGCGCTCGCGCGAGTATTTGTTTTATCTACTTTGAAGGTAATATTTCAACAATTTTTGTATTTTAATAGACACATGCATCAAAATGAGTCATAATTTGAAACAGTACAACCTTCAATAACCATAATGATTATTAACCTTAAAACAAGTGATTATCGACTTTAACCTGAGCGTCATCAGTGTTGACTTAGTAGGTCATAAAAACTGTCAGAGTCATAAAAAGTCGTAAACATTTTTAGCGCTCGCTTCGCTTGCGCAGTTATAACGCTCGCAAACCTCGCGCAATTATTTATTTTATCTACTTTGAAGGTAATATTTCAGCAACTTTTGTATTTTAATAGCCATCAAAACGAGTCATATATTAAAATAGTACAACCTTCAATAATCATAATGAATATTGACCTTAAAATAAGTGGATATCACGTTTTACCTGAGTGTCATCGGTGTTGACTTAGTAGGTCATAAAAACTGTCAGGGTCATAAAAAGTCGTAAAAAATTTTCGCAGTAATAACGCTATATAGCGTATAATAGCGTGTTATCAGCCTCATACATTAGACTGACTCAAATACTTAAACAGCAAAACTTGGTAAACCTTGGTTAGGTTTACCAAGTAATTATTAATGACTTTAAATACAAGACAATAGACGATATCGAGTTCGACCTAAGAGTCATCTATAGTGAGTTGATTATTAGGTCGTAATTTGTCAGGGTCATAAAAAGTCATAAAAAATGTTCGCTCGCGCAATGATAGCTCTCGCTGCGCTCGCGCAGCTATTCACCTTATTTTCTTTGCAAGAAATGTTTCAGGAACTTTTGTGTTGAGTCAAACATTTAAACAGCACAACTTCGTATACCTAACCAAAATGATTAATGACTTTAACAATAGAGGATATTGAGTTCGACTTTAGGGTCATCTATGGTGACTTGGCCTAAGAGATCATCGATCTTGACCTCAAAGGTCATAAAAACTCAAATAACGCGGGCAAAGCCGCGGGTAACACCTAGTCAATAATAATTTGGGTTAAAAAACTAACGATAAAGTACTAAACGTTAGATCCATAGGTACATTTGAGTATGTTTTTTTTTATTGGGCCATTTTATATGGAGCTACATTCTAATCCATAAACACAAATAAAATCGTTTAAATATGTACAATTTCCGATTTGTATAATTTGTATTAACGTGTCTTATCAAGTTCATATTAACGCAAAACAAACAAGTAAATAACACTGAATAATGTAAATACTTATTGTATTTCTCATTTAGAGCTGCCGAAAAATTGGTTATTTCGAATAACATCAAACTAAAATAATTCTTGTTTGTGTTGATGCGTATCGATTCATCAATTGAATCGATGTTTTTAAACAAGTCACCTTACTATGAAGCTAAAACTGACAAATGTCAAATGTGATCTATTAAATTGACCCTACTATAGTTTAGGTGATAGGAAAAGCAAGAGACTTGCGGTCGTAAGCGATGATGACGTCGATAGTAACAGATGTAGTGGCTCGCAAAATTCAGCATTCTCACAATTTTGCGTTCCACTGGTCTGAAGCTGTCACCAATAGGCATTTAGACGTTGATTCTGCCATGCCCAGTAATGTCGCTGGATTTTGGTAAATTGAAAAAAGAAGAGGAATACAAATAAGAATAGAAACTTTGTGGCAGTGTAGATACAATTACAAACAAACTGACGTCCGAAAATAAATCTTGAACAACAAACACTTATTTTTTTACAGTTCAACGTATCTTCAGCGGTAGTTACGAGCCGAAGTCCCTGGGGCATGGATTGGCAATAAACAAAAAGCAGAAAAAGCGAGCCTTACCTGATAGCGCGTGACAGACCGATAGACGTGCTGCGATGGATGTGTACACAGAAATGAGCAAAGTGAGCATTTTGAGGGGACGTTATAACGAACAATTTGTTTTTTTAACTAAGATTAGATCTCCTGACAACGATTTAAGAAAGTGTGCATTTTTCCATACCAATGTATACCGTTTGCTCTTTGGAAAATGCTTCTAGAGAAAAATTTGTTTCTGCATAAAATCAAGTACTGCTGTAGCTACGCCCCTATCATTTTTTTTTGAGCAACCAATTGCAAATAGAAATATGACCCTTCAAAAATTTTAAAGAAGAGATTAGAATGCTTGTATTTCTTTTTGCAATTGGTTTGTCAAAAAAAGCAAATTATAGGTAGCTACAGCAGACCTTGATTTTTGTAGAAACAAATGTTGCTCTAGAAGAATTTTCCAGGGAGGAAACGGGGGAATACATTTGTATGAAAAAGTCCACCCCGCGTTGCCTTTTAATGGTGTTGAGACATGGATGCTAACCTATGCCTGTATATAAAATCAGGGTTGCGTATAGAGAGAGCCATAGCTATAAATATGCTGTAGAAGCAGCCACTGATTCCTTTGTTTCGTTGAGCAAGCCACGCATGGCATCAACCTGCTTGATCAAAAACGAGTACCAAACATGGAAATCAGAAGGAAAAACGAAGAAAGGATTCGTCAGGAAATACATACCTCATAGGCCTAAGATGTTTGTAATGCCGTTTAATAACTGAGCATAGCACAGCAATATCGCGCACCATTCATTTGTATTTGTATTGCATTTAAAGTCAATAAAGAATTATCTTATTTACTGAGAACACTTAGCTTTACTGTATATTTGCTGGTTTGCTTGTAATTTGCTTGTCATGCTGTACTATATAGCGGAATAGTATAGCGTAGTCTGAATTGCGGTTTAGACAGATGATGATGGTGGAAAACTAGGCACTTATTCGTAGCTTTGGTTGCACTATCGGAAGAAGTAGTAGCCCAGACAGAGGTCTAGATTACTATTTCTTCATGAAAGTGTTAGACTTAAGAGAGAGAGAGAGAGAGAGAGAGAGAGAGCACTAGTTATTATTTTCCAGAAATAGTATTTGTATAATAAGTACATAGGAAGACTGATCAAGCAATTTCCTCTTCATTATAATTGAAGACTGAATTAAAGCCTGTATGGCTGTACAGGCTGTTAGCTGCATTTATCATACTTCAAAGAATTGAAAGAGCCAAGGTAAACACCCAAACTACCATAAAAAGGCAGAAGGATTCGTGCCGAACACCCGAGTAAACGCAAGTTCAGTAATACTAAATGCTTGAATGCAGCAGGGTCGGACGCTTCCGTGCAGTATTACTTCGCAGCGTTGCTTACGTAGTAATCATACCGTATTGACTATGCCGGACTGAGCGCGGAAACTTCTTACTCAAGAATTTAGTATTACTGAACTTGCGGTCACTCGGGTGTTCGGCACGAATCTGTCTGCCATTTTTATGGTAGTCTGAGGGTAAACATTAAGAAGGTACAAATTAATTCAATTTATTATCAAAGTGAAGTACAACATCAGCCCACTATTCATTGCATTGCCATTTTCATCAAGTAAAGTAATTCTTGCGTCTCTTATAAAAATACCTCTGAACTACATAATTTTAATGTTCACTACGGTGTAACAGTCGGCCCATACATTTTACCGGTACACATGCTGTATTCGGTCCGCGAGACATTTCAAAAATAGTATTTTGCCAAAAATAGTTGCGTGGACATTGTGCATTTTTGATTTGGTTTATTTGGATTGAACCATTGTTTTTTTACGATTCTAGTGTTGGAGTTGTCAAGCTACCGTGTGCGTACTGTCGGTCCTGTTGTGTGTATATTTTGTGTGTTTTTGTATTTTTTGCTAACTATAGCTATATACCTCTGTTGTTTCTTACAATTTTCACTGGAGGTCAATTAAATACTTCTGTTATGTTAGGATTTTTTTTAAGCGTACTAGCATCTGGGTTGCACATTACTAGAAGTCTTGTCAACTCCTCCAACTGAGCTAAATATACTTGTGTCGGGAGTGGATTCACATCAATAGTGCAATGAGTGGGGATCGAACTCACGACTTCTCGATCGCCAGGCCGACGCCTTAGCCATTGGGCTATTGCCGCTTAAATTGAATTTGAACCTGAGACGTACCTTGTCCATACAAGCGTATCTATAACCAAATTATTTTAGATCGTTTAAAAAACTAAAAGAACCGACTTCAAACATCGCGCTAATCAAAGTAGCCAGTAGACCTAGTAACTATTACATAATCTGCGCCAGTAAGTAAAGTGCCAGCCAAGTAGTAAGTCGTCGAGATAAGTAAATGCATCGTAACACAAATGTTGATATGTTAAAAACGGCTCGGCCGATTTCGTTAAAATTTAAATGGGACCACCTGGGAAGGTACCATTTGAAACAAAAAATGATTTTTTTAAATCGGTTCAGGCATCTTCAAGTAATCGGTGAACATACATAAAAAAAAGGTTTCGACGCTCCTTTTTTGTGAAGTCGGTTAACAATTTAAAACAGAAGCATGATTCAGTCTTATTGGCTAGCGTATGGCCACTCTCTCACCTGGTGGTACCACGATGATGTGGTCGAAGATGGTGAACACGCTAGGCCTAGAGTTCTTTGACTCTCAAGGGCTATGTGCTGCCGGAACACCATAAGGTTATGGCATATCCAGATTTACTCCTTGATGGTGGTAAGCTACTTTTCGATAGCAATTCAGGTCACCTATATATTTGCTTTTAATGCGAGTAAAGCCACAGGGCACAGCTCGTTCAATTTATTAATAAAACTAGTTGTTAGTTTGTACGAAAATCTTAACAGAGTGTTTGATAAAGTTATTTACCTCAAAGTGGATACAATGTACAGTTTGGAACACAAGTCTCGAACAGGCATCGACTAACTTGAGTAAATTAACTTGGTAACTTAAATTGACTCTGGTATCACTTGAGGTGAGGATACTCGTATATGCAGTAAGGAAGTGGTTTGGTCATGTTTGAATTATATGTTTTGTTGTAATAACGCTAGTTGTTATAGTGAAGTGAGATTTGACGATGAATACCATAAATTACGTTTTAACGTTTCAAACGATTATTGGTATCCTACATCACCAATCGGCCCCATTTCTTATTAGACTTTACCTAGTCAGATGCTGGTGATGTATAGTTATTTACTAATCCTTCTTTTACATTTCATTTATATGTTACATGTTGTTAGCTCGACAGTATTTTTCACAATGTCCACAGACTAAGTAGCGATGACAATGTCTCAGTTTTTAGGGTGCCGTACCCAAACGGAACCCTATTACTAAGACTCCGCTGTCCGTCTGTCTGTCTGTCTGTCTGTCTGTCCGTCTGTCACCAGGCTGTATCTCATGAACCGTGATAGATAGACAGTTGAAATTTTCACAGATGATGTATTTCTGTTGCCGCTATAACAACAAATACTAAAAACAGAATTAAGTTAAAGATAATAGCGGGTCCCCATAGAAGAAACGTGTTTTTTTCGGCATTTCACGCCATCTATGAACGCTTAGTTAGGTAAAAGTCCGATAGATGGCGTTATATTGAAATGTCGATCCCTAGCACCTTTGTTAGGCGTTAGATACTGTTATAAGAAAGAAAATGTTGATTAATTATTATTTTTTGCTGGCGAAAAATGATAGTGGTATTTTTTGCTCGATCTTATAAAATACTGTAGTGTGGTACGGAACCCTACGAGTGCGAGTCCGACTTGCACTTGGCCAGTTTATTATTTTCTTCAGGTTGGCTGTCTGTTGACGTCTCTAATGTCAAAGTAAGTGTCAAACAAAGTAATTAGTAATCCATCGTCCTAGAATTAAGTCTACTAAGAAAATAATAATAAATCTTCTCTTCTTATTTAGCAAATTGAATTTGTAAACTGATTGCTGTTTCGACCAATTCGAAACTATGCGATCTCCAACACTCTGGTATCACGCAAGAGAGTTTCTTCTACAGATATCATATATACAAATAGATCTGTGGTTTCTTCTCTGATTTGGTGGTCATACATGTTTTTTCTGAGTTTTATTTTAAAACCATTGAGAATTTGGCAGGTCTCTAATAGGTGGCGGAATGTTGTTCCAGCATTTGCCGGAAACTGCCTCGTAAAGACAAGTAAGTAATTGTCCTGTGAGCATGACTGAAGTGCCGCGGCACGCACTGACAATACAAATTACGTTATACTTTTTATTTATAGAAGCTAGCTGCGCCTTGTGGCTTTGCCCGCGTTCAAACCTTGTTATTAAAACTTCCTCTTAAAACACTCTATCTATTGATGAAAACCATATTAAAATCCGTTGGGAAGTTTTAAAGATATAAGCGTACAAACGGCGGGTAATGACTTTGACTTTGTTTTATTCTATGGAAAGATAAAAATAAGCAAGCGTTTGACCTCTATAATACATTATACCACTACTTTTTGACATCGCGACGTAGCTGACAAGAGCTAAACAAGAGTAGCCGAGGATCGTGATCAGTGTTGTGTAGTTGGAGAGGCCAATGTCCAGCTGTGGACTAGTATAGACTGATGATGATGTTGACATCACAATCAATATAATCAATCTCTGCACGGTTAAAAAACTCGATTTTGCTGAAATTTTACACGTTTAACTTAACCCAATAGGACATAGTACGATACTTTATAAGGGGCGAAGCTGACAGGTGCAGTTCGTACGTAAAAAATATTTCATAATTTAAAATTAGGTACAATGTACGTTCGAGCTAAGAGATCTCTTCTGGACTACCTTTAGATGGACTTATCAATTTTAAATAAGACTTATTAAATTCGGACGACCTTTTATTAGTGGCTATTCTTCTTCTTCTTCTGATGGCTATCAGTAGGTATTTTTCACCACGTCTGACACGACTGACTTTGAAAACAAACACATCTGACAGACATATAGGCCGAAAGGTTTTAAACAAATAGATGCTTTGGGCTAATTTAAATTGTAACCCTATCTACCAAACTGGGCAATGCAATAGTGCCCATATATATCCCACATATTGATGGTTAGTGTGGATTATTTAAATTAAAACATGAATTGTTACATTAAAAAAAAATTACAGCGTAGCAGATATAACTTCTCTTGGCCTAATCATAATGTAAGGCATAGGTTTGAACCTTAATGAGACGAATAAAAAATTAAGTGTAGCCACACTAACGTTAAAGTTTTGTTAAGATTTTGTAGAAATCGCGAACGAAGTCGCGGGTACAGCTAGTTTAATATAATTAAGAATGTTTAAAAATTAAAACAACCGATTTCCATGCCGCGCGAGTCAGTTTTAGTAGCAAGTTTGAGACGTTTATCATCATATCTCTGGAGATACTTATTAGATCTCGATGAAATTACAATGGGACCACATTGACAATGTAACCTCCTACCAATTAAAAAATAATCATTCGAACCGGTTCATGATCGACGGAGTAATCGCGTAATATACATACAACAACAATCGAATTGAGAATTTCCCCATTTTTGGAAGTTGGTTGAAAATATATTATATTTCTTTTATATCTTATATGCTACCGTTCGACCACTATCTCACATGTTGGTAAGTGATGATGCGGTCGAAGATGGTAAGCACGCTATCTATATTACTAACTATATTAACTACTACAACTAACTAACTATATAATATATAAATTTTCTACCTTAAAAATATACTTAAATATCTTTTTAAGGTTACAGAAAATTTACGTCCATTATCTAACAAAACCTACTAAAATTGTTAAAACATTGGCCACCCACCAACTTCTCGAGATACTCAACTAAATTAAGAAGCGGTATTTCTACACAAAATGGCTTGAAAATGTACAGGCAGAGCCACAAAAGGTCATTCAGACCGACAACTGATCGTATCGGGGCAAACACGTGCCAAATTTGCGCGAACCTTAAACTTAATTTCCTGGGAACATAGCGAAATGTAGCCCCTTTATAAGTTAGTACTGTATCGCAATAAGTGTATTAAAATATTACTTTTGTTTTGCCCATAAACTTAACTTTATGTACATACTACTTTTATGTTTTTGGCACTTTTTAAACGACTTCACAAAAGAGGAGGAGGTTCTCAATTCGATTGTATTTTTTTAATGTTTGTTACCTCAGAACTCAGTCAAATATGAACCGGTTTAAAAAAATCTTTTTTCGTTTGAGAGATTATGCCACACGTTTGGTCCCATTCAAATTTTATCGAGATCTGATAATAATCTCCGGAGATATAGAGATATACAACAATAACAATAGAACAATAAAAATAGAACAATATAAACAAATTTGTATACCTTGACGACAATATTATGGCTAGTGGCTATTTTGACTATCGCGGCATGTGAAGTCGTTTTTAGCGTTCCGTACCCAAAGGGTAAACGGGACCCTATTACTAAGACTCCGCTGTCCGTCCGTCTGTCTGTCTGTCTGTCTGTCTGTCCGTCTGTCACCAGGCTGTATCTCATGAACCTTGATAGTTAGACAGTTGAAGTTTTCACAGATGATATATTTCTGTTGCCGCTATAACAACAAATACTAAGAACAGAATAACGTTCAAAGGGCGTCCTACGCTTTGTTTACCGATTCGCGGTCTCCACTCTAGAACCAGTCTACCCCAACGGTTATCGGTCCTACGGCAGATATGACCAGCCCACTGCCACTTCAGCTTGCTAATCCGATGAGCTATGTCGATCACTTTAGTTCTCTGGCGAATTACTTCGTTTCGGATTCGATCCCGCAGAGAAACACCGAGCATAGCTATTTCCATAGCTCGCCGAGCGACTTTAAATTGGTGGACCAGTCGAACCGTGAGTAAACGCACGCGAGTGACGCGAGTGACGCACTGATTAAAGACTTTTGTCTTTAGGCACTGTGGTATATGCGACGAGAAGACTCGACGGAATTTTCCAAATGCTGCCCAGCCCAGCTGAATTTTTCTCTGGATTTCCTGCCCTAGGTAAACATACTTAGTGACAACTTCGAGTGGGATTCCATCTACGGCAATCGGTTCCGGAACAACGTGCTCGTTGTACATGACTTTTGTTTTATCCAAATTCATCCGGAGACCGATGCGACGAGAAGAATCAGCTAGGCCATTCAACATCCTCTGTAAGTCCTGCAGCGTCTCTGCCATAATGACGATGTCATCTGCGAATCGTAAGTGAGAGATGTACTTGCCGTTGATGTTGATGCCACAATTTTTCCAGTCCAGCGTCTTAAACATATCCTCCAAGGCGTTAGTGAACAGTTTCGGGGATATGACGTCCCCTGTCTCACTCCTCGACGCAAGTAGATATGATTAGTACGCTGGTTCTGTACTTGTACAGTCATCGTTGCGGCATTATACAGACATCTCATCACTTCGATATATCGCCAGTCGACTTGGCAACGCTGCAAGGACTCCAGAACAGACCAGGTTTCGATTGAGTCGAAGGCCTTCTCATAGTCCACAAACGCTAAGCACAGAGGCCGATTGTACTCTTCGGTCTTCTGTACAATCTGCCGCACTGTGTGGATGTGGTCCATGGTGCCGTAACCGCTTCGAAATCCGGCCTGTTCCGGAGGTTGGAACTCGTCGAGTCTTCGCGCAAGACCTTTCGTGATGACCTTTGAAATCAGTTTGTAGACATGGCTCAGAAGCGAAATCGGGCGGTAGTTTTTCAAGAGGGTTTTGTCTTCTTTTTAGAAAAACAAAACCACCATGCTCGTGTTCCATGCCTGTGGAGTTCTCGCGTGTTAGAGGATCGGAGGTCTTGTCGTACCAGCTTCTTAATGGTTTTGTTGCGCACCTGATTAATTGACAAAGCTGACAAAGGGTCTGTTTGTCTCTCTTCCATTAGTCCAAGTGTTTCTGCCGAAAGTTTGGACTTTTTGCCCGTACGCTTGCTCTGCAAAACTTCGTCCCTTCATCCCTCAGGATTTCCACCACTTCTTCGAGTTTCTGGTTTACGTCATCTTTGGTTTCCAAGGCATAGGATAAACATGCAGTTAAATTACAAGACGTGTGATAGGGATGTCTTGTAGTAAAATGTTGACAATCGCGAAACTGTACGGAAAGTGTTTCAGTTTCTATTGAATTCTATTACTTACTTACTTGGTACTTGGTGCGCGGGCTCTTTTTCGCACCACGCACGTATGCTTTGATTATATACATGTCTAATCAAAGGCGGCCGTATGTCGGCCCTTTTTGCGTGAGGTTGAGGTTGCGCATCAGTACCCTTAGTACGAATTTTCATACCAAACTCGATATCGTATATCGTACAAATTTTGTATGAAAAACAGTACAGCGCCTCTAGTGGATACTACATTTCACTAAATTTAGACCAATCAGGAAGCCAAAATAAGTCAAAATCTATGTGAGATCTGTCAAAAGTGTTTACGATGAAAACTTGTAGTAAGGGTAGAGTCCAGCCATCCGATGTGTGCGAGGAAGGCCGCGTCAGTGAAAATATCCACTAGCCATTATCATGCCATCGAGGTATCAAATTTGTTTTAATTCATATCTCATATCTCCGGAGATTATTGTCAGATCTCGTAAATATAAAATAATATCTCAAACAAAAAAAATATTTCCAATCGGTTAAGATTTAACGGAGTTCTGAGGGAAAAAAATAAATAAAAAATAACTGGCCAAGTGCAAGTCGGACACTCACTCGTAGGGTTCCGTACCACACTACAGTATTTAATAAGATCGAGCACAAAATACCACTATCCTTTTTCGCTAGCAAAAAATAATAATTAATAAACATTTTATTTCTTATAACGCCATCTAACGTCTAACAAAGGTGTTAGGTATCGACATTTTAATATAACGCTATCTATGGGACGTTTACCTAACTAAGCGTACATAGATGGCGTGAAATGCCGAAAAAGACACGTTTCTTGTATGGAGACCCTCTATTATTTTTAACTTTATTCTGTTTTTAGTATTTGTTGTTATAGCGGCAACAGAAATGTATCATCTGTGAAAATTTCGACTGTCCAACTATCACGGTTCATGAGATACAGCCTGGTGACAGACGGACAGACAGACAGACAGACAGACAGACAGACGGAAAGCGAAGTCTTAGTAATAGGGTCCCGTTTTACCCTTTTGGTACGGAACCCTAAAAACAACCTCCTCCTTTATAAATTCTAATATATATAGTAAGTATATATTAATTCTGTCACTCTGTCTGTACCTAATCACGCCTATATGGACGATCCGAGCTTACTGAAATTTAACAAGGAGAGATACCTAGGATGAACATAGCTTAAATAACTCTAATAGAGCTTGTGATAAAATGTTTGGTGTACTTAAACGAAGTCGGCGGGTATCAGATAGTAAAATATATATTCGTTTGATTTTTTCTGTCTATGTATGTTACTTTCAGAAGTAACACAAAAATACACTTGTGAGAGTTGCGTGTACTATTTTGTTTAAAAGGATCAGTCATACAGTTAAAAAAGTTTCAAATAATTTTATTACGTCGCCAAAATTCTTTACCCAGTCTACGAATAGCTTCCCTTTCAGACAGAAAAAGTGCAAAACTAGATGACAGATATACGCTGCAGACTGCGCATTGTTTCACTAAAATCTTGCTTGTACGTTCCGTTTAATTTATGTCTAACGGAGCACTAGACTAGACACCATGAGTCACTGCGGCGCCGATTTTGCATCGCCATTTTGCTTTTGGCTCTCACTACAGCGTTACGAAAAAATATTTCTAATGTCATTGTCTTTCATTCGTTAGACTTGAAGAACATGAGTAACTTTACTCATGTGCTTGAAGCCAGTGACTTAATACAATACAAAATACTTTATTGTGACACCAGTTAAGAAAGTAGTATAATATAATGAATATTTCACATGTTTTGAGTTCTTACCGTTTTTAGTCTAGTATTTATCTTGAAGTAAAACTAAAACTACAATAACCCGTCAAGCTGCAGCAGTGTGCTGGAACAATCGAACATTCAACGCCATTTCATAAGCTAGCAGAAATAGTTCAGCGGTATATACGTGACCATTTTGAAATAGGATTTTTTGAATGAAGCAAAAAAAAAAGACAAAACCTAATGATGTTATCTGGCCGTACATTACAGTACGTGTTCCACGGGCAGTATTTCCCGGCATTTGTTACGAAGCCACAAATACGTGTACCGGCTTCGCCCGTAACGACTTCATATCGAAAGGTTCAACAGAATTTGACGATTAATGTATTTACGGCTTCCGTACACTTGCTGCTTTTCAATTAACAAAACAATGCAAGTCAACGTACTGCGTGAAACAGGGTATCATTGTACCTATAGATAATGGTTTAAAAAACTAAAAGAACCGGCTTCAAACGTCGCGCTAGTCAAAGTAGCCAGTAGAAGTACTAATTATTATATAATCTGTGGCAGTAATGTAGTTAGTAGTAATGTAGTAGTAGTAGTAGTATTAGTAGTAATGTGTTAGTAGTAATGTCGATAAGTAAATGCATCGTAATACAAATATTGATATATTACAAACGGCTCGGCCGATTTCGTTAAAATTTAAATGGTACCCTTTACAGGTGGTCCACCTGTAAAGGGTACCCTTTGAAACAAAAAAAAATCCAAATCGTTTCAAGCATCTTCGAGTAATCGGTGAACATACATAAAAAAAAATATCAATTGAGAACCTCCTCCTTTTTTGTGAAGTCGGCTTAAAAATGAAAATCAATTTGGGTATATTTTCAGATTTTTCATTTCGATAGACTATTTAGAAATAGAACATTGCAGCGGACAGCCACTTAAGCTGTAATTCTCGTTGTAACTCTCTGTAAGGTTCGTCAGCTCAATCGTCGCAGATCAGCGATCCCATCTCTCCCTGCGCAAGTTCTCCTCTATACTCCTTTCCGGTTACGCAGCATTCAATGTTCCACATCTGCCAGGCGTCCCGCGACGGCTAATTTTTGAACTGAAAACTTCTTCAGCGGCGATGTGAGCTTTTTGGAATGGGCAAAAAATGTTAAATTCGCGTCAGGACCTCGCGTCAGGACACGTAACCTAAACGAAAATTCGTAAAACGGAGGGAGAGTAGACTAATTGCACAACGTTAATTTTCAAGTTTTCACTTCTCCCGGCACTCCCGGAGTGCAACCCGTAGTTTTTTTATAGCGAATAGTCGCTAGAGTCTCTTGCCACGATGTCATTAGATGTTCTGTGACAATGACCGCAAAGGGGAATTCTTGATATTCTAAAATTAAACGAAGTGGCTGACTCCAATTCACATATTGGGTCTGTCTCACCCCGTCTTCAGAAGCATTACACTGTTTGATAAATCATTACATTATCACGTAATTTGGTATTATAATATTATAACAAAACATCATAAAGATTCACGTGGTCGAAGTTAATTTATCTTCAAGAAAACTACATAAAGTATCAAGTGTGCACATTCCCTTTATCCAAAGGTCGAAACGTGGTCGCAGCGAATTCGGCGTTAAAAATTATTTATTTTCGACCCTTAATTCCGATCGTCGTGTAGCGTTGTATTATTGCTAAGAGGAGCAATAACGTTTGTTTTATCGCGGTAATATCGCGACGTTTTATTTGTTCTGCGGAAATGTTGCCTTTTAGCTGAATTTACCGTTGGCTGATTGTACTCGTAGGTACATGTAGTTTATTTTTGTACTACTACTCGTAATGACGCGAATAGGTATCACTCTTAGAATAGAATAGAATAGAATGTTCTTTATTGCAGTAACTGTGTAAAGTAAGTACATGGGTACAAACAAGGTCTTATGTTAGATGCGTTTCAACAGTTTTTCCCATTTCGGGCGTGCAATGTTTATGGTAAGTAATACAAATAAATGAGTTTATTCTTAATAACTAGGTAGGTACAAAATATGTTCTACTTGTTCTAATAATCTTATGTATATATATAACTACTTTTTACATTTCTTAGATAACTTACTATTTATTATACTTTAACTATTTATATAATTACAGGTATTTAATATGTTTTGAGATCATAATATTCCTTAAGACTATAAAATGCTTTAGGTATAATCCAGTCCTTTAGTTCTTTTTTAAACTGCTTTCCGTCTAATAATTTTAGATGTAAGGGAAGGTGATTGTAAGTATTTATGCCGCTTATGTATGGGCTTTTGTGATACATTGAATTATTACTTTGTGGGATACATATATTATGTTTATACCTGCTACGTTGACTACCTGCACGAACAGACTCCACATTGAAAAAATATTCCTTATTATTTTTCACAAACACACATATTTCTAAAATATAGAGACCAGTAACTGTTAGCAAATTATAATTTTTAAAAGTATCGCGAAGAGTCTGAGTGTAATGTAAATTGAAAATACACCGTAAACATTTTTTTTGTAGTAAAAAAGTTAAAAAAGTTAAAAAGTTAAAAAAGTTAATTATTAAAGTTACTTATGTGCGACTATTATAGTAGAGACCTAATTATCATTATTAACAAACAAAATAATTTAGGATCGTTTACAAAACGAAAAAAAACGACTTCAAATGCCGAGCTAGTCATTTTCAGTACTAAGTTCAAGGGGTTTATCTCCATATCTCTGGAGATACTTGCTGAATATCAATACAGTGGAACCAAAGTGAAAGCATATTATTATTCTCTCAAATATAAATAATTTTCCAAATCGGTTAATAAACAACGGAGTTCAGAGTTAACAAACATTAAAAAAATCAGGCGAATTGACAACCTCCCTTTTTTGTGAAGTTGGTAAAAAAAAACCAATAAATATTCATCTTCGAATGTTTAATATTCCTACCTACAAATATTAACTACTAAAATATTGACAAATAATAAGAAATGTAAAAGGAAATATCAAACGGGAATGAAAGGAAAGGTATTTTCACGCGCCCCATTTCGACGGGCAAACATGTTTTCCTTTCGCTGTATAATTTCAGAGCTCGAGATTCATGTTGACATAGATATGATGGTTGTATGTACTTACATATCTACATAAGTTCTAACTATGTACGTAGGTACATATTGTATGAAAGAGGTAGGAGTAAAGCCTGGTTTATACAAGGTAAATGTTTCTTTTTGTGAGTTGATTTAACAAGAGGAATAGGCACTCATGTAAACGCTTATATTTGTATACTCGCGAAACTTCTAACGGACTTATCTGATTTTTTTTTTATAGAGTAATAAGTAAGATATAAAACCACAGATCAGATTCATGTAGATTCATTCGGCAGTAACTAGATATTTAGAAACATCAGAACACCAAAAAAACACACCCAAGCAGCAAGTGAAGTTGGATTTAAAATGTTGTACCAGCACTTGACTACAATCTCATCTGATGCCAAAGTAATGGTGCAATTTTTAACATACCTATCTGAAAGTAAAGATGCCAAAAACGAGGCACTGGACAACCGACTAACGCTAGTCACATATGTGTGACAAGCGTTGACAAGCCGATTTCGTTACGGCTTATGAGCCGTAACGAAATCGGGCCGGGACAAGCGCAGTCAACTTTCCGTAGTCACGCTTGCGGCCCGTCATCCACGACGTCTCTTTGCAGCGACGCCAAGCCAAGAGGTTACATTAAAAACAGGAAAGAGCTTTAAAGACTTATTTTGCGAGCGATTCATTAAAAATCATTCTTACGACATTGATATAAGGTTATTAGGGTTAAACATGCGCTGCTATTTCCCCAGGTAAAGCTTAGTCGTAAGCGTGGCGCGGGCGTCACCCAGCCGTAGCCGCGGCGATTTGATGGCGCTACGGTAACGTGCCGTTTCCTCTACGTATGGAGTGCGATCACATGAGTAATGAGTAAAGAAATGGAATTCCGTTATTTTACTCATGTGGTGCGATGCCGCTGAATCGAATCAAAACCGATTAATCTAATCAAAATAGCGATCTATTCATAACCGTTTACCGAATAAAATATTTTTTTTAACAAAAACTTTGACGTTACTCGCAATAACAATGTCAGCCAGTAATGTATTTAAATTAAGAAGCGCTCATGAAGACTAAAGTAAGAAGCGCTCTTACAATGATACATTTCTACAAAACAAATATTTAAACTTAAGGTAATAAAACTTCGTCAAATACTTTATAAGGGCGTTAAACTAAGGCGAGAAACGAGACAGGCACGTCTTTAATTTTATTGTTAAGTAAATAAAACGCAATAAACTTTGCTCCCAAATTGGCAATTAAGCGTTGCTAGTTGTCTAGGAATAATTGCAGAGCCCCTACCATGTATTCTCATACAATTATCCACATTTACTACACCCATCATCATTATTAGCCCGTGTCAGTCCACTGCTGGACGTAGGCCTCTCCCAAGATGCGCCACTGAGCCCGACCTTCGGCTCTTCTTTTCCAGTCACTGCCCATAGCTTTACGTATGTCGTCGCTCCACCTAGTCACAGGACGTCCTACGCTACGTTTGCCGATTCGCGGTCTCCACTTTAGGACAAGTCTACCCCAACGGTTATCATTCCTGCGGCAGATATGACCAGCCCACTGCCCACTGTGTCATCATTTGAAGCTATTAAAGAAAAAAAAATTAAAGATTATTCTGCACTATATTTATTTAGTGAGTGCACTATATTTAGTTATTTAAGGGGATAAAAAAACCGTTAATTTTATTGATAAATCACCCTCGATCAGTAGTTTTTTTCTCCCAACGCATCAAAATGGAAGCTATTTTGTTATTTTTTTAGTCGAATCAATGACTATTCTACTAATAGATTTTTTTTTATAGCAGATAGGCAAGTGTTTGTCCACTATCTCACCTGATGTTAAGTGACGATGCGGTCGATGTATGATTGTACTTAAATGTACGACTTATGTAGAGGTCCTAGAAACACAAAATAAGTCTACATACATAGGTACTATCGAGGGACAATAGTCCAGTAGCACCTCAATGTTTATAGTAGCTTGCACGACATTTCTGTTGAATGTTCCAACGCAAACAATAACACGTAAGTATGGCATAGATGGCATGCTTAGGTATACCACAGGCAAATAAAAAGGTGAAACGTAGCGTGAGATACATTTGATAAACATCAAATAGAGATAACAATATTCCACTGTATACTCGTTTTCTTTTTGTTGAGTTAACAATTAACATAACGTCGAGTAAGCTATACACAAGTAACGGATGCTTAAATTCGAATGAGTCATTAATACCATCTTGGTCGAGTGGTATGGTGAACTGTTAAGGAAGCAGGAGGCCCGAGTTCAATTCTCCATCCAGTAAATTATTTTGTTATAATTTTGAGGGCCCCGTGGCATAATCGAGAGCACGGTTGGTTGAACTTTGATGCCAGAGGTACCGAGTTCAAACCGCCGTGCACCAATGAATTTTTCTATCGAAAAAATTATGTGAGCTTTTCACAGTGGCCCTCCGATGAAGAAAATACATCGTTAAGAAACCAACAACCGCCGCATGGTGGTAGGACACTATCTAGAGTCCGCCTGGTCAGCTACCACCCTCAAGTTAGAAAATCTGTCGTCAAACATCTAATGTGTTCCGGCAGCTATCCTTGAGAGCCAGTTCCCATTCTAGGTAGGACTAGAAAACTAGGCCTGGCGTGCTAACCATTTTCGACCTCATCATCACTTACCAACAGGTGAGATAGTGGTCAAATAAAATATAAACTATAAAACATTTAAAAAAAAACAATTATTAATAGCTCGTATTATTTTATATCTGTTTAAACAAACTTCGCTAATAAAGGTAAATTGGTGAACTATGTTATAATTATGTGAAATAAAATAAATAACATGGTGATGTCATCTTAATAGTTTTTGAGTCTTGAATCTTTATACACAGCAACAATGTTTTTAAATAAACTGATTTACAACATATCGAAATATCATAAACTACTATTTTTATTTAATATTATATTACATTGAAACCGTCTTCATTGACAATTTCTATTTTGAGAAAATAACACTTTAATGGTTGCATCTAAGAATTGCTCTTACCTATTGATTATATAAGGTTACTAGCAGCCCGCCCCGGCTTCGCACGGGTAGAACATATATGCCTACAAAATTTGCATCAGTTTGTTGCATCGAATATAAAATATGAACATATTTAACAATCATCGTCAAATTTCATCCAATTTACACAAAACCTTAACGAAGTATGCACCTAAACCTTCCTCATAAAAACTCTAGCTATTGGTGAAAACCACATGATAATTCGTTCAGTAGCTATTGAGATTATTGCGAACAGACAGACAGACGCAGTGATGGACTTTGTTTTATAATACTTACGTAGTGATATTGGACGGCCCTTTGGCGTAAAGGATAGTTACCCTGATTCTGACCCAACGGTCGTTGGTTCTAATCCTAGCTATATACCTACCAATGAAAGTTTTATGTGCATTCATAAATCATGAGTTTTCGTACAGTGGTAGTGGGATCATTAAATCTACCAAAAAGTAGCTTACCACCAAGGAGAACATCTGCCGCCGTAACCTTACGGCGTTCCCCGACGCAAAATGTAGGGGTAATATACGTTTAACGTGTGTATCTGTGTGTCTGTCTGTAGCATCTTAGCACCTAACCGGATGAACCGATTTAGTTTTTATTATTCATAGTTTTTTTTTTATTTGATAGATGTCTTCATCGAGAGTTTTCTTAGCTTTGATTCATGAAAATTCGTTCAATCGTTGTAAAACTATGAGCTTTTTTCTAGTTAATTGCGCTATGAAATCAACTTTCATAGGTCTGATCAATTTGAAAATCTTCTTCTTCAACGATATTGTAAGAACATGGAAGCATTGACCTGATGCTGGGACATCTCCTGGACTCTACAGTATACTCAAATCCTCACCAACTTAGAGCTCAGATTTTAAATGTCGTGTTTAGAGTCATTGGAATGCTTTTAATGAAAAGATTAGGTATACATAGATCAGTCGGGGTGGTTTAAAATATTATACTATTATATATATAGATGAATATTATTTTACACAATAGATCATATTATTATACTATATTGACTTCAAATTGATTGTGATCGGTGGGGATCTACAGCATAGCTAAGCTTATAATAATATTTTCGTAGTAACTATGACCTAATCTGTGGTTTCACTGCAAATATTTTATTAATTTTGCGATGCGTGTATGTGAAATTCGTGATATCTTCTAGAGTTTTCATTTGAATCATATACTGTAAAGGACAATTTTAATCTATAATATGTGGCAAAGCTAATTAACGTAATTATTTGGATAAGGATTAATACTATATACTTGAAAATAGCCTTGGAATATTTTTTAACAAAAATTTTAAGATTAAAATGGTTACTGTGAGTCAACCTTAAGAGATAGACATATGTTGTCGCGGACTTTTTTGTACGTCTTATTAAGTTGTACAACTCTTGCATAGAAAATATTCTTCTATCTATTTTCAATTAAGCAGCGTTCGTATGAAACGTGTTTTTTCGACCGTTTTTTTGCCGACTTAGGTTGCAAATTAGGTCTCCATGAATGTACCTTTAATTTAAACGAGATAATATATAACCTATTTTCATTCCGAAAGTCCATTCTATCTATTAGTGAAAGAAAAAACTTTAATTTTAAATCGGTTCAGTAGTTTTTGAGCCAAATCATTACAAACATACAAAAATACAAATGTTCTCTCTTTATAATATTATTAGCTAAGCTTAATTATTCATTTTCTCTAGGAAAAGAGGATTGAAGCTGAATCCTTTATAATCATAACTTCCACAATTACTTATTACAAATTATCACAGCCGGTACATCGCGTAGTTTTTGTATACTTTTAAATTAATATTTCGTGTGACTTCTATTGTTTTGATACAGACAAGAAGCCTTCATAATCCACTATATTCGCACATATTATGTCTGTCACATACATTTTTGCCACAAACTAGATCCAAGGGGACTACAGCTGCTCAGGACATCTCTCGTCGCGCGCTTCTCACCTTTGCATTATTAAACCCCATGAAGTGCGCAACATTCCATAATGGTGTATAAAATTCGTCTGAAAACGCCAAATCTTATTAACACACTTTATTAACAATTTGCTTTCACAACTACGATTTCTCAACACTTATAACTCAGCAATAACTTACACTTATGCCGCTTTCACTATACATTTGAGATAACATAATTTAATTAGTCCACTTCTATGCAATGCCTCAATATTCGATCTATTTAATAATTATATTTGCTTGCATTTTAATTTTTTAAGTTATTTACTAACCAAACTTCAACCACCACCAAAGTTCACCAACCGACAATGTTATGTTCATACATTTATGCCATCAATACATTTTGTTTCAAATCTACCCTCATTATTTGTATAACTGATAAAAGAAGCAAAACTGGTCTAGCTATTCTACGAATTAATACATGCGCTCTTTCTAATGGGTTCATAATGAGAGAGTGGGATATATGGGTCTTTCTATCTCTTCTATCTTTCTCTTTCATTATGTTACTTTCGAAACGTCTTATAAAAGAAGGTCGTATGTGCATATTTTGCTGTCATGCTATTGCTTTTTGAGACTGCTACTCCAATTACGACCGATACTGTACATAAAATTACGTCTTTTTCCCGTTGGGGTAGGCAAAGACTACTTTTTCCACATGCTACGATCCTGAAATGCCTCTTTCTTTGAGCTGTGTAAGTAATTTACTTGTGCTACTACTCCGTTTTATGCACAAACGCCCACGAACTTACATATTACATACAAGTATTCTACACTTAAGTTTCGAGTGTGAAGAGACACTCAAAATGTTAGTAGTAACATCGTCTAAGTGCTTTGGAGTAATGCTCCAGGGATCCGTTACCGTTTTCAAATGTTGCTAGTTTAGTTTCAAAGTCGACAAAGTTACAAAATTATCGATGAAATGAAATTATCTTAGCTTAGTTATGCATTCGGCTAGCTTTAACTGCAATGCGTAAGTCAATGTTTATTAACCAGTCGAGTGCGAGTCTGAAACGCATATGAAGATTCCATACTAAGCCGCAAAAACTATGTATTAATTAAAATATTTAATATATATTATATTAGAATATTTAAAATATTATATATTCGTAATATTATTTAAATCGTGGTGGTGTGGAGACTTAGTCTGTCTCGCACTTGGCAGGTTTTTGTTCTTACACTTTGGTGTTAGCACTTTTATCGTACAAAGTTTGATGCTTTTAAATATTATAATTTTTAACAATAGAATTGTAAACATAACCACGCTATAATATCTTGTGTAAGTATTTTTTACCGACCTAGGCGTATCACGACCAGCTAGGCTATTCTGTAAGCTATCTCGACAGCGGAATCTGCGGTGAGATTCGAATTTTGTACTACGAAATTCAATCGTTTAACGTTCGTAATACAGTAATATAATACAGTACATAATACAGAATAGCCTAGCTGATCGGGACGTTTAACACGTTAGCTGCGGCACCAATTTTTGCATACTTTCCGTTCCTGCGGCACGAGGTATAATCGGCCCGTACCGTGACCAGACGTTAGGGCGACACGCGGTCTATTAGACCCCACCTCCTTTTACAGACTAAAATCCATTTTCTGGCGCGAAATCAAAGATAAATGAGAATTTTGGTCCTTATTGATATAGACAGTGAATTGATGAACCCTAATCCACCGTCGCCCCGGGATCTGATGGCTAGTTTAGGAATTATTAGCAAATCAAAATATGGGATCTTATACACCTCGTAACGCACTGAAATAGGGCAAATTTTCGCTGCGATTAGTGATGGGAAAAATAATATCGACGTTTTTAAACTGTCTTAACTACGCAACGACTTGACCGATTTTTATCAATTATATCTCATTAGATCGTTTTAAGGGCAAAACCTGGCAAAACAACACAAAGCTATCAAAGGATACATTTTTTTTAAATAATCTAAAAGGACGTGCTCTCCAATCGACGTGATGCACAACACTGGTCGCGGGAAGCTCGCGTTGAGTGCGGTACGAGGTCAGGGGGGATATGGGACGTTTTAGCCTCGTTCCGCACTGCATTAAAATTATATTAATTCAGTGCGGCACGAGGCCTAAGACATCCGGTACCAAGGTAGGTACACCACCGAGTCCGGGAACCATTAGTGATCTCAAATATATATTTATCTCTTTCCTACACTGGGCCAAACCAAAGCTATGCCATTCGCACGACAGAGAAATTCACTTTTTTACTTGCCGCACCACAGGGAAGTTGCATCAGGGGTGATTTAGGCCTCGCTTCGCACTTAACGTGTTAATTTAAAAGAAAGGCCAAGTTAAAAGTACCTATAACCGGCGAGCATGTATGAAGGCGCTCATGAAAGTGGAAGAAGGAAAAGACGTGTGTCAGGACCATAGCATGTGGGAAGAAGTAGTCTGCCTACCCCAACGGGAAAAAGGCGTGATGTATTTATGTATGTAGTATTTTTTTTTGTATTTATTTTTATTATTTGTCACTCCTCCACTCCTCAGTGGCGTGCCATAGATGAGGCCTATGTCCATGTCCAGCAGTGACCAGAAACGGGTTGACAAATTATGATTTATTTTTATCGCAGCGGCCATAGTCACATTTATTCTGAGAAAATTTCAAAAGACCTATCACGGTGCCCAATAAATACTGTAACAGACAGGAAGATAGAAAACGAAGGCTTAGTCATAGATCTCCATGTTCAGTCTCCACTTGCAGAACCCTAAAAGTACTTTTAAGAGTATAATAATGATTTTAAGTATTCACCTTTAGTGTTTATTCACCAGGAGAAAGTTCTCGTGGAGTCAAAATCCCATGAGGATGCCTCGTGTAGAAGCGAAACATGTATTGTGGGTTTCTGATTTCTCGTCCAAATTAATTTCTCGGGTTGCGAGGATTCCCGGGATTTCCCAGGAATTCAAGAAATAATTTAGGTATATACAAAATAGTTGTGCCCAGTGACTTCACCTGCAATAAAAACTAGAATGTGTCCTAGTCTACCATATTTGCTATCCCCGTGCAAAATGTTAGCCAAATCCGTCTACCCGTTTAACAGTGCAGAGGTCAGAAAAGTAGTAAAGAAATATACAAACTGACTTTCACATTTATAATATAAGTGTTAATAAATACATAATAAACACAAATCATATGAAACCTTCAGTTTGTATTTTCTTTTTACATCCATATGAACGCCGCTTTTAATATAGGCTAGAAATGTATATCTTGCATTCTAGGTTTAATTCTAAAATCCTAATCACTTTAATTATGACGATATATTGGCGAAAATCCCAATTAAATATAAGTAGTTAATTTGCTTTTTCTTCTCAAAATTATAGTGATTATCTTCACCGACGATACTATATAATTATACTGTCACAATTGTTTGGTATATAATAAAATCATCCATACACAATACAACGAAACAATTCATCACCACAGAAATTACGACTGGAAATGCTGCATCAGCCACCCCACCATACTTATCATACCTTAATCCCATCGATTATGATGTGCGCGGAATTTAGGAAACATTTCACGCGAGAAAACAAAAAACATTGAGGTAGAGAAAACATATTTTAATAATTCATAGATTTTCATTCCTGGCATGTAGCGGAGACATCAATTAATTTATATTTCATTCGCAAACATTCATAAAAAATAATAGCATATTCTTCAAAGTGCACATAAATTTTATTTTCCACATAAAACAGAAATTTTATTGGTTTTTTCACGGTGTTCTTTAAGTGTTTATAATTTCACCTCGAGTTCTCGACACCATTCTTCTCGACTCGACAAATTTCCCGGTAATTTTCGCTGCGAGAAATCGAAACCTTACATAAAACTACTAGAAGTGCCCCGCGGCCTTGCCCGCGTTTCTCACTTCTTATATTTACTTATAACGTTTCTTTTGTAAAAACCTTTCTATCATAAAAGCCATGAAAAAAGAATTAGCCAAATCGGTTCATCCGTTTTCAAGATATCACGTGACTAAGGGTAATAGGGATTCATATTTATAAAACCCGAAAAACCATATTGATTTTCAGACTTTGTTACCTACCCCATTTCGAAAAATCCTGCAACACGTATTTACTTATTTATTTTCAGAAGTACTTAAGTAATGTTTTGAATAAAACAGACCATCTCATCTTGTTTTGCCATACAAACTTTGAATCCCCGTTCCGTCTCCTTAAGAGGTGAATTTGGAAAATACTTTCTTAACCTACGTCAAATCAACTATCTGCATGCCAAATTTCAGTGCAATCCGAAACAATATTGATTTTAAGACTTTGTTTCCCTATTTCACTCTCTTAGGGGTGGCATTTCAAAAAAGCCTGCCACACATGTTTACTTAAAATGTAAGAATAGTAGATTATACAACAAGTGAATAAAAAGGCAATTTAAATCGAGGGACTAAGTTGGATCCCGAGAGCAGCGAAGGATTCTAGATTAGAATCCTGAGCGGAGCAAGGGATACAAGGACCGAGATTAAATTTTTTATTCACGAGTCGTGTAATCTTCTTTTTACCATTGACTGCGAGAAAATAAATAGTAGTATAGTATTTAGTATATTTATCATATTGTATTATTAATGTATAAGAAATGTGGATTATTAACCATTAACCAACCACTCACGGTTTGACTGGTCCACAAATTTAAGGTCGCTCAGCGTGCTATGGAAAGAGCTATGCTCGGAGTTACTCTGAAAGGTCGAGTCGAACGTCGGAGTCGGAGTTTCTCTGAAAGGTCGAATTCTTAACGAGGTGATCCGACAGAGAACCAAAGTCACCGATATAGCTCACCGAATTAGCAACCTGAAGAACCAACGACCGCTGGGATAAACGAGTTCTTGAGTAGAGACCGTGAATCGGCAAACGTACGACCAGCGGTTTAGGCTGTGCGTTGTCTGTCAGTCAGTCAGTATGTCAGGAATAAGATTCTTATAGTATTAGAAGATTGGGTTTTCTATCGTTCAGACCGACATCCCTCGTCTTTTTGTTACTTTCGTACAGACTAGCACTTGATGACTATAGTGCCTGATGTAAAGTGATGAAGCAGTCTTGCAAATTATCCGTTTGGCCATGCAATTCTTCGCTGTAGATTGAAATTAGAGCCCTCAACAAAAATAGTTTTTTGTGCCCTCATAATATAATACAATCTGCTATTAATGAGGGTGAAGCTGCGGAACGCATAAGTAATGTAAGTAGATAATACTGTTTTTTTTAAGGACTGAGAAAACAAGAATCTTGACATAATATTTACATTTACTTACGGTTATGTTTCTGGTCATATAATAGTTATAATCTTCACAGATTCCTTTCCTATTAGAATTTATATTAGGTAGCTAGTTCAGATTTCAATTTCTAGTTTAAGTTGGTTTATTTTAGGAATTAATTAAGTGTTTCTACGAAGTCTGTCTGTGTTTAAAATTTATTTCAGTAGAAATATTCAAGAAAAAATTTGGTAATGATGAACTTTTTTGAATGAGAGCTATTTTTTATTGAATTCAGAAAAATAATTATCAGTTGAGATACATTTTTTTATATGACTATCGTTTGGCTACTATCTCACCTGTTGGTAACTGATGATGCGATTGAGTATGTTAACACGCTGAGCATAAAATGGGAACTGGCTCTCAAGGACAGCTGCTGGAACCACAGAAATATGAATAATATTTCTGTGGCCGGAACATATTAGATGTTAGGCGACTATTTTCCAGCTTGAAGATGGTAGCTGGCAAGGCGGACTCTAGACAGTGTCCTACGACCATGCCAGGTTTTTTTAACGATGTTTTCCCTTCACCGAAGGGCCAATGACACTTCCGATAAAAAAGTCCTAGGCTAGGATTTGAACCGGTGACATCCCGGTTCATCCACAGATAGTAGGAGCATTATAGCAATTTTCCGCCTGACTTGCTACCAAAACATAGCGTACCAACATTGGGGAGAAAATTTGTCGCCATAACTTTACGGTTTTTCAGCAGCACATAGCCTTTGATAGTCAAGTCATTCTAGGCTTAGCGTGTTTATTTACTACCTTTGACCGAATCGTTACTTACTAACAGGTGAGATAGTGGTTAAACGCTAACCAAAACCTTGGATATACAAAATATTAATAACAACTCTTAAGCGGGCTTTTCACTATGGGATATAATGTAAATTACATCTTGAGCTATATATTACATCCCGCGATTGCTGTTCACACTGTAAGATAAATAGTTCAGCTTTTGTTGTCTATGGTTTCATTCAATTACTGGCTAAATACACTAATTGTGTGGAACCATAATAAAAATAAAAAACGACAAAAAATCTGAGGGCGAGGCAGGGGGAGACGCGGTGTCTGGGGACGTGAGGTAACATATATTTAACCATAAAGTGTGAAACACTTCAAAGAAACATAATATTTGATATATTTAACCGTCAAATATCGCTCAGTCGTTCGAAAAAAATGTTTATAGCTTGGGATGTAATATATATTATAGCATAATGTAAACGGTGGCATACAAAATGTATGACGAGCGATAACATTTTATACCTCAAGATATAATATTTATTATATCTTGAGATAAAATACTTTATCGCTCGTCATACATTTTATACGAGACCATTTACACTGCTATAATATATGTTACATCCCAAACAATGAATATTGCTTCGATCGAATGAGCGATATTTGAAGATGTATATTTTACCTCACGTCCTCGGACACCACGCCTGCCCCTGCCTCGCCCTCAGTTTGAATGCAACCATAGATAAAATGTTGAAACCGAAGCTGAACTATACATCTTACATAGTGAACAGCATTCGCGGGATGTAATATATAGCTCATGATGTAATATACATTATATCCCATAGTCAAAAGCCGGCTTTACTCCTGCAATATATTATAAAGATGAATTAGAGCAAAGAGAGGAAATAACAAGCTGGTATAATAAAAGAAGGAAAACAGCTCGGCCCGCATAATAGAAGCAATAAGAAATATCAATATTTGTAACAGAAGAGTTGTTTGTCCAAGGATTCCGTATTATTACTTCAGAGATTGTCTATAATGGCATTGTTTCGTAATATATTTGCTTTAGAATATTTTGTGATAAACTGTACAGTTTTATTATATTATGAAAAATAACAATCCAGATGCTCGAAAAGGTACTTTCTGTCATTTTGCATGGTGGTAGGACACTATTTAGTGTCCGCCTGGCCAGCTACCACTTCCCGAAACCGACTTCACAAAAAAGGATGAGGTTCTCAATTCGTCGGTATGTTTGTCGGTATGTATGTTTGTTCGTCAATTAACTCAGCCAATTGTATAGGTACCGATTTAAATAATTCTTTTTTCATAAGTAGGGTTCATCTTCATTCTTCATTTATATTTTATCAAGATCTGATAAGTATCTCCAGAGATATGAAGATAAACGTCTCAAACTTGCTGCTGAAACTGACTCGCGCGGCATAGAAGTCGTGATTCTAATTTTTTAACAAATTTTAATTATTGACGATCACAAGATTGAAATAATATACAATTGGGCACTTATTTAAATATATATTTTCTGATTAGTCTTAACGTAGTACTATTATGTATTTTGTGGTAACGTCCTCAATCCACAGGTAAATGATTACCTATTATTTACGCCACACACTGTATATAGGCATAGGCTACTCAACACTTTATTCAGTGGTGTCCTTAAAATTTTACGCAAATATCGAGATAGAGGTCCTCCTTAGGCTACGTAGGCAACACATTATACTCTTAAATGATCAAACAAGGGTAAAAGCCTATTAGAGTATTTATTATAGTCACGGGTGACATTAAAGTTTTCTTTGCCTAGAACTTCAATTCAAAATGTTAAACATTAATTAACACTTATTCACGTCCATTCACATTAACTTTAATAGCATTTGTCTTATTACTAACACAAAACAAATTTATTTGAGTGTTACAAAGACTTTAATTATGCCCCCTAGTGATAATTTGCTGAACTAAGCTTCAAAGAAAAATATTTCTTTTTTCATTTTCTTAACGTGGCCGTAACAAAGGTTCTATTTGCCTTGTGATTACTTGTTTCAGTCACCTTCAAGTATTTCAGCCGCGGTTAGATGACGCTGCACTGTTCTGGATGTTTAGGGGTCAAATAACAACCGTGTCTATGGTCTTAATGTTTTTTTTGTGGAGGGTAGAGTAGCTTTTGGTCGCTATCTCGTCAACCCTGTATAGGGCGCCGGTACATCGCGCGCTGAACAAAGTAATAACAACGCTAGGTCGAGCGCCTTAGATACATTTTTGTTTTGATTGTATTGTCTGAAATAAGCGTTGGTATTGTGTTTTTGTAGGGGAGTGAAATAACTGTTACGTAGTAACTAATAAAAATAAGCACAGAATACTTAATAGTAAGAGTGGTTCTTTATATTGTCTCTAGATGGTGTTGTATACCGATCGACGACCGACGCGACCTCAATTTCTACGACGTTCCTCTTTTTGCATAGACTATCTAAAACTCTAAAAAATCACCCAATACTAAGGCGGCAATAGCCCAATAGATAGGGTGTCGGACTGGCGATCGTGAGTTCGATCCCCACCCCACCCATTGCACTATTGACGTGAACCCACTCCAGACACAAGCATATTTAGCTTAGTTGGAGGGGTTAACAAGAATACTAGTAATGTGTAAACCACATTGCGAGTAATCTTTTATTAAAAAAAAAACTATAATAAAATAACACAACCTTTACCTTTTTTAGACTTCAGTAATAAAAGTACCACTTGCTTTTATATGAAGAGAGTGCGAAAAACTATAAGATCGCTAAGTAGGCTTTCAGTGACCAAATATCCCGAACATTTGGAGGGATTTCCTCACTTTGCCGTTAAGTAAAACTTAGCGTAGCCCCGAACCTAATTATGGCGGCGCTCATTTTGGCGCGAAAATGTGACAGTTCGTTAAGTTCCGGCGAGTGCTGGCGGGAAATGGAATTCTGGCACAGGGCTCGAATAATTTTAGGTAGGAATACAATTTGTCCGTTGTCGCAGATAATGAAATTATTCTGTGAACGTAACTAGGTGGTTATGTTGCGTTGCAATATGTTGTTGCTGATATATTAAAATCCAATTTAACCCACAAATCTACGAATAAATTCAAAAATCTGACCTGACTGACCAGTTAGTCGAGTGGTTAGGTTAGGTTAGTGATACTGACCACGAAAGCATGGCTAATTTGATTCCCACATGTGACAATCCTTTGTGTGATCCGCAGACAATGGTTCTGAGTCGCGGCACAGAATGAATAATAGTACAAGAAGTCGCGGTGACAATGTGTACGTAATTTGTATGTTTGTAAAGATCCCTGTGTTCGCCTACAGGTGGTAGGAGCATATTATATCGATATTCCACCTGCTTTTTTGCTACCTAAAAGTAGCTTACCACCATCTAAGAATAAACCTACCGACAACCCTTACGGTGTTCCGGCAGTACGCAGCATTTAAGTGTCAGAGTATTCTAGGCCTAGCGTGTTCACCATCTTCGCCCACATCATCGCTCATCACCAGGTGAGATAGCAGTCAAACGCTAGCCTATTAGATATAAAAAAGTAAATACATACATACCGATCAAAATCATAACACTTCTCGTAGTCGCGTAAAAATAATCTATCAACATCTAAAGCTTATGTTATTTCAGAACAAATATATCGGTAATATCGAATTTCCAAGCACAAATCGAAGCCATACATCAATAGAAATTAATATAAGATATTGACAAAAAGGGTCCATCGAATGACAACCAGATTGATTGCGTTTTAGGCACCTAACCCTTTCATTTCCTGTCAACCTCAGGAGTCGGAGGCGTATTGTCAATGTATGGTTGGAGAATATGCACTTGGTTTTGTAAATAAAAGTACAGTTCTGTAAAAATTTTGCAAATATACAATAAGTGCTTTATCTGTCTAGTATATTAATTTGTGCTTAAAATGGTAATCCCATGTATCAAAGTTTTAAATAGTTAGGTACCTACTTATGTTTATACGACTAGCTTTCATGGTTCACAAGCCAATTATTAATAACCAAGTGAAGGCAGGTAGTTATTTAAAATTTACTTTATAGTAGTCATAATGTACCTATGTACTATCGCGGGACAATAGTCCAGTAGCACCTCAATGTTCATAGTAGCCTGCACGATATTTCTGCCGAATGTTCCAACGCAAACAATAACACGTAAGTACGGTATTAGATGGCATGCTTAGCCAGACCACAGACGATTAATAATCGGCCAAGTGCGTGTCGGCCACGCGCAGTGTAGGGTTCCGTAGTAGCCAGTTATTCAATGCAAGTCTTTACCCGTTATAAACAAGCAACTAGGTACTCCGTCTTTGTCACCTTACAGGATTTATTCTAAGGATTTTGTATTTGGTTACAAAATTATCCAACATCCAAGTTCAACGACTATTACTGCTAAACTAATAAAGTTATCTTAACCGCTATAGTTTTCCTTTCTACAGCTTTCTAGTATTAACGGTCTCTGAACAAAACCTCGGACAGACAGACAGACAGACGGACATGACGAAACTATAAGGGTTCCTTGTCAGGACTACGGAACCCTAAAAAGGTGAAACGTAGCGTCAGATACATTTTTACCAAATGTAGATAACAATCACACCACAATCACATCAAATAGAGATAACAATATTCCACTGCATACTCGTTTTCTTTTTGTTTAGTTAACATAACGTGGAGTGAGCTAAGCAACAGGTAACGGATGCTTGAATTCGAATGACTCATTAATAGCATCTTGGTCGAGGGGTTAGGTGGACTGATAAGGAAGCAAGAGGCCCGAGTTCGATTCTCCATCCAGTGCATGATTTTGTCATAATTTTGATAGTGGCGTAATTGGGAGAACGGCTGGTTTTGATGCTAGAGGTACCGAGTTCAAACCGCCGTGCACCAATGTATTTTTCCATCGAAAAATTTATGTGCGCTTTTCACAGTGGCTCTCCGGTGAAGGAAAAACATTGTTAAAAAACCAAAAACCCCCACATGGTGGTAGGACACTATCTAGTGTCCGCCTGGCCAGCTACCACCCTCAAGTTAGAAAATCTGTCGTCAAACATCTAATGTGTTCCGGCAGCTATTTGAGAGCCAGTTCCCATTCTAGGCCTAGCGTGCTTACCATCTTCGATTGCATCATCACTTACCAACAGGTGAGATAGTGGTCAAACGCTAGCCTATAAAATATTTTAAAAATAATAATAATAGCTTGTATTATTTTATATCTGTTTAAACAAACTTAGCTCATAAAGGTAAATTGGTGATCTATGTTATATGTAAAATAAAATAAATAGCACGGTGATGTTATCTTAATAGTTTTTGAGGAAATATTTATTTGTATAAACTGATTAAATAAACTGATTTACAGCATATCGATATATCATAAACTACTATTTTTATTTAATATTACATTAAATTGAAACCGTCTTCATTGACAATTTTCTACTTTGACAAAATAACACTGTTTTGGTTGCATCTAAGAATTGCTCTTACCTATTGATTATTTGAGGTTATAAGCTTAATTATTCATTTTCTCTAGGAAAATAGGATTGAAGATTAATCCTTTATAATCATAACTTACAAAATTACTTATTACAAATTATCACAGCCGGCACATCGCCTAGTTTCTATATTCTTTTAAATTAATATTTCGTGAATAAGCCAAAATGTTTTCTTCTATTATCTAGATTGTTACACTTTTTATAAAAAATATATAGATTGCATTTTTACACTAGTTTATCAAAATAAACCAAACATAAATCTCAAAATATTTTAACTTCACTACAACTGGAATCAAGTTTTGTATATCCGCCTCACGGAAGCGCGCACGTCATCAATCAACCGAGTACATCTCTAGGGCATGCCGGGGGGTAAATCTCTCTTTTTTACCGAAGCCTGATCCTACATCAACATAAAGGGGAATATATCCCACATTAAGGTATATCGGTTTTGTGCTCAGTTTGATGTTGACAGGTTAGGAGAAAATTCCACGGAAAAAAATCGTTTTATTCGTGTCATCAGATTTTCCGGAAAGAGATTTTTGAAACTATATTTTAGTCGCGGTTTGATTTTCCGTAAATTAATGCGCGATTTGGTTTTCGATGGTTTCGATTTGTTAGGTTTGTAACTATTTTGTTTGTTATATATTAAAATTTACGTGAGAAATTCGATTGTGGTGAGCTGTTCATACAGACTAAAATGTTTAATTTTCATTAGTTTTACTGCTTTGTTTTCATTAAAGTGTTTTTCATAAGATATGAAAATTCTTTTCCAAAGAAGTAAGCATCGAAATGTGTTGAATGATAGATCTAGGACTATGTGTCGCAATATTAGAAAACCACCTCCTGAACTAGAGTAACAGAAAAATTGGATTCTCTCGTAATATACCCCTAATTTAATTGGAATCGTCGCAACTGTACCTACTCGTATGTAGGCTAAATAAAAACTCTTAATAATCACCTCAAAAATTACCTTAAGTAAAGCTGCAATATATCTAGTTCTCAATAAACGAAAACATTTCCAAAACATCTAACATAAAATAAACAGTACATAAACCGTATCAGTACACGCCGCGTTTTGAATCCCGATTTCAATTCTCTATCCACAATACATTTACATTCGCGACTCGCAACTTCAGCGTTTCAGCGTAACCGTTCACGTGAACGTAAATGTACACGTAAACGTATTTTACGTGAAACAGTTACTGAGGGAAATAGGCGGCTTACATGCAGTGATACTGTGATACTCGGGGGAAGAAACCGAGATGCGGTTTGGACTAGACGTTGTTTTAAGAGCGAGGTTTTCTACCGTCGCGCTGGTAGAGAAAATACTGCGAATTAATTTTAAAGTAAAATGCTACTGCAAAAAAAAATCAATGATATTTCTACAACTATTGTATTTATCCTTGTCATCATTTTACTAATGATAAATCAACGAATTTTATTATAGCACATTATTGCGCACAAAAAATACATAATATATAAAATAAAACAAAAAGTTAGCTATACAAACGGCGGTCTTATCGCTATATAGCGAATATACCTCCAATAAATGAGAACCGATGGATTTTTATTGTATACAAAGAACCATTCTTAAAATATACGATAGAGTGCAAGAATAACATCTTAACTTTAATGTAAATAAAAGAAAATATCATATAATACCGTGAATAGAAAGCAGATATTTCTGCAAGTCCTAAAGTAGATTATTCAATTCACAATAAAAATCATCAAAGACAAAATAAAATACCACAATTTCAATAAAACCCATATAAATCTTCGTTTATCGGAAGTTCACATTAAAATTCGTCGGTTCTTCTCAAATTGTTATCTTCTTCCTAATGACGTATTTGCATAGAAAAAGAGATGCGCCTCTTATAGACTGACTATGTTCACATTAGGAGTATATAATTTATTTATTAATTTATTTATGTGGCTAACTATTAGCTTTTTAAATCATGTATGAAAGCTATTTTATATGCTGGACGGATTTATTGAACACTATCTTACTTGATGTTAAGTGATGATGGGAGCTAAGATGGAATCGTGGCTTGTATGGAAATGTAAGGCAGTAGTGAGGTTCTGGACTACGCTATTTGGCGTATTTGGGATAATCAGTTCAAACCAGAAAATTATTCTACTGCGGCATTGTAGCTCCCAAATGGATAAACCAATTTTTTTTTTGTCTTTATTGAATAAGTGACATTATAGGGTTTTATGGTTTATTATTAATGTTATATAACGGCTGTAATGTCACGTACCTTAAGTCAATTTTCTCGACCTTGAATGACTCTCGAATCCGTGGCTCTTCTTTGGGAGTAAGGTCATGCGGTGAGATCGCGGTGTTCACTGCGGGCCGCCGCTCGCTGTGCTCGGCTTGAGAGGTGGCCAGGGTGGGGGCGGACTCGGCGGTGATCGGGCACGTCCGCTCCTTTTCGGTACCGAGGATGCCTGAGATAGCCTGAATGATTTCATCGTCGGTTCTTCATCGCTGCTACTGTTTTATGATTTATGTTTACTGTGACTGGATTTCGGAACCGGTCGATAAGAGTAGTAATTGATGGCTGCTCTTCTGACCAATTAGCTATGAATGCCTGGGCCCTTTAAAGATCGGTGCTCTCTGAATTATTTTCCGGCATCTGCTAGAGCCTGGTATCTTTGGGTATGCAAATGACAGCGCTATTGTAGAGAGCTATACATCCAGTGCGCGGACTAAGTATTGCAAAAATCCAATTTTTTCGGGAGGCGATGGTAGAGCGCTTGAACTTGTTCTTACAGGCTGCCTTCGAATGGGGCGATGCCAATCTGGTCGATTTTAATGCAACTAAGACCCAGGCATGTCTATTTTCCACCAAACGCAGTCTATCTAACTGACTCCTACTTTCCAAAATGTGTACGTACAGATAATTCAGAACCAACCTTAAGTCACAAAATCTGACGCCAAGCAACTAATGTGTCTCAGCACCTATCCTTGAGAGCCTGTTCCTATTCTAGGCCTAGCGTGTTACCATACTCGACCACATCATCACTTACCAACAGGTTAGATAGTAAATTGTTAAACACAATCCAAAATTTCATCGTACCGACGGGACTCGAACCTCGAACTCGAATTTACGTAATAAGTAGTCATAGATGGCGCCACCAATGCATAATTGGGTTAACAAAATGCAATCCACTAATTTCGTCGTATCGATGTATCGAACCGTGGCTTAATTGGCAGAGCATTGGTTCGAGTCCCGTCGGTACGATGAAATTTTGGATTGTGTTTAACAATTTACAAATATATAAAGTGTGAGACACTTCAAAGAAACATAAGGTTAGATAGTAATCAAACGCTAGCCTATAAAATATAAAAAAATAATTGACCATCTTGAGCTTCTTGGAACCTGACTGACTGACAGCCACTCTTAACTTTGCTTCCTATATTGAGTTCAAAGCCAATACGGATGATTATAATCATCATTAAGGTTTGATAAGATTATAATTTAACATCGTTTAAAAAACTAAAAGAACCGTCTTCAAACGTCGCGCTAGTCAAAGCACAGAATAATGAATAGTAAAGTAGCCAGTAGACGCAGTAACTATTATATAATCTGTGCCAGTAGTAAGTAGTAAAGTAAATCGTCGAGATAAGTAAATGCATCGCAATACAAATGTTGATATATTAAAAACGGCTCGTCCGATTTCGTTAAAATTACAATGAGACCACCTCGGAAACGTACTCTACCCATTAAAAAAATAATCTTTCGAATCCGTTCACAATTGACGTAAGTAATCGCGTAACATACACAAAAAAAAACATACAGACGATTTGAGAACCTCCTCCTTTTTTGTGATGTTGGTTAAAAACTATTATAAGTTCGTTCATTCTATCTTGCTATTGTTAGCCCCTAATTGTGGCTATGCGTTGATAAACAGTAAGTACCTATCGTTTATTCCCAGTATGTACACGGTCTACAGGGGCTGTTACCAAGATACCGGAGTGTTTGCCTTTAAACGTGAGAGGGAATGTTGGTTCCCAAATACTGGAAATAAATTATGGATATTTTTATCCCTGTCTTTCCTTTGACATTCTATTTTTGCGTATTTTGTCGGTTTATTTTCATTCTGCCTTAACACCAGTTCGTCGAATTTTTGTTGAAAAGCAAACAAAGTATATATAAGTATATACCTAAGTATATATCGCCAGCTTTTTGGGAATGTTACCGGCAGACAGCTGCGACCTAGGTTCTGTATTTTATTTATAACATTTTACTTATTATTATTTTTTTTTTTTATACGTTATAGGCTAGCGTTTGACCACTAACTCACCTGTTGGTAAGTGATGATGCGGTCGAAGATGGTAAGCACGCTAGGCCTAGAATGGGAACTGGCTCTCAAGGATAGCTGCCGGAACACATTAGATGTTTGGTGACAGATTTTCTAACTTGAGGGTAGGAGCTGGCCAGGCGGACACCAGATAGTGTCCTACCACCATGCGGGGGTTGTTGGTTTTTTAACGATGTTTTCCTTCACCGGAGGGCCACTGTGAAGAGCGCTCATAAAACTTTCGATAGAAAAATCCATTGGTGCACGACGGTTTGAACTCGGTACCTCTGGCATCAAAGGCAAGCGTTCTCCCGATTGCGCCACCGGGCCCTCAAAGTTTTTATCTTAATTTAGTTTTAAGTTGTATATACGTACTTACGTACTACTACGTACTACTTGTAAATATTGTTTTATATGGAAATAAACTTTATCCCTTAGTATTTATAGCTAGAAATGTTGCGCTAATTTCAATGTAGGTAGAGACTAGAGATAACTTTAAAAGTATTCAAAAAAATCCATTTGATTGAGTTAAGAACAACTTCTGTTGTTTCGAAGTCGGTTAAAGAGACAAAAAATATCTACTTTAGGTAAATGTGTATCGTAAATTCAGTATTCAATTTCAACGTTTTGCTATGTCACAATTTGATTATACTAGCTTCCACATAAAAAAAATTGATAAAGAATTGCTTTCTCTAATAACGTATAGTCTAATGGACGCCTTAAGGTACGGACACACCGCAGCGTCCTGCGTGCGCGATCTAGGCGGCGATCAGATAGCGTAAAAAAGTACCTTTAAGGTACGGACACACCGCAGCGTCCTGCGTGCGCAATCTAGGCGGCGATCAGATAGCGCAGTAGTATTTGTACTGACTGGTTCACACCAAATGCGATCAGAAAACAATTGAAAAGTACTGAGATCGCGCCCGCAGATCGCAGGACGCCACGGTGTGTCCGTACTATGAGTTTTTTTAATACTGTAAGGCAAAAAAAATATCTTCGTATAACTCTAAAGGTACGGACACACCGCAGCGTCCTGCGTGCGCGATCTAGGCGGCGATCAGAAAGCGCAGTAGTTTGTGCCGACTGGTTCACACCAAACGCAGTCAGAAAACAATTTGAAAAGTACTGAGATCGCGCCCGCAGATCGTAAGACGCCGCGGTGTGTCCGTACCTTATAGGTACTTTTGTACGCTATCTGATCGCCGCCTAGATCGCGCACGCAGGACACTGCGGTGTGTCCGTACCCTAAGGCGGCCATTAGACTATAGGTTTATTTACTGAAATAATGCTCAGGCGCCACGATTTTCGTCAACTTGACAAATTATAGTTACAGTATGACAAGATGCGTCGAATTCATGTACGTCGTAGCTTTTCTACGTATGTGCGTCACGTAGCACTTACGTCCGTATATAGTGCTATATATAGTCCGTAAATAGTGCTCAGGCGCCACGATTTTCGTCGACTTGACAAATTATAGTTACACTATGACAGCATGCGTCGAATTCATGTACGTCGTAGCTGTTCTACGTATGTGCGTCACGTAGCACTTAACAAGTTACGTTAGTTACGTAGACAAATAACGCGTTAGTATCCCAAATGAAAATACTTAGTTCTAGTCGGGTTTAAAATAATAACCCAAGCAAAAGTATCTTAAACTTAAAATTAGTCATTGAATTATAAAATAGTTTTTTTATCGTGCATTGTCACGACAACCAAACGTGTGTGCTTTCATTTAATTTCAGCCTGATAGCTTCAGTAGAAGTGGGTAAAAACATTGATTGCAAAATTCCAGGACATACAAGTAAAGTTGAATAATATAAAAAGCTTTTAATGATACAATATTACGCAATTCTACAATATCATTGTCTACTAATTTAACGGTTAGTAATAATCGAAGCCAAAACTGCAAGATAGAAAATAAAACTCACCTTATACATACCTCTATGTCACAGTAAGTTTTTTCCCTCAAGAGTGCCTATTATTAAATGAAACAATAGGATAATATTTTTTCAGATATATAATTTAACTAAGTAAAACTATCTTCATCACATCCAGTCCAGTTATAACGAATCAGTTGAACCATGCTATCGTAAAGATTGGCTTAATTAATGAAACCCTGTTAATTAGGCGTTAACTAATTTTCACTGCTCCGATACGGGTTAACTCAGTGATTAAAGAAGTATATAAAAATGTGCGCAGGTAATCGCCGCAGTCGACAGTAAGAAAGCATGTGGATCGCCATAGGTAAGAAGCTGAAAGTCTTTGTTCGTTGAAAAAAATTCTTGGTGGATGTCCGTCACTATGCCAAAGTTTGGAAGACGGGTGGAGATAGTTGCGCACTGAAGATTTTACTAAAGTCAGTTGTCCAGCGCCTCATCTCAATGCCTTCTATTTTTAGCACTAGTCACTTCACATCAGATGACATAGTAGTCAAGTGCTTGTCTATCAGGTATAAAAAAGATGTTATCGTTTTAAATACTAGGCCTAGCGTGGATATCATGTTCGACCACATCATCACTTACCAACAGGTGAGATAGTGGTCAAACGTTAGACTATAACATGTAAAAAAAAAATTGACTGCAAATCCGATGATCTATCAATGAATTTCTTGTGAATAATTAGTGCAGTTTAATTTTAGTAACGCCAACGTAATCATCATGTATATCAGTGGTCGAACGTACGCAATGTGCCTAAAAAGGAATACAAATATGTTTTAGATTCTAATATTATGTTGTATGATACAAATTTTGCTTCTTTATAGCTGTATCAGTACTGTTGGTACTTTTGCCGGCGCCGTTTGACTGCCGCCGGCTTGCAGCACCTGCCGTTACTGATCCTGTCGACCAATTGGAGCCAGTAGTCTCGACGGAGCGAGTAGACTTACTGGATTCCAATGAAACAGAACCAGTAGGGTCACTTGATTATGAGCAGATCCCTCAATCCAACACAGACCGAAGTGGGTACGGCTTTTCGTTTATTAAATATAAGCAGAAAAAAAACCACAACAACAAAAAGATCCACGATGACAACGGCAAGGTCTGGACTAAATTCCATAATAAGAAAAATCTGGTTGAAATTGTTCCGCTCGAAAATAACTTGACTTTGAATAAAACTCTTGCCTACATCTTACCAAAAATTAATAAGAAATCGAGAATTATCGAAGGGTTCATAAGGGAGCAGAAACCCGATTTCAGCGATAGCAGTGAGGCAAACTATTCGTCCGAACAGAAAGATGCTATTTCTTCACATAGCAGCTCTTCGGAGTCCAACAGTGATGAGCAAATTGGCTATAACCAAAAATTTAGACCATCTTACGTACATCATGCAGAAATCAATCATAAACGAGTAACAAAACAACGTGTCAACTTTACCGACACGATCAATGAAAAAATCCACGATTTACTTTGGTACATTAAAAGCCACGGAGATAATGATAATCTGGTCCATGAATTTTCAGTAGAGAAAGACGAAAGTCCTAACTATCATGTACATTACATTGCACATAAGAAAAAACAACCAACCAAACAAGTGGACGTAGAACATAAACTTTCTGAACACGTTATCCACAATTATAACAACAAAATAAGTATTCCTCAAACGCAGGAAGAATATTACGACAATGCAAATGAAAACGGTATTATAAATCATGATGACAGAAACTCTGATGATCAAATATCAGAAATATATGATCATAATGATGATGACCTTAGTGTTGATTTCAATGAGTTTTCTCCAGAACATGAAATCTCAGAAATCAGTGAACAGCTTGTAACTGAAAGAAATGAAAAATTGCACCATCACCATCATAATCATAACGGTATTATAAATCATGATGACAAAAACTCTGATGATCAAATATCAGAAATATATGATCATAATGATGATGAACTTGGTGTTGATTTGAATGAGTTTTCTCCAGAACATGAAACCTCAGAAATCAGTGAACAACTTGTAACTGAAAGAAATGAAAAATTGCACCATCACCATCATAATCATCATGTGCCACATATAACTGACCAGGAACCTATTCATACACTCCAAGAAAAAGAAAAAAATAATGATATATTGTACGAGATTGAACACGACCCTAAATTACATGGATTACTCAAATTTATCCATAATCACGAACACGCTCAACATCACCACGACGGTCACCAGAACGAACTTGAAGAACAAGATAAACTTACATCGGAAGAGAGTATTGACAACAATGTTCATAAGTATGATACTATTGAAGTTGATTCTATAAATTCGGATCAAAGTGATATTAATACCGTTGAAAGTGAAGAACACAATCTTAGTAATAATGAAATAACTAATATACAAGACAATATTCTTGAAAAACATAACTATGAATTTAGAGATGGCATTATTGAGCCCACCAGCGAATATGTAGCTTCAAACAGTGAAAGCATGAACGAAGATTTCAGTTCTATAAACAAAGATGATATTCCAGACATAAAATTATTAGAATCAGCGAGTAGTCCTGAAATTAGTTCTAGTATCAGTGAGTTAGGTACTAGATCTGATGAATATATTATTAAAAAATTGAGTGGCAGTGAAGAATCACATTCAGATAATCCAGATCACGCTTATTTGTTTGATGATTTGGAAGAAACACAGAAACGAGCCAATGATGACACCACTGCAGAAGAATTATTGTTAAATGAAGATCATGGGTCTCCGTTTGGTTTATTTCATCATCATAGTCATGAGGCTAGCAACAAAAATATTTTGGAACGTGATGCAAAAAAAATAAAAGAATGCTGCGAATCTAAGAAAAGAAAACACCTTCATGACTGTTTGAGACACAGATCTTATAAGCTAACATTTTTGTTTAACAGATAAAACAAAATCACCACTTATAATTAAAATGACAACTGCATGTTAAACGGCAAAGATATTGTAAATCCTATCTATATTTTAAAGAAAATGTAGTATTGTAGAATTGTAACGTAAAGTATAATGAAGTAGAATTGATCTGGTTAAATATAGAAAAGCATCCCAAAAATGCAAAAAAAAATGATCTCAGAAAGGCGTTAGATTATAGAAAATTAGTTAGTTATACTTGGGTTTTTTATGAGATTCGACAATGTAAGATTTATTGGATATATCTATAACAAGTCTTTTCAGTAAAACGTATATGATACTCGTATTTATTGCAAATTAAAATTATAAATCCATCAAACATTATTTGTTTATTTTGAGTCCTTAAATCTTGAATCAAATTAATCAAGCCAATGATGACACCACTGCAGAAGAATTATTGTTAAATGAAGATCATGGGTCTCCGTTTGGTTTATTTCATCATCATAGTCATGAGGCTAGCAACAAAAATATTTTGGAACGTGATGCAAAAAAAATAAAAGAATGCTGCGAATCTAAGAAAAGAAAACACCTTCATGACTGTTTGAGACACAGATCTTATAAGCTAACATTTTTGTTTAACAGATAAAACAAAATCACCACTTATAATTAAAATGACAACTGCATGTTAAACGGCAAAGATATTGTAAATCCTATCTATATTTTAAAGAAAATGTAGTATTGTAGAATTGTAACGTAAAGTATAATGAAGTAGAATTGATCTGGTTAAATATAGAAAAGCATCCCAAAAATGCAAAAAAAAATGATCTCAGAAAGGCGTTAGATTATAGAAAATTAGTTAGTTATACTTGGGTTTTTTATGAGATTCGACAATGTAAGATTTATTGGATATATCTATAACAAGTTTTTTCAGTAAAACGTATATGATACTCGTATTTATTGCAAATTAAAATTATAAATCCATCAAACATTATTTGTTTATTTTGAGTCCTTAAATCTTGAATCAAATGAATATAAATGGGTAAGTTTTGTAGTGTTTTAGGGCCCTTTTTACGCGCTTTTAGTGTTCCGTACCTAAAGGGTACCAACAGAACCTATTTTTGAGACTTTGCTGTCCATCTGTCCTTCCGTCCGTTCGTCTGTCCGTCCGCTAGTCCGTCTGTCTGCCTTTCACAGGGCTCTGTCTTCTTAACCGTAATAGGTAGATACTAGGTAGATAAACTCGCACACGTAGGATTCTTTTTCGACTCCCACACACTTATCGAAATGAATTCATATTATTGCCGGAGGAAGGTATTCCGTCTGAGCATTTTTAAATACAACCTTTAGTTTTCCACTACACAAAAACATAAAATAAGTAATAGTACAACAACAACTTTATTATATAATAAAACTAACCATAACCACAGAGAGTACTAATAGCATTAACTCATTCCATACACTACAGTTAAATGCTTAAAATATCGCTTCACTTTGTTAAGAATAAAAATATCGGAAACATCGACTCGGCGAATAAATTAGTAAAGTGTTTTATTTTGAGGGCAATAGAGCATTTAATCGAATGCAGTTAACTTATGGAATATTTTATATGGTTGAAAACAACATGTTCGATCTGTACTCCGGTCATCCTATAATATATCAATGTTCGAATATGTTCCTTATTCATTACCGTATAAAGCTTAAATTTAAGTGTATATTGATGGGTTAGTTCGTGATTCGCAAGGCGAGGTCATTTATCAGTTGAAGTTGATATAATATTTTTATTCGTTAACGTTATTAATTTTGTTTATTGAATGTTATGGTTAATTTTGAATATTAGTTTACTTTAATGGTTGATAGTTATTTTCATCATCTCTACAGTAGGGTACGTTTCCAAGGCGATCTCATTGTAATTTCATTGAGATCTGATATCTATCTCTAGAGATATGACGATAAACGTCTTAAACTTGCTACTCAAATTGACTCGCGGAGCATGAAAATCGGTTGTTTTAAGTTTTTAAACTATCTTAATTATAGTATTTTGTTATAGCGGCCGTATGATAGCAATTCATACTTTGTAAAGATTTCAAGTCTCTATTAAATGGCATTAAATCAAGCAAAAAACGCTGAAAAAACACGTATGCTGTATATAGAGGCTATGTATAGGGGCTATATATATACCTCCTTTAATATTTAATTTTATTTAGTTTTTAGTATTTGATGTTAAATCCCCCATAGTAATACATAATTTCAAGTATCTACCTTTTTACGGTTTGGGAGATACAGCCCTATGAAAGGCGCACAGATGGACGGACGGACGGACGGACGGACAGCGAAGTCTCAGAAAAAGTGTTCCTTTGATATCCTTTGGGTGCAGTGCGGTGCACCTTAAAAACAAGCTTACATACATCCTAGATCTATAGCTTTACATAAGCTATGATTAGTCAAGACAAATTTAATGGAGCCCAAATACGATGGGTTTATCATGTGTACTTTAGTAGTTTCTATGGCCACCTTTAAGCTCCAGAGCTAACATTGCATTGTGATCTAATTTACATATGTATGCAAAATTTCAACTCAATCAAACACCGGGAAGTAAGTAATATTTCAATTACCAAATTTGACCCAAAAACAAACAGGGTCAGCTAAAGGAGAGCTTGTACAAACTGTCATACAGTCGTGTCTCATAATTTTGAATTGAAGAGTATGTACCAATTTTCGAGTCTATCGACACAGATAATAAAAAGTTCCACTGAAAATTTTCTTTCTTTCAGGTTTTTATAATATATCTAACAATTATACATGAAGCTTTTTCTTAGAATAAACAAGTATTGTATAGCCAGTCACTCACTATGTAATCTTACCAACTAAAATATATCTAAAATCTATGCATAATAACATTATTCCCATTTCTTCAAATACCAAATTTTATAAAACTTTTTTTACATTAAAATTAGAAGAAAAGTCCTTCATAATGAGACGACCGCGACCACATAATTAGTGCACGTCAATGATCTTGTATAAGGATTGGGTTTGTTCAACAGAAAACGTCCTCATTTTCTCCTTCTCCTATCCGCCACAAAACCTATGAAATCTATACTAATACTAATATACTAATACTAATCTATACTAATATTATAAAGAGAGAATATTTGTATTTTTGGATTTTTGTATGGATGTTTGTAATGATTTGGCTCAAAAACTACTGGACTGATTTATAAGATTCTTTCACTAATATATAGAATGGACTTTAAGAATGAAAATAAGCTATATATTATCCGGTTTAAATCATAGGTCGTAGAGACCTATTTTGCAACCTAAGTCGACAGTAAAACGGTCGAGAAAACACGTTTTTACGCGACGCTGCTTAAACGGAAATAGATTTGAGAAAAGTGTTTATGGAATATTTATAGTACTAGTCAGATCTATAAAAAAATCCACGATAGTCTATCTCTTAAAGTTGAACCACAGTAACCGTTATAATCTTTAATATTTAAATAAAATCATTACATAACTTACATAAAATCATTACATTTTGAGGGCCCGGTGGCGTAATCGGGAGAACGTTCGGCTTTGATGCCGTGGTACCGAGTTCAAACCGCCGTGCACCAATGGATTTTTCTATCGAAAAATTTATGTGCGCTTCTCACAGTGGCCCTCCGGTGAAGGAAAAACATCGTTAAGAAACCAACAAAACCCCCGCATGGTGGTAGGACACTATCTAGTGTCCGCCTGGCCAGCTACCACCCTCAAGTTAGAAAATCTGTCACCAAACATCTAATGTGTTCCGGCAGCTATCCTTGAGAGCCAGTTCCCATTCTAGGCCTAGCGTGCTTACCATCTTCGACCGCATCATCACTTACCAACAGGTGAGATAGTGGTCAAACGCTAGCCTATAACGTATAAAAAAAAAAAAAAAAAAAAAAACTTCCAAGGCTTCTACAATACAGTATTAATTGTTATCCAAATAATTACATTAATTACCTTGGTCACATATTAGATTAAAATTGTCCTTTACAGTATATAATGTAAAAGGTGAGGGCCCGGTGGCGTAATCGGGAGAACGGTCGGCTTTGATGCCGTGGTACCGAGTTCAAACCGCCGTGCACCAATGGATTTTTCTATCGAAAAATTTATGTGCGCTTCTCACAGTGGCCCTCTGGTGAAGGAAAACATCGTTAAAAAACCAACAACCCCCGCATGGTGGTAGGACACTATCTTAGTGTCTGCCTGGCCAGCTACCACCCTCAAGTTAGAAAATCTGTCACCAAACATCTAATGTGTTCCGGCAGCTATCCTTGAGAGCCAGTTCCCATTCTAGGCCTAGCGTGCTTACCATTTTCGACCGCATCATCACTTACCAAAAGGTGAGATAGTGGTCAAACGCTAGCCTATAAAGTATTAAAAAAAAAAAAAAGTTTAGAAGATATTCCAGCTTCTGAATTATTTGCCACGAAAAATTATATTATATTAATATGGATATATTAATATTTCCAGAGACTCTACTGTGTTACGGAACCCTACGAGTACGAGTCCAACTTGTACTTAGCCAGTTTTTATTTTTAGTTGAAGCATTTATGTACATAATTTCACCCCGAAGAATGTACCGTTTTATGAATGTTTATTCCGTTTTTTACAGTATTTTATTAAAAAATTATAGAGGCAAAGACGGGACGAAGTGGATAGCCGAGTATTTTTCAGTGTTACATGATATTAAAAAAAGTTATATCATGCAATTGTCAGAACCGGTTACTTGCCGGAAATTAAGCTTTGACGTATTAGTTGTTTGATGGCGTTTTGTTGATTTGTTTTTTTCTAGGTTAATTAAATTTATGAAAATAAACAGTGACATTTAAAGCTATTTCGATATTGGCATATCTAAGTTTTTTGTAATAAAACATCATTGATTCACGGTAACGAGCGTTAACGATGTGTGTGAGCACTTTAACTTTTTGTCTGACGCGAATCTTTAGCGGTTAACTAGGAGTCTTATCCAACTTTGATTTTAATTGTCATGTCGCAGCTTTTAATCTTTGTGTGGTGGTTTAGTATAGCGTATTATATTCACGATAAATTGTAATTTTCAATTTGTACTACTTCTCGGTCTAAACTTTCTTCGTAGCTGGGAACCTACTGAATTTCACTACTAATCCAAGATCGTGATCAAAGGACTGGCATACGTAGGGTTCCGAAAAAATACGTTGTTTGTGTGGAGACCCCATGATTTTTTTAAAAATTCTTTTCTACAATTTGTTGTTAAAACGGTCAAAAACATACTATGTGAAAATTTCAAGCCTTTACCAACGTATTACGGTAAAAGAGATAAGGTCCGGACAGCGAAGGAAGGCGGACCAGACGGACTGACAGTAGTCTTAGTAATAGGGTTCCGTTGGTACCTTTTGGGTTCAGAACGCTAAAAACTAACAAATGTAAAGAAAAAATAATTACAAAATATTTTAAAAGACCTCGTGAACCGTACATAAAGGCAAGGAATGGAATTCCTTGCCTGGGTCTGTGTTTCGAATTATATACAACTTAGGGTCTTTAAGTCGAGAGTGAATATTTATCTTATGGGTATGCTCACTAAATCATCGACCACATCATCACTTAATATCAGGTGAGATAGTGGTCAAGCGCTACCCATTTTCGCATAAAATAATTTATGATCGTACAAAACAAAAAAACCGACTTCACATGCCGTGATAGTGAAAATATCTACTAGCCATAATCATGTCAAAGAGGTATCAAATTTGCTTATATTGTTTATCCTCATATCTCCGAAAATAATTATTAACAGATCTTGATAACATTTGAAATGGACCAAACGGGAGGCATAATCTCTCAAACTAAAGATTTTTTCAAATCGATTAAGATTTGACGGAGTTCTGAGGTAACAAACAAAAAAAAACAGTCAAATTGAGAACCTTTCCCTGTTTTGTGAAGCCGGTTAAAAACAGTCACAGACCTCGGATTCACTACGTTATATTGTGAATGTGAGGTCTGTGGTACACACACACACAACTTCTATTAAGAACTTTGCACATTTGAAATTTCAAATATCCTTGAATCCCTCGCTTTAGATAAATTTATATTATCCACCATGAATCTCTGTCCTCGAAACTTGTCCCATGACTTATACAAAATCATTGTTCTTAAGTCAAAACTTCAATTAAACTGAACTTCATAACAACAAATAGTCAACAGTGTCACTTTAACTAAAGTGCGTTCACACCAATAGCTAATGTGTCTCTTTTACATGCGCACGCACGTAAAGGTTCTAGAGTCTGGGTAACAAAAGTAGAGAATGAAAACGCGTGGTAAATTAAAAAAAAATCAGTATGGCAGCTCCAGCAGCAAAGGAAACTTCGACTGACTCATTTTGATACTTTAAACTAGCAGGGTCCAAGATATAATTGCACATAAAAAGTATCAAAGTATTTGCAGCATACTATTGCCATGTAAAAATGCAAATAATTCAAGTGCCTACTTATTTTAGCCAGACTCTACTTTCCATCATAAAAAAAATTGAATTAAATTTTAAAGTAAAAGTATTTTTTTTGTAAGTTTACATGCATGTTTAAGTGACATTGTAATCCACGATTAATATATGTAGGTATCGATGCAATCCACGATAAACATATTTAGGTGACAATGCGATCCACGATGAAGTGCATGGAAAATTCTGGTTAGCTATAATTTTGCATGTCATTGTACTGCGCCTGCATGTAATTTTACTAATCGCATTGCTATTCAAACCAAAACAACCTTTCTATATGACGGCGGAATCAATTAGCAAAGTGGTGGCACTGCCTCAGGCAGACTAGCAAAAGTCCTGTGTGTGTTCCTGTGTAAAACGCAAAAACAGCTTGTTGCAAAATAGAACATACAACTACGAGTAAGTCAGGTCGTATACATTTAATGTGACTCAAAAAGTCATATCCTTGGTGTGAAAGCAAACTAACAGTAAAATTGTTGGTAGTAATCTAGGAGGAAGTTTGACTGGAGATCAGCACGTATTGTCGCGTCCTTTGTTAACATTTGGAAAGTCATGGTTCGCGGCGTCGCTTCACAGCCTTTTGTACTTACTCCCGTAAATGTGGGATCATTCGGTTTTATTACGACACGTACAATGTCATTGCTTTATCCTTGCATACCTTTTCCTTTTATGGAAGCACTTAATATGGGTTTAACTAACCATGTGAATGGCCGATGTTACGTGCGTGCTTCATTTTGATTTTTCAAATTCAAAGCAGACTTTGTTTTTAATGTGATGTTATATACAATTTGTGTATGTGAATTTCTGTTGTTTGATGTGTTATTCAGTTTAATAAGCGTCTTATGTCCGGTATATAATATTATTCCTTGGTGACAAAGATACATCTGTTGCATTTCGTTTTTTTTATATCAGACTAGCGTTTTCACCCCTATGTCACCCGTTGGTAAGTCATTATGCGGTCGAGGATGGTAGCTCGCTATGCCTAGAATGATTGTCTGGTTACCCTGAAGAAGGATGAGGGGTACGTTTACCCAGTGATTTTGAAGTATATTGTTTTGCGTCACTGTTCATTGACAGATGATCATTCATGATACAGACCTCGTGTCTAGTTTGGGATTCAATATATTTCCAAGATCTGTAATCTTTTTAGTAAATAAAGTCTTATTAAGTCTGTTAACGTGATGACAGAAATATCACTTCACTTTTTTACTTCTCAAATTACCACTATTTTAATTATCTGTTTTAGGTTACAGTTAATAATGTTTGTAGGTCCTCACTTCTTTTACCCCTCCTAAGCGCATGGAAAACATTTCACCAGATGTACTTTACGAAACATGCTGGAAAAATAGTCACATCGAATTTAGTCCCATGCTTTGATTATAATGTATATAATCAAAGGTCCCATATAGCTAGACTCGTCCGGCTAATTGTATGCCACGTAATTATCCTGTCTAGTAATTAATATTAATACAGTGATTTTTTTTCATTGTGTATTTTTAATAAAATTAGCATTAAATACAACGTAGATAACCACACTATACCATTGAGCAGACAACCCGGATTGTTCGCGGTGAAGTTAACGAACGTCGCATTTTGATGAGCAGGGAATTATTTTTGTAATGAAAACTTCGGATATGTCGTGCCTTAATTGTTCCTAGATTGCAGTTGTTTCATAATTATGCAGTTTCTGCATATGATTCAACTTGCCAGTCTACTTGGAGATTGTTAGCACACATTAGTAAAGAAAAGGTACTCATTGTGTTGTTAGGTTACGTTCATGGATTTCAATTTTAGATCTTTTTGACGGGAAAGTAATTTCTCTTTTCTTTTATGATTACTATCAATATTTGATTATTGATGCATGTCACTTACATTTTGCTAATAATAATAATGGATTGATGTAAAGTTTGTAACTGCCATAACTGGCCGTATGTACATAAATCTTAATATCAAATTAAAACAATATTAAAATAAGTAAATGCATAAAATATCATTAAATTAATTTCTTGATATTTTCTTTCTATTAATTAAATTTTATCATTAAGATTCACGTATAGTTTATTAAAATTTACTGATTAAATATTGCTTTAATTTGTGTTTCAAAATATTAACATTAGAACTGAGAATTATATTTTTTGGCAGATGATTTAATACTCGGGGCACCATAAAAATACAAATAAATACTATAATTATTTTTACTATGTTGAAATTGGCGCAGTCGGTAGGATACGAAAGTCCCTTTCATGTTAATAGAACATTGAATTGACATAAGTATTTGACTGAAATTACACAGTTAGCTGATGCATTGGGACATGTGATTAGAAAGTTATTTGGAGCTCAATCTATGATTACCTACTTAAAATGTATAAATAAATATAGGTAAGCAGAGCAGAAAGAGAACTGCCATATTTTTTAATTTTTGATTTAGTCCGTAGGTGGTAAAAAATTTAAACGCAGTATTTTCAACCGATTTTACAAAAATGGAGGAGAAAAAAGAAGGATTCGCCTGTTTTTTTTAATCTTTTTAGGGTTCCGTAGCCGAATGGAAAAAAACAGAACCCTTATAGATTCGTCATGTCCGTCTGTCTGTATGTCTGTCCGTCCGTATGCCACAGCCATTTTATTCCGAAACTATTAAGACTACAAAATTGAAACTTGGTATGTAGATGTATTCTGTAAACCGCTTTCCGATTTATATACAAAAATTAAAAATATAAAAGTCATCCCATACATGGAACTGAAACAAAAAAAATATCTTCAAACCTATACGTTTGGGGTGTCTATGAATAGGTCTTTAAAAATGACATTGAGTTTCCTAACATATTTTTTTCTCAAGGTCAATCATTTAAAAGATAGGCGCGTCTAAAGTGGTGAAATGTATGTCCACCCCTCTAATTTTTAAATTAAGGGAGTAAAAAATCGAGAAAAAACATATTCTGTAGATCTCAATAAAAACTATCAATGAAAATTAGTTTGAACGAGATACAGTCAGCAGTTTTTGAGATATATCAACCGCAAATATAACTTTGTTTTTCATAAAAACACTATGAAAAACAAAGTAATTTTTTTGGTTGCGAAATATCATACCCTGCCAGTGCGAGTCCGAATTGCACTTGGCCAGTTTTTATGTTTGCTTCCTCAGAACTCCGTCATTTAATGACCGATTTAGAAAAGTATTTTTTATTTGAGAGAATATGCTTTCCGATGGGTCCCATTATAATTATATTGAGATCTGATAAGCATATTCAGACATAAATAACAAACTTAAAAAAGGAATTTTCCAACTCGGTTGATAAATAACGGAATTCTGAGGTAATAAACGTTTTAAAAAATACAGGCGAATTGAGAACTTCCTCCTATTTTGTGAAGTCGGTTAAAAATATCTCCATCGAAAATAATTCCCAAATAAAACTGCCACAAACGATTTTCATACCGTCGTTTTTCATGCAATAATATCTCCTATTAGAATTCATGGTGCGATAAACCAAGGATCAGGCGGAGGTCACTCGAATAATCGATGTTTTATGCTCTCAGGGTGTTAACAGGGTGGTATGTTGGCCGATGGATTTTGCCTATGGAATTGATTTTGTTTGTTATTGTCTGGTCTTATTTTGTTTATTTTTGGGTTTAGAATACATTAAAGTCGTATCGAAAACCTTAATATATAATAGAAATGTACATTCCTGGATTTCTATGTAATCTGATCAGAGGTAAATTAGTTTATAAGTTTTTATTGTTTCTTTAAGTTTAATACAACGCGAAAAAGCTGGTAAGTTCAATAAAACTTGTTATATTCTATTATCAAAGTTAAATGCGGAAATACAAAAAAAATCAGGAAAAATTACAATTTTGTCTTAAATATGAGGATAACTTGCATAACATTATTAAATTGAAATTGAAATTGAAATTAAAATTGAATTTATTCGGTTAACAAATTGGTGTACAATATTCTTAATTTAAAAATCATGCATTTTAACACTTATTTAAAACTAAAATTAAATAGGTCATGCATACAATAATATTAATGTAGGTAGGTACACTTTTTATGAATGATGTGTTAACAACCGGACAAGAGAAACTGTATCCCGGATGCTAACCTCTTTCGTTCTAATTAGGATTAATATTTGTTAAAAATACAAAATATTCGTGATTTATATGAGCTATGAAAATTTCTAAACTGATATTGACATTCGTACAAAGTAAATAGAGGATGATAAATGTTAAAATAAAATAAGGTACATTCAATATAATTGATGAGAGATACACACAAAAACATTTTTATCCAGGCCTAAAATTATTATTATATTATTATACTCAGATTGATTATGAAATGATGATTATTATTATGTTTAAATACATTTATAGAAAAGTTGATAGGAATAAAAGTAAATGCACTTGATTAATATATATCTAGATTCCTTAAGATAATTATGTAAATAGCTTAAATATGAAATGTATTTTTACAGCGATAAACATTATTTTAATAACATCTTGCTGCTATGTCATGGTATTCAAAGATTCTGAGAAACATGATGACTTACTGATAACATTGTTACTTTGCTCGACCAAATTTAAACCAAAATTAAATATAATTGAGTTGGTAGTATCTTAATTAACTAATTTTGGATGTTGGAGATTAAATAATTTTATAGTGAATACTCGCTCACCTGTCGGTAAGTGACGATGCGGTCGAGGATGGTATCACGTTAGGGCCTAGAATAGGAACTGGCTCTCCAGGGCTGGTAGTTTCTACATAAATAGCGATAAATTTCGAGCGATGATCATCTTTAAGAAAAGAAATGCAGTTATATAACTTTTGAGCTGCATCTTCCTCTACTACACGTTTGCAATGACAGGACTCATCGATATTAACGTCGAGACGACCATCCTAGATTGAAATTATATAATCGTGATTAAACTAAAGGTAAATAAAATAAATACACGTAGACGGAAATCGCTGGAAGCAAGTATCGATATAATGCACATACCACCTGAAGTCATCCACCCATGAACGCACATAGATAATATCGATTACTAAACGATGTCCTGGCAAAGTAGTTGTCATAAATTAAGTTCGTTTATAAATCTACTTCCGATGTTAAACATATATTACAAAAATATACTTTCTAACATTTACAATTCTTCTCCCCATCACTAAACGATCTTCCAGCTAGTAAACCGAAAGCAAAATACGCCAACATTTTTCCGAGAAACGAAACAAAATAAAGGCTCCCTTCCACGAACGTTTCTAAAGAAACTGTCAAATAGAAACCGACTTGGGATCCGCACGCATTTTTTCCCACTACATTTGCCCTTCGAGTGAACTGGAAAGACATCGGAATGTGGGAACTATGTCCCACTGCGTGTTTTATTGCGTCGCGGTGCGAGGCATAAGCAACTGCTTAGAATATACAATTTTTAAAAATCTTATAGGGTAGCGTTTGACAACTATATCATCTAGTGGTAAGCGATGATGAGGTCGAAGATGGTGAACACGATAGGCCTATAATAATACTTTGAATCTCAATGGCTGCTGGAACTCCGTAAGGTTATGGTGGCATATTCATTCCTTGATGGTGGAAAGCTACTTTTTGGTAGCCAGTCAGGCGGAACATCGTTAAAGGTAACATTCTCTTATCACTTATGAAATTTCTTGTGACACGTACCACAAAACATGGTCCGCATCGCATGACCCACTAACAAGAAAACCATCGAAACTATTTCAACTCACAAAGCATTTTTATTGCCAAAATTATAACTTTTTTACGATGATTGTAGGCACTTCAGAATATTCTCAAAGTTTGCACGTAATCAATCCGAATTTATCGTGGGGGATGCTCCCTTTCGTACAACGTTGGATTTATAAGGAAACGTTGCATTTATCAACTTCGTGAAACAGAAATGCTTAAATAGTTTTAAGCACGAGAATAACCTACGTATTTCAGTTGAGGAATTGTTGAATTATTCTAATTTGGATGCCTTTTTATTTTACGATCGCATTTGGATAAGTTTTTACTGAATGCAGTTGGAACTTAAAAGCAGCTTAGTTTTATTTTCAGTTTGGTCTTATAATATTTTTTATTGTCGCACCATATTTCTCTGTTATTGAAATAGTATTCAAATTATTTTTTTAATTTTGTTTGACACAATGCATTTAAGTCAGAATCGAAAAGATTTTTTTTTGGAAATTGAAGAAGGTAGTTTGACGAGACGATTGACAGTAACACCCACGTGAGTGTCGGCTTCGAAGTACGTACATCAAAGAAATTATACTTATAAGATACTTATAACACGAACAAGTAGTTACTACTAATAAATATTAAGCGTTTGAAGAGAGATGAAGTGGGTAGGTATTAAAATATAATCCGAAATTCGTCTGATCTCTCTATAATTAATATAACTTATAAAAAGTAAACTCAAGCAAGGATTTAATATATCTTTATTATCAATACAAACATGTTTATGAGCAATAGAATCTAAACTACAAACATCCCAAAAATCATAAACGTTTTAACAAAAGAACTTTCTCATAAACAAAATGGCGGACACAACAAGATGGCGCTCAAATCGGGTAGACAAAAGAATAAAGGTTCTCTTCGAGTCCCTTTAATGAGGGTTTCGGTCATTTTACGCTCATTTCGATGCAAATTCAAGGGTTGATGATGTTCACAGGGCTATGCTAATACGGACGAAAGATTTTGATTAAAATTTATCAAGACGGTAAACCGTCTAAGTGTGGTTGCGCTTGATGCTTTCGGCTCAACTAAATATTGATCACAGGGTTTAGGGGATTAAACATTGAGTTGAAGAGCAGGCAGGTGATAAATTTGCTCGATTTATTAATGTATCTTAGTTTAAATTAACTAGTTGTCATCATTGGGTCTTTCTGCTTTTTTTTGTTTTGGCAAGGTTCTTTTTCGTGGAAGCTTAGTTCTCGTAATTTTGAAAATTAATCTAGTTTCTTACTGATCTCAACCTTTTTGGTGATGTTATGTAACGATGCTTTTAGGCATTAGGCAATATTGCATTAGGCAAGGCAAAAAGCTGAAAAAAACACTAAAATTTGTAAAAATGTTGCTTTTGATATCTGGTTGACCTTGCCTTGGGTGTAGATCAAAAATCACGGTCTGATACAAACAAGCCGACCTAACCTCAAAAATAACCAGGTATCCAACTGAATACAAAAGTCCAGTCATTTGCTTGATACATCACGTACCGAATACTTCCAAAGAAGTACTAAGTAAGATATAGGCTCAGGTAAATCCTAAACAAATTAAATTCACAAACAACAAAACGAAATATCTACATTTATCTGTATTTGTTTGCAAAGTTAAGCCATTACGAGGTGTCGAAAGAGCAATATTCGTCGGGAGCGACTGGAGACTCGAGATATAATAACACTTATTTTTCATGACATCCTCGGATTTAGTATTGTTATAAAGAATATTCTATTATATTCAGATATTTTTGTTTATTCATGAATATTTAGATCGCAAGATGTTTTCTATTAAATCTGTTTCTAGATTATTAGGTTCCAGGACTAAATTATGCGGGTGATTGATACTGTGTCATCAGTGTGGGAAGTAAAGTAAGTATGTTTGGGATATCAGTGTGTTTAAATATTATGCGACATTTTTAAGCTATTGCATAGCTTCTATCGCGGGCCTTGAGCGTGAAGACCGAATCCAGAAATTTCGTAACGAAAATAAAACCTAACACCCCAACAAACCTCATTTTGTAAGCCTTAGCGTAGTAGAGATAAGGTCGTCTTTGGTTTCACACATCATTCAATTTAATGGTAAAACTTTTGTCTTCTCGTTACTTTTTCAAATATAAATTCCGAATTCTATTTTCAAATTATGTCAAGGGTGAAAAAGTCCTCGGAACTTTACATAATTCCTCCTTGTTAAACACTCACTGCCTTCATACATGTAGCCGTGACACAGATAGGTGTATAGGTATTTATCATCTATGTACAACAGTGAATATCTGTACTCTGTCTCTATCTTTAAATATGAATAAACAAAGTGCATTTATTAATGAAGAAAGTCACAAAAAAAATAGTGAAAGAAAATGTGTGAGTACTCTATATACATACATTTTATTATTATTATCACAAATGCAGTATTATTTTTTGTTTTGTTAATTTATATATAATACTATTATATATAATGCTATAAAGGTAACCAAAATTTTTGATATTAAAATGAGCGATATTAAAAGTAGCTCACCTCTCATTTATTTAATAAAAGAAAATAAAATGTTTACTTATCGGTCACTACGCTCAAAAAGTGTAACTTGAATTAATATCAAAGAAAAAAAATACTGCATAAATAAATAAATGCTATGCAATAGCTTTACCGCGGCAGTCCCCGAGTGCCACACGTCTTTTTTTCTAAAGAACAACAATGTAATCGTTTATAGATTTAAATAATCAGAAGAAGATTTCTTGAGAAAATCGGCATAATAAAATAAATCTTAACGCCCATTTACTTGTTGTTAATAAACACAGTAACTCGGGTCATACTTGCAGATGTATCACAATGGCAACTTATGTTCATGATTAAGCGAACACATAGCGGTGGGCTTGACGAGCACTGTGTGACTTCATAGTATTGTTTATGAATACGGGGTAAGGGTACGTCAAGACTACTGCTGTAGGTATAGACATTATTGTCATTGATAAAACATTTTTTTAAATTACAATTAGGCAAGCACTTGGCCACTATTTCACCTGATGGAAAATGACTACGTGATCGAGGGCGTAGCATGCTTGCCTAGAAGATACCCCTTCACTCTTGACTTGAAAAAAACCAAGTTACAGACTACTCAGAAAAAAGTGAGCCGGTAATGTGTTTCATTATTTTGCGGTTTATAATCATACCTTAGTTTGTAATAATATAAACATAATTAGTTTTGTAAGCGTCGAACTATTTTAATACTGATTGCTTGAAATTATTTAAAAGTTTATCTAATTAATTTCAGACATTAAGTTTATGGGCATTTTTGCGTAATTATTTTAAGTCTAGGCATCTATCTGAAATCTAAGAATTCAGCAATTAAGCTAATTTTCTTAAAGTTGTAAGTTGAACTTAAGTTAAGGGATAAGTTTGTTTAACAACTAATGTTTGGGAATAAAACGAATGACTCCTTTAGAATTTAGCTGAAATTGCTACGTAATTCTGTACATTTACTTCGTAGGTAGATACTTCGTTTCGGGAGCCGCTAAAATGCCCCTATAACTAAACTTTATAAAACCTAATTATTGTTGACGCCGAAAAAAACACGAAAAGTAATTTTCTACAAAGTTTATAATTGAGGTTTGGGTCTTTAGGCAGATTAATGAAAAGTTTCAAAATGATGGATCTACTGCCAATCTGCTTCATATACTCATATAAAGCAGATAGGCAAAGGAGATGGAGAAGAAGGTAAATATAACTACTTTAGTACTCTAGATATGTATTATAAGTTTTTATTATTCAATTTTTAAGATGGGACGTACGACAGAGATGCAACTGTAGACAATTTAATTAGCTTAATAATTATGTAAAATAATAGTTATAAGTAAGTTTTTGTTCTAAGGCATGTATTATTTACCAACTTCAAAAAAAAGAAGAGGTTCTCAATTCGGCTGTATTTTTTATGTTTGTTAACTTAGAACTCCGTCATTTCGGAATTCCGCCATTTCAACTTCCGAATTCGAAAATTATATTTTCGTTTGAGAGATTATATTTGCCGTTTAGTCTCATTGTAATTTTATCGAGATGTGGTGAGCATCTCCAGATATATGGAAATAAACACCTCAAACTTACTACTGAGAATGACTAGCGTGGAATTTAAAATAGTTTTTTGTTTAGTTTTGTAAACTAGCTTAATTTATTTAATACAGATATTATTACGAAAAATTCGACGACGTTTTAGCGCACCCAGACTAATAATCATGGGGCAAGATCCAACCCCTTTTCCCCCGGATTTATATTAAATTCCTTAGTCCGAATTCGGCGAAATAATGCCCATAGGGCTAGCTAACCACGATTTTATTATTTCTTACACCCACATAGTCTAGCCGCCATTTCAAGAAAAATAAGCATTTCGTAGCTAACAATTATTTTTCTATAACATTTTCTTTTTATTTTTTTCTTGAGAATTTTTAGATTAGTGATAATTCTGTCGAGCACAGATATACTTGAATAATATTATTTTATTAAGTTTAAGTCATACATCAGAAGTAAAATATATATTAACATACAGGTAATTTTCAAATAAAATTTTCTTCAAACCTATACGTGTGTGTGGTGTTGGTGTTGTTGGTGTTGTTGTTGTTGGTGTCTATGGATAGGTCTTCAAAAATGACATTGAGGTTCCTAAAATATTTTTTTCTCAAAGTCAATCATTTGAAAGATAGGCGAGTATAAAGTGGTAAAATGTGTGTCCCCCCCCCCCTCTAACTTTTAAAGTATGGGAGTGAAAAATCTAAAAGAAATATATGCTGTAGATCTCAATCTAACAACGAAAATTGGTTTGAACAAAATACAGTCAGCAGTTTTAGAGATATGGCGACCGCAAAGATAACTTTGTTTTTCATAAAAATCCTATTAAAAACAAAGTTAATTTTGTAGTTGCGAAAAATCATAGTTATGGAATACTTAACTGTGTTACGGAACCTTACGAGTGCGAGTCCGACTTGCACTTGGCCAGTTTATTTAGTACTAAGTTTGAGGTATTTATCTTCATATCTCTGGAGATACTGAGCATATCTTGATGAATTAAAATGAGACTTAAATGAGACTTTCTGTGAAGTATACTTTTTCAAATAAATAAAGAATTTTCCAAATCGGTTGAGGCGTCTTCGAGTAATCGGTGAACATTCGTAAAAAAACATACAGTCGAGCATAGAACCTTCTCCTTTTTTGAAGTCGGTTAATCACGCCGGTACGTTCACATTAAAATGAAAAATTAATGCGAAAACTTTCAAACTAAAATATCTATTATCACGTAGTCTATTTTACATAGTGAAAACAGCTAGACAAGTACCTACATAAACTTGTGGTTAAGTTACCCCAAATTCAAGGCGTCCAATTTAAACAAATTACAGTGGCTTATTCCAGAGCTGTAACTTAAAGAACGATTTCGTATTTCTCCGGCGAACCCTTTGCAATAAAATGTAAGTGAAGTGAGTAGGCATTGCGTTTGCACAACTTTACTCTTCACGACTTCAAAAGCCATGTTTTTAATTTCCAAACGAGTGCACACGTGGCGAAGTTCAGGTACTTTTCTTTGTGATCTACTGTTGGTTACATTGAAGAGCAATGTTAAATTGATTTTAAAGACTTAAACGTGAGTTTTTCTAACTGTTATAGTTTTTTAGTTCCGTAACCAAAGGATACCAAGGGACCTATATTACTGAGACTTTGCTGTCTCTCCGTCCGTCGTCTGTCAGAGCTTCTTAACCGTAGTAGGTAGAAACTTTAAATTTTTACGTAGTATGTAATGGCCACTACAGTCAAAATACTAATAAAAATTAATAAACAAGAAACGTATATTTTCGAATGATACCTACTGTCGTACGAAGTACGCGAGTCCAATTTGCACTTAACCAGTTAATTTTGGGTAATCTACTGTATCACTGCAGTGAGGTCTTAACGTAGCTCATGTGTCCGTGATGATAGCTGCTTGGGATGAAATTTGCAATTGATGAGGTGCAATTGGAGTGTTTAGCTGCATCTACACGACAGACACTGTAAATTAGCCATCATAAACTAGATACCAAAGGAAAAAAAAATGACATGGCCTAAGACTTCACACGGCATTCCTTGAGACCCAGTTCTCATTCAAGGCCTAGCGTGCTACCATCTTCAACCGAATCATCATATACCAGCAGGTGATATAGTGGCAAAACGCTAGCCTACACAATAAAAAAATCCTTGACCTTTTGTATGCCGGGACTCCAGACACAATGAAAATTATACCAATTGTATTCACGTTCCGCGAATCCATGTTCTGGCATACAAAATATTAAGTTCTATAAAATAAATTCTCAATGCGGTTACTGATGGATCAATTGTATCCTGAAGGATTTGGGAAATCGATCGATGGTACGGCTGTACCGTGTAAGGCTATGTATGGCATAGCCCTTGCCCCATATCAGAGATGATGCTAATATCGTTATTTGCCTTGCCATTAATAACTTGCCTCTACTCCCACAATGCTACCACCGATGTTAGGAGCGTAGTGTAGGTTTAATAACTCATTTCGACAGCGACAAAATACAAGGGGGACTCAGAATAAGTTGCTTAGCATACTTTCGAATCTTCAATCCTGTATGTCGCGGTCTAAGCTTGTACAAGAGCTCCCTTGTGCTCTATTAGGAGGTGTATATTAAAAGTTTGTAACGTCCATTACATTACAAGTGAACGTTAGTGCTATTTTGCTTAGTTCAGTTTACGCGGAACTCCGCTTTTTATTGGCTGCGCGTTCGGAGCCATTTTGCGAAATAAAATTAAACGGAAATAAAAGTTTGTACATTTTCTTACAGCAGGGTTTGGTACGTGTTAAGAAGATAAGGTTCGCATATTGGCATAATGCAGTAATGCTCCTATAAATACGGTAAAATATAGTACAAACTATGATCAAGCGAAATTCAAAAGTATTATAAATATGTAGATATTGGCAACGACTTTTTTATGATATAAGATAACAGCACAAGCATGACGCTCACCCAATGGTAAGCGATGGCGTCCTGTTATAGATACAGTAATATGCAAAGTTATGAATAGCTAGAATTTTGCACGTCACTAAACTGCGTCTGTTGTCTGGAGACAGAAAGAAATCTCACATGCCTTGTAATAACACTGAACAGTTTGCCTTTGGCTTAATATGGTCTGTCCCAGGTGCGTCCCAAGTTCTTTTTATAATGAAGTTAGGAAGCCAACTTAACAAACAACACACTAGCCTAATTCTCAGCGATGATGTCTACCAGAAACTGTGACACGTAAAACTTTTCAGATATTTGCACGAGAAAAAAAGACTCAAAAGATAATAGAATACATATTCTTTTCAAGGATTTGAATTTCCAATCCTCAAGCTCATTTGGAATTATCAATCAGTTTTGTTTTTTTAATCGTTAATAGCTGAGTGAGACTGTATGAATACAAAAATTTCATGTCGTGTAAAGAGGTCCTACTTCTTCACTTTTTCACATGTCTCGCGAGTCATTTTCAGCAGCGAGTTTGTAAATCTTGAAAATCTTAAAATTTATGTTGATAAAAGTTAACGAATCGATAACTGCCTCATTTTTTAAAGTCGGATGAAAAAAGCGTACCTACACAATGTAACTTCAGAGGGATCACCAAAGATCTCAAATTACGTCCTAAATCTATAGAGATGAAGCAAAATTTATGGGGATGAAGTAAAACGTGAAATCTATGGGGATGAAGTAAAAACGTCAAATCTATACGGATAAAGTAAAAACGTTAAAACTATGGGGATAAATATAAAAACGTTAAATCTATGGGGATAAATTAAAAATGTTAAATCTATGGGGATGAAGTAAAAACATTTAATTTATGCGGATAAAGTAAAAACGTTAAATCTATGCGGATAAATTAAAAACGTTAAATCTATGGGGATAAAGTAAAAACATTTAATTTATGCGGATAAAGTAAAAACGTTAAATCTATACGGTTAAATTAAAAACGTTAAATCTATGGGGATGAAGTAAAAACGTCAAATCTAAACGGATAAAGTAAAAACGTTAAATCTATGCGGATAAATTAAAAACGTTAAATCTATGGGGATGAAGTAAAAACATTTAATTTATGCGGATAAAGTAAAAACGTTAAATCTATACGGTTAAATTAAAAACGTTAAATCTATGGGGATGAAGTAAAAACGTCAAATCTATACGGATAAAGTAAAAACGTTAAATCTTAGCGGATAAATTAAAAACGTTAAATCTATGGGGATGAAGTAAAAACATTTAATTTATGCGGATAAAGTAAAAACGTTAAATCTATGCGGATAAATTAAAAACGTTAAATGTATGGGGATGAAGTAAATACATTTAATTTATGCGGATAAAGTAAAAACGTTAAATCTATACGGATAAATTAAAAACGTTAAATCTATGGGGATGAAGTAAAAACGTCAAATCTATACGGATAAAGTAAAAACGTTAAATCTATGGGGATAAATATAAAAACGTTAAATCTATGGGGATAAATATAAAAACGTTAAATCTATGGGGATAAAGTAAAAACATTTAATTTATGCGGATAAAGTAAAAACGTTAAATCTATGCGGATAAAAAAAAACGTTAAATCTATGGGGATGAAGTAAAAACATTTAATTTATGCGGATAAAGTAAAAACGTTAAATTTATACGGTTAAATTAAAAACGTTAAATCTATGGGGATGAAGTAAAAACGTCAAATCTATACGGATAAAGTAAAAACGTTAAATCTATGCGGATAAATTAAAAACGTTAAATCTATGGGGATGAAGTAAAAACATTTAATTTATGCGGATAAAGTAAAAACGTTAAATCTATGCGGATAAATTAAAAACGTTAAATGTATGGGGATGAAGTAAATACATTTAATTTATGCGGATAAAGTAAAAACGTTAAATCTATACGGATAAATTAAAAACGTTAAATCTATGGGGATGAAGTAAAAACGTCAAATCTATACGGATAAAGTAAAAACGTTAAATCTATGGGGATAAATATAAAAACGTTAAATCTATGGGGATAAATATAAAAACGTTAAATCTATGGGGATAAATATAAAAACGTCAAATCTATGGGGATGAAGTAAAAACATTTAATTTATGCGGATAAAGTAAAAACGTTAAATCTATGCGGATAAATTAAAAACGTTAAATCTATGGGGATGAAGTAAAAACATTTAATTTATGCGGATAAAGTAAAAACGTTAAATCTATACGGATAAAGTAAAAACGTTAAATCTATGGGGATAAATATAAAAACGTTAAATCTATGGGGATGAAGTAAAAACGTCAAATCTATACGTATAAAGTAAAAACGTTAAATCTATGGGGATAAATATAAAAACGTTAAATCTATGGGGATAAATATAAAAACGTTAAATCTATGGGGATGAAGTAAAAACATTTAATTTATGCGGATAAAGTAAAAACGTTAAATCTATGCGGATAAAGTAAAAACGTTAAATCTATAGGATGAAGTAAAAACGTTAAATTAATTAGTAACCTCTACGATTACTAATGAATTTAACATTTTTATTTGGAGACTGGACTTCGTCCTACTAACGTCCTGTTACTCCAGTAATTCACGAGCAAAAAGCTAGTGCAGGCAACATCTGCACTTCGAGTCCAGCCATTTCTCAGTTTGATTTATATATGTTAGTTCCACCGGTAATGTAACTTAGAGTTTTTTGTCCACAAACTCTGATTTTAAGAACAAAACGTCTTGTTTTGAAGAAAAGTCGCTGTTTACTTCGAAATGCCGACGCTGTTCGATGAAGCGTTTGATATAATTAGATAATAACATTAGTGCCCATAAAAAGAATAAAACATCAAATGATTGAATTTAATGAATTGATGACCTCAATCTCACTTGATTCTAAGTGATGATGCGGTCAATGATACCTAGTAGATAACTATTTACTAATGACTTGAAGATTCCAATAATAGTTTTTTTTTTTTGAAAATTGGTTATGTGTTAAATTTGGTAGACATGTAGTTTATTATCTGAATTAACAGACACGCTGAGATACTTGCTAACGCAGGTGAAGCTGCGGGTCACCATGTAAGTATAAATAGTTCCTTATCATGCAATTGACAAATGATATCTAAGCCGCAACTGTCTAGCTGTGTGCTTACTGATATGATTGATTAGTCGGTTGTCACATCGTTAAGGCATTTGATTGCAAGTGATAACATAGCTAGAGGCGCTAGTGTGCTACAAGGTCCGCGAAATGTCAATGTCATATTTAGTTAATGATTTATCTCAAATATATCCTGGTGGTATATAGCATATTATATCGATGCTCTGCCTGACTTGCTACCAAAAATAGCTTAACAACATCAAGAAGAGAGTCTGCCGTCATAACCTTACGGTGTTCCAGCAGGACACAGCTCTTGGCGTCAGATTATTCTAGACTAATGCTCACCATCTTCGACCACATCATCGCTTACCACCAGGTGAGACCGCAACATCGCTTACCAACAAGAACACAAGATATAAAAAAGTAAGTCTTTAGATAGACGATGGATTAAAAATGTTATGCATGGCAAATATAACTGAATCTTAGTTAAGTATAATTAAGATTTTAGTTAAAAACTAAAACAACCGACTTCAATGCCCCGCGAGTAAATTTCAGTAGCAAGTTTGAGACGTTAATTATCATATTTCTGGAGATACTTATCAAATCTCGATGAAATCAATAGGACCACTTCAGAAACCTACCCTACCGATTACAAAAATAATCATTCGAATCGGTTCACAATTGACGGAATAATCGCTTAACATACACGAAAATAATAAAAGTGGCCAAGTGCGAGTCAGCATAGCGTCTCTTATCGCACACTTAGGGAGGGTTACGTATAATACGAAACATAACAGAGTTTCAACCTCATATATGTGATTAATTGATATTACCAAGAATATTTGGTTTAGTCGTGATCTAGAAAGACAGGGCTCGTTTACTAGCGCCATCTATGTCATTTTGCCGAAACTAATTAGACAGATGGCGTTTTTTGTATGGGGACCCCCTTTAATTTTTAACTTTATTTTGTTTTTAGTATTTGTTGTTCTAGCGGCAACAGAAATACACCATCTGTGAAAATTTCAACTGTCTAACTATCACGGTTAATGAGCTATAGCCTGGTGCCAGACGGACAGACAGACAGACAGACAAACAGACAGACAGACAGACAGACGGACAGCGGAGTCTTAGTAATAGGGTCCCGTTTTACCCTTTGGGTACGGAAACCTAAAAAACATACAGACGAATTGATAACTTCTTTCTTTTCGGAAATCGGTTGTAAACAAGTTAGTTTTAATAATAGGCGATCAGATGGACAGCTTTAGTGAATGAAAAAACTGGCCAAGTACGAGTCAGACTTTGTCCCGCACACGGAGGGTTCCGAACGCCATCTATCGAATTTCTAACGAACTTCTAACACCAACTAAGTAAACGTTAACACAAAGGTAGAAAAGTATTATATACGAGTAGTAGTAATAGTAATAGTGGTAATAGTAATTGTAGTAATTAATATTATTAAATATCTGGTTGACCGAGCTTTGCTCGGTATTTTTTGCCACTTAAACAGACAAATATGACTCTTCCCGACATCTATTGACGAATAATAATACTATTTTTTTAATTGAGAGCAACTAACTGCTTTACTGATACAGTACTTCTACTCGCCAATAGATGTCGGGAAGAGTCATATTTTAAGTTGATTATCAATAAAGTTGATTATTGAAAACACGAATAAAACAACATTTTCTGAAAATGACTCCTAGCTAGATCGATTTATCGCCCCCGAAATCCCCTGTAGGTATACTACATTTTATTTAATCGTTGGAGCCGCTTCCGAGATTCAGATTAAGGTAAAGACGATAGCGCCATCTTAGCAACTAGACAGGTGGCGCTGCGCTATCGTAAAAAAAATTTTTAAAACTTTTCTTTAATTTTTAACTTTGTTCTGTTTTTAGTATTTGTTGTTATAGCGGCAACAGAAATACATCATCTGTGAAAATTTAAACTGTCTAACTATCACGGTTCCTGAGATACAGCCTGGTGACAGACGGACAGATAGACAGACAGACAGACAGACAGACAGACGGACAGCGGAGTCTCAGTTATTACTGACCAGTCTCAGTTATTATTACCAACGGAACCCTATTGGGTTCCGTTGGTACCCTTTGGGTTCGGAACCCTAAAAAGACTTAAGGGGATAAAAATGATCTTAAAATTTCGAATCTTATGCTCAAAGTATTTACTGACATAAAGTTTCTGAAGTCAAAAACAAAACTGACAACGTACGAACTACCAAAAGTACCAAAAACAACAAAAACTGCTCAAAGCGAAATCCTCTTTGCTGAAAATAAGCTTTGCGTCTATATCTCATGCTTTCTACTCGTAAAAATCTTCACTACATTCATCCCTAAATACAAGAATAATCTATCTAGACTGTCAGCATAGACCAAGAACTCACACGTCCACACAAAAATATACTCCTAGAAAACCAAACAAAACAGCCTCTCCAAGTGTCTAAACACGGCTAGAAAGAGACAACGATCAAAAGACGTCTCACAGTGACAACTGTGGATGGATACATGACGCACATAGCAGTTCTCTTATGAAAACACTCCGTATTTTATGCCCTCAGGCAAGACATGTGCAAAGTATCCATTTTATGAAGATCCCCCGAGACAAACTCCTTTTCTCTGCCCTCAACTTAAATGGCACAACGAAAGGGGTCACAGTAGCTTGGCGCCCGGATAAAGCATCAAGTATCAAGACATGTCACGGAGCCCGCAGCATACCTCCTTTGTCTGCGACCGACGCTGTAAAGAAACAAAACGCTGAGCGATTGTTGAGCGCGCTTTTTGATGTGTTCCATTTCGAATTTGGAGAATTCTTTTTTTATCTGGCCACCGCGCACCGTCGGGGAAAATGGGAGAAGTTTTTTTCTTGAGGTAATCTGATAAAAAGGCGCGTTAAGTATTGGATAAGCTGAGAAGGGTTTAAGGAGATAGAATTACGCTTCTGAAGCATTTTTTGGAGAGAAACGTTTTAATTATTTTAAGGAGCGGGACTGGAGGAAAAGTATCAATATTTTTGTAGGTAATAATAATCAATATTTTTTGTACTTATTAATAATAATAATGTATCAGTATTCTATTAGTGAACGAAATGGAGGTATAATAAGGAACATCCATTACTGTTTATGTACCGTAAGAAACATATAGCGGAGCACTAATGGGTTATTGTGTGGGAACCATAAATACCAATTACTGGCTGGTTGGATGAGCAAAAGAAAATACAGCCCTAACGACGTATTGTAATGTTGTCTATGAAACAAGCTTTATGACTGGTTCTACTGAGTGTAACTGCCCTTGGCGGTTTAATGTCCTATATAGATTAGGGGCTATCCGTACTTTGTACGAATAGCGAATGCTTAAGTTTTTTTTTTTATTTCCATTAGTAAAGTAGAGGCGTCGTTTACAAAGCATTTCGTGATTTTTTTTGGTTTAATTTCTTATCAATCGCTTGTATTTTATTTAATGACTAGAAGTGCCCAACTGCCAAGTGCCCACTAGAAGTGCAAAAAGGAGTTTTTAACGCGGGCGGAGCCCCGCGTTAAAAACTCCTTTTGTTTACTTAAAACTTTTCTTGTGTAAAAACCTTTCTATCATAAAATACTCATCACAAAAGATCATAAAGATGTCATCTTGTTTCGCCATACAAACTTTGAATCCCCGTTCTGTATCCGGAGGGAAATTAAAAAAAAAATCCTTTCTTAACGGATAGCTTCGTCATAATAACTATCTGCATTATAAATTTCAGCGCAATCCGAAACAATATTGATTTTCAGACTTTGTTACCCCATTTCTCCCTCTTAGGGGTGGAATTTCAAAAAATCCTGATACACTTATTGACTTATTTTTTTACTGAAGCACTTGTTAGAAGTTTCGAATAGAAAATACTATCAAATCTTCTTTCTCCATACGAACTTTGAACCCCCATTTCACCTTCTTAAGGGGTGAATTTTGGAAAATCATTTCTTAGTACCTTTACGTACTAAAACAAATATATTCTCCAAATTTCAAGTCTCTACGACCAGCAGTTTAGGCTGTGCGTTGTCTGTCAGTCAGTCAGTATGTCAGGACAAAGATTCTTATAGTATTAGATTGCCAATTATTAACTTATAATAATTTCCCGCCATGGCTCTATTAATGACATTATAAATCGAGCGCTTACCACCATTCGCGTTCCATCTATGCTGAAACCAGTAGGGGTGCTTCGTGATGATGGTAAGCGCCCGGATGGCATGACGTTAATCCTCTGGGAACGTGGGCTTTGTATGGGATGCGACTTGTGTCGACACTCTGGCCCCGTCCCGTCTCAGTGGTACAGTGTCGAGAGCCGGAGCCGCGGCGGAAGCTGCCGAAGACACCAAGCGGCGTATGCATCTTTATCTATTATTTATTTATTTAGGATTAAAAAAATCCAATATAAAATAAACGTTAATATATTAATATTATTATATAATTAATATAAAATTAATAAATAAATAATATAAAATAAAATTAATATATAATTAATATAAAATAATCGTATAATCCAATAAATAAAAAGTTTACCACTAATAATTATTTATCACAACTAAAACAATGAAATTATTAATTATTTAAAATAATTTCATTTTTTCAGTTGTAACGCCTGCCTATCTTTCGGCGAGCAGAACTCTGTATAGCCAAAATGTATTGCACTCGTTTTTGAAACAATCAGATTTTGAGTCTGACATTGCACTGTAGTTTTATTTTTAACGCCGTTGCTCGTAAAGCTGATGTAATTCCACCGGTTTTAAATATGTAAAGCGGGTCATAAAAACGCGTGTGTTACCAAAGCAAATAGTTAAGTTATAGTCCATACAAATTCCATAACAGTATTATTTGCCATTTCGCGCGCTGTTGCTATTCAAATTTCGAACTAATCGCCGCGCGGCGCCAGTCAGTAGGCAGCGCTAGCGCGCTGTTAAAATGGCGGGAAAGCAACAGTGTGCATTCACAGATTCAGTTTATTTAAAATAAAAAAATCTGTTTATTCGGTAATTTAAAAACTTGGCTGCATGCTCTAACGTCTTTGCCAACATTTTCACGCAGCTACGGCAGAAAATAATCCTCGCGCCATTTTTCTCAAATTTTCTTTTCTTTGTACTTGTATTGTGAAAATTTAAATATGACAACTTTCAATAATGAAGAAGAGCCATATATTACTTCAACTCCACCGGATATACTAACAGAAGCGCGAACCGCATGCGACAGCTTGCTGCCGTCAATATCCAAAGACAGATACATAACCACGTATGAAAAAATAATTAAAAAACCAACTACAACTACGTATCATTTTAATAATTGTAATTTCACTAACTGTTCCAATAATTAATGAAGAGATAAGAAATGAACAAAATATAAAATGTTTTTTTTTCTATTTCCTCGCAAATGTGTTAAAAAACGTCGTACGATATACGTGCGTATTGGTTATAACATGCTCGGCTCAATTACGCCCTCGCCTTCGGCTCGGGCTGAAATTCCGCCTCGCATGTTATAACCATCATAACGCACTAATATCGTAATATACTATTACACCGTGATTTACACTTTGCCTTTTACACACAACTTCAGAACAACCAATATGTCACGCTGCTCATATTTTTTTACATAATATAGGCAAAAGTTTGACCACTGTCTCGCCGGTGAAAAGCGATGATATGGTCAAAAATTGTGAACACACTAAACCTGGAATACTTTAATGTAGCAGTTTATATTATCTATCAGTCAGTCAGTGATATTTTATTTAGTAAATAGAAAGCGTATTAGAAAATCTACAATATACGATACAAATCTCATTATGATGTTGCTGACTTAAACTTTGAGCCATGTCCGTTAATCCTGAACCAGCCATCCAAGTCGAGTAATTCTCATGAATTCTCAATAGGGCGTTGAGAAAATTCAAGTTCCAGACATTTCGGAGTTCTACCAATAAATTTAGGAACCTCCCTTTTTTCTTAAAGTTATTTATGCGACACTGGGCTGGTCGCTTAGTTTTAAATTAACGATGGAATTCAAAGAATTACGGGTAGAGATGGGAATACATTATTTATCGATGTTTCTTTTTTTAACCGACTTCACAAAAAAGGAGGAGGTTCTCAATTCGTCTGTATGTTTTTTTTTGTGTGTATGTTACGCGATTACTCCGTCAATTGTGAATGGATTCAAATGATTCTTTTTTTAATAGGTAGGGTACGTTTCCGAGGTGGTCCCATTTTAATTTTATCGAGATCTGATTAGTATCTTCAGAGATATGGATATAAATATCTCAAACATAGGAGAATGTACTGGTTTTAGAAGAAGAGTCCCAAGAAGATTATACACAATGGAGGTTGCTATTGCATATACTTTTGAAGACTAAAAAATATGACCTTGAATAATGTTTTTACATCTTTCTTCACGTTGATTTTGGTTTTTAACCCTCGACGCAAAACGAAGGAGTGTTAGTGTTTCTGTGTATCTGTGTGTCTGTCATCGTGGCATCGTAGCGCCCAAACGGATGAACCGATTTTGATTTAGTCGTAGTACTTTGACCGTGGACGCCAAAAAATCAAAATGGCGCTGTCGCAGTATCTTGTTACTTCAATGATTTTGTAAAAATATGGTAAGCTTGATCTAATTCTGAGACATCTCCTTGAAATGGTCTCAATGCATAAAGTTATACATATGCTTTGATTATAAACTCGGATTACATATACAAATCAGTCGGGGGTAGATAGGTAATTGATAGATACTACCTACATGTATCTACCTACTTACTACTACTACATACATAGTATCTATATACTATCCAATAGACTTGGCTGGCACCGACTTCAAATAGATAAGTGGGTAGTGCTTATAATAATTATATTAAGTAATTTATTTTTCGCTTTTGAGTGCCTGTATATGGTAACGAAGTCGGTTTTTTTTTTTTTTTTCAAAGATTTTATTTTGTCATAAGAAAGCATAGACGCGTAATAGGTATTTTAAATATACATTCTGACTTTTTATATATATTTTTATAGATATCGTCTTCCCAAAGGAATGGTTTTAAATAATGGTCTTAAATAAAAAGGTTTTTTTGACATCTGGTTATAATTTTTTGGTTCTGAATAGCATAAAAATTAGCTAAAAAATAATTAAAACAGACTCATACATATCATCTATTATACATTATCATCATCAGCCTATGGCCTCAGGTCTCATCTTAATTTACCAGTTGGTGAAATTGTAATTAAACGCTAACCTATATAACTGCGCTATGAAAAAAATTCTTTACTAAATTATTTATCATCAAAATAAGCAGAAAAACATCGATAACAATCCAATTTAACAATACCTTCAGGTGCAAACCTTTGAACCGTTATTAATACCTAATTCTACCAATCGATAGTTTTCCGGTACAACACTTATTACAAATGAAACCAGGGCACAGACAAAGCGACCAAACGCTCTCTTGTAATTGGTTGATATCGCTTTAATCCGATAAAAGGTAGACTAAGACGATTTAACGAAATTTTGTTTGTAGGTGTTAGGCGGAAACGATTGCTTTACATTTTACAGGACCTTTTAGTTTCGTAAATTGTTAAAGTTTATTTTAAAAATATATATAGTTTAGATATATTCTGTTTTTTTTTTATGGGAATGATTATGAACTTTCTACAAACGTTAGTTAAAAAAAAAAAACATACATACGAATTGAGAACCTATTTGTGAAGAACCTCCTTTATTTGTGAAGTCGGTAAAAATATCGACGAACATACACAAAAAAAAGCATACAAACGAACATAGAACCTCCTTCTATTTGGAAGTAGGTTAATAAAACACATTTTTCTTGCAGATAATTTCATTTTATCTTTGCCATCTATATGAAGATCTTCACACACCTTGTGTGAGTAGGATGGAAATAAAATCGGGTTAAATTAATTTGTCTTCACAGCAATGTGCCACCAAGCTCCAGATTTTTTAAACCTTTTTGTCTACTACTGTAGAATTACATAGTATATGTCCACAAAGCAACACACTACGCTTAGCCGCAGTTTGCTGCAGTCACGCTCTCTACGTGAATGATTTACAAAACAGCGAACAAATTGACACAATATTGCGAATACTAAAACGTCAGGCTGAAATTTCAACCCTCCGTGGACTGGGGAATTTACGCCCTGAATTTTACATAACCTTCTACAACCTCCTGAAAAATTGGTAAAAAGTGTCATACTTAAATGAATAACTGCAAAAGATTGTGAGTGCGTGAGTTGATATTTTTGTTATTTTTAACCGACTTCAAAAAAAGGAGGATGTTTCTCAATTCGACAGTATATATGTTTTTTTTTTTATGTTTGTTCGCGGATAACTTCGTCGCTTATGAACCGATTTTGATTATTCTTTTTTTGTTGGAAAGGAGATATTTCAAGTGTGTTACCATGGTAATTTTATCGAGGTCTGATAAGTATCTTCAGAGATATGGAGATAAACACCTCAAAATTGGTACTGAAAATTAATAGCGCGGCATTGAAGTCGGTTCTTTTTAGTTTTTTAAACGATCTTATTATACTTCCCCCCTTAAACCGTTGGCCGGATTTATGTAAAAATAATTGAGATATAGTAATTATCATCATAATCAGCCTGTCTGTCCAGCATTTTTTTCATCTTTAAGCTGACAAAAATCAACACAAATATTATAAATGAGATAGTCAGTTTGTTTGTTTGTTTGGGACTTCTTCACGGTCAAACGGCTAAACCGATTTAGCTGTAACTTTGCCTTCGTATAGCCAGTATTATGAATTATGCTATAGGATACTTTTTAACGTGGGCGAAGCCGCGGGGCACAGCTAGTATTTTAATAATAGAAAGCTCATAAGCTTGCTTAAGTTTAATTATAGTTAATGTAAATAATGTTCATGCAAAGCTATGCTTTAAATATTAAAATACTTATTATATGACATTATATGCAATTATGTTCTCAATTAGTATTAAATGACATTAATTCCTCCAGAAAAATATTGGGTTGAAGCAATAAAATTTACTATTCGTGTAATTCTATATACATATGTATATTTCACAGTCGGAAACATAACTAACATGCCAATGAGTTTATTATTTTTATGATTTAAAAACAGGCAATTAGGGTGTATAACTTAATAAATAAAACTTTTCTACTCGGTGGCAATTTTCTGCTACCAACTTTTTAAGGGAGTTTTACTCCATACATACATACACTCATCCATAAAATCATGCCTTTTCCCGTCGGGGTAAGCAGAGACAACTTCTTTCCATTTAAAGTTTTGCTTGCTCCATATTATTGATTTATTTTTTATAGGAACACTCCGCGTTCACAAAATAGAAACCTTTGAAAACGAAGTAAATTAAAGTAATATAATAATTGATCTCGAGAGTTTTACTAGTAGCTACCTACTGAAATGTTCAACTATTAACCTCTGGCTTATTCATCAAAACAACTCGAAGATACCAAAATATGATGTTACGATCTAGTCATCTACTGACAAAAACGAAAAATGTATATTGGTTCATCCGTTAGCACGGATGATAGATCCGTTTTAGCTACCTACGGTGCCACAGACAGACATACATAAACACGTCAAACTTATAACACCAGTCTTTTTGCGTCACAGTAAAAAAATATGTACAACCTTTCCTAGGTTTGTCATACAAAACATTTACAGCCCACAAACCAATATTTAGAATTTTCTCTAGCCACAATATAAAGCAATACGATCGTATCTCTCTATCACAATAGTTTATCCTATATCCGCACCACACGGCCATACCCAGGCGTGTGCAATAAACAATTTTATTCTGTATATTTACGCGATACAACAAGTAAATCATACAGGTCCGTAATTGGATGTTATTATTGCTCCAGCCGATGTTATTAGGCTGGTGTTGTAGGTTAATGGGAAATCGAGGTTTCGACTATGTTTCTAATATTATGTTTCTTTGAAGTGTTTCAGTCTTTATATTTTTGTAAATTGTTAAACACAATCCAAAATTTCATCGTACCGGGACTTGAACCCGCAACCTCCGGAATGACATGTTCCGGTGCTTTGCCAATTCAGCAACGGTGCGAAGTATCGTTACGACAAAATTAGTGGATTGCATTTGTTAACCCAATTATGCATTGGTGGCGCCATCTATGACTACTTATTACGTAAGTTAATCATTCGGAAGAAATCATTACAGTTTTCAAATGCGACGAGAGATGTTGCACTGCGTAAATCAAATATTATGTTTCTTTGAAGTGTTTCACACTTTATATTTTTGTAAATTGTTAAACACAATCCAAAATTTCATCGCACCGACGGGACTTGAACCCGCAACCTCCGGTATGACATGTTCCGGTGCTTTGCCAATTAAGCAACGGTGCGAAGTATCGTTACGACGAAATTAATTGGCAAAGCACCGGAATATGTTTCTAATATTTATATTAACGATATTTCCCCATAGAAGATTGATCTGAGTTGTTTCATAAAGACAGTTGACAGATTCGTATTTTAAAAGAGGAGCAGTATGCAACTGATATTGCAGGTGTCAATAGGCGGCGGTAACAACTTCATCATGTGTGCTGCTTGCACAGAAATATGAACAATATGGTATTTTTAATCATATTTCTGTGGCTGCATGCCTACTCTCTTCTCTGTTTTCTGCTCTGGTTGCATGTTTGTTGATATAAAAATACATTTTAGCCCACTTCAACCGCAAAGTTAGTAAGTAAGTATCCTATGTTATAATCCTTAATATAGGCTGACGTTTTTAAATGCGATTTTCTGAAAGGCCTGAAGCGTGTATTGGACTATTGTAGAGCAAAATATACAATAATAGAATAGATACAATAAGATATTCTCACAGATACTTTAATGTTAAATAAAAATTTGCACAAATAATACGATTATATATATAAATAATATATTCAATAGCATCTATTTTTTTTATCATCTATTGTTTGACCCCACTATCTTGGCTGGCGGTAAGCGTTGATGTGGTCGAAGATGGTGAACACGCTAGGCCTACAATACTCTGACTCTCAATTTAAATGATTTGTATGTATGTACGGTATAAAAGCCTAGACGTTTCCCAATGAGTCCAAAATGAATTACATACCTGCGACCTATATACATTTATATTTATTTAGACATTATACCGGAATAAATACGTTTGCCATTGTGTGCGTGCGTTATTATTTTCTTTTGTAATTTGCTGTACACTGACCGCTGTATATTTCCATAATGATTTGTTATAGCCGTTATAGGTTGAGCGGTTATCGGAAATATTGTATTGGTTTTTGTCCTATAGGGTCAGGAATCGTAAAAGATTTATGTTTTTAATTAAGTAAGTGCTTGTTTAGGGAGTCATTTTAGAATAACTTATGTTATTGCATAAGTATAAATAATATTAAAGCGCATTTCAGACTACGCTATACTAATCCGCTATATAGCACAGCATGACAAGCAAATTACAAGCAAACTGGCTGCTATATAGTATAGCTACGTGTGAAAGTGTTCTAGGTAAATGTATGGTGAACATTATTGGTGCGCTATAAGCTATATGCTATAAGCTATTATATTATAGCGTAGTCTGAAATAAGCTTTATGGTTTTTAAATAACGCTAATACCGATATATAGTGATTTTTAACCCCACACAACAAGATGAGGGGTGTTATAAGTCTGACGTTTGTACCTGTTTATTTTTTTTATTTTTTGTGTTTGTGTGTTTATCTGTGAAATCGTAGCTCCCAGAAGAATACACCGATTTTGATTTAGTTTTCTTTGTTGTTTTGATAGGTTACTTAGTTCGAGAGTGTTCAAAGCTTTGTTTTATGAAAATCCGTTACGATCTCTTTTTATTAGCTTCACCTGCATGTTTGTATGTTTGTAACCGACTTCTTTGGGCGCGATTTTGACCTACTTTAAACGGCCAGATTTCAGAACTTTGTAGATTTATCGAGGACCGATGACAATACACTAATTTGATAAAAAATTATTCCATTTTCAACTAAAAAGTAGAAAATAAATAATAGTTAAAAAAAACTAAAAAATACGCTTTTTATAGAACACCGAACTAAAAAAAAAATTAATAAATTTAAATTAAGAATAGTGTTAAAAATTTCAATAAATATAAATTAATAATAGTGTAAATAAAAAAATAATATTTTATTTTAAAAAAAGCGTAGGGTACTTTTAAGATATTATCAAAATGATAATCACTCTACTCATATCTGTCAATAAAATATTTATAACTATTGACACCATGCACCTCACGCTTTTAAAAAATATATATATATATATATATTTTATTTACACTATTCTTAATTAAAAAAAATATTTTATATTTTTTAGTTAGGTTTTCTATAAAAAGCGTGATTTTTAGTTTTTTTTAAACTATTATTTATTTAGTTTCTAAGGCTATGAGAGCAACTTTCATAGGTGTGATCAATTCGATATTCGGCATCTACTTCGGTGATGTTGCAAGGACATCATGGTTACCTTGAACTCATGCTGGGGCATCTCCTGAAATCTGGAGAATACTCTTCTCCTCACCAACTTACAGCAAAGATGTCGTGCTTGGTATGGTCTCAACGAACATATTTTATGTACTTAGATCAGTCGTTGGTTGGTTGTTAGTTTCAAATTTTGAATATAAGTATTATACATCTAGATGTTCACTCTTCATGACATTTTGAGCTTCAAACCTTTCATCTCACTCCTGTCTGCTTTGATGGAGTCCAGGCATTTTGTTATTATTATGTGGCTACTAGGTGAATCTAAGATTTAAAATCGACAACAGGACTCAAATTGTAGGTAACTTTCCGAATACTTAAAAATCTGTTAATCCTTAATCAAACTAGTAACTATGTTAGAAAGCAAATAAAAGATGACTTTCCGTTAAGTTTCCCAAACTTGGAACTGAAAATGCCAGCGATACTCAAATGCAAGAAACATGCAATAAAAAACTCCTGCTGTAGCAGAGAGGAACTATCGCAATGTAAAGTTCCCGTCATTCATTCGAAAAGTTTGACAAACAGACATTCTCGTCTCGAGAGTTCATTATACGGAACATTGGGTCGCAGCGACAACGGTTCTTTCAAAGTAAAGTTTGGGAAACTTTGGACGGGGCTGGATTGAGATGATGTTAATTACGACTGTAATTTTTTGCTACTGATTTAAAAGAGCGTTGTTGCACGGTGATATATTTTTCTTCGACGAAGGTGGCTAATTTTCTACCGACTTCTAAAAAGGAGGAGGTCCTCCATTCGCCTCTATGTTTTTTTGTATGTTTGTTCGTCGATTTCTCCACCAATTGTTGACCGATATCAATGATTCTTTTTTTCATAAACAGAGTTCATCTGCATGATGTTGTGGTTTAAATCATATCAAGGATTGATTGGTAACTCAAGAGATATGAGGATAAACGTCTCAAACTTGCTTGAAACTGATTCGCGCGGAATGCTTGTTGCGTTTGTTAGTTTTGTAAACGATCTTAAATTATATTTATACCGTGGTCTTGTGGTTATTGTTATATAAGCCATAGATAAGATAGACCTTTCACATTATACTAACATAATGGGAAAACGAGAATAATAGCAGAACAAAGAGGTTAGTCGAAGATTTCTGTAACAGATTTGAGACATCTTTGTGTCACATGATGAGCACAGTGCTGTGTCGTTGAACATTCTGGAATTTTCCAGAGTTTTGGTGCTAAGGTATCATCAATGTGGGCCTGGGCCCACTGGTGGCGCTGTGTGATAATGGTCAGTCTATCGAAAAAAATATGTGCGCATTTCACAGGTCTCCGATAAAGGAAAACATCGTTGAGAAACTCCTAACCCCCGCATGGTGGTTGGACACTATGTAGTGTCTTGGTCAGCTACCACCATCAATTTGGAAATCAGTCACCTAACATCTGATGTCCTTGAGAGCCAGTTCCTTTTCTAGGCCTAGCGCAGTGGTAAGCGATGATGTGGTCGAAGATGGTGAAAACGCTAGGCCTAGAATACTCCGTAAAGTTATGGCAGCAGATTTTCTCCTAGATGGTAGATGGTACATCTTTTTGGTAGCAAGTCAGGCGGGACATTGATATAATATGCTCATACCACCTGTGCAAAATTTAGACTCTTATGCTTATTGGTCGTTAGTCATCTGAATCCACTCCTGTTGGCCGTAACTTCAGCAAGTCACTGAAGTTTGTCGAATTTGGCAATACGCCGCCTCTAACGAACGGCAAAAATAGTTCTCTTTGCCCTAGTGCATCTTAAGAAGGAAGTTTTAATTCCACTTGATTTCTAAAGGATCTTCACATAATGTATGCATTAAGTGATTCATATGTAAATATGTATGTGTGTATTTTGCTATGGTCCTCCGGTGAAGAAAAAAACATTTAGTTAAGAAACCTCCCTAGCTGACAGAATATATATATGTAGAGACAACTTGTATCAATCGTAACCGCTATCCACCTGGCCACCTGGCCTGGCTTCTACCCCCCTCGAGCAGCAGTTGGAATATCTGTGACCGAACACCTAATTTGTTCCGGCTGCTGTCCTTGAGAGCCACTTCTCATTCTAGACATTGCCTGTTACCATCCTCAAGCGCATCGTCACTTACCAACAGGTGAGATATTATTCAAAAACTATTACTTAAAAGTATTTTTAAATACCAAGTTTTCGTAAAGACGTTATCATGTGTAACAAAAAGTACCAATGAGAACAATACATACCAGGCCAAATTTAACTGTCATACCATTTGCCATAATGGAGTTCCAGTCCCTACAGCCCTGCTCCATCATCAGGTCAGCTCGATGTTACTATATTATTGCATTTTAACCAAAAGATACGCAATTATACTGAGCTAGTTATACTGAATTTGAGGCAAATCGAGCGTTAGAAAGTGGTTCTAATTTAGCTTACAAGATTTGACCTACGTAAACATACATACTAACACGGCAAGTTAAACAAAAGCTTGTAAAAACACTGTCACCAAAACTAAATATAAATTTGTCAATATATAAAAAAACTATACAAACCTTTACGAAAAAATGCTCCAACCGAAACCAAGGACAATTATCACGAAAACCTTTTTCTATTACACAGTCCACATTCAAAAATTTCGTTCATTTCTATTGGAGCCCGTATGAATACATCGTGATCAAAGCTAGTTCCAATTTTTATATTGCAGTACGAATGCGCTGATTTTCACACAACGTTTATTCGCGAGAATTCTGTAAAAAATATGCAATGTTAGAATGACGAGCTCGTCATACATAAACATATATAAACTAAAATAATGTAAATCGTATACAGGATGAAAATGAAGAATGTTATGAATTTTTTTTTTGCACCCAAATTTTATTTTGGAGCAACTTTACAAATGCATACATACATACGTTGTTACTCGAATCGTGGAACGTTAGCTTATGTCGACCGATTCGAAAAATGGTTCATTGTATCCACAGAGTAGTCTTATATAATTTGTATTAAGAACTATGGCAATCTTCAGAGATGTGGAGCTAAACATGTGAGACACCCTCTTCCAAGACATACCATTAAGCCCATTCTTCGGCTCTTCATTTCCAGTCATTGCCCACTGCTTTGCGTTTGTCGTTGCTCCACCTGGTCACAGGACGTCCTACGCTACGTTTGTCGATTCATGGTCTCCTCTAAGCCAAGTCTACCCGAACAATGATCAATCCTACAGGAATGTCCACGTCTCGGCTCCGTTCGTCATCACAGGAATTGGAAGGAAAGAGGCACTGATTAAAGACTTTGTTCTTTGCTTAAAGAACAAAGTCTTCATCGCCAATAGGCGATGAAGGCTCGACGGAGTTTCCCGAATGCTGCCTGTAGTGGCATGTGACGTCGGTCTTAATTTGTTTTTTTTCAGTTATTAGATATAAAGAAATATTCAGTTTTTAACCTCAAAAATATGTGATGTGAACAATGTGTTATGCACGGTAAATATTTATTTCGAATGCAACAATCGATCGATGTCCGATCATGGAAAAAGATATAAAAAACTGCAAGCGATCAAAGCGTCCGCTTTTCTACGAACCCCAATTCCAAATCCCTAACTGAATCAGTAACAGGTAAAAATATGTAAGAATATCTGCACGACCGTAGAATGACAACAAAATAACAATATCTTCGCATTAAACACCCCATTCTGCCCAGACCTACTGAAATTTCATCCGGCCCAATCTCACGTACCAGACGCCGACGAGGCATTCCTACGTTGCCCCACTAAAAATAAAATTTTCAATTCGACACCGTCCAAATCAAGTATTTTCTCCTCTTTTCGACATTAAATTGAAAGGATCCAAAGCTTTTATGTAAAGAAGTCGCAAAACGAACAATTTTTGTTCTTTTTCTTCCGAGTCATTACTTCGGAGTCATCGTTGAATCTGATTAGATCTTGCTTGAATCGATTTCCTTCTTGTATTTTGATGGGTTTGTCGACTTGTTTATGAAATGCTGTGTACTTTTTAACCGTTGAAAGTTCCGTTTATAAGAAGTTACAGTTGTTTTACGGTAAAAGTCTAATAAAGACGTGTAGTGAGTTCCAGGATAATATCCGGTACCAGCCAGATTGTATGACAGGTTGGGACAGTTTCGTTGCCTCTTTTATTGTAAAGTATATGCCAAGAAATAAAAAGACTTGGCGGTGTCTGTTTTTCCACCTAAATACAACCTCGGAGCGTTGAAGTCTAGTATGAATAGGTTTTTACTTAACAAGCGTGCTCTATCCTCGATCGCGTCGTCATTTACTATGGTAAGGATAGCGGCCAAACACTTGCACAGTTTGCAAAAAAAAGTTGCGCAACATATATTAAACAATTATTGCTTATATCACTGTCGTCGTTCATTCCGAGCTAAATAAGATTCCTACTTACATCGCCATGTAAGGTAGTGACGATCGAAGCTACGTAGTTTCGTAGCATATTGCTATAGCTACGCATAATGTCGTAGCGGCAGTGATTTCAGAATAGTGAATCAATGTCTACAGCTTCACAGAGCGCTAAAAGACTATTTCCATTTCCCAGAAGGGAATAGATAGAATACAATTCTTAATTTATGCCCTCGTAGAAACGAGGGCATAAATTAAGAATTGTATTCTATGCCCTTTACCAACTCATTATCAAAAGGTATCAGAAAAGGACCACTTATCGAATTAAAATTTAAGATACAATATAGAACCTTACTTTAATGTGATCATTTGATTTTATAACTGTGTTTTAGCAAACAGATCATTACGAACCATTAATGCTTATATTACACAAAGCACTCATTCAATTACGAGTAATTCTCATCAATATTCCGAATAACGTATCAACCTACGTTTTAATACGGTTCATAATCGCGTAATAGTTCAAATTTAATTCGCTGTGGCACTGACCACACTTCATTGGGACCAGTGATTAATCAATTAACTCACATTACCACCATTAAACTGTTTTAACCATTTTGCAGCATGCATAGTATTCTACTGAGATTTGCTATCGATTTTATACTGTGGTTGTGGTTGACTAAAGGCGGACTTATAGTGGTTACAGTGTGTAATGGAATCAAAAGTATGTTAATTTTTAATCGACTTCGAATAAAGAAGAGGCTCTCAATACGACGGTATAAAAATATGTATGTTTGGGCATAATTCCGTCAAATTTAGTCGGATTTGCAAAACTTTTTAGGTGTAAAAGAAGTTTATCCCGAAATGGTCCCATTTAAATGTCATACAGATCTGATGAGTATCTAGAGAGATAAACGCCTCAAATTTGGCACTGAAAATGAATTGTGGTTGAGGATGGTAGCAAGCTAGGCCTAGAATGGGAACTGGCTCTTAAGGACAGCTGCCGGAACACATTAGATGTTTGGCGTCAGATTTTCCATCTTTAGGACTATGTCTTTGATTACATACAGGTCTATATAATCTAAGGTCCATGTACTATCATTATTCTGTGCTTGAGGATGGTAGCTGGCCAGGTGGACAACATACAGTGTCCTACTACCATTCCAAGGATTTCTTAAGAATGTTTTCCCTTCACTCCACTGTGCTGGCCACTGTGAAATGCACACATACATTTTTCGAGGGAAATAGTTAAATAGAAATAATAAATAGGCTCAGTTTCGGGGTTGATCAAATAATGTTTTTGTCCGGAAGTTTGTCTGTTCTCGCATACAGGTCGCATTTTTTAAAGGGGAGAAGTCTGCTGTAGCGTTATTTATCGCCGGATTTTAGTCAAATTGGAAAGGCACACTAAAGACTTCATTCTACAAAGATGTGCGAATAAAATTAAAAAAAGGGAGAGTGAAGGGGGGAATAGGGGGTTAAGCATGCTGTAGCGTTATAATATGGACGGATTTTATGCCTGCCTTTACCAATCTGACTACGCAGTCCTCTTTGCCTTCACAAGATAAACCCGTAGACACCAGATTCAAACTCCTAGGATCAAGGTAACGCGATTAATTGCTAAAACTCATAACCTTATTTTTTTGGCAAAGCCCAAACTACGAAATAATTAATAAGCCATGGGAGTTGGGAGTGTTGGTTATTCCATGAGTGATAAGGGCACTATCCTAAACTTGTATTCTTCCGCAAGTTACTGAGTAATTAATGTGGATTATTAACCACTAAGTACAGGTAAATGTGTATAAGTGTAAGGAAACAGTACGATGTTAGAAATATGCTATTTGCGTTCACACCAATATTACACTGACTTTACTGAGGCTATAATTCAGACTGAACTATGGCTTCAACTTGACCTGAAATATTAACTTTGTCTCAATTTTATGACTTGAATTAACAATAACGTGAATAATTTTAATACTTGACACTGGCTATATACACTAATCGTGTGGAGCCATACGGAAACTAAAAAAAAATGCATTAAAGTTTTTATCTTTTTCATGCAGTTATGGTCAATGTTATCATGTCATGCTGGCCAGTGTGTAACTAGTAAAATGAGGTTGGCGCCTTGGCGCACTGACACGAATTTATGCATTTTTAGTGGATTGGCAGATATAGAAAATTATTGAGTGGAAAGGTTCGAATTTTAAAAACTCTTTTCACGCTAGCGGATAAAATGCACTTATGCGTGCAGATTTTGTGAACCTTTCCGAGGTTGTGAGGTGACAAATCTATTGTTGTACGACTACTTCTGGCGTCAAAACTGACCATTCTCCTACTGCGCGGCCCTCGAACTGAGGCCTTATTATTTATCATTACTTACCGACCACTGCATCACTTACCAACAGGCGAGATAGTGGTGAAAAGCTAGCCAATGTGCTATTAAAAAAAAAATTAACATCACATTTGTGATAACGTTTGACGCACTTTACTTTTTTTAAATAGAACTTTTAAAGAGACTGGGAAAGATGCAAATTGAGAGAAACATTAAATCGCTTCTAAAGGAAAGAATTTCAAAGCTCTCAATACATTACATTAAAATCGACTACAATTAACAAAGTAATGAGAAAGTCTTTGTTTATACACCTCGTTCCTCTTTTCTTATTCATCTGTTGTAAAATTTTCAATCGCTCCAAATAATTCTAAAGTTGGTAACGGCAACCAAGTTTCATTAAAACAAAACATTCGTTCGGAAACAATTTGACACTTGCTCAAAGTTTTCAAGTTACTTCACATTTGGCTAATTAATTTTGACTTGCGTGGGTATACAGCATTTAATTATACTTTTAAGAGGAAAAAGTACTAATTACTTTGGAAGTTTTTGATTATTTTTAATTAAATTTATACCAATTTATAGAGATACTTTGAAATTGATTTCAGGTAAATGGGATTCCAGTTTCGAGAGTGTCTACGTGATCTCGAGTGGTCCTATAAAGTAACCGCAACTGAAATTTTAAGCTACATCAAGGGTTCATCATATCACGTTAATAGGCTGTGACCTTAAATACTACACCTGACCCTTGAGTGGTGTGAAAGCTAAAAGGGCGACTATAGACTAGAACTTGTCTCGAATTAATCACTAAACGTATCGCCTCAGTTCAGACTTCGATAGCCAGTTTGGTACACAACTTGGAACAGAGTAAGCTAGTATCGTGCTTCGCTTTGTAGATTTGAGCTAAGCTGAAGTAGAGTTGGGAGCAGTGTCTCACAAGTCGCTTTCTTCGCCGATGTCTGTTTAGCTTCTCGAACGAACTAATTATTTCAGACGATAGTTCTAAATGAAATCGAGTACGGAACATCAACCAACTACGTGGTAAATCAGAAACCAGTTCGATCCAGTTCTAGTACTCCTGATCCAGTACTCCCAATGTAGTAGTCCTGATTCTATCGTTCCATATACACACAAAGAGGCCCACCCAATCACGCTGTTTGTAAATCCTTCACGTAGACACGTGGGTACGGCCGGAGCCAGGACTAATAAAAAGGGCTTATTTGTGAAACTGTCAAAGGAATATGATGTGGGTTTGAGTTGAAAATATGATTCCGATGTAACTATGGTTATATTAAAAGTTTTGCGTTGGGCGATGTTTTCGCGAGAAAAGTTTTAAAGTAGTTAATAAAAGGGTCTTCATTTTGCTTTCTCTGGAAATATTTTGTGCATGCGATGTACTAATACATTACATTTCATTTCATTTGTAAATATTTGTGTGGAAAGAATCTAAAGCGGTAGGTATTTTTAGTCGGTTAAATCAGTTCTCAGAAATCAATTGCAATTCCAAAAGGGCTTCCCACAACATTCCCACAATAGGGAGTTCGCGCGTTGTGGCAATGTTTAGGCGTTTAAAATCAATATTACGATAGCAAACGGGGTTTTCCGCCTCAAAGCCCCATCCTTAGTACACCCACGCACGTGAGTACAGTATTGTACTTCGAGCGAATACTAAACGAACGTCTAAATAATACGACGAAATTGCGCGAGTAATATTATGTTTGGAATCGGCAGACGCTGAATCTTAATGTCATAATGGCGCAGCGAAGTAAACAAGATGTGAAGCTGGAAACAATGAATCCTGGAAAAATATACTTTGATTTATCCACAAGAAAATACTCTTTCATTATTCAATGTTTGACCAGGACTGCATGGACGAGGTGTCGCAGCATGTTGAGCAGATAAAAACCCAAGCCTTTTATTAGCGTCAATTAATTTTTTTAAATGTATAACTTAACATAAAAATGAAAGTTAATCTCAAAATTCTGAAGCATCTAACTGCAGTATCAAAGACACCGAGCCATTCTACAAACTTTTAATAAATTGAATAAGCTAACCAAAGACGATATCAAAGCAAATGCAGCTAAGATAGTGTTGGCTCAGCCATGGTGTTATTACAAATTCTGTGGACCACTGTCCGGAATACTATGAGGTTTTATTCAACTAGCAGTTAGATGCGGAAACATATACATAGATAAAACAATTGAATGCTTTAAAAATTGATCTTTAAATTAGCGAGTTTCAGATTTCGATTCAGATTCATTTATTTGCATAAAATACAGGTTATAATTATGGTAAAGAATACAATGTATGCGCTTGATACCGTATCTTGCCCATACGCCTGTATGGGTATATATATATACATATACATATATATATATACATATATATATTATATATGTGCAAAGTATAATCTCTAGAAATAACAGTGTCACAACAGGCGGTCTCGCTTACTGCGGCTTATTTTATTTCTTTAAAAATATATGTTTATTTACCCTTAGACAACATACAATGCAATAGTCAATAAAATAAAACAATCCGCATCAAAATCGGTTCATCAATTAAAAGCTATGGTGCCAATGATACACACGAAGACACACACGCACACACACACACAAACACACATACACACAAACACTCACACCAACACACACACACACAAACACACACACACACACACACACACCAACACACACATACACATACACATACACACACAAACACACACACACACACCCACACACCAACACACACACACACACACTTATAACACCCTTTTTTGCGTCGGGGATTAGACATAACTTTCGTTTTGTGCCTAACTTCCTTTCTTCATCGTGACTTTATTGCGACATATCTATATCTAAAACCTCTTAGTCACCAGAATTCAGTTCCCTTTTCAACACAGACTAACGTCGAATAGATGTCCGGGCGCAGTTGAGAGCTCTTGACCAATCACGTGCCGATTTAAGTGAGTCTAGGACGTGCCGTGGTTGAACTCATCTTGAAACTCGATAATGTGAGTCTGCAGTAAGCCATTCACGCCGTAATAAACGTACTCACTCATACATATATTATTTCATTTTTGAGTGAATTTGTCTAGAAATTTAATTATTTTTTTTATGAATCTGCCATAGGTTAGACCTGTTAGATGTCCAGCTGTGGACTGAAATAGGCTGATGATGATGATTATGACATCTAATAAGCTCGATCGAAGATGGTAAATATGCTTAACCAAGAATGGTTTGACTCTTAAAGGCTGTATGCAGCCGGAACACCATAAGTTAATGGTGGCAGATTTTCTGCTTGATGGTGGTAAGCTACGCTCGGTAGCTAGTCAGGCGGAATATGGATATACTGATATAACCAACTGTGTGAATGGGATGAAACAACACCGAGTGAATGAACCGCAATATATTTGCAGAGCAGGTTTCTACGTTGAAAACTCCATTTAGAAAGGGTTTTAATCTTTTTGGGTTCACGACACAAAAATCCTATACCTAGAATATGAATGTGCAAACGTTAAATCTTTAGTAAGAGTTTGGCGAGCCTGCTGAATTCACAAAGATGAGATAGATAGATAAACATTCTATTAGCACACTAATAAATGTAGAATTAATCCCGGCAAAAACATTCTGTAAAAAATAAACTGGCCAAGTGCAAGTCGGACTCGCACTAGTAGGGTTCCGTAACACACTAGGTACAGTATTTTATAAGATCTACTAATAAACATTTTATTTCTTATAACGCCATCTAACGTCTAACAAAGGTGTTAGGGATCGACATTTCAATATAACGCCATCTATGGGACGTTTACCTAACTAAGCGTTCATAGATGGCGTGAAATGCCGAAAAAAAACACGTTTCTTGTATGGGGACCCTCTATTATTTTTAACTTCATTCTGTTTTTAGTATTTGTTGTTATAGCGGCAACAGAAATATATCATCTGTGAAAATTTCAACTGTCTAACTATTACGGTTCATGAGATACAGCCTGGTGACAGACGGACAGACAGACAGACAGACAGACAGACAGACGGACAGCGGAGTCTTAGTAATAGGGTCCCGTTTTACCCTTTGGGTACGGAACCCTAAAAACAAGCCAAGTTTCGATGGAGCTGCGTGTTTATCTCTAAAAAGTAATGAAATCTAGACAAAGTCGTGCCAAGTCTAAGGTTCCTTACTGCGATTTCTTTATTATTATAGTTAATTTTGTGTGACTTGGCCTTAATTTTGTGTAAACCTGAAGTACCCTATAGGTTTTGGGTCGAAAACCTATAGGGTACTTCCCGTTGTCCTAGAATCATGAAATTTGGCAAGAAGCAAGGTCTTACAGCACAAATTAAGGAAACATTAAATATATAACTAAAAAATAAAAAAAGTTGAAAATTAAGGGGTCCCCATACATACATAGTTTGCGCCAATTAAGGTAGATCTCTGAGTTATATGAGCGCTAATACAATTTAGAGGTCTAGCTTAATTGGTTAGTACGGAAGCCTCGGTGGGCGAGTTCAACTCGATTTAGCCGGTTTTATTTTATTATTAGAAATCTTTCTTTTCTTTTTTTCCGGTTCTGATTCTTATACAGTAGCAACAGTTTTTCGTATTGCCCACTCGCGTTCATTATTTATTCTTCGTAAACTTGTACGTATAAGTATAAAAGCCAGTTTAGTCTTATCGTTTCCTTTAAATTTATTTATATGCGTATTAAAAGCATCCCGCTTTCTTGGCAGTCTGAATGCATCCTTCAGATCTGCCTGCTGGTAATCGACTTCGAGAGCCTTTAATGCGCTGTGGGCAAGACTAAATAAGTCTTGTTTGGTCTCCCGTTACTGTTTGGGGAGTCCACGTATTTCTATTGAAGGTTTACGACAATTTCTCTCCATGGCATCAAATCTATTTTCAATAGAAGATATTTGTGAGTAGAGATCCTTCCGCTCACTCTTGAGGTGATCTATCTTAGTCTGTACGTCTTTTAGCTGTCCGGACATGAAGCTCAGTGTAGTTTCTAGGTCTGTACTGGATTCATCAATTTTTCCGAATATCCTTTTCTCCAGATTTTCTAGTCTGGTTACTCATCATGGCCACTATAAATTCCTTCATATCCTGTTTAAAAGTGTCGAGCTCTTTATAGTCGTCGTTTTCTACCCGGCGGCGTTTTTCACCTCTTACTATTAGAGCGGATTCTCTGCTTTGTTCCACTGCAGATGGTATGTCAGATGTTAAAGATCTAGTTGGCGGCGAGTGCATCATTTTGTATCGATAAGTTTTGTGTGATATAATTTATTTTCCAATCGACTTTTGCTGAGTATGATAAACTGTGATTTCGGTAATAGCCGGCACAGTTCTTACTTGGGTGTTTTGCGATCGTGAAAATCCCAGGCGTCGAGGGCCTTGCAGATTTAAATAATATGATGTAGATAGGCAATTAGAAATACTCACTGTGTTGTTATTTTAAATCCATTAAAAAAGCAATTCAGGACACTTTTTTTAACACAATTTTACATAGGAGTGGTAGCCAGTACAAAGTATTATATACATTTACACACTGTAACTTGTTTCCGTTACTTTTGCCACGACTATTGATTTTTAATTAAGGAGTCACAAACAGTACGTCTGATGTAAACAAAGTCCGGAGGGGAGGGGGGAAGTATGTGATTATAGCTTACTGGATGACGAAAATTTCTGCGTTCTGGTCTTATCCAGAGGTTCTCAAATAGGGGCCTGAAAATGCGGCGAAATGGTTCCAGTAAAGGATGATACGGCAGTGTTTGCTTCGCGCTCGACTTGGCGGGGGCACTGCCGTGCCCCCCGATAAACCTATAGACTACGGATCTTATAATTTATTCGTAGCCTATAGGCTCATTCTTTGTAATGCAAAGAGCCGCCAAGAAAATAAAATTACATTAACATTTACATACGCCAAAATAACAAACACACATATATTAGTACACGTGTACACATATTTGAAATACATTAGTAATAATATAAGACTATTCTTATATTATAATCTATAATGACCATAATTGTGAATTCCATAATGAAAATGTAACAAGTTCAGCAGTCATAATAAAGTAAATGGAATTTTTTCAATCTTTCCTGAAACGTATAAAAAGATGAAAATTGTCTTATTGCGACCAGAAAACTGTCTCAAAAGAGTGCAACCTGTACGGTAAAATAATTGTCAAAGAAGGTTGTCGAATGCGTGGGAATTTTCAAGATAAGATTTTCGGACGACCCCAACGTTAGTGCAGAGAGTGCAGACTCAAAGTTTAGTCTACCTCTTAAAGACAGCATTATCCCTAAATCGATACAAACTAGCAACACTTAGCCAATCCATTTATAGGCTTAACTCAATCTAATTGCAATAGAAAATACGATTAAGGGGGATTAGGCCGGCTTAGAGGCTTTGCTAAGTCAGATTAAAAGTTTAAGTAATCTTAGGGGCCAACGGCGTCACTCACTTTCAAGTCTTTCAAGTTACTTTTACGAGTTACTTTTAATTTCGGTCTGTAATTTAATAAGTGTTTTTGAGAAGCCTTCTTGCTCATGACCGTGGATTTAATGAATTAAGTTCTTTGAGATTGATTTTAGAGTTTCGGAGTTAATGTTTGAGGTAATGGCAGTTGAAGATTTGAAGTCAAGTTTGTAAATATTTTGAAGTTATGCATTTACTTTATAATTATCATATTATTGGAAGAAGTTCAAGAGACTCCCAATTAATTTATTTTGATGAGTTAAAAATGTATATACATTTTAAGGTATATGCGATTTTTTTTTATCTCTTATAGGCTGACGTTTGAACTCGCCTGGTGGTAAGCGATGATGGAGCGAAGGTGATGATCAGGCATAGAATACTCTGACTCTCAAGAGTCTCAAAGGCTGTGTGCTGCGGGAAAACCGTAAGGTAATGACGGCAGATTTGCTCCTTGATGGTGGTAAGCTATTTTTTGGTAGCAAGTCAGGTGAAACATCGATATGATATGCTTCTACCACCTGTAGAGACCACCCGTGCTAGGATTTGAACCAGAGACCTCTCCCCTAGAAGTCAAGACATCTAACCATACCCCACGGGGCTATCAAATAATTATAGCAAATACAGTGCAGTGGAGCGCTTAAAGCTACCGCACCGCGGCGTCCTGCGATCTGCGGGCGCGATCTCAGAACATTTCAATTGTTTTTTGATCGCGTTTGGTGTGAACCAGTCGATACAAATACTACTGCGCTATCTGATCGCCGCCTAAATCACGCACGCAGGACGCTGCGGTGTGTCTGTACCTTAACTCATTAAAGTTTTCTTATGTCAGAGTTCCTTACCTTAGCAGGAACAATGAAGCCCTTATAAGATAACTTCATTGTTAATCCGTTTTAATATGTTTGGTTTTCAAGACTCTTTTCCTCAGACACACCGTAAAGGTATCACGTTGAAATAATGAGTTGTGTTGAATACGAGTCAGACTCGCACAAACCTAATTTTTAAATAAAATTTATCATATACTATGCATTTAAGCTAATTCCACATGTGTGTGTCTCCACTCAAGCGTCGAACCAATTATCCAGAGAACGCCGAAGTCATCGCAGACGTCTATCGTTGTCAATTCTAAACGACACGTCACGTTACGTGTCCTACACGACGTCACACGACGTTGAGTGCAAATGATGGCGGGGATAAACGTCGATCAACGTAAACGAAGAGCTTTGAGCACAAGTATTTGTCAAGTATGGATGTACCCTAAAACTAGCCTTATTTGATATGATGTTACCAATATTACTTTAGATCTGCTTCAGATAATCAAACATATATTTTTCAGCACATTTGCTCAAAAAATGCATTTACGAAGCCTGTATACATTGTTCGAAAGTTAAAAATTACGCACTATACAGCGGAGCGTGCGGAAAGTACTTACCGCACACTTATGGCACTTAGTAACTATTATACAATCTGTGGTATGGCACCGTGCGTGTCCTTTACGGTTTATTTTTAATTTTCGTAAATCCTAGATAATAATTCCACCAAAGAGTTTCATATTGCGAGAATAAATAAGCTGAATGATAGCACCTCCTTGAAAGCGCTTTTGCTTAATACATTTGTCTCACTTTAAAACTAATGAGTAAATGAGACGAAAGGTAGTTCGTCGTACGTTGTAGTTCTAATGTTTAATACACATGGCACCATTCGCGCCATTTTCATATTAGAAACGTCAAAGATTGTTTGTTTCGACTTTTTGATTATATCATTTATGTTTATTATATTACCAATTGTAGTGTTTTCTCGCAAATTTGCTGAAAAACGTTGTATGACACACGTGCGAATATTGGTTTTAACATACTCGTGACTATGGTGAGGACTTACATTCGTCTACTCGTTTGTAAAAACCAACTTACCGCACTAGTATCATAATAGTATATTTCATTACAAGTGCGGAAAGGCTGTCATTGCAAAGAGTTCCGACAAATGTCTACCCGAGCCGAGGCGCAGCAGAAAAAATGAAGCAATTTAATAAAATAATAAAAACACAATAAACTCAACTAACTTAACATTTCTCTCCACGCAATAAATTCGTCGTATGTAGATATGTAGCGACTTTTTGACTTTTCCGGTAAAATGTTCTCCAAAGCATTTTGTGCAATTATAATGAGTTCCAGTGGTGTTAATTCAAAAAAACTAGAGTCGAAATGACTCATTTTGTGCAACAAACAACTAAACGCGCAAAGAAATTTCTGAAAAATGGCGCCAACCGTAGAATATAAGCAGAGTTTTTTTTTCTTCACCCATTCTGGTAGGCAAAGGGAACTATGCCCATACAGCCAAGTCTTCAGTAGATTTTTTTTATTGATATGAAATGAAAATGAAATTTAATGAGATGAAATGAAATGAAACCTAACATACTCATTCAATTAAATCATCAAATCTGATATTGAAACAAATTAGTAGCTTCTTATTAAAAATATACGTATTTGCATGAATCATTAAAACTTCTATGAATTTTTTTAGTAAAAACTTCATGGTTGGTTTTCCTTTTTAATAGACATTATTTTGACAGTTGGGAAAGAGAACGCACGAGTTCGGGAAAGGTAAAAGAAAAGCACGAGTATGTAATAGCCCGAATCCCGAACGCTATACGTCCCTGCAATACGCCGCTTTTTGAGCAACTGTATTAAAAATAACTATTCATGCTCAATTTGAGTTTTTTTTTATATACCTATACATAATTGTTACCAATTTGGCATCCGTGGACTGAATTAGATTATTATATTTTTATATCAAAAGGATCTCTGACTAAAATCGCACTGATCAGAGTATTTGAAAGGGTTTAATTATTTAGCATCTGTATTATATAAAATCTCATCATCTTTAGCTTAACTCGTCTATTGTAAGATAATAAAGGCCTTTTCAACTGTATTTCACTGAGCACGGTCACTGATCACTGAGCACTGTTACTCATCTACTCTCAATCTTATCCAGCTCTTGCTGGCTAGTTTGCCAAGATCGTGAATTCATCTTGTCTAAGAGCGGCCTAGAGTGTTTTAGAGTAGAGACCACGGCTCTGTAAGCGTAGTGTAGGGCTACCTCCAGCTATTTGGAGCGATGACATACGCAAGCTGGCTGGCAGCGCATGGTTGGCAACAAAGAGCTGAAAATCGGTGGCGTGCCATAGGATAGGTCTATGTCCAGATGATGATGATGATGATGATGACGAAGAGCAGCCTACGCTAGGCGTGCATGACACGCTATAAACTAATTTCATAGGAATAGAACCATACATCAAATTTACATAGTCACAGAATCACTCATACTGTGAGCTGCTTATTTCAACTAATAATGGCATCGTCAATTGCTGCATTCATATTAAATCAGTCCTTTCAATAGTGAATTTGAATCAAATGCCATTCGTACGCAATGAAAAGGCATTTCAAATACATAAACAGGAACATTAATAGGATTATTTACATTAACTTTCCCATATAAAAAAAAAAAAAAAAAAAAAAAAAAAAAAAAAAAAAAAAAAAAAAAAATATTGACCTATTGTTTCCATACTTAATAATCTGAAATCTATCTGTATCTATATATGTACCTATATCTATATAATATTTAAAAACAAATAAAGGTACGGCCACACCACGGCGTCCTGCGATCTGCGGGCGCGAATTCAGTATATACTTTTCAATTGTTTTCTGATCGCGTTTGGTGTGAGCCAGTCGGTACAAATACTACTGCGCTATTTAATGGCTGCCTAGATCGCGCACTCAGGACGCTGCGGTTGCATTTTTATAAAACAAAACTTTCAGGGTTTTCCTTTTATAAAAATTTAAGTTATTCAGTACTAGGTGTGCCCGCGGCTTCGCCCGCGTTATAAGTGTCCTATAGACTAATTTATAACTCTGGCTATTCCTGTACAACATTTCAGTTAAATCGGTCCAGCCGTTTGACCGTAAAGAAGTCCCAAACAAATAAACAAAGTGACTTCCGTATTTTTAATGTTGGTGTTGATTTGACAGCTCAAAACCAAGGCTCACTAGGCACAGAAGAAATAATAGTACAAGTTATATCGACACATTTTTGATATAAGTTTATATATTATTAAAAAAAATCTTTCCCAATAGCTAGGTCAAAGATTTCCTCAAGAAAGAGTCACCTCATATAAAATATTTACGTTTAAATACTGAGTCCGTTCAGCCACTTTTCTCAGTTATTTTAATTTATACACAAGTCGTGAAAACTTACTCGGTCTTGCTTTTGAAATTTTAATTTAAAAGTAAGATTATTACCTTGAAACCAACCTGGCGCAATAGTTGATAAACTTGGATAATAAGTTTGCTTAAAAAACTAAAATAACCGACTTCAAATGCCGCGTTATTAATTTTCTGTACTAAGTTTGGGGTGTTTATCTCCATATCTCTGGAGGTACTTATCAGATCTTATACTATATGGATAACTTCGTTATTTATGAACAGATTTTGATATTTATTATTTTGTTGGAAAGGAGATATTCCAAGGGTACCATATTCATTTCATCGAGATTTGATAAGTATCTCCAGAGATATGGAGATAAAAATTTCAAACTTGGTACTGAAAATTAATAGCGCGGCATTTGAAGTCTGTTCTATTTGTTTTTAATCTATCTTATTATTATATTATCTACTAATATTTAACCGACTTCAAAAAAGGAGGAGGTTTCTCAATTCGACCGTATATATGTTTTTTTTTTCTTTTTCTGTTTGTTCGCGGATAACTTCGTCGTTTATGGACCGATTTTGATTATTATTTCTTTGTTGGAAAGGAGATACCCCAAGTGTGGTACCATGGTAATTTTATCGAGGTCTAATAAGTATCTCCAGAGATATGGAGATAAACACCTCAAATTTGGTAATAAATATTAATAGGGCGGCATTTTAAGTCGGTTCTATTAGTTTTTAAAACTATCTTATTATTATATTATCAACTAATTTTTATATTAGAAAGTGGGTAATACAGAGAAAAAACAATCCTTATTAAAGAAAAAAAATAAAACTGGCCAAGTGCGAGTCAGCATCGCGTCTCTTATCGCACACTTAGGGAGGGTTCCGTACAATACGAAACATAACAGAGTTTCAACCTCATATATTTGATTAATTGATATTACCAAGAATATTTGGTTTGGTCGCGATCTAGAAAGACGGGGCTCGTTTACTAGCGCCATCTATGTTATTTTACCGAAAATAATTAGATAGATGGCGTTTAAATACACGTTTTTTGTATCGGGACCCCCTTTAATTTTTAACTTTATATTGTTTTTAGTATTTGTTGTTCTATCGGCAACAGAAATACACCATCTGTGAAAATTTCAACTGTCTAACTATCACGGTTAATGAGCTATAGCCTGGTGACAGACGGACAGACAGACAGACAGACGGACAGCGGAGTCTCAGTAATAGGGTCCCGTTTTACCCTTTGGGTACGGAATCCTAAAAAACAATCTTGTAAGACCTTCAGCCTTGATGGATATCTAGTAGGCCTCCTAACCCAGTGCAATTGTCGAAAAACCTGATTAAACGAGCTCAGGTGAGATGGAATCGGCTCTAATATAATTTGTCAAGTGCAGACGCAATAACGAGTGCCCTCGTCATGCGCGACGATATTAAATATTTCATGATTACCTGGAAGTAGGAAAAGGAGATGTGCTATTTATTTGGACGTTAAAATGGCCCTTTTCACCTGACTACCTCGAAATAAAGCTTGTTGTTTTCCGACTGACTTAAGAGGCAGATAATGTTTCTGGGGTTTGTACTATTGTAATAGTCTCACCTGATCTCCTTAAATAATGTTTTTCTACAATTGAAGTGGGGCAACTAAGTATTTATTTTAGAATTCATGGTTTTTTTCTACGGATAGAAGCAAATAACTTTATGATACTACCTTACTTGTTTTAGATTTATAGTTATCGTGAGTTTAAATCATGATTAAAACGGGAGTTTACGCAGCGAGGTCGCGATGACCACTCCCGAGGATGTGCATCGGACATGCATGAAACCTAGGTCGAGACAGTCGACAACAAACAGTAGTGAGTATAATAGTCGATAATTTATACCTAACTTGTGTTAAAAGAGGTCAAGGAATTAATCGTATACTGGTTTAAGTCGAAATCCACATGGTGCAACTATGCTACTTTTGCTTTACACACTTACTGGCATCGACTTGCCCCAACAATGCCTCTTTTGCGATGAAACAAATATTCCTTTCTACTTTCTGTAACAACAATGCCACTAAAACTACTTTCATCGCTCAAGTCTACTTTATGGACCGTTTAATAGGAAAGCAAAGCGAAGCCATAACGGCATTCTAGAATGAAACATCCATATTGCCAACCTAATCAAATGAACCGAGTTGGAAGGTTTCCAAGGGGTTGCTAAACTATTATTGCAAGAGAATTTGGGCACTTGGCATCAACGGCCGTTTTCTGGAGTCGTTTTCGGTATCAATTAAGTTTTATGGTGTGATGATTAGGTGATAAACACGACTGAGTGAGATTAATTGTATTGGTTGAATAGATAAATAGATAAAATTATTTACTATTAACAGTAAAGTAGGTATGATATAGTGTAGTTCATTAACATCATTATCATGATCGTTATCTCTGTCCACTGCTGGACATAGACCTTACCTAAAGGCTCGCCACTAAGCTCGATCTTCAGCTTTTTATTTCCGGCCGCTGCCAGCCAGCGTATATCATCGCTCTGTCTATCTGTAGGGCGCCCCACGCTACATTAGTGTAATGTTTATAACCAAATATTGATTAACTCGGATTTCATAAGTAGTGGTTACTGGTAATACTACAAGATACACCCGAGTGGTGCTGAATAGGTAGAAGTGGTGGGCTTCGTACAAAGCACGAACAAAGATATGTCACCAACCATTTTCCGAGTTCTGTCGTTATTTTCGGGTAAGCCTACTTGTATGACGGATTATGACTGTCGTTCTTATTATTGATATTTTCGTGGTCGTGCTAATTTAAATAGAACAGTTAGTGAAGTCAGTAGCTTGTTTTACTGTCTCCACATTCATATACAACATTTGAAAGAAAGAAAGAAAGAAAAATCATTTATTAAAGCAAGAAATCATTCATTTAAAAAGCTTAAAGTTAAAGAATAAAGTTAAAGAATAGCGCTTGACCACTATCTCATCTGATGTTAAGTGACGATGTGATCAATGTTGTAGTGCGCTTACATAAAATATACCTGTTGACTTGCGACTTTAAGACCCTTTAATTAAACCTGTAGGTATTTAGCAGTAAACACAGACGTAGGCAGGCAATTTCATTCCAAAAACTTTGTACGTATCGCTTTTATTCGGTACCAATAAAGAGTTTAAAGAAACGCGATATCATAAAGTAAACGAAAGTAACTGTGTAAGCAAAGAAACACTCCACCAATAGTAGTTATTACTGCTAGCCTTGCTTAAATGAAGTAATGATATTAGCTAATATTGTTTCTTGCTCCTGGCTGATAATAAATGTAAAATACATTAACTATTGCACCCAGTTTAAAGTTTTTAAGTAAAAAAGCGTCTACTATCTATTTTCCTTAGCCATCTTCAATAAACTAACTATGTTATCATGCTTAAATGTAAATTTTGCCTGAACTGCCTTCTCGATCGCTGCTATTTTCTACTTCCTGTGCTTAATGATGTCGTACGCGATGGATGTTGCAGTCGGGCATAAGAGTTGGCCTAATAATGGAGAGAATGGTTTAATATTCAAGGGTTCTTGTACTGTGCTGAATCAGCACAACCGCCCGTCTACCGGAACAGTTGCTGGGAAGTCCTGCCTCCGCTAGAAACCCAAGCGTTGCTGTCACTGCCTTCTTCCTGGATCCTGCTCATCACCTTCGTGCTACGCATCACTAGCCAGGATAGTACATTTATTTGGTGTGCTGGAATCACTTTCAGTGTGTAAACCCCCTTTTTGCTCTGCCCTTCTTATAACCTAAATAAACTCTTGTTATAACTGTAACATTCTTGTTCTTATTTCTCTTTTATGCCGCCTACCCGTCACAAATGGCGGCAATGGCCCAATGGATTGGGTTACGGCTGGCAATCGAGAGGTCGTGAGTTCGATCCCCACCCTATCCATTGCACTATTGACGTAAAACCACTCCAGACACAAGCATATTTAGCTTTGTTGGAGAGGTTAACAAGAATACTAGTAATGTGCAACCCACATTGAAGTAATATATTTAAAAAAAAACTATAGATTTAAAAAAAACATACCGACGAATTGAGAACCTCCTCCTTTTTTGTGAAGTCGGTCAAAAACGGGAATTTAACTTACGCGATGTTTGATGATTTTTATAATAAAAAAAAAAACAAAAAAAACTTAAACATTTAAAAGTAAGTTACACACTACACTATGCATTTTGGTCAGAGAAAATAAAAGTAACCAAAATTAACATGAATCAAACTTACTTATTTGTATATTTCTTTTGACCAATTCTGTTGAAATTTCGCACGGAAATAGCCATTATAGTAGATTTGGTTATAGGATAACTTATAACGCAAGCAAAGCCGCGGGGCGCAGATAGTAGCCTATGAAATCATTCCATATCCGCCGCATCAAAATTTCGCACGTCAAGCGCACAGGTCCATTTTAACCCGGGGGAAATCACGGATTTCGCAGCTCCGGGCGTTAAGCCTCATGATGGGCCGCCTTATCCGGACTGTTTCGTCAGGAGCCGGGATTCGGACGGGACGAGTATGAGCCATTTTTTTCATTATAGAGATGAGGTGTAGTAAGCCTTACGTCCTTGAAGGTGGTGAAAGAACCGGTTGGAAAAAGGACTGGAGTCATTTTCTCCAGGTTGTATTTTGTAATTTAAAATGTTTTAGTAAATAAAAAAAAATATTGTTGCACGGGCACCATGGATTTTCTATCGAAATATTTATTTGCTCATTTCTGGCCCTCCTGTGATGTAAAAACATTGTAAAGAAACCAAAAAAACCACCGGCATAGTATCTTATACTCTCTTGTGTCTTCCTGTCCAGCCACCTTCCTCAAGTTGGAAAATCGGTCGCCAAACATCTTATGTGTTCCGGCAGCTGTCCTCGAGAGCCATTTCCCATTCTTAGCCTAGCGTCGGCATCGTCACTTACCAACAGCCTATACGGTATTAAAAAAATCTTCATGCTAAGTGTGAGACTTGTTCTGTAATTTATCTAGACACTTTAACCCTTCAAACCCAGAAACATGACTATAAATATTTCAGCTATATACAGTTTAATAACTGTCAATACAGTGGAACTAACCAGGCGGACTACAAAGGCTCTACCACTTAAAAAAAATTGCAAATAAAACAAATCTACATACATCGTTATTGTTCTAAATAATTTACCAGTCCAAGTAAATTCAACTTTAAGTCATTATCTGACCGCACTTAACACAATAGACAAGTAAAGGCAACATTTACAATTCAATTTCAACTAGTTACAAGCTCAAATAAGGCTTCACTATAATGTGGTGCTTCAAATAACCAAAGTGTTAAACCAGCATTAATTGACGGTCTGACAGCAACCCAAAATAATTGCAGACTCACTACTTTTAGACCTGTCACATAGTTCAAATAGGCGTTGGTCTCTATTTTCTGTAGTTTTGATTAGTTTAACATAATTCATCAGTATAACACAATATCTGCGACATAAAATAGGTTGTTTAGGTTTTTTGAATATGCAATAGATATTTGTTAAAAAAATTATATAACCATCATAATTTACCTATGTTTCTTACCAAGTGTAGTTAAAGATAACCGGGTTAAAAGCACAATTGTACTTAGTGCTTTTAAAAATAAATTAACCTGCGAAACTTTATTGAAGTATATGAAAGAAGCCTTCGAAAATGTAGCTGTGACATAATTTTGTACATATATTTTAAAAAAATCTAGTGATCTCACCCAAAGTGACGATGCAAAAGTCAAGTAAAAGCATTATTCAGTATATCGGCAAATTAAAAATCTACACTTACAAACGTCATCATTTTCATATCATAATCAGCCTGTATCAGTCCATTGCTGGACGTAGCCCTCTCCCAAGATACGCCATTGAGCCAGATCTTCGGCTCATTGGGAGGGATATGCCCTAATCGCCACGCTGGGCAGGCGGGTTGGCGATCGCAGGACGTAGCTCCTCGCACCGGTGACGCTGCTGCCCGTCACCGGCCTATAGTATTTAGCTACGTCATAATTTGAAATGGTTATACCGCCATTTGTCGGTCGCCAGAGCCTCGTTTGTTGGTCAGCAGGATGCACCACGGGCAGGTGAGGTGGTATTTGTGCTCCCTTACATCCCTTACTAACGTCAAATAAATTTAAATATATCATAATAATTATTATCTATATCTATACTAATATTATAATGAGAGAACATTTGTATTTTTGTATTTTTGTATTTTTGTATTTTTGTATGTTTGTAATGAGTAAGCTCAAAAAATACTGAACCGATTTAAAAAATTCTTTCACTAATACATAGAATGGGCTTTCGGAATGAAAATAGGCTATATATTATCCCGTTTAGATCAAAGGTACATTCGTGGAGACCTAATTTGCAACCTAAGTCGGCAAAAAAACGGTCGAAAAAACACGTTTCTTACGAACGCTGCTTAATTGAAAATAGATAGAAGAATATTTTCTATGCAAGAGTTGTACAACTTAATAAGATCTACAAAAAAGTCCGCGACAGCATATGTCTACCTCTTAAGGTTGACTCACAGTAACCATTTTAATCTTAAAAATTTTGTTAAAAAATATTACATAACTTCCAAGGCTATTTTCAAGTATATAGTATTAATCCTTATCCAAATAATTACGTTAATTAGCTTGGCCACATATTATAGATTAAAATTGTCCCTTACAGTATATAATTCAAATGAAAACTCTAGAAGATATCACGAATTTCACAAACACGCATCGCAAAATTATTAAAATATTTGCAGTGAAACCACAGATTAGGTCATAGTTACAACGAAAATATTATTATAAGCTTAGCTATGCTGTAGATCCCCACCGATCACAATCAATTTGAAGTCAATATAGTATAATAATATGATCTATTGTATAAAATAATATTCATCTATATATACATATAATAATATAATATAATATTTTAAACCACCCCGACTGATCTATGTATAATAGCTTTTCCAATGACTCTAAACACGACATTTAAAATCTGAGCTGTAAGTTGGTGAGGATTTGAGTATTCTGTAGAGTCCAGGAGGCTTCCATGTTCTTACAATATCGTTGAAGAAGAAGATTTTCGAATTGATCAGACCTATGAAAGTTGATTTCATAGCGCAATTAACTAGAAAAAAGCTCATAATTTTATAACGATTGAACGAATTTTCATGAATCAAAGCTAAGAAAACTCTCGATGAAGACATCTATCAAACAAAAAAAACTATCAATAATAAAAACAAAATTCGTTCATCCGGTTAGGTGCTAAGATGCTACAGACAGACACACAGATACACACGTTAAACGTATATTACCTTTACATTTTGCGTCGGGGAACGCCGTAAGGTTACGGCGGCAGATGTACTCCTTGGTGGTAAGCTACTTTTTGGTAGATTTAATGATTCCACTACCACTGTACGAAAACTCATGATTCATGAATGCACATACAACTTTCATTGGTAGGTATATAGCTAGGATTAGAACCAACGACCGTCGGGTCAGAATCAGGGTAACCATCCTTTACGCCAAAGGGCCGTCCAATATCACTACGTAAGTATTATAAACCAAGTTCATCACTGCGTCTGTCTGTCTGTTCGCAATAATCTCAATAGCTAATGAACGGATTATCATGCGGTTTTCACCAAAAGCCAGAGTGTTTATGAGGAAGGTTTAGGTGCATAATTCGTTAAGGTTTTGTGTAAATTGGATGAAATATGACGATGGTTGTTAAATATGTACATATTTTATATTCGATGCAACAAACTGATGCAAATTTTGTAGGCATATATGTTCTACCCGTGCGAAGCCGGGGCGGGCTGCTAGTTCTAAATATAACAAAAACATAACTTATTGCTTTGAATAAAAAAAAGAAAAAAAAAAGTATAGAGCCATTCAACCTTTATCTAGACGTCGAACGTCACACTTAAAACAATGTAATTAATTAATTGCAATCGAACATATAATTGCGATGCAATCGACGACGTAGCACGCTTTAGGTCAGTCGGGATTTAAAGACCACCCGGTCAGGCTGTAATTATTGGCAAAGACAGACATGTGATATTGATATTCATGCTCGTGATATCAATCAACGCAGTCTACTTTTTTTCTATATATTTTTAATGGTCACAAAAACTACTTTTAAAAGCAAATATACTAACCGCCTTATTAACAAGTAACACTATAAAGAGTCTCACAGTGCTAGCGAATGCATAGGTTCATTCAAACCAATACATTATTGAAAATTGTTAAGTGCAGTCCAACACTTTGGTTTGTCAAAATCTATTATTATTGCTCAACTATCATAAAAAAGGCAGACGGATTCGTGCCGAACACCCGAGTGAACGCAAATTAAGTAATACTAAATGCTTGAGTAATACGCTTCCGCGCTCAGTTTTCTACCAAGCGGCAGCAGGGTCGGACGCTTCCGTGCAGTATTACTTCGCAGCATTGCATACGTAGTAATCATGCCGTATTGACTATGCCGGACTGAGCGCGGAAACTTACTACTGAAGAATGTAGTATTACTGAACTTGCGGTCACTCGGGTGTTCGGCACGAATCTGTCTGCCTTTTTTATGATAGTCTGAGTATTATTGGTGTTGGTTTCAGAACACTATGCATTCGCGAACACATGTGCAACTTTATAGTGTTGTTTATGAATGATCGGATTAGTATTTCTGCAGTATAACACTGCTTGTTTGTGAATACTGCTGGAAAAGTTGCACGTTTGTAACATAATTAGTGTTCGGATAGAAGTAACGTTCTCATCAGTTCGACTGTCGTGTCTCTACACGTAATGAATTAGTCGACTCCGTGATCACCGGTGGTTTAATGTGCACCGCACTGCGGAACCATTACAATGGGTTTATAGTTTTCTCTAGCTCTTCGATTTACGAACAAAATGGTTGAGTCTTGTCTTTCTAAACAAAATTATTCTTTGGACTTAATATTTAATATAATGAGATTTAATATGTTCCTATATGTATGTTATAATGCAATAAAGCAAAATTCAGAGAAAATAGAGTTTTGCTTTCCTCCGAATCCGCTTAAGACAGACGTCAGTCATTACCACAAGACCTCTATATTAATACTTGAACCTATGTAGGTAATCTGTTAATTGCGACCATTCCAATGAGCCCAAGCTCGACATCTCTGCTGTAAGTTGGTGAGGAGTTGAGTATGCTGCAGATTCCAACAGATGTCCTTGAATCTCCGTCAATGCTACCATGTTCTTCAAATGTTATTGAAGTAACAGGTTACTGAATTTCGGATTGAACAGACATAAGAAAGTTGCTCTCATAGCGTCATTAAGTAGAAAAAATAAACTGGCCAAGTGCGAGTCGGACCCGCACAAGTAGGGTTCCGATTAAACAAAATTTGCCGGAAAAATAAAGTACAAAGTACATTGATACTATAAATACCGTGTCAATACTAAACATGCTTATTTACTACAACGCCATCTAACGAATGTCTAACGAACTTCTAACGCCAACTAAGTGAACGTTAACACTAGAGATGCGCCGTATAGTGGTTTCACCGAATTACCGAATACCGAATATTATTCGGTTTAACCTTTACTGAAACAGATATTCGGCTGAATTATTCGGTTTACCATTACATTGTTTTGCCGCGTAAACATGTTCTAGCATGTGCGCTACGTGCCGCTGCTGGTTAGATTAGGAACTTGGATGGATTTAATTGAGGTTTATAAAAATGTTGAATTTTGGATTGTGTTTAACAATTTACAAAAATATAAAGTGTGAAACACTTCAAAGAAACATAATATGTTGATTTTAAGTTTAAAAATAAAAGTTGATTTAAAGTTTAAAAATATATATTGTTGCGAGATTTAAATTAAATGTTAATTTAAGGCTTAAAATAAATGTTGACTATACCTACTAACTATAGGTTAAGAAGTAAATATGTTTTCTTTGACTTATAATATAACATAAGTCTTATATAAGAAGTTTTGTCTTTTAGTTCTACACCTTGGCTACATGAGCCAAGAAAATAGAAATGCTTGAACCGAATATATTTGGCAACAAAACCGAATAATTTAAGCAGAATACAAATAATAGAAAAGATGCCGAATACGCTGAATACCGAATACCAAACGAATATTCAGCGCATCTCTAGTTAACACAAAAAACCAGTGTTTTTCAACGTGTGGGTCGCGCCACTCGCGAACCCCTGGGGGGTCGCAAAGCCTCTATAAGGGAATCGCAAAGCCTCAGTAAAAGAAAAAAACAAAGTTTGAAAACATACTTTTAAAGAAAATATTAATTAAGGAGTGAGTAAAGTAGGTGTTTTGACTGAGAGTGCTTATAATTTTTGGTTTAAAAGAAAATATGTAATTTGTTTCCTGTAGGCCACACGAACGAAACCGCGGGTAGAAGCTAGAAATATAACAAAATTCAAATTATAAACAGTGCAAGTAGGTCGATTTTTTTTCATACTAAGGGGGTCGCGTCGAGTCATGAAAAAGGTTGAGAAACACTGGTAAACAATCGTACATAGATGGCGCTATAGTAAAAACACGTTTTTTGTATGGGGACCCACTTTAATTCTTAACTTTGATCTGTTTTTAGTATTTTTTGTTATAGCGGCAACAGAAATACATCATCTGTGAAAATTTCAATCGTTTAACTATCACGGTTCATGAGATACAGCCTGGTGACAGACGGACAGACAGACAGACAGACAGACAGATAGACAGACAGACAGACAGACAAACAGACAAACAGACGGACAGCGGAGTCTCAGTAATAGGGTTCCGTTGGTACCCTTTGGGTTCGGAACCCTAAAAAGCTCATAGTCATAGAATGGCTGGATGGATTTTCATGAATCAAAGCTAATAATACTTTCGATTAAAACGCCTATCAAACGAAAAAACTAAATCAAAATCACTTCATCAGTTTGAGCGCTACCATCCCATAGACAGACACACACGTACACAGATACACACGTCTTACCTATAGCACCCCTTCTTTTTGCGTCGGGGGTTAAAAATATAACAATACTGAAATGAGATCATACAGTTACTAAAGAAAGTACTTTCTTCAACAAAAGTCAAACTATGGGAAGGTATACGTTGCCGAAAAAATCAATTATACCAGAAATGATAGGCCCTATTCAACAATAGAAACACATAAATACCGGTAATCACCGGTGGTAAATGCGCATTGCGACCGCAACATAATGGGGTTTACACTAGTTTTATTGAAATGGGTTCGCGGTATGTAGGATTACATCAACTATACACGCGGTTATGTGTTTTTAATTTTATGATGGGAATTTATGATCAATTTCGATCTTTTGTTACGTTTCTAAAAGCAATCAATCATTACCAAAATTTAATCTGATAGTTAATCGTATTTTTTTTTATTTTCTTATGTCAAAATTGACAAACAATCAAGCGGCCCACCTGATCGAAAGTGGTTACCTATGCCTACGCCTACCTGCAAAACAAGTAGTATTGCACGTGCCTTGCCTACCTTTTGCGTTAGAATACTCTTTTTACCCCTCTCTGAAATGATTGCACCGTGGTTTGTGCTAGAGTGGACGGTTCAAAGTCACTTAAAAATTTGGTAAGCTCACACTAAAGAACCAAACTGTCTACACGAGACCCCGTTGGCGTAAAAGATAGATGGCTTGACTTGTGAGATGTCACCGGTCCTTATCCTAGCAGGGGTGTTCGTCCACAGATGATAGATGATGATAGATAGATGATGATATCGATGTTCCACCTGAATTGCTAACAAAAATTACTTACCAAGGAAACATTAAGCAATTAAAATCTTTCGTGATCCGGCAAAACCATCGTGTTCACGTGTTTATCATCATCTCTTAGCAACATTAGGAAATAGTGGTCAAACGTTAGTCTATAAGATATATAATAAACTGGACAAAACGTTATATTGAAATGCCGAAAAAAACACGTTTCTTGTATGGGGACCCCCAATTATTTTTAATATTTGTTGTTATAGCGGCAACAGAAATACATCATCTGTGAAAGTTTCAACTGTCTAACTATAACGGTTCATGAGATACAGTCTGGTGACAGACGGACAGACAGACAGACAGAATAAGATATAAAAAAAGGAATTATTCCGAAACTTTATGAATCAATTCATTATGATGTTTTTACATCATGCAGATCATTTGTATTAGGTTTAATTCAAGGGCGCAGCGGCGTAGTGGGAGAATGGTTGAGTTTTACGCCAGAAGTAGTAGGTTCAATTCCCCGCCGTCCACCAATGGAGTATTCTATAAAAAATGTGTGTGCGCATTTCACAGTGGTCCACCGTTGAAGCAAATAACATAGTTAAGAATGGTGGTACGTTTTAACGTGGTTAAAACCTCGGAACGCAGCTAGTATTTACTTAACTAGTTCTTAAGACTTCAATAAATTAATACACAGAATACTAATTGGACATACATACAACAAACAAATGAACAAGAGTTGCATGTTTAGAATACTGCTTTGTACAACACAAAACTCAATCAGCCCAAAATTATCTATTCCTATGTTCAAAGCGAACGGGACGCACGATCGTTTTGTTTAACTTATCAGTTATACAGACAAACTTATATCATGTGAGCCTCTCGGGATGAGTCCGCAATGCAGGTTTCAGACCGGATGTGTGCGGGTTTTGTCGGTTTTATCCGGATTTTAACCGCCTTTCTACGCCAATCCGTCGTTTTCAAGTGCTCTACTTGAAGTGCAAGTGCAACTGGTACAAAGTAAGCTGTTCTTTTAGGGATGAGAAAGCGCGTTGAGTTTCTTCTAAGCAGTCAAAACAACTGGAAAATAAACATAAATAAAACTAAAATATTAACCATGACTAAAATTAAAATACTAACTACAAATAAAATTATACTGGTAAACTATTTTAACATACAAATCTTGTACTTGTTATGAAATATTATCCCCTATCTTCTAACTCCATTAGGTACGGACACACCGCAGCGTCCTGCGTGCGTGATCTAGGCGGCGATCAGATAGCGCAGTAGTATTTGTACCGACTGGTTCACACCAAACGCGATCAGAAAACAATTGAAAAGCACTTAGATCGCGCCCGCAGATTGCTGGACGCCGCGGTGTGGCCGTAACTTAATGTATTTTAACTTGTATTTATACCTAAATATTATAAGAGCTTACAAAATTAATAGCTGGTAATCAACAATACGTTTTATGATGAACAACTAATGATGAAATATTTGTACACTACAAAAAGGTTGAGTGTGCTGGTTATTTAAACAAGCTTGTATCATTGTACCACAATCTGACAAATAAACATATCGAATTGAATTGAGTTGAACAAATTTATAATTTTCTTCACGTTTCACTAATCCCAAAGCTCTGCAACCATGGCAATAAGTACAATCCAAAGGGTCTTCAAATTGCGAGTGATTTGCTAGGTAGGAAGTGATCGTTTGTTGATCAAATCGTCATATATCATCAGGTGTGATAGTGGTACGATAGCATCTGGAGTAAAATATGAACATTGCAAGATAAGTACAAAAAACAACATACAGACGAACATAGAACTTCCTTCTTTTCGGAAGCCGGTTAATGAACATTATATTGCCGATACATAAACACTTACGCATAAAGGCTTATACATCAATGGTATTTCTCACTGATCTGTAATCTAATAAAAGCAGTTAATAAATTATTAAAAAATATATATATACCGACTTCAAAACCACAAATAGCTTTGAGTATTCAGCCAGAAACAAATAGGCACTAAAATAAAACTGGCCAAGTGCGAGTTCCGAGTTTCCGAAGTCCGAACGCCACAAACTTCTAACACCAACTAAGTAGATATAAACACAAAGGTAATTAATATAATTAAACATCTGAAAGACCGTGTGTTCGTAGTTCGTACGACGAACTTTCTACTGATTCTAGCTAATTGAGGCTCTTTAAGTACTAAAGTTGATGATACATTATTCAATACTGTACACAACATGTGTGTAAATGATCCTTAACTAAATAAACAAATCGACCGAGGCCCACAAATTTAACAAATGAAACGCTTGCGCGTGCTAATTTTTCCTGTGCTGCCATCTAGCTGCGTCGAGGTGAATACATTTCGTATCGTATCGTATCGTAAAAAACACGATTTTTGTTTTAAACCCTATACATACACCCTATACAGTGTTAATTTTTAACTTTGTTCTGTTCTTAGTATTTGTTGTTATAGCGGCAACAGAAATACATCATCTGTGAAAATTTCAACCGTCTAACTATCACGGTTCATGAGATACAGCCTGGTGACAGACGGACAGACAGACAGACAGACAGACAGACGGACAGCGGAGTCTCAGTAATAGGGCTCCGTTGTAACCTTTGGGTTCGGAACCCTAAAAAGGAAAAACAAATTAATATAATTATTATTAGCGCTACCCACTCATCTATTTGAAGTCGGTACCAGCCAAATCTATTAGGTAGTAGATATATACTATGTATGTTTTTAGTAACTAGGTAGATACTTGTAGGTTAGATTTACAAGACGTATACTATAAGTGTGCAAAATTTCAGCGCGAAGTGGGTCAAAATTGACTTCTAAGATATTATAACATTGTTAGTTACCTAATTCGTTTTTCTCGATTTCCTTGAGTTTCCATCATCAGATTCTAATTTGATGAGAATGGGGCCGACCACCTCGGGAGTATAATACCCTTTCGAACTAAAAATAACAAATATAATTTAAGTTCATTTACAAAATGAAAAAAACCGACTTCACATGCCGCGATAGTGAAAATATCCACTGGTGATAATCAGCATCAAGGTATCAAATTTGTTAATTTTGTTTATCTCCATATCGCCGGAGATGATTATCAGATATAGAATTTTATTGGGACCAAACGGGAGGCATATTCTCTCAAAAAAAGATTTTTTCAAATTGGTTAAGATTTGACGGAGTTCTGTCTGAGGTTTAAAAAATAAATAATATATAAAAAAAACTAAAAAACACGCTTTTTATAGAAAACCGAACGAATCGAATAGTGTCAATAAAAAAAAATAATATTTTAAGTATTTAAAAAAAAGCGTGAGGTGCATGGTGTCAATAGTTATAAATATTTTATTGACAGATTTGAGTAGAGTGATTATCATTTTGATAATATCTTAAAAGCACCCCACCCTTTTTTTAAAATAAAATATAAACACTCACACTAGTATTAATTTATATTTATTGAAATTTTCAACACTATTCTTAATTTAACTTTATTAAAATTTATTTTCCATTTTTTAATTCGGTTTTCTATAAAAAGCGTGTTTTTTAGTTTTTTTTTAACTTTTTGTTTATTTTCTACTTTTTAGTTGAAAAATGGAGTAATTTTTTATCAAATTAGTGTATTGTCATCGGTCCTCGATAAATCTACAAAGTTTGAACGAAATCTGGCCGTTTAAAGTGGGTCAAAATCGCGCCCAAATAAGTCGGTTACAAACATACAAACATACAGGTGAAGCTAATAAAAAGCTAATAAAAAAACAGTCGAATTGAGAACCTCCTCCTTTTTGTGAAGTCTCATAAAAACGGTTGCTCTCAGAGCATTTAACAACAGATTTTTAATTTAACAATATTATCCTTCATTCCAATTTCAGAAAATGGGTCACTTGTCCACACTTCCAATTCTAATACCTGAAAATTATTTGTCCTTGTACGCAATAAAAGCCTAAATGAAAAACCTACGACAAGCACGCTCTGTTAAACACAGACATTGGAAGGCGACCACTAAAATCATGAAATTTAATATCACGGATGAGGGAAACCGGCTTATAATTTTTGCTTGAGGAATTCCGTACCCTAATAAACGTTATTGGTATTTTATTTATTAGTTCTTGTATTGTTCGCCCATTTTGTGGTTAGGGTAGAGAATTTTAGCCATGACGGTATGGAAAGTTGAATGCGTTTGGGGTGAGAGGTTGATTGTGCTAAAACTTAGGTGCTTATGTATCTCCAAAATAGGTTACCAATTTTAAAGGCATTGGCTTTCTTTATTAAATTTCTTATCTGATATGTAAAACAATTATTCATAAATTAACCATTTTTAATTGCTTAAAATTTTGTATGTAAAATGCATCAGCGAGGAAAAATATGATTTGCATAAATTTTCAAGAATTAGTAAGTGACGTCACAACACACACTACTGAGCATAGATTAATAATTCTTTATCATAGATATATTCCCTGTCTTACGATAGTACTTAACTACCAATTCTATGACGAATATTTAGTCTATGGTAAGTAGTACGGTTAATCTAGTATGGTAAATTTAGTTTATTTTTTATTTTTGTTTATTTTTTATTATATTTGCGGCGTTTGATACAGCTTATATATAATTCTATAATTAAAATATATTTTGGCATAATTTAAACATTTTTAGCAGTATTATGGATGATAAAATGTGATATAAAAATGTTTAACAACAATCCCTATTGTGTGCAGTAACAAGTGAACATGTTGCCTAATAACAAGCCTGATATGAAAAAAAATCCTTTGAAACCAATGTGACCCAAAAATACATATGTATATAAAAACATAAAAGTCTCACTTCAAATGTATTTATCCAATATCCGCTCTTGCATAAACTTTGATATTAACTTTGCTCACTAATATAACAATTTTGCTTGAAACTGTTTGAACTTAATTCGATTATTCATGAATAATAAATATGACTACACTGTTGAAATGGTTTCTTGAATAGCGTCTGTCGACTGAGTTTGTTTATTTTCTAACAAGATTATAATAAATAACTGTTTATTATAGCAATTGACTTTGCTCAGGGGCGAATCGTATTAAATTACCATAATAAATATTGTTTGAGAAATATTGAATGGGACTACACAAGATGAGCTTTACTAAATGACAAAAAAAACAATTGTTTTGACTGACTACTTACTGCTATAATCTATTCGTAGGACCTGCTAATTCGAGTGGGTGTTTTAGGTATCACTACTTATCAACCGTCGAATATATTTTTTTATGTCGTCATTTACCTGAAGTCATTTACATGATGTGTCGCATCACTCTGACCAATTGTATATTTGTTATATCACAACAAAGTGCGTGAATAATGTTCACGATTTATTTTAAATTTTTAGACCAGCACTGCGACACACATCAACAGCACTCAGTTTTGAACGTATTTTTCACTTTCGATTTAAACTTACTTTCGATTTCTTTGATTATTTTTATTGCAGAACAATATTTGCCGGGTCAGCTATTACATCATAATTATTCATCAATACATATGTGTTACGCCGTGGCACGACATAAACGGTACGTGCTATCCTGGGGTGCTATCTATACCCTCGGTACAATTATTTAGTCATTGTTCCGAGTCCATACCCAAACGGATTAAGTTCTCTTTTCAAATAACTTATTGAGGGCCCAGTGGCGTCATGAGGGCCCGGTGGCGTAATCGGGAGAACGGTTGGCTATGATGCCGTGGTACCGAGTTCAAACCGCCGTGCACCAATGAATTTTTCTATCGAAAAATTTATGTGCGCTTTTCACAGTGGCCCTCCGGTGAAGGAAAACATCGTTAAGAAACCAACAACCCCCGCATGGTGGTAGGACACTATCTTGTGTCCACCTGGCCAGCTACCACCCTCAAGTTAGAAAATCTGTCACCAAAACATCTAATGTGTTCCGGAAGCCATCCTTGAGAGCCAGTTCCCATTCTAGGCTTAGCGTGCTTACCATCTTCAACCGCATCATCACTTACCAACAGGTGAGATAGTGGTCAAATGCTAGCCTATATAAAGTATATAATTTATATAAAGTATTAAAAAAAAATATAACACGAATTCTAATACTTACCACAGAACAGGCGAAGTAGTAGTACCAATACTTATTCGAAACCTATACTCTGAGTATAATAGCGTGTAATGACTGGTGATCGATGAAACGTCGTCGCCACTACTCGGTCAATCAATCAAGCTTTTTGTCAAGCTCTAACCCTACTGACTGTTGATCTTTGTATCCGAGGATGAACAAGATAATCTGGGTTATGTCATGGACAAAAAAATCAGGTGGAGAGAGCCTCGTGCACAGGCCTAATGAAGCCGGAAAATAAAAAAAGCCAATAGCAAAATATGTAGTTGAGGATAAATTTAATTTTCTCTATAGATAGAGATAGAACTGCATATCTTCAGTCTAGGAGAATATGACGAAATGAATTAGATTCATATTTTGCATTGGAAATTATTAAGTTAAATAATTTGATGATGACTTTAAAGCTTTTTGGTTATTTATGATCTTAAAACATATTAATAAATACTACTCCTACAATTTTAGTAGTCTGTTTTGTGTATTATTATTATTTTTAATACTTCGAATCTCTTACTCTAGCATTACTCATACTTCTAATTTAAACCATTCTTTTACAAATTGAGTGTCTATTTATTTAATACACCTTGGGTGTACATATTAGTATTTTGTTACAATAATATAAGATGGTTTAATAACTAAAAGAACTGACTTCAAATGCCGTGCTAGTCATGTTCAGTACCAAGTTTGAGGTGTTTATCTCCATATCTCTAGAGATGCTCGTCAAATATCGACGAAATTTAAATGGGACAAAATAATAATTTTTAAAATCGGTACAGGCGTCTTTGAGTAATCAGTAAACATAAATAAAAAAAATATTACGACGAATTGAAAACCTCCTACTTTCTTGAAGTCAAATTTAAGCATAGTCTAGCATAAAACGACAGGTCCTAACATAATATATAATTTCCTTACGGCTTCGCAGGTCATGTACGCGAGAACCTCTTTACCTTTTTTTATATCTCCATGGCTTGCCAAAACTTATGTGGGCGGCTCCAAAGGCTATATTGATGATTTTCTTACATCTTGAAGACTTTGATATTTTTTATGAATGCCTATTTCTGAATGGTTTTAAGATCTTTATGCTTGTATTCTTATTTTGGAAATATTATTTTAGAAGAAAAAATATGATAGTTTTTTATATGTAAGTCTTTGTGTTTATGTATTGATTGAATTAATAGTAGAATTCTGTAGTTCATGGGTGTAATAGAATCAGTACTTTAAATTTACTCAAAACCTATAGGTACAGGTTTAGAATGTTCAATGATCATCGCGATTTCACCACGTGACCTCACTCCTGAAGAAGAACGATGGACTTGCTCGAAATCTTCGACTAAAGGTACGTGAATCACAGCCAGTATATAACATTATTAAGGTTCAGAATAAATCTATACTAGTCTATACTATCTATACTAATACAATATTATAAAGAGAGAACATTTGTATTTTTGTATTTTTGTAATGATTTGGCTCAAAAACTACTGGACCGATTTAAAAAATTCTTTCACTAATATATAGAATAGACTTTCGGAATGAAAATAGGCTATATATTATCCCGTTTAAATCAAAGGTACATTCGTGGAGACCTAATTTGCAACCTAAGTCGACTAAAAAACGGTCAAAAAAACACGTTTCTTACGAACGCTGCTCAATTGAAAATAGATAGAAGAATATTTACTAAGGAAGAATTGTACAACTTAATAAGACCCACAAAAAATTCCGCGACAGCATATGTCTATCTCTTAAGGTTGACTCATATTAACCATTTTAATCTTTAATTTTTTGTTAAAAAATATTACATAACTTCCAAGGCTATTTTCAAGTATATAATATTAATCCTTATCCAAATAATTAAGTTAATTAGCTTGGACATATATTATAGATTAAAATTGTCCTTAACAGTATATAATTCAAATGAAAACTCTAGAAGATATCACGAATTTCACATACACGCGTCGCAAAATTAATAAAATATTTGCAGTGTAACCACAGATTAGTTCATAGTTACTAAGAAAATATTAATAAAAGCTTAGCTATTCTGTAGATCCCCACCGATCACAATCAAGTTGAAGTCAATATTGTATATGATCTTTTGTATAAAATAATAATGATCTATATACCGATAATTTATCGAGATGTGATAAGTATCTCCAGAGATATGACGATAAACGTCTCAAACTTGCTACTGAAGTTGACTCGCGGGGCATTGAAGTCGGTTGTTTTAGTTAAACTATCTTAATTATTGGTAGATTTAATGATCCCACTACCTCTGTACGAAAACCTATGATTCATGAATGCACATAAACTTTCATTGCTAGGTATATAGATAGGATTAGAACCAACGACCGTCGGGTCAGAATCAGGGTAACTATCCTTTACGCCAAAGGGCCGTCCAATATCACTACGTAAGTATTATAAAACAAAGTCCATCACTGCGTCTGTCTGTCTATTCGCAATAATTTCAATAGCTACTGAACGGATTATCATGCGGTTTTTACCAATAGCCAGAGTGTTTATGAGGAAGGTTTTGTGTATATTGGTTGAAATATGATGATGATTGTTAAATATGTTAAAATTTTATATTCGATGCAACAAACTGATGCAAATTTTGTTGGCATAATATGTTCTACCCGTGCGAAGCCGGGGCGGGCTGCTAGTAAATAATAAAAGTAGAAGTAGAAGGCATTTATTTTGACAATATGAAACACTCTACACAACAACAATAGAAACAATACACTAGGTTACTATATAAGCAACAAAAATAAGATAAAATAATTACTAAAACTAACAGAGAGTGTCAAAAATTGGTTATAAACAAAAAACAAACAATAGATTTATTGAAAATAAAAGAAAGAAATAAAAAATAAAAAAAACATTATTCATTGGAGCTTACTTTGCTGAAGTGTACACTACTATAGCCGAAATAGGTTCAGGCTCAGCTTAATGTTGCAGAGTACTACAGCGCTGATTTTCAGCCCGTACCTTAGGTGACAGCAACGGGATAACTCAAATAAAGAATACAAAATTTATATAGTACACAAATTGTATGGATTTAAAAATGTTTAAATATTCTAATATGAACAAAGTACAACAAGTATGAACAATGATAAAAATGTATAATACAGTTGATAAATATGAATGCTATTAATAGAATAATTGTACCAAAGGAATACGATAATACTGATTTGGGGCAGTGACTGAAAACAATGAGCCGAAGACCGGACTCAGTGGCGTGTCTTTGGAGAGGCCTATGTCCAGCAGTAGACTGATACCGGCTGATTATGATGATGATGACTGATTTTAATATTAATGTGTCAGCTAAATCAACCCAACCTCATCCAAATATTTTTTACGTAATATGCGATAGAAACCTTCCATTGTCAAGCCTTCGTACTTTTAATTTGTCTTAGCTTATTATGTCTTGTTTAGTTTGCAATAAGGTGTTAATCTGGAATAAATCTATAAAATTTAAATGCGCATTTCACAATGGCCCTCCGCTGATGAAAAAAAACGTTAAGAAACCCCCGGCATGGTGGTAGGACACTGTCTAGTGTTTGCCTAGCCAGCTACCACCTCAAGTTGGAAAATCTGTGAAACATCTAATGTATCGCCACAGAATACTTAACGTACTGTATCGCACCGGCATATAAGCCTGACTCCTGTGAGAAAAGACATCAAAAATATTCGAAAAGTGTCGGTGTAATCCATCATCAGCCAATAGCTGAAATTGTTCCGTTTCTTTACTCATGTAACTAAACTCGATTATAAAACTCTTATCCACCTCTTGCCATTTGCGAAGGTCATCGCCCTTCCTAGTCTTAAGAACGTTACGCTACATTAATTACCTCCCTAAAGATAATTCCCCAGTGGAGAATAGTCATAAAACTAGCTCCACACGTGTAATTCCCTGGATTCAAAGAAAATAAAGATGCAGCAGTAAATACATCCTGGTTGCAAGTAACGGTTGGTGGTTGGAGTATTAATGGTGCATTACTTCGCGCGACTTTACGGTCTCCGGTAGCTGAACTCCTATCTTTATGGGGGATTTTGGTTGCGGGTTCTTACCATGGGTCTGTTTCTTAGATAAGTTTTTATATCACTTTGACGAACAAATGTATACTAATTGTATTTATTATTAATTTTATTATTCTTATTAATTATTATTATTCATGAAAAAACGGAATACATATAAATATAATAAGATATATATATCTATACTTCTATACTAATATTATAAAGAGAGAACATTTGTATTTTTGTATGTTTGTAATGAGTAAGCTCAAAAACTACTGAACCTGAACCTGATGAATGTGGCTATTAAAATAAATAAATAGTTGCTGAAATGTTTCCTACAAAGTAGATATTACAAATGCTTGCACGACTGTAGCGAGCGCTATTACTGCGCGAGCGTAGTAAGCGCTATCACTGCGCGAGCGAAGCGAGCGCGAAAAATTTTTACGACCTATTATGACCCTGACAGTTTTTATGACCTACTAAGTTAATACTGATGACACAAAGGGTAAACTTGGTGTCCACTTTTTTTAAGGTTAATAATCATTATGATTATTGAAGGTTGTACTGTTTCAATTTATGGCCTCGTTTTGATGCATGTGGCTATTAAAATACAAAAAATGTTGAAATATTACCTGCAAAGTAGATAAAACAATTTTTGCGCGAGCACAGCGAGCCCTATCAATGCGCGAGCGAAGCGAGCGTGAAAATTTTAACGTCTTTTTATGACCCTGACAGTTTTTATGACCTACAAAGTCAAAGACCGATGACCCTAAGGTTAAACTTGATATCCACTCATTTTAAGGTAAAAAATCATTAATAATATTGAAGGTTGTACTGTTTCAATTTATAAACTCGTTTTGATACATGTGGCTATAAAAATACAATAATGCTGAAATATTACCTACAAAGTAGATAAAACACGTTGGGCAAGCAAAGCCATCTTGTAAATTTTGATGACTTTTAATGACCCTGACAGTTTTATGGCCTAATTAAGGCACTTATTAAGTTTAGTCATTAACTATGAACCTAAGCATAAACTTTTATGATTATGCAAACTCTATGTAAAGTTAAAAAATATATAGGCACCCACACTTAACTGCCGCAAAAAAGTATTCTTTGCCCTTTTATGCCTTATTAAATGTCTGTACAAAATTTCATCTGAATTGGTCAAGCCGTTTGGCCGAAAAAAGGCCACAAATTTACAAAAGTCCATAATTAAAATATAGAAAACCGAAATTTCCACCCAAAAAAAAAGTATTCGTTGCCCTTCTATGTCTTTTTGACTGTCCGTGTACAACATTTTAGCTTAAATGGTTAACCAGTTTGACCGAGAGTAGGCCACACATTTACAAAGTTCAATTTAAAAATTCTGGACAACTGGACTCGACTGCCAGAAAAAAAGTATTCTATGTGATTCTATGCAATATGAACTGTAATATGTATAAAATTTCAGTCCAATCGGTCTAGCTGTTTAGCTGATAAGAGGCCACACATTCACAAAATTAAATAAAAAATATCTGGACCCCCTGACTCGACAGCCAGAAAAAAAGTATCCTATATCCTATTCTGCCCTATGACATGTATTCATACAAAATTTCAGGCAAATCGGTCAAGCCGTTTATTCGAGAGGAAGTCTTATATTTACAAAATTCAATTAAAAATATCTGGACCCCCTGACTTGATAGCCAAAAAAAATTTATCCTATATCCTATTCTACCTTATGAACTGTCTTTATACAACATTTTAGGCAAATCGGTCAAGCCGTTTATTCGAAAAGAGGTCTTATATTTACAAAATTTAATTTAAAATATCTGGACCTCCTGACTCGATAGCCAAATAAAAAGTATTCTATATCCTTTTCGGCCCTATGTACTGTCTTTATACAACATGTCAGGCAAATTGGTCAAGCCGTTTATTTGAGAAGAGATCTTATATTTACAAAATTCAGTTAAACATATTTGGACCCCCTGACTCGATAGCCAGAAAAAAAGTATTCTATATTCTTTTCTGCCTTATGAACTGTCTTTATACTACATTTCAGGCAAATCGGTCAAGCCGTTTAGTCCTTTAGTTACAAAATTCAATTAAAAATAACTGGACCCCCTGACTCGACAGCCAGAAAAAAAGTATCCTATATCCTATTCTGCCCTATGACATGTATTCATACAACATTTCCGGGAAATCGGTCGAGCCGTTCATTCGAGAAGAAGTCTTATTTTTACAAAATTCAATTAATAATATCTGGACCCCCTGACTCCATAGCCATAAAAAAATTCTATATCCTATTCTGCCTTATGTTCTATCTTTATACAAAATTTCAGCCAAATCGGTCAAGCCGTTTGACCGTGAAGAAGTCCCAAACAAACAAACAAATAAACAAACTGACTTTCGCATTTATAATATTGGTGTTGATTTACTTAGAAGTACTTATGTGAATTTTCGAATAAAATGACTATCCAAACTTTGAACCCCCGCTTCATCCCCTTGAAGAGTGAATTTTGAAAAATTTTCTTAGCGGATACCTAAGTCAAAATAACTATCTGCATGCTAAATTTCTATAAAATATATATATATAAAATTGATTTCAGACTTTGTTACCCCACTTCACCCTTTTAGAGGTGGAATTTCGAAAGAGCCTAAAACACGTATTTACTTACTTAAGTACTTGTGTTAAGTTTCAAATATAAAAGACTATCTAATCTTGTTTCTCCATACAAACTTTGAACCCCCGTTTCATCCCCTTCAGGGGTGAATTTTGGAAAATACTTTGTCAGAGGGAACTAACTTTGTAATAACTATCTGCATGCCAAATTTCAGCACAATCCGAAACAATATTGATTTTCACACTTTATTTCACCCTCTTAGGGGTGTAATTAAAAAAAAACCTGAAACACGTATTTACTTATTTATGTCCTGAAGCACTTGTGTGAAGTTTCGAATAGAAAAGACTATCTAATAATGTTTCTCCATAGAAACTTTGAAGCCCCGTTTCATCCCCTTCAGGGGTGACATTTGAAAAATCCTTTTTCATAGGTAACTAACGTTGTAATAATTATCTGCATGCCAAGTTTTAGCGCAATCCGAAAACATATTGATTTCCACACTTTGTTACCCCATTTCACCCTCTTAAGGGTGGAATTTAAAAAAAAAACCTGAAACATGTTTTTCCTTATTTTTGTACTGAAGCACTTGTGTGAAGTTTCGGATAGAAAAGACTATCTAATCTTGTTTCTCCATACAAACTTTGAACCCCCATTTCATACCCTTAATGGGTGAATTTTGAAAAATCCTTTCTTAGTACACCCCTACGAAAAATTGTATCCTATATCCTATTCTACCCTATGAACTGTCTTTATACAACATTTTAGGCAAATCGGTCAAGCCGTTTATTCGAGAAGAGGTCTTATATTTACAAAATTCAATTAAAAATATTTGGACCCCCTGACTCGATAGCTAGAAAAAAAGTATTCTATATTCTATTCTGCCTTATAAACTGTCTTTATACAACATTTCAGGCAAATCAGTCAAGCCGTTTATTCGAGAAGAGGTCTTATATTTACAAAATTCAATTAAAAATATTTGGACCCCCTGACTCGATAGCCAGAAAAAAAGTATTCTTTATTCTATTCTGCCTTATAAACTGTCTTTATACAACATTTCAGGCAAATCGGTCAAGCCGTTTATTCGAAAAGAGGTCCTTTAGTTACAAAATTCAATTAATAATATCTGGACCCCCTGACTCGATAGCCAAAAAAGAAGTATTCTATATCCTATTCTGTCTTACATTCTATCTTTGTACAAAATTTCAGCCAAATCGGTCATGCCGTTTGACCGTGAAGAAGTCCCAAACAAACAAACAAACAAACAAACAAATAAACAAACTGACTTTCGCATTTATAATATTGATATTGATATTGATGATGATGATGATGTTGATTGATGTTGATAATTCAAATGAAAACTCTAGAAGATATCACGAATTTCACAAACACGCATCGCAAAATTAATAAAATATTTGCAGTGAAACCACAGATTAGGTCATAGTTACTACGAAAATATTATTATAAGCTTAGCTATGCTGTAAATCCCCACCGATCACAATCAATTTGAAGTCAATATAGTATAATAATGTGATCTATTGTATAAAATAATATTCATCTATTTATATAATAATATAATATAATATTTTAAACCACACCGACTGATCTATGTATAATAGCTTTTTCCAATGACTCTAAACACGACATTTAAAATCTGAGCTGTAAGTTTGTGAGGATTTGAGTATTCTGTAGAGGCCAGGAGGCTTCCATGTTCTTACAATATCGTTGAAGAAGAAGATTTTCGAATTGATCAGACCTATGAAAGTTGATTTCACAGCGCAATTAACTAGAAAAAAGCTCATAATTTTATAACGATTGAACGAATTTTCATGAATCAAAGCTAAGAAAACTCTCGATGAAGACATCTATCAAACAAAAAAAAACTATCAATAATAAAAACAAAATCGGTTCATCCGGTTAGGTGCTAAGATGCTACAGACAGACACACAGATACACACGTTAAACGTATATTACCCCTACATTTTGCGTCGGGGAACGCCGTGAGGTTACGGCGGCAGATGTACTCCTTGGTGGTAAGCTACTTTTTGGTAGATTTAATGATTCCACTACCACTGTACGAAAACTCATGATTCATGAATGCACATAAAACTTTCATTGGTATATTCACTTATATAGCTAGGATTAGAACCAACGACCGTCGGGTCAGAATCAGGGTAACTATCCTTTACGCCAAAGGGCCGTCCAATATCAATACGTAAGTATTATAAAACAAAGTTCATCACTGCGTCTGTCTGTCTGTTCGCAATAATCTCAAAAGCTACTGAACGGATTATCATGCGGTTTTCACCAATAGCCAGAGTGTTTATGAGGAAGGTTTAGGTGCATAATTCGTTAAGGTTTTGTGTAAATTGGATGAAATATGACGATGGTTGCTAAATATGTTCATATTTTATATTCGATGCAACAAACTGATGCAAATTTTGTAAGCATATATGTTCTACCCGTGCGAAGCCGGGGCGGGCTGCTAGTATCCGTATATAAAGCGTCACTGGTGCGAGGAGCTACGTCCTGCGATCGCCAACCCGCCTGCCCAGCGTGGCGATTAGGGCATATCCCTCCCAATGAGCCGAAGATCGGGCTCAGTGGCGTATCTTGGAAAAGGCCTACGTCCAGCTGTGGACTGACACTGGCTGATTATTATTGATAATATATATCCGTCGATACTCCTACGTTATTAAGTATAAACAATCTCTTAAACAATTGATATTATCGTAAACCCATGGTACCTTAAGTTTTCAGCCCTCACAGACTTAGGTTGCTTTATAGGTGAACGCGGCGTTTTTAATTATAGGGGTTATGTGAAGTAAGGGGGAACTTGCGCTATATAGTACATGTTTAACTACCTACCTAATTGAGTAATTTAATTTGAAATAGAAAAGTTAATTTTACCTTAAAACTTACTTTTATTTTAATGTCTGTATAGTGAAAAAAAAAATACTTAAAGTCGTATTCAAGCTTTTTTTTAAATATCTTATAGGCTAGCGTTTGACGACTTTCTCACCTGTTGGTAAGTGATGATGCGGTCGAAGATGGTGAGTACGGTAGGCATAGCGTGCTTACCATGGAAACTGGCTCTCAAGGATAGCTGCCGGAACACATTAGATGTTGGGCGACAGATTTTTTAACTTGAGGGTGGTAGCCGGCCAGGCGGACACTAAATAGTGTCCTCCCACCATGCGGGGGTTGTTGGTTTCTTAACGATGTTTTTCCTTCACCGGAGGGCCACTGAGAAAAGCGTACATAAATCTTTCGATAGAAAAATCCATCGGTGCACGGCGGGGTTTGAACACGGTACCTCTGGCATCAAAGCCAACCGTTCTCCCGATTACGACACCGGGCCCTCATTCGCTTGCTCTATTCAGTAGCAAAAGCGTTGCTAGTGCCCTGCTTTAAAATAAACTGGCCAAGTGCAAGTCGGACTCGCACTCGTAGGGTTCCGTAACACAGTTAAGTATTCCATAACTATGATTTTTCGCAACTACAAAATTAACTTTGTTTTTCATAGTGTTTGTATGAAAAACAAAGTTATCTTTGCGGTCGCCATATCTCAAAAACTGCTGGCTGTATCTCGTTCAAACCAATTTTCGTTGTTAGTTTTTATTGAGATCTACAGCATATATTTTTTTTAGATTTCTCACTCTCATACTTTAAAAGTTAGAGCCCCCCCTCTAACTTTTAAAGTATGAGAGGAGAGGACACACATTTTACCACTTTAGACGCGCCTATCTTTCAAATGATTGACTTTGAGAAAAAATGATTTTAGGAACCTCAATGTCATTTTTGAAGACCTATCTATAGACACGTATCTATAGACACACGTATAGGTTTGAAGAAATTTTTTTTTTTGTTTCAGTTCCATGTATGGGATGCCCCCATTTAAACTTTTATTTTTTTTACTTTTGTATAAAAATCGGAAAGCGGTTCACAGAATACATCTACCTGCCAAGTTTCAATTCTGTAGTCCTAACAATTTCGGAATAAAATGGCTGTGACTTACGGACGGACAGACAGACAGACAAACAGACAGACAGACAGACAGACAGACATGACGAATCTATAAGGATTCTGTTTTTTGCCATTCGGCTACGGAACCCTAAAAATTGGACATGTAGTATGTATCCATCTAGTGTATTTGTATTACCTTTCTTACACTGATGCTTTATTCCAACGGTAATGTTTCAATGGTACATTACGGTGTGATTGACGAAGACCCAATGAGACTGCGGCTTTAAGCATAGAATATTTTACCAATACTATTCGCCTACTACTTCAAAATTCTGTACGGTAGACCTTATGAGTTATTAATTACTATCTAGATGCAGCTAGATGTTACTCATATAAAATATACATTAAATTCACTTTAGAGTTATATTATAGTTTATTACAAAACCATAAAACGCTGTTAGGCTCTGGAACTCTCTTCCCGAACATGTGAAATCTTCACAATCCCTTCATATTTTCAAGAGCCGTTTAAAAGCTTATCTTTCATTATAAATAGTGTTAAGCTGCTTCTGTCTGTTCTGTCAATCTGTTTAAAATTTATAGAATGCGTGTTTAGGAATTTATGTAAGTAATCTGTGTTTATTGTTGTAGGTAAGTAGGTATGATAATAGTTTAGGTATAATATGTTATTGTTATTCTTTTCATTTTAATTTAAATTAGGCGCACCCTGCATTAGGCTACTATTTCGATCCTATCCATATACAAAGGTTTGTCTGGAAGAGATCTCTGTTAGCGATAAGACCGCCCATTGTTATACGTTAAATTTAAGCTGTAAAAGTTATATGTGTCTGTATCTTTGGTGTCGCAATAAAGATAAGCCTTTTTGACACCTCACATTGTTTCTTGTTTTTTCTTGTTTCATTGTTTTCGTAAGTATTTTAATGTGTTATGTCAAATAATTGATTTTTCTTTCTTTCTTTCTTTTCTATCTATCTATCATAAAACGCCATCAAGGTGAAAAATCTGTCGACAAGAAATGAATGTGTTCCTATAGCCAGTTCCTTCAGAGCCAGTTCTTATTCTAGGTTTAACCTGCTACGATAAACCTGACCAAATTTAACCAACAAGTGAGATAGTGTTCAAACGCGAGGCCATGCTACATAAAAATAAAACACAAGTATAATCATTATTAGACTTTAGATTTCACGGTAACATTAATTTCAATCAAACAGATAATATTTAAGAAAAATACGCTATCATCTTTAAAAGGGTAGCTGCGAAAGCTTTTTCTGGTTACTTAAACCACAATTTAGTGGAAGATAAAAATTCCCACAAAAGTGCCTGAGAGTAAAAAGTTATTGGTAATAAATACAAGCTTAAGTATAATATGAAAGTTAAGAACGTCGTAAACTAACCTAGCGTCCTTTATAGAGAAATATAGCGGCTTGTACATATTTCAGTGAGGCTTTGTCGAGCGTTTCATATTTATTGACACCTTTGTCACAACCGCGACTGACAGCTCCCTTTAAAAAGGTTTATTTTTCTTTTTTGAAACGTTAAAGTGTAGTTTGGTTTACTTTGTATTTCTCTTTAACTTGTGTTCTTGTACATGTTAATCTGAAGAGGAATTAAAAGACAAATTCATTAACAGGATACATTTTTGTCTAATTTTCACGTAGTAATGCTAGAAGTTGGTTGAACACCAACTTAACAACTCATATTAAAATTAAAGTATTTAGAAAAAAAACAATTTATGGTAAAAATAGCCAATTTCAGAACTCTGCCAGTAATTGAAAGGATCAAATTTAAAAATTATCATGCTTGATTTTTGCATTATCAAGTACTACAAAGGACGTAGAATTCTTGCGTACATAATTTTACTTGGCAATTGAAAAACAAACACAATGTTTTATAGTTTTTATTTTGCTCATTACTGCTTTAGTTCTGAAAATTGGCCCCTTCACTCTAAAAATACGTGCTTCAGTCAAAAAGGAGAGTGTCAGACAAAGGCGTTAGTTTTTTTTAAACGCCTCATGTAGACCGTTTAATCGGTTTCAAAAATTATATACTACTAACCTTTTCACCGTGGTATGTTTTGTATAGTATACGTATTTCGTCTGCACATGCAGTATACTCCGCAGCGAACGTAAAAAACATGTCAATGCCGGAAACGGTAGATTTAACAGTTGTAAAACTTTTAAAACTGAAGTTAAATTCAGTGCATTTTTGTAAAACACGATAAAAGCACGATATACTAGGTTATGCAATACTAAAAATAGCTCTTTTGTTTTTTATTTGATTAAAAAAAGTTATAGCTTAAAAATGAACTGAAAATGGACTCCTATGCTTACATCATCAGATCAGACCCTCGCTATCAATCTCAATCGAAACTGGAGGGGTGTAAATCTCAACAAGTGGCTATTAGTAATAGAAGCCACTGATGAGTTCCACTATCAACCTCCTGGCTTCATCATTAAATCAGCTCCAAGACAACAATCGTTCGGATGACGAAACTATAATCAAAATTATAGTTTTGTCGTCCGAACTAAATACGAGTTTCGTTTTCATCAATTAGAAGTAGGTTAAAATTAAAAACTGAGATTTAATACACTGTTTGTTAGTTAGTTACAAGTTTCAAGTGAAACTAATAATCGTGTAAAAAACTAAAAGAACCGACTTCAAATGCTATTAATTTTCAGTATCAAGTTTAAGGTGTTTATCTTCATATCTCTGGAGCTACTTATTCAACCTCGATGAAATTACCATGTTATCACACTAGGGATATATCCTTTTCAACAAAAAAAAGAATAATCAAAATCGGTTCATAAACGACGAATTTATCCGCGAACAAACATATTATATATATTATATATATATACGGTCAAATTGAGAAATCTCCTTTTTTAAGTCGGTTAAAAAGCAACCTTAACATAAAATTTAAATTTAAAAGTTTAGTTCACCTCCGAATGATTTATGTATAATCTGTACATTGAGATCCTTCGGAAAAGCAACACGTCATATCTGCTGTAAATTGGTGAGGAGTAGGGTATTCTGCAGATGCCAGAAGTCTGGTCAATGTTCAATATCATTGAAGTATAAGGATACCAAATTTAAATTGATCAGACCTATAAAAATTGCTCTCACAGCGCCTGCTACTGGGGAAGAGTTCACAGCCTTCAAACGGCTGAATGGATTTTCATGACTCAAAACTAAAAACATCAAACAAACAAAAAAACTAAATCAAAATTGGTTCATTAGTTTGGGCGCTACGATTACACAGACAGATACACGCGTCAAACTTATAACACCTCTCTTTTTGTCGGTTAATAATTGATCGACGAAACGAATAAAAACCGACTTCACATGCCGCGATAATCAAAATAGCCAGTAGAATCATGTCGTCAAGGTATACAAATGCATATGTTGTCAAGGCATGTAATGTGTTTGAGATGTTTATCTCTATATCTCCGGAGATAATGTCATAAATGTAATAAATTTAAACGGGACCAATTGGGTGGCATAATCTCTCAAACGAAAAAAGAGTTTTTGCTATCGGTCAACATTTGACGGAGTTCTGAGGTAACAAACATTAAAAAAAAAAACTTTTGAATTGAGAACCTCCTCCTTTTTTGTGAAGTCAGTTAAAAAGCTCATCTATACATTACTGTACATTACTGTGCTCGTACGTAGTAGGAAAGTTTTCTCAATTTTTCGAGATAACGGTAGGGAAGGTTTACAGTTAATTTAACTGTAAACAGATAAACAGTGGATCGCTATATTACTTGATGTTAAATGATGATGGCGTCTCTGGATGAATCGTGCATTTGGAAGTAAATTACTTTTCCAATCCACGTAGTGAATCCGCTAGTTTCAAATTAAAGTTAAATGCTGGTAGGATTGCATTGTAGCTGCTGCAGTAAGTATAAGCTGTTTACTGAACTTACCCCTTCTCAGGCCGTAAGCACTTTGTATTTATTGAAACTAGGGTGACTCTGCTGACTCTGTAATGAGTTTTTGAAGGTATTCTTGTGCTGTACCTACATAGTTTAATGTTTTTTTTCCGATTTTCAGTGTTTTACCACTATCTCACCCTAGGGTTAAGCGATGATGTGGTTAAAGATAGTGAACTAGTAAATGAAAAACATGGGTATAAAATTTTATTATTTTTATTATGTTATTGCATTATTACGAAATCACATGATATTTTAGATTTATACTTATCGTGAGTTTGAATCATGATCGCAGCGAGTTCAGTGCTCGTCGCGATCTCGCTGCTTGAACTCCCGAGGATGTGCATCGGATATGCATGAAACCTAGGTCGAAACAGTCGACAACAAACAGTAGTGAGTATAATAGTCGGTGTTTTATAATCAAAAATCGCATGATGTTGAAAATAGTGATCGAAAATTGTATTTAATATATATATATTTTTTTTGTTACATGATAACAGGACAAGTATGACGCTCGCCTGATGGTAAGCGATGACGGCTACCAATTACACATACAGCGACATGCAAAGTTCTGGATAGCCGGATTTTTGCACGTCACTACATTGCGCCTGTTACTTTGTGAAATAAAGATCATGTCCTGTAATTTCACTGGACACTTTGCTATTCAAACCTAAAAACATACACATTTTATGGCTGAATTAATTGGCAGTGGTGGTACCGCCTCAGGCAGACTAGCAAAAGTCCTACCACCACAAAAGTATGTATAAAAAAAGTCTCACATGAAGTATAATTTCACTAGCCATGTTGCTTTATAACCACGACCACTTTAAAAATCAGAAATCCATAACCTGCCTATTGCCACATAGTATAGAATTCTATAATCTGTGGTCACAGTACTACTACACCAAAGCGCCGACGACTCGCTGTGAAGTGTCAACGAACTCTAAAATAAATAAGGGCCAACGCTGAACGCTGACTAACAAACAATACAGCACCAAAGGACTTCGTTATGTACCTTTGTCGGTCTGTACACAGGCTATTGCTGGATAAAACTAGATATTCCCGGCTCTTCCTTGATGGCTGAGCGAACTTCATTGTGATATTTAAATAACAATCTACCATTTAGATGTTTTGAAACTAGGCAAATGGTACTTTAAGGTACTGTAATACTCAGCGATTGGGATAGTTGGAAGTTGTTTGAGATTAATTAGAGATTTAGTACGGCGCACGTGAGAATTTTTCCTACAGAATTATTTTAAGATATGCAGCCGCCCTTAATAGTGGTATTCGAGTATTTAAACAGCTTTATAAGAGTCATTACTGCTTCAGTATTTTGTTTTGTTCGTTAAAAATAAACTTTCAGGTGATAAAAGTATTCAAATGGCAACAAATTGAAGCGAAGAGCGGCGACGAGTTTTTTCTAGCCTGTTAGTCGTATCATTATATTAGTGAAAGTGATTGTAAAAATCTGGGATAAAAAAGTGTGTGTCATCCAAACGACGACTAAAGCTTACGCTTTCTCCTACTCCTTCGTTTTAGAGCCGTTACGAGTCCACTTTATACGTTACGCAATTTATCAATAAATGCAGTCTTTTAAGTAATTATTACGCTAACATCAAAATGAATGAATCAATTTAACAAAGAATCACCTTCAGTGTTTCAAATTCAAAATAGTTTACAAAATTCGTCCGCACAGCCTAAGCCCTGATGTTACCACAGACCACAACTTGGGAATGCTCAAGCGTATAACTAGTCTGTACGCGTAACGCATCGCGCGGACTGTATAAATCAACGTTGTGTAAATTGACGGTCCACCAGCCGAATACGCAGCTGCCTCCGTTGGATTCAAAAGTCTAGGAAAAAGGAGATATGGCATACGGAATAATATAATAATAGCTCGTATGTAGCCTACGGTTTGTTTTAGATTGGGAAAACCTTGACAAGTAAAGTTAATATTTTTTTTTTAAATGTTATATGTTATTGTATGGTATGTATGTATATGTGTAATATGTATTAGTATGATATATTATCATGTTGATATTTATATTTAGTGAATATCTAATATATAAAATTCTCGTGTCACAGTTTTCGTTGCCATACTCCTCCGAAACGGCTTGACCGATTTTGATGAAATTTTTTGTGCTTATCCGGTATCTATGAGAATCGGCCAACATCTATTTTTCATCCCCCTAAATGTTAGGGGTAGTCCACCCCTAAATTTTATTTTTTATTTTTTAGACAAAATTTTTAATTTCTATTTTTTTATGATACAACATACAAAAATACATACAATCCTCAATTTTCACCCTTCTACGATCAACCCTTATTTTTTAATAGCCATTTTTTATTTATATGGCAAAACAACGTTTGCCGGGTCAGCTAGTTGTTTTATATTATTATTATAGAGTAACTATTTATATTTTACATTTATTTATTGTACACCACCGTCTACTACTTCCTGCAATTCTGTCCATCCAAAGGTTGTCTGGAAGAAATCGCTGTTAGCGATAAGACCGCCCATTGTACTACTACCTTAGTAATTATTTTCTCAGTACATTGTTTTATTTTTTTGTTTTCTGTATGTTGGTATACAATAATGAGTTTTTGTATTGTATTGTATTGTTAAATAGTCACGGCCGCTGCATAAAGCGAAGTAAATAGAACAGGGAAGTAGTGATCGCCAATTAAGGACGAGCAATTAACGTTACTCAAACGAGTGACCGGAAATAATCAATTGTAACTGAGCGCTACCATGTTCAGATGACAAACTGACATATTTTAAGAGGGAACGTGGGGTGCACTTTTCCATACAAATGTATTCCACCGCTTTCTCCCTGGAAAATGCTTCTAGAGCAAAATTTATTTCTACAAAAAATCAAGGTCTGCTGTAACTATGCCCTTTTATTTGCTTTTTTCGATCAACCAATTGCAAAAAGAAATATAAGCATTCTAATCTCCTCTTTGAGATTTTTAAAGTGGTATTTCTATTTGTAATTAGTTGATAAAAAAAAGAAAATGATACAGCGTACAGGGGCGTAGCTACAGCAAACCTTGATTTTTTGTAGAAACAAGTTTTTTTCTAGTAGCATCTTCCAGGGAGAAAACGAGGGAATACATTTATATGGAAAAGTGTACCCCGCGCTTCCTCTTAATGAAATGTCTATTTGTACGCACTAGTACCCACATAAAAGGGAGTATATCTTTATTTATCTTTTAGTCTTTATTTGAATGAACCTATTATTTATTTAGTATACTAGTGTCAAATTACAAGCATACAACCATATCCTATGTTTCTCAACTCCTCTGTGTATCCCAGCATGAACAAAATACCATTCTACGAGTATGTTCGCAGTCACTACATTATTCAAGCAGTAAATTGTCTGCCTATAAATAGAAATTCTCATCATTTAAGATATATGTGTGCCTGAAACAAACGATGCTCTAGCATTTTGCTCTTGAGTATACAGTGGCTGTATACTCAAAGATCTAGCCATACTGTTTGGTATAATTTTTTAAGTTAACTTTGGAATAACTTTGGAAGTTCGGCGAATGATGAATCTATTTAAATATATATTAGATATATGGTTAGGCCGCAGGTGCTTACCTACGGTTTTAGAAAGAATACCACTTGCAGTGCCAGAAAATTACATTAGGGCAAGACGGCACAATATTTTTGAAGTAAAGTGTAGAACGGAGCACGCACGCCAAGCTCCGCTCTTGCGCGCGATGCGCTTGCTTAACGCCTTTATATCGAGCAATGAACATTTGGACATATTCCACTGTGCGCCAAATGAAATATATAAAGCAGCGATGCCTGAAATAAATAATTTAGAAGGATTAATATGGACGAAATAATAATAAATCGTACATAATAAGTTTTATTAGTTCTTCTCTAGTCTCTTGTTTTATTTGTTAACTGACTTCACAATAAGATCGTTTAAAAAACTAAAAAGAATCGACTTCAATGCCGCGCTATTAATTTTGAGTACGAACTTTGAGGTGTTTATCTCCATATATACTACTTTGAGGTGTTTATCAACATAGATAATTATCAGACCTCAATAAAATTACCATGGTACCACACTTGGAATATCTCCTTTGCAACAAAAAAATAATAATCAAAATCGGTTCATAAACGACGAAGTTATCTGCGAACAAACATAAAAAAAAAAACATATATACGGTCGAATTGAGAAACCTACTCCTTTTTTGAAGTCAGTTAAAAAAGGAGGAGGTTCGCGATTCGTCTGTATGTTTTTTTTGTGTATGTTACGCGATTTCTCCGTCAATTGTGAACGGATTCGAATGATTCTTTTTTTAATGGGTAGGGTACGTTTCCGAGGTCATCCCATTGTAATTTTAACGAAATCGGCCGAGCCGTTTTTAATATATTAACATTTGTATTACGATCCATTGGCTTATCTCGACGATTTACTACTTACTACTGGCACAGATTATATAATAGTTACTGCGTCTACTGGCTACTAAGTCGGTTCTTTTAGTTTTTTAAACGATCTTAAATTATTTTAAACTATCAATTTGATCGGTTCTCGGCTTCGCATGAGTGCGAATGACAGCAGAACTGTTAAGCTGAAAATCACACCTATTTTTAATGTGTACCAACCGGCTGTTGCGTTGAATTATTTTGCTTATGCTCCGACCAGATTTCAGCCTTCTTCAGTATCTGTTGCCAAACATCTAACATGTTTCAGCAGCTGTTCTTGAGAGCCAATTCCCATTCTAGCCCTGTATGACTGAGTGCTACCATCTTCAACCGTACAGTCACTTACCAACAGGTAAGATAGTGTAAAAAGCTAGCTCAATTGATATTTAAAAAAATATTTAAGTAATATATAAAATTAGCATTATCATCATGTGCATCATAACATCAATTTCGTGTTTACTACACAATCAGGAGTAGGTAGAGACCATGGTAGAAAACCTTACAGCCCAGAATTTTTTTTATGATATAAGGCACGCAAGCACGACGCTTGCCTGGCGGTAAGCGATGGCGTCTACCTATACAGATACAGTGCTATGCAAAATTCTGGTAGTCTAGAATGTCACTGCACTGCGGCCTGTTATCTTGAGACATAAAGATGTTGAGTCTCACATGCCCTGTAATTTCACTGGACATCTTGCCATTTCAAACGAAAAACATTCCTATTTCACGGCTGAAAATGTATTGTCAAAATGGTGGTACCGTCCAAGGCGGACTAAGTAATTAAAGTAAGTAATTTCAGTAATTTGCTATCAACACAATGGGCAGAATGTTAAAGTTCTATTTCCAGCCATCATTATTAATGTATCAAAAAAATACCGCACTGAGACAGAGATACAAGGGCATTTTTGATGGCTACTCAGAAAATAAGAACACTACAAGGTTTATAGGCTATCTTCTCTCCAGAAAAAGGCTATTTCTCGTATGATCCGGCTCATACCGGTTAGAGCAACAAAATGAGCTCCTTTTCCTCTTAAAGGTAGATCTCCACCAAGACTAATTCCATTTCCTATATTTTACTTGGATTACCTCGAAATTAATATCATCCCTATAAGTAAGATCTATGTAAAGTATTTTGATACTAAATTACGGTAAAGATGTAAATGCTAATTTTAGTTTATTTTGTCATATAATGCGTTTAAAGAAATACGACCTAGCGGTAAACAAGTGATAGTGGGACAAATATTGTGAAACGATCTAGATCATTATCATCACCTTCCTACCCTTATCCCACTTAAGTGGGGTCGGTGCAACATGTCATTCTCTTCCATTTGGATCGATCCGCAGTCATTTCCGCATCCACTCCTTTTACATCCATATCTTCTATCACACAGTCCATCTACACTTTTCGGTCTTCCTTTTTCTCTATAGCCGTCCACTTTCATGTCAATTGCCATTGTGAAACGACCTTATCAATCAATCAATCATTTTTATTTGTCAGAATGTAGGTAGATACAAATATATGCAAGGATGTCATAGCCGATATAAGATTCGTATCCCTTAAGGCAAACAAATATTTAAAATATTTTATAAAGGTTATATTAATCATAAAGTTAGTACTTATTCAAAATTACAATTAATGTAGAACTAATGGCAAGTCAATAAAAATTATTATTATATGTCCGGAATTTCACTAATCAACATTTTCAAAGTTTCCTTGGCAGGGGTAGAATACCAATGCAGTGGTCGGATGGCATCAAAGAGGCAACAGGAGATAATGTTTTAGTTAACGATATTACTGGCTCAGATTAAGGACGTATGACAAAATATCATATCTAAATTTGGATATGGTACAATTCTCAACATTGAGACAAGGAAGAAGAAGAACAAAAGAACTTATCTGGTCTAAGGTAGTTTCAACCCTGACTGCAATTTTTCGCTTTGTTTGAACGCTTAATATGAAACAAACTTAAAGTGGTGAAACTTACCTGACATAACTTTCTTTCTTTTGGGCTACAACATCTACAGGTGGTGGGAGAGCCAAAACATGATTCAAGGTCATATTTTTAGTATTCAATAATTTATTTTACATGCAACCTCCATTAAGTAAAATCTTCTTGATCCCATACTAAAAGTGACATTTTACATTTTGCGGACCTTGTAGTCCACAAACGCTTCTAGTGGCAAATTCTAATGTGAAAGCCAGATAATTCCTATTTAACACTAAAAGATCCAGAGCTCTACTGACAAAGTTGGGAATAATTCTGAGGAAACGAGGTCAGCTTGGAATCAGGTAAGCTAAAAGTTTTTAAAACTGAAAAAACCAACTTGTATTTTCTCACCTACTTTTAAGTCAAGCTTAATTAATTTAACTTTCATTTAGATTAAAAAATACTTTTTCAGACTTTTTTTGTTGGAAGCCAATGTTGTTTCTGTATAAATATTAATAGCACTAATGAACTCAATAATTTTGATAGGTTTTAGGCTGAACGCTTTAGATATTTAGTCACAGTTATAGCATTCCGCTATCATCATTAGCATAATCGGTTCAGCAGAAAAAAGATCTTTTTAGTTAGTTTGCTTTACTTTTTGTCCACAGGTAGCATATCTTATCGATGTTCTGCCTGACTTGCTACCAAAAAGTACCGTAGTGTTAAGTAACATACCGTAATGTTACTACTTTTGGTAGCAAGTCAGGCGTTACGGCAGCAGCAGCCCTTGAGAGTCATAATATTCTAGGGTAGATTCTAAGCCTATCGTGTTCACAAACTTTGATCACATTATCACTTACCACCAGACATGGTAATGGTCAAACGCTAGCCTATCATCTATTAAAAAAAACTCTTTGTTATAAAGATCATTGTTAAGAGGGAACGCGGGGTGTACTTTTCCATACAAATGTATTCCCCCGTCTCCTCCCTGGAAAATGCTTCTAGAGCAAAATTTGTTTCTACAAAAAATCATGGTCTATATATAAGCATTCTAATCACCTCTTTAAGATTTTTGAAGGGTCATATTTCTATTTGCTATTGGTTGGTCAAAAAAAGAAAATGATAGGGTCGTAGCTACAACAGACCTTGATTTTTCGTAGATACGTACATGCAAATTGTATGAGACAAGAAAGACAAAACGCATTTATCATCCAAACTTATTACCTCCTCTTATGAATTTCGACAACAAAGCATTTAAATATAAACATTATTATTACCACAAAAGCCATTAAATAAACAATTGGCACATCAACAATGGTTTTACTGTTTCCGGTCCTGAAATTAATGTATATTGTAATTCAATAAAAACATGGCATTTCAACAAAAACAGGCTTCGTAACCGAAAGGAAAATATTTTATAATACCTATTATAGACGGTATAATGTGTATCATGACATTATTTTCGGTTGTTTTTGTAACTGGAACTTTTTCAGTAGATTTTTTACCGGAGTGATATTAAAATGTTTGAACAACTTAAGTACTTTTCAATAGTTTTCTAATTGCGTTTGGTGTGAACCAGTCGGTACAAATACTACTGCGCTATCAGATCGCCGCCTAGATCACGCACACAAAACGCTGCGGTGTGTACGTACCTTTAACTTTATGTGAATATTCTTCAAATAGGAAGCCCATAACTAAAGGTCGTGAACATTCCTCAAAATTCTCCATCTGATTTGTTTTTGAATCCATCTACCTGGTTACATGTTGCTTTTTCAGCCTGGATTTGCCCTACTGATTACCGTACTATTGAGCTATATCGGTCACTTTAGTTCTCTGGCGAATTACTTTGTTCAGGATTCGATGCCGCAGAAAAAACCGAGCTTAGCTCTCTTCTTAGTTTGCTGAGTGGAATTGGTGAACCAGTCGAGCTGTGAGAGTCCACGTCTCGGCTCCATATCTCATCACAGGTAAGACGCACCGATTAAAGATATGACAAAGAACAAAAATACATACTTATAAGGTCCGGCCTATAACTTACCGGAAGGATCAAATAAATAGTTGACTTTTAGCAGCCTAGCGGTGGGAATTCATACATTTTTGAAGGGAAAACTTCTTTAAGCGCGTCGAGCACTTTTTGGGTGAACAAAAATCATGAAACTGAGCTATATTGTGTATACTGTATATGTCGACGATACAATTCACAAGTTACTTAGTTTCACTTCTATCGGTAGTCCATAAAGTTTGCCCAGCATGTTTTTTTTTGAAGTGAAAAAAAACTTCTTTAGCGAATTTGTGAATTTTTTTGGGATGGGTAAATAATGTTAAACTCGCGTCAGGACACACGTCAGGATACGTAACCTGATCGAAATTTCGTAAGGAGGGAGGGAGATTAGTCCAAATGCACAACGTTAATGTTCAAGTGTTGTCACTTCTGCCGACACTCCCAGTGTGCAACCCGTTGTTTTTTAATGCAAAACAGAGAAACAACAAAGTTATGTGAAGATACTGTCTAAAATGGAATCAAGGTCTGGCACTGTTAGACGGCAGATCCATACACATTTTTTTGAATGAAATGTCAGGTAAATATGAATAATGTTAATATTATGTTAAACTGTTTTTCCACAATTCTTATATTTGTTTATTTTATTTTGGCTTGACAGCGGAAATATGAAAACCATTTGATTAATTACTTACCTCAATTTTATCTCATGATGTCCAAAACACGAGATTTTCAACAAATTGGGACACAATTTCCGGGATTGCGGTGAAGCTTTTATCGTGCAATAATGAGGGAACGGCACAATATATGGAAATTGTTAAGTTTTACTTAACGATTACCATTTATTTACTACCGTTCATTTCAAATTATGTAATACAGGACTTAACACAACTATGATGTATTACTGTTCATTAATTTTACTATTGAGCTATTATGGTAGGATTTATGTTAGTTCTCCTGAGGCAGTAGCAACTCTTTGGCCTATTTCCATGTGTTTCAAAAATAAATAAATTATTAGTAAAAAATATTTTTAAAAACAAGCTTTTATCTGGGACAATAAACTAAAATGTTAAAAATAAATTCTAGTAAGTATTTGGCGTGTAGGTACTTACCTATATTCTTAAAAGCTTGAAGCACTACCCGTTTTTCAGGCTAGGTAATTACTATACTTCAGTGCCTCAAGCTTTTAAAAATATAGGTATGTACCTACACGCCAAATACTTACTAGAATTTATTTTTAACATTTTAGTTCATTCTCCCAGATAAAAGCTTGTTTTTAAAAATATTTTTTACTTATAATTTATTTTTAACTTTTTAGTAGGTAGGTATAGATACCGACTACCTACCTACTACCTAAGTATTTAACAGAAGGCATGATGTTTTAAAATATTCTACGGATATTTGATGTGATTATAGGTAAAGTGCTCTTCAAGGAAAATCAATCGACTCGGTGGGGCTATGTTGCTTTATAACAGAAATGCCATGGCCACCTTACAGCTTCATCATCAGATCCTGGCTATCATTTAAGTGTAAAGTGCTCCTCAAGACAAATCACTTGAGCCCAAACTCGGTAGAGTTACGTTGATTTATCACAGAGATGCCGTGGCCACCTTCCAGCTTCATCATCAGACCCTGGATATTATCTAGGTGTAAACTTCTCTTCAAGACGAATCATTCGAGCCCAAACTCGATAGAGTTACGTTGATTTATCACAGAGATACCGTGGCCACCTTCCAGCTTCATCATCAGACCCTGGATATCATCTAGGTGAAAAGTTCTCTTCAAGACGAATCAATCGAGCCCAAACTCGGTAGGGTTGTGTTGATTTATCACAGAGATGCCGTGGCCACCTTCCAGCTTTATCATCAGAACCTGGATATCATCTAGATGAAAAGTTCTCTTCAAGACAAATCAATCGAGCCCAAACTCGGTGGGGTTATGTTGTTTTATCATAGAGATACCGTGGCCACCTTCCGTCTCCATCATCAGACCAGCTCCATGGTAACATATTATTGTATTGTCACCAAAGATACATAAGTACACCAAATTTGAGTCCAATCGGACATCGGAAAGCGGGTCTAATTTAGCTTCCAAGATTCCACCCGAACAAACATAGTGACATACGAGTACATACATGCATACATACATACATACATACATTGCAAGTTAAATAAAAGCTTGTAAAATCATTTACACACCGAAAAAAACCGACTTCAAATGCCGCGTTACTCAATTTCAGTACCAATTTTTAGGTGTTTATCTCCATATCTCTGAGATATCTCTGGACATATTTAAATATTAAACATATAATAAAACATCATATAGAATAGAATAGAAACCATTTATTTAGGCAATAAAACACTGTACACAACAATACAGATATGTATAAGGTATCTATCTAGTTAACTAAATATACTATATACTAAAAAGTAGGTAAAAATATTTACCGAACGATATGCATACAGTTGCTTAGTGTACAGTACTGCCAGAATAGGTCTGAGCCTTTGAGTATTCACCTAGGTGAATACTCAAAGGTCTGAGCTCAGCCTAATGCTGCAGCGAGGACTGCAGCGCTGATTTTCAACACAGACCTCGGGTGACAAAACTGATTACAAACTTGAAATGACAAGATAAATACGTTACTTTAAAAGCCATAAGTATGATAAATTATATAATGAATATATACTATTAAATTAATAAATAATATTAAACAAAATATGTAATATATGCATATAACATTGACAAGAACAAATTTCAAGCCATGCTATATATAATAGGCCTTTTAAATGTACACACGAGCAATCGTATAAAAAAACCTAATTCTAACAGTGCTTTTATCAAGACGATATCATAAATTAATAATCTGCTAATGGATTAGTTTGAATTCCATTACTATAGATATATCTTTATAAAAACGATACTTATTTCTCTAACGGTCAAAATAAATTATGTTATTAGCGTACGATAATGTGCCAATAAATACGAATAATGCCAGCATTAACGCTATAAAGAAAATGAAGGAAAAATTAAGCTTTCTGTGAGCACTTGTTATAAGTATTAATTTTGCAATGGAACCGATCTTGCCGTGGTGAAAGATATGTCGTTATTATGTCTAATTATTATTATTATTATTTATTAGGATAGTGAGCCATTGTCGTGTAAGTATACCTGTTTTTCGAGACAATTTAATCAACAATGTAATAAGATTACATTTTATCGTATTAGATATTTGATCGAGTAAGGGGAAATACAGTTTTGTATCCTTATTAAAACATCTATGTGTCTATGCGGTTCCCACAGGTGGAAGGAGCATATTAAATCGATATTCCGCCTGTTTTGCTACCAAAAAGTTGCTTACCACCATCATAGAGAAAATCAGCCGCCATATAATTACGACAGCATACAGCCCTTGAGAGTCAGAGTATTCTAGGCTTAGCGTGTTCGCCATCTTCAACCACATCATTGGTCAAGCTAGGCCATAAAATATTTTAAAAAAAATTTCGTTTAAAATTTAGAAGAAGCGAAGAAGAGATAAATAATAATATGCGAAGGCAAAACACATGTCGATTAACTATTGGTTTTCATGTCATTCCAGAACGACTAGTCGTCGGAGGGACCAGTACTCCTTTTAAGATAATTTTTGGACAATATGTAAGAAGAAAACGAATAGAAGAATGTATGCCGGTTATATAGTAGGTTATAATTATTATTACATATCTTATATAAATATCTGGTAGGCTAGCGTTTGACCACTATCTTGCCTGGTGATAAGCGATGATGTGGTCAAAGGTGGTGAACACTCTATGCCTAGAATGCTCTGACTCTCATGCCTGCTGGCGAAACATCGTAAGGTTATGGCGGAAGATTTTCTACTTAATGGTGGTAAAAATGGTGAAACCAAAAGTAGTAAGCTACTTTTTGGTAGCAAGTTAGGCTGAGCATCGCTATAATGCTCCTACCACCGTAGGAAGTAGAAAATAGTGAGTGTACGCATGTACACGGAATAAACACTGAATACGCATTGCTCATAAATTGCTGCAAAGTCTGAATTAACATGACGAGTAAAAAAATAATTCTTCTAAAAAAAATAATATCACGCTGACCCGTAATTTCCATTAAAAAACCTGTCCTGATCCTGCGTGCAATAAATGGGATTTACAACGACCGGTGTTTTTTCCGATCGCGAAGATTTGTCGCCGGTGCGTGATTTCCCCCGGGCGCCGTACGTTTAGTGTGAGCGCACCTTTATTTTCAATCACTCAATTGGCAGTTTCGTGTTTCCATTTCAGTGATTGTGGCAGAGTAGAGGGAGATGGAGGGTTGTTATTTTTTTACCTTTTCTGTGATATGTGTAGATGTTTTGCTTGTCTTCTTGTGGCATGGATTCTTTGTAATTTTTTTTTATATATGTTATAGGAAAGTGTTTGACCACTATCTCGCCTGGAGTTAAGTGGTCAAAGATGGTAAAACACACTAGGCCTAGAATACTATGTCTCTCAAGTTTAACCGTGATATAGTTCACAAATCAATGAAATTGCAGGACATTTGAGAGTAAAGATCAAAAACCAGTATCTTTTTATTATATTTGACAGTCTTGACTGACTAACTCTTGAGTTAAAATGTTTTTCTGATAAGTGCAGATGCAATTTTCTGGCAAACCAAAGTTTAGTTTGTCACAATAACTTTTATATGAAGATGTTAACGCCACTGCGATGTTGAGTTCTGCTAATCGGTACATGCAGGAATACACAAGAGTTGTACCAAGTATTTTTTGTTAGTCTTCTAATGAGGAAAACGGGTAGCTAGCATGTGAGGCTGGCGGAGAGTTAAGCTAGATTAAAATAAGCTAAAATTTTTGGGAACGAAGATAATACTAATAGTTACTGCTCGCTCACAAACAAAGTTTCTATGTGTATCAAATGCTCTCCCTAACTTAAAGTGACCAGGCAACGACATAGAGGGTGGCTTTTTGAGATGGGACCGCAAGGGCAGGTACCTTTTCCGTTCTAACTACAGAAAAACTTTCGGAGGAGACTGTCCTTCATTTTTAAAATATATTTATGAGTTGCTTACACGGAATTAAAAAAATGTACAGACAGCAAGAAAATTGGCTGTTCACACGAAATTTTTTTGATGCCATTCGACATTTTGTAAGAATTAAACGCTCTTCCAGGCCGACTGAAGTTAGGGCACTAAAAAAGTAAAAAATCGCAAACAAAAAAACCGAAGAGGTAGGTTAGGCAGGTCCGGTACCATCTCAAAAATCCATCCTGTATAACTCCTGTTCCATAATAGGCCATTAGAGCTAGTTGTCAACCTACTAAAAGTTTACTTTGAGTGGGCAACAACTGATATTTACCAATCGTAACTTCCCTACGGTGAAGCTGCCAAGGTCAATAGAGTCCAATATTGTTCATTAAGGGCCAGTTTCACCGGGTTTCTGATAAAGTTTCAGATATTTATCAGACATAATGACATGACGCCATATAAAAGTTGTCAAATATATGACAGATAAATTCCTAATACGGCTATTAGGAACCGGTGAAACTGGCCTTTAAAGTTTCAAGATCAATCAGCTTACAAAAAAAATACAAAGAACTCTATTTATCTACTCTATGCCAACTTCAAACGTGGGAAATACCGAATCGACTTTTAAAATTTATTAAAAAATTCAATCACTTATGGAATTTTACCAGCGTCGTGTCACAGCCAGATTTCTATTTAATTAATATAGTTATTTGATTGGAAAATATGGAAATGAAATGAGTAATAGTTTTCATTTGCAATAAAATAAAAACATCCACATTCTGAGTATGCAGTTGTCGTAATTTTGTGCGTCACATGTCCTGTAAATTTTCTGGACGCAGGAAGAAATGCGTCGTTTACATTATTCCAATAAAAATGAGTAAACTTGAATAAAATCGTCTGTGTATAATTTGTTCCTTGAGGCTATTCGAATGAACCCATACACGACATCTCAGCTGTGATTTGGTGAAGAGTAAGGTACAGATTCCAAAAGATGCCTCAGTTCGAATAATATCATTGAAGAAGGTGGATATCAAATTAAGATTGATCAAATCTATGAAAGTAGTTCTCGTAGCGTCATCAACAAGAACAAAGCTGAACCTACGAACACTTTCGATTCAGTCACCTGTCAACCTAACATAAACTAAATCAAAATCGCTTAATCCGTTTGGGCGCTACGATGCCACATATAGACACATATACATCATTAATATACATATACATAAGCAAAACATATTACACCAGACATCCTTCTTTTTGTGTCGGAAGTTAAAAAATAAAACGATTCATTTAAATTTTTCACAAAATGTGTATTATCATAGCCATTGTATGTATGGTTATCCAGCAATTCCAATATACCTGTTCTAATCATTTATGTATGAATAAAAAATAAAAACGAAATGTAAAAAATATCCCAATTCAATTGGCAGTGTTTCAAATAATTTTGTTTGAATGTTTCTACCCAAAGAGTGCTGGGAATATACGGACGGAACCGTAATTTACGGGCACCATTTGCACGCATCGTAAGCTTTATTCAACGAGACATGTCCGAAACAAACTCGTACAGATTTCAATACAATTTGCCTACACCCGATACGTGGCGAGTACGACTGGTTAAACTGGTGACTTAGGCTTTAAATTGTATCCACGACGCGACGAGACAGAGAAGGTATATGCGTTTAGCGTGAGAGATTGTTTGTGCAAAAAACGTATGTTCCCATATATCTCCAACGGAATGTTTGTAATAATTTATTAGGAATAATTTTTAGATAGATGAATTACGAGTATGCGGTATTGCATACTATACGCAAAAGAAACGGCACGTAGCAGCAGCGCTGCCGGCCGTTGCCTGGTTAAATGACAGCGTATGTTCTACTTTAACAACTTTATGTCAAAGTAGTAAAGATTGATTTTGGTGGTCACTGGTAGGCTTCAGCCGTGGCACCAAACAATGACGTAAGTCGTCAATGGACTCGTCAAGTAGTGTTTCGGTGCCAGCCTATTTGGAGGACGTGCTGAGATAGTTGCGTATATGTATTAGTATTTTATTTTCATACTGAACTGGGTAGCGCTGACCACTATCTCTTCTGATATTAAGTGATGAAGCGATCGATGATGGAGCGCGCTAGTTTAAGATTACTGTCCAGCGCCACTTCTCTCTGCTGTCTTTTATTTCAACAGACAAGCACAATTCCAACTTATATGACATTATCACTTAAATAGGGTGAAATAGTGGTCGACAACGACTCTTTTTGCAACTTAAATCACAGCAACAAAAAAATGCATTGAACTGACACATAGTTATTCAGAGGCCGATCTCTTGCTCTCTATCGTCTCCAAATTCCCGCCAGGCATGATTTTATTATAGTCACATCGTCATACCATCAAGGTGGCCTAAAGGTACGAGCCCACCGCGGCGTCTTGCGTCCGCGAGCGCGGGTGCGATGTGATTTTTTATCGTTTTCTGATCGCCGTAGATCGCGTTTGGCTTGAACCAGTCGGTACAAATACTACTACACTATCTGATTGCGTCGGGGCACTCGGACGCAGGACGCCGCAGTGTGGTCTTATCTTTGTTTTTTTTTTATATCTTATAGGCTAGCGTTTGACCAGTATCTCACCTGTTGGTAAGTGATGATGCGGTCGAAGATGGTAAACGCTAGGCCTAGAATGTGAACTAGCGCTCAAGGATAGCTGCCGGAACACATTAGATGTTTGGGACTGATTTTCTAACTTGAGGGTGGAAGCTAGCCAGGCGGATACTAGATTGTGTCCTACCATCATGCGAGGGTTGTTGGTTTCTTAACGATGTTTTTCCTTCGCCGGTGAAGGAAAAACATTGTCAGGGCCACTGTGAAAAGCGCACATACATTTTTTGATAGAAATATCCATTGGTGCACGGCGGGGTTTGAACTCAGTACCTCTGACAAAAAACTCTCAAAGCCGACCGTTCTCCCGATCACGCCACCAGGCCCTCAATAAACCTTTTACTAGCTTGTCGTGAAAAAAAGAACTGTTTAAATTACTCTGCCATTCCTTCTTGATTATGTCTCATGTCCACAGTATCCAGTTCCATCCGGTTTTGTCTATACATCCGTCCCTCAATCTCACGTGAACCGGCCGCGACAATCCTCATCGTTCTCGTAAATCCGGCTCGGGCCAGTTTCGGCCGGATCATACAACCCTTGATCAGCACTTTCGTCCCACTGAATCCGGTTCTATCCGCTATTTTCTTTATCTCATTGCTTATTTACGGGTGGCGTGTTTGATTTGATGCGAAAATGGGTTATTAAATGTTTACTATGTATTTAATAGTCTGGATTGGAAGCAAACAGTTAAAATATACTAACTTGGTGGAGCACTGACCGCATCATGGCTGGTAAGTGCTAAATGAGAGTATCTGAGGTTCGTGATCATTAGAGTCATACTTATAGCATTCTAGTAACCATAAAGGATGATTTATTGCGACGGAACCTTAAGGGCAGGTACTGTATCCTTTGAAGCTACAAAAAAACGTTCTAAAGTGACTTCATTTGGCCACTATTTCATCTGTTGATAAGTGAGAATGCATAAAATGGGAAAATTTCCATTATACAGCGCATGCCGACGTCTGTCATTGAGAGTCAGTATACCGTGTGACCAAATTTTCAACTTGAGGGTGTTTTTTTTTTTTTTTTAAATACTTTATAGGCTAGCGTTTGACCACTATCTCACCTGTTGGTAAGTGATGATGCGGTCGAAGATGGTAAGCACGCTAGGCCTAGAATGGGAACTGGCTCTCAAGGATGGCTGCCGGAACACATTAGATGTTTGGTGACAGATTTTCTAACTTGAGGGTGGTAGCTGGCCAGGCGGACACTAGATAGTGTCCTACCACCATGCGAAAGCTAGGCAGTGGTAGTGGTAGCTAGGCAGACGGAAACTAGACAGTACCTTATCCCCATAACAATGCAGAATGTGTTAATTAGTGAAATCTGGTCCACGCCCTAATCTTACCAGCTAAAATGTTCAGCTATTCAAGCCGGGAGAGACAATAAGAGATCTTTTGCAATGTTAAAACTTACACTTAGGTATATATTCAGTTTTTTAAATATTTCATCTTGACCCTGATTCTTATAAAAATCAAAACTCTATTGAACGTACGGTTAGACTAACTTTTTAGCAGCATAAGCATGTTATAAAATCAACCAAAAACGTTTCTCCAAAAATAAAACCACTGCCCATAACCCACGTAATGTAGCCGTCTTGCGAAAGGTTACATGTGTTTCGAGACCGGATGTTCCGGTCGGATGCGATGATTTCGGCCTATTGTCGGCCTGACAGACCGACTGAGGGTCCATTCAAACTACGCTACACTGAAAATATATCTTCCTTTTTCTAACCCTTACATCCGAGGCTATTTGGAGTTGGAATAGCGAGAATTAAACATGGAATACTTAGCAGCTACTTTATCTAGGACTACCTGGCCCGGCAAACTTCGTACCACCTAACAGACAATGAATGCCGTGTTACCCTTTAGATGAACTTAGTTTAGGCTTTTAAGAACGTAATAAATGAATACAAAAGAGATATCAAGTTTAATAATGTATTATGGCAATACAGATATAGAAAAAAATTGGTAAAAATGGTTTTTGGAAATATAAACTTTTTTAAGTTACTTGTAAGCATACATTTCTGAACACACGCATATTTGACAATCAATAAATACGTCATAAGATTATAACAGTATCTAAAATTTATTAACATTTTTATAATCTACTGACTTGCTTTCACAAAAACTTGAAGAATTTTAACTTGACTTACTACTTGCCACGGGCTAAATACACTAATCGTGTGGAGCCATAATGATGCAAAAAAAAATGCATTAATCTGAATATTGTAATGCTATCCACACATGGGAAGAATTTTTAGGCCCAGGAACATTTTGGCAAAATATGTTAACTTATTTATTTTTTTCTGGTCAATTATTCATTGTTTTTAATACTTATTATCCTATTCCTGACAAAGACATTTCCAAAAATACAAAAATCATAAAAATTGGTCGAGCCGTTCTTGATTTATAAGTGTAGTAACTAACACGACTTTCTTTTATATATATAGACTAGCTGTTACCCGCGGCTTCGCCCGCGTTATTTGAGTCTTTATGACCTTTGAGGTCAAGATCGATGATCTCTTAGGCCAAGTCACCATAGATGACCCTAAAGTCGAACTCAATATCCTCTATTGTTAAAGTCATTAATCAATTTAGTTAGGTATACGAAGTTGTGCTGTTTAAATGTTTGACTCAATACAAAAGTTCCTGAAACATTTCTTACAAAGAAAATAAGGTGAATAGCTGCGCGAGCGCAGCGAGAGCTATCATTGCGCGAGCGAAAATTTTTTATGACTTTTTATGACCCTGACAAATTTACGACCTAATAATCAACTAACTCTAGATGACTCTTAGGTCGAACTCGATATCGTCTATTGTTAAAGTCATTAATAATTACTTGGTAAACCTAACTAAGGTTTACCAAGTTTTGCTGTTTAAGTATTTGATTCAGTCTAATGTATGAGGCTGTTGAAACACGCTATTATACGCTATATAGCGTTATTACTGCGAAAAAATTTTACGACTTTTTATGACCCTGACAGTTTTTATGACCTACTAAGTCAACACTGATGACACTCAGGTAAAACGTGATATTCACTTATTTTAAGGTTAATAATCATTATGATTATTGAAGGTTGTACTGTTTAAATGTATGACTCGTTTTGATGTATATGGTTATTAATATACAAAAGTTGCTTATATATTACCTTCAAAGTAGATAAAACAAATGCCTGCGCAAGCGTAGCGAGTGGCGCTATCACTGAGCGAGCGAAGCGAGCGCGAAAAATTTTTAACGACTTTTGTAACCCTCACAGTTTTTATGACCTACTTAGTCAACACGCATGACATTAAGGTTAAACTTGATATCCACTTATTTTAAGGTTAATAATCATTATGATTATTGAAGGTTGTACTGTTTTAATTTATGACTCGTTTTGATGCATGTGGCTATTAAAATACAAAAGTTGCTGAAATATTACCTTCAAAGTAGTTAAAATAAATAATTGTGCGAGCTTCGCGAGCGAAGCGAGCGCTAAAAGTGTTTACGACTTTTTATGACCCTGACAGTTTTTATGACCTACTAAGTCAACACTAATGACACTCAGGTTAAAGTCGATAATCACAAATTTTAAGGTTAATAATAATTATGGTTATTGAAGTTTGTACTGTTTAATTTATGACTCGTTTTGATGCATGTGTCTATTAAAATACAAAATTGCTGAAATATTACCTTCAAAGTAGATAAAATAAATAATTCGCGCATTATTTATTTTATTATTATTTTATTATATTAGCGAAGCGAGCCCGAAAAATTTTTACGACTGTTTATGACCCTGACAGTTTTTATAACCTACTAAGTCAACACTGATGACACTCAAGTGAAACGTGATATTCACTTATTTTAAGGTTAATAATCATTATGATTATTGAAAGTTGTACCGATTAATTTTTTATGACTCGTTTTGATGCATGTGGTTATGAATATGCAAAAGTTGCTGTAATATTACCTACAAAGTTGATAAAATAAATGCTTGCGCGAGCGTAGCGAGCGCTATCACAGCGCGAGCGAAGCGAGCGCGAACATTTTTTACGACTTTTTATGACCCTGACAGTTTTTATGACCTCCTAAGTCAACACCGATGACATTAGGGTTCAATTTGATATCCACTTAATTTAAGGTTAATAATGATTATGATTATTGAAGGTTGTTCTGTTTCAATGTGTGATTCGTTTTGATGAATGTGGCTATTAAAATTCAAAAGATGACGAAATATTTCCTAAAAAAAAGAGAAAATAAATGCTTGCGCGAGCTTCGCGAGCGCGAAAATTTTTTACGACTTTTAATGACCCTGACAGTTTTTATGACCTATTAAGTCAACACTGATGACACTCAGGTCAAAGTCGATAATCTGTCAGGTCGAAGTCGATAATCTCAGGTTAAAGTCGATAATCACTTATTTTAAAGTTAATAAACATTATGATTATTGAAGATTGTACAGTTTTTATTTATGACTCGTTTTGATGTATGTGGGTATTAATATACAAAAGTTGCTGAAATATTACCGTCAAAGTTGATAAAATAAATGCTTGTGCGAGCGCAGCGAGCGCAATCAGTGCGCGAGCGAAGCGAGCGCGGAAATTTTTACGACTTTTTATGACCCTGACAGTTTTTGTGACCTACTAATTCAACACTTATGACATTAGGGTTAAATTTTATATCCACTTAATTTAAGATTAAACAAATGCTTTCGCGAGCGCAAGGAGTGCTATAACTACGCGAGCGAAGCGAGCGCGAAAAAATGTTACGTGTTTTAATGACCCTGACAGGTTTTATGACCTACTAAGTCAACACCAATTATCCTAAGGCTGTTAAAACACGAAAGTTTTTGAAATACTTCCCACAAAGCAGATGAACACGTTGGGCAAGCAAAGCCAGCGCGTAAATTTTGATGACTTCTAATGATCCTGACAGTTTTATGGCCAAATCAAGACACTAAATAAGTCATTATAGACGAACCTAAGGTCAAACTCTTATGATTATGTTAACTCTATGTAAAGTTAACAAAAAATATATGCAACCTCACTTAACTGCCGAAAAAAAAAGTATTCTTTGCCCTTTTATGCCCTATTAAATGTCTTTGTACAAAATGTCATGTGAATCGGTCAAGCCTTTTCGCCGAAAAGAGGCCAGACATATACAAAATTCAACAATAAAAAACTGACTACCGGACTCGATTGTAAAAAAAGTAATGTGCTCGGATCTCGGACTCTACTCTTGGTCTATGTCTTATTGACTGTCTCTGTACAATTTAAGCTCAATCGGTCAACTCGTTTAACCGAGAAGAGGTCACACGTTTAAAAAATGCAATAGAAAAAATAAGTTACCCGAACTCAACTGTTAAAAAAATATCTTTTGTCGTTCTATGCCCTATTAACTGTATTTGTACAAAATTTGAGCTGAATCGGTCAAAACGATTGCCGCTAAGAGGCAACACATTATTCTATAATAAAATTATGGACACCTGAAATTGCCAGCCTAAAAAATAGTATCCTATGTCTTATTGACCGTCTGTGCACAAAATTTCAGCTGAAATGGTTGACCCGTTTGACTGAGAAGAGGCCACACATAACCCTAAATTCAATAAAAAAAATCTGGACACCCAGACTCGATAGCCAAAAAAAAGTATCCTATATCCTATTCTGCCCAATGAACTTTCAAATCTTTATACAACATGCACACAAATTGGTCAAGCCGTTTATTCGAGAAGAAGTCTTATATTTACAAAATTCAATTAAAAATATTTGGACCCCCTGACTCGATAGCCAGAAAAAAGTTTTCTATATCCTATTCTGCCCTATGAACTGTCTTTGTACAACATGTCAGGCAAATCGGTCAAGCCGTTTATTCGAGAAGTTGTCTTATATTTACAAAATTCAATTAAAAATATTTGGACCACCTGACTCGATAGCCAGAAAAAAAGTATCCCATATCCTATTCTGCCCTATGAACTGTCTTTATACAATATGTCAGGCAAATCGGTCAAACCGTTTATTCGAGAAGAGGTCTTATATTTACAAAATTCAATTTAAAATATCCGGACCCCCTGACTCGACAGCCAAAAAAAAAGTATCCTATATTCTATTCTGCCCTATTACATGTATTCACACAAAATTTCAGGCAAATCGGTCAAGCCGTTTATTCGAGAAGAAGTCTTATATTTACAAAATTCAATTAAAAATATCTGGACCCCCTGACTCGATAGCCAAATAAGAAGTATCCTATATCCTATTCTGCCCTATGTACTATCTTTGTACAAAATTTCAGCCAAATCGGTCAAGCCGTTTGACCGTGAAGAAGTCCCAAACAAACAAACAAACAAACAAATAAACAAACTGACTTTCGCATTTATAATATTGGTGTTGATTAAGCTAAATGCATAATTTAAGAGTGTAGCGAGTATAGTCTTATTTAGCGTATTCTAAGGTGTTACCTTCTTTTTAGGGTTCCGAACCCAAAGGGTACCAACGGAACCCTATTACTGAGACTCCGCTGTCCGTCTGTCTGTCTGTCAGTCAGTCTGTCTGTCTGTCTGTCTGTCTGTCCGTCTGTCACCAGGCTGTATCTCATGAACCGTGATAGTTAGACGGTTGAAATTTTCACAGATGATGTATTTCAGTTGCCGCTATAACAACAAATACTAAGAACAGAACAAAGTTAAAAATTAAAGAAAAGTTTAAAAAAAGTTTTTTACGATAGCGCAGCGCCACCTGTCTAGTTGCTAAGATGGCGCTATCGTCTTTACCTTAATCTGAATCTCGGAAGCGGCTCCAACGATTAAATAAAATTTAGTATACCTACAGGGGATTTCGGGGGCGATAAATCGATCTAGCTAGGAGTCATTTTCAGAAAATGTTGTTTTATTCGTGTTTATAATAATCAACTTTATTGATAATCAACTTAAAATATGACTCTTCCCGACATCTATTGACGAACAACAAGATATTTAATAATATATAATTACTACAATTACTATTACTACTATATAATACTATTCTACCTTTGTGTTAATGTTTACTTAGTTGGTGTTAGAAGTTCGTTAGAAATTCGATAGATGGCGTTCGGAACCCTCCGTGTGCGGGACAAAGTCTGACTTGCACTTGACCAGTCTTATTTCTATAACGACACTCTCAATCATGTCACCATTAAAAAAAAACTAAATCAATACCAGTTCAGCCGTGTGTATCCGTCAGACAGACACACAGATACCTACATTGATTGATCTACACGTTATACATATAAGACTCCCTCTATATTATTATTATTACAAGCTATATCTCTACTTCACGGCGAATTCATTTGTCCGTCACAAATCTTGCGATTGATTTTAGAGCGACTTCTAGGAGTTCAATTGAGCTGAAATTTGGCATACATGTGTAAATTGCGTGACAATGCAATATTATGATGACTAAGTGATCTGATTATGAAGCTGGAAGGTGGCCAAATTAATTCCTAAACTACACGTTATACCCTTCGCCTTTGGGCTTGTGGGATTTGTCTTGACTTTCTCTGGCCCTAGGTTATGTAAAAGCTTGTGTTTAAAAAGGGTTTTAAAAATATTACTTGTTTTATAAAACTCTGTTTGCGTTGAAGGTTCATAAAATAATGTCTTCGGAACGTATAAATGACGTTGCGTCGTTCACACCGGTCAAAGGAGCGGAAACAGCCGGCGAGAAATAACTGGGATAATAATATTACAGAAATGTTTTCGTTTATTGTCATTATATGGATTTTGTTATGACCGTTTAAACGGCATTTAGATGGAAAGTGATGGCATAGATGGGAATTATGTTTTCCTTATGGGTCATTAAGATTTTCGTTTCTATTTAAAATGTTGCCTTACATTTGTTTTTTGTTCTGAATATACATGCATTAGACTCCTGTCATCAGTATAAGATGGTACGTATCTTGCTTTTCTGCTAGTAGAAAACAACAGTGATGCGAGGGAATCTACTACTTGGTACTGTATATTATACCAGACTTGTGACATGTCTTTTTCGACGAGAGGTACAGGCTAAGACCAAAGCTTCCATCTTACAATTCCAGACAAACTCGATTCCATCGTAGACGGCATCATTTCTTACATCAGGTGAGATAATAGTTAAGTGTTGTTTTTGGCCTACAAAAACCTTCGAGCGAGTCAGTTTCAGTAGAAAGTTTTAGATGTTTATCGACATATCTCTGAAGATATTCATCAGATCTCAATGAATGGTACGATAGGACCACCATTACACAAGATAAAATAATAAAAAAACCGCCCAAGTGCGAGTTTGACTCGGCCACAGAGGCTTTCATAAAAATTTGCCTAACTAGGTTAAAGGACAAACTAAAATTTGTAGTTCGATCCATAGAAAATGTATTGCACAAACCATATATAATAAGTGTGTTATAGTAAATTCACCTTTTTTTGTAATTAAACTACATTATATGGATTTGTTCCTATATAAGTGCTTCAAGACCTTGCTTCTTGCCAAATTTCATGATTCTAGGTCAACGTGAAGTACATCATAGGTTTTGATTTCCCTTGTGAAATCGCAAAATACGCGTAAATATGCGTATAAAACGTATTATATATATAAAACGTAGCGTAGACGCCCTGTGGCGGTGGTGGAGCGACGACATTTGCAAAGCGGTGGGCAGTGACTGGAAACAAAGAGCCGAAGATCGGGCTTAGGGGCGTATCTTGGGGGAGGCCTACGCCCAGCTGTGGACAGCTGATGATGATGCGACATAAACGGTCATTGTCATATGTTTTGATCGCGTTGACTTACAAGTTTGATTTTTTTACAGCTTAAAGAGACCGTAGATCCGAGTATTTGTTATAAGTTTCAACTTGATATCTTTATGCGTTCCTGAGAAAAATGGGTCTTGACTGACGGACAGACAGATAGACATACTGACAGACAGATAGACGGACAACAAAGTGATCTTATAGTTTTCCTTTTGAAAATTACATCTACAGAATACATAATCACATAATACAGAACCCTAAAAACATACAATCATCGGTATTTTCTATTATTATTTTTAGGTTTTCAATAGAACCTCCTCCTTTTTGAAAGTCGGTTGAAAATAGGAAGCGTTCTAATAACTTTTCTATCGTTTTGAGTTTGAATTTACTTTAATACCGTGTTTATAAACAAAACGTAAGGAGTCTATAGCACCTTCCACCGTCTGCTGAGGCCTGGTTCGTTTATACGACTAATAAACTTTTAAAGAGACGGAAGTCGACTGGGACAAGTGAAAGTAGCTCTTAAGTTTAGTGTATTCCGTATCATTCAAAATAATAATTATTTATTTTGCAACAATATGATTAACAGCACTTTACTGATTTTGTATGGTGATAGGATACTATCTAATGTCCGCCTAGCGAGCTACCACCCTCAAGTTAGAAAATGTGTCGCCTAACATCAAATTGTTCCGGCAGCCGGAACTTTCCTTGAGAACCAGTTATCATTCTAGGCCTAGCGTGCTACCTTCCTTGACTGCATCGATACTTACCAACAGGTGAGATAGTGGACAAATGCTTGCCTATATGATATTTAAAAAATAAAATAAAAAATAAATACTGTGTAATAAAAAATGATAACTGTAATATGTATCACTATGAGGTGGATCATGTGATAACCACATGAACAGCCGAAGAGCGTAAATAAAACACAAAAAGTAACTGCTTTATTACGTAGGGCTTGCAAAGACATTAAGTTTCAAACAACTCAGCGGGGCCATAAAAATAAAAATAAATTCAACTCTTGTCAATCTCAAATAACCATTTCTAAGATAAGACAAAAGAAGAAAAAAATCTAAAAGGGACTAGTGGAATTGCTTAAAACAAAGAAAAAAATCCGTAAAGGTTGTAAATGGTCAACACGTGCAACGAGAAAAAAAGAGCGTGAGACCGAGATTGTAGAATCCTTCTTGGAAAAATAGGGAGGGTCTAAAAATTGACCGCCTTTGGGTAACGCTATGGTAACAGGTAGCCAATGAGAGGAATGGACATATTTTCACAGTGGTTTTTTTTCAGATCATGGGGGGAGATGAACGAGCTTGGGACTCGGCTTTTGGAAGACAGGGTCGGGAGTTGGAACGAAGTCGCGAATCAGGAACGAACACCTGAACCCACCGAGGGAACAAATATCTTAACTCACGAAACTCCGGGTTTCGTAGTCTACGAGTAACTTCAGTGTTATATGAAGTGTCGTTTATTTTTGTTATTTTTGAACACCGATTCGTTGCAGTTGTGGTAACGTACCCTATTAAAATATATAAAAGTAATTTATTCACAGTACTTTAGTTGTTGATCACTTTTTGTCTGAAATAATAATATTGACATCAAGTATATTATTATGGCTTCTGAAACATACGATTTGAATAGAATTCAGCCTAAATACTTACCTCACTTTCTCCGGGGTTTTTTTTGTTTTGAAGCATTACTTATTATCAATATAAATATAATGTATATATGGTTGAAATTCATGTGAAGAAATAGATAACCTTTAATTTCTCCAAATTAAAACACATCAACAACAATCACAGTTCAAATTCAGAACGCAAACAAGGACATAGGTTCCTTAATTAATTGACGAATAAAACTTATTCAGTTTAAATCTAGATGTCATGACATGAGAATTTCTAACGTATTGTGAATATGGCTTGTAAATGACGCTTTGCGAAATAGAGAGATCAGGTAGCAACGATTTGAATGTCGGAGGGTCTATTATTGTTCAATGGGATGTGTTCCTTTGCCGAGTTTTGGGAATATTGAGGTGATGTTAATAATAATGAGATAGTGATTAGTTGTAAATAGATTGTAAATGTGGTAATATAAATGTTTCATCGAAGTCCACTAGGATGAGATTGTTGATGGTGGCTTTTCTGGCCGAGAGGGTTTTTTATTTAGCTATTCGTTTTCCCTCTCGATTAAATGCCTTAGGAACAGAATAGCTGGTCGATTAAAAACAAAACAACACAAGATCGATCTAAATAATTGACAAGTTCTTTAGTTTTTTGGTTTAATTGTGGATCAGAAATATATGAATTAATATTCTACTTACTGGATTTTATTCAATTAATTTTAAGACCTTTTTTTTTGATACAAGAACAACAGAGATTATCATGAGTTGATACTTTATATAATCCTAATTTTATATACTAAACTAGCAATACAAGTAATGAATATATTTAATGGCTATCTCTGTTGGTCTATATGTATCTCACCCGATACATGTTGATATATATAAAAATATATATAAACTTACAACTATAAATTTATAGGCAGGATAAATGGGAAGTGACGTTGCGACACTTGAATGATGGTATCAAGTTCGAATATCCAGAGAGGATGATAACGGAGTAATCAATAAAATCATAACTTAGTAAGTTAACTGAAACTTAGGTAGTTTATAAGAGGCTGGCTGCAGAACTAGAAGCGGGCTTTGATGGCGGAAACATCGTGAGCGACGACAACTACGAATAAGTATTTTGATAGTAGTGAAAATTAGAGTGTTCGAGTATAGAAGTCTGACGACAGATTTTGGGGTATTGTTGTGTTGGTGAGGTGAGCATATACATCTAACATTTGAGAATACAACGACGTTAGTATACTCGTTGGCATTGTTGAAATTAATGAAATCAGTACATGGCCGTGGCGGGAGATGCAGCCTGGATATCTCAAAAATCACAAACACTCTCGAACCGTCCTTTTTTTCCAGTTTGGCCAAACTGTCTCATAAATCCATAATTATGAAATGTAAACTTTTGGTACCGAAAATCTGGGGAAGAACGCTATTGAGCGTTATCTACGAAAGAGATACACATATACGCTTCGCAGCGTTAGGGTAATTTACGGACGGTTTATTCCCCCATCGGCTTTGCCGAGCGGTAAGTCCCGCAAGTAGGTTCCCTAGATATCGCTCTGGACTGGTCTCTGTCAGCGGTGGACCGAAATAGCCCACACAGGAACTTAATACACCAACCCACGCTATCCTAACACTTACTATGACAAACCTATGAATTTTAACAAGTCTTACACGCTAAAATTAAAGAACGGCGACCTATCTAATACCTTCAGAAGTAAAAGGAACTGTCATGTACAAGTAAGCTTAGATGGAATGGCAAGGTGATTAGTTCATGTCCAATCGGTCGAATGTACTGATAAAGATGTAGACTATAAAACTAGATTTGACAAGATGTTGTGCTCATACTCTCCCATACGACGGGATACCTGAAACTGTTAAGACTCACTCGATATACCTATATACATAAATAGACGATCACGACCTAGATGGTGCCACCACAGAAATGGTGCCGTGACCAGGATACTCCAACTACGTATTCAAATAAGATGCGATTGGATTAGAACCTAATAATACAAAACACAACGTAGAAATCACATGTATCGAGTGTTTAAAAATATGTTTTCAGAGATACCAAAATGGAAGGAGAGAAGGCGCACTGTGCATGATGATATTTTATTGTACATGACCTGCTTACTTGCGAACTACTATGTTATATTGTGTATACTCATTAATACCAATTTTACAGGTTACCAGGAAGAAGTCAGAGCGTCAGAGTGTAGGATATAACGTATCACTGTTACCCTACTTTTATAACAAACATAAATCAAATCCAAATTTTAAAACAAAAGTTTTAGAAAGTTTACTATTTGTCTTATCTTGGAAACGTTTAAATTGCTCGCGGGGTTTAAAGAGAAAAAAAAAAAACTTTTTTGTTCATAGGAATGCTATTGTTATAACGCGGTGCGGAGGGTCGTAAAATTTTAGGTAGAGATATTGCACATTGCTTAGACTAGGTACGGTTGTATCTTATTGCGCGAGGGTGTAACGGTAGTTGCTTTATATAAAAATGGCTGATGGTAGAGACAGACGTATTTTGAGAAAACGTGGCTTAAATGTGGGGATGAATGAAAGTGAATCAAGGGGGCGTACTGGGGCAACGGAAAGTACTACTCTTGATTTGTTGTTGCAGAGGATGAATGTGTTTCATGAGAAATTGGAGTTGTTAGGTTCGGGTAGTACCGAAGGTAGAGTAAATGACAATTTGTCATTAGACAGGGCAGACGGGACTAGTGATGCTAGGGCTGGTACAAACACGCGAGAAACCACTAGTTTCACATCAGAGGGAGGTAGTGCGGGGTCGTCGGGCACTCGTAATATATTTGTGGTTCAACCTACGATGAGTAAACCTATTTTGACGGAAAATCGCAGATTAATCCGATCACATTTTTGAAAAGGTTAGAGAAATATATTAATTCATTGAACGCACAAGATAGGGGAGTCGATATAGCGCTCGAATGTGTCACGGGACATGTACGCAAAGTAATGGAGCTATATTCGAAAGACTGGGCCACGTTTGTCGATTTCGAAACTGATTTTAGACGTAACTATTGGACCGAGCAAATTCAAGAATCCGTGAGATATAAGTTAATCAGAGGGGTATATTCACGCAGTTCAGAATTAACTATGACTGAACATTTCGCACAAGAGGTAGAATCGATGCAATCATTGACAATTGCTTTTAGCGAGAGAGATTTAGTGAATTCGATAATGCGACACTATCCGGTAGATTTGCAACAACGGTGGTTTACAAGGGCAGGAGAGGCAACAATAGTACATGGCGCCACCTTTCTTAGAGAATTAGAACAAAATATTGTTACAAGAACTCCGGTTACGCCAGTAAATAAATCTTATAAGAATAGTAGACAAGACAGATACGTTGGGAAGCCAACTATAGCTACTATGACTGCAGGGGCGTGGGGAAGAAATCGAGGTTCATTTAGAGGGAGATCCACGAGGTCGCGGTGGATACAGGCTAAATTATAATAGGGCCGCGCCATATACAGAGGAGAGAGATAGGTCGAATGTAGGAAGGCCAGCTATTACCTTCGTTAAGGAAGCTGAGACGCCTACACCGGTCAAACTCGTGGGGGCGGACAAACAAACAAAAGCTAATGTCCCTTACACAAGTGAGTCCGAATAGTCAGGTTATGTATGTTAGAGAAGGTGAAGGGACTCGAGTATATTCTGAGAGAAATGTAGCTTATAATATTCTCGTGAAACAAGGATGGAAAGCAGGAGAGAAGTTAGGTATTAACGGGAAGGGTTTGTTACGACCTTTAGGCAAGACGGGGTGCAACCGAGAGGATTATCTGATATTAGCTGATAGAATAGGTATCTTATTAGAGGGACAGTTTGATTCCAGTACAGTATGTGAAAAGAATTGTGTAGCGTGTAAATTTTGTACAAGGGAAGATAGGGTATTGTGTATGATGTTTTATGAGGAAGACGAGGTAGATGAAATGAATAATGAATTACTCATTACCTAGGTTGCCGGAGGTGTGTGTGAGGTTACATGGCAAGTGTATGAACGCGTTGATAGATACAGGAAGTCAGATTAGCGGTATCACTGAGGAATTGTACAATTCTATCCGGCAATTCTATTCTATATTACCTGAGATCGCTATTCCAGCTGTACAAGTACAAGGGGCTTTTGGTTCACGAAGTGAAAGCACAAATCGTATGGTATTGATAGAGTTCAGGTTAGGTAGCACTTAGTCGAAGCACCGGTACTGATTATGCGTAAGTTACCTAGATCATTGTTATTAGGATATGACTGGTTAGGACGAGTGAAGGATGTAGTAGATTGTGGTAGTGAACGGATGTTGACGAATGAACGTTTGGGCTTAGGATTAATTCAGATTGTAAAATCGAAAAGTTAGGGGGCGCGTCGAATGCCGCTATAATAAATTCTATTTTGGACCAAGACGCACAACACACAGACCATTCCAATTCAAATAGTGAGTCAAACTGCGAAACCAATTGGAAAATGGAATTTGACAAGATCGACTTAAATCGCAAGCAAAAGGGATTGTTACTGCCTCTATTAGAAAAACATCGTAAGGTGTTCACTAATAAGCTAGGATTGACAAATAAATACGAGCACGTTATCAAACTAGTAGATGAAAATCCATTAGTAAAACGTAGTTATCCGATACCCATGGGATATAGGAAGCAAGTTAAGGAGAAATTAGACGAATTAGAAAGATTGGGATTTATCCAACAAGAAAGCAACACTATAATGTAGTCCGCTTACTTATAACAAAAAACGGGATGGGTCGATGAGGCTCTTATTAGACGCGAGAACTAACTAACAAAATATTGGGTGATGCAGGATCGCCTCAAATTGCATCTGAAATATTACATTTCATGGGATACATTATAAAAGAAAGATTGATTGTAACGACATTTATTTGCAATTACCATTACATAAAGAGTCGATAGAACAATTACGAGATTTTTGGGATTATTAAATTATTTTCGAAGGTTCATCAAATACAGTGGAGGTTAGATTATTGTGTGAATTGTTGAAACAAGGGACGAAATGGGCATGGACGGAAGAGATACATTAATGTTTTGAGAGAGTGAAAGAGTTGGTTGTAGACATGGTATAAACTGCTCATCCAGATCCGAAGGAGGTTTACTATTTACAAACAGTTAGTAACAACATGGGGGTATTAGGTCACGTATATCAATTAACTAGCGACGGGAAGGAGAATGTTATAGGGTTCTGTAGTAAATTTTTAACTGAAACGAAACGTAGATGAACGGTTACTGGACAAAATTTGTGGGCTATAATATATAGTTATCCAAGGTTGAGACGTATTTACATGGGGCTCAACTAGTTATTAGAACAGATCACAAAAGTTTGATTTTCTTACAGTCATGTAAATTATTAAGCGCATGAATGATTCGATGGATGCATTTTATGAGTCGGTTTGACTATACTGTAGAATGTGAAGTGCAAGGACAATGTTGTAGTTGACGTACTGTCACGACATAGAGAGAACGGCTGATATATTAACATATAAGATGCCAGGACCTCAGATAATTTTGTTTAAAGTTTTGTTGATGCGGAAGGTAAATCAAAATTGGAAAGATATTGACGAACATCAACATAGTGATGAGGTAGCTCGTGAAATAGTCAAACTTATAGAGACCGAGAGTACATCTGAGTCTAGCTATTTCATTCTAAAGGAGGGAGTTAATTATAAGAGGAGTATGAAAGGAGAGAAATTGAGGATGTATGTTCCAGAAAGGTTGCAAAAAGATTTGATTGTTAGTATACACGGAAGAGATAGGACATTTGGGCGCTACAAAGTCAATGCTTTGATGAGACAACGATATTATTTTAAAAATATATTAAAACCGGTATAGCAACCGATGTAGGAGGACGAGTATTTTGCGATAAATATGGTCCATCATCTGCTGGGAGGTATGGCTACAAATACATCTTTGTTATGCAGGATACATATAGTAAATATATCAAATATATTATTAATAATAATAATAATTAAAATAGTTTGCGAAGTTAGATGATGACAGGAAAATAACACAAAAATTCGTACGTTTATACGAGGGGCCTTATCAAAATTGGGGCTATACCATATAATAACGTTTACACGTTAATAGACACACGTGACGGGAAGAATTAAGAAAATTACAACGCCATACATTGATACCGTAACTATATAAAAAAAATAGAGAGAGAGAGAGAAAAAAATCACCGTACTGTAAAACCAGGTATAACAAAAGCAGAATAATAGTATCATGTTACGGGCGATAGATAGAGCGTTATTAAGGAATGAATGACAATAGAGAGCCGTGGGAATACTTGGGAGAGCGTGAGAGCAGAAGGGATACTCTGGGAATGTCAGTAGGTTAGGTCCGGATTGGAAAGTTAACATTGAAATAGATTTTAAAACGACGATTAATTGAAAGAAAATTTATATATAAAGGAATCGACATTTCAAAATCTATTTGGGGGCGCGTGAGGTGGATCATGTGATAACCACATGAACAGCCGAAGAGCGTAAATAAAACACAAAAAGTAACTGCTTTATTACGTAGGGCTTGCAAAGACATTAAGTTTCAAACAACTCAGCGGGGCCATAAAAATAAAAATAAATTCAACTCTTGTCAATCTCAAATAACCATTTCTAAGATAAGACAAAAGAAGAAAAAAATCTAAAAGGGACTAGTGGAATTGCTTAAAACAAAGAAAAAAATCCGTAAAGGTTGTAAATGGTCAACACGTGCAACGAGAAAAAAAGAGCGTGAGACCGAGATTGTAGAATCCTTCTTGGAAAAATAGGGAGGGTCTAAAAATTGACCGCCTTTGGGTAACGCTATGGTAACAGGTAGCCAATGAGAGGAATGGACATATTTTCACAGTGGTTTTTTTTCAGATCATGGGGGGAGATGAACGAGCTTGGGACTCGGCTTTTGGAAGACAGGGTCGGGAGTTGGAACGAAGTCGCGAATCAGGAACGAACACCTGAACCCACCGAGGGAACAAATATCTTAACTCACGAAACTCCGGGTTTCGTAGTCTACGAGTAACTTCAGTGTTATATGAAGTGTCGTTTATTTTTGTTATTTTTGAACACCGATTCGTTGCAGTTGTGGTAACGTACCCTATTAAAATATATAAAAGTAATTTATTCACAGTACTTTAGTTGTTGATCACTTTTTGTCTGAAATAATAATATTGACATCAAGTATATTATTATGGCTTCTGAAACATACGATTTGAATAGAATTCAGCCTAAATACTTACCTCACTTTCTCCGGGGTTTTTTTTGTTTTGAAGCATTACTTATTATCAATATAAATATAATGTATATATGGTTGAAATTCATGTGAAGAAATAGATAACCTTTAATTTCTCCAAATTAAAACACATCAACAACAATCACAGTTCAAATTCAGAACGCAAACAAGGACATAGGTTCCTTAATTAATTGACGAATAAAACTTATTCAGTTTAAATCTAGATGTCATGACATGAGAATTTCTAACGTATTGTGAATATGGCTTGTAAATGACGCTTTGCGAAATAGAGAGATCAGGTAGCAACGATTTGAATGTCGGAGGGTCTATTATTGTTCAATGGGATGTGTTCCTTTGCCGAGTTTTGGGAATATTGAGGTGATGTTAATAATAATGAGATAGTGATTAGTTGTAAATAGATTGTAAATGTGGTAATATAAATGTTTCATCGAAGTCCACTAGGATGAGATTGTTGATGGTGGCTTTTCTGGCCGAGAGGGTTTTTTATTTAGCTATTCGTTTTCCCTCTCGATTAAATGCCTTAGGAACAGAATAGCTGGTCGATTAAAAACAAAACAACACAAGATCGATCTAAATAATTGACAAGTTCTTTAGTTTTTTGGTTTAATTGTGGATCAGAAATATATGAATTAATATTCTACTTACTGGATTTTATTCAATTAATTTTAAGACCTTTTTTTTTGATACAAGAACAACAGAGATTATCATGAGTTGATACTTTATATAATCCTAATTTTATATACTAAACTAGCAATACAAGTAATGAATATATTTAATGGCTATCTCTGTTGGTCTATATGTATCTCACCCGATACATGTTGATATATATAAAAATATATATAAACTTACAACTATAAATTTATAGGCAGGATAAATGGGAAGTGACGTTGCGACACTTGAATGATGGTATCAAGTTCGAATATCCAGAGAGGATGATAACGGAGTAATCAATAAAATCATAACTTAGTAAGTTAACTGAAACTTAGGTAGTTTATAAGAGGCTGGCTGCAGAACTAGAAGCGGGCTTTGATGGCGGAAACATCGTGAGCGACGACAACTACGAATAAGTATTTTGATAGTAGTGAAAATTAGAGTGTTCGAGTATAGAAGTCTGACGACAGATTTTGGGGTATTGTTGTGTTGGTGAGGTGAGCATATACATCTAACATTTGAGAATACAACGACGTTAGTATACTCGTTGGCATTGTTGAAATTAATGAAATCAGTACATGGCCGTGGCGGGAGATGCAGCCTGGATATCTCAAAAATCACAAACACTCTCGAACCGTCCTTTTTTTCCAGTTTGGCCAAACTGTCTCATAAATCCATAATTATGAAATGTAAACTTTTGGTACCGAAAATCTGGGGAAGAACGCTATTGAGCGTTATCTACGAAAGAGATACACATATACGCTTCGCAGCGTTAGGGTAATTTACGGACGGTTTATTCCCCCATCGGCTTTGCCGAGCGGTAAGTCCCGCAAGTAGGTTCCCTAGATATCGCTCTGGACTGGTCTCTGTCAGCGGTGGACCGAAATAGCCCACACAGGAACTTAATACACCAACCCACGCTATCCTAACACTTACTATGACAAACCTATGAATTTTAACAAGTCTTACACGCTAAAATTAAAGAACGGCGACCTATCTAATACCTTCAGAAGTAAAAGGAACTGTCATGTACAAGTAAGCTTAGATGGAATGGCAAGGTGATTAGTTCATGTCCAATCGGTCGAATGTACTGATAAAGATGTAGACTATAAAACTAGATTTGACAAGATGTTGTGCTCATACTCTCCCATACGACGGGATACCTGAAACTGTTAAGACTCACTCGATATACCTATATACATAAATAGACGATCACGACCTAGATGGTGCCACCACAGAAATGGTGCCGTGACCAGGATACTCCAACTACGTATTCAAATAAGATGCGATTGGATTAGAACCTAATAATACAAAACACAACGTAGAAATCACATGTATCGAGTGTTTAAAAATATGTTTTCAGAGATACCAAAATGGAAGGAGAGAAGGCGCACTGTGCATGATGATATTTTATTGTACATGACCTGCTTACTTGCGAACTACTATGTTATATTGTGTATACTCATTAATACCAATTTTACAGGTTACCAGGAAGAAGTCAGAGCGTCAGAGTGTAGGATATAACGTATCACTGTTACCCTACTTTTATAACAAACATAAATCAAATCCAAATTTTAAAACAAAAGTTTTAGAAAGTTTACTATTTGTCTTATCTTGGAAACGTTTAAATTGCTCGCGGGGTTTAAAGAGAAAAAAAAAAAACTTTTTTGTTCATAGGAATGCTATTGTTATAACGCGGTGCGGAGGGTCGTAAAATTTTAGGTAGAGATATTGCACATTGCTTAGACTAGGTACGGTTGTATCTTATTGCGCGAGGGTGTAACGGTAGTTGCTTTATATAAAAATGGCTGATGGTAGAGACAGACGTATTTTGAGAAAACGTGGCTTAAATGTGGGGATGAATGAAAGTGAATCAAGGGGGCGTACTGGGGCAACGGAAAGTACTACTCTTGATTTGTTGTTGCAGAGGATGAATGTGTTTCATGAGAAATTGGAGTTGTTAGGTTCGGGTAGTACCGAAGGTAGAGTAAATGACAATTTGTCATTAGACAGGGCAGACGGGACTAGTGATGCTAGGGCTGGTACAAACACGCGAGAAACCACTAGTTTCACATCAGAGGGAGGTAGTGCGGGGTCGTCGGGCACTCGTAATATATTTGTGGTTCAACCTACGATGAGTAAACCTATTTTGACGGAAAATCGCAGATTAATCCGATCACATTTTTGAAAAGGTTAGAGAAATATATTAATTCATTGAACGCACAAGATAGGGGAGTCGATATAGCGCTCGAATGTGTCACGGGACATGTACGCAAAGTAATGGAGCTATATTCGAAAGACTGGGCCACGTTTGTCGATTTCGAAACTGATTTTAGACGTAACTATTGGACCGAGCAAATTCAAGAATCCGTGAGATATAAGTTAATCAGAGGGGTATATTCACGCAGTTCAGAATTAACTATGACTGAACATTTCGCACAAGAGGTAGAATCGATGCAATCATTGACAATTGCTTTTAGCGAGAGAGATTTAGTGAATTCGATAATGCGACACTATCCGGTAGATTTGCAACAACGGTGGTTTACAAGGGCAGGAGAGGCAACAATAGTACATGGCGCCACCTTTCTTAGAGAATTAGAACAAAATATTGTTACAAGAACTCCGGTTACGCCAGTAAATAAATCTTATAAGAATAGTAGACAAGACAGATACGTTGGGAAGCCAACTATAGCTACTATGACTGCAGGGGCGTGGGGAAGAAATCGAGGTTCATTTAGAGGGAGATCCACGAGGTCGCGGTGGATACAGGCTAAATTATAATAGGGCCGCGCCATATACAGAGGAGAGAGATAGGTCGAATGTAGGAAGGCCAGCTATTACCTTCGTTAAGGAAGCTGAGACGCCTACACCGGTCAAACTCGTGGGGGCGGACAAACAAACAAAAGCTAATGTCCCTTACACAAGTGAGTCCGAATAGTCAGGTTATGTATGTTAGAGAAGGTGAAGGGACTCGAGTATATTCTGAGAGAAATGTAGCTTATAATATTCTCGTGAAACAAGGATGGAAAGCAGGAGAGAAGTTAGGTATTAACGGGAAGGGTTTGTTACGACCTTTAGGCAAGACGGGGTGCAACCGAGAGGATTATCTGATATTAGCTGATAGAATAGGTATCTTATTAGAGGGACAGTTTGATTCCAGTACAGTATGTGAAAAGAATTGTGTAGCGTGTAAATTTTGTACAAGGGAAGATAGGGTATTGTGTATGATGTTTTATGAGGAAGACGAGGTAGATGAAATGAATAATGAATTACTCATTACCTAGGTTGCCGGAGGTGTGTGTGAGGTTACATGGCAAGTGTATGAACGCGTTGATAGATACAGGAAGTCAGATTAGCGGTATCACTGAGGAATTGTACAATTCTATCCGGCAATTCTATTCTATATTACCTGAGATCGCTATTCCAGCTGTACAAGTACAAGGGGCTTTTGGTTCACGAAGTGAAAGCACAAATCGTATGGTATTGATAGAGTTCAGGTTAGGTAGCACTTAGTCGAAGCACCGGTACTGATTATGCGTAAGTTACCTAGATCATTGTTATTAGGATATGACTGGTTAGGACGAGTGAAGGATGTAGTAGATTGTGGTAGTGAACGGATGTTGACGAATGAACGTTTGGGCTTAGGATTAATTCAGATTGTAAAATCGAAAAGTTAGGGGGCGCGTCGAATGCCGCTATAATAAATTCTATTTTGGACCAAGACGCACAACACACAGACCATTCCAATTCAAATAGTGAGTCAAACTGCGAAACCAATTGGAAAATGGAATTTGACAAGATCGACTTAAATCGCAAGCAAAAGGGATTGTTACTGCCTCTATTAGAAAAACATCGTAAGGTGTTCACTAATAAGCTAGGATTGACAAATAAATACGAGCACGTTATCAAACTAGTAGATGAAAATCCATTAGTAAAACGTAGTTATCCGATACCCATGGGATATAGGAAGCAAGTTAAGGAGAAATTAGACGAATTAGAAAGATTGGGATTTATCCAACAAGAAAGCAACACTATAATGTAGTCCGCTTACTTATAACAAAAAACGGGATGGGTCGATGAGGCTCTTATTAGACGCGAGAACTAACTAACAAAATATTGGGTGATGCAGGATCGCCTCAAATTGCATCTGAAATATTACATTTCATGGGATACATTATAAAAGAAAGATTGATTGTAACGACATTTATTTGCAATTACCATTACATAAAGAGTCGATAGAACAATTACGAGATTTTTGGGATTATTAAATTATTTTCGAAGGTTCATCAAATACAGTGGAGGTTAGATTATTGTGTGAATTGTTGAAACAAGGGACGAAATGGGCATGGACGGAAGAGATACATTAATGTTTTGAGAGAGTGAAAGAGTTGGTTGTAGACATGGTATAAACTGCTCATCCAGATCCGAAGGAGGTTTACTATTTACAAACAGTTAGTAACAACATGGGGGTATTAGGTCACGTATATCAATTAACTAGCGACGGGAAGGAGAATGTTATAGGGTTCTGTAGTAAATTTTTAACTGAAACGAAACGTAGATGAACGGTTACTGGACAAAATTTGTGGGCTATAATATATAGTTATCCAAGGTTGAGACGTATTTACATGGGGCTCAACTAGTTATTAGAACAGATCACAAAAGTTTGATTTTCTTACAGTCATGTAAATTATTAAGCGCATGAATGATTCGATGGATGCATTTTATGAGTCGGTTTGACTATACTGTAGAATGTGAAGTGCAAGGACAATGTTGTAGTTGACGTACTGTCACGACATAGAGAGAACGGCTGATATATTAACATATAAGATGCCAGGACCTCAGATAATTTTGTTTAAAGTTTTGTTGATGCGGAAGGTAAATCAAAATTGGAAAGATATTGACGAACATCAACATAGTGATGAGGTAGCTCGTGAAATAGTCAAACTTATAGAGACCGAGAGTACATCTGAGTCTAGCTATTTCATTCTAAAGGAGGGAGTTAATTATAAGAGGAGTATGAAAGGAGAGAAATTGAGGATGTATGTTCCAGAAAGGTTGCAAAAAGATTTGATTGTTAGTATACACGGAAGAGATAGGACATTTGGGCGCTACAAAGTCAATGCTTTGATGAGACAACGATATTATTTTAAAAATATATTAAAACCGGTATAGCAACCGATGTAGGAGGACGAGTATTTTGCGATAAATATGGTCCATCATCTGCTGGGAGGTATGGCTACAAATACATCTTTGTTATGCAGGATACATATAGTAAATATATCAAATATATTATTAATAATAATAATAATTAAAATAGTTTGCGAAGTTAGATGATGACAGGAAAATAACACAAAAATTCGTACGTTTATACGAGGGGCCTTATCAAAATTGGGGCTATACCATATAATAACGTTTACACGTTAATAGACACACGTGACGGGAAGAATTAAGAAAATTACAACGCCATACATTGATACCGTAACTATATAAAAAAAATAGAGAGAGAGAGAGAAAAAAATCACCGTACTGTAAAACCAGGTATAACAAAAGCAGAATAATAGTATCATGTTACGGGCGATAGATAGAGCGTTATTAAGGAATGAATGACAATAGAGAGCCGTGGGAATACTTGGGAGAGCGTGAGAGCAGAAGGGATACTCTGGGAATGTCAGTAGGTTAGGTCCGGATTGGAAAGTTAACATTGAAATAGATTTTAAAACGACGATTAATTGAAAGAAAATTTATATATAAAGGAATCGACATTTCAAAATCTATTTGGGGGCGCGTGAGGTGGATCATGTGATAACCACATGAACAGCCGAAGAGCGTAAATAAAACACAAAAAGTAACTGCTTTATTACGTAGGGCTTGCAAAGACATTAAGTTTCAAACAACTCAGCGGGGCCATAAAAATAAAAATAAATTCAACTCTTGTCAATCTCAAATAACCATTTCTAAGATAAGACAAAAGAAGAAAAAAATCTAAAAGGGACTAGTGGAATTGCTTAAAACAAAGAAAAAAATCCGTAAAGGTTGTAAATGGTCAACACGTGCAACGAGAAAAAAAGAGCGTGAGACCGAGATTGTAGAATCCTTCTTGGAAAAATAGGGAGGGTCTAAAAATTGACCGCCTTTGGGTAACGCTATGGTAACAGGTAGCCAATGAGAGGAATGGACATATTTTCACAGTGGTTTTTTTTCAGATCATGGGGGGAGATGAACGAGCTTGGGACTCGGCTTTTGGAAGACAGGGTCGGGAGTTGGAACGAAGTCGCGAATCAGGAACGAACACCTGAACCCACCGAGGGAACAAATATCTTAACTCACGAAACTCCGGGTTTCGTAGTCTACGAGTAACTTCAGTGTTATATGAAGTGTCGTTTATTTTTGTTATTTTTGAACACCGATTCGTTGCAGTTGTGGTAACGTACCCTATTAAAATATATAAAAGTAATTTATTCACAGTACTTTAGTTGTTGATCACTTTTTGTCTGAAATAATAATATTGACATCAAGTATATTATTATGGCTTCTGAAACATACGATTTGAATAGAATTCAGCCTAAATACTTACCTCACTTTCTCCGGGGTTTTTTTTGTTTTGAAGCATTACTTATTATCAATATAAATATAATGTATATATGGTTGAAATTCATGTGAAGAAATAGATAACCTTTAATTTCTCCAAATTAAAACACATCAACAACAATCACAGTTCAAATTCAGAACGCAAACAAGGACATAGGTTCCTTAATTAATTGACGAATAAAACTTATTCAGTTTAAATCTAGATGTCATGACATGAGAATTTCTAACGTATTGTGAATATGGCTTGTAAATGACGCTTTGCGAAATAGAGAGATCAGGTAGCAACGATTTGAATGTCGGAGGGTCTATTATTGTTCAATGGGATGTGTTCCTTTGCCGAGTTTTGGGAATATTGAGGTGATGTTAATAATAATGAGATAGTGATTAGTTGTAAATAGATTGTAAATGTGGTAATATAAATGTTTCATCGAAGTCCACTAGGATGAGATTGTTGATGGTGGCTTTTCTGGCCGAGAGGGTTTTTTATTTAGCTATTCGTTTTCCCTCTCGATTAAATGCCTTAGGAACAGAATAGCTGGTCGATTAAAAACAAAACAACACAAGATCGATCTAAATAATTGACAAGTTCTTTAGTTTTTTGGTTTAATTGTGGATCAGAAATATATGAATTAATATTCTACTTACTGGATTTTATTCAATTAATTTTAAGACCTTTTTTTTTGATACAAGAACAACAGAGATTATCATGAGTTGATACTTTATATAATCCTAATTTTATATACTAAACTAGCAATACAAGTAATGAATATATTTAATGGCTATCTCTGTTGGTCTATATGTATCTCACCCGATACATGTTGATATATATAAAAATATATATAAACTTACAACTATAAATTTATAGGCAGGATAAATGGGAAGTGACGTTGCGACACTTGAATGATGGTATCAAGTTCGAATATCCAGAGAGGATGATAACGGAGTAATCAATAAAATCATAACTTAGTAAGTTAACTGAAACTTAGGTAGTTTATAAGAGGCTGGCTGCAGAACTAGAAGCGGGCTTTGATGGCGGAAACATCGTGAGCGACGACAACTACGAATAAGTATTTTGATAGTAGTGAAAATTAGAGTGTTCGAGTATAGAAGTCTGACGACAGATTTTGGGGTATTGTTGTGTTGGTGAGGTGAGCATATACATCTAACATTTGAGAATACAACGACGTTAGTATACTCGTTGGCATTGTTGAAATTAATGAAATCAGTACATGGCCGTGGCGGGAGATGCAGCCTGGATATCTCAAAAATCACAAACACTCTCGAACCGTCCTTTTTTTCCAGTTTGGCCAAACTGTCTCATAAATCCATAATTATGAAATGTAAACTTTTGGTACCGAAAATCTGGGGAAGAACGCTATTGAGCGTTATCTACGAAAGAGATACACATATACGCTTCGCAGCGTTAGGGTAATTTACGGACGGTTTATTCCCCCATCGGCTTTGCCGAGCGGTAAGTCCCGCAAGTAGGTTCCCTAGATATCGCTCTGGACTGGTCTCTGTCAGCGGTGGACCGAAATAGCCCACACAGGAACTTAATACACCAACCCACGCTATCCTAACACTTACTATGACAAACCTATGAATTTTAACAAGTCTTACACGCTAAAATTAAAGAACGGCGACCTATCTAATACCTTCAGAAGTAAAAGGAACTGTCATGTACAAGTAAGCTTAGATGGAATGGCAAGGTGATTAGTTCATGTCCAATCGGTCGAATGTACTGATAAAGATGTAGACTATAAAACTAGATTTGACAAGATGTTGTGCTCATACTCTCCCATACGACGGGATACCTGAAACTGTTAAGACTCACTCGATATACCTATATACATAAATAGACGATCACGACCTAGATGGTGCCACCACAACTAGCTGTTACCCGCGGCTTCGCCCGCGTTATTTGTGTCTATGACCATTGAGGTCTAGATCGATGATCTCTTAGGCCAAGTCACCATAGATGACCCTCAAAGTCGAACTCAATATCCTCTATTGTTAAAGTCATTAATCATTTTGGTTAGGTATACGAAGTTGTGCTGTTTAAATTTTTGATTCAACACAACAGTTCCTGAAACATTTCTTACAAATAAAATAACGTGAATAGCTGCGCGAGCGTAGCGAGCGCTATTATTGGGCGAGTGAACATTTTTTATGGCTTTTTATAACCCTGACAGTTTAATGACCTAATCATCAAGTCAATATAGATGACTCTTAGGTCGAACTCGATATCGTCTATTGTTAAAGTTATTAATAATTACTTGGTACTTGGTAAACCTAACCAAGGCTTACCAAGTTTTTCTATTAAAGTATTTGAGTCAGTTTAATGTATGAGGCTGTTAAAACACGCTATTATACGCTATGTAGCGTTATTACTGCGCAAGCGAAGTGAGAAACTTTTTTATGACTTTTTATGACCCTGAAAGTTTTTAAGACCTACTAAGTCAACACCGATGACCCTAAGGTTAAACTTGATATCCACTTATTTTAAGGTAAACAATCATTATGAATATTGAAGGTTGTACTGTTTCAATTTATGACTCGTTTTGATGCATGTGGCTATTAAAATACAAAAGTTGCTGAAATGTTTCCTACAAAGAAGATATAACACATGCTTGCGCGACCGGAGCGAGCGCTATTACTGCGCGAGCGTAGCAAACCCTATCACAGCGCCAGCGAAGCGAGCGCGAAAATTTTTTACGACTTTTTATGACCCTGACAGTTTTTATGACCTACTAAGTCAACACCGATGACACAAAGGTTAAACTTGATATCCACTTATTTTAAGGTTAAAAATCATTATGATTATTGAAGGTTGTACTGTTCCAATTTATGACATGTTTTGATGAATGTGGCTATTAAAATACAATAGTTGCTGAAATGTTTCCTACAAAGTAGATATTACAAAAGCTTGCACGACCGGAGCGAGCGCTATTACTGCGCGAGCGTAGTAAGTGCTACCACTGCGCGAGCGAAGCGAGCGCGAAAAATTTTTACGACCTTTTATGACCCTGACAGTTTTTATGATCTACTACTCAGTCAACACCGATGACACAAACGTTAAACTTGATATCCACTTAAATTAAGGTTAATAATTATTATGATTATTGAAGGTTGTACCGTTTCAATGTATGGCCTCGTTTTGATGCATGTGGCTAATAAATTCAAAAAATGCTGAAATATTACCTACAAAGTAGATAAAACAAAGGTTCGCGCGAGCGCAGCGAGCGCTATCGCCGCGCGAGCGATGCGAGCGCGAAAAATTTTACTACCTTTTATGACACTGACAGTTTTTATGACCTACTAAGTTAACACTGATGACACAAAGGTTAAACTTGATATCCTTTTATTTTAAGGTTAAAAATCATTATGATTACTGAAGGTTGTACTGTTCCAATTTATGACATGTTTTGATGAATGTGGCTATTAAAATACAATAGTTGCTGAAATGTTTCCTACAAAGTAGATATTACAAATGCTTGCACGACCGGAGCGAGCGCTATTACTGCGCGAGCGTAGTAAGTGCTACCACTGCGCGAGCGAAGCGAGCGCGAAAAATTTTTACGACCTTTTATGACCCTGACAGTTTTTATGACCTACTAAGTTAAAACTGATGACACAAAGGGTAAACTTGGTATCCACTTATTTTAAGGTTAATAATCATTATGATTATGGAAGGTTGTACTGTTTCAATTTATGCCCTTGTTTTGATGCATGTGGTTATTAAAATACAAAAAATGTTGAAAAATTACCTGCAAAGTAGATAAAACAAATGTTTGCGCGAGCGCAGCGAGAGCTATCAATGCGCGAGCGAAGCGAACGCGAAAAATTTTTACGTCTTTTTATGACCCTGACATCTTTTATGACCTACTAAGTCAAGACCGATGACCCTAAGGTTAAACTTGATATCCACTCATTTTAAGGTAAAAAATCATTAATATTATTGAAGGTTGTACTGTTTCAATTTATAAACTCGTTTTGATACATGTGGCTATTAAAATACAAAAAATGCTGAAATATTACCTACAAAGTAGATAAAACAAAAGTTTGCGCGAGCGCAGCGAGCGTTATCAATGCGCGAAAATTTTTACGTCATTTTATGACCCTGACAATTTTTATGACCTACTAAGTCAAGACCGATGCCCCTTAGGTTAAACTTGACATCTACTTATTTTAAGGTAAAAAATCATTATGATTCTTGAAGGTTGTACAGTATTAATTTATAAACTCGTTTTGATGCATGTGGCTATAAAAATACAAAAAATGATGAAATAAAACCTACAAAGTAGATAAACAAAGGTTTGCGCGAGCGCGAAAAATGTTTACGACCTTTTATGACCCTGACAGTTTTTATGACCTACTAAGTTAACACTGATGACACAAAGGTTAAACTTGATATCCACTTATTTTAAGGTTAAAAATCATTATGATTATTGAAGGTTGTACTGTTCCAATTTATGACATGTTTTGATGTTTTTGATGATTTTGATGAATCTGGCTATTAAAATACAATAGTTGCTGAAATGTTTCCTACAAAGTAGATATTACAAATGCTTGCACGACCGGAGCGAGCGCTATTACTGCGCGAGCGTAGTAAGTGCTACCACTGCGCGAGCGAAGCGAGCGCGAAAAATTATTACGACCTTTTATGACCCTGACAGTTTTTATGACCTACTAAGTTAAAACTGATGACACAAAGGGTAAACTTGGTATCCACTTATTTTAAGGTTAATAATTATTATGATTATTGAGATTGTACCGTTTCAATGTATGGCCTCGTTTTGATGCATGTGGCTATTAAAATACAAAAAATGTTGAAATATTACCTGCAAAGTAGATAAAACAATTTTTGCGCGAGCGCAGCGAGCGCTGCAGTTTTTATGACAGTTTTTATGACCTACAAAGTCAAAGACCGATGACCCTAAGGTTAAACTTGATATCCACTCATTTTAAGGTAAAAAATCTTTAATATTATTGAAGGTTGTACTGTTTCAATTTATAAACTCGTTTTGATACATGTGGCTATTAGAATAAAAATAAATGCTGAAATATTACCTGCAAAGTAGATAAAAAAATTTTTGCGCGAGCGCAGCGAGCGCTATCAATGCGCGAGCGAAACGAGCGCGAAAATTTTTACGTCATTTTATGACGCTGACAATTTTTATGACCTACTAAGTCAAGACCGATGACCCTAAGGTTAAACTTGACATCCACTTATTTTAAGGTAAAAAATCATAATGATTATTGAAGGTTGTACTGTTTCAATTTATAAACTCGTTTTTATACATGTGGCTATTAAAATACAAAAAATGCTGAAATATTACCTACAAAGTAGATAAAACAAAGGTTTGCGTGAGCGCAGGGAGCGCTATCAATGCGCGAGCGAAGTGAGCGCGAAAATGTTTACGTTTTATGACCCTGACAGTTTTTATAACCTACTTAGTCAACACCGATGACCCTAAGGTTATATGTGGCTGTGAAGACACGAATGCTTTTGAAATACTTCCCACAAAGCAGATAAAACACGTTGGGCAAGCAAAGCCATCTTGTAAATTTTGATAACTTTTAATGACCCTGACAGTTTTATGGCCTAATTTAGGCACTTATTAAGTTTAGTCATTAACTATGAACCTAAGCTCAAACTTTTATGATTATGCAAACTCTATGTAAAGTTAAAAAAATATATAGGCACCCACACTTAACTGCCGAAAAAAAGTATTCTTTGCCCTTTTATGCCTTATTAAATGTCTGTACAAAATTTCATCTGAATTGGTCAAGTTTGGCCGAAAAGAGGCCACAAATTTACAAAATTCCATAATAAAAATATAGAAAACCGAAATGTCCACCCAAAAAAAAAGTATTCGTTGCCCTTCTATGTCTTTTTGACTGTCCGTGTACAACATTTTAGCTTAAATGGTTAACCAGTTTGACCGAGAGTAGGCCACACATTTACAAAGTTCAATTTAAAAATTCTGGACAACTGGACTCGACTGCCAGAAAAAAAGTATTTTATGTGATTCTATGCAATATGAACTGTAATATGTATAAAATTTCAGTCCATGCGGTCTAGCTGTTTAGCTGATAAGAGGCCACACATTCACAAAATTAAATAAAAAATATCTGGACCCCCTGACTCGACAGCCAGAAAAAAGTATCCTTTATCCTATTCTGCCCTATGACATGTATTCGTACAAAATTTCAGGCAAATCGGTCAAGCCGTTTATTCGAGAGGAAGTCTTATATTTACAAAATTCAATTAAAAATATCTGAACCCCCTGACTCGATAGCCAAAAAAAAGTATCCCATATCCTATTCTACCCTATGAACTGTCTTTATACAACATTTTAGGCAAATCGGTCAAGCCGTTTATTCGAGAAGAGGTCTTATATTTACAAAATTTAATAAAAAATATCTGGACCTCCTGACTCGATAGCCAAATAAAAAGTATTCTATATCCTTTTCTGCCCTATGTACTGTCTTTATACAACATGTCAGGCAAATCGGTCAAGCCGTTTATTTGAGAAGAGATCTTATATTTACAAAATTCAATTAAACATATTTGGACCCCCTGACTCGATAGCCAGAAAAAAGTATTCTATATTCTTTTCTGCCTTATGAACTGTCTTTATACAACATTTCAGGCAAATCGGTCAAGCCGTTTATTCGAAAAGAGGTCCTTTAGTTACAAAATTCAATTAAAAATAACTGGACCCCCTGACTCGACAGCCAGAAAAAAAGTATCCTATACCCTATTCTGCCTTATGACATGTATTCATACAAAATTTCCGGGAAATCGGTCAAGCCGTTCATTCGAGAAGAAGTCTTATTTTTACAATATTCAATTAATAATATCTGGACCCCCTGACTCCATAGCCATAAAAAAAATATTCTATATCCTATTCTGCCTTATGTTCTATCTTTATACAAAATTTCAGCCAAATCGGTCAAGCCGTTTGACCGTGAAGAAGTCCCAAACAATCAAACAAACAAATAAACAAACTGACTTTCGCATTTATAATATTGGTGTTGATTTACTTAGAAGTACTTGTGTGAAATTTCGAATAAAATGACTATCCAAACTTTGAACCCCCGCTTCATCCCCTTGAAGAGTGAATTTTGAAAAATTTTCTTAGCGGATACCTAAGTCAAAATAACTATCTGCATGCCAAATTTCAGCGCAGTCCGAAACAATATTGATTTCAGACTTTGTTACCCCACTTCACCCTTTTAGAGGTGGAATTTCGAAAGAGCCTGAAACACGTATTTACTTACTTAAGTACTTGTGCTAAGTTTCAAATATAAAAGACTATCTAATCTTGTTTCTCCATACAATCTTTGAACCCCCGTTTCATCCCCTTCAGCGGTGAATTTTGGAAAATACATTCTCAGAGGGAACAAACTTTGTAATAACTATCTGCATGCCTAATTTCAGCACAATCCGAAACAATATTGATTTTCACACTTTATTTCACCCTCTTAGGGGTGTAATTAAAAAAACCTGAAACACGTATTTACTTATCTTTTTACTGGAGCACTTGTATGAAGTTTCAAATAGAAAATACTATCGGATCTTGTTTCTCCATACAAACTTTGAACCCCCGTTTCATCCACTTCAGGGGTGAATTTTGAAAAATCCTTTCTTAGTACACCCCTACGTACTAAGAAAAATTTTTCCTCCAAATTTCAAGTCTCTACGGCCAGCGGTTTAGGCTGTGCGTTGTCTGTCAGTGAGTCAGTCAGTCAGTCAGTCATTCAGTCAGTATGTCAGGACAAAGATTCTTATAGTATTCGATTTCAGGCAAATCGGTAAAGCCGTTTATTCGAGAAGAGGTCTTATATTTACCAAATTCAATTAAAAATATCTGGACCCACTGACTCGACAGCCAGAAAAAAAGTATTCTATATCCTATTCTGCCCTATGACATGTATTCATACAAAATTTCCGGCAAACCGGTCAAGCCATTTATTCGAGAAGAAGTCTTATATTTACAAAATTCAATTAAAAATATCTGGACCCCCTGACTTGATAGCCAAAAAAATTGTATCCTATATCCTATTCTACCCTATGAACTGTCTTTATACAACATTTTAGGCAAATCGGTCAAGCCGTTTATTCGAGAGGAAGTCTTATATTTACAAAATTCAATTAAAAATATCTGGACCCCCTGACTTGATAGCCAAAAAAATTGTATCCTATATCCTATTCTACCCTATGAACTGTCTTTATACAACATTTTAGGCAAATCGGTCAAGCCGTTTATTCGAGAGGAAGTCTTATATTTACAGAATTCAATTAAAAATATTTGGACCCCCTGACTCGATAGCCAGAAAAAAAGTATTCTATATTCTATTCTACCTTATAAACTGTCTTTATACAACAGGCAAATCGGTCAAGCCGTTTATTCGAAAAGAGGTCCCTTAGTTACAAAATTCAATTAATAATATCTGGACTCCCTGACTCGATAGCCAAAATAAAAGTATCCTATATCCTATTCTGCCTTACATTCTATCTTTGTACAAAATTTCAGCCAAATCGGTCATGCCGTTTGACCGTGAAGAAGTCCCAAACAAACAAACAAACAAACAAACAAACAAATAAACAAACTGACTTTCGCATTTATAATATTGGTGTGTTGATGATAATACAAAATCACTGGAAAAAATCATCTATTACTAATACAATTTTGCAAAACAGGACCCAAATCAGTATCATGTTGACCACCGCTGGTCTTCCGATGGGACTTTAAAGGTAGTAATAGAGTGATTTAAAATACCGATGTAATGACTTACAATTTATTTTAATTAAAGGTACGACCACACCGTGGCATCCTACGTCCGCATGCGCGTTCGCGATCAGATTTTCAATCGTTCTCTGATCGCTGTAGGTCGCGTTTGGTGAGAGCTAGTCGATACAAATACTACTGGGCTATCTGATCGCCGCCTAGATCGCGCTCGCAGAATGCCGTACCTTACAAGTTATTACTTAGAATTTTACCTAACTGCAGAGCCCGAGCTCTGCGGTATGTCATGAAGGATTTCCCCCTCCCACGGAAAAAAAAACTTTACCTAACTAAAGCAGTTCGAAAGGTGAATCGGGATTGTTACGCGATCGGCTGTAGTCAGTTGTCGGGCTTTTTGTGTTGCCGTCTTCTATTCCAGACAAGCACAATGTCACTTTAGTTCATTGAAATGAGATGAGGTGAGATAGTGTGAAGTGCAAGACGTTGAATTTGCGTAGCGTATGCCCAGCGTAACCTGAAAGTTGTGCAAAAAGAACAAAATATAAAATAAAATAAAATGAAACTTAAACTTTGTTAAATAATTTATTTATGCCAGTCAATGTGCTCATAAAAAGACAACGTCTGCTTATTGATTCTGCGAAACGCAAAACTCTGGACTGCCCAAAACCGCGCCCAGAATAGCGTACTGCGCTCGTTTCTCTTGGGTTTTAGATATTGAGCAGGGCCTTATTTCATAGTGCCAAAAGCTTGCCTACTGATGATCATATAATAAATATATACAACCAAGGAGAAAAGCTACAAAGCAGGCTTCTTATAAGTTTCATTTTTACGTGCGGAACCCTAAAAGCCTCTCTAACTTTGTAAGGCAACAGTATACTGAAAAAAAATGTCCCTGTTAAAGACAAACTTAGTAATTTATCTTGGTTGTTAAGTTAAGAGTACTTTTGTTTTCGTTCCGCGTTTTTAATTAGTTTTTTTTACTGGCCGTAGCAACGCGAGATTTAAAAGTAATAAAATTATTTCGCTCTGTCTGTTTTTGAACGGATTTCTTGTTTACCCCCTAAGCGAAAGAACTGTCAGTTTCACAAACAGCCACCAACCAGAGCTTTCAGGCAATAAAGTGTAGGTATATATCTGTTATATGCTGCTGTTTGGCCACATTTTAGGACGTTCATGTAAAGAGTTACAATACAAATGATCTTTACTATTACTATTGGCTTCGCCCACGTTTTAAAGTATATGTGTTAAATCAGGTTTAAACCATGTATGCCAAATTTCATCCAAATCCGTTCAGCCGTTTTTGCGTGAAAGAGTAACAAACATCCATCCATCTATACCCACAAACTTGCCTTATTGTAAAAGAATCTAGAGTGCGCTGGAATAGGTTGCACAGTTGTTTTTGTAAATATTGCCTAAATGCATATGAAATGTATCGCGCAAATAGTATTTTCCGCGATGTTATATCAAATAGGTACCTATAGACTATATTAATGTTAATTGTTAAACATAATCCAAAATTTCATCGTACCGACGGGACTCGAACCCGCACCCCCCGGATTACACGTCCAGGTGCTCTGCCAATTAAGCCACGGTTCGGTCCATCGATACGACGAAATTAGTGGATTGCATTTGTTAACCCAATTATGTAATTTTGGATTGTGTTTAACAATTTACAAAAATATAAAGTATGTGACACTTCAAAGAAACATAATATATTAATGTTTTTATTAAGAGTGGTATTAATAACTTGTTACTGTCAAACATTTATTTTTACATCAAACTGGGTAGCACTTGACCTCTATCTCACTTGATGTTAAGTGATGATGCGGTCGATGATGGAGCGCGCTTACCTATACACTCGCGATTAGAAGACCCTCATATTGTACTTAGCCGGAAACACAGATTCAGGCAGGACATTTCATTCCGTGGCGGTTCGTATGATAAACGAAGATGCAAATCGCTCAGTTCGGGTATATCCACTATATACAATATATCGGTGGCGCCTTTTAGTGTCTCTGGATGTCCGATAATAAATGCGGAAGGTGGAATCAAATTATGCAGTTCCATTGCACACTCTCCAAAATGTAACCGATAAAAAACCGATAAACAAGCCACTTAGCGGCGATGCGTAAGACTCTGGAGTCTCATGCTTATATTATATTTATATTCTGGTAAAGATTGAGCAACTGTCCCGGTGTAAAGTATTGTCTCACCTTGGCCAAAATGCCAAGCTTTTTTGAGGCTAGCTGGGCTCTAGACTCAATATAAGAGCCGAAATTGAGATTTGGTGTTAATGAAAAGCCGAGAAGCTCGAGATGGTTACTTATCGGGACGGATACATCTCGGATAGTAAGAGCCAGCAGAATTGTGCAAATCAGTAAACATTATAACGCGAAAGTATAAGTATAAACCACAGAGTAACAGAAATAATAAAAAAACACTTTCGAACATTTCACTAGATAAACTCTCAAATATTCACCGAACTCCCGTTTATTAAGTAGAAAGAGTAGTTAATGTAAGAACTCCTTCATTACGGATTCCACTGGATATCACACGAATGCATAATTTTCTCGTTCTCGCCCGAAATGGAAGTTTTAAAAAACATTAATTTCACAGATCGTCGCCTTTGCTCTCTCAACGCTATTCTTTGGACCATAGGAGAATATAAAACAGGCAGCTGTGAAGGGAGTGTTAATTTGTATCTGTAATTCGAACTTTGTTTAGTATATTTAATATATCAGGGTGCATTGCAGCTGCGCAAAAAATCTATCAAGGCAGTATTTATTATGCTAGAGCCTCAGAATAGAGAATAAACCAGAAGGCTTCAACTCACGACGAGAAGCCACTAAAGTGCCCCGGAAACGGTTATTCGCAACTGTCAATTTTCACGTCATCGATGGACCAAATGATCGTCTACAGAGGCAATTGAAGCCATTGTCATTCGCAATTACGAGGTTTAAAGCGAATGATGGAAATATTGATTGAAGCCCATTGACATTTCCAATGACCGTCTCCACGGCATTTAAAACCACTCTTTACTAATAGTGTGGTTTCAGGCGCCGGCTATTCGATAAGTCATTTTGTGAACATCGTTGGGTAGATAACGTGTTTATAAATGTCTAATTAAATTCAAGCTTTCTTTTGTAGTTCCTACCTATCTTTTCCTTGATCCTTATGGTTGAACACTGTTTCTAGTTTTTCACGTGACCAATAGCTTATGGCGTATATTTGTGAAATATAATATTTAGCTGTTGACCTATTTGTATTATGCTACCATCTTATACGCAGACATCATCACTTATCAGCAGGCGCGAGTTTTGATTACCTGTCAGTAAGGTAGGACCTAATAGTTAATACTAAATTATATTTCTAGATTTTTCTTTCTATCCCTGGCGAACCAAAGCTAAGAATCGTAGAATTGGTCAGGGCAATTGAATATTATTGTAGATAAATATGGCTAAAAATTTACAGTAGTTTATCAGCTATTACCTGAAATAAAAATACGACAAAAATTCCAGTAGTATATAATATAATTTACTACAAGTCATCAATTACACGTCGCCTTATAAAACCGTACCCCCTAAGAGCGTTTGTCCACAGCAACGGCACCGGGACGTCACCGGCACCGAGATCTTTTCAGGCAGATTTGAAAATGATGTGCCGGCGATCGTTTGTCCACCGCCACCGATTCCGGTGGTTCTGTTTCTTCTAGCTGTCATTCGTTGCAGATCTATGCGTTTCCATAGAAATAAAAAAATAACCTCAGACGAAAAAACAATAACCGATCGAACGGCGCCGGGCGCCGGCAGTGTGTGGAGAAGATCAAACGTATTTTGTATTGCCAGCCAATGCCAGCACATCGGCCCGTCAAAATCTCTGGCCCATTTCTAGCGGTCGCGCCGATCTACTCGAAATATCGGCGGCCGGGATCACATCGCCCGGTGCCGGTCATGCTGTGGACAAGCTGCCATACTACACATATGTACCGCTACTTCAGCGTCGGCATTTTGTTGCCGGTGACGTCCCGGTGCCATTGCTGTGGACAAACGCTGTAACAGTTATATAACAACAGTTTTTCGAAACAAAACTATCCCTCAAGTTTTTCTAGACTCTAGATAAATAAAACAAAGTCAACAGCTTCATTATCATCCATTTCTGCCTGGCCAGTACTGAATGTGTGTCGCGGGCGAATTTAAAAAGGTATTAGAATAAGAAGAAAAAATGTATTATATTCAACATTTCCCTACATTTTACGGCCGCAAACTGGCAAAAAGTTCTTTGCAGCTCCGTTTAATGAGCGCCAACGTGAATGTATGCAAAGTGAAATGGTACCACATATAATAGTAGGAACCTAGGCAATTTTAATAATTTTTGGGGGACAATGTTACACTTTCACATCCGTAGGTATATCTTAGTCGTGATTTATATTTCCGGCTGGCTCTAGCATGGGCTGAGGCTGACATATTGAATTTTTTATTTTTCTAAAAGCACTAAAAAATGACCGCACTGTCAATACAATAATTGTTGTGAGTTACACATTTACACTGAACAGAAATAAGCGAGAATACCGATTTCGACCATGCTGTGCCCGTCCACCGCCACCCCGCTTGGCACCAACGCAAACTCAAAGCACTAAATTTATGTTTCTAGGATAAATAGTTTTATTACTCGGCTAAGACCATTTCCATACGGTCCACTTTTCTTACATGGTACCTAACCAACGAAAATAAGTACCGAAACATACCCCAGTACACACCATTTAAAGTTTGTTACAGGGTTTAAAGACATTGCACGTCAATATAATAAGTAACACATAATATGAGACACCAACGAGATGAGGTTTTGAATGAGACGATTGACAACTTTCACCTTCTGACAGCAACCTTAAAACGTCCTAAGTCCACAGTCTTCGCGTCTTCAGACCCCGCACTTTGTCCAAGCAGATTCTCCGACCACGGTTTTTGCTCCACATAAAGGGTTAATTAGAAAGTTAGATTTCTGAAACAAAAGTGTTATTATTACAGTTCATTCCATTTTGCGACAAAAACTTCTGCGGTTTGAAAACCAGGTGAGATTACCTTCGAGGTTATAAAAGGTTTTTCAACCTAATATTTTTTTGCCATTTTTCCAGTGTTTTGAAAGCTTTAGTTAGGTTGTGTTGTTTTTAGCAGTTGAAAATAGACGTAAATAGGATTATTTTAGGATGTGGAATGACTTTAGCGCCGTGCAGTTTTCTTCGAGCTATGGAATGCAGACTGTTATTAATGAAATATTGTTTAACAAACTAAAGCATACTGTGTGAGACATTTTCAGTAGTAAATTAAAGGTTTATCTTTATGTATATCAGAAACTCTTATATAAAATAAATATTGTAATCAGTTCACAATTGACGGAGAATTTGTGTAACATATACAAAAAAAACTGGCCAAGTGCAAGTCGAACTCGCACTCGTAGGGTTCCGTAACACAGTAGACTATTCTATAACTATGATTTTTCGCAACTACAAAAATAACTTTGTTTTTCATAGTGTTTGTATGAAAAACAAAGTTATACTTGCGGTCGCTATATCTTAACACTGCGGCGGACTGACCGAGGATTTGCCTCGCGCGGCTGCCTCGCGAGGCTGCTCGCTCAGTCAGTACGCGGCTAATGGCTGTATATAGCCCCGATGCTAAGTCACAAAAGCCTTAATGAATAAACTTACTGACAATTTCCTTCTTATTTGTATGTATATTCGGCGAATTTGAGGGCCAGTTAGCTAGCGGAATGATAAACTTTGAATCTTTTTGGTAGGATTTTCATAGTATGCAATGGAATGTAATAGGCATAACAGGGAAAACATAATGATATTTTTTTCTGATGTAGTTTATACGAAGCGAAGCCCGGGGGAAATCATTCGGTGACGGCGACAGATGACGACAGATGTTGGATACTAATAAATAAATGGATATGTCACTTTGATGATGTTATGAGATAATCGCTAATTAACATCAATAAAGTAAATTAGAAATTTGGTATATATTTTTAGTATAATTTTATTGTCTCTTCTAGGTCAAACATTTCGACTGATTTAGCTGATATACTAATGAACTATGATAACCAGTATGATGAAACCTACGAAGGATAACTCATAATCATAGGATAAAACACAATTTTCAGCATGTTTGTAGCCGAGGTAGGGAGCAAGTTTTTTAAATTGTTGGTTTCTCCGGTATGCATAAACGTAATGCATACAGAGTTTTATATTTGTTATTCTATGATACAACGAACACGAGTATCATATTACAGAGTTTAATAAAGCAAACACAACCAATTCTACTTGATATTGCCGTATATTATAAACGCGTTATTGTAAAATATGTAGGTTATAATATTTTTGTAATCAAGTGAATTCGCAAGAACTGCAATGGCTGCCTTTTCATCCCAACTATAGCATTTTAGTCACTTGTCGCATCCACCAGACACTTGCCTTGCGTAGACTAGCTGTGCCTTGCGGTTTAACCCGTGAAAACATCGTTCCCATGGGAGAATCGGGATAAAATGTACCCTATGTGTTATTCCAGGGTCTAGCAGTTCAATCGGTTAAGAAGTTAGAATATAAATATAAATTATTATAATTTATTTCCAATCGTTTATTGTGCAGACACTTATATTAATTTGGTAAGTACCTATCATTAACCTTAATTAAAATAAATGTATAGTCATTAATTACATATTTCAAATCATATTACTATATTAAAACATATAAATCGTAAATTATATGTCATACAAATTCAAAATTCAAGAAAAACTTTAAAGACATCTAAAAGTTAAAATAATAAATATAATGCGACATAATTTAATGAGAATCCCAATTTGATAACTAAGGACAGTAAAACGTATCTGTTATATGTAGATAAAATAATGAATGAATATATAACTAGTATGTTCATTGTTGTCTTTATTATTACATCTCATTATGTAAACATTAAATTTTTCCCTATGTAATTTTAATATATACCCATTCCACCTCCTTACTGCATCCAACAAAATTCTTTTCACGAAGCGGAGATCACGATACCTGTTACGTATTTAATGCTGATTGCTTTTCCCGAATAGGGATTACTGAGTAATTCACTCGTTACCGGATTAAACCGGAATCAGCTGGTATTATCGAGTCTGCTTCAATATGTATGGAGGGAGGGCTACGCTGAGCCTCGGCCGTGCGGTTTCTTTATCCGGGCTGAAGTCAAGGAATGTAATTGGTACTTGGTGCTTATTTTATTATCCTTAAGTATGCTTTATTTCCAGCAGTGGCAACACTAACGGCCAGACAGAAGCATATTTAGCTTAGTTAGAGGGGTTAACAAAACTAGTAGTAATGTGCAACCTACATTGCTAGTAAGCATTTGAAAAAATAAAGAAAAAGACAGAGATAGGCTGATGGTGATTATGTTTTATTTGGCGGATGGTAACCTAAAAGAGCTAATAATTTTTCTTGAACTTATATGAGACTCTGACCTGATGTTAAGTGTCGACAGAGTATATACAGAATTTTTACCCAAATCTTGCTTACTTGGTACGAGTAGTTGTAAGATGGCAGACAAATAAGCCGCTAGACAACTAACCTTAGTCCAATCATAAGTTTAATCCGCATAATAATTTCGTAAGTTATCAAAAACCGTCTTCCAAAAGAGTTTATTTTTGATATAGTGGTCATCCTAATACAAACATTTCAAATATCTACATCTTACGGTTCAGAAAATGTAGCCCTGTAATAGACAAAGGGAGTAACGGACGGACCGACGGACAGCGGAGTCTCATTAATAGGCAACTTCTGGCAGCCTTGGTGCGAGACCCAAAAAAAGAACGAAATTCTAACATTGCTACATTACGTTTGCTACTAAATAAAAGAGATGCCTATTGGAAAACTTGGCTGTTCACGAACCACGAATCCAAGTTTAATAAGTTCTCGGAATGTTCGGAGATCAAACGCTTAAGTCTTTGGGCGTGTAAGTTATCAATATTGCTTACTCAAGAGGATTTAACATATGCTTATGTTTGTTTACCAACTTCCTATATTGGCAGTGTACGATTGAAAAAGGTTTATAGACCAGAAATACGCAACATTTATCCTTATGAGCGTTTTTGTTCTGAGTCAAGTGCAGTTTTTCTTGCGATGATACTAAACAATAGGAGTGGTATTCTAATCAAGCTAAAATGATGTTTATTTATTATGGAATAAAAAATCGTCTACCTCAGGATCTACATGTATCACGCAGGTGAATTATTTTTACTCGTTGAGGTGTTTTGGTCTACTTTTGTATTAATAATACATTAAAAGTTTTTTTAAATGTATTTGCAAACAAAATTATATTTATCCAACCCTAGCATATAGGTAAGTACCTACTCTTTCGAACAAAAAAAACATATGAGTTTGTGGATGCTAGAGATAATATTATGAAGTAACATAAAATATATGTTCACTGGTAAATCTAATTTTAACTGTATTTTTCTCTCAATTATCTTTGGACACAACTCCGTCATATGCAAAATACTTTTTTGTTCGAAAGAGGTTCATTTCGAAATGGTCCCATTTAAAGTTTGTAAAGATCTGATGAATTTCTCCAGAGATATGGATATAAACACCACAAACTTAAACTACTGAAAATTATTTATTACTTTTGTAAACGATTTTAAATTATGTTGTTTATCTTTATATTTCTTCTCTTTGTAAGTTGTTTTCTATGGAACTATAAGTACGTACCTTATGCCTATAAAGATATTGGCTGTTTCTGGAAATAATTTAGTGTTTGTAATATTATGTAATAGTTATAAGGCGAAGCTTTACAGTTATTAAAAGCAAATATTTACTTTTAATAAGACTTGATGACCGGAATAAGTCAAAACAGCTGGTTAAATATTAACTTCTCTAATTCAGAAGTCCGGTGTGTTATTGTTAATATTTTTTTTCCCAAAATGAAAAGTTGTAATACGTATTTATGTTGCCAATAAATTGTAGTGTAACAACTTATATTGAAAGGTTGCTTGATGGAGAGATTACTAACAGCAATCAGACTGCATATTACACCTTGCTTTAGTTTATTGTTTAAACGTTTTTTCTGTAGTAGTGTTAACAAAGTTTAAGTACCTGGTATATACTTGTACAATACAATTATTGTGTAGTATGATTGAAAATATTAGAATACATTGTAATTTCTTTATGAATCTAGCATGAACGGACATTGGCAGAATTGTGACAACAAGCCACAGAAGCCATAAACTAAGAAACTAACGTTGTAATTTATTATTGTACTCTTTTAAATTTACATTGTCGTCTGATTGTACAGTCCGGCAAGTATAACTTGGCGCGGCTGTGCGACACTTTTAATTACTTTTGGCATTATTGAACTATTTTAATGTAGCAGATTTATCAACAATAATGTCGCGGTAATCTCTCAATTAACGTCAAACTCGCAGTTTCAAGAGAGCGGAATTAATTCCAAAAACCACCACCGCCAAGTTATACTTGTGGGACTGTATTAGTATAATGTTTTTAAAAGTTGTTTAGGAGAGATTACTTTCAGTGTTTAGACTTAGGGCACGTTATCTATTGTAAATTTTGTCTGTAATTCATGGTATTAATAAGTAGGTAGACTTTATATATCTATTGTATTCATTAAACTTTAAATTGTAGATAAGATAAAAATTGTGTGTATTAATTAAACTTTAAAATAGTAGATAAGATAAAAATTATATCAACCTAACGGGATCAAATTTACATCACATAAAATCAGAGTCATAAAAACAATAATTTATAACCCTCTGGCAACGATACTAGAAAATATCAACAAAAATAACAAATGAAGATAGATGGTACATCGTACATTGTTCATCGCTCCCCTTGCAAGTCTATCATAGAGCAGAATTATTTATAGGTTGCATTGAGCGATATACAATATTTTTATGTGAGTTGTTTGGAGACAATATTTATAGAAAGAGTTTTAAAACTTTTAATTTTACGATAGCAAGTGTCATCAGTGTAGGAAATTGTGTCTGTTTATTTTACACGTTTATTTTGGCGAGCGTTTGACCACTATCTCACCTGTTAGTAAGTGATAATGCGGTCGAAGATGGTAAGCACGCTAGGCCTAGAATGGGAACTGGCTCTCAAGGATAGCTGCCGGAATACATTAGATGTTTGGTGACAGATTTTCTAACTTGAGGGTGGTAGCTGGCCGCTAAATAGTGTCCTACCACCAAGCAATTATCTGTATTTGATAGATGAAGTTTTAGTATGCCACCCATGTACTTACATGCAGAAGAGGGTGGGTGAGAGTAAGCTGCCTTGAGGCACGCTAAAGGCGTTATGTCTCTTTTCATGTTGTACTATGTGTTATACCTATATCTTTTTTTATTGTTTTATTTTACAAGCTTTAATTTACACACACTGTTGACACACTGCTGACACTTTTAGAAAGCATTTTAAAGTTGACTCGTAGCTACCAAAAATGCAGTAATCGTTGAATACTACTGATGTAAGGCCTGGGAAAAATGTTATTAGATTTTTGGCTAAAGAAGTTGCCCAAATTATCAATTTAACTTCACTTATATAAGTTTTAGAACATATATACATATAAACGTTCTGGAATTTTGGAAGCTAAGTTCTTAGCTAAGTAAGCTCTAAGCTAAGCTCACTTCCTGATGTTCTATTGGTCTCAAATTTGGTATACTTGCATGTTTTTGGTAACCATGTAAAAATATAGTACCATCGATTTGACTTCATCATCATGAAGTCAGCTCGATGCTTGTAGGGACTGGATATCCGTAATGTCAAATACAAGGACAGTCGCATTTGGTTTAGTATGTATTGCTAACTTTAGTACTACATTACTTTAGTATTACATTTAGTATTACATTACACATGATACAATTTTAACAAAAAGCATAGGCTTTATGTAAAAACTGCACAAAATTAAAACTTTTTTAAACTTCAGTTTAAATTAAAACTTTTAAAGTTTAATTTTACACTAAATTAAATGGATATAATGTAATGCATGATTACATTAGGAATGGTTCGTTTGTGCTAGACTAGATTAAAATATTGATATCTTTCGAAGAGAAAAGAGCAGTCAAAAATTTGGACATTCTCCGTTACTGCGGCACACTGCTCGTCAGTTCCTCGGGAATTTACGAGATTTTTTCACGGGGTGCACAAAATTTCTTTTATGTTTATGGTAATTTATTAAAAGGTTTCCTGAAACGGAGACGGGGGTGGGGAAATGATAAAATTGACATGTAATTCAATTTGCGCCGGAATTCTTCTTTGGAGCTGTCAGTAATTGATATTTTTCAACTCGGCGAATTTTACTGTGACAATAAAAAGCCTTTGTTCAGCGTTATCTCTGTGCTAAAGATTTTGTAGTTATCGTAATGTTATGGAATGGTAGTGATTGTTGTGTATTTTCTTTGATTTTCCATTATTTTAATGTCTAATTTTTGTACCAAGTAGTCTGGTCAATGAAATTTAAAATACTAATTTCTTAGGTCTTATCGATTCAAAATTTGTGATCCTGTTACTTCAATGTATTATTATATATATAACTGCAAGAACAGAAAGTGACTCTGACTTAATGCTCGGGGTGTCGCCTGAAATCTGCGGGATATCCAGGTCTTCAACTACTAATAGCAGATATGTCGTGTTTGGGCTCATTGAAATGGTCTCTAGAAAGATCAGTCAGAGTGTTTCTCAATTTCAATTTAATTTAATATTATTCAATACAGAATGGTTTTATGTATCAAGGAAAACAATTAACAAAAAAGACAGCATTTAAACATTTTTTTTCCAAACATTTACCAAACAAAATCAACAACAATAAACTGTCTGTTACGTCTCAATCATCACTTGAAAATTATTTCAAACAATCCAACGAGAACGGTCGATCTATGGGTACGTCCCTTGAGCGATCCTGCCCAACCATACAGATCTCTCAATCATACCAAAATGTCCAATATCACAGGTCTGTTAAAATTGGTCCAGGGATATATAACAATTGGACCGTCCCCTTATCTAAAAGGATCATTTTTCACGTCAGTGCAACCGCGGGCCCGCATTTGTCACTACTCCTTCAAGGCTTTTTACGATCCGGAACGCGCTACCTTTTCTACCTCGAAAACAAAGATTTATTCTAAACTCCCTTTTTGCCGGCGTCTGAAACACTGGAATCCTATTAATTTTGCAACCGGTTGTAATCAAGAATTACGTGCAGTTGACCTGGTTTCGATGTAATTGAAAGCGGGGATTTTTGGCAGCTTGGAATTACTGTGTAATTATTGGTAAAGACAAATAAAAATGTTGACCGTCACTGGTATTTTGTTTTTGCTTCATTCATTTATCATATCGTCATACTTTAAAAAATGTTACCTACAGTAATTGAAGTTATGTGTACGATTTCATATTATGCACCTGAATATGAAGATCTCAGTTACCTAGCTACTCTAATACTTGTACCTCTCTCAAACATACCGTAACAAAAACTCATTGACATAAATTGCCAACCACTTTAAAGAAAGCGTTTAAAAATCCTTCTTATAAAACGCTCAATTGAGCCATATTGCTCAAGCGCGCGGCTAATTAAGCGTTTGAGCTAACAATCGCAAGCCGGCTGTGGCCGCGATAGCGGGGCTTAGCCACTCCACTGAAAAGGCAGTGCCTCGACATAGTTCAGATTACTTCAGTTGGCTTACTTTACAGTTTCTCATTTCTCCCTTACACTTGGAAAAAGAGGAACAAGCTCCCGTTTACCGATTGCTTGTAAAACACGGAGTACGGGCGGTAAAAAAATATTGACAGGCCGGCAACGCATGAGCGACAATTACTTCATATACTTTGTATACACCGCTCTACCCGTATGAAACAAAACGGTTCGTGTGGCTACAGTGAATGTCCACTGAGTATTTATGCGCATATTAGTACGTCTAGTTGTTTATTGTAAGAAGAGGTATAGGCAGAGACAGGCAGACTCCAGAATGTATCCGATCCGTTAGTTCTAAAAATATACATCGATGAACACTTTATTACATACCAAATAAAACAGAATCTAAGAAAAAGTATAACTAGAGTGGTTTGACAATGTGCATTTAAGGTACGGCCACGCCGCAGCGTCCTGTGTGCGCGATCTAGGCGGCGATCAGATAGCGCAGTAGTATTTGTACCGACTGGTTCACACCAAACACGATCTACGAAGATCAGAAAACGATTGAAAATCGGATCGCGAACGCGTACGCGGACGCAGGCTGCCGCGGTGTGGCCATACCTTTAGATCGATCACTACCAGACAACTTTTGAATAGACATGAGCAAGCTTTAAAAAAAATGATTGTGTGGTTTTATGAAACCACGGTAAAAGTGAAACTTTTTTTCGCATTGACATTTCGCATTGACATTCGCATCGGCCGCTCGCTGGCCGCCGAGCGTCTACGTCACGACCGTCACGCGACATGCAATAGATGAACGAAAAAGTTTGAGGCGATGTAATAAAAGCTTCACTTTTAAAATTCGATAAGAAGCATATAAAACACTTGCTATAATAAGTATCCTATAGCACAGTAACCTATAGCCTAATCCATAGTACTGGCTATCTTTGTGCAAAATGTCATGTAAATCGGTCCAACAGTCCATGAAGAAGTCCCAAAAAGACATATAAACAAAAAAATATACAAAACAAACTGACTTTCGCAATTATACTATTGGTATAGATACAAATACTACAATTTGTGTGACTATATGCGTGATATTATAGTTGTGATATAAATAACAAACTTGCCAAGTGCAATTCGGACTTGCACTAGTAGGGCTCCGTACCACACTACAGTAATTTATAAGATCGAGCAAAAAATACCACTATCATTTTTCGCCAGCAAAAAATAATAATTAATAAACATTTTATTTCTTATACCGCCATCTAACGTCTAACAAAGGAGTTAGGGATCGAAATTTCAATATAACGCCATCTATGGGACGTTTACCTAACTAAGCATTCATAAATGGCGTGAAATGCCGAAAAAAACACGTTTCTTGTATGGGGACCCTCTATTATTTTTAACTTTATTCTGTTTTTAGTATTTGTTGTCATAGCGGCAACAGAAATACATCATCTGTGAAAATGTCAACTGTCTAACTATCACGGTTCATGAGATACAGCCTGGTGACAGACGGACAGACAGACAGACAGACAGACGGACAGCGGAGTCTTAGTAATAGGGTCCCGATTTACCCTTTGGGTACGGAACCGTAATAAAAACCTATAATGAATTTGATGATTGTAAAGGGTGCTACTTACGATACTCCGATCACTGTACTGTGTCTTCAACACTTCAAACACCGAGCAGTAACCGGAACTATGTGTTTAAAGCCGTATTATACTCAGTAACTTGTTAAAATCAGATTATGGGTATAACATACCTCATCGGTAGAGGTGCTTGACTGAATGTCTGCTTGCATTACAAATGTTAAATGAATAATTTAAGATCGTTTAAAAAACTAAAAGAACCGACTTTAAACATCGCGCTAGTCAAAGTAGCCAGTAGACAAAGTAACCTTACATAATCTGTGCCAGTAAGTAAAGTGCCAGCCAAGTAGTAAGTCGTCGAGATAAGTAAATACGTCGTAATACAAATGTTGATATATTAAAAACGGCTCGGCCGATTTTGTTAAAATTTAAATGGGACCACCTGGAAAGGGTACCCTTTGAAACAAAAAAAGAATTTTTCAAATCGGTTTAGGCATCTTCGATTAATCGGTGAACATACATAAAAAAAAGGTTCCGACGAATTGATAACCTCCTCCTTTATTGTGAAGTCGGTAAAAGAATGTAGCTTAAATGTAAAAGATTTTGTTGTATGATGTATTGTTTTATTTAGACTCTAGTAATATTGTCACGCTTTATCTTGCCCTGCCTACCTTACTCTAGTCAGGTATGAATGGTAAGTGAAAGGCAAGAAAAGGTTAACAAAATTTAATACGTAAAACAATAATAACAAAAAGGGGGGTAGCTCAATTAGGGGAAAAAATAGTTCCGATAATCTGTTAAGTTATAATAAAAATAAAAGAGGGTAATTTAGAAAACAGTTAGACAGGGCCGGGGTTGCGGTACAGTATTCAACCGAAATGCGTTGCGCGTCCGTCTAGATACACTAGCCTTGTATGACGGGGTCGGTAGTCCACTGCGATTCGAGTGTCGGCCGCGGGGGAAAATGCTGGAGCTGTTAACCACGTAGTAGGAGCGGCGGCAGCGGTGACGTCCAGGTCTAGCAGCAGAGTAGGTGCTTCTGTTCACCCGTATGGTGGAACCCTGGAAGCCGTTCAAAGTTGGACGACTTAGTAAATGTCCGCTTTCATTATGTGACTGCGACATCCGTGAAAGCCGAGCAAGGCAAAACAAGTACTGAGTGATATCTAATGCAGTGAATAGTATCAAGGATGAGGCAGTCAATTTTACAGGATTTTACATTTTTAAAAATAATAAGGGAATTAAAATAATGTGACAAAAAAAACAATGATAGAATTAAATGTATGTAAAACTATCTAGGTACATTTAAATATGTTCGTGGAGGGAATGTAGGCCTAAGAATGATGTAAATATGTAAATAGTATTTATAATAACAAGGCAAGTTAGATTGCAACGCCCAGAGCAGAATTATCCGTTATTTTTTGGAATAGAAGAAAGAACATATTCAAATGTACTCACGTCAGACTTTATGCACTGCACTTAGAATAAGGAGGATTAAAAACTCACCCAGTCGGGGTATTCACAATGGGCACTAAAACTCACAATAGTATAGTAGAACGTAAGGTATAAATTATTAGTATGAGAATAATAGTTTGGTTGTGAAGAGCAATTCGTCCGCGCTTCACCAGTACCAAGTAGACGTGTGTTAGCGGGCGGTTCAAGGTCACCGCCGTTGCTCCTCTTGCCGCGCAAACTTCCAGTCGCTCGCTCATTGGCTGTGGCGCGCGGCTTACCGATAACTTTCGCCAAGACCGCTTGTGTATTGTTAAGAGCGGTTATTACCGTTTAAATCTATTGAATTTGAAATAAGTGGGTTAGTATTAATCAAAATATAAGTATTATATTATTATTAAAATTAAAATATTGCTAAGTAGTGCAGTTTACGTTTATTTTTATTAGATGAAGGTAACGAACCGTTACATACCCCCCTTTTTAGGTTTGAATTTTTTCTAGGAAAAATTCAGAACTGCCTGTCTAGGTGAGCTTAAAATCTTTGACATGCCATGTCCCTAAGTTTCGTCCTGTCATGTCTTCAAGGTCATATACGAGCTTAGACCTTTTCGCTGTTATGCGACACTTGATGAATTTTGGAGCCAGTTTTTTTACAAAATCGGCTATCTTTATCGCTCTGATAGAATGTACGCTTCCAAATTATGTCGCCCACATTAAATTCAACATTTTTGCGACGTAAATTGTAGTTGGTTGCGTTGCGGGAGTGTGCTTTAATAAGAGATAGTTGAACCTTGTCAAAAATTTTCTGAAGTACGCCTAGATTTTCTGCGTAAGAGTCACGAGGCGCAAAGACTATGTGGCTCTCTAGATCAGCATCTACATAGTGAGAACCATCACTCGGTAATTCACGCCCAAAAACAAGAAAGGAGGGTGTAAAACCTGTGACTTCATTAATCGCGCTATTCAAGGCAAATTGTATTTTGGGTATGTTAGTATCCCAAGACCGATGATCATTTTCGATAAAAGTTGACACAGCTGTCATTATTGTTTTGTTGTAGCGTTCAACAGTATTGATTTGTGGAGTGTAAAGTGGTGTATAGAAGACATTCGGATATTGTAATGAGCAAATAAATCGCGCATCATATTGCTGGTTAGCTGTTTCCCGTTATCCATGATAATTGTGCTTGGAATACCATGTACTAGAAAAACATTTTCTTCCAAGATTTTTTATATGATTTGGGATGTAGCACGTCTTATAGGGAATAACAAGCAGTATTTTGAGAAACAGCAGGTAATTACTAGAAGAAATGTGTTCTGTTTTCTAGTTACGGGCAAAATACCTACCAAATCAACACTGATCATTTGAAATCAACAATCCTTAGGCCTGCCCATTGTTCCAAGGGTTGTGTGATTTGGGTACTTGTAAGAAAGGCAAATTTCGCAACTACTGACGAAATTAATGACATCTTTATGTAGGTTTGGCCAAAAGTATTTTAAGCTAAGTCACTTGTGAGTTTTGAAGATGCCAAAATGACCAGCAGAATGAGTTGCATGGTTCTGGGAAATTGTTTCCTGACGGTACTCTAGTGGAATCACTTCTTTCCATTCAAATTCTCTGGTAAGTGGATTCAAGGACTTCATATACCGGAACAATTTACCATTTTCGATGCGATAGTTAAGGAGAGGATGGATAAGGATGTAGGGAAAGTCTGGCATCCTTTAAAAATATTTAAATACCACGAGTCGTTAGTAGGTTGCGTGGGTGCGTCTGGTAGGGGATCAATCGCAGATATGGGGACCGAGCGGCTTAAACTATCTGGCACGACATTTTCGCTGCCCTTCCTATGTTTGATATCAAAATTATACGCTGATAGACGCACACCCCATCTGGCCAGTCGCCCCGTAGGGTTATTTAGATTTAAAAACCACTTGAGAGATGAATGATCAGTGTACACCGTGAACTTGAGGCCGTTTTCTAGGTAGCAGCGCCAGTGCTCTATAGCAAGGAGTACGGCTAATGCCTCTCGTTCAGTTGCACTATAGTTACGCTCTTGGTGTGACAAGGATTTACTCATATATGCTATGACTCTTTCCTGTCCATCTATAGTTTGAGTGAGCACAGCGCCGACCCCATAGTCGCTGGCATCCGTGTGAACCTCAAACATTTTGGAGTAGTCCGGACAGGTAAGTATAGGCGCGGAGATCAAGCACTTTTTGAGTTCCTGGAATGCTTTATCAGTTTCAGAGGACCATGAAAAAGGTGGTGCATTTTTACCCTGAGATGTCAGCTTGTTTAAAGGTGCACATAGGCTGCTAAAATTGGGGATGAACCTACGATACCAAGATGCGGTTCCTATAAATCGTCGAACTTCCTTACGATTAGTCGGTGTAGGGTAATTCACAATCGATTGTACCTTTTCAGGGTCAGCGTGCAAGCCATTAGAGTCAACAACATAACCTAAATACTTTAGCTGTGACCTGAAGAACTGACTTTTTACAAAGTTTATTGTCAGATTGGCCATTTTTAGTTTTTCAAGGACGCGTTTTAGTAGAGAAATGTGGTGTTCAAAGGTTTCTGACACGATTATGACATCATCCACGAATACAAATACTCTGTGTTCGAATTCGGAGCCATAAAACAGTTTATCTACTAACCTTTGCTGTGTCACTGGCGCGTTAGTCAATCCAAAAGGCATGGACTTAAATTGAAACGTGCCTCGGGAGGGGATATAGAAAGCCGTCTTCTGTCTATCCTCTTCTTTTATTAACACCTGCCAAAAGCTTTTAGAGAGATCTACGCTTGAAAGGTATTTAGAGTCGCGTAAGTTGTCGAGGATTTCTGATATATAGGGGAGACTATAGGCGTCCTTTTTGGTAATCGCATTTAGTTTCCGGCTATCGAGGCAGAATCGTAGTTCTCCATTCTTTTTCGGTGTTAAAAGAACTGGTGATGACCACGGGCTCTCGCAAGGCTCGACGATATCTTCTTTTAACATATCATCCAATTGTTCGACAAGGATACGTTGTTTCTCCGGGGACATTCTATAATATCGCTGTCGAATGGGGGCAGCATCCCCAGTGTCTATAGAGTGTGTGATTAGAGATGTACGACTTAAACCACACTTTTCATATGAAATATCGTGAAACTCTGATATTATTGTGTCAGCTATCGATTTTTGTTCCTGACACAAGTGGTCGTAGGAAAATATAAGGTTAGATTTTTCGACTGGGTCTGCAGACGAGACCTTTGCCGGTTCATTATAGGATGCTATTTGGTCAAGATTTTTGGGAAGTAACCCAAAAAGTCGCCAAAAATCCATGCCTAGGATTAAGTCATGTTTCACACTTGGCACTGCGTATGCCCGAAGAATTAAGGTCTTACTTTGGAAAGTAACAGGGAGGTGGATTACTCCAATGGAGTCAAGTTGTTCACCACCTGCGGCTATGAAACTAGTTGAGTCACCAGTTTCCAATTCCAAACCAGTCTTGAGTAGACTTTCATGACTACCGTTACCTAGAATAGTTGCAGACGAACCAGTATCTAGGAGACCAGTAAACGGTGCGTTATTCACGCTTATAGAGACATAAAGTCTAGATCTATTAACATGATCAAGATTATCACGGATTGTTGAGACAGTATTAAAAGTAGAAAATTTAGAGACAAAACTCAACCATTCCTTCCACTCTGCTGTGCTAGTTTTATTATGAACTATTGGCTCTAACACGCTGTTTCCACAATCCTGATAAACTAGTTTTTTGATTTAGTAGTACCATTGCATTCGGGGCATTCTACTGAACGAAACCCTTTTTTTCCGCATTTAAAACAAACGATATAGCGTTCTTCCTTGCATGTTTTGAGTGTGTGACTATTCGTTCTACATCTAGGGCAGTACATTCGTCTAAGTTGGTCAGAAGGATTCGCCGCCAAAGCTGATACACCAATGTTTTGGATCGGGTGCGATTCATTCTCACCAAGGGAGTTAATATTTGGATAAGGCTTAGTATAAGTATTAGTGTTAGAATTATACGTGTGTTTCTGATTGTAGCTGTCTTGGCGAAATTTATTCTGCAGAGTAGTCGGTACGGACGTAGTATGTTTATATGCGAATTCAGGAGCTAACGTTGAGTTGGTCGCTTTAGGCGGCTCATGAAAGTGAGTAAATCGCGATTGAACATTTTCATGATTACGGCATACGGATTTTAGCGCGTCAATAGTCTGGATTCCAGGAGATGCAGCCAGCGATCCAGCGTAACATGGACGTATATTATGCAGCAATATATCTAGTTTTTCCTCCTCGGATAAGGGTTTGGTGAGGCGGGAAAACATGCCATCCATTATGGATAAGTAAATTATTATATTTTCATGCTCCCCTTGAGTGCGCGATCGAATTTCAGCAGCGAAGCTATAATCGTAGTCATTGCTGCTGAAATCCTCTTTAAGCAGTTTGCAAAGTTCTTTCCAGGATGCTGCCCTATCTTTGTTACATCTATACCAATGTAAGGCGTCGTCTGCAAAAATGTCAAAGGCCGAAGACAAGATCTTATCGTAGGAAATACCCCTAGCAAGTACAAACTCCTCAACTTTTTGTATGAAAGAACGTACACATGATTTGCCTGAGTATCTGAGTTTGCTAATATCGGCTGTTAGGCTACGTTCACAAGTGACAGATATGGCCGGACCTTCATGAGCAGTTTCCGCAAGCGCAGAAGTAGTTGCGGATCTGGTCTGAGGTTGAAGATTTTGGGGTTTGAGACTATTAAGGTCTTTGTACTGCGAGTTGAGGCTCGTAAGGCAGGCTTTGTGGAGATCTGCAACCTCCGAAAGAGCAGAAACTCTATTAAGACGGTGGTAAACATGGTTTAAAAGATTTTCAATTCTAATATATAAGTTTTTATCAAATTTAGATTTGAGAGCAGTAAGGTTACAATGAGACTTTATTAAAGATTCTTTAATGGCTTTTAAATCATCCGAAGGTTCTAGGTGAGACTCAAGTATGTCTTCGGATGGCAGTAACTGTGACAATTTAACTATTTGCTTCCTAAGTTCTTGTACCGATTCGCCTGAGCCACCGCGAAGCTCAACTCCATACTCCAATTCCGCCTTTTGGAGTGACAAAAACTTAATAGGGTGACCCATTGTGCAGGTTGGGTGAGTTTTCAAACAGGAAAATGACAATGAAGACACTTACACTAATTTGCAGAAGCGGAAGCAACCAAGTCTACTTAAAATTATTGATCGACTATTGTGTGGGTAGGTCAATTTAATAATGAACAAATTTTTGACTTGGAACAGTTAAAGATAATAAGGACATATTACAATAAGATAGTACACAAAAAAAAATCTCGCACAATATTCAATTTGACACAAAAATCAGTCTTAAGAACTAATGTTGTAGCCAACACCAAAGAAAACTATTAACAGCAACAAGAAGTGCAACGCAAATCGGTAAATAATGTTACTTTGAGTTGGGCGCCATTTGTCACGCTTTATCTTGCCCTGCCTACCTTACTCTAGTCAGGTATGAATGGTAAGTGAAAGGCAAGAAAAGGTTAACAAAATTTAATACGTAAAACAATAATAACAAAAAGGGGGGTAGCTCAATTAGGGGAAAAAATAGTTCCGATAATCTGTTAAGTTATAATAAAAATAAAAGAGGGTAATTTAGAAAACAGTTAGACAGGGCCGGGGTTGCGGTACAGTATTCAACCGAAATGCGTTGCGCGTCCGTCTAGATACACTAGCCTTGTATGACGGGGTCGGTAGTCCACTGCGATTCGAGTGTCGGCCGCGGGGGAAAATGCTGGAGCTGTTAACCACGTAGTAGGGGCGGCGGCAGCGGTGACGTCCAGGTCTAGCAGCAGAGTAGGTGCTTCTGTTCACCCGTATGGTGGAACCCTGGAAGCCGTTCAAAGTTGGACGACTTAGTAAATGTCCGCTTTCATTATGTGACTGCGACATCCGTGAAAGCCGAGCAAGGCAAAACAAGTACTGACTGATATCTAATGCAGTGAATAGTATCAAGGATGAGGCAGTCAATTTTACAGGATACTCAGTGGCGGATGTTGGGGGAGACCTATGCCCAGCAGTGGATTGGCAGCGGTTGATTATGATGATGATGATAGGACTCCTGCTGACCCATCCAGGACAGACCACCGCTTTGTTAGTTATTTCAGCGTCAAATAGAAATATTAAGGAAGGTACAGTAAAATGGCCTTGACGCCAGTCAGTCAGTGAGCTCAAATTACCGCTGTGCAAAAATAGATTCTTTTTGTCAAAAAGTGTGTGTACTTCAAAAATACTCAGCAGGATAAAAGTGTAAGGCTAGCTTGTACCAATCTAGTATAGACCCCTACATGGTGGTGGGACACTGACTAGAGTCAGGCTGGACAGCTTTCCAGCTACTACCTTCAAGTTGAAAAATCTGTCACAAAACATCTAATGTATTCCGGCTACTGTCTTTGAGAGCCAGTTCCTATCCTAGGCCTAGTGTAACCTATCCTCGGCCGCATCATCTCTTACTTACGGTGAGATAGTAGTCAATCTTTAGTCTATCTGCTATAAAAAAAACTTCAAACTAGGTGAAAATTACGAATTGAAAGTGAATAAAGACGGAATTAAACATCTATCATGCTACGGTATCTTTAGTCTTAACATTTTTTTAAATGTATGTGTTCTGTTCGGGATGTAAGGAAGCACAGGGATGTAAGGGAGCACAGGGATGTAAGGGAGCACAAATACGACCTCGGTGCTCCCAGCCAACCTCACCTGCCCGTAGTGCATCCTGCTGACCAACAGACGGGGCTCTGGCGACCGACAAACGGCGGTATAACCATTTCATATCTATGGCGTAGCCAAATTCTGCTGGCCGGTGACGGGCAGCAGCGTCACTGGTGCAAGAAGCTACGTCCTGCGATCGCCAACACGCCTGCCCAGCATGGCGATTAGGGCATATCCCTCCCAAAGGATGCATGCATGAAATGGAAAGTCACAATAAGCCGCGGCCCCCAGTTCCCGGCGGCCCTGACTATTCCTGACCACGGCGGCAGTCACGGTAACGGCAGGGCAGGGAATGCTAAGAATCCCCGGGTTACGGTAGGCTGCCAGAACAAACTGACCCTCGCAACGTACAATGGACGCACGATTTGGCTGGACGATCATCTAGCGCAGCTGGAGGAGGAGCTGAAACACATAAGATGGCACATTCTGGGGTTATGTTAAGTCCGAAGACAGGGAGAGGACACCATAACCTTAGAATTGGGCCATATTATGTACTACAGAGAAGGAGATCAGCCATCCCAAGGCGGCGTCGGGTTTCTGGTCTACAAGGCTCTCAGTGACAACGTTGTAGAAATCTCCAGTGTGTCAACCAGGGTAGCGTACCTCATAATTAAGATAACCAAGAGGTACAGCCTCAAGGTTACCCAGGTCTACGCACTGACCTCGACACACTTGGATGATGAGGTGGAGAGCATGTATGAAGATATCTCCAGAGCTTTACACACCACCTCCAAGGCTCACTACAACGTTGTCATGGGAGACTTTAACGCCAAAGTGGGAGTACAAACTTGCGGCGAATTGTCTATAGGACCACACGGATTTGGAAGTAGGAATCACAGGGGGCAAATGGTCGTCAATTTCCTCGAGAGAGAGGGGCTTTTCTTGATGAACTCGTTCTTCAAGAAACAGCCCCAAAGGAAATGGACGTGGCAAAACCCCAACTATGTGACTAAAAACGAGATTGACTTCATCATTACGGACAAACGGCGCATATTCAGAGACATCTCAGTGATCACTAGGTTCAATACTGGAAGTGATCACCGACTTGTATGAGGCTCTCTGAATATCGACTTTAAAGCCGAGAGATTCCGATTGATGAAGTCTACACTCCGTCCGAACCTACTCCAAACCGTTGTTGGGTCCGAAACATTCCAATTAAAATTGGAAAATTGATTCACTGCCTTGAAAACCACAGATGACGTAGACCAGAAACTCGAAGAAGTGGTGGAAATTCTCAGGGAAGAAGAGACGAAGTTTTGCGAGAGCAAGCGTACGGGCAAAAAGTCCAAACTGTCGGCAGAAACACTTCGGCTAATGGAAGAGAGACGAACAGACCCTTTGTCAGCTTTGTCAACTAACCTGGTGCGCAACAAATCCTCCGATCCTCCGAGACCTCCGATCCTCTCACACGCTCTTGATTAAAGAATCAATTGAGCAGAATCGGGGGTCGAAAGTGTTCCTCCAGCCTCTGGGTAGAAGCCACAAAGCTGACAACGTCAACGGGGAACGTCGTCGCATCCAAGCCGGAGATTCTGTCGAAGTTGAAGACTTCTACGGCAAGCTCTACGCACCGCATGCTTCAAGGCCCGAACCCGATACTGCCACTTCACAAACGATCTACCCGAAATCAGCCAAGACGAAATCGTGATGGCCCTTAAACAACTCAAAAATGGAAAAGCTCCAGGAGAAGACGGAATCACAACGGAGCTTCTGAAAGCTGGAGGAGCCCCAGCTGTAAGCCAGCTGCAACAGCTCTTCAATTCTGTTCTCTTCACTCGTAGAACTCCACAGGCATAGAACAGAAGCATGGTGGTTCTGTTTTTCAAAAAAGAAGACAAAACCCTATTGAAAAACTACCGCCCGATTTCACTTCTGAGCCATATCAACAAGCTGTTTTCAAGGGTCATCACGAACCGTCTTGCGCGAAGACTCGACGAGTTTCAACCTCCTGAACAGGCTGGGTTTCGAAGCGGTTACGGCACCATAGACTACATCCACACGGTGCGGCAGATTGTACAAAAAACCGAAGAGTACAATCGCCCCCTGTGCTTAGCATTTGTGGAGAAGGCCTTTGACTCAATCGAAATCTGTTCTCGAGTCCTTGCAGCGTTGCCAACTCGACTGGTGATATATCGAAGTGATGAGATGTCTATATAATGCCGCAACGATGATTGTACAAGCACAGAACCAGCGAACTAAACATGTCCACCTGCGTCGAGGAGTGAGACTGGGGGACGTCATATCCCCGAAACTGTTCACTAACGCCTTGGAGGATATGTTTAAGACTGGAAAGATCGTGGCATTAACATTAACGGCAGGTACATCTCTCACTTACGATTCGCAAATGACATCGTCATTATGGCAGAGACGCTGCAGGACCTACAAAGGATGTTGAATGGCCTAGCTGATTCTTCTTGTCGCATCGGTCTCCGGATGAATTTGGATAAAACCAAAGTCATGTACAACGAGCACGTTCTTCCGGAACCGATTGCCGTAGATGGAATTCCACTCGAATTTGTCACTAAGTATGTTTACCTAGGGCAGACGCTCCAACTAGGCAAACATAACTTCGAGAAGGAAATCCAGAGAAGAATCCAGCTGGGCTGGACAGCATTCATATTTGCATACCACAGTGTCTAAAGACAAAAGTCTTTAACCAGTGCGTCCTACCTGTGATGACATACGGAGCCGAGACGTGGACACTCACGGTTCGACTGGTCCACCAGTTTAAAGTCGCTCAGCGAGGTATGGAGAGAGCTATGCTCGGTATTTCTCTGCGGGATCGAATCCGGAACGAAGTAATTCGCCAGAGAACTAAAGTTATCGACATAGCTCAACGGATTAGTAAGCTGAAGTGGCAGTGGGCTGGTCATATCTTATGCTGGACTGATAACCGTTGGGGTAGACTTGTCCAAGAGTGGAGACCGCGAATCGGCAAACGTAGCCTAGGACGTCCTGTAACCAGGTGGAGCGACGACATACGCAAGGCGGTGGGCAGTGACTGGAAGAGAAGAGCCAAAGATCGGGCTCAGTGGTGCATCTTGGGAGAGGCCTACGTCCAGCAACGGATTGATACAGGCTGATGATGATGATGATGTGTTCTGTTCAGTAGCCCTCTAGTGAAGGAAAAACATCATTAAGAAATCAACAACCTCCGCATGGTGGTAGGACACCATCTAGTGTCCGCCAGGCCTACCACCCTTGAGAGTCAGTTCCCATTCTACGCCTAGCGTGCTTACCATCTTCGACCACATCATCACATACCAACAGGTGAGATAGTGGTCAAACGCTAGCCTATAGATATTACAAAAAAATCAATATTATACTTGTTTGCCTCTCCCATAACACCATGACATTATGAGTGAACTGTGATCTCACCGCGTAACCGTGCTGCCGATTAGGAGCGACGGGTTCATTCGAAAACAAGGTCGAGAAAATGCGCGCTATATAATTACAGGCGTTATAAAACGACATTAAAGTTTTAAAGTGTCCGCGACAAGTATAGTAAAATTCCTTGCAGCATTAAATGTTTATCAAAATCGGAACCTTTGTACACGCCAAAGCTCAATAAATCTCGGTTCTCTTGGTTCAACGATTTCTGTAGGTACGTGACTCTAATAACGCATGACGCCGTGGTTTTCGGAAATGCATTCGGATTTTCTCCACGAGTTTCTGGCGTTCATAGAATGATCGTCTGCTCATTATTTCGTACGAACTTCTGGATTTGCAAAATTGACGAGATTTTTTATGACACATCAAGATTATTTTTATTGCTTTACTTGCGTTTTGTAGATATTTTTCGACTTAATAATATTGTTAAGTTATATTAATCTATACTATTTTGAAACTATCATTATGACAATGTGATTGACGATGTAGCAGGCTGGCTTAGAAGATAACTGAGGCAAGATACCTAAAAAAATAGCAACACTAACACAAATTATCTGCGCCTTATGGGAAATGTTAAAAACAAAACTCCCTAGGTGCTTACTACGATGTGCTTGATAATCGATTATTATGTGCTTGTAGCAGTGGTTTTTTTTTTCATTTGCATCCTGTTATAATTTTACGATCTTAATCATTTTTAAAGGTTTGGGGATAAAAGCATGCCAATCATCAATAAAATATTTATTTTGATAGGTAACATCAAATCTGTACCTTTCGCATTGGTGATTTCCCCAGAGGTGAGGACCGATAGAAAATTTGATTTCAGTTTTATGTCCCGCTATATTTTGATTTAAACAATTCAAGGGAGTTTGATACGTTATGTTTACGATTTGATTTTATTTTATTATGTTTTTTGTGACCTTTCAAAATCAGACTAAGTAAAATTGCAAATGGTGGAGACTGACTGAGCAACATTAGTTTGTAATGTATAATTCGAAGGCGCGAGATACACAAGACGCGGTGAACGTTCAATGCGAGCGTTTGGCTAAAGACTTGGCTGATTACTTCGCGTATAATCTTACAATTGAGTGGAGGATTCAGAGCTCGCATCGAGTAGCTTAGCTCGCTACAATAATAACGTGTAACACTTTGTTGCAAGCTAGTCTCCGCCCTTAAAACACAGCCGTCGTCTACACACATACACAGATACCGACACTTACCGCTTCTTGACTTTAGTTCAAAGGGACTTTTGTATAAATAGACAAAGCCGTCAAATGTGAGCCATGATTTGTAACCTTTTTGTAACCTTTCCGATAAGCCCAAAGTCACCAGCATAGCTCACAAGATTAGCCAACTAAAGTAATCTAATATTAGCCAAAGAACTAACAACCACTGGAGTGAACGAATAGTAAACGTGTTGACCGCAAATTTAACAAACGCAGCGTAGGATGCCCGCAGATTAAATAGAGCGAAGATATTAGATGAAGATAAGGTAAAATTGCAAATTTATTGAAATTTAGTCAATATAACTTAAATATAAAACTTAAACTCAAATATAAAAACAAAATATGAATATCACTCGTGAGAATTTCATAACTCAAATATAACATGTTCTGATAAAACTTACAATGACAATAACATGTGATAACACAATATCAATTAATGTCCATATTACTCACAAAAAACATTTATTTTGTAAGTCTGATTTTATATATATCTTTAGGCGGCAATAGCCCAATGGATAAGGTGTCGGACTGGCGATCGAGAGGTCGTGAGTTCGGTCTCCACCCCACCCATTGCACTATTGACGTGAAACCACTCCAGACAAAACCATATTCAGCTTAGTTGGAGGGGTTAAAAATAATACTAGTAATGTGCAACCCACATTGCAAGTAATATTTTTTTAAAAAAACCTACACCTAACAAATCTGATAGATAATAATTTTGTCTCGTTCTGACACAGTATTTTTATTTGCTTCTTCCTCAAATAATAAATAAAGCATTATTTCTTTATTCTGAGCTTTGTTCTGAACCTCCAATATCGCTTGACAACATCACCATCTAATATAAAAAATAGTAAATGTAAAGCATTATTTCTTTATTCTGAGCTTTGTTCTGAACCTTCAATATCGCTTGACAACATCACCATCTAATATAAAAAATAGTAAATGTAGAAGTTGTTCGAGCACAATGTATAAACAAGAACATTGTATAAAAGAACATCCGGTATTCATCTAGTGACGCTGACGGGAGATTGTCGCGTTGACGTCACCAACAAAACCTTAGAAACGCACTCAATTTCAACTAAAGTCCAGTCGCGGAGCAGGAAGAATTTCGTACAATGACCTGTTATTACCTGTCTCTGTCACTCCCGCGTAAATATAAATAGTCTCGCTCGCCCAGATGCAATGGCCGCCATCTGGGCGAGCGAGACTATTTATATTTACGCGGGAGTGACAGAGACAGGTAATAACAGGTCATTGTACGAAATTCTTCCTGCTCCGCGACTGGACTTTAGCATTGACGAAATCATCCCACTGCCACATAAACAAGATTCACTAATAGAAGGCGTTAAATATGAAATAAGACCTGGAGCTCGACAATATACATAAGCTCTTAGATAGAGCAGAAGAGCTGACAGAGGAGGACACTATCGATGGGCCCACGCTTACGCCAACCTCCAGCTGGACAACAATCTTCTTATACATTTTCCTGCTGGGCGCAGCATCCTGGAAGCTGTATGAACACCTGGCGAAATTAAGACCCAAGAACGCCCAAAAGAATACGTCTTCCAGTGAGGACACTGGAGGATACTGTAAAATCAGCTTCTCTCTCTCTCTTCTCTCTTGGGCGTGGAGGAGTTACCATGGCCTAACCCTGGTATCCAGCCGACGCAGCACCGCGACGTCAATCAGAAATAGCGCAGAATAGCATTTCTACCTGTTGCAATATTGTTTTTACTTTTTATTTGATTTAGTCTTGTAGTATCATTTGAAACATAACATTGTATTTCTTATATTATATTTTTCATTACTAAAGTTGTATTTTTTTACAACTTTGCCTACCGCCGATATTTTAGTCCTCACATGTAATTTTCTTTGAATAATTCTAAAAATAACATTCATTTTGCAAAAGAAACCTTATAAATAAGCCACTTACTCGTTAAATATGGTACCTCAGAACATAATGTTACATTAAGTTAGGTTATATAGAAATTTGTACGCGCACGTTTAAGGTTAATGACGTCATCAACATAACAAATTGTGCGAATTTATATGAAAAGCTGCGTACCTTGAACCTTATGTCTTCAAATGAAGTAATTTCTAAGAATAATCTTACATAGACTTAGCAATATTTAGAAGCAAATATATGTTGTCAAGTTAAAAACACAAACAATAAGATCGTTTAAAAAACTAAACAACCGACTTCAATTGCCGCGCTATTAATTTTCAGTACCAATTTTGAGGTGTTTATCTCCATATCTCTAGAGATACTTATCAGACCTCGATGAAATTACAATGGTATCACACTGGGAATATCTCCTTTCCGACAAAAAAAGAAAAATCTAAATTGGTTCATAAACGACAAAAATATCCGCGAACAAACAAATATATATATAGATATATATATATATGTATATATGTATAGTTTTTTCAATTCAACCGTATATATATATATATTTATGAATATATATATATATATATATATACACGGTTGAATTGAAAAAACTCCTTCATTTTTGAAGTCGGTTAAAAATACGGAGAACACCTTTAAAACAAAAATCCATCTGTTTTTAAGTCAGTTATAAATATTCTTGAACTCTTGAAATAATATTTTTTGTGAATGTTCCCCGATTACTTAAAGTCGCCTAAATTGATTAGGAAAATTCTTATTTCGTTTGAAAGGGTATGGATAAGGGTACTTCCCTGGTGGTCCCATTTAAATTTCATCAAGATCTGGGGCCTTATTCAGTATGACCAATGAGATAACGCGTTCCTTAACGCGCCACGTTACGTTATTGAAAAATTGTATTCTGTATGCCACACGATAGGTAATTTTTTTGTATAATTTACGCGCGCGCGCGTTACACGTCCTCATATGTCACGATATTTTGACAGCTCAAAACGCGCTCATAACCTTACCCTACCACGTTTTAATTGGCATAGAGAATACCATAACGCGGACATAACGTAACACGGCACGGTAAGACTTTAAAATGGTCATACTGAATAAGGCCCCTGATGAGTTTTGCCAGAGATATGGAGATACACTTTTTTTATGGTAAAAGGCCTGTTACTTCCTATAACTTTACTCAAACTCTACTGAAAATAACTAGCGTGGCATTTGAAGTCGGTTCTTTTAGTTATTTTTAAACGATTTTTAATTAAAAAAAAACGCAGTGAGTACCACTAAATTCACTCAAGTATTGTCAGGTTTTAGTGACCCTATGTGTTAACGGACAATATCATCCAGCAAAAAGAAACCTATTAACAAAAAAAAAACTAAATCAAAATCGCTTTATCCGTTTGGGCGCTACCATACCACAGACAGACATACATACGACATATACACACGTCAACCTTATAACACGACTCATTTTTGTCGGTGGTTAAAATACTCAACGAAGTTTACAATACAATTACATAGTGATCGTTCTAGACAATAGTAAATCTACAGATACGTTAGCATTCGTGCGAGTAAAATGCTCGTATCTAACAGTGTTCATTCCTCATACGACGACGGCGGCCGTTTGTCTCTTGAAACTGTTAGGTCCAATTTTCACCGGTTCTTGATAGCCCTAGTAGGGACTTAGATATCTGACAGATTTTTGATAACTTTTGTAGCTCAAAGCATTTATTCAGTACGTAGGCAGTGTTAGTATACGCATATGCACGTCGAAATTATAGAATACATTATAATGTTAACACAGCAAAAGCATAATTTAACGCTTTGAATAAAAAAGTAATGAGCTATTAAACTGTCATCCAATAGACGACGATTAAACATTTTTAAATTAGGCTTACCAGTCATACTATCACACGCACCTCAGCTAAATAATACTTTTTTTTTATGCTTTAAGGTAACAAGACAAGCACGACACTCGTTTGATGGTAAGCGATGACGTCTACCTATTACAGATACAGCGGCATGCAAAATTCTGGACTGCCAGAATTTTGCATGTCACTGCACTGCGCCTGTTACCTTGAGACATAAGGATGTTGAGTCTCACATGCCCTGTAATTTCACTGGACACTTTGCCATTTAAATCGAAAAACATTCCAATTTCACGGCTAAAAATTAATAGGCAAAGTAGTGGTACCGCCCCAGGTGGACTAGCAGAAGTCCTACCTCTACAACTAGCAGAAGTCCTACCACTACTTCACTACACTATGTTTATGTACATCAGAATTTTTTTTATCTAAAATGTAAAATTAATGTAAAATTTATGTTATGATGTTGTCGAAGATGGTAAACATGCTAGGCCTAGAATGGGAACTGGCTCTCAAGGATATATAATAAAACATATATTTCAGAAGTAGTACTCTTTATTTTACAAATCACAATATCTTTCCGTACTTACATTATTAAGCACCGATTCCAAATTCCGATTACTTCTCTATCATTACCGCCTTAATCTCCAGATCTGTTTCGATGCCGGCTCCCGATCGTGACCGATCGTCCGCCCGAGTCCCCAGCGAATGTGTCATCCCCAATGACACATTTGACATCTTGACGTCTTTTTCATTTTTTTGATACGTCAAACTATTCCACAGACAATATTTCGTTCAGAAACAAAACCTAAATGATATATTTCTGTTTATTATAACATTCAATTTGGTTCGAAACCTAACATTCGACCATCCTGACCTCGTGCATGTCCTCATCACGCGATCAGGACTCGCATTTAACCTAACATTCGGTCGTAGCAGGCATCGAAACTAGATACAGTAATTGTATATAACATAATCGTAACTTACTGATTTATCTCAACTACAGTTTAATAAAGAATTACAATATTACCAAGTTAATTGAAGAGAGGAGGAGAAAAACAGTTACCTGAGCCTTTTACTTCACAATGACATCTTTAAAATCTGTTTACAATTTAACTTATATCTTTTCATTTTTAGGTCTGTGAACCTTTCCTTCTAACGGACTTCGTATTTTAAAATCTTCTTGAAATCAAATGGTGTTTGTACACCCTTCCTTCTCACAAACACCACATATTATTTAGTCTACTCATTAGCATTTACTATTAACTTAATTTAATGGTGATTGTGAACCCTGCCTTCTCACACACCATATTGGTGTCCGTGAACCCTTCCTTCTCACGAACACCAATCACTTATATCTACTTAATCTAATGGTGATTGTGAACCCTGCCTTCTCACACACCATTTTTGGTGTCCGTGAACCCTTCCTTCTCACGAACACCAACCACTTATATCTACTTAATCTAATGGTGATTGTGAACCCTGCCTTCTCACAAACACCATTTTGGTGTCCGTGAACCCTTCCTTCTCACGAACACCAACCACTTATATCAATCGGTGTCTGTGAACCCTTCCTTCTCACACACACCGTATATAATATTAACTTAGTCTAGTTGGGATTGTGAACCCTTCTTTCTCACAATAATATTTCTGCATTGGAAGGTAATTTATGAATGTTTAACGATAAGAATCACGAATTATTTACCTTCCAATATCAATACTAATAATATACTAACATCAATATGTATTACTCTGTTTACAATATGTATTTCAATGTTCCTAATTATTAATGAAATCAATTTGTAATCATAATAATCTGTTCATTGCCATTACCACTGCAATAAGAGATGCTACGTTTATTCAAGACAACGTCCAATCTGAGGCAACAGAAATCTTACGTAACATATTTTTTTTTTTCTACTCAGCCCTCCAATTGCAACTAATAACCTACCTCGGTACCTATCATTGCCTAGAACCTTAGACACTATACTTAAACCTACTTAAGCTGGAAGTAGCTTTTTGCTTCGTCCAGTTCGTACGTCATTGCTAAAAGATGTACGTGATACATACCCATCTCACTTATTATCTATACACATACTGCCATACACACCATATCCAAAAGATCTAAACAAATACTTTCTGGGTCACTCATATCATTTATCTTACACTAGGTGCTTAATTATTCAGACTATAACTCACACACTTTAATTCTCCAGTACACACAAACAAAGACAATGCTTTGCTAAAAACGACGCATACTGGGTAAAATCAAAATAGATTAATCATAAAAATGATATAACGTTGAATTTAAACATCTACCATGTCTTGACTATTAGAGGTATTTCCAAAAGATAGATTTCTTTCGAATCAATATCCCAATCACACATGAAATACCACGCACACATCTATAATGTATTTTCACCGATACAAAAACCAGTAGGTATACTTTACTTGGTTCGCAGTAACACCAAGGCAACAAAACTGTTTAGTCTACAACATCTAGGTCTAACATCTAGGTATAACATCTAGGTACCCGACATTTCTTTATGTCAAGGTATGATAACTGCTTGTTAGTTTATAATTTTAGTTAAATAACAATCTACGGTTTGCTATTGAAATATATTGGTAAGGCATAATATTTTTATTTATTTTTGCTTTTTAGAAATTAAGTTCCACTACCTAAGAATATAAGACCATAAGTTAAATTTCATTGCAAAATATGTTATTATTATGCATTTACTTTACTCTTGCCTTTAACATACAGTTAGCAAATTTATATACGGCAGAAAATGGAAATGTAATTTAATGCATTGGTATTATCGAAGGGAAACGTTAACACCATAACACAGGTTTTTCCCTAGCTTAGTTTTTGAAATGTTACCTCAATGTAATAATAACATCTTATGTATTCACATTGCCTAAATGATAATAACAAAATAATGTTCAAGCGCCTACCGCAATTGTAAGGTGCCTACATAAACTTAGTTATAGCATTATACATAAATAAAGATAAGTGAAAATGTACCAGGTAACAAACACGCTTTATGAAGTAAATAAATTATTATTATGCACTTTCTTGTGTTAACAAAACTACATTTATGACCACCCCGTAATACTTACTGCACACACACACTTTTACACTTACATAATAGCGATGGGTAGTTGACTTATATTTTTTTTTTACGCAACTAGACCATTGAATTAACCTCCGTCAACTAGTCGATTAACTAGTTGAATTGATTGACTAGTTAATGCTTTAACCATAGTCCATTTTGCAGTGCTCGTATGAATTCAACCGTTATCGTAGTATTGATTCATTTAATCGTTTAAATCCAAATAGCGCTGTACGTTAATTGTATTTTAATTAAGTTTTTTTTTGTACGAATTCGTTTAATTGATTAAACGAATTAGTACAAAAAAAAACACCGCCCATCTCTACTTTACATAAGATATCAACTTGATCGGTATTCTTGGAATTGTTTTATTCAGTTATAATTATTAAATACATTTTGACTTTCCTTGTTTTTACATTTTATTTACAACTACTGCATACATTTTATACATTCAGCAGAATTTGTCACAATATTAGTTCATTTCATTTATCTATTATGTTAATGCTCATTGTAGGAAGATACTGAATTCTTACGACACAGGATTATCCGAGTGTGAGAATCAGAGCTCATATTTAAGCTTTGTTTAGTACCTAAGCAAATTCAAAACTCTGCGTGTCTTGTGCTAAGTGTGCAAATAAATTAGCTCTATTACTATCGCAGTCATGAATAAACATGCCTTTTCTGTTTGCAATTAAAACGAATCAACTGGCTGCCACTCCCCGTAGGTTTATCTAGCTTGTTTTCAAAATTATTATCAACGGGTGGCGGTCTAAACATAGGCTGTTCTCTATCAGAAGGTTGATAAACATCCCATTACACAGTAAAAATAGGTACTGCAGCAATTGGTCGGGGTGAGTACATCGAAGGGCATTAGCGCCCGACGTAAGAGTTTTGTCGCTCAGACCGTGTTTTATGTAGTCCACTACCTTTTTGCTCTCAATATCACACTGATTTATAAAAGATAATTTTTCGTAATAATAAATTTCCAGTGATTCATCAAGCCGACTTTCCTCTCAAGTATATGCTCCAAAGACTGGCCAAAATTTAATTCATAGGGAAATGCATTAATTAATTTTTACTGCCACTCGACCCACTTAAAAATTATCGTATTTAAGCTTGCAAACCATGTTTTGGCAAGTCCTTGTAGCTTTTGCATAGCAAAATATATCGTTACCTTTCCATCCCAACTGTAAACCGTAGCGCACTCGTTTACCATCCTAAGCCAATGTCAATTCGTTGCGTCGAATCATAGTCAGGTAGGGGTATATTGCTACTTGGTAATGAGTTCGCTACGGGGCCAGACTGGGATTTGAACTGATTAATCGAATTCATCACGTTAGCTCTCGAGTTCACGCTCCAGTTGTCTTCTACTTTGACTCCACTCACGGCCGTTGCTACGTCGTCGACTGCGGCTACGGGGCTCCTGGCGAACACGGCTTCTCGATCTCCGACTCGGTCCCGAATCTCGTTCACTCAGTGACTGCGGCTACAGCGATCGCCAGGCTCCTGACGAACACGGCTTCTTGATCTCCGACTCAGTCCCGAATCTCGTTCGCACGATGATTGCGGCTACAGCGATCGCCAGGCTCCTGACGAACACGGCTTCTTGAGCTCCGACTCGGTCTCAAATCTCGCCGCCGCCGCTCCGGTGATTGAACGCCACTCGGCATAGCTCCGTATCTCGAAGCATGTAAAATAAAATTAAGAACGCGTTATATTAACACCGTTCACAACTTAACCTAAAATGTGAGATATCTCGGAAACGGAGCCTTCTAGCTCAAAAATGACTGCATTTTGCTCCCCCGTAGACCCTTCACACCGGTTGTGACGTCATTCGCTATACCCCTTTTCGAGTTTTATTACATTGCAAAATGTCAAAACCTAAAAAGTGAGCATATTCGAAAATAGTTCCTTCTAGATCGAAAATAACTGCGGTTTGCTTCCCACAGACATCGAGACAACATTTTGTTGTATTTCAGTGCTATTTTGATCAAATTTGCAGAATCTCAAAACTACCCGTATGGAAAGAAAAATAACTAAATCTCCTAACATACATTTCCGAGAAACAAGTAAATACAACGATTATATGCACTTAGTTGCCATTTTCTGCAGGAATCTTATGATTGGGTAGCACAGTTGGGCGTTAAAGTGGGCATATCCCACTTCTGAAATATAATAAAACATATATTTCAGAAGTAGTACTCTTTATTTTACAAATCACAATATCTTTCCGTACTTACATTATTAAGCACCGATTCCAAATTCCGATTACTTCTCTATCATTACTGCCTTAATCTCCAGATCTGTTTCGATGCCGGCTCCCGATCGTGACCGATCGTCCGCCCGAGTCCCCAGCGAATGTGTCATCCCCAATGACACATTTGACATCTTTTTCATTTTTTTGATACGTCAAACTATTCAACAGACAATATTTCGTTCAGAAACAAAACCTAAATGATATATTTCTGTTTATTATAACATTCAATTTAGTTCGAAACCTAACAGATAGCTGCCGGAACACATTAGATGTTTTGGCGACAGATTTTCTAACTTGAGGGTGGTAGCTGGCCAGGCGGACAATAGATAGTGTCCTACCACCATGCGGGGGTTGTTGGTTTCTTAACGATGTTTTCTTTCACCGGAGAGCCACTGTGAGAAGCGCACATAATTTTTTCAATAGAAAAATCCATTGGTGCACGGCGGTTTGAACTCGGTACCACGGCATCAAAGCCGACCGTTCTCCCGATTACGCCACCGTACTTTACATGAGTAAAGAATCTTTACTCATGTGACCGGGCCCTCAAAAGCTCTAACTAGTTTCATTAATTACCCAATTGCGCGAGAAGGAGGGTAATGTTTCCAGCTCCAAAATAACAACAAAGATATTTGATACAAAAAATTAAAGATATGGAACTCACCAAAAAGTGAGAACATAAAGATTTGTTTGTGGATTTAACGACTGAAGGTCGGTTAGGATTCTTTCTATTTAGTTCAAACACAGAATATGTTTTTTTTTATCAAATTATTTTAAGACAAAAATACAATGGAAAAATCATAGTATACAACCTGGGAATATAACCATAATCTCATAGTTCTTATTCCAAATATGCCAGCCCAAGTTTCGTGAGTATTATCTACTATCTAAACAAAATATTTGGATCTCTTTGCCAATGTGATAAGATTATTATTCCCATTTAATATTATATTTGGCGGATTAAAGGAACAGATAAGAGCTGACATAGATAAATTCAACGATTACATGTGAACGAAAATTATTGACGATTTAGAAATCGAAAGTGATACACGTGGTCATAATAAAATAATTGATGCAAACAAACAAATCAAAATGGTTGATTCATCGCGGTGTAAATATTACACAGAAAAATGTCGAGTGTGGGCACTTAACAACAAAATTATAGTGTTCCTTTCGTTATTGTCATTCTGCCTTTTTGTATCGACATTAGCAATGGCTGGCCAGAGAAGAGGCTTGAGTGAGGAATTGGAAGAACTAAAAGCAAGTATTGCAGCAAATGAGAACAATCATAGAGGAGCTGACACAGGCACTGGTGAAGGAGGTACCGATGAGGCAGGCACTAGTGTTGGAGGCAACGGCGACAATACTGACGAGTCAGGCACTAATCCGGACAGCAGTGGCAGTGACAAAATAATGAGCAGTCAGCTTTTGAAAATGTTAGGAGTAGTTGCGTAGATTTTGATTCTACGTTATTTTATGTGCCAAATACTTAGCACATTTAATTGGACTAGGGTAAAATCAGTGAAAAAATCTACAGAATAATACGTGACATACAGTATAGATCATACATGCTTTTAGTTTTAAGGCTTGAATATATATATTATTTTATAATATTCAGTAAATATTGATTGCAAATAAATTAGTGTAATATAATTGCCGGAAAAATACCAAGTCAGTTTTCATTCCATCACTATCTTAAATTATTTTTAAAAGGTTTTGTATAAATATGTTTATTCGTACAAAGTGAAGTCATTTCAGCACTTCGTTGTTTCTTTTATTAGTTTTGATAAGATAAAGTCAAATAATGAAAAAGTTGATTTATATTTGCTAAAGCAACTCAGTTTTAAAGTAAATATAACACGAATTAGTATTTTTATTAACATAAACATATATTTTTAAATTGTAATAATTTGTCGAGATGAATAGGTACAACTAAATGTAGTCTAAAACGAATATCGACAGTCTATCATGAACGTTTTATTAAAATTATTATACCTTTTGTATGTTTAACACTGAATAAATTGACCGCAACAGACATAATGCTAGAACTCTGCGAACCGATTGGCGACATTTCTTTGTCAGATGGTTGATTCGAGCCACGACTGAACAGAAAAAACCTGCATATCACTCAACTCCAAATGATTACCCTTCTTTATGTGCAGTTGCGTAGCATCGTATTGCATAATAATATGAAACTATTGTCCATTTCAGCAACAATTCCGTAGAAGTTTAAGGATAGTCTGTTTATCCTCTCATTTAGTTGGAGAAGCATCATCGACGACACGTAGCCCTCTAGCGGGAAGCCATCGAATTAGAATATAAATTGAACTCTTTATATAAACATTTATAATTTGAATTTAAGGCGCTGAACCTTTAACTTTTATATTTTACTAGCGGATATCCGGTATGTGCCAGTACGCTAAAAAAAGTAAGATCGAATGTGTCTAATACCATGTTCGCATTATTGTCTTTCTAATGAAACCGTTTTGGGGCACATCGGTTGGATTATAATAATGCGATAGGTACAATATTTTGGAGTATCGAGGGCCCGGTGGTGTAAGTGGGAGAATGGTCGACTTTGATGCCAGAAGTACCGAGTTCAATCTCCGCCGTGCACCAATGGATTTTTCTATCAAAAACATTATGTGCTTTTTTCAGAGCGGCCCTCTGATGAAGGAAAAACATTGTTAAGAAAGCAATAACCCTCGCATGGTGTAGTAGGACACTATCTAGTATCCGCCTGGCCAGCTACCACCCTCAAGTTAGAAAATCTTTCGCCAGAACGTCTAATGTGTTATGTGTTCCGGCAGCTATCCTTGAGAGCCAGTTCCCATTCTAGGCCTAGCGTGCTTACCATCTTCGACCGCATCAGCACTTTCCAACAGGTGAGATAGTGGTCGAATAGTAGCCTATATTATATATAAAAAAACAATATACTGTTACGATTATGTAAGTAGATAATATCTGCACAACTGTTATATTTTATTTTTTGTTACTTGTCACATTATTTTGCTTATAAAATTATTTATATTAAACTAGCAGCCCGCTCCGGCTTCGCACGGGTAGAACATATATGCCTACAAAATTTGCATCAGTTTGTTGCATCGAGTATAAAATATAAACATATAGAACAATCATCGTCAAATTTCATCCAATTTACACAAAACCTTACCGAATTATGCACCTAAACCTTCCTCATAAACACTCTGGCTATTGGTAAAAACCGCATGATAATCCATTCAGTAGCTATTGAGATTATTGCGAACAGACAGACAGACGCAGTGATGGACTTTGTTTTATAATACTTACGTACTGATATTGGACGGCCCTTTGGCGTAAAGGATAGTTACCCTGATTCTGACCCGACGGTCGTTGGTTCTAATCCTAGCTATATACCTACCAATGAAAGTTTTATGTGCATTCATGAATCATGAGTTTTCGTACAGTGGTAGTGGGATCATTAAATCTACCAAAAAGTAGCTTACCACCAAGGAGAACATCTGCTGCCGTAACCTTTCGGCGTTCCCCGACGCAAAATGTAGGGGTAATATACGTTTAACGTGTGTATCTGTGTGTCTGTCTGTAGCATCTTAGCACCTAACCGGATGAACCGATTTTGTTTTTATTATTCATAGTTTTTAGGGTTCCGAACCCAAAGGGTACCAACGGAACCCTATTACTGAGACTCTGCTGTCCGTCTGTCTGTCTGGCTGTCTGTCTGTCTGTCTGTCCGTCTGTCACCAGGCTGTATCTCATGAACCGTGATAGTTAGACGGTTGAAATTTTCACAGATGATGTATTTCTGTTGCCGCTATAACAACAAATACTAAGAACAGAACAAAGTTAAAAATTAAAGAAAAGTTTAAAAAAAGTTTTTTACGATAGCGCAGCGCCACCTATCTAGTTGCTAAGATGGCGCTATCATCTTTACCTTAATCTGAATCTCGGAAGCGGCTCCAACGATTAAATAAAATTTAGTATACCTACAGGGGATTTCGGGGGCGATAAATCGATCTAGCTAGGAGTCATTTTCAGAAAATGTTGTTTTATTCGTGTTTTCAATAATAAACTTTATTGATAATAAACTTAAAATATGACTCTTCCCGACATCTATTGGCGAGTAGAAGTACTCTATCAGTAAAGCAGTTAGTTGCTCTCAATTAAAAAAAGTAGTATTATTATTCGTCAATAGATGTCGGTAAGAGTCATATTTGTCTGTTTAAGTGGCAAAAAATACCGAACAAAGCTCGGTCAACCAGATATTTAATAATATATATTACTACAAATACTATTACTACTATTACTATGACTACTATATAATACTATTCTACCTTTGTGTTAACGTTTACTTAGTTGGTGTTAGAAGTTCGTTAGAAATTCGATAGATGGCGTTCGGAACCCTCCGTGTGCGGAACAAAGTCTGACTCGCACTTGGCCAGTTTTATTTTTGTTTGATAGATGTCTTCATCGAGAGTGTTCTTAGCTTTGATTCATGAAAATTCGTTCAATCGTTATAAAACTATGAGCTTTTTTCTAGTTAATTGCGCTATGAAATCAACTTTCATAGGTCTGATCAATTCGAAAATCTTCTTCTTCAACGATAATGTAAGAACATGGAAGCATTGACCTGATGCTGAGGGATCTCCTGGACTCTACAGAATACTCAAATCCTCACCAACTTAGAGCTCAGATTTTAAATGTCGTCGTCGTTTAGAGTCATTGGAATGCTTTTAATGAAAATATTAGGTATACATAGATCAGTCGGGGTAGTTTAAAATATTATATTATTATATATATAGATGAATATTATTTTACACAATAGATCATATTATTATACTATATTGACTTCAAATTGATTGTGATCGGTGGGGATCTACAGCATACCTAAACTTATAATAATATTTTATTAGTAACTATGACCTAATCTGTGGTTTCATTGCAAATATTTCATTAATTTTGCGATGCGTGTATGTGAAACTCGTGATATCTTCTAGAGTTTTTATTTGAATTATATACTGTAAAGGACAATTTTAATCTATAATATGTGGCCAAGCTAATTAACGTAATTATTTGGATAAGGATTAATACTATATACTTGAAAATAGCCTTGGAAGTTATGTATTATTTTTAAACAAAAATTTTAAGATTAAAATGGTTACTGTGAGTCAACCTTAAGAGATAGACATATGCTGTTGCGGACTTTTTTGTAGGTCTTATTAAGTTGTACAACTTTTGTAAAGAAAATATTCTTCTATCTATTTTCAATTAAGCTGCGTTCGTAAGAAACGTGTTTTTTCGACCGTTTTTTTGCCGACTTAGGTTGCAAATTAGGTCTCCACGAATGTCCCTTTGATTTAAACAGGATAATATATAGCCTTTTTTCATTCCGAAAGTTCATTCTATGTATTAGTGAAAGAATTTTTTAAATCGGTTCAGTAGTTTTTGAGCCAAATCATTACAAAAATACAAAAATACAAAAATACAAATGTTCTCTCTTTATAATATTACTAGCAGCCCGCCCCGGCTTCGCACGGGTAGAACATATATGCCTACAAAATTTGCATCAGTTTGTTGCATCGAATATAAAATATGAACATATGTAACAACCATCGTCATACTCGTATTACATCCAATTTACACATAACCTTAACGAATTATGCACCTAAACCAACCTGTAACGCAGCAAGATTGCAACGATGATATGTACTGTGATCGGTATGCGTTTCTCTATGTTGTGTTTCACTATTTCACTTTTTTATTTTTTTTTATATAAAAATTGTCTGAAGTACTGAAACACACAGTTACATGTATGGTTGGTTTTAACCTACTTTAATTTTTTTTAAATATTCTGACGTAAACGATTGGATGACAGCTGAATGGTTCATTACTTTTTTTTTCTAATTCAAAGCGTTAAATTCTGCTTTTGCTATGTTTACTTGATAATTGGTTATGATTTATTTTATGATTTATGATTTTGACGTGTATATGTGCGTATATTTATACTGCCTACATACTGAATAAATGCTTTGATTCTTGATTCTTGACCACTAGCCTAAAAACCTGTTACAAATATTTAATAACATTGTTGTAATCTAAAACGACCAACCCTTAACATCCACCGGTGGCAACAAGCGACGTTCAGCTAATACGTTATAAATATTCATAGTCATAAGTAGCTCCCGACCTATCGAACGTTTACTACTTCACCAGTATACAAAGATCTCACATTTCCCCTGCATCCACCCCTCAATCTTCCCCCCGTTGCCCGCAAAGATAACAGGGGAAGACCTTTGAATATTGGACATCTAATATTACTCAGGAAAGGGATTCCGATACACATTATACGATATTTCAATACAGTATTTATATTTCCTTTGGGTGTCGCACTAAATCCGTATGGAGATGGGTATGATTGTTTTTGAGTGCGGTTTTATTCCCTTTTATGTTATGGAGTTTCTTCAAGACGGGGTAACATTCTGCAAATATGGGATTCGTTTTAAGTACGGTAAATCAGTAGCGCGGACATAATCGTGAAAATCGTAAGTGGACACATGTGGTTTTTCAGGCACGTAGAGGAAGCAGGGGGTAATGGCGCTCAGGGGATAATGTCGCTTGTAAACCTATAACATGATAACCAAAACCAAATACAACGGCCCTCACTGTCGGTATTAGATTAAGATGCTGACTCTGCATCGTCGGTGGATGCAGCACTACGTTTAATGTAAGCATTCTCGCTCACATATATTATGTGGGTATCCTGTATTGTTTTGTTTCTTTAGATTTAGTTATATTCGTAGTCATGTATTAATTAATTTTAATGTATATAATAATACTGGATAAGCGCATTGGGTAACACTGTAATGCTTATTTTTAGGTTAAATAAATAAAGCTAGTCAGAGACGTTCAGCTGATTTTGAGGTTCGATATAAAGGTACGGACACACCGCAGCGTCCTGCGTGCGCGATCTAGGCGGCGATCAGATAGCGCAGTAGTATTTGTACCGACTGGTTCACACCAAACGCGATCAGAAAACAATTGAAAAGTACTGAGATCGCGCCCGCAGATCGCAGGACGCCGCGGTGTGGCCGTACCTTAAAGCCTCCAAATCGGCTGTATGTCTTTTAGTTTTATTTTATTTTTTGACAATGCATTTATTACATGCACATATTATGTCGCTGTTCGCGCGTCGAATTAATTAACTTTTATTACTTTTTCCCTTAAGCGCCACAAGAAATATAATTTCGTATTTAAACGAATTAAATCCGCCTCCTTTTACGAAGTTGAGCTAAAATACAGCATCAATCATTAGTATTAGGGGAACGTATGATCCGAAATCCTTACAACGTATCTTCTCGAAGTAGCTAATGAAAGATTCCATCACACTTATTACATAAAATACAACCTTATTCTGGAGATCGCGTCGTGAATTCATAAATACATTTCTATAAGTTATATAAAGCTCGTAATGTGAGCACGAAGCCGCGGCAGACCAAACAGAGGTGGTTTGAAGACATCAAAAAGAACGCAGATAGGATGGTCAAGAGTATTGAAACAATATGAGTGGCGTTAGGCTGCTTGTACACGCTAAGAAATTCCACCGTATCTGCTGACAAGACCTATTTTCATCACATACATGACAAGAATTTTGTCGAACCTAGCCGTCAATACTACATAGCGCCTCGTGTCTAGTGCAGGTAGGATTTTTTTCTTGGTCAGCGCCGAAGCATGTACGTTGTACAGTTCGTGTTTAGAAACGAAACGAATTATTGTGACTATTTGATAATGTAATGTAGTATGGTAAGTATTGATACTCAACATGATTCGAAATGTATTTTGATATATGATAATTCTGTTATAAATTAATATATGAAATTATGGTAAACAATGACGTCTGGTAACAAAAATTGGGGCAAGTAGGACTATAATTTTCTAGATATTTGCATTGCGTCTTGATACATTAAGACAGTGTAATTTCAAATGACCTGTAATTTCACAGGTGACTTTGCCCTGAAATAAAATATCCTTACAAGTGAATCGCCATCACCATTTTTTATATCTGATAGACCGAGATAGTGATCTCATCTGATGGTAAGCGATGATGTGGTCGAGAATGGTGAATTTCAGTAAGCCTAGAACGGTCTGACTCTTTAAAGATGTGCTGCCGGAACACCGTTAGGTTATGGCAGCAGATTTTCTCCTTGATGGTAGTAGGCTACCTTTTAAGCTAAGGTAAGCTACTATATACAAATAATTTAACTTCAAAATTTAAATTATTTTCTCAATATCACAGCTAGTCCAGGACAGCTAGAATAAAATAAAACTGTGACTAGTTATGTGATTCTCGTAAACCGTATGACAATGAATTATAATAATATAGTGTCTACTAAAAGTTTCCAGCATCTAATACTATAAGAATCTTTGTTTCAAATAAAACAGAATAGGCACAGAATCCGATACAGTCTTCTCATCAAAAATGACGCGGGAATATTATCAGCCCTTTTCGCTACCTCCAAGCATACCTAGTGGATCACGGAATCAATTCGTGCAAAGAAATTGATACAATAAAAATACGTATATAATAACGTATTTTGTTTGATAGGTGTCTTCATTGAGAGTGTTATTAACATTAATTCATAAAAATCCGTTCAGCCGTTTTAAAACTACGAGCTTTTTTCTATTCGATGACGCTATGAAATCAATTTTCATTGGTCTGATCAATTCAAAATTCGGCATCTTACTTCAATGAACATGGTAGCATTGACCTGATGCTGCGACATCTCCTGAAGTCTGTTATATACTCTACACTTCACCAACTTACAGCAGAGATGTCGTGTCTATGTTCCTACAGGCACGTTGCGGTATACCGAATTTCAAATCGATCAGACCTATGGAAAATGCTTAATGGAATGGTCTCGATGAACAGATTGCTTATACATAAATAGATCAGTCAGCGGTGCTTTTAAATTTTGAATGAATGATATTATTTACTTATGCATTAATTCGGCTACACTATTTATTTCCCAAGTATTTTCCAAGCGTCAGGTCCAGTCCAGACCAGTCTACGCAGGTACAACTACGAGGTTCCTAAATATATCAATAAACTTTGTACAGCGTCGAAACTCTAACAAAACCTTATATACAACCGATACCTCCCATCCGCTTGCCATTAACATTGTATGTATGTCGGGGTAATTTTGTGTATTAAGTTGGCAACACTGAAAACTTTGGTCATTAGAACAAGGCCAGGGTAAGTGCTCGCCGAGTGTTATGTCTACGGCCGGCCAGGTGGGATCGTTTCAGGGTGTTTCTGGTGGGGCAAGTTATAAGTATTACCGGGAATATTTTATCAAATACAGTCAGGGCAAAAACGGTTATGTTTCTGGTATCTACAGTAACATAATGAAGAAGAAATATTTGATTTTTAGTTTGTTTCGATTTAACACAAAAACTACTGGACAGATTTCAATAATTGTATTTCAAATCAATAATTTCAATATTTCACTAATGGAAAGCTATATTATCAGCGAGTAGCATAGGCTATATTTTATTCCAGTATTCTAACAGATAGGTACGGGAACAACGAGGGTGAATCCGCGAGGCGTTATTAGTCAGTTACGTTTGGGAAACGTTGTACTTATCTCTGCTGTTACTCGGTAAGGACTTCAGTATTCTATAACTTCCAGGATACATCACCAGGATCACCAGGTCAAAGTTACCATGTTACTACAATCACGTTGCAATACACCGAATTTTAAATTGATCTGACCTTTGCAAGTTGCTCTAATAGCTTCATCAAAAAAGGTCATCATCTTCAAACGGATCAACGGATTTTCCTGAAATAAGGCAAAGAAGACTCATATTTTTCATTCACCTCACTAGTCATTTATAGACAAAAAAAAAACAACGGGTTGCACCTCCGGGAGTGACAGCAGAAGTGAGAATTTGAACATTTACGTTGTGCATTTGGTCTACTCTCCCTCCGTCCTACGAATTTTCCATCAGGTCACGTGTCCTGACGTGAGTTTTACATTTTTTACCCATCTCAAAAAAAGTTTCTACTCTGCCTCTAAATAAAATCAATATCTGTTTATCCGTATGTTAGCTAAGACGCCACTTTAGACACTCTTTTCAGAGGTTAAAAATAACATGCCTGGTTCACAAAATAAGGGACATAGAAAATTTCGACAATCGCGAGATGGGTATGTGTCTATATAAATTTCAAATAGTACAAATTTTCAACACAGTTTATTGTAAAAAAAACACTAAATTCATTTTTCAATTTGATAAAGTCACATAATCATAGGTCGCAGACTAAGGGTCAGTTTCACCGGTCCCTGATAACCCTATTAGGAACTTATCTGACGGTTTTTTGACAACTTGTGTATGGCGTCATCTGTCAGATAAATATATCTGTATAAGTATAACTGTATCAGGAACCGGTGAGACGGGGCCTAAAAGTACGGACACACCGCAGCGTCCTGCGTGCGCGATCTAGGCCACGATCAGATAGCGCAGTAGTATTTGTACTGGTTCACACCAAACGCGATCAGAAAACAATTGAAAAGTACTTAGATCGCGCCCGCAGGACGCAGAACGCCGCGGTGTGGCCGCACCTTAAGTGCTTTTCTTACTATTAGCTAGTTATTTATTAACACCCAACAAAAAGGGTGTTAATATAATTAAAGTGTGTATCTGTGTGTTTGGTAAGTAATATATACTATTTCTTAGAAACTAGAACATGATGCACCAGTTATTAATTATTTACTACAGTCTAGCCTTATCGCCAGGTAGTGATCTCTTATAGGTAACCATCGACCGATTTGAGTTACATTGCGTACAAACGCCATAAACTTTACCATGTTTTTAATTTCTCGGTTATTTTATCTAACTACATGTACTCTAACTAACTACATGTACGCGTTGCTCTTCTCGCTTGTGCTCCACCCACACCTAGGCACGCTAACTGCCTAACTTTCCCCTATTATATGTCAAAACAACTTACATTGGAGCCTTGGTTACGTGTATGCTTTAACAATGTAACTGTGGCGTCGCACAAAGCAATTATATTTTATCTACTTATAATTTTTTTTCGATGTTTTTTTTTCAGATATGCAAATATGTAATTTACTGTGACCATTTATTGTAATTCTAATTAATGATGAGGTTGATAAGACCATTTTGTCTTTTTTGACAGATATTGTGGCGATACAGGGTGTATGTGGCTGAAGCAGGTTTTTCAAATAATCAAAATAATGTTTCTGGCAACACTCTAAAATATTTGTATAAATGCTTATCTTAGTTCATTGCACAATTTAGTTTCTGCAAGCTTTTTTCTTCTGGATAATTTCATGAACCCATATTCTTTGTTTTGTTCTGAGTCGGTACAAGAAGAATAATTCTTATTCTTCAGATTCTGAAAGAGACCATTTTAGTTTGGACGACATGTTGCATTGAGGAGGAAAGCAAAATGGCAAATTTTTCAACCGATTTCCAAAAAGAAGGAGGTTCTCAATCCGTCTGAATGTTTATTTTTTGTGTATGTTACGCGATTACTCCGTCAATTGTGAACCGATTTGAATGATTCTTTTTTTTGTAATCGGCAGGGTACGTTTTCTAGATGGTCCCATTGTAATTTCATTGAGATCTGTTAAGTATCTCCAGAGATATGAAGATAAACGTCTCAAACTTGCTACTGAAATTGACTCGCGGGGCATTGAAGTCGGTTGTTTTAGTTTTTAAACTATCTTAATTATTTTATGTAGAGATTGTACTATTAATTATTCTGTGGTAGAGACTTGTTTATTGGGTTGAAAACTCTAGCAATAACCTAAAAAGATCTTGGCACTATAAATATGATCTTGTCAACAACTAAACCAAAACCTTACTTACGAACATCATAATAAAACGTTAAAGTATATTTATATGTCCGACCATTATAAGTCTATATATATTATTCATGACAATTACACACTTTTTGTGAACGACGTGAAATATCTACGACCTCCAATATTCGTAGTAGGTCACGACGTATCGATGTTAACCCAACTAGGCGACGGTGACTATAAATTGTATGATTGCCTAATATGTCAATAGGTCATCAGCTCGTATTTGACCTTTCTGATAAAACAGAAAAATAAAGCACAGTTTAATTAGTATTAAACCGACTTTCAAAAAGGAGGAGGTTCTCAAATCATCTGATGTTTTTTTTAAAATAAATGGTTGTTACGCGATGGCTCCGCCATTTGTAAGCCAATTCGAATTATTTTTTTTCAATCGGTAGGGTACATTTTCGAGGTGCTCCCATAATTTCATCGAGATTTGATAAGTATCTCCAGAGATATGACGACAAACCTCTCAAATTTGCTACTGAAACTGACTCGAGGGGCATGGAAGGCGGATGTATTATATATAAGCGGATATTTTTAAGTTTACTCTTTTTATCAACATACTTCCCAAAAATAAGGAGGTTCTCAATTCGTCTGTATGTTTTTTTTTCTTTTTTTTTGTGTGTATGTTACGTGATTACTCCGTCAAATGTGAACCGATTTGAATGCTTCTTTTTTCAATCAGTAGGATTTGTTTCCGAAATGGTTCCATCGTAATTTCATTGAGATCTGATTAGTATCTCCAGAGATATGAAGATAAACGTCTGAAACTTGCTAATGAAACTTAATTTTTTTGATAATTTTTTCTTTGATAATTATATTTTTTCACATGCCGCGCAGGATATTTTCCATACCTTGTTGTGCAATTTAACATTTGGATTTTTTATATTTTTAATGAAAGAATATCGCTTTTTCGGATATCCTTAGAGGCGATATTTCGTAGAGCTAGAGTAACGTTTTCGCTTTCGCGTTTTCGTTTTGCATTCAAAGCCGCGATAATACCGCGCTGTGTAATAATTGCTTCATAAATTTCTTTTGAATTTTATAGCACGGAGAAAAAATCGCAGCGTTGCACTCGCTCGAAAAAAATGTGCCTTAGGTACAAGTATATTAAATTCCTGAGGAGTGAAGTCCAGTTTCCTTCAAAGTAAAAAGGAAAAGAGTTGTGTATCAAAATAAAATAAAATTTCATAGCGCTACGTGATTTTAAACAAAATCGTGACACGACAAAACGTGACAAAATCCTATTGGTTGTTGACACAAAATATATCCGCTCAGCTCAACCTGGGTGGATACCGGCCTTCATTTCTAAATAGCTTTCTACCAAAATTGCTAAGTAATTTTTCTACAAATGATACCCTAAGCTTTAGTAAGTGTCTATAAGCACATTATACGGAAAAGCAATGGCACGACACCTTAGCGGTGCTGATTCCCTTATTTTCCTTGCGCTGGATAATCGCTTCGGCTACAGCTAGGTGACGTCTTACTTACGTCAACGTGCCGCCGTGCTTACGGGAAGATCCTTATGTCAATTTCTGTAAAATAATTTCCGCAAAATAAGTTTGTACAGCTTTCTACTGTTTTAATATAACATCTTGGCTGGCGTCCATTAAGGAGAGATGTAAACGCGTTGACGACGAGCCACATGCGCGGCTACGGCGAGTTGACCGCGCGCCGTTTGAGGGTCATGAGCTTGTCCCGAGGCGAGGCGATTACGTTACGATGTATGTGCGGCAAGCCTAAGGCTTCAACGGCCTACACACGTCCCTAAAATCAGAAGCGATATCGGGACAGAGGTGGGAAGGACCCTAGTTCGTACCATAAATTGCCTCGTGTATAGGCAAATCGTAATCGAATTTTATTGTTTACCCTAACTATAAAATCGCTTCGGGCGAGCTCACGATTTAGGAACGATTATCGTCTAGTCTAGATTTTTTTTTAATGTTTGTTCGCGGATAACTTTGTCGTTTATGAACCGATTTTGATGTTTATTTTTTTGTTGAAAAGTAAATATCCCAAGGGTGGTACTAGTAATTTCATCGAGATTTGATTGGTATCTCCAGAGATAAGGAAATAAACACCTCAAACTTGGTACTGAAAATTAATAGCGCGGCATTTGAAGTCGGTTATTTTAGTGTTTTAACCGACTTCAAAAAAAGGGGAAATTTCTTAATTCGACCGTATATATTTTTTTTAAACGATCTAATGCTGTTTTTAAGAGTGTCGGCGGCATCTCGAATCAACGTGCAGTCTGTTGCACGGTCAGTTACGTTCTGACTGGCAGGGACGTGTGTAGAGTAGTAGCCGATTTCATGCCCACCACCACTGTCATGATGTCGCCACCAATTTTAGGGCCATGTGTAGGCCGTATGTGTAGTCTTCACCAAAACGGAAAGAAGATATTGTATTGACAATTTTGTAACGCTAGATGATTTGAGCGTGATCAAATCCTATTTGTTGTTGTTATACATCTCAGCTCAGCTTTGGTGTAGTTTAACTGTTATTAATTGACTTTAAATAATACCTTAATACTACCGTATAGGCTACCGTTTGACCACTATTTCACCTGTTGATGTAGATACGGTTGAGGATAGCACGCTAGGGTATCCTCGATAGTCGATAGAAAATATCGATTTGTATAAATATTTTCCCTTGACCCAAGAGCCACTGTAAAATGCGCACTTACATTTTTCTATTGGTACATGGCAGGAATTTGAACTCGCTACCTCTAGCGTAAAATACTTTCTTTAAGATACGAACACACCGCGGCGTCCTGCGTGCGCAATCTAGGCGGCGATCAGATAGCGTAGTAGTATTTGTATCGACGGGTTCACACCAAACGCGATCAGAAATCAATTGAAAAGTACTAAGATCGCGCCCGCAGATCGCAGGACGCCGCGGTGTGTCCGTATCTTTACTTATAATATTTGCATAGTGATAAATTTGCATAATAAACAGGGCCTATAACTGTATGTAAGGCTTAAAAAATATTTGAAAGATAATATTCTTCTCATAACACAATTTAAACACCAGCATTTCTAGGACAAAAGTACCCCTCGCGAACAAACGAGCGCATCTTTGCAAAGAAATCCGGACTATTCATAAAATGGAACACCGGAAAAACATAACACATTCGTATTCCTATTCAGGCAAAAGGCGCAAGGTTTAAACGTTTCAATGGTAACCTTTTCATGCGACCAAACGAGACGCTGGCAACGTCTACGGTATAGCCCCGGATACCGTAGTGGTATTAGGTTCAATGCATTATCTTAATATGTTCGTAAATCAACAGCAACATCATAATTAAATAAATAAAAATAAAATGAAATAATATAAAATCCGTTTATATCAGACAATGCCCATATTAAAACATACAAATGTTACAACTAATCACTATATTCTTAAAACAAGGTGCAAACTTACAAAACTTATATTTATTGCTGTAGTCAGTTTAATAAAGATAAACATGTTTTATTAACATAAACATGCGTATTACAAAATGTTGTGACAAAAAATATATCTAAAGATTGTCTAGGCGTGCAAATTTTACAGATGGCCCTACCTTACTACATCAATATTCACATCATCATTATTTCACAATTTTTTGGATAAAAATTGTCTGAAGTACTGAAACATGCACTGGGTTGCGGGTGCACGTAATGGTACGGTTGGCAACCCTACATTAATAAGGGGAATTAAACATGTGTTTTAAGTGTGACGTTCGACGTCTAGATGAAAGCTGAATGGCTCAATACCTTTGTTTTTTTTTGTAAATTCAAAGCGTTATGTTTCTGTTATATCTATATTTTTTGTTGAATATGATCTATTTAATGTTATTTGACGTGTGTAAGTGCTAATTTTTAATTTGCCCATATACTGAATAAATGCTTTGACTTTGACTTTGACTACGAGCCGCGGGATACCTTAAAAAGAAGTGCATAAATGCGTAATTTGTGAAATTCAGTTTGTGCGATTGTTATTTCTTTAGGCTCAGAATAGAGTTATGGAATTTGAAGAGCCAGTGCACACTAGCGGGCTGCAAGGCAGAGCTTTTTGAATGTGCCAACGTAAATTCGTACGTATCCAATGTAAACAAGATCTAGATTTCAAAGGCATGCGCTCACCAGCGGACGGCAGAGCAGGGCATTACCTTGAGATACGCACGTATTCACTTTATTAAATTTAAAATGCTCTGACCCCACGCCGAAGGGCACTGGCTCCAAATAATAAAATACCGATAAAATTATTAATTACATAGCCAACTGAATGAACTACATGATAAAAATACTGTTTTCTATACTAAATTATGCAATAGACCCCAATAGCAAAAATATTCTCAATGCCTTAGGGTAGATGTGTACATAATTCATTTATTTTTTCTATCGGAATTCTTGACTATGTTCCGCTCAGTGGCTGATAGATTGATATCACCTCTTCAAATATATAAGGGAAATAAATATAAGTATAAAAAAATAGCCATCTATAATTTACCGCTGAAACATGGCATACTTTAACGATTAGGTTTCTAATTCTAGTAATACATTTGTTCTTCAACGTCTCGCTTTAAAAACATCCAAGGAAATCATACAATTGGTTCTTGGACTATCGCATCTATACCATCTACAGTGTAGCTGTAGCAACGTAGCTGTGTGCAACGGATCGTAACGTCTACGACGTAGTTGTTACGAGCGTCAGTGTGCTACGAGCGCCGCGCTGTAACGGTCGTGCTCGTCCGCAAAATTTTACGCAACAAGTCGCGATGTACGTGAATTTAATGGACTAATAATATTTTATCATTTTGATCAAATACTTGTGTTAGAAAAGTGATCATTAACAAGGATTTTGTTATTGAATTGAAAAGTAGTGTTCTTTGTTACGGAGCTTGTGAGTAATATTAATTTGGATAGACAAGGCTTTGTTTCAGAGTATATTTTATTTAATAAATAATTGTCTAATGATGATAAGGAAAAAATCTTTACTAAAACTTATTTTACGTTTTATTAAAATTACTGTAGTGTTTGTTTAAGTAAATTCTAACATTTAGCAAATAATTTAAATGTGAGAAAGTAAATCATAATTTTATCTTCATCTAAATATTTTATCATTTTATATCATTTTCTCATTGGCATTCAAAAATATTGCATAATAATACTAGACACACACAGTATTTTCATGTTAATTATACCAACAGTGCAGCAGTGGTCTCATTAATTAATTTGATGTATAATGTAACAATTTTACTTACAACAATATAGTGATTTAAAATAATCTTATATTGTTTCTGTAAGGGCTTGTACAATATTAGTTATTTTCATTCTTTTGTTATCGGGGGCATTGTTTTTTCTATGTTTAACTGAATTCTATTTAAGTTAAATTAATATTAAACTGAACTGAAGATCGGACACAATGGCGGATCTTGAGAGAGGCCTACGTCCAGCTGTGGACTGACACTGGCTGATTATGATGATGATAATAAATATTAAACGCTCATAATCAGAACATGTCATTAAACGTTTATAAGCATTATTGATTGAAAATTGTACATAATTGTAATGTACAAGAATATAAAAAAACCTCTACACAACATTTATTTTGCCAAAAACACTCATTATTTAGATTTTTTTAATAACTACATTTTTACTGTCACTGTGGTATATAGTAATACTATTATTATAATGAGGTCTGTGACCAAAAACTCGCTCATACAAACGTAAGAGATTTTTTGTTTTTAATAAGAGCATATTATTTTCATAATTGTGTGCGCTGTTATGCGGACTAATTCTACGGACTAAGACAGTGCTGTACTCATATAGGTTCCGGCATAACCAAAAATACTTACTTAATAGCAGGGGTAGACGAGTTTTAGAGTGGATACCATGGCTCGGTACCACGCAGTGTAGGGCGCCTGCCAGCTAGATGCAGCAATGATATACGCAACTTGGCTGACAGAGGCTGGAGACCAGTTGAAGATTGAGCATAGTCAAGTGGTGTGCTAAATAAAAGCAGTTAAAGTTTTATTCATTATTCTCTAACATCAATAACCAATGTTATGTATAAGTAACTAGCTGTGCCCTGCGGCTTCACCTGCGTTAAAAAACCTTTTATTTATTTTAATTTTCTTTCATAAGAACCATCTCCTAACGATAAAAACACAACAAAAAAAGAATTAGCGAAATCGGTCCAGCCGTTCACGCGTGATACCGTGACCAAGGGCAATTGGGATTCATTTTTATATATAAGAGATAGTTTTGTGTTAAAGTTCGGAGAAAGATACAGTTTTAATTAGGAACGTACATTATTATGTCTAACTTGCTGTGCCTCGCGGTTTTACCCGCGTAGACATCGTGAGAATATCGGAATAAAAAGTACCCTATGTGTTATTCCAGGGTCTAGGCTATCTACATACCAAATTTCATGAAAAAGTAATGAACATACTTACACACTCACCAACTGACGCCTTTATAATACATATTCGAATAATTAGAAGGGTAGGATAGTAGGATTGCAAAAACATAAACGTGTAATATTTTTTTATGGTAAAAGGTAACAGGACAAGCACGACGCTCGCCTGATGGTAAGCGATGACGTCTACCTATTACAGACACAGCGGTCACTTGCATGTCACTGCACTGCGCCTGTTACCTTGAGACATAAAAATGATGAGTCTCACATGCCCTGTAATTTTACTGGAACTCTTGCCATTTCAACCGAAAAACATTCCTATTTCACGGCTGAAAATTAATTGGCAAAGTGGTGGTACCGCCCCAGGCGGACTAGCAGTAGTCCTACCACTACTGAAATGCATCATTGTTGACACTACAGAAAAATATTCACCTGAAATTGCAGTAGCGAACGGATGCCGTAGAAGCCTAAATGAAAATGTCATATTTTTCAATTTCAAATTCCAAAGTGCCTTATTTGAATTCTTATGTAACAGCAGCTCAGAGCATCTCTATAAAGAAAAATGAAAAACATTGTGTGACATCTAATATGAGAGTAATATTTCATAGTCACAAAGCAGTCTTGCTTGATAAATTAACCTTTTACCATTTAGCACTTTGTAGAGCACGATAAAGTGTAGCAAAAGAAAACAGTGTGAAAATTGGTGTGAGTCGAGCACATAAGGGACTTATTACTTTTTAGTAATTGTTTGACTTTGACTGTTGTTTCTATTGGAATAATTTATTAGCATTAAGTAAATTTTACTTTTATGTATATTTTTGTATTGTTACCTATGCTAAGATCTTTTTCAGCTCATAAATAAAAAAAACCGCTACAATTTTCAAAAGGGTTGTTTTTCACCTATAAAAATGTATTTATCTTTGTGTTAAAGTTTAAAATAAAGAGTAAGAAGTTGTACAAATTATTGAATAAACAACAAGTATAAGTTTGTTTGGTCTTTTTGGGTTAGGGTATTTTTTAAAAGTATCAATCTACGAGCGCCTGTAGTAAATAATAAAGAAGTTTATCTAACAGAAACGTAACATCTCAATACATTAGTGCTTTCAAATAAATGACAGTCAATAAGCGATGTCCCAAAAACTGCGACAGACTGGTAACGAGTGAGTGTTCTGTGTCGGATGATAAGTGAAACCGGGATGAGGCTCGAGAGGACATGTTTCTACTCCCTGCTGCAGGCCCTGGCTATGTTGCCGACCATGGCTTTCAAAGGTTAGTTCCCTTTATATTGTTTTTTATTTTATTTCTAGACACAATGATACTAATTTTGTGCAGCAATGGCCCAATGGCCCAAGGCTTCGAGTGCCAAAAACTAGCGATCGAGGTGTCATAACTTTGATCCCTACCTATTGCACTATTGACGTGAACCCACTACATACAAGCATTTTTAGCTTAGTTGGAGAGGTTAACCAGACTATTAGTAATGTACAACCCACATTACTAGTAAGCTTATATAAAATAAATAATATATAAAGTTTATTTGACAAATTTATCAAACACTAATGTTTAACGACAGCTCTTCTTGAGAGCCAGTTCCTATTCAAAGCCTAGCGTGCTACCATCCTCACCCACATCGTCACTCACCAGCAGCTGAGATATTGGTCAAATGATAGTTTATATGCCTGAGTAAAAAAAAGCAATGATAATTTTCTCAATAATTTACCATCACTAGTTGAGATACATGCATTAATGTGGATTTATGTAATGTTATATTATACTATTATATTAATGTGATGTGAATGATGTGTACATAATTACATAATTTAGTTTAAGGTGCACAAGAGCTCTCTGGCGTAATTGGGTGAATACCCGCTTTCTAATCTAGACTGTATCTAGGCCGTGGGTTTGAACCTACCGAGCAGCATCAGACTTTTTATCGAAAAACGTATATGCAAATTTCACAGAGTAGCTTTCCGGTGAAGGAAAACATCATGAAAACCTCTGCGGCCTTATTCAATATGGCCATTTTAAAGTCTTACCGTGCCGTGTTACGTTATCTCCGCGTTATGGTATTCTCTATGCCAATTAAAACGCAGTAGGGTAAGTTTATGACCGCGTTTTGAGCTGTCAAAATATCGTGACATATTATGAGGAAGTGTAACGCGCGCGTTTTGTATAATTTACCTATCGTGTGGCATACAGAATACAATTTTTCAATAACGTTACGTGGCGCGTTAAGGAACGCGTTATCTCATTATCTCATTGGTCATACTGAATAAGGCCCCTGGTTTAGTAAACTGGCAGGATATAGCGTAATACAGGTGTTGGGCTAGCCTGTATCAATCTCATAATAACGACCTGCATGGTTCACCCTGGCTATCTACCACCCTCAAGTTGAAAAATATGTAATCAAACAATATTGTGTTCTAACAGCTTTCTTTGAGAGCCTGTTTCCATTCTAGAGTGCTTTCTTACTAAACCACAAATACTTCCCATCAGGTGAGAAGGTGGTCATAAGCTATTAACTACTAAACATATATCCTGATATCAAGCTACGAGGGGCAGTCTAAAATATCAGCTGGTTTATGAAAATAGAAAGCAGCGGTGAGACAAAGCACTAAATAATTAGAAAGGTGTATTTGCTTAGTTGCGCTATAACAAATGAACATGTTTGTAATCAAATATTATGTTTCTAGAAGTGTTGCACACTTTTATATTTTTGTACATTCTTACACACAATCCAAAATTTGGGGCATGTTTCTCAAGGGGTGCGGGTTCGAGTCCCGTCGAAACGATGAAATTTTGGATTGTGTGTAACAATCTTTATATCATTGTTGAAACGAGATCTTGGCCTAGCAATGAAGCCACCTATGGTGCTTATTTTCAACCTACTTTACAAAAAAGGAGGAGGTTTTCAATTTCCCTGTATTTTATTTTATCAGGCGGAACATCGATGTAAATAATATGTTACTACTACCTGTTGACAAACACTCGTGCTAGAATTTGAACCAGCGACCTATCATTTAGAAGTCAAACCATCTATGCCAACGGGGTTCAAACTCAAAATCGGCGTCAATAAAGAGTGATTGAATATTTTTGTTTGCCTACCTAACAGAGGTCTTTTTTTAAATATTTTATAGGCTAAGTGATGATGTGGTCAAAGATAGTGAATACGCCTGGCTAGAATACTCGTACTCTCAAGGAAGGCCTCTATGAAATAAAAATAATAAAATTTGCAACTTACTACAAATAGGCATTTTATATTGTACTACAAATTTAATCAAACAATATCTTTAGCAAAACAACCCAACCCATTAAAGCTAAATCACTCGCGTAAAACGAAACGACGCCAAAATACGAAGTATAACTTAACTTATTCATTAAGCCTTGGACCGCGCAGTTAAAATTCACATCTTATTAACATAGCGACCGCTCTTTAAGTTACTTATAACTTAGTAAAGCTGAATAAGTGGAAGTAATCCTTTACGACCGTAATGGATTATGGTCATGAATTTCAGAGCTACGACTATAAAAAAGTTGCAGATACGGATTACGTTAATCTGAATAATTATCTGGGAAAGACATAGCTTATGTATCTTTTTTTTAAAACTTATTAACCTTTTATCTAGTTTAAACCGGATAATACCTCTGTTGATACCTTTTGCATGGTAGTAAGACACTATCTAGTGTCCGCCTGGCCAGCTACCACCCTCAAGCTAGAAAATCTGTCACCAAACATCTAATGTGTTCTGGCAGTTATCTTTGAGGGCCAATGCCTATTCTAGGCCTAGCGTACTTACCATTCTCGATAGTATCATCACTTACCAACAGGTGAGATAGTGGTCAAATGCTAGCCTATATGACTTTTAAAAAAACTGAGAAAAAATGCTAAGATTATACACGAATTAAATTTGAATAATAAATGATATCATTTACTTCGCCGACAATAATGTATATGTATGTAATGTGTATAATGTATATGACAATAAGTAGTCGAGCGTGTTTGTGATTAATTATGTATCTTATATCATTTTCTACCCTCATTCCATTATTATGGTTAAGCTTCGTTCGTATCCTAATTGTCGTCTTCTTCCATTTTCCTGTTTCCCGCCGACATTACAGAATTAATAATGATGTACTATTTAATGAAATACCTTCGGGCGATTTTCTGTACTTTGAACGTAATTTCCTGACTCGGAAATTCGGCTGAATACGACGTTTATTTGATCAGTTCTTCGATTTTATTATTTTTTTGTAGAGAAATAATGAAGCTTAATACATGATAAAGCTGCTCAGTGATGATTCAGTAAATATCAAGCAGAAATTGGGTTGGAAGTTTCTACGTTGATTAATTGTATAACTTTACAATAATAATTAAGGATCGTTCACAAAACAAAACAAAAACCATCTTCAAATGCCACCATTACTAAGTTTGAGGTCTTTATCTCCATATCTCAGGAGAAACTTATCAGGTGTCAATTAAGCTACAATGAGACCAAACAAAAAGATAATCTTTTAATATTTTTTTTTATCGGCTAAGAAATGAGGGAGTTCTGAGGTAACAAACATAAAACATAATAAAGAAAGTTTAAAAACTAAAACAACCGACTTCAATGCCCCGCGAGTCAATTTTAGTAGCAAGTTTGAGACGTTTATCGTAATATATCTGGAGATACTTATCAGATCTCGATGAAATTACTATGGAACTACCTCGGAAACGAATCGCGTAACATACACACAAAAAAAAACATACAGACGCATTGAGAACCTACTCCTTTTTTGTGAAGTCGGTTAAAATACAGGCGAATAAACAACCTTTTTCTTTTTTAAAAGTCAGTTAAAAATAAATAAAAAGATGCATAAAGACATGCAGAACATTACTTCGTGTATAAACGTCCTTGTAATTGAATTATCTCTTAAAATTTTTCTGCCAGCGGTACATTTTAATATAATAAAAGTTATTGTTGCCCGCTCGTATTCAATGGACGACATGTAAACGAATAAAATACCCACATAAAGATATATCATCCATGCGAGTTTGAATCCGACCCAAAGCTGATATGTAAACGTTCCCCTTAAATTGGTTTATATCGTATCTAGAGGTAACAATGACTTTTGCTAAGGTGAATCACTTGCGTAATACGTATTACACGTCGTTTCGGTTGGAGTCGTCCGTAGCGGAGTTGGTTAAAACGCTTGGGCGTGTAAACAAAGACGCGCTGGTTCGGTTCCCGCCAGACGGCAACATTTTGGATTGTATAATAATCATGTAGCTTATGATTAATCGACATTAATTTAAAATTTTATCTAGAGCAGCTTACACAGTGAGCGATGAGTCCGCTTATAGTATAGTAGGAACGGTAAAACATAAAATTCTGTTTTATCAGTAATTTGTGCTTCACTACTTTGCGTCCCGAAAGATCTCAATAATAATAATCTCTTAAGTCGAGTAATTTCACTGTGAAGGCCCAAATCAAAAAAAAAAATTAAGACAAAACAGTAGGGCACTTTTAGCTATATACTGTACTCTTACACTATTCGAGTTACAATATACATTTAGTAATGTCGTAAATGGTGTTGACGAATCTAGTTACTATTAAATATTAATCGGCCTTCATTTTATAATGATCTCGTGAATAAACTTAGTGACTGATACTGAATAGATGAAGTCACCTCTGTCAATGCCTCTAGGTATAACATAATGCTCTGACCGGAACACACAAATTTGCAATTCGCCTTTTTTGTTCAAAGCGTTTATTTGAAATAGCATGGGTCGCGTTAACCTCTCGTAGCGATTTGTGTTTTTATCGGAGCTTTAGTTGTTTTTGTTATGAATTTTATTTTGAATGCTTGCGCTAGATTATACAAGTAACAAAATTAAAATTTTGAATAAACACCTACGACAATGTCCTTTAGAAAATTAACATCATAACATCTATCTAAGAACCACCACTGATTAATTACGAACCGTTTAAAGACAAAATCGAACTAGTTTTGGAGTAAAATGGCAACATGGATTTGCACACACAAACAAACAAATAAACAAACATCCTCTCACCCCAAACGCATAAACAGTCTCCGTTCTGTCGTGGGTAAGCCATATTCAATTTGATTATTTTTTTATTAATATAAAGAGTAACCGAAAACTTTGGCCGTTATTAAGGAAAGGTCGTGTGTCTAAAGTTTATTTTCTGAATAAATATGTTTGAACAATTATTGTAATAGAGTTATTCACAAATTAGTTGTTTCCGTACTTTAAAACCTAAATTTTGTTATATAGCTGTGAGAAACAAACAAGTTTTTTTATGTACGTAGGTATCGATGCAAAGAACGCTGAATTGTAGTACTTATTAGACGATAAATGTGACACATAAAAGAGTGCATCAGTTTTAAGTGCTTTGCACTTTCGAAAAGGTAGTGACTCGACTTCGTACAATCATAAGCATCTAAATAAGCCCATACTTACCGTATGGGCTTATTTTGATGTTTATGATTGGCCAGCAAGTTTTACTTGTCGTAACATTTTTAACATCTTAATTTCCTGAACTAAAGCGTTTCGCTCCAAAATGCATTAAGTAAATTTTCCATAATATTAAACATCATGCTAGTTTCAACGTTCCGCGAAAATCTAATTCAGTCATGCAAATAGACTCAGTGCTTTGGGAAATGACTTCGTTTTAGAAGTGATTCCACGACTCGGGTTGAGTTAGTTAGTTATAGCCGGAGGCAGGGTAAACAGCGCTGTCCTGATGGTTCAGGTATTTTGAGGTGTTAACTGATTTGCAATTCTGTTTGAGGTCTGATTTAGCATCTTTATACAATACTAGCAAACCGCCACGACTCCGCACGGATGAAAGTTATATCAAGGGTGAACATGTATATCTTATGTTTATATTTTATACAGTATAACAAATCATAATTTTAACCGACTTCACAAAAAAGGAGGAGGTTCTCAATTCGTCTGTATGTTTTTATTTTTGTTTGTATGTTACGCGATTTCTCCATCAATTGTGAACGGATTCAAATGATTCTTTTTTTAATAGGTAGGATACGTTTCCGAGGTGGTCCCATTTTAATTTTTGTCGAGATCTGATATGTATCTCCAGAGATATGGAGATAAATACCTCAAACATAGGAGAATGTACTGGTTTTAGTAGAAGAGTCCCAAGAAGATTATACACAATGGAGCTTGCTATTGCATATACTTTTGAAGACTAAAAAATATGACCTTGAATAATGTTTTTACATCTTTCTTCTCGTTGCTTTTGGTTTTTGACAGATATTCTTACGGTAACTGTGAGCGAGATAGAAATAAAGGTGGGGATAATTAATATGTTTTATTTTTTTTATATCTTATAGGCTAGCGTTTGACCACTATCTCACCTGTTGCTAAGTGATGATGCGGTCGAAGATAGAGAAGTGGACTAGAATGGGAACTAGCTCTCAAGGATAGTTGCTGGAACACATTAGATGTTTGGCGACAGATTTTCTAACTTGAGGGTGGTAGCTGGCCAGGCGGACACTAGATATGTCCTACCACCATGCGGGGGTTGTTGGTTTCTTAACGATATTTTCCTTCACCGGAGGGCAACTGTGAGAAGCGCACATATATTTTTCGATAGAAAAATTCATTGGTGCACGGCGGTTTGAACTCGGTACCACGGCATCAAAGCCGACTGTTCTCCCAATTACGCCACCGAGCCCTCAATAAATAATTATATATTAATAATTATAATAAATAATTATATATAAATATAAATAATTTGTCTTCACAGGAATGTTCTACCGGGCAAAGTCTTGTTAGGGTGCAAACTTTTTTAAACATACCTAAGATTTTTTGACATGACATGACGTTTGGCGAAGATGGCGGCCATTTCAGTCCCGCGACACTGCATACATTATTAAATAACTCAGAATTATGAACGCACTTTGTACCAATCAACACTGCAAAAAAAAAATAAGCATAATACCACAGATTATATAATAGTTACTACGTAAATAATACTTTCCGTTGTTAGGTTGGCTACACAGTGCTGTCATAATTCGGGTATCAACAATATAGGGAAGTGCCTCTTATAACGTAGTAGAGTGATTCAGTACTCTGTTGGCCATATGGCGGCAATTAATGTTAATAATCGCAAATAATACTTTTTAATATTCATTTTGGAATACAACTAGTCCGTGTTATAAAAGTATTTGGAATTATTGTAATAAAATAGACAATTAATTATCGTGTGTGTCAGATGCTTTAATTGCACAGGGCCATTTTGGACATTGTCCTTTGATACCTTGATAACATCATTATTACTAGTGAATACTTTCACTTTAGCGCGGCATTTAAAGTCAATTTTTTTAGGGTTCAGAACCCAAAGGGTGCCAAAAGAACACTTTCTGAGACTTTGTTGTCCGTTCGTCCGTCCGTCCGTCCGTCCATGCTTGTGTTTATTTGTGCGCACTTTACAGATCTGTATCTTCTTTACCGTTATAGGTGAACTTGAAATTTTCAAAAAGAATATATCCGTCAGTGTATAACGGCCCAGACACGAAAATTTTAATAGATGCATGTATTTAATTAAAACTTGTTTTGCACTAAAATGGGGTAAAATAAGTTATTTAAAAAAATATATATAACCGACTTCATAACCACAAACAGGCACTCAAAAGCGAAAAATAAATTAATTGGATAGTAGATAGATACTATGTATGTAGTAGTAGTAAGTAGGTACATGTATGTTAGTAAGTAGGTAGATACATGTAGGTATTATCTATCTACTACCTAGTAGACTTGGCTGGCACCGACTTCAAATAGATAAGTGGGTAGCGCTTATAACAATTTTAAGTAATTTATTTTTCGCTTTTGAGTGCCTGTTTGTGGTTATGAAGTAGGTTTTATTTTTTTTGAGAAATAACTTATTATCAAATTTGTTTGTCTTGGTATCTACAGAATATCGACGTTTACGCAATAATTATTATCTTATCTATGATTTTGATTTTCATCTGCCATTTTATTTTCTACTTATATTGCTAAAGAGGTTTTCACAAAAAGACATTTTATATATAAACGTGGTAATGCATAGCTTATGTTAATTCTAGAAGTGCATTTTATGTAGTAGTGAAATAATGTAGAAGTAATGATAATAATAAATAAATAAATAATACATTTATTTGCAAACTTAGCTCATCAGAAACAGAGTTTATAAATAGCTTATGGTAAAACATAGCATCATATGAGCTCTGTGTCTCACACTAGGGAATCCCTGTATCGTGAGATTCAGTCTCTTCTAGTTTTGGATTATATTAGTAACTAGATGCATACTTAATACAATTTTGAACAAGGTTTTACATGAATAGTGAAAAATTGCAGTGCAGTCCTAAAAGATAACATTACTTGCTTAACATGTTTTTTTTTTGTATGGGAGAGAATGGGTAATCACGAATACATTATCAAAGTACGTCAAACAACCAACAAATATTACATATTAGAATAGGTATACTTCGCAGCCAATTACACAATTTCCGACTACGCTAAAACCTGAAACATTCTAGAGGAAAAAAAAGAAAACTGCTGTGAAACTAGAACAAAAATAAAACCAAAAACAATCTCGTTATTCCCCCAAACCACAACACGAACAAACCCCCTCTACTATTACGATAGGTATTGTGCAAAACATATGCTACACGAGACCGCATATACCTCACCAGAACTAGCACCGAAATCTCGACATTACCAACCCGCCACCTCATTTATATTTGACGAGAGTCCTACATACTACTGTTTTACTCACTACCTACATAATACATTTCCAGAGGTCCGAGAAAACCTCTGCAAATGACGCGTTACAGACGCCATAAAAATAGCGAACTTGAAATTGAAATATTAAAAATCCCAGGTGATTTTTGCGGGTAACGGAGTGGAGAAAACCAGGTGCAGATGCAGTGTTGCGAAAGTATTACAATTGAGGGTAGATGTGAAAATTTGGCGAGAATTGTTGGTTTGCTAATGGAAGTATTTTTCGAGACGGATTGATGACTAGAAGCTATACTATATCTCTTTAAACCATCAAAAGATTTATGGGTTGTAAGACTGGAGGTGCTTAGGCAGTAAGTCGTAGCTCACAGTGATGATTAATAAAAACATGTTACCTCATTCTAAGGTGTTTTTTTTTTGACAGATTTTTTTTTATTTACGACTGAATTTTATCTGGCGAGTTCAATGTTAGGTGGTTGTCTGTCAGTTACAATAATTAAATCTGTCTCAGCCTCAGATTTGAAATTAAGTAATCTTTTCATGACGTCAAAATGTAAAAGAAAAACAACATCAGCATGGCCATGCCACTTATTGCCTCCACGATAATGTGTTTGTATGTGTAGAGACTGTAATTTAAAATTTTGGCTAAATTAGATCTGTATATTATAATTCCAGTCTAACAAGACAAAATATAACTGCATTTATATTGCCTTAGATTCGCAAGTTTCTATATAAATAGCTACGAATAAATTATCTAATTCGTAGATAGGATGTATAGTATCAAATATTTCCAACAAGCTTTATTTTTCTCAATTCTTATTGTAAATGAAATGGGATGCCTCTGATTGAGTTCTGAAATTTAATATGTCTTTGGTTTTCGTTCTGTCAGCTTTATATTGCGTTGGCATTTTATCAGCGCTATCATTTTACCGCCAAAAATAAATGGTCAGGTAAAAATAAACTGACTGCATACCCTCGCATAATTCTGAAAGAATATTCCATTTTAATTTTCACCCAGTATTTCGTAATATCTTTTTGACGGTGCAGTGTTAGCTTTTCTTTTTATTTGGGTAGATACTCACGCTAGGATAATTAGGTAAAACGCTTGGTAACAGTGTTTGGTCTTCAAATTATATCCTAATAATTATGAATTCCATTTGCCATTTGAATTATTCAATTTTACTTATGTTTGGTATTATAAAATAGTTCACTTTGACTGTGACTTAGGTAGTTTTGGGTACTTTATATGGATTATTTCTGTTTGTCTACTTAATCTGTTCTCAAATGGACAAAAAGTTACACTAAGTGTCATAACAACACTACATTATTTTAAGTAAGGTACGAGATCGATTGGGTTACGCTTCATGAACGATCACCAATTATAATAAAATGATGCGGGGTCTACATCGGGAACGAACGAGAATGAATGCTGAATAGAGGGAGATGGAGCTATTTGCCTGTATAGATGCGTCTCCTTCCATTTACCATTCGTTCGCCATCGTTCCCTTGGTGTGGACCAGGCATGAGAAATAATAACGAACTCAAAATATAATTTTCATACGACTACTTTCTGTGAAATCAGTAGGAAAGAAGATTTAGATGTGGTTACCACGTCTTGGATATTTTCTAGTTTAATTCCATAACCCAGTCTAAACGACTTCATACAGTTATTTTTAATCTATGTAGACAATATTGTCAAAAATGATTCGAGTTAGTGAACTGTTTTAAAATTTAGCCGGTTGTCGTTTTGTCACATTAGCATTTGGTGTCAGGTGCGAACGGCGCCGTTTCTCTATCGACCCCTATGCGCCATTTTTTGACGTTTTTAACCCATTTTTCGGGTTTTTATGAAACCTGTTTTATCACTGTTTTGGGCCTCAGTTCTGTTCGTTCGAGTGGGTTTGGTTTTTATTTGTGAAATTTCAGGAGACGAATTTGAGTAACTTATTCAAGGAATTTTTACTTTTAGTTTCTCAAATCTGATACAAATAAACATTTTTTTTATTGAGTGTTCAAAATCTCGTCAATTCTCGAGACAAATTTTTGTATTGTGAAACGACGAAGCTGAGATAGCTACATTACGATAGCTCCATTAGAGGACCGTCATGTTTGTCCTGTTACCTTAATATCATAAAAAAAAACTTTGAATTGACAAGTATCGAGCATTGTGGCGGTGGTAGAGTCATTTGTCAATCAGTTATGGAAGAGAAAAAGCTATTTATACTTAGTACAAAAGTATGCATGTTTGTATGATAAATCCTCTCGTTATTTAATTGTAAATATTTAAATTAAACTGAAAAGAAGAGCCGTAGACCGGGCTTAGTGGCGCATCTTCGGAGAGGCCTACGTCTTGCAGTGGACTGACACCGGCTGTAGATGATGATTTAAATTAAATAATTCTTATAAGTAGACCACTATCTCACCTGTTGGTAAGTGATGATGCGGTCGAAGATGGTGAGCACGCTAGGCCTAGAATAGGAACTGGCTCTAATGGATATCTGCCGGAACACATTAGATGTTTTGGCGACAGATTTTCTAACTTGAGAGTGGTAGCTGGCCAGGCGGACACTAGATAGTGTTCTTCCACCATGCGGGGGTTGTTGGTTTCTTAACGATGATTCACCGGAAGGCCACTGTGAAAAGCGCACATACATTTTTCGATAGAAAAATCTATTGGGTCGCCGTGCAGGCGGTTTGAACTCGGTACCTCTGGCATCAAAGCCAACCGTTCTCCCGATTACGCCACCGGGCCCTCTATATAATATTATTGACTAAAATTAAATACAAACTACAAATCAAAATTCAAAACAAATCGGAATTAAGGTCGTTTTCTGCTGGTGGAGTATCCAAAAAGGTGGGAACATTACCTCTTTGAATGGCAATGCTATTACGACGCTCAGAGTTGCTTGGAATCCACGTTTTGACCCAGAAGTACGCTTAACTGCTAGGACTTATTAGCTACCTTGAGAAGATTATTCATCTACCTCGTTTGAGGGTGGATTACATCGCCCAGAAAAACTACAAACACGATACTTCAAAGACTACCTATTCATATTGGTTTCCAAAGCTTTCCACTGTTTTTAACCACCTACGCACACAAATGTCGAAATAATTACAATCTAGAGTGGCATAATATAATCAAATGTCAAACCATTTCGTTTATACGTGAGACAATTTTGTATAATAGTTTTGTGCGTTAATTGTAAAATCTTTATTTTTCGATACAAGATTCATATCTTGTCGTCATCGATTAGTACAATAATAGAGCTATTATACAAAAGACCTTTTACAAAGTTTTTTCAGTATAATAATGAACAACAGTATCCTTAGTACGGGTTTTCATCGTAAGCGCTTTTGACAGATCTCACATAGTTTTCGACTTATTCTAGCTCCCTGATTGGTCAAAATTTAGTTAAGTGTAGTAACCACTAGAGGCGCTGTACTGTTTTTCATGCAAAATTTGCTCGATATGCAATATCGAGTTTGGTATGAAAACTCGTACTAAGGGTACAGTTGTTAAGTTTATTGTACTTAATAAACGCCCTTGAGTTGATTTAATTGTAAGATAAATCAGGACACCATCGTATGATGTCGTATTAAATGAAAGATACTAGCGATATCGATGTATTATATTGATTCTCAAGAGCTGTGTGCTACCGGAATACCTTAAGGTTATAGAGGCAGATTTTCTCCTCGATGGTGGTAAGCTACTTTTTGGCAGCAAGTCAAGCGGTACATCGGTATAATGTGCCCCTTATGCCTGTTCACGAATACTGGTGCTAGGATTCGAAGTGGCGACCTCTCTAATAAACGTCAAGCCATCTAACCTTTACGTTAACGGGGCTTAGTTTGCTACGGAGTCTTCCCGTCCGTTCCCGAAGATCGTTGGCCTAATGAACGGCCAGAAATACGTGATATTTGATTTTCTAAAATTAAATATATCAAATTTCGACTATCCATGAAATGCTTGGAATAGCTGGCGACATGAATAGATCAAAATCTCTTGTTTGGGAATCAGGCTAACAACCGACACAATTCTACCTCTTTTCTCTATTTTAATCTATTTCAGGGCGCAAACATAACATTTTCCAATAATTATTAGAAGAGCAAGGCAATATTTTGAAGGATTGTCATATATAGCCTTGATTGCCAACTTTATGATGATATAATTTGAAACCTTTTAGGATAATGTTGCGATCACGCCGCGTGAATTTACTCCAGACAAAACCAACTAAATCGCTCAAAACTTACGTCGAGAAAGTTCGATTAAAATTACGTGAATCACAGCTGGTTCATAACAGTAATAAATTTAAAACTAATGGTTAAATAGATTGCGCCGTCAATTGCACAAATTAAACAAAGAAAGAAATTGCGACTTATAAAATAATGAAGTTGGTATAAGTGCACGACGAAAACTGTATAAGGACGCGTTATAGCTGCAATGTAATTTTTCTTAGCATAATACATTATCCTTAAAACGAGGTACCAGCTATATAGTTATAAATACGAAAATACGGGACTTATCGCGCCTAAAACATTAATTTTATTTAAGTCGACGTTTCGACCAAGTTGCATTGATCGTGGTCACGAGACGACTGAATGTTGTGAGTGTCCGTACTGCTATTTATAGGAGAGTTGGTTGGAAACTACCCTTAATTTATTTTTAATTTTTATCAGAGTTCCGATTTTTATACAAAAGTAAAAAAAAAAAAAGTTTAAGGAGGGGCATCCCATACATGAAACTGAAACAAAAATTTTTTTTTTCTTCAAACCTATACGTGTGGGGTGTCTATGGATAGGTCTTCAAAAATGACATTGAGGTTTCTAAAATCATTTTTTCTCAAAGTCAATCATTTGAAAGATAGGCGCGTCTAAAGTGGTAAAATGTGTGTCCCCCCCCCCCCTCTAACTTGTAAAGTATGGGAGTGATAATCTAAAAAAAATATATGCTGTACATCTCAATAAAAACAAACAACGAAAATTGGTTTGAACGAGATACAGTTAGCAGTTTTTGAGATATGGCGACCGCAAAGATAACTTTGTTTTTCATACAAACACTATGAAAAACAAAGTTAATTTTGTATATGCCAAAAATCATAGTTATGGAATACTTAACTGTGTTACGGAACCCTACGAGTGCGAGTCCGACTTGCACTTGGCCAGTTTATTTATTTCTACCGCTTCACGCACAATACGGGAGTAATAGTAGCGGTCGGTCGAGAGGATCTTAGGGTCATGAAGTTCGATCCAGTGATTAGGTCCGGATTCCAGTAAGTGCTCGGCGATAGCAGATTTATTGACCTGGCGGTTTTTTACAGCTGCGATGTGTTCTTTGACCCTTTCTGAAATAGTACGCTTGGTCTGTCCGATGTACGATTTACCAACTAAGTACCAACTGTTCTATAAAGAAACAAAATAATACATAATGGAAAATTTAAAATTCTGTTGAACATAGTGCTAGAAACTGAAAAACTCCCGCTTTAAAGCTCTATAAATTCACCAAAGGTTTATTCTGCCATATAACTACAAGTATCATGACTCTACAGTATACAGGAAACGTGAGCTCCAGCAATTACTTGCACGCAAAAATAGGCTACCCCCAAATAGATGCCGCATCAGCCGCATGTAGAATTGCTAAACTTTAAAGCGCACCGCTTATTGATTGAAATACTTATACAAATGCGGCCGGCCTGCTAACTAAAATTAGTTAAGGTGTCATACCTACACAAGTGGATATATTTCTAAATAATAACGGTAGTGGTAGTAAAACATAGGTCAAACATTGTTCACAGCAGCTGCAAAGTATAGTCTCTGCATAGTCACGTTTTCTGTAATCGAAAACGTCGAACTGTCTCTTCAAATTGAATTCCATCAAAGTTTACGATGACAGAAAGACTAACGTAACTAGATACTCCCAAATCCCCACCGTGCATTTGCAGATAATTTGCGGCCCATTTGTGTTGTTCTGCGTGCCATATCATGCATGCGATATCTATTGGGGGTAGTCTGTGTACCCAAGACTCCTCTCGTGTCTCTAGGGTAAACGTATTTATAGAGCACTACGTTGCAATTCCATGGAATAATGGTAGAGAAAGCGTCGGTTCTTCATAGGTTAAAAGAAGAAAATGTTAAGAGACAAGATGTAATACACTAATATGTTTAGTGGTTTTGTAAACTGTAGACCTCGTGAATTGGTCTTTGCATAGCTTAAAATAAGAAAAAAACTAACAAAATCGACTTTAAATCGACCATGCTAGTCATTTTTTGAAGAGAACAGCCGGATAAATATACGAAGGCATTTCTGAAAAGAACATCCGGACAAAGATACGAAAGCATTTTTGTAGAGAACAGCCAGACAAAGATACGAAAGCATTTTTGTATAGAACAGCCGGACAAAGATACGAAAGTTTTTTCGTAGAGAACAAACGGACCAAAATCGGAAAATATTTTTGTAGAGAACAGCCGGACAAAGATACGAAATCAATTTTGTAGAGAACAGCCGGACATAGATATGAAAACATTTTTGTGGAGAACAGCTGGACAAAGATACAAAAACATTTTTGAAGAGAACAGCCGGACAAAGTAAGAAAGCATGTTTGTAGAAAACAGCCGGAAAAAGAGACGAAAACATTTTTGTAGAGTGTTCTCTACAGCCGGATAAAGATACGAAAACTTTTTTGTAGAGAACAGCTGAACCAAAATACGAAAACATTTTTGTAGAGAACAGCCGGACAAAGATACGAAAACATTTTTGTTGAGAACAGCCGGACATAGATAAGAAAACATTTTTGTAGAGAACAGCCGGACAAAAATACGAAAACATTTTCGTAGAGAACAGCCGGACAAAGATACGAAAGCTTTTTTGTAGAGTACAGCTGGACAGAGATACGAAAGCATTTTCGTAGAGAACAGCCGGACAAAGCGACGAAAACATTTTTGTAGAGAACAGCCGGACAAAAATACGAAAACATTTTTGTAGAAAACAGGCGGACAAAGATACGAAAACATTTTTGGCCAAGCCGAAGCAGATATCTTCGTTTGGCTCCGTTAATAAATGCAAAAGTATGTGAGAAAAGTATAACAATAATAATACATTTTTATGATCACAAAAAAAGGTTAACATGACATTGTTAAAATTGATAAACAGCAAAGTACCTAGCATATTTGTGGCAGCCTGGAATATGTTTATTAAATCTGTAGAACAGGTCACCAGTGTTGATAAAACTACCGCCGCCATGACCTTACGGTGTTCCGCCAGCACAAAGTCCTTGAGAGCCAGTATTCTAGGCCTATAAGCGTGTTCAGCATCTTTGACCTCATCATCGCTTACCACCAGGCGATATAGTGGTCAAACGCTAGCCTATAAGATATATAAAAAAATCATTAAGAATACCAAACTAAATTACACGCATATGCAATGGGTAGCATCCACAGAACAGCGGAAATAGTTCTGCCATTCTGTGATAGTATGGTTAGTAAAATCACGCGCCACGTGTAAATAGCCAGCCAATTTTATTGATTTTATTGATTACTCTACGGAACTTTACTTTGTTTCAGATTCTCAGATGATGACAACGAAGAAATTCTCCGAAGAGCCTGAATTCGAGCGGCCCATTGGCAACCACACTTTCTTTCTGGGAAGGGAAGCTGTACTGGGCTGTGCCGTCACAAATCTAGGCAAACACAAAGTAAGTCTTGACTTAAGATGTTGCTTTACTTATTTACTAACCAATATATTTCCATTTTGAACGTAGTTCGACTACAACAAGAAGGACAACAAACAATTGAAAGAATGTCAAAACATTCTTTCAATTGTTTGTTTTTAATCCCCAAAATCAGATTTAGAGAAGTAGTTAAAAATAACACAATCGCCTGATAGCATGATATGTCATCTATATCAGACACTGTGACACGTTTTACCATAAAAATCAAGGATTTTGCGTATAACTGTATTATGCGTATTATTTTTAGATTTAGATGGTAATTCGTTTTATTATGTCCTTTAATTTATCTTGAAAATATGCCTTTCAAACCTGAAAACATGACTAAGTATCGGTTAAATAAGCAGTGGTACCGCCTAAAGTGGACGTATAAAAGTTATTCCTCTATTATAGTATACTAATCTGAAATCTAACGAGAACTTTCAAAGAGGATATGTAGTAGGAGACCACATAGGTGGAGATCGCGAATCAACAAACGTAGCGTAGTGACCCTGTGACCAGGTGGAGCGACAACATTCGCAAAGCTGTGGCCAGTGACTGGAAACAGAGAGCCAAAGATCGGGCTCAGTGGCGTGATTTGGGAGACGCCATGTCTAGAAGTGGACTGATTATGATGATGATGATGTAGTAGAAGCATTATATCGGTGTTCCACCTGACTTGACGGTGTTCCGGCAGCACATAGCCTTTGAGAATCAAAGTATTCTAGGCCTAGCGTGTTCTCCATTTTCGACCACATCATCGCTTACCACCAGGCGAAATAGTAGATGGACCTAGATATGATAAAGATATATTTAAAAAATAATAATGATAGCCCAAAACACCAAGCATAATCAAATAATCTCTCTAACACGGCATATGGAGTCGATTCTAATATATATTTTTAACCGACTTCATTAACAATAGTGTCGACCTTCTTGTTGGTTGGCTCTCCGGACTAAATTTAGCAATCACTCATATGTAAACCCGAAACTGGTGTACTGATATAATCTAAGTTAGCAATAGCATTAATGGGTAAAGTTTGAAGTTTGTAAGTCCGTGGGTGTGTAACGGTTAGTATCACTTATTGGACATTAAGCCTACACTTGAATACATAATGATACAAGTTCTAAATGGAGCAAGTAAATATCATTATGAGACCTTTGTTTACTGGGTTTCATACAGGTCATCAGACACTTTTTTACCAAGTAAAGCGAAGATCTCTGTTCCAGCTTGGGCATTTACGCTTTTGTTTGTCTGTCCGGATCTCTGTTCTAATCTACAGGTCGCATTTCTCAACCGATCTTCGTTAAATTTTGCGAGCAGGTTTAAAAACAATATTTGATTGATTTGTTCTCATGATTAGTTTTTGGAAATTTTACAAAATAGAGGAGTCATGTGGGTTGAAAACATAACCATATTCAAATCATTTCGAAAATGTGCTAAAGCGGCATCCTGCGTCCGCGTGCGCGGGCGCGATCAGATAATGCGGTAGTATTTGTACCGACTATTTCAAACCGATCTAAATAAATATAGCGATCAAAAAACGATTGAGATTTAGATCGCGCCCGCGCACGCGACGCAGGACACCGCGGTGTGGCCGTGCCAAACTTTTCTTTGCCCTCATTATTATTATTACTTTTTCTCTATATAACTTTTTCCTCCAATAAACTTCATAGGATCGGGTGTTATTCAGTTTTAAGCTATGCAAAGAATACTCGCGGCCAACTGTACAGCCCACAAAGCCAATTTGAAACTTAAAAATAATAGCTAATAACTAATGAAAGTGCCACCCTTAAGGTACGGACACACCGCAGCGTCCTGCGTGCGCGATCTAGACAGCGATCAGATAGCGTAGTAGATAGTATTTGTACCGACTGGTTCACACCAAACGCGATCAGAAAACAATTGAAAAGTACTGAGATCGCGCCCGCAGATCGCAGGACGCTGCGGTGTGGCCGTACCTTTAGTAACGTTTCACTTTATACTTTTATACTATTTTTACTTTATATTTTGCTCCTAGCAACATTATGCTACTTTTAGTGCGACTAGCAGTATTCACGCTAACGCAAGTTCAAAATGTATGGAATGACATAGGTAGATGTATCCGCAACAAATATATCATTCCCATAAATTTTGAAATTGCGTTAGCATGAATGGAATCAGGAAATTGAATTTTGTCTAGGGGCCTTGGTCATGATACGTTCGCCTAGGTCGGCCTGTACCAGCTGGCCCATTCACACTCGTCTTATAAATCTGCTTCGTCAATCTTCTTTCATCCATCCTCTCCAGATATTCAAACCATCTAAGCATCCCCTTCTCTATCTTTGTCACTATATCTTCTACCTCACCACAACATTTCCTTATCACACGGTTTTTCACCATATCCATCAGAGTCACTGCAATCATATTTTTTTTACTTTCATACTTCTTCTGCCATACCCAGCATTCACTACCATACATGAGTGTGGGAAACAACACTCCCCTATGTACAATGCCAGTCGTGCTTTTTAGACACGTTCTGACTGCACATAAAGTTATTAAGTGCCCTTTTCTCACTGGGTTTCCTGCCAAAACTCAGTTCAATATCATTTTCTTACTTACCATCTCTTGTAAACCTAGAACCCAGGTACATAAACTCTTTCTCTTCATCCACTCTCTCTCCTTCAAATGTAACTCTGCAATCTGTAATTCTTTCTTCTCTTTCAAAAACCATTACTTTGGTCTTGCTTACATTCACTTTCATCCTATATTTGGTTAATATTATGCATGATGTTAACCATTCCTTGCAACTCCTCCTTCAATGATGCTAATATCACCTCATCATCAGCGTATAGGAGGCATTTCATGGATTTTATAATATTATTTTATATAAACAAACCTAAAAAGAACATAGAGACAAATTGAGAACCTCTTCTTATATAGAAGTCGGTTGAAAATAAAGGGAAAAACCTTTCGTACTACACTTACCTACCTATATAGGATTGCGTATGCAAAAACTTGTATTCCTCTTAATATTCCTCACCTACCCTTTTCCCATGTCCAAACCGAAAAAGACGGAACACACTTCGTCCTACAAAACTGTAAACAAACTTGCCACTTGCTCTAGTTGCTCGCACCGCGTAGTATTGCTTTTAGGCCTTACCTACAAGTTCCAAACTTTAACACTTTACTTGATATATGGTTCTTTCAGCAGTTTTAAAGTTACGGCCCGCTAAGCAACTATTAGATGTTTTACTTTGATAAAAACGGATTTGTATTACATGATGATAATTAAGTGGTATAAAATAGACATCAAATGGTAATAACATTTTGTTTACATGGTCATTTGATTTATTATTTGTTAAAGTTATGGATCGGACATATTGCATAATGATAATAAGGTGGTACAAATTAAAAGAAAATGAAATATTTGATGGAATGGAATTGAAATATAATACATATTATTTATATGAATGAATTATATGGAAATGAAATATTTAATATTAAATTGGAAATATTAAATATGGAATTCCTTTCAATTATCTAGCAAGGTCCAACGACGTGCAATATTGTAACAGAAATAACATGTGTCATAATACAATGATTACTACGTAATTATGTTGTAATTAGATTGTGTCTCTTAAAGCAATTACAGTTTTGACAATATATAAATGTTACAAATAGATTTTAAAATCTGCCGGCTGTCTAATTTACACTCTTTGGAATTAACCAAAAATATCTAAATGAATATACATATAATATAATAATTTTTTTTCGGCCAGTGGCGGTAAACTATGATATTACAAATTTATATTATATTATAATTATATTATTTTTTAATTCATATTATTTTTATTATCAATGTAAGAAAAACTACAAATGAAAATTAACGTAAGTTTGTAAGAATTATTAAAGTTCTATACTAACTGTACTTACTTGCCTTAAGAAGAGTATTGATATTTACTGCTCTAACTAGCCAACGTAACTTGCTCACATTGTGTTACGAAAATAATATCACAAAAAAAATCATGAAGCAAAAATAAACTCCGACTCCTACACACCACAAGCTTGATATTCGCTGCTCCAGCTGAATGACCTGACTTGCCCTGGCATAATATTATCATCAATTTACTAACCATTCATTTTTTAGGTTTTCCTTCTGGCAAAGTAACTTTGCCCGTTATACGGCACTTTATTTGACGTGACGAAAATATATATGACGAGAAACTATGAGCGTTTAGGTTTACGACATGGGCTACATTTTGCTCGGAGCGGGTTGTGTTATCAAGTTGCCATCTGCTTTTTGTTTGAGAACTATCTAAATGCTCGTAAAGGATGGCTGAGGCCTGTAATTTATTATATACTAGCTGAGCCTCGCGGCTTTGCCCGCATTGAATGCTGGTTATAAACGTTCCACTCAAATCGCTCTATCTATTGATGAACACCGCGTTAAAATCAGTTGCATAGTTTAGAAGATAGAGCGTACAGACTCAGAAAGCAACTTTGTATTTCACTGTGTAAAAAATCCTGTATTGGAATGAGAGATGATAAAGCGTTTATCATACATAACAATTAAGATTTTTTTATACGTCTCTCTCATTTTTATTTTATCTTCGTAAAGAAAGCATTTTATAAAATTACTCTTGTGACATGTGAGTAAAGTAACTAAATAAACATTTTAAGACTTTAAATATAAGATAGAGTTGACTCTATCTGAGAGAAAAAAAAGTAGAAACCGAAAGTGAGAGCCGCAGTCGGCTTTAATGCATTCAACCCTTCATCGCAAAAACCCAATCCGTATTCCAATAATTTTAAAGAAAAAATCCAAGCCCAGCTACCATGAGCACAAATAAATGGATATGTGAACATCTTAACAATGAACATCATGCTGCAAGATACAAATCTTAATTACCTCGCGTTAGCGCATTGTGTCTGTTCGTTACACAGACTACGAACTATTCGTAGCACACGCTATGAACTGTTCGTAGCGACTACGTTGCATTTAATAAGGTGGCTAAGTGGGTACAAACATTTTCAAAATACAGCATGCATTTGCTAATGGAAATTATCACATAGAATTATTGAGAACGGCTTTACAATCACGGATTAGGTAAGGTAAGTCAAAGTAATATTCACCCAGCACGTAAAAATCCATTCAATATTTTCATTTTATTTATTAACTGTACTTACAGTCTGACTAGAAGAACTAGACTGACTTTAACTTCATACATTTGGTAGATTGATATTATAATTTACCACTACAATTTACTATTACAATTTAAAACTATTACTATTTAAACTATTATAATTTACTATTACAATTTACCATGTTACCAACATTTTGTTCGTGCATATTACTTAAACAAATATAGGTCACTAAATAGACATCATATAAAAACATAAACAGGACAGCCGCTTTTTTTTAGACTTAGGCAATTACATAGTCTTCACAGCAATCAGTGTAGTAGATGCAACAACATTAACACACTCATTGCGCTTTTTCCGAACTGGGTAGCACTTGACCACTAACTCACCTAATGTTACAATGAAGCGATCGATGCTAGAGCGCGTTTACCCAGAAGATACCTATTCACTCGTTATTTGAAGACCATGTAGGTATAGCAACAGTTTTCAAATCCTCTTTATCACCGTAGCAGTGACAGATCAGCAGCTCCTCTCAGCTTGGGTGTGCGCTAGATACAATGCGCCATCTAGTAACTTCAGATTTTACAAGTCTGTGTACTGCTTCAGGATCAAAGAGCGGATGCTGGATTCGGGCGAGTAAATACCGCTGTAGATCTCATTTAGAGTTTAAGCTACGTCCATCGGTTTCCTATGTGTGCAGAGCCATTCATGATTGACGTTTACATGGGGGTCAGTTGGTTAAAGTACAGTTCAAAAAGGTCGTTTCGATGAATTTTAGGAATCTGGTTGTTATCTCCGACTACGAGAGCTTCGTCTGCCTCCGTTATTTGTTTTGCCATAACTATGTAAATATTTTTGTAAATTGTTAAACACAATCCAAAATTTCATCGTACCGACGGGACTTGAACGCGCAACCTCCGGAATAACATGTTCCGGTGCTTTGCCAATTAAGCCACCGTGCGAAGTATCGTTACGACGAAATTAGTGGATTGCAATTGTTAATCCAATTATGCATTGGTGGCGCCATCTATGACTACATATTACGTATGTTAATCATTCGGAAGAAATCATTACAGTTTTCAAATCCGACGAGAGATGTTGCACTGCGTAAATCAAATATTATGTTTCTTTTAAGTGTTTCACATTTTATATTTTTGTAAATTGTTAAACACAAACCAAAATTTTATCGTACCGACGGGACTTGAACCCGCAACCTCCGGAATAACATGTTCCGGTGCTTTGCCAATTAAGCCACCGTGCGAAGTATCGTTACGACGAAATTAGTGGATTGCATTTGTTAATCCAATTATGCATTGGTGGCGCCATCTATGACTACTTATTACGTAAGTTAATCATTCGGAAGAAATCATTACAGATTTCAAATTAAAGTTTGAAACACTTCAAAGAAACATAATATATGTAAATATTCTTAGTAAATATTTGCATGCATCAATTGCTTTTGCTTCAAGCGTACATTCCTTGTGTATATATCACAGAAATATTAATAATAAGGTATTATTAATATTTCTGTGGTTTATACTGTCATTGTGATGTTGTTACTTTAAGTGAAAGTTTTGGATGTCATCTTCAACTAAAGTAGTTTGATGCATTTTGGCACTAATACAATACCACGCTTTTTAATATTAATTATTCAATGTTTAGCGCACAAAATTTCAAATTAGAAAATGACGTCATTGCTTTCAATCAGCAGCACATCATGCTAGTACCTTTTTTATAGTACTATATAATAAAATAAACTAGGCCAACAGATCGTTACGGATTCTTAAAACGAACCGTGATTTCACCGACAGATATCTGTATTCATTTAAATAACAATGGTGTTGTACTCGTAACAAAGAATGAAACAAAGGTTCCTCTCGCTCAGAGACTTTAATCACAGACGAATTAGATTTTATTGTAAACAATACAAAAATGTGTACAAAGGCTGAAGCCGAGAAAGAAAATCGGGGGTGAAGGAAAAACAAAACAACGGCGCTGCACCAGAATACCGTATTCTGCTTAGTGTAAGACAGCTGTCCAATTTTATAACGAAAGGATTTTTGAATAAGTTTCCCGTTACTGTCCTAATTTTGTATTTCATTTTAGGGAAAAATCGATTTCTGCATTTACGAATGAAGAGATTCATGAATATCTTGTTATTACTATTTACTGTGGTTTATTCACATAATTATTTTATTATTTATGAATCTTTTCGACTATCTATACTTCTATACTAATATTACAAAAAGAGAACATTTGTATTTTTGTATGTTTGTAATGATTTGGCTCAAAAACTACTGGACCGATTTACAAAATTCTTTCACTAATATAAATAATGGACTTTCGGAATGAAAATAGGCTATATATTATCCCGTTTAAATCAAAGGTACATTCGTGGAGACCTAATTTGCAACCTAAGTCGACTAAAAAACGGTCGAAAAAACAAGTTTCTTACGAACGCTGCTCAATTGATAATAGATAGAAGAATATTTTCTATGCAAGAGTTGTACAACTTAATAAGACCTACAAAAAAGTCCGCGACAGCATTGTCGCGGACTTTTTTGTACTGTGAGACTGAGACATATGCATGTCTATCTCTTAAGGTTGACTCACATTAACCATTTTAATCTTTAATTTTTTGTTAAAAGATATTACATAACTTCCAAGGCTATTTTCAAGTATATACTATTAATACTTATCCAAATAATTACGTTAATTAGCTTGGCCACATATTATAGATTAAAATTGTCCTCTACAGTATATAATTCAAATGAAAAACCTAGAAGATATCACGAATTTCACATACACGCATCGCAAAATTTATAAAATATCTGCAGTGAAACCACATATTAGGTCATAGTTACGAAGAAAATATTATTATAAGCTTAGCGATGCTGTAGATCCCCACCGATCAAAATAAATTTGAAGTCAATATAGTATAATAATATATTTTTACTGTATAAAATTCTATTGTTTAATATAGTTATGATCTATATATAAACCACCCCGACTGAACTATGTATAATCTTTTCAATAAAAGCATTCCAATGACTCTAAACACGACATTTAAAATCTGAGCCGTAAGTTGGTGTGGATTTGAGTATTCTGTAGAGTACAGGAGATGACCCAGCATAAGGTCAATGCTTCCATGTTCTAACAACATCGTTGAAAGAGAAGATTTTCGAATTGATCAGACCTATGAAAGTTGATTTCATAGCGCAATTAACTAGAAAAAAGCTCATAGTTTTATAATGATTGAACGAATTTTCATGAATCAAAGCTAAGAAAACTCTCGATTAAGACATCTATCAAACAAAAAAATATATCAATAATAAAATCAAAATCGGTTCATCTGGTTGGGTGCTAAAATGCTACAGACAGACACAGATACACACGTTAAGCGTATAATACCCCTTCTTTGATCCCATGATTTGATTGGTTTTGATTCCATGATCCCACTACCTCTGTACGAAAACCCATGACTCATGAATGCACATAAAACTTTCATTGGTAGGTATATAGCTAGGATTAGAACCAACGACCCTCGGGTCAGATTCAGGGTAACTATCCTTTACACCAAAGGGCCGTCCAATATCACTACGTAAGTATTATAAAACAAAGTGCATCACTGCGTCTGTCTGTCTGTTCGCAATAATCTCAATAGCTACTGAATGGATTATCATGCGGTTTTCAACAAAAGCCAGAGTGTTTATGAGGAAGGTTTAGGTCTTAGGTGCATAATTCGTTAAGGTTTTGTGTAAATTGGTTGAAATAGGACGATGATTGTTAAATATGTTAATATTTTATATTCGATGCAAAAACTGATGCAAATTTTGTAGGCATATATGTTCTTCCCGTGCGAAGCCGGGGCGGGCTGCTAGTATAATATACTATAAAACTATCAAACAACCAGTAGGTAAAGTTTCTAAAATGCTGGCTGTGTTCCCCCGTTGAATGGTGACGCTCAGTCTCTGGGCTAAATACATGCCAGCGTTTTGGTCTCATGTCGTTTCAACGTGCAGAGAGATCTTTATAAATGCTGAGTGCACTCTGTCCTAACAGTCCTAGAGTCTCAAACCCAAAAGATGGTGGTTTATTATATCGTAGTTCAACTTGATTTGCTACTAAAAAGTAGCTTACCATCATCAAGGAAAAATTCTGCCGTCATAACCTTAATGTATTCCGGCAGCACACAGCCCTCAAGAATCTGTATATTCTAGGCCTAGCGTGCTTACCATCTTTGGCTACATCATCGCTTACCATCAGACAAAATAGTGGTCAAATGCTATAAGAACTTACCATATGAAAATATTTACAACTTACCTACATTTTAAAATTAAATTTGGAATGAAAAAGAAGGTGCGTAGAAAGATACGCGTTAGGAGTGAAACTTCAAAGTTCATTCAATTGATTTCTCAACATCACTTACATTTTTCTGTACAACTTCATCTGTTGAACTTTAGCAAATAAGTCTTTGTAGTTACACCGTTCTACAATAGAGGGCGTTTATTAATATGAAATATAACGCTTACGTCACTTCCGCTGCCTTCGGAACGTGACGCTACGTAATTTCCGTCAAATTTCGCGCCACAAGAAGTGTCACTTCAAAAACTAAAAATATTTATAAGAAAATATATTTTTTCCATTATATTATATTTTTATTGGAGGATATTGTAGGATATTTTTTTAAACATTCACTTGTTTATCGAGTGATCATAAATACCAACACATCCCATACTACCTCTAGGTGGTTTTCATTCCGCGGTCTCTGCATGCTGGTATTAAAATTCACATCGTGCCGTAAAGCAGGGGTGGTAAACCTTGATTTTTGTGCATTGTTACGTAGCAGGCAACGGGCCAAATCTGCAAACAATACACAAGGGCAATTGTGAAGCTTCCGATTGCTAATTAGAAAATTATAGACTTCCAGTCAGGGTAGAGAAATGGTTGAGGATTTCGAGTAAATTTGTTTTGCTGTAAAATACTTGTAATGAAGATATCTTGTTCAATATTCTAAATGCTTGTTTATTTTCTTCGCTTTTTTTTAGTTTCTTTTCATAGTCAAATAACTAGAAGAAACTGGTTGAAATTCCGCACAAGGTTAACCAGTATAGTGGCATTAAAATAAGATAAAGAATAGTTTTAGTAGAGGAAAAAACTGGCCAAGTGCAAGTCGGACTCGTAGGGTTCTGTAACACAGTTAAATATTCCATAACTATGATTTTTCACAACTACAAAGTTAACTTTGTTTTTCATAGAAAAACAAAGTTATCTTTGCGGTCGCTATATATCTAAAACTGCTGAATGTTTCAGGTTCAAACTAATTTTCGTTGTAAGTTTTTATTGAGATCTACAGCATTTTTTTTTTTAGATTTTTCTCTCCCGTACTTTAAAAGTTAGAGGGAGGGGGGCGGGGACACACATTTTACCACTTTAGACGCGCCTATCTTTCAAATGATTGACTTTGAGAAAAAATGATTTTAGAAACCTCAATGTCATTTTTGAAGACGATTTTGTATAAAAATCGGAAGCGGAATTCACTTCACGGACTTCACAGAATACATCTACTTACCAAGTTTCAATTCTGTAGTACTAACAGTTTCGGAATAAAATGGCTGTGACATACGGACGGACAGAAAGACAGACATGACGAATCTATAAGGGTACCGGTTTTTGCCATTCGGCTACGGAACCCTAAAAATGCGGGGCGCAGTAAGCATGCTATATTATCTAAGTAAGTAAGGTTCAGATTAACACCCTATAATACATGAGGTAGCAGAACGAACGTGAACACTTGCCTGATGCAATGACGTCTAAGGTGACCCTTTGGATTGTCAGAATTTTTAACCGACTTCACAAAAAAGGAGGAGGTTCTCCATTCGACTTTTTTCGAATTCGATGTTTTTTTATGTTTGTTACCTCAGAACTCCGTCAAATCATGACCGATTTCAAAAATGATATATTCGAGGTATGACAATTCTCCGGCGATATAGAGATAAACATCTCAAACACATACATACCTTGACGACATGGTACAACTGGCTATTTTGACTATCGCGGCATGTGAAGTCGTTTTATTTTTTCGTTTTGTAAACGATCTTAAATTATTTACTTTACTTAACTGGGATACTTTTCCACTGCCTTATCGTTTATTACGTACTGCCAAAGAATTGAATACCTTTGTCGGTATCTGTATTTCCCGTCAACTACAACGCAAATGGTCATCAAATCGCGAATGCACTGATTGATATCTTTTAGGCAAGCGTGCTACATCATTGATCGCATCGTCACTTTATATCATGTAAGATAGTGTTCAAACGCTTGCTTATCTGAACTAATGAAGCTAATAAAAGCGTATTAAAAACAATAAAAACCCCAGTATGTTAAACATAAGTAGTCGGCGCCGTAAGGGTATCGATTCTACTTCACATGTTCGAAACACTGCAAAAGAACACACGCCGTAGTAAAACAGGTCAGTAATCGTTAAAACAAATAAGTATTTCTGTTTACAAACGTCCAGTGTTGTGCTATATATCTCACACGTACCTTACAACAATCCATCGTGGTCCCTAGGCAGTGCTACGCGAAAATATATCACTGTAGAGGAGCATGCTCTTGTAGGAAACACGACTTTGCAGTAATAGGTGTGGAAAGTACTTACATTCATTATTAGAAGCTCGTGAACAAGATAACTATCAATAACTGTAATTAAAATTATAATATAATATAATATAATATAATATAATATAATATAATATAATATAATATAATATAATATAATATAATATAATATAATATAATATAATATAATATAATATAATATAATATAATATAATATAATATAATATAATATAATATAATATAATAATGGTAAAAGCAAAAGAGGCATGTCAGGATCGTAGCATGTGGAAAGAAGTAGTTTCTGCCTACACTAAAGCTAATTGCTAATTAACAGTTTTTATATCTCGTTCATTGGTTCACCACACACGACTGTAATATGTGCCATATAGATTGGCACTAAAGTCCGTTGACCTTTCAGTGGTCTAGCAGCGGTGACAAAGCTTTTATGACTGTGATTATAATGAGGTTTTCTTTTTACTTAGCAGTGTGTTTTAATTTTTGTTGGCACTAAAATATCCAAAGTTTTTTTTTTTAACCTTTATACATATTTATTTGAGATGGAGTATGCATTAATATATTGGATTTAATGTAAGATTAATGTGTGCTGGAAAATAAATAAATAAAATATATTTCATGATTTATTTTATATTGTTGGTACATATAATTATATAATTGCCATCACTTAATTCTTGCCAAAATTAATTTATAAAATAAATTAATTTATTATTGCCGAAGGTGACGCATCTCTGTTGACTGACGTAAAAACATGTTCCAGGTAAAGTGACATAACTCGCGTTTTGTATAATTTCAGGAAGTAGTTTCGTAAGTATTATAAAAGCTGTTGTAATGGTTATTTTTTTTAATTTCAAGTATAAAAATTACAAAAAGAGATGTTCGTTAATAATCATTAAAATAAAGTATAACATAGAACACTCTTAGCGCATTAAAATCCCTTTTTACAATAAAAACGTATAATAAATATCGAGATCATGAAAATACGACATTAAATATATCAAATGTGTTCTAGTTATATGAAGAACTAGCTGTTACCCGCGGCTTCGCCCGCGTTATTTGTGTCTATGTCCATTGAGGTCTAGATCGATGATCTCTTAGGCCAAGTCACCATAGATGACCCTCAAAGTCGAACTCAATATCCTCTATTGTTAAAGTCATTAATCATTTTGGTTAGGTATACGAAGTTGTGCTGTTTAAATTTTTGACTCAACACAACAGTTCCTGAAACATTTCTTACAGAAGAAAGAAAATAACGTGAATAGCTGCGCGAGCGTAGCGAGCGCTATTATTGGGCGAGTGAACATTTTTTATGGCTTTTTATAACCCTGACAGTTTAATGACCTAATCATCAAGTCAATATAGATGACTCTTAGGTCGAACTCGATATAGTCTATTGTTAAAGTTATTAATCATTACTTGGTACTTGGTAAACCTAACCAAGGCTTACCAAGTTTTTCTGTTAAAGTATTTGAGTCAGTTTAATGTATGAGGCTGTTAATACACGCTATTATACGCTATGTAGCGTTATTACTGCGCAAGCGAAGTGAGAAACTTTTTTATGAATTTTTATGACCCTGAAAGTTTTTAAGACCTACTAAGTCAACACCGATGACCCTAAGGTTAAACTTGATATCCACTTATTTTAAGGTAAAAAATCATTATGAATATTGAAGGTTGTACTGTTTCAATTTATGACTCGTTTTGATGCATGTGGCTATTAAAATACAAAAGTTGCTGAAATGTTTCCTACAAAGTAGATATAACAAATGCTTGCGCGACCGGAGCGAGCGCTATTACTGCGCGAGCGTAGCAAGCCCTATCACAGCGCCAGCGAAGCGAGCGCGAAAAATTTTTACGACTTTTTATGACCCTGACAGTTTTTATGACCTACTAAGTCAACACCGATGACACAAAGGTTAAACTTGATATCCACTTATTTTAAGGTTAAAAATCATTATGATTATCGGAGGTTGTACTGTTCCAATTTATGACATGTTTTGATAAATGTGGCTATTAAAATACAATAGTTGCTGAAATGTTTCCTACAAAGTAGATATTACAAATGCTTGCACGACCGGAGCGAGCGCTATTACTGCGCTAGCGCAGTAAGTCCTACCATTGCGCGAGCGAAGCGAGCGCGAAAAATGTTTACGACCTTTTATGACCCTGACAGTTTTTCTGACCTACTAAGTTAATACTGATGACACCAAGGGTAAACTTGGTATCCACTTATTTTAAGGTTAATAATCATTATGATTATGGAAGGTTGTACTGTTTCAATTTATGCCCTCGTTTTGATGCATGTGGTTATTAAAATACAAAAAAGTTGAAATATATCCTGCAAAGTAGATAAAACAAATGTTTGCGCGAGCGCAGCGAGCGCGAAAAATTTTACGTCTTTTCATGACCCTGACAGTTTTTATGACCTACTAAGTCAAGACCGATGACCCTAAGGTTAAACTTGATATCCACTTATTTTAAGGTAAAAAATCATGAATATTATTGAAGGTTGTACTGTTTCAATTTATAAACTCGTTTTGATACATGTGGCTATTAAAATACAAAAAATGCTGAAATATTACCTACAAAGTAGATAAAACAAAGGTTTACGCGAGCGCAGCGAGCGTTATCAATGCGCGAGCGAAGCGAGCGCGAAAATTTTTACGTCATTTTATGACCCTGACAATTTTTATGACCGACTAAGTCAAGACCGATGACCCTAAGGTTAAACTTGACATCTACTTATTTTAAGGTAAAAAATCATTATGATTATTGAAGGTAGTACTGTATTAATTTATAAACTCGTTTTGATGCATGTGGCTATAAAAATACAAAAAATGATGAAATAAAACCTACAAAGTAGATAAAACAAAGGTTTGCGCGAGCGCGAAAAATGTTGACGACCTTTTATGACCCTGACAGTTTTTATGACCTACTAAGCTAACACTGATGACATAAAGGTTAAACTTGATATCCACTTATTTTAAGGTTAAAAATCATTATGATTATTGAAGGTTGTACTGTTCCAATTTATGACATGTTTTGATGAATGTGGCTATTAAAATACAATAGTTGCTGAAATGTTTCCTAAAAAGTAGATATTACAAATGCTTGCACGACCGGAGCAAGCGCTATTACTGCGGGAGCGTAGTAAGCGCTATCACTGCGCGAGCGAAGCGAGCGCGAAAAATTTTTACGACCTATTATGACCCTGACAGTTTTTATGACCTACTAAACCGCCTTCGTGATTGTAATCCTTTCCTTGCATGGTTGTCTGGAAGAGATCGCTTAAAGCGATAAGACCGCCCATTGACGCTATTAGATTTAAATTGTTTAGTTTTAATGTTTTTCTGTTTTTTATAAGTGGTCAATAAAGAGTTTATCTATCTATCTATCTATCTACTAAGTTAATACTGATGACACAAAGGGTAAACTTGGTATCCACTTCTTTTCAGGTAAATAATCATTATGATTATTGAAGGTTGTACAGTTTCAATTTATGGCCTCGTTTTGATGTATGTGGCTATTAAAATACAAAAAATGTTGAAATATTACCTGCAAAGTAGATAAAACAATGTTTGCGCGAGCGCAGCGAGCGCTATCAATGCGCGAGCGAAGTGAGCGCGAAATTTTTTTAAGTCTTTTTATGACCCTGACAGTTTTTATGACCTACAAAGTCAAAGACCGATGACCCTAAGGTTAAACTTGAAATCCACTCATATTAAGGTAAAAAATCATTAATATTATTGAAGGTTGTACTGTTTCAATTTATAAACTCGTTTTGATACATGTGGCTATTAAAATACAAAAAATGCTGAAATATTACCTACAAAGTAGATAAAACAAAGGTTTGCGCGAGCGCAGCGAGCGTTATCAATGCGCGAGCGAAGCGCGCGCGAACATTTTTACGTCATTTTATGACCCTGACAATTTTTATGACCTACTAAGTCAAGACCGATGACCCTAAGGTTAAACTTTACATCCACTTATTTTAAGGTAAAAAATCATTATGATTATTGAAGGTTGTACTATTTCAATTCATAAACTCGTTTTGATACATGTGGCTATTAAAATAAAAAAAATGCTGAAATATTACCTACAAAGTAGATAAAACAAAGGTTTGCGCAAGAACAGCGAGCGCGAAAATTTTTACGTCATTTTGTGACTCTGACAGTTTTATGTCCTACTAAGTCAACACCGATGACCCTTAGGTTAAACTTGATATCCACTTATTTTAAGGTTAATAATCATTATGATTATTGAAAGTTGTGCTGTTTCAATTTATGGCCTCGTTTTGATGTATGTGGCTATTAAAATACAAAAAATGTTGAAATATTACCTGCAAAGTAGATAAAACAATGTTTGCGCGAGCGCAGCGAGCGCTATCAATGCGCGAGCGAAGTGAGCGCGAAATTTTTTTAAGTCTTTTTATGACCCTGACAGTTTTTATGACCTACAAAGTCAAAGACCGATGACCCTAAGGTTAAACTTGAAATCCACTCATATTAAGGTAAAAAATCATTAATATTATTGAAGGTTGTACTGTTTCAATTTATAAACTCGTTTTGATACATGTGGCTATTAAAATACAAAAAATGCTGAAATATTACCTACAAAGTAGATAAAACAAAGGTTTGCGCGAGCGCAGCGAGCGTTATCAATGCGCGAGCGAAGCGCGCGCGAACATTTTTACGTCATTTTATGACCCTGACAATTTTTATGACCTACTTAGTCAAGACCGATGACCCTAAGGTTAAACTTTACATCCACTTATTTTAAGGTAAAAAATCATTATGATTATTGAAGGTTGTACTATTTCAATTCATAAACTCGTTTTGATACATGTGGCTATTAAAATAAAAAAAATGCTGAAATATTACCTACAAAGTAGATAAAACAAAGGTTTGCGCAAGAACAGCGAGCGCGAAAATTTTTACGTCATTTTGTGACTCTGACAGTTTTATGTCCTACTAAGTCAACACCGATGACCCTTAGGTTAAACTTGATATCCACTTATTTTAAGGTTAATAATCATTATGATTATTGAAAGTTGTGCTGTTTCAATTTATGGCCTCGTTTTGATGTATGTGGCTATTAAAATACAAAAATTGCTGAAAAAGTACCTACAAAGTAGATAAAACAAAGATTTGCGTGAGCGCAGGGAGCGCTATCAATGCGCGAGCGAAGTGAGCGCGAAAATTTTTACGTTTTATGACCCTGACAGTTTGTATAACCTACTTAGTCAACACCGATGACCCTAAGGTTAAATGTGGCTGTTAAGACACGAATGCTTTTGAAATACTTCCCACAAAGCAGATAAAACACGTTGGGCAAGCAAAGCCATCTTGTAAATTTTGATGATTTTTAATGACCCTGACACTTTTATGGCCTAATTAAGGCACTTATTAAGTTTAGTCATTAACTATGAACCTAAGCTCAAACTTTTATGATTATGCAAACTCTATGTGAAGTTTAAAAAATATATATGCACCCACACTTAACTGCCGAAAAAAAGTATTCTTTGCCCTTTTATGCCTTACTAAATGTCTGTACAAAAATTCATCTGAATTGGTCAAGCCGTTTGGCCGAAAAGAGGCCACAAATTTACAAAATGCCATAATAAAAATATAGAAATCCGAAATTTCCACCCAAAAAAAAAGTATTCCTTGCCCTTCTATGTCTTTTTGACTGTCCGTGTACAACATTTTAGCTTAAATGGTTAACCAGTTTGACCGAGAGTGGGCCACACATTTACAAAGTTCAATTTAAAAATTCTGGACAACTGGACTCGACAGCCAGAAAAAAAGTATCCTATATCCTATTCTGCCCTATGACATGTATTCATACAAAATTTTAGGCAAATCGGTCAAGCCGTTTATTCGAGAGGAAGTTTTATATTTACAAAATTCAATTAAAAATATCTGAACCCCCTGACTCGATAGCCAAAAAAAAGTATACCATATCCTATTCTACCCTATGAACTGTCTTTATACAACATTTCAGGTAAATCGGTCAAGCCGTTTATTCGAGAAGAGGTCTTATATTTACAAAATTTAATTAAAAATATCTGGACCTCCTGACTCGATAGCCAAATAAAAAGTATTCTATATCCTTTTCTGCCCTGCCTGTACTGTCTTTATACAACATGTCAGGCAAATCAGTTAAGCCGTTTATTTGAGAAGAGATCTTATATTTATAAAATTCAATTAAACTTATTGGGACCCCCTGACTCGATAGCCAGAAAAAAAGTATTCTTTATCCTATTCTCCCCTATGACATGTATTCATACAAAATTTCCGGCAAACCGGTCAAGCCATTTATTCGAGAAGAAGTCTTATATTTACAAAATTCAAATAAAAATATCTGGACCCCCTGACTTGATAGCCAAAAAAATTGTATCCTATATCCTATTCTACCCTATGAACTGTCTTTATACAACATTTCAGGCAAATCGGTCAAGCCGTTTATTCGAAAAGAGGTCCTTTAGTTACAAAATTCAATTAATAATATCTGGACCCTCTGACTCGAACGGGAAAAAGGCGTGATTGTATGTATGTATGTATGTATGTGAACGCGATTTTAACCTGTGTCATAATCATAGAACGAATTCATTGGATTGGGTAAATTGTGCCTATTTTACCAATCAAATAGCTTACCTTTGTCTGAGCTATTATCTAGATAGAATCTTGACTAATAATAGACACGAACGATCTTACAATCAAAACAAAACTTATCTAATAACCATAAAGTGAACAAAAATCTAAAAATCGTATGAATTTAAAGCATTATTCTCATAAAACTAACGTAACTTTACTTTAACGAACATCAAAGGCACGCCACGATATTTCAAACTAAAACATCCCTTTGAAAAACCACCGCTGAAACGAAGCAAAACGCTTGTAACTATGCACATCCAGAAACTAATATTGTAATAAATATTTGGAAGGAAAATTTGGTTAATTATTGTATGAATTTTGGTAAAACACAAATACGATATTTTGAAATGTAAATAAATTGAGCTTCCCACACCCGTTTTTCATTGGGAAGTTGGAGCTTGCTGCAACAAATTGTAGACAATAATAATATTATGTTTATTTGAAGTGTTAGGAACACGCTTTGTATTTTTGTAAATTGTTAATTTTGGATTGTGTTTAACAATTTACAAAAAAATTATAATTCAAGAAACTACTTCACTTGCCACGGGGGTCAAAGTAAGGTGCATATCTTCATATCTCTGAAGATACTAATCAATTCTCGATATTAAAATACCACCCTGAAATATACCATACCCTACTTATGAAAAAAATAATACCTAATTAAAAACCGATTTATGATTGGCGAAGAAATTGTAGTCACTTTTTGGGTGGTTTTTGAATCACGTATAGAAATTAATAAGATCTATTGAGCCAACAATAACTGTTCTGAGTGAAAATGCGACCAGAAAGTCTCCTATGATCTTTTAAATAACAAAGATTACTATCTTTGTTATTTAAAAACTAAAACAACCGATTTCTATGCCGCGCGAGTCAGTTTCAGTAGCAAGGTTGAGACATTTACCATCATATCTCTGAAGATGCTTATCAGATCTCAGTAAAATTTAAATAGGACCCACATTGGAGATGAACCTTACACGTAATAAAATAAATCATCAATCACAATTGGCTGAATAATCGCGTAACATTCTTACAAAAAAAAAAAAAATTCGAAGAATTAAGACCCTCCTCCGTATTGGAAGTCGGTAGAAAATAACTAAACAATTAAAAATAAAATATGTTTAATAACCTTTATTTTTCTTCCACAGTTAGGCTGGCTGAGAGCAGAAGACCAAACCGTACTAACGATGCATGATCGGACTGTCCTCGGTGCACGATACTCGGTGAACCTGGATGCTCCCAGAACCTGGCAGCTGAGGATCAGGCCGTTGAAAGCAGAAGACCGAGGATGCTACATGTGTCAGATCAACACCCAGCCCAGTATGAAGTGGCAGATTGGATGTATTGATGTTTATGGTAAGTACGATTCCGTCAAAAACAAAAGTCAAGTAGAAGAAAGTATTATAAACTTTTATATACTTTAACGCCCTATGCTAGATGGGACATTGGTATTGAAAAATATCTGGACCAAACTGGTTCCAAGTAGCCCAATCTAGAGAGGACAGGGTAGGTTTTTTTGGATAAAAATTGTCTGAAGTACTGAAACATGCACTGGGTTGCGGGTGCACGATTACGTGCACCCGCAACCCAGTGCATGTCTGCCAACCGTACTATTAAGTACGGTTGGCAACCCTACATTAATCAGGGGAATTAAACATGTGTTTTAAGTGTGACGTTCGACGTCCAGATGAAAGCAGAATGGCTCAATACCTTTGTTTTTTTTTTGTAAATTCAAAGCAATAAGTTATGTTTCTGTTATATCTATAATATTTTTTATTGAATATGAGCTGTTTAATGTTATTTGACGTGTGTAAGTGCAAATTTTTAATTTGCCCATATACTGAATAAATGCTTTGACTTTGACTTTGGTATCTTTGGAGTAGGCCTATACCTGTAGAGGGGTTCTTGCAAACGAGATTTAATAGCTGATTAAGAATTATAAGGTTAATAATTCTTAACGTTAGCAAGAAATAAAAGGCATTTTTATTTTAATTATTTTATTTTTATTTACTTTTGATAAGTGAGAGTGAAGTGAGTGATAAAAATAGTGATTTTTATATCGGACGTTTATATCTTGTAAACGGTAAGAGTAATAAGAGGAGGATCTCACTAGACTCACAAAACTACACGTCTGTAGCCGGAGAAGGTTCGAAGTTACAGGAAGTTGAAAAGTGGACTAAAATGGTTCGTGTTGTTAATGTAATGGCCCTTTTGCATTGCGAACTTGACTGCTTACTTGACTGCGACTTGACGGCGTAGCGAAAATGTTCTTGAAGCATTATCGATGGTTTTTATCAATTTATAGTTGCAACATTTAAAGATTTTTTTAATTTTTTTCCTACCGTAGATCAGCCGTTCTAGTCCGATTTAGGCATCTGTCTCTGCGGCGCTTTTGTTAGCAGAATACCAAATAAACAATATCGCGATTAAATTCCATTGGCTTTGTCCTAGCAAATGCTTTGGCGTGACGTTTTTAATAGCGAAAAATATATTTTACTAAAAAACCCCTTATTAGATTCGTTATTCTCAATGTTCAGGGTCGTCACCTTTTCTCTAATTAATCAAGAGAGAGAGAGAGAGAAGCAGTTTCATAGAAAAAGTGGTTGATAAAATATTACGTTTTATGGATTACCAGAGGATAACCGGCATGTGTTACTACGCTAAAATAAATTCAAACATTTTTGTAAATGGAAAATTGACTTTACAGATGGACCGAATGTGCCTTATGCATTGTTGTAGTGGTCTAAAACCATCTTTGCTTAATGCATTTCTAATAAAGCTGGCTTTGGGGAACATCGATTCTATAACGGACATAGTCATTTCAAAGTCTATAACTGACATAGGTAGAAGTTTTGTGTTTTATATGTTTTTTGTGAAAGGAAAATCGACTTCAAATAGACCGAATGTACCTAATGCATTGTTGTAGTGGTCTAAAACCATCTTTGCTTAATGCATTTCTAATAAAGCTGGCTTTGGGGAACATCGATTCTATAACGGACATAGTCATTTCAAAGTCTATAACTGACATAGGTAGAAGTTTTGTGTTTTATATGTTTTTTGTGAAAGGAAAATCGACTTCAAATAGACCGAATGTACCTAATGCATTGTTGTAGTGGTCTAAAACCGTCTTTGCTTTATTGTTTTTCTAATTAAACTGGCTTTGAGGAACATCGATTTTGTAACGGACATAGTCATTTCAAAGTCTATAACGGATATAGGTAGAAGTTTTGTGTTTTATATGTATAGAAGAATAGAAGTTCCCCGCGGCTTTGCCCGCGTTATGGCTTCCTTCATAAAATACACCAAATCGGTATAAACTTTTTCAACGTCCAACAAAAATCCTTTCTTAGCGGATACCTCCGTCAAAATAACTATTTGCCAAATTTCAGCGCAATCCGAAACAATATTGATTTCAGACTTTGTTACCCCACTTCACCCTTTTAGGGGTGGCATTTCGAATGAGTCTGAAACACGTATTTACTTATTTATTTACTGAAGTACTTGTGCGAAGTTTCGAATAGAGAAGACTATCTTATCTTGTTTCCAATATTAATTTCAGAATTTGTTATCCCACTTCACACTTTTAGGGGTGGCATTTCGAAAAAGTCTGAAATACGTATTTACTTATTTATTTACTGCAGTACTTGTGCGTAGTTTCGAATAGAAAAAAGCGTATCTTAATATTGTTCCTCCATACAAACTTTGAACCCCGTTTCATCCCCTTAAAGAGTGCATTTTAAAAAATCCTTTCTTATCGGATACCTACGTCAAAATAACGATCTGAATGCCAAATTTCAGCGCAATCCGAAACAATATTAATTTCAGACTTTGTTACCCCATTTAACCCTCTTAGGGGTGCAATTAAAAAAAACCTGAAATACGTATTTACATATTTTTTTACTGGGGCACTTGTATGAAGTTTCGAATAGAAAATACTATCTAATCATGTTTCTCCATGCAAACTTTGAACCCCCGTTTCATCCCCTTCAGGGGTGAATTTTGAAAAATCTTTTCTTAGAGGTTACTTACGTCGTAATAACTATCTGCATGCCAAATTACAGCGCAATCCAAAACAATGTTGATTTTTACACTTTGTTACCCCATTTCATCCTCTTAGGGGTGGAATTTCAAAAAAACCTGAAACACGTATTTACTTATTTTTTTACTGAAGCACTTGTGTGAAGTTTCGGATAGAAAAGACTATCTATTCTTGTTGCTCCATACAACCTTTGAACCCCCATTTCATTCCCTTAAGGGGTGAATTTTGTAAAATTCTTTTGTCCGAGGGAACTAACGTCGTAATAACTATCTGCATGCCAAATTTCAGCGCAATCCGAAACAATATTGATTTTCACACTTTGTTACCCCATTTCACCCTCTTAGGGGTGGAATTACAAAAAAACCTGAAACACGTATTTACTTATTTTTTTACTGAAGTACTTGTGTGAAGTTTTGGATAGAAAAGACTATCTAATTTTGTTTCTCCATACAAACTTTGAACCCACATTTCATCCCCTTAAGGGGTGAATTTTGGTAAATCCTTTCTTAGTACACTCTTACGTACTAAGAAAAATATACCCTCCAAATTTCAAGTCTCTACGACCAGCGGTTTAGGCTGTGCGTTGTCTGTCAGTCAGTCAGTATGTCAGGACAAAGATTCTTATAGTATTAGAAGAATTGTATTTTGAAAATATTAACTCTATATTGATTCTATATTGATTTTAATATATGTATATGCCTTGATTTACCATGCAAATTATACCTTATTATGCGTAATTTGTATGGACGCCGCAATATGTCCGTACCTTTAAAGGCTCAAATATTCCGAATCGACATGTTTTTGATTCAATAGCAAACAATGAAATATTGTTTATTTTAATCAGAAAAAAAATTATGATGTAGTTCAAGCAACATTTTTGATGTTGTAATGGTTCAAAACTCGATATTTACGACTTGATCATAAAAAATTACGAAAACAAAGAAATTTAAACCAATTTTTGGGTATTACTTAAAGTTAATTAAACTTTGACTAACAAAAAAATAAGCCAAAAAAAAGGAAAATTAGTTTAATAGGAAATTAAATGGATAGTTTTTTTCAAAGTAGTCCTTTTTTACATTTCACCACTACGCGATCGGAATATCCGCCACGGGGATGGAATAGTAGATTATACAACAAGTGAATAAAAAGGCAATTTAATTCGAGGGATACAAGGACCGAGATTAATTTTTTTATTCACGAGTCGTGTAATCTTCTTTTTACCATTGACTGCGAGAAAATAAATAGTAGTATACTATTTATTTTTGTCATATTTTATTATTAATATGTAGGTAATAAATTTGGGTTATTAACCATTAAAAATGCCGCTGAATGTGTGCGAGTGTAAAAACAGCACAATGTTGAAAAACATGTTTTTTGACTTCTCACCAAAATCCAATTGAAAATCTTCAATAAAGTTCACATTTCTACTAAGGGGACTAGATTGTGACTTCAACTTAGCCAGAAATGTGATTTTGTCTCAACCTTATGACTTGAATTTACAAAAACTTGAATAATTTTAATATTTGATTCTGACTGAATACACTAATCGTGTGGAGCCATAATGAAAACAAAAAAAATAATGTAACCAAAATTGGCGGGATTTTTTGTTTTATTTAATTACTAGCAGCCCGCCCCGGCTTTGCACGGGTAGAACATATATGCTTACAAAATTTGCATCAGTTTGTTGCATCGAATATAAAATATTAACATATTTAACAATCATCGTCATAATTCGACCCCTCTGGGATGAAACGTAGTAAAACTCAAATGGCCATTTTTCAGTACGGCCGAACAAAAATGGTAAAGTTTATTTCTGGTATATCTTTTGATTTATTTAATCTGTAATAAACCACTATAGCTCATTAAGCTTAGGTTTTCGAGTTGTTTGCTAAATAGAAACTCAAATTAACGTACATTCATTAGTTCCAGAGATGGCATGGCCATGGACTACAAAAATAAAAGTTGTAAATGGCTTCTACGAAATTTTTCTTCTACTTGGTGACTGTAACCTTTTTTTATTAAGTGGTGTAAGACGTCACAATTTGTTTTATCAAAGAGATTATCGAATTAAAAGTCAATTGTAACAAGAAGAAAGTGTAATTTAGTGTAGTAAATGCAGAACACATTTATGACCAAAATCATATAATTTGATTTTTTTTCAATATATAAAAGTAATATTGTACTTTTTCTGACAAACACTAATTAAATTATCAAACTAAAATCAATATAACCTCTAAACAATGCAAAATAGGCAGTAAATCGAACCTAGTAATAAAAATATTCTAATTTGTTTTATTAAACTACGAGATACAACTGCGCACAGTGCACACACAAAAACAGGTAAGTATTCAACAAAAACATAGCTTAAAACAAATTGATATCGTAAAGTAATCATCATCATCAGCCTATCCCTGTCCACTGCTGGACATAGGTCTCACCTATGGCACGCTACTGAGCTCGATCTTCAGCTTATTGTTTCCAGCCGCTGCTAGCCAGCTTGCGTATATCATCGCTCCATCTAGCTGGAAGGTGCCCTACACTACATTTGGCGAGACGCGGTCTCCAGTCTAGAACCAATAACTGTTGGGGTAGACCCCAACGGTTATTAGTTTTATGACAGATGTGACCAGCCCACTGCCACTTTAGCTTGCTAATCCATTGAGCTATGTTGATAACTTGGGTTCTCTAATGGATGACTTCATTTTGAATTCGATCCTTCAACAAGACTCCGAGCATAGCCTCCTCCATAGCTCACTGAGCGACTTGAAATTGGTGAAACAGTTGCACTGACAGAGTTCACGTCTCGACCCCGTAAGTACCAACAGGTGGACGCACTCGTAAAATACTTTCGTCTTTAGGGTTTGTGGTATGGGCGATGAAAAGACTCGATGAAGTTGTCCAAATGCTGCCCGTCTCAGCTGTATCATTCTGCGAGCTTCCTTCTTGAAGTTATTTCTACCCAATTGCTAGATTTGGCTTAGTTAGATAGACGTATCCGTGAACAACTTCGATAAGAACTCCATTTAAAGCAGTCGGTTCTGGAATAACATGTTCGTTGAACATGATCTTGGTTTTATCCAAGTTCATACGGAGACCGATGCGTGCAGAAGAATCAGCTAGAGTGATCAGCATGTATTACAAGTCCTGCGCGATTCCAACCATGATGACGATATCGTCCGCAAACATCATGTGTGAGAGGTGCTCGCCGTTTATATGTATACCCCATTCTTTCCAATTCAGCGTCTTGAACATATCCTCCGACCACAAACTACTGCAAAATACTGTAAAAAGCGATAATGATCATTTCGGAAGCCATTTAAGGCATAGGACAGGATAGACAGTACTCATCTAGATACTAAAAAGTATGAACTAATAACTGAGTATAAGACTTTCGGCATCGATGGCGCTAACCAAGACTATAACTGTCTTACAAGCCGAAACAAACGGACTGTTACTGTCTGCGCAAGCAGTGTCCATAAATCAGTCTCAATTCAAAAATGATCAAGATAAAGTCAGTATATAATTCGTCACTGATAGTGCAGTCACTTTATACATACTCAGAAGACCTACAACAAGATCAAAAGTAGTGGCGAAATGCCACGATACTCTGCAAACACTGGCAACCGAGTATAACATTAAGGTAAGATGGACGAAAAGCCATGCATCATGTGCTAGCAATATCACGGCTGACATAATCGCTACAGAAATAATGACACAACAGGTAAGCGACGATGTGATGAACCTTTGTAGACCGCTAGCAATGGAAGTCAGAGACCTATTACATTGTCATACCGAAAATGAGCAGCAAAAGTTGTGAGACAGTGTGGACATGACAAGCTGTAATTATACATAAGCAGCTTTTCCGAATTTAGACGGCAAAGTTACAAACAGACTGCTAATATTACAAAGACGTGATATTCGTATACTACATAGTAGGCCTCATCACGGAATACTGTAATCTAAATTATCATCTCTACATAATTGGCGCCACAGATAGTCGTCCTCTGTGACACATGGGATCTCACAGTGCCCGGTCTTGGATGAGATAAGAGCCACAGCCAAGTTATACGACCGAGACACGGATAAGAATACCAGCCACGGCAACCACAACGATAAGTATAAACAGTATCACTTTTACTATCATCATCATCATCGCTATCTGCCTTAGCACTGCCACTGCACACAAACTCATCCACAGCTTGCAAGGCTTGGCAGCGGCTGGAAACAAAGAACTAAAGATCAAGCCCAGTTGCGTACCATAGGTGAGACCTATGTCCAGCAGCAGACAAAGATAGGCTGATGATGATGCTGACGATTTTATTAAGACATTGATTTGTTTTAAGCTATGTTATTGTTAAATATTTACCTGTTTCCGTGTGTGCACAATGCGCAGTTTCATCTCGTACTTTAATTAAACAGAAGATTAGAAGATTTTCATTACTAGGTTCAATTTACTGCCTATTTGGCATAGTTTAGAGGTTTTGTTGATTTTATTTTGATAATTTTATTAGTGTTTGTCAGAAAAAGTACAATATTACATTTATATAATGAAAAATATTAAAATAATATGATTTTGGTCATTAATGTGTTCTTCATTTACAACACTAATTTACACTTTTCTCTTATTACAATTGCCTTTTAATTCGATAATACCTGTGATAAAATCAATGGTTAAGTGTTATGCAACTTAATAAAAAAGGTTACAGTTACCAAGCTGAAGAAAAAAGACGTAGAAGCCATTTAAAACTTTTTTTTGTAGTAAAACCTATGCAATCTCCGGAACTAATTAATGTAGGTTATTTTGGGTTTCTATTTAGTAAACAACTCAAAAACCTTAGCTTAATGAGATATAGTGTTAATCTATAATAACCATTATAGATTAAGAAAATCAAAAAATATACACGAAATAAACTTTATTGTTTTTCAGCCGTACTGAAAAATGGCCTTTTGTTACTACGTTTAGTCCTAAAGCGGTCGATATAATGTTTTTTACACTTTCATGCAGATTAAATATTTGTATAGATGGTTCCATTTTTTGCCATTCGGCTACGGAACCCTAAAAATGGTCATACAAGCCATATTTTTAAAAGTCGTGGATTTTAGGACGTAAATGGACATCGTTTATTTCTAATTTTTTACTTCAAAAATTGACGTAAAAGGCATATTTGATAATATCGTGTCTTTTACAAAAAGTTAAAAAGAATTATTTTGTTACATTGTATTATATTATGTCGTATTAACCATGAAACGAAAAAATATGTCTCTTACTACATAAATTTGAAAATTTTCTTTAAAAGTTGCTCATTACGACATTTTAAAACAAGAAACCCGGGTTTAGAGAGGGATTCGTTGCGTGTTGTAAAAGACATTTTTTTGCGAATTTGAACATTTTAAATATACAGATCGATAGAGCGCGCGATTCTGACTAAGAAACCGCTGAAAACAGATTTTGGTCAAAATGGCTTTTACGACGTTTCATCCCAAAGGGGTCGATATGTCAACCAATTTACACAAAACCTTAATGAATTATGCACCTAAGACCTAAACCTTCCTCTTAAACACTCTGGCTATTGGTGAAAACCGCATGATAATCCATTCAGAAGCTATTGAGTTTATTGCGAACAGACAGACAGACGCAGTGCTGGACATTCTTTTATAATACTTACGTAGTGATATTAGACGGTCCTTTGGCGTAAAGGATAGTTTCCCTGATTCTGACCCGAGGGTCGATGGTTCTAATCCTAGCTATATACCTACCAATGAAAGTTTTATGTGCATACATGAATTATGGGTTTTCGTGGAATCATTAAATCTACCAATAATTGAGATAGTTTAAAGACTAAAACAACTGACTTCAATGCCCCGCGAGACCATTTCAGTAGCAAGTTTGAGACGTTTATCGTCATATCTCTGAAGATACTAATCACATCTCGCAGAAATTACAATGGGACCATCTCGAAAACGTACCCTACCGATTAGAAAAATAATAATTTGAATCGGTTCACAATTGACGAAGTAATCGCGTTACATACACACACAAAAAAGAAAGAAAAAGAAACATACAGACGAATTGAGAACTTCCTTCTTTTTGGAAGTCTGTTGAAAAATAGCTTACCACCAAGTAGAACATCTGCCGCCGTAACCTTACGGCGTTTCCCGACGCAAAAATTAGGGGTAATATACGTTTAACGTGTGTATCTGTGTGTCTGTCTGTAGCATCTTAGCACCCAACCGGATGAACCGATTTTGATTTTATTATTGATGGTTTTTTTTATAGATGTCTTCATCGAGAGTGTTCTTAGCTTTGATTCATGAAAATTCGTTCAATCGTTATAAAACTATGAGCTTTAATCAACTTTAATAGGTCTGATCAATTTGAAAATCTTATTCTTCAACGATATTGTAAGAACATGGAAGCATTGACCTGATGCTGGGACATCTCTTGGACTCTACAGAATACTCAAATCCTCACCAACTTACAGCTCAGATTTTAAATGTCGTGTTTAGAGTCATTGGAATGCTTTTAATGAAAAGATTATACATAGATCAGTCGGGGTGGTTTAAAATATTATATTATATAGATCATTATTATTTTATACAATAGATCATATCATTATACTATATTAACATCAAATTGATTGTTATCGTTGGGGATGTACAGCATAGTTAAGCCTATAATAATATTTTCGTAGTAACTGTGATCTGCAGTCAAACCACAGAATAGGTTTGACTGCAGATATTTTATTAATTTTGCGATGCGTGTATGTGAAATCCGTGATATCTTCTAGAGTTTTCTTTAGAATTATATACTGTAAGGGACAATTTTAATCTATAATATGTGGCCAAGCTAATTAACGTAATTATTTGGATAAGGATTAATACTATATACTTGAAAATAGCCCTGGAAGTTAAGTAATATTTTTTAACAAAAAAATAAAGATTAAAATGGTTACTGTGAGTTAACCTTCAGAGATAGACATATGCTGTCGTGGACTTTTTTGTAGGTCTTATTAAGTTGTACAACTCTTGGATAGAAAATATTCTTCCATCTGTTTTCAATTGAGCAGCGTTCGTAAGAAACGTGTTTTTTCGACCGTTTTTTTGTCAACTTAGGTTGCAAATTAGGTCTCCACGAATGTACCTTTGATTTAAACGGGATAATATATGGCCTATTTTCATTTCGAAAGTCCATTCTACATATTAGTGAAATTTTTTTTAAAATCGGTTCAGTAGTTTTTGAGCCAAAACATTACAAAAATACAAAAATACAAAAACACAACAATACAAATGTTCTCTCTTTATAATATTAATATAGATATAGCTTCTAAGGCATACCTCCATGCCAGCCAGTGTTTAATTAATGTGCCTAACATTAAGTATTTATTTTTTGTACATAATTCGTATTTCGTGCTTGTTCTAAATGTGTCTAAGCTAATAACATAACCACGACGTCCGAACATTACGACGGCCACACGAAGACTGACCCTGATACGGACGTCTGGGGTGACCTCTTACACCTGTTGGTGTAGGGAGAGTGGGTCAGGGCTGGGCCCTCTGCCCCTGGATTCCTCTTCGCCCATTACAATCGGCGCGTCTTCATTGTAATGATTTCGGGAGGGAGGACTGCCGGCGGCCACTATACGCCGGTGCGATCAAGCCCTGCCAGGTTGATCCCCGTTCGGGGAAGCCCAGCGAACCGATCAGCGAGCCCGGCAGCGGCTACCAGCGGGTCCCTCCTTACGTCATCAGTATCATTATCTTTTTTTTTTTCTTCGGTTTCTGTTTCATTGAAAAATTCTCTTATGCTAGGCTTCATGGTGCTTTAGCTCCTTCCTCTTGTCTCTGGTGGTCTCGCTTGGAGTGGGGCAATTCCGCGTATGTGGTCGTGCATAGACTGATCGGCTTTCATTATCATTTTCTTCCCGAGGGATTTTATGAAGGAGTCAAGTTCTTCTGTTTTTAAGTCACGTCGGATTACGTCATTCCTCACGTAGATTGGTGCCCCCACCATCTTCCTGAGGGTTTGGTTTTCCTGTGCCTGAAGTCGGTTTTTGTTGCGCCTGCTCAGGAAGGGGTACCAGGCAGGGGCAGCGTACGTTAGTCTTGTTCTTACGTAAGTTTTATAGATCATCAACTTCGTTCTGGTGGGTAGCTTCGATGTCCATATAGCCGAAAGTGTTCCTCGTGCTCTCTTAGCATTGGAAATGACGTAATCGACGTGACTTGTGAAAGTCAGGTTTCTGTCTATTTCGACTCCGAGGTATCTCACACTCTTCGTCCACGGTATTTCGGTATCCATAAGTTTTGCGGGTGCTGGTTTTCTGCCTCTTCCGGTGCATAGCGCTTGGGTTTTAGCCACGTTGACCGCGAGCCGCCACTTTTGCAGCCATGCAGTTAGGGTATCCAATGTCTTCTGCATCAGCGTTACAGCGTGACCTGCATTCATTGACGCGCAGTGGTAGGCTGCATCATCCGCGTATAGTGCCAGCTGCACCTGCCCAACGACCAGGATGTCGTCGGTATTCCAGGCGTAGCATACGGGGGAGATGCAGCTTCCCTGGGGGACTCCGGCTTCTATTTTACCATATCCGGGAGTTAGTTTTACACTGATACAGTGATTCTTCTCTCGTGAAGGTAGCTTCTTAGCACTTCTACCAGTTTCTTTGGCATCTGGGTATTGGCTATTTTATAGAGAAGGCCCTTGTGCCAGACTCTATCGAAGGCCTTCTCCATATCTAGTAGAATAGCTATTACAGTCTCTTTCTTGTTATGGTGTCTCACCATTTCATTCACCCTGTGTGAGCCCTGTCGCAGCGTGAGGGTAGTTGGAAATCTTCTAAAAAATATTATATTATCACTAAATACCTACTGCGCTGAAATATGGCCTTAACGATTTTCAAGCGTTGTTACATTTTTAATACAAGCCTAAATTACTCTAGTTATTTTAAACTCGCCGTTAATTTATTAACTGCTTTGAGTCCCGACTCGTATGACAAAGTAGATTAACATAAGAGTCTCAATTTCGATAGCATTTTCGAGTATGTCTGAAACACGATTTAATATTTAAGCTAGTTAATTTTGGTAAAAGCTGCTGATTTTTGTTAATTTTATTTAATTTCGCAGCTAATTAAATAAACTGTTAACGTTTTTCTCTTTGTAGTTAACTGATGTTATTTTCTGATGTTTTATTAGGTGTCAAATGAATAAAGCGTTTTTAAATTAATTTGGTAGCTGAAAATTGATATAATTTTCAAAATAAATAACTTAAGTCGTTTAATGTGGAAGATTTTAAGTTGGAATAAACAACAGAATAATCAGACGACTTTTATAAAGGTACGGACAAACCGCAGCGTCTTGCGTGCGCGATTTAAGCGGCGATCAGATAGCGCAGTAGTATTTGTACCGACTGGTTCACACCAAACGTGATCAGAAAACAATTGAAAAGTACTGATATCGCGCCCGCAGATCGCAGGACGCTGCGATGTGGCCGTACCTTAAGTCTTAGGACCATTTTCATCGGTCTATGCATTCCATAGTATCTGAAAGCTGACGTCATCGCTTACCGTCAGGCAAACGTCTAAATCTTACTAGTTTTATAATTATCTGGAATACACAAAACATCAGTTTATTTTGGTCAACTATTTTGACATACTTATAAGTTTCTTCTTTTACCCTTAGTTTTGGATAGCCTCTTGGGGTAATGGATGCATACTTATATAGACTTCTAATCCAAAGGTCACTCCTTTCAATCCTTGAAGTTCACCAATGGATTCTTCTATTTGCTTCCATGGGCGATTGTCCTCACGTGGTAAGAGTATTAGTCCAATGTTCCACCTGACTTGATACCATTAAAGGTAGCTTACCACCCTCAAGGTGTCAGAAGACTATTCTATGCCTAGCGTGTTCACCATCCTTGATCACTTTATCGCCTACCACCAGATATGGGTCAAACGTTAGCCCGACAAATAGAAAAAACCAGCCAATTTGCGATAGGACTTACGCAAAAAGGGTTCCGTACAAGCTTGTCAAACTAGGTTGATGGACAGACCTAACTTTACAGTTCGATCCCTCTACATCCTGCATCATGTTCTACCCGTGCAAAGCCGGGGCGGGCTGCTAGTAAGATATAAAACTAGTAGTTCTGTGAGAACAGTGGACCTCAAAAGCCCAGACACTTTGCTCGGTACGCTCGGTCGGTCAATTACAATAAAACACTATTCTGTTTCCTATTCAAGCATTTCCTGCTTTACATAACGTAACACTCGAGCTCGCCTTCAGTCCACAACGACCTTAGAAGCCGCACCGCACCTATCACTTAAATCGAGTGACCTATATCCCCCAAGACGTTTAATCTATTCTTAGCCGGATTAAATTCACGTGAAAGAGGGACAGAGGCTTTCTTTTAGCTTTAAAATGTTTGGGGTAGGTAAATAAAGTTTGTAGGTTATGTTTCCTACGTTTGCGACGATATATGAGTGGATCGAGACGAGACGAGTGATTTGTTTTTAATCTTATTTTCAAGCGACTTCCAAAAAGGAGGTTCTCAATTCGTCTGTATGTTTTTTTTTGTTGATTTTGGATGTTACGCAATTACTCCGTCAATTTTGAACTGATTTGAATGATTATTTGTAATTTGTAATCGGTAGGGTACGTTTTCGAGGTGGTCCCATTGTAAGTTCATCGAGATCTGATAAGTATCTCCATAGATATGACGATAAACGTCTCAAACTTGCTACTGAAATTGACTCGCGGGGCATTGAAGTCGGTTGTTTTAGTTTTTAAACTATTTTTATTTTTAGAGTATTCTATGATTGTTTTTAAATTGCAAACATTATTTGTTCTATACCTTGGTGAGTTGTTTTAAATTTTGTTTTTAGTGGAGTCGGTTTTATAAGCTTTATCAATACATCGGGCACTCTAATCGGTTGTAAAATCTGAACCGTTCTGAATAATACGCTGGATCATAATATCGTTTAAAAACTAAAAAACAACCGACTTCAATGCCGCGCTATTCATTTTCAGTACCAATTTTGAGATGTTTATCTCAATATCTCTGGAGATACTTATCATACCTCAATAAAATTACCATGGTACTACACTTGGGATATCTCCTTTCGAACAAAAAAAGAATAATCGAAATCGGTTCATAAACGACGAAGTTATCCGCGAACAAACATAAAAAAAAAAAAAAAAAAAAATATACGGTCGAATTGAGAAACCTCCGCCTTTTTTTGAAGTCGGTTAAAAACGAAACAATGATGGCAAATCTTTGTAAATAGATCTTATTCTATACAGCGTTTAGTACAGACAAGATATCGCCAATGAACGCATGGTAATAACTTCTTGAAGACAAATACGATGGGTATTAATAAAATTAAGGCCAATCGCTTACGGGCCAGTAAGTATCGAAAGAAAACTGTATTAGGTATGCATACGACATTCTAATAGATTACTTCTCTACAAATCACAAATTTTGCATCGTACTCGCATTTGTTTACTAGCAAGATATTATATGCATATTTATTGCTTTAAAAATGTATTGACGCGTGAGCGAGCTGCCAAAACTAGAATTTTATTCAAACTTTAAAAAATATATATTTTATAAGCTAGCCTTTGACCACAATCTCACCTGTTAGTAAGTGATGATGCGGTCGTAGATGGTAAGCACGTTAGACCTAGAATGGGAACTGGCTCTCAAGGATAGCTGCCGGAACACAATAGATGTTTGGTGACAGATTTTCTAACATGAGTAGTAGCTGGCCAGGCAGACACTAGACAGTGTCCCAACACCATGCGGGGGTTGTGGTTTCTTAATGATGTTTTTCCTTCACCGGAGGGCCACTGTGAAAAGCGCACACAAATTGTTTGATAGAAAAATCCATTGGTGCACGGCGGGGTTTGAACGCGGTACCTCTGGCACCAAAGCCGATCGTTCTCCCGATTACGCCTTCCCTCTACTACCGGACTAAATAGAAGTTAAATATTAGCTGACGTGACAGGATTTTTTCTGTACTCATTTAAATAAATCAACAACATCAATAAATCCTACAGTGCACAGCATTTTCAGTTTGCCATAATTCCCCATCATATTTTCTGTACCTGGCAGAAAACCTTTTTCATACAATTACGACAAACATTTAAAATAAGTTATCCATATCCAATTCAGCGTTTTTTAGGGTTCCGAACCCAAAGGGTACCAACGGAACCTTATTACTGAGACTCCGCTGTCTGTCTGTCTGTCTGTCTGTCTGTCTGTATGTCTGTCTGTCTATCTGTGTATCTGTCTGTCTGTCTGTCTGTCTGTCTGTCTGTCCGTCTGTCACCAGGCTGTATCTCATGAACCGTGATAGTTAGACGGTTGAAATTTTCACAGATGATGTATTTCTGTTGCCGCTATAACAACAAATACTAAGAACAGAACAAAGTAAAAAATTAAAGAAAAGTTTAAAAACAGTTTTTTACGATAGCGCAGCGCCACCTATCTAGTTGCTAAGATGGCGCTATCGTCTTTACCTTAATCTGAATTTCGGAAGCGGCTCCAACGATTAAATAAAATTTAGTATACCTACAGGGGATTTCGGGGGCGATAAATCGATCTAGCTAGGAGTCATTTTCAGAAAATGTTGTTTTACTCGTGTTTTCAATAATCAACTTTATTGATAATCAACTTAAAATATGACTCTTCCCGACATCTATTGGCGAGTAGAAGTACTGTATCAGTAAAGCAGTTAGTTGCTCTCAATTAAAAAAAATAGTATTATTATTCGTCATTAGATGTCTTGAAGAGTCATATTTGTCTGTTTAAGTGGCAAAAAATACCGAGCAAAGCTCGGTCAACCAGATATTTAATAATATTAATTACTACAATTACTATTACCACTTTTACTATTACTACTATGTAATACTATTCTACCTTTGTGTTAACGTTTACTTAGTTGGTGTTAGAAGTTCGTTAGAAACTCGATAGATGGCGTTCGGAACCCTCCGTGTGCGGGACAAAGTCTGACTCGCACTTGGCCAGTTTTATTTAATACTATTTATCCCTATAGATAAAATATTTATATTATAATTACATAGAAAAAATAAGAAATAAGACGCTTTTCAGCTCATTTAAAATTCTCTCGCAAGGTTCCATGATTCCTTCTTTCGGAGCGAGTTTAGCAATTTTGTACTAGACATTTGCATGTGCTGGAATAGAGATTTCTTTTTCAATTTGGAAGTTGTACCCTACTTTATTGGAACTGGTGACATTCGGAGCGACAACCGAGCGAGTTAGCGTCGCTTCTAATGCAAACTAACCTTTGTGGGGCGGAGTTAGTGGAGCGTATCAGGGTTTTACATTGAAACACCTTTTTTATTAAATTTAAAAGAGAAGGCCCTTTTAATTTCGTGTTAATAAAATCCGACAATAACTTAAATAGTGCAAACATTATTCTTTAACTTCGTTGTCTGTATGTTTTTTTGTGACAAGAAGGAGAGACCCATTATATAAACCCCCAACCGACTTTCAAATAGGAGGAGGTTCTTTTTCGTCTGTATGTTTTTTTATATACGCGATTACTCCGCCAATCATTAGCCGATTGGAATGATTATTTTTGTTGCAGGCAGGGTTCACCTTCAAGGCAATTCTATTTAAATTTCATCGAGATCTGAATAGTATCTTCAGAGATATGACTATAAATGTTTCAAAACTTGCATGGAACTTACTCGTGCGGCATAGAAGTCATTGTTTTAGTTTTTAAACTATCTTAATTATCTCAGACAGGCGTTCGTATTAAGTTGAAATAAATATTAAATACTCAACTCTGATCTTGTAAAAAGTGAATATGAATCAAAATGTTTTTCTTGTAGAAAGTGGAGATTATTTGACTAAGAAATACTTTATAATACATAGCCTACCTAAATTATTTACTACTGCCTATATTATACACGTTAAGCTACTTGACTTATTTTCAAGATATTATAAAATAACATGACAAGCCAGCCACCCGCCTAATAAATAAAATTAAAACGTAAAAACTTTTTTAAACGCAAGCTTTTTGTAAAAATATTAATTCAATTCAATAAAACATAATTTGTTCAGATTACATTTGATCTATTTTTAACCGACTTCAAAAAAAAGGAGGAGGTTTCTCAATTCGACCGTATATATATATATATATATATATATATTTTATGTGTATTCCCGGATAACTTCGTCGTTTATGGACCGATTTTGATTATTCTTTTTTTTGTTCGAAAGGAGATATCCCCAGTGTGGTACCATGGTAATTTTATCGAGGTCTGATAAGCATCTCCAGAGATATTGAGATAAACATCTCAAAATTGGTACTGAAATTGAATAGCGCGGCATTGAAGTTGGTTCTTTTTTAGTTTTTAAACGATATTATTGTAAGTAAAAACTTAGTGCTGGATAACGTGAATAATGCACATTGGATGAATAACTGAAGTAGGAATAGTACCACCAGCCAGGTTAACTAAATGCTATTTATAAATGTTTTTTGAACCCAAATAGTTTTAATGAAAGTTGCATGTTATAGATTATTCAAAGCTATTCGAACTATAAAAAGCATATCACTTTTAAAAATAATCAAGCAGAGGCTTTCATATCGTGAGAGGGAATAAAAATCCAACATTAAACATTTCTACGGAACTTGGAAATAAATAAAGTTTGCGCAACTCCACCCGGTAACTGAAGTGGGTAGTTTGGAAGACAGCGGTCAATATAGTTACATGTCTTTTAACTCCGTTACCAGTCTTTAAACAAACATTTTGATTACCTTTACATTTCATTTCATTTATTTATTTTATCCATAGGCATCGTACAATGCACTTAGATATGTCACAGTCCTACCAATATTCAAATGAAAAGATTTACTCGGTATAAAAATATATTTTAATACAGAGTAAATCTTAAACAACATTAGTATGTGCAAAAGCATTGTCAAAAAGATAATAATATTAAAACATGTGTATATAAGAAATAGCATGTCAAGATTATAAATAACGTTACAAAGTAAGTAGCATATTCCAATTTTAATGCTATTTAATGACCTCAAATCCAAAACGGTTTTCAAAACTTTTATTTTTTCTAGAAATAATACAAAGTTTTTAATTCAATGTGTGCATGAGATATATTATTCACGTTGTCAGTTGTCACTGCGTTAAAAAAGGCATGTGTTTGTGTACACGGAAACGTTAAAATGAGTGTGTAGTTATAGTTGTTTTTCTACAACTTCTCCTTCCTGATATGCGTTGCTTTTAGTACCGTGACACGTATTATGAGAGTCAGGAGTTGCACAAAAAATTTGACTATTTCTATCCACGTTGTTAAATCATCTAATTTCAGGAAGGCATTTTAACCAACTTCATAAAAAAGGAGGAGGTTCTCAATTTGTCTGTATGTTTTTTTAAATGTGTGTATGTTACGCGATTATTCCGTCAATTTTGAACGGATTCGAATGATTCTTTTTTAGAGTTCTGTAGTCCTGACAAGGAACCCTTATAGTTTCGTCATGTCCGTCTGTCTGTCTGTCTGTCTGTCTGTCTGTCTGTCTGTCTGTCCGAGGTTTTGCTAAGAGACCTTTAATACTAGAAAGCTGTAATTTTGTAGGGGGATGTATATAAATTATGCCGACAAAGTGCTGAAATAAAATTTTGGAAAATATTTTTTTTAGGGTAGCTCCCCTACATGAGAAGTGGGAATACATTTTTTTTTCGTCGTCTACCCCATCGTGTGGGGTATACTTGGTACTTGGTACTTGGTGCGCGGGCTATTTTCCGCAACTAGGCCGTGTGTCGGCCCTTTTTGCGTGTGGTTGGTTGCGCATCAATCCAGCCATCCGATGTCTGCGACGAAGGCCAGCAGCTCGCTGATGCCGTTGCAGGCCTCTCGCATCGTCGTCGGGGATCCGAGGAGTGTCCGCCGCTGTGCCGCCACGCTACTGCACTCCAGTAGCACATGCGCGGCCGTCTCCTCAGCCTCCATGCATCCTCTGCACAGAGGGCTGTCGGTGATACCTAAGGTAAATAGGTGTTTGTTTAGTGAGCAGTGTCCTGTGATTATTCCGACTATTTGTCGGAGTTTCTCGCGTTTAAGGTTCAGCAGTTTTCGGGAGTATCTGGAATTTAGTTCCGGGAACGCCTCCTTCGACTGTCTGCATTCCTTTAGGCCTGCCCAGTAGTCTTGATGTTGTTTTCTGATGTTTTCACGGATCCAGGCTTTGATTTGGCTGAATGGTATTGGTATCATCGGTTCTACTCCTGCGGGATGCAGGTTAGATCCTCTCCTTGCCAGTTCATCAGCCGCATCATTGCCTCTAGATCCGCTATGACCTTTGATCCATTGAAGAGTTATGCGATTATGTTTACATACCTCTTCTAGGAGTAGGTGACACTGTATGGTTAGCCCCGATGAGTAGTCATACCTTTGAAGGGCTCGTAGCACAGCTGCACTATCGGAGAGTATTCTGATGGTTTGGTCAGTTACCTGCCGTTGGAGTACCGCTGATGCCGCCTGGATTATGCCTACACATTCCGCTTGAAAGATGGAGTTGTGCATGCCCAGGGGTGTTGCTGTGTGGATGTTGAGGTCGTCCGAAAACGTCTCCGCGCCTGATCCTGTGTTCATTTTAGATCCGTCTGTGTAAATTCTCATTTCGTGTATGTTTGAATTGTCACTAGGTTCTTCGTGTAGTTGTATGGTGTAGTGTTTAGTGAAGTTAAACTGTTTGGGTACCTTGTCATACACTGATTTTATCAATATGTTTGTTGTTGCAAATTCTTCGATAATCTGTGTGTGGGCTGCATGGTTATCTAGTTCTAAGAGATTCAGTGCTTTCAGCCTATAGGCAGAGGCTACTGTCTCATGTTGGATGTGTAGATGTAACGGGCTTAGGTCCATTAGGGCCTCGAGAGCTGTGGTAGGTGTGGTTCTCATGCAGCCCGTTACTGCTACGCATGCCAGTCGCTGCAACTTTTGTAGTTTATTATTGCATGTGCTGAGTTTGGTTCTGGGCCACCATACTAGGGCGCCGTATGTGACGGACGGTCTTATAACCGTATTGTAGAGCCATAGGGTTATCTTTGGGCTGAGACCCCATGTTTTGCCTAGCATCCTTCTGCATTGCCAGAAGGATCGTGTGGGGTATATTTGAATAGGTATTTTGAAATGACTTAAGGGTTGCTAATACCATTTTCGATTGAATGCTCCTTTTACGAAATATTAAACTTTAAAGTGCAAATTTTTGTTCCAGTAGGGCGTCCCCCCCATCTAAAAGCTAAACTGCTGGCTTGAAAAATATAGAAAAAATTGTGATAACTAATTTTCATGAACTTAAAAGGAAAACGATATGGGTTAAAATAACTTTATTACTTTAGCAGTAATAGTCGTTATTGGATAATTTTGTACCAAATACAAAATCCTTAGAATAAATCCTTTAAAGTGACAAAGACGAAGTACCTAGTTGCTTGTTTTTAATGGGTAAAGACTTGCATTGAATAACGGGCTACTACGGAACCCTACACTGCGCGTGGCCCGACGCGCATTGGCCAGTTATTTAATGGCTAGGGTACGTTACCGATGTGGTCCCATTGTAATTTTAACGTAATCGGTCGAGCCGTTTTTAATATATCAACATTTGTATTACGTAGCATTTACTTATCTCGACGACTTACTACTTACGAGTACTACTGGCATAGATTATATAATAGTTACTACGTCTACTGGCTACTTTGACTAGCGCGACGTTTGAAGTCGGTTCTTTTAGGATTTCGTACCCATAGGGTAAAACGGGACCCTTTAATACTAAGACTCCGCTGTCCGTCTGTCTGTCTGTCTGTCTGTCTGTCTGTCTGTCTGTCTGTCTGTCTGTCTGTCTGTCCGTCTGTCACCAGGCTATAGCTCATTAACCGTGATAGTTAGATAGTTGAAATTTTCACAGATGGTGTATTTCTGTTGCCGCTAGAACAACAAATACTAAAAACAAAATAAAGTTAAAAATTAAAGGGGGTCACCATACAAAAAACGTGTTTTTAAACGCCATCTATCTAATTAGTTTTGGCAAAATGACATAGATGGCGCTAGTAAACGAGCCCCGTCTTTCTAGATCACGACCAAACCAAATATTCTTGGTAATATCAATTAATCAAATATATGAGGTTGAAACTCTGTTATGTTTCGTATTGTACGGAACCCTCCCTAAGTGTGCGATAAGAGATGCGATGCTGACTCGCACTTGGCCAGTTTTATTTTAGTTTTTTCAACGGCACTTAATTATGTCTGACTAACTACCTAATTATTCATATTTCAGTGGTACCATAACATGGATTTGATTCGGGAATGACATTGATTTTGCCTTTTCTTTTGATTCTTGATTCTGCAACTGAAGTAAGTAAGTACATTGTTTAATATCATCGGTTGTAGATATAAATTATAAAAGAAAAACTGGTAATCTATTGCAAATCGAAGATGCTAAATTGGTATTATATTTTGTAGCTACTCAATAATCTTAAAAATCTTATAATTAAAGAAACAACCGTAGACACGATAAGCGTAAATATAAGATAAATACTTAAGATAGTTTGACAACTAAGAAAACTATTCAAATCGGTTCACAGTTGGTTTAATAATCACAAATCTAGCATAAAATAAAACTAGCCAAGTGCGAGTCAGCATCGCGTCTCTTATCGCACACTTAGGGAGGGTTCCGTACAATACGAAACATAACAGAGTTTCAACCACATATATTTTATTAATTGATATTACCAAGAATATTGGTTTGGTCGCGATCTAGAAAGACGGGGCTCGTTTACTAGCGCCATCTATGTCATTTTGCTGAAACTAATTAGATAGATGGCGTTTAAAAACACGTTTTTTATATGGTGACCCCCTTTAATTTTTAACTTTATTTTGTTTTTAGTATTTGTTGTTCTAGCGGCAACAGAAATACACCATCTGTGAAAATGTCAACTGTCTAACTATCACGGTTAATGAGCTATAGCCTGGTGACAGACGGACAGACAGACATACAGACAGACGGAAAGCGGAGTCTTAGTAATAGGGTCTCGTTTTACCTTTGGGTACGGAACCCTAAAAAACTACAACAGATGAATTGAGAGCCTCCTCTTTTATGCAAGTCAGTTGAAAAAATGAGCTTTATTCCGTATTTTTTAATACCAATTGCTTCTATACTATTAGGACAGATGGTAACTCTTGTATATAGAAACATAATAGTGAGAAAAGTTTAAGATTGGTTCGCTTTATGTTCGCAATATGGTGAAAATCGAAGTTTACTCGCAGGTTTGAGAGGGAAACGTTTCCATTTGGACAAAATAACATTGTATTTGTAAGCTGTATTGCTTAAAACATTATCGAATACTTTTAATTTATTTTGTATGCCTACCCCTAAATATTGAAAGATTACGTATTGGATATAATGCTAAACATAATTATATTGTAAAGTTATGCGTTCAGAAGAAGCTAAAAGCTGCTTTAGATATTTAATTTGGAGAAGATTAATAATTAACATGTTTATCTACAGATAATTTATTTCATAAAAATCATCATCATCAGCCGGCGTCAGTCCACTGCTGGACGTAGGCCTCTCCCAAGATGTGCCACTGAGATCGATCTTATGTCATGACGTCGCTCTACCTGGGGCCTTATTCAGTATGACCATTTTAAAGTCTTACCGAGCCGTGTTACGTTATCTCCGCGTTATGGTATTCTCTATGCCAATTAAAACGCGGTAGCGTAAGGTTATGAGCGCGTTTTGAGCTATCAAATTATCGTGACATATGAGGACTTGTAACGCGCGCGTTTTGTATAATTTACCTATAGTGTGGCATACAGACTACAATTTTTCAATAACGTAACGTGACACGTTAAGGAACGCGTTATCTCATTGGTCATACTGAATAAGGCCCCTGGTCTCAGGACGTCCTACGCTACGTTTGCCGATTATCTTCTATACTAATATTATAAAGAGAGAACATTTGTATTTTTGTATTTTTGTATGTTTGTAATGATTCGCCTCAAAAACTACTGAACCGATTTATAAAATTCGTTCACTAATATATAGAATGGACTTTCGGAATGAAAATAGGCTATATATTATTCCGTTTAAATCAAAGGTACATTCGTGGAGACCTAATTTGCAACCTAAGTCGACTAAAAAACGGTCGAAAAAACAAGTTTCTTACGAACGCTGCTCAATTGAAAATAGATAGAAGAATATTTTCTATGGAAGAGTTGTACAAATTAATAAGACCTACAAAAAAATCCGCGACAGTATATGTCTATCTCTTAAGGTTGACTCACAGTAACCATTTTAATGTTAAAATTTTTGTTAAAAAATATTACATAACTTCCAAGGCTATTTTCAAGTATATGGTATGAATCCTTATCCAAATAATTACGTTAATTAGCTTGGCCACATATTATAGATTAAAATTGTCCTTTACAGTATATAATTCAAATGAAAACTCTAGAAGATATCACGGGTTTCACATACACGCATCGCAAAATTAATAAAATATCTGCAGTGAAACCACAGATTAGCTCATAGTTACTACGATATTAATATTATTATAAGCTTAGCGATGCTGTAGATCCCCACCGATCACAATCAGTTTGAAGTCAATATAGTATAATAATATATTTTTACTGTATAAAATTATATTGTATAATATAGTTATGATCTATATATAAACCACCCCGACTGATCTATGTATAATCATTTCAATAAAAGCATTCCAAGGACTCTAAACACGACATTTAAAATCTGAGCTGTAAGTTGGTGTGGATTTGAGTATTCTGTAGACTACAGGAGATGTCCCAGCATCAGGTCAATGCTTCCATGTTCTTACAATATCGTTGAAGAAGAAGATTTTCGAGTTGATCAGACCTATGCAAGTTGATTTCATAGCGCAATTAACTAGAAAAAAGCTCATAGTTTTATAACGATTGAACGAATTTTCATGAATCAAAGCTCAAGAACACTCTCGATGAAGACATCTATCAAACAAAAAATATCAATAATAAAATCAAAATCAAACGTATAATATTTATGTGTGATCCCATGATTTGATTGATTTTGATTCAATGATCCCACTACCTCTCTACGAAAACCCATGATTCATGAATACACATAAAACTTTCATTGGTAGGTATATAGCTAAGATTAGAACCAACGACCGTCGGGTCAGAATCAGGGTAACTCTCCTTTACGCCAAAGGGCCATCCAATATCACTACGTAAGTAATATAAAATAATGTCCATCACTGCGTCTGTCTGTCTGTTCGCAATAATCTCAATAGCTACTGAACGGATTATCATGCGGTTTTCACCAATAGCCAGAGTGTTTATGAGGAAGGTTTAGGTGCATAATTCGTTAAGGTTTTGTGTAAATTGACTTGATTGAATTGTTGAAATATGACGATGATTGTTAAATGTGTTAATATTTTATATTTGATGCAACATTTTGTTGGCATGTTCTACCCGTGCGAAGGCGGGGCGGGCTGCTAGTTATTTATAAAAATACTCATATACAATTAGAAATGACTACAAAATGAATAAATAATTAATTTTATGCTGTAAAATTTTTCGGGTCACTGCGCGTGCAGTGTCCTTTATGACAATAAGTTATTGAAGTCCCACGTGTTTGCAAAATAAGCATCTGCAAATAAAAAACCTCTACTTTTCAAAGATCGCTTGAAATGTTTCACTTCTAAAAACAGATCATCCTGTAGGTGGGATGTTAGCTACACCCCACCTACAGAATGATTATACATTTCTTAATACAATTTACGGTAGGTTAATCTTTAATAAGTTATTTTTTTAACCCCTGACACATAAAGAGGGATGTTATAAGTTTGATGTGTTTATCTGTGTATGTGTGTATATCTATAATTTGTGTGTCTGTCTGCAGCGTGGTAGTTCGCAAATGTATGAATCGATTATGATTTAGATTTTTTCTTTAATTTGACAGAGGACTTGATCGAGAGTGTTCTTAGCTTTGTTTGAAGAAAGTCCGTTCAGCCGATTAAATATTATGATTATATTTTCTGGTATGTATGTATGTCGTAGGTCTGATCAATTTGCAAGACCAGCATGTTGCAATAGCACAAAGAATAATTTGTATTTTCTTTTATATCAGGCTAACGTTTGACCACCGTATCAAGACCAGATCGGAGACGTTTTAAAAAAAGGCCAAGTCAAAAGTACTTATAACCGGCGAGCATGTATGAAGACGCTCATGAAAGTGGAAGAAGCGAAGGAGATATGTCAGGATCGTAGCATGTGGAAAGAAGTAGTCTCTGCCTACCCCAACGGGAAAAAGGCGTGATTGTATGTATGTATGTATGTAACGTTTGACCACAATCTCGCCTGTTGATAAGTAATGATGCAGTCGAGGATGGTAGCACGCTAGCCCTAGAATGGAAAATGGCTCTTATGGACCTGCCGGATCACAATAGATGTTTGGTGACAGATTTTTAATTTGTCGGTGGTGGCCACGCGGACTCTAGATTATATAGTCCTACCGACACGCGGGGGTTGGGGATTTCTTAACGATGTTTTTCCTTAACCGTAGGGCCACTGTGAAAAGCGCTTATACATTTTTGTACAGAAAAATCCATTGGTGCACGGCGGGGATTAAACTCAGTGCCTCTGGTGTCAAAGCTGACTAATCTCCCACTACACCACTCGGCTCACAAAAATATGTATCATTATATGTATATATTTGTATCAGGACATGGGGAAAACGACGGACCCCATTCAGTCTTTTTGTTTGCAATAGCTTTATTTCTTAGGAACTACGATACTTTACTTTCTAATGACAAGATACACACAAATAAAATTCAAAGCCGCCTAAGAACCTAAGGCAAGAAATTCTTTCAGCGATGTGTTAATACGTCACAAATTGCTTCCTTCCCACGTATTCACCCGGGTCCCGCATACGCCTTTGATCTTGAGGATAAATTTTCTTTGAACGGCGTCAAGTAATGACTATTTTCCTTATTTAGCCGGGCTTACGTTATTTTGAGAAGTTTCCGCACTTTGCAGCCGTCTTGTTAACAACACTGAATTGACAGCCTAGCAGGAAATGACATCATTTTTTTTGTTAGCGGAATAAATACTGTAAATATTTATTTATATATCCTATATATGCTTAGAGCATTTACCAATGGAGATGTGAACGTTGTAATCCGCAAACATTTTTTTCTGCCAATAGTTACGGGGGACTAGGTAAACACGCATTGCACACACACAAATCACTCATTTTAACGATCCCGCACACTAGCTTGAAACACGCACATAGTATTAAAAATACAGCACATAGTTACGCACGCTCATATGGCCAAAAATGGCTATATGGCCAGCAGAGGGGTACGCCTTGCGTTAACATCTCCTTTGGTAAATGCTCGAAGTATACATGCCTATTTATATGCCTATGGATATAAATACGTGATAGTATTTAATTTGAGTTCAAATTGTCCTTGGAAATTGATTTCGAAATATCGTTTCTAATCACACCATAACAGAAATGAAATTCCAATTTATTGATTTCTAACCTTCGAATGTTATAAACTTTGGTATTTGACTTCTATTTTGTTACGGTATTTGCCTTTCAAAGTCAATAAACGTATAAAATACTACGGCTTTATTAAAGTATTAATTGAATTGAGCATTTCGTTTTGTCAATAAACTGAACTTGATTACGTTAAATTGGAATGATATATTAATTAATTATTATAAAAGTTTGATGATGCTGTGATATCGATTTTGAAAGGTCATGATTTAAACAGGAATAACCCACCTTCAGATTTGTAGAGCGTCATATCTGTCACTCATCTTATGAGACACTAGAAGTGCCCCGCGGCTTCGCCCGTGTTAAAAACTTATTTTATTTACTTAAAACTTTTCTTTTGTAAAAACGATTCTATCTTTAAAGACATCAAATAAGAATTAACCAATTTATCGGTTCACCCGTTTTCATGTTATCGCGTGACTAAAGCTATTCGGAGTTCATATTTATAAAACCCGAAAAACCCAAAATTTGCAGACTTTGTTACCCCATTTCGAAAAATCCTGCAACACGTACTTTATCTCATCTTGTTTCGCCATACAAACTTTGAATCGCCGTTCCGTATCGGGGAGGAATTTTTAGAAAATCCTTTCTGAGCGGATACTTACGTCATAATAACTATCTGCATTCTAAATTTCAGCGCAATTCGAACCAATATTGATTTTTAGACTTTGTTACCCCAGTTTATTCTCTTAGGGTGGAATTTTGAAAAAGTCTGAAACTCCTATTTACTTATTGAGGTCAACGGGAAGTATCCTATAGGTTTTCGACCCAAAACCTATAGGGTACTTCCGGTTGACCTAGAATTGTCAATTTTGGTCACAAGCAAGATTTTACAACACAAACAAAGGAAACATGTCGAAAAATAGGTAAATTTTGGTACATTAAGGTAAAGTTTTCGCGAAAATCTAAATTTGTCCATATATTTCCATCATGTTGACTCAGAACCTGGATTTTGATACACCTAATAGGGACTATAGATTTCAGGATCTGGTATAAATGTCAACTTGCTAGGTCCACCCGTTCCTGAGAAAATTGGTGGTGACTTACGGACAGACAGACAGACAGACAGACAGACAGACAGACAGACAGACAGACAGACCGACAGACAGACGGACAAGAAAGTGATCTTATAAGGGTTCGTTTTTACCTTTTGAGGTACGGAACCCTAAAAAGTAAAAGGCTTTATATCTTGTGAGTTTAAGACATTGAAGTGTTAAATCACACACTCTCTTTAATGTCATTGCACTCATTGCACTTTAAAATTTATTTTAAACGGAATAACGATAAAAACCGATAAGTGGACCCTAGGTAAATTACACTGAAAAATGTTTTGCCACAATACACTTATTAATACGACATTATTTAGCAAGTTGCGCATCGTTTTGTTACCAAACCTTTAAATGTTACAGTGTGCTAGATATAAATGTATTGTTTTATGTACCAAATTTTTACATTCTATCAAAATGTCACGTAAAAAGTTTTATTCATTACAGCAGTTTTACTGTAGTGCAGATACTGTACTAAAACTGTTAAAATCGACAAAAAACATGTCATTTTCTTTACTGATAGGTAGGTATTATAAACTGTGCTGTACTGCTCGCGTCCGTAGGATTTAGCCCTCGATGTCCTACACGTGTCCCCTGGGTGGTGCTAAAAGAGCAGTATTTTCAGGTGGTAGGCTTAGGCCGCGGCGTGTTACCACCCACCTGACACAGCCATGCTGCCAAGCGGTCGCTTTACGGCATGATGTTAGGTGAAGCCATCATGGGGAACGGGTTGGAAACAGTTGCGTATATTACTATAGCTGGTCGTGATACATTGAAGGTCAATTTGCCTGGCAGCCAATCTTGGAGAGCAGCGGGATCCGGGGCACGGTTCTTTGCTGGGCGACCGCAGATAGTAGGGTAATTAACTCGCCCAAGTAGTGAGCCAGCCACTCATCCGGTTAGCGACCGGACGAGAACCAAATCAACAACAAAAAATCAACTCGGTCCACCATCATCTTACATTTTGGAGAGTGTGCTATGGAACTGCATAATTTGATTCCACCTTGCCCATTTTATTTTCGGACATCCAGAGACACTAAAAAGCGCCACCGATTTATAGTGGATATACCATCTACCCGAACTAAGCGATTTCCATCTTCGTTCATCATGCAAGCCGCCAGGGAATGGAATGCTCTGCCTGAGTCTGTGTTTCCGGCTAAATACATTATGGATATCTTGAAATCGCGCTTGAATAGATATCTTCTGGGTAAGCGCGCTCATCGACCGCATCATCACTTAACCTCAGGTGAGATAGTAGTCAAGTGCTGCTTAGTTCTATATATAAAAAAAAATCCCCCGCCGTGTCAGTCTTTCTGTCTGTTCGCGATAAACTCGCTTTTATCATCGATCTTCACGACATCGCGAGAGAGCTCATCCACATATTGTAGACACGTGGACATCGCATACGGTACGTTTTATGCAGTCGTTTCTTCCACGGACCTGCAAGATGTGGAACGATCTCCCAGCTGAGGCTTTTCCGCTACGATACAACATGCATTTAAGAGAGGGTAAAAAGAGTCCTCTATGCAAAAGGTAGGCAAATCACGTGCAATAATACTACTTATGTTGTAGGTGTTTAAAGGCGGCGGTTGACCACTTTCAATCAGGTGGGCCGCTTGCTTGTTTGTCAAATTGTACAAAAAAAAGACGTGTGGCACTCGGGGACTGCCGCGGTAAAGGTATTGCATAGCATTTTTTTATTTATGCAGTATTTTTTTTCTTTGATATTAATTCAAGTTACACTTTTTGAGCGTGGTGACCGATAAGAAAACGATTTTTTTTCTTTTATTAAATAAATAAGAAGTGAGCTACTTTTAATATCGCTCATTTTAATATCAAAAAATTTGGTTATCTTTATAGCAGTATTATATATAAATTAACAAAATAAATAATATCGTTTAAAAACTAAAAAAGAACCGACTTCAATGCCACGCTATTCATTTTCAGTACCAATTTTGAGATGTTTATCTTAATATCTCTGGAGATACTTATCAAACCTCGATAAAATACCATGGTTCCACACTTGGGATATCTCCTTTCGAACAAAAAAAGAATAATCAAAATCGGTTCATAAACGACGAAGTTATCCGCGAAAAATATATATACGGTCGAATTGAGAAACCTCCTCCTTTTTTTGAAGTCGGTTAAAAATAATACTGCGTTTGCGATAATAATAACAAAATATATGTATATAAGTACTCACTCATTTTCTTTCACTATTTTTTTCGTGACTTTCTTCATTAACAAATGCACTTTGTTTATTCATATTTACAGATAGAGACAGAGTACAGATATTCACTGTTTACATAGATGTTAAATACCTATACACCTATCTGTGTCACGGCTACATGTATGGAGGTAGTGAGTGTTCAACAAGGAGGAATTATGTAAAGTTCTGAGGACTTGTTCACCCTTAACATAATTTGAAAATAGAATTCGGAATTTATATTTGAAAAAGGACGAGAAGACAAAATCAAAATTAGCCGGTCCGTAGTATTTATATTCTCTTTGCCGAGGGGTATATAAGCGGTTAGGGTAGCTCCCCTACATGTGAAGTGGGAACGAAATCCGATAGATGGCGTTGTACACCGTTAACACACGCACTTAACGCACACATTAAATTGAATGATCTGTGAAACCAAAGACGACCTTATCCCTACTAAGCTAAGGCTTAAAAAATGAGGTGCGTTGGGGTGTTAGGTTTTATTTTCGTTACGGAATTTCTGGATTCGGTCTCCACGCTCAAGGCCCGCGATAGAAGCTATGCAATAGCTTAAAAAAAAACAAAAAACCACTCAACAGATATTCGTGCTGTTTAATAAACAGAGTGATTTATGGGAAAAGTTTTATAATACTTAACATAATTATTTTTAAAATTATCCAATACCTAAGTTCAACGACTATTACTTCTAAACTAATAAAGTTATCTTAACCACTATAATTTTCCTTTGAAGTTCATGAAATGCGCTATCATCATGAATTTTCCCAGATTTTTCAAGTTAGCAGTTGAGCTTTTAGAGAGGGGGGCGGGGGACGCCCTACTGGATAAAAAATTTGCATAAAATCGAAAAATAGTATTAGCAACCCTTAAGTCATTTTAAAAGAGCTATTCACCGATACCACACACGATGGTAACGAAAAAAAAATGCATCCCCATTATGTAGGAAGCGATTATATTTTACCACATTTTCGGCATTATTTGATAATAATACCCATACAACATTACAGCTTTATAATATAAACAGACTCTTAGCAAAACCTCGGATAGACAGACAGACAGACAGACGGACATGACGAAACTATAAGAGTTCCTTGAAAGGACTACGGAACTCTAAAAATTGGCATATAGATGAGCTCCACCCGTGCGATGCCGGGGCGCGTCGCTTTGCTAGCTTAAAAAATAACATGTATACATATGCGTGAAACATGTATTTTGAAAAATGAAATTATATTACTTTGCATCAAGTCCATTTTCATTTTTCAAATACCGTACCCAAGAATATAAAATTCATTTTAGGAATGTTCATCAATATCGCATCTGTCAAATCTTGGTGTAGTTTGTAACAAAAATCTAATATTTTTCCGTTCGAACAGCTCCTAGCCACAAAATACTCAAAGTTTGGCAATCTACTTTTATTCGCGCCAGCGTTTTGCATGACTCGGAAGGAAATGTCATGATTCCTTTCCGAACTTGTTCAATATTCGGGCGCGGGGACTTTGTAATCTTTTTGATTAGTTCTACCTTTTTCTCAGTTTTTTGAGCTACGATGTTATTTGGTGGGTGTTGCGAAATCGAGGCAAATTATTGGCTCGACGTTTCCTTGAAATTGAAATAAAACAAATTTTCTCGATATTTTTTTATTAGGCTATTATTTTGCCGTATTATTTTATAACTATAGTTACATAACATTATTTACTTCAGTGTTTTGAATACCTCCTAAAAACAGTTTAAATAATATTATAACAATCCATACCAACGCTGTTCGTGAAGCAACTTTTATAAATCTGTATTTAATTCATCAAGTCTTGTTATGCAATAATGTTTATAAATTAAATTCAGCTTCTTTAATAAGCTTTCTTTGTCGTTTACTTTCTTATTTAAAGAGTTCATGCAATTGCTCGGCCATGCAAGACCTAACGGAGTTCAAAAGTTCTGAAAGGTTTCTTTCGGAAGTTTCAAGATTTTGCGATATAATAAGATTCAACATTTTTCTAGCTGTTTTGCTTTTTTATATAAAAAGTAATTCAGTTGTTATTTTATTAACCGCAAAGTGTTTTACTAATATTTTTTTTTGGATCAGCGCTGTGGTGTGACAACCATAGCGACATGTTATAAAGGAAAAACTAAATATGTTATGATATTTTAAAACGTTGCTCTTAATTTTTGATTACCTATATTACTTAAAGAAGAGACAATTTCAAATACCCATAGTTCATTGTCTGCTAAAATTACTTAAATTTATTGAATTTCTTACATATAAACAATTATAATCAAACCTAATGAAAAAATAAACTTTAAAAAAATTACGATAAAAATAATAAAGGATAAAATTCAATTAATTGTTGATATAATTTGAGGAATAAAAGAATATTACTTTTGTAATAATTTAAGTTTGATATAAATATGTTATAAATTAACTAATTCGTTTCATTAGAAGTCATTAAACACGCTAAGCCTAGAATACTCTGACTCCCAAGTCCTGTGAGCTGGCGGAACACCGTAACGTTACGACGGCAGCTTTTCACCTTGATGATGGTAAGCTACTTTTTGGTAGCAAGTTAGGCGGAAAATCGATATTACATGCACCTACTACTACTACCAGTGGAAATAATCCACATAATTATGGATGCGGTGCTTCGCTTAAAAATAGTGCATTCAGTTTATACAAGTTACTTAATGTAACTATTACTAGGTAGCAAAATAAATAAAATAAAAATAACTAATGCGATTATAAGGCAGCAATTTAAAATTAAATTCATGAAAACTTTATACTTACAAATAAAAATCTCGTAAAGTCATATTTGTTAATCTATTTTAAACAATGATTGGCACCAAGAAGGTTTGATTGGCACCACATTATATCCGTGTTCTGTGGCACTAACTTCCAATATACCCAAACAAAATTTTAAAATTCATCCGCTTTTGACATAACACTTTGATCCCATTTTGCCGAGCAATCTAAAATAAACTTTTTAGGATATTGGCGGCGCTCGTGCCATTCAAAGTGTCAATGAAGACTTAATTCCTTCCCTACACAGTTAAACCTGCCATGATTGATTGACGAGTGTTCTCGCTAACGGTGTAAAATAAAAATTAGAAGAGTTTTAGAATATTTTCCTTAAGGGTTCTGAAGTTAAAATATGTTCATGCTATACAGATATAATGGCTTGCTTCTATTACTGTTATTATCAATATTTGATTACAACGAAATACTATCTACTATATTTACCGTAGTATTTCTTTGTAAACAATATTTTTTGTTTACCCTTTAGGTGCTAGAATAACTGCTCTATTCCGAGAGGTTACTCTGGAGCAGACCGCCTTTTCGAACTGTGTGAACTGTAGTTTTCCTTTAAATCTACCCCTGCAAAATGTAGGCCTTAAGATTCATTTTCCATTCAATCGACCCAGGAAATATTTTTTTTTACATGAAATTCAACTCCTCATTTCACCCTCCTTTTGGGGAAGAATTTCGAAAACCACTTTTTAATATAATAAAAAAATAAAATAAAATAATTTTATTTCGAGTAACTAAGACTCATATAACAATCAAATTCATATTACAATACAATTACAATTAAGATACACGGATACATAAAAATTAAATTAAAACCAGAAATATACAAAACACAAAAATAAAATAATACACATCCATAATTACATTTAAAAATTCATTAAAATAAATAATTGAAATTGAAAATTGATAAACACATTTACTCAGTACCCTTCATTAAATACCCTTGGGAGATGGGGGCATGTCTATCCGCACAGTGTTTAATGAAAGGACAGTCAACCCTTTCTGCAATCATCGTCAGGACGATGTTACTACTGGCTCGCACCCTGCGTACCAGAGAGGCGGCACGCTTGCGCATGGTCGCGTGGAAGCAATCCACACGAGCTTGCGCAAACATACCTGAGGCACTGCAGTAGCGAGGCAGCCTCAACATCGCCCTGAACGAGTTGTTTGTTAGTTGTAATGGATACCAAAGCTTTACAAATAGCACACCATGCAAAATTGAATGTCTCTAGGAACCGCAATTTGGGCTGTGCGTTCATATCAATCAGTCAGTCAAGACTTTGAATCTTATATACAAAGACTTTCTTCTTCTTATATACGAACATTCTGAACAAAGACCGAAATCCCGAGTAGAGTTACTTCTTAGGAATGCTCTAATATTATTTGATCAGAAGAAAAAATTAACAAATTTAATTTAAGCTAATCAACTTATTAATAGAAACAGGATGTACCAGTTAACCATTTTATGTATCTATGCTGTACCGAAGTATTAAATAAGTCAGTTATCCGTTAATACCGTTTGATATGAGATTTTGTACATCGGTTAGAAATACCCTAATAAACACTAATTTTTTTCATGTTTGTCCAGAGGGTAGAGACAAATTCTGTAGATGTATTTTTGAGACGGGATCATCCGGGTATGTATTATATTTTAATTAGTTAACGGCCGACACGGTCTTTAACTTTTTATCATAATTTAGATAGTTTAAAAACTAAAACAACCGACTTCAATGCCCCGCGAGTCAATTTCAGTAGCAAGTTTGAGACGTACTAAAAGTAATCGCGTAACATACACACAAAAAAAAACATACAGACGAACACCCATGAACACGGATTCGTGGTAAATGTAAACTATCTAAATTATGTTAAAAAGTTAAAGACCGTGTCGGCCGTTAACTAATTACAATATAATACATATCCGGATGATCCCGTCTCAATAATACATCGTATAAGGATTCGTATAATCGCATTTTGCATATGATTTAGGCCTTTACGGGCTAGGAAGTTAAAGTGTCCATAATATTACAGGGAATGTGACCTTCTTTTTGGACGTCGGTTGATATTGTACAATCAACAAGAAAATTAGGTGAGCATGAATTTAGGGCATACCTAATAAAATTATCCAATAAAAATAAGTAACAACATGAAATAAAATATTTCGTCCAGCCACAAAATTCGGATACCAAACTAAAAAGGTTACGGATCCCTAAAATATTGGAAAACCTCTGGGTCGGATCATTGATCAAACGTTGATGGAGCCTGTTTGATTGGCGGCTGCTGAGATGCGTCGGTGGCCGATGAAAAATATGGATGACGATGGTGACAAGGATCAAGGTGGTTTTGTAACGTTACACAAATAAATGCTTTCACGTTGTTAAACAATTTTGTAAAATTCTGATCTGAAATACATCTATTATTTTAGTAATGGTTTTGTTAAAATTATTTTGTTTTGATTGGGCAGGCATGTTGTAGTGTATCTAGCTAGAAATGTGTTCACGTAAATTATGTGTTAGTAAAATAATATGTGTTAAATATGTGTTAAGTAAATAAACTAATTTTAAATCGTTTTATGTATGGTACAACCACACCGCGGCGTTCTGCGTCCGCGATCCAATTTTCAATCGTTTTCTGATCGCCGTAGATCGCGTTTGGTGTGAACCAGTCGGTACAAATACTACTGCGCTATCTGATCGCCGCCTAGATCGCGCACGCAGGACGCTGCGGTGTGGCCGTACCTTGGCCAAAAATAACCAAAATTCAGATTTTTTATTTTACAAATGTTAGTATCTTGTTGTATTATGGCTTGTGGCTTAATCACAAATTCTACAAATTTAATAAACGTGAAAGTTTGTGAGGCTGGATGGATAGTTGTGTATGTTTGTTTCTTTTTCATGTAAAAAAGACAGGACAGATTTTGATAAAAATTTTAAATGTTTTGACGTCAGAATAGAGCATAGGCTATAATTTATAAAAATATTATTTAAAATGGCCGAATAATAACTATAACTGTAAAGTTGATACAAATCCTGCCGTCTGAGAGCTATTGCGGGGTCCGCAACATAGACTGTTTATTGTTACACAAATATAATGTATAGTGTATTTATTATTTGTCTTACAACGTTCTAATTTTATTGCATATATTTTAATTTTATGTGGAAGCCAGTATTTAATCAAAACTGTGAAATGGAAAAACATTTAAATTGAAAACTGTATTTACAATTATTATTAACTTCACTTCAAACATTCATTCATCCTTATCCAAATAAATATTTTTATTTGCTTAGATTTAAGATTTTAGTACATACTTTTGTAGCTTGAGAATGAACTTAGAGTACTAAATTCTTGGCGTACGTGAATGAAGTCGAGGGTATCAATCAGCTAGTAGTTTATAAATTACAAATGAGAATAGTAAAACGTGTGTGAGTGAGATTCGAGGGACGCGCTGATTGCGACCCGAACACGAACAGAAACATGAGGGCAGACCACAGTAATATGAATCATCATCATCATCATCATCATAATCAGCCGGTATCAGTCCACTGCTGGTCATAGGCCTCTCCCAAGTCATGCCACTGAGCCTGATCTTCGGCTCTTTATTTCCAGTCACTGCTAATAAATAGAAAAATAATTAATTTGAAATAAGAATAATAAGGTTGTATTCATATTTCTGTGGGGCAGACCAACAGATTTTATAACTAACAGAGTAGAATAGGACATAGATTACTTATATTAGCGAGCAAAGCCGCGGGAAACAGCTAGTATTAAATAAGAAGTGGCCTGAATTACAGCCTAAATCATAATATATTTTGATGTATTTCGTACAAATAAGAAAATTTAAAATGAGGTAAACAGAAATTGGGTTATTTTGATCACGTTCGGTTTAGTTGAGAGGTTTGAAATAATTTATCGAAGTTTGAGGAGAAATATGAAATTAGTTTGGTAAATAAAATGAAACATTGTATTACAATACAATACGATTCAATAACACTTTATTGATCACCAGAAAAAAAAACACAACTTAAAGTAATACAATCGGCGGTCGATCTTCCAAACAACCTTAGGATGGACAGGAGTAAAAATAAAGAATAGACGGCGGTGCACAATAAAAAAGACATCTGCTACATATGTTACTAATGCCTACTTACAATCTATTTCGGATTATAATACGTATATAGGCATAATAAAAATATACTTATATATATAGGTATAGTATTACTAAACGAAAAATAATAAATATATGGATAGAAAATATGTGGATAGAAAATAATTATTTACCATATTTTTAAATATAGGCAAAGATTTTGCACGTCTGATATGTAAAGGCAGATAATTCCATAAACTTATAGCTTGTACAGTAAACGATTTATAGTATACATAGTATTGGAAAGAGTGAAGAGGCATTTGAAGTTCAAGAGTTTCAGATGAGCGCAAGGAGAGAGAATGTGAGAGAAATTGGAAGGTGAAGCGTTGTTTGAGATAGAAAGGAGAGGAGGGAATAAAAAGGATAGTATAAAGGAGAGTGACAATATAAGCATTCTGGCGGAGACGGATTGGCAACCATTCCAGCTTTTTTCAAAATGCAGAAACATGGTCATATTTCCTTAATCCAAATATGAACCGTATACATACATTTAGTAAGCGTTCAAGCCTATTAAGCTGTTCTTCGGTAATGTCTAGATATGCGGCATCAGCATAGTCTAATATTGGAAGAAGAAGAGTTTGTGCTAGCGCAATTTTAATGGTAGTTGGTAGAAAATTTCGCAATCCTCTTAGAGAAGAGGCAGACGCAAAGATCTTGCGCCTCGTTTCAGCCAATTGTTGTACCCACGAAAGGTGTTTATTGATTAACAATCGTAAGTTTTTAACTGAGTCACTAATTTTGATAATATTACCATCAATAATGATCTGAGGCAGATGGAACCAGACGATTTTTGAGATCATTCTCGAACTTCCTATGATTATAATTTGTGTTTTCATCTGATTTATTCTGAGACCATACGAGCAGCTCCAATCAGATATTTGTTTAAGGTCAATGTTTATAGTGTTTATAGCTGCTGGTAAATTTTGTATGGTTGGCGTATAGATTTGTAAATAATCTGCATAAAGGTGGTAGGACGAAGAGAAATGCTGAGAAATTGAGTTGATAAAAGTTGAAAAGAGAAGAGGAGAGAGAACGCCGCCTGTGGTACGCCCGCAGTCGTATTACACCATGATGAGAAAGTATCATCGATGCGCACACGTTGCCGGCGACCAAACAGGTATGATCGAAACCACTCAATTACTGTTGGAGATATGTTCAGAGAGCGTAGAATGCTAAGCAGTATGTCAAAGTCTACGTTATTAAAAGCGTTGCTGAAGTCGAGTATTGACAACACTGTCCGTATTCCATGCTCTGACGAATATCGTCAGTAATTTTCACTAAAGCTGTGACTGTGCTATGGTCTGAGCGGAATCCGGACTGAAGTGGGTTTAAAAGGTTAGTGCGTATTAGAAAAGAAGTAAGTTGTTGATGTACAAGACGCTCTAGAAGTTTGGAAAGGAAAGGAAGTATAGAGATGGGACGATATTCGGCAAATGATGTAGGATTAACTTTTTTGGGGAGAGGAGTAATTTGAGCTTCCTTCCATACGGAAGGAAACGTACTACTGGAGAGGAGGTGTTGTATAATTGGAAGTATTTCGTCAAGTATGAGAATTATCATTTTTCGACTGATACAGTCACTACCTACTGCGTTTGATGAAATGCCTTCTACGCTCTTCTTAACATCACAATCGGTGAATTGCTGTAAGAAAAACGAAGGATAACTAGAGGTTGGCATGTTAGAAAGACATTGTAATGTAGCAAATTTAGTAGGCCCATCAAATTTGGCAGACTGAAGAGGAGAAGTGGTTATTAAGCGCGTTAATGTCCAAATCTTTAGGGATACTAAATAGGTGTGACTTTCCAACACCTAAAGATCTTAGAAAACTCCAGACCTTTTTAGAATCTTCTTTTTCTAAGGAGCTATAGATGTATCGTCGTTGTGTGTCTCTACACACCTTGTCGCACTGATTTCGACGTTCAATATATTTAGCTTTGTTTCCTTCAGTTGGTTTGCATTTAAACTTTGCTTTGGCAGATAATTTTCTATTAATTAGTACTCTAATCTCGGGCGTTAACCACGGAGCAGGTAAATGCTTGAGTTTTACTGGTCGCAAGGGTTCATGAGTGTCAAATAATTTTGTGATAAAGGTGTTAAAAATATTTGCTTTATCATCTATGGACTCGGCGTTTGTAACGTCCGACCAATCTACGAGTAAGTGATCTAGCATCATCACGTAAAGCTTCCAAATTAATACCACTAAAATTACGCTGCAAAAGAATTTTAGGCTTGGCTTTTATGGGACGCAATTTGTAAGACAGATATATCATATCATGGTAAGAGAAAGAGTCGGCCGCAACCTGACCATGTTTAGTGACATGTGTTAAGGACGACACAAGCATTAGATCTAATAGAAAAGGTGTAGTGTTTGGAAATGTATGTGTCGCACTTAAAGGGAGGATATTGAGGTTACTGGCTCTAACTAAGGATTCAAAAGTAGAGGACCTGGAATCCAGCTCAAGCAAACAGGTGTTAAAATCGCGCATAATAAATTGTATAATGATAACAAAGACAGAAATCTTCTAGAAGTTTTTCAAACGAAGAGAAAAAGTTTATCCGTAGGGGCGTAAACACCCAGAAGAATTTTCGTATTATTAATGGTGACCTCTATAAAAAGATGTTCGCCCGCACTGGAAAGGGGAGGCTGTTTTGACATACTCACAAGAGAGAAAGGAATATGCGAACGTTGGTATATAGCAACACCGCCACCACCACTACCACGTACGTTCGTTACGAATAAGTTGAAAGCCTGGAAGAGAGTGAGAGATAGAAGGGAACAAGGCTTTAACCAAGACTCAGATACGAGGATAGCGTGAATATTAGTATGCTCAAAAGATGCCAGCATATCAGAGTGGTGAGCCGGAATGCTCTGAGCGTTAATGTGAAAAACATTAAAGTTTCTCGGCACGTCGCTCAATATTGAATCGATGGTGTTGGATAAACTAGGAATGCTACAAAAACTATCATGAGTACTATCAGATATCAGAATCAGCGGATAAACAAATCGATAAAAATTCATCACTATCGCTGCTATCATGAATATCGTAATACATTATATATATATATATATAAATTACAATAAATAAAAAATAATAATAATAATAATACTAGCAGCCCTATACTAGCGGCTTCGCACGGGTAGAACATATATGCCTACAAAATTTGCATCAGTTTGTTGCATCGAATATAAAATATTAACAATCATCGTCATATTTCAACCAATTTACATAAAACCTTAACAAATTGTGCATCTAAACCTTCCTCATAAACACTCTGGTTATTGGTGAAAACCGCATGATAATCCGTTCAGTAGCTATTGAGATTATTGCAAACAGACAGACAGACAGACGCAGTGATGGAATTTGTTTTATGTTACTTACGTAGTGATTATTGGACGGCCCTTTGGCGTGAAGGATAGTTACCCTGATTCTGACCCGACGGTCGTTGGTTCTAATCCTAGCTATATACCCACCAATGAAAGTTTTATGTGCATTCATGTATCATGGGTTTTCGTACAGAGTGGGATCATTAAATCTATCAATAATTAAGATAGTTTAAAAACTAAAACAACCGACTTCAATGCCCCGCGAGTCAATTTCAGTTTATAAAAATAATCATTCGAATCGGTTCACAATTGACGGAGTAATCGCGTAACATCCACACAAAAAAAAAAGAAAAAAAAACATACCTACAGACTAATTGAGAACCTCCTTCTTTTTGGAAGTCGGTTGAAAAGTAGCTTACCACCAAGGAGAACATCTGCCACCGTAACCTTACGGCGTTCCCCGACGCGAAAAGTAGGGGTATTATACGTTTAACGTGTGTATCCGTGTGTCTGTCTGTAGCATCTTAGCACCCAGCCGGATGAACCATTTTGATTTTATTATTGATAGTTTTTTTTTTGTTTGATAAATGTCTTCATCGAGTGTTCTTAGCTTTGATTCATGAAAATTCGTTCTATTGTTATATAACTATGAGCTTTTTTTTAGTTAATTGCGCTATGAAATCTACTGTCATAGGTCTGATCAATTCTAAAATCTTCTTCTTCAACGATATTGTAAGAACATGGAAGCATTGACTCTACAGAATACTCAAATTCTCACCAACTTATAGCCCAGATTTTAAATGTCGTGTTTAGAGTCATTGGAATGCTTTTAATGAAAAGATTATACATAAATCAGCCGGGGTGGGTTAAAATATTATATTATATATATAGATCATTATTATTTTACACAATAGATCATATTATTATACTATATTGACTTCAAATTGATTGTGATCGGTGGGGATCTACAGAATAGCTAAGCCTATAATAATATTTTCGTAGTAACTATGACCTAATCTGTGGTTTCACTGCAAATATTTTATTAATTTTGCGATGCGTGTATGTGAAATCTGTGATATCTTCTAGAGTTTTCATTTGAATTATATACTGTAAAGGACAATTTTAATCTATAATATGTGGCCAAGCTAATTAACGTAATTATTTGGATAAGGATTAATACTATATACTTGAAAATAGCCTTGGAAGTTATGTGATATTTTTTAACAAAAAATTAAAGATTAAAATGGTTACTGTGAGTCAAACTTAAGAGATAGACATATGCTGTCAAGGACTTTTTTGTAGGTCTTAGTAAGTTATACAGCTCTTCCATAGAAAATTTTCTTCTATCTATTTTCAATTGGGCAGCGTTCGAAAGAAACGTGTTTTTTCGACTGTTTTTTTGTCGACTTAGGTTGCAAATTAGGTCTCCACGGATGTACCTTTGATTTAAACGGGATAATATATAGCCTTTTTTCATTTCGAAAGTCCATTCTATATATAAATGAAAGAATTTTTTAAATCGGTTCAGTAGTTTCTGAGCCAAATCATTACAAACATACAAAAATACAAACATACAAAAATACAAATGTTCTCTCTTTATAATATTAGTATATTTTAACAAAAAATTGAAGATTAAAATGGTTACTGTGAGTCAACCTTAAGAGATAGACATATGCTGTCACGGACTTTTTTGTAGGTCTTATTACGTTATACAGCTCTTCCATAGAACATTTTCTTCTATCTATTTTCAATTGAGCAGCGTTCGAAAGAAACGTGTTTTCGACCGTTTTTTTGTCGACTTAGGTTGCAAATTAGGTCTCCACGGATGTTCCTTTGATTTAAACAGGATAATATATAGCCTTTTTTCATTTCGAAAGTCCATTCTATATATTAGTGAAAGAATTTTTTACATCGGTTCAGTAGTTTTTGAGCCAAATCATTACAAACATACAAAAATACAAAAATGCAAATGTTCTCTCTTTATAATATTAGTATAGATTGTATAAAAAGTATACGGAAAATTAAGAATCATTAGTTAAAGAGTAAATAGTACAATTATTATACTATCTATCAACTAATTTTACATAGGAAAAAGAAAATCTACACATCAAATTTAAATACCGACTTTAAAACCAATTCGCCTAACCATATTTAATGTATGTGCGTGAACATAAAACGATACGGATAGCTAAAATACTAAACAAAAACACATTTTAAAATTATTATTTTCAATTAGTTACCAGTTAACATCATTATGATAGTTAATAATTGATAATAAAGGACAAAACTAACAAGCGAGAAAAAAAAGAGGGTAGTTACAACAGTAACAAAACCACCATATTAATATTGACAGGTCAGAGTTAATGCGAAGGTAGTAAGAAAAAAAGATCTGTCAGTGTGTAACAACGTTAAACGAGTCGGTAATAAATAACTTATAGCACAGAATAAATAACAATACATGTTAAAGTGGTAACTAAGTGTTATAGTTACATGTTATTGTGATAAAGTTACTTGTAATTATATAAATTAACATAAAACCGTGCGAATGGTGTTATTTTTTGCTGCTCGTTTTGTTCTTTTTGGCGCTATCTGCTTAGAGACTTATTTTTGAGATACGTTATCGAGGTCAGCCGGATAGCTAATACGGTGACGAACTCCTTCGGGGTTGAGAACAAAGACAAATCCTTCTCTCGTCCAACACTTGGCTACACCGTACTTCTCGCGAGCTGCCATGAATAGACTGTGACGAGTCTTCCTAAGAAATTCCGAGACCGTGATTCCCGTGCCCTTGAGGCGTAGTATTATTATCTTTTCTTGCTCTATCTTGCTTGAGGCTAGCCTTGGCAGACCATGTCTTGTCACGAACGGTGACATCCCTAAACTTGCATAGGATCGGCCTCGGCTTATCAGCACTCACAGGGCGGCCCATTCGGTGGCAGCGACTAATGTCGGTAACCACAAACGCAGCTTGCTTCAGCTTGTGGACGACCGCCCCGACAACAACATCGGCCGTCACTTCATTCGCGCTTTCCGGAGGCCATGCAGCATCAACATTTTACGCCTGCTTCGCATCTCTAACTGGTCAGTCTCCTTGGCCAGCATCTCTGTCTGAGCCTGCAGTGCGCGCAATGACGTAAATCCAAACGTCTTAAAGGAACTAAATTCCAGTGCCAGTAGATCTGTGTCAGCAGTTGGGGGAGTTTTCTGTAGCTTGCCCTCGAAACTATGCATTCGTTTGTAAAAAACGCCCATCAGGTCTTCTAGTGATTGCTGGATCTTAGTGGCATCCATGACGTATTCGCGAGTTAAAGTGCAACTGAAGATTTGTGATACCTTGATTTGTGCAGCAGCTTATGCAGGGAAAACACAGTATGGCAGGTGCGGTACACTTACTTTATCTAATTATTCATAAATTGATTGTAATATAACTGTTTTACTATTTTTAATTGCAAAATCAAAACAACAGTACAAAATGTACGTGTTGCTTGTCTTGCACCTACCGCCAAATGGCGTTATGTAGGTATTTTATTTGGTTTTAAGATCCCATACGAAAAGTAGGCATATATTTAACTAGGAGCGCCCCACGGCTTCACCTGCGTTAAAAAGTATCTTACTAAGCGACGAAAAAAGCAGCAGGTTCTCAATGCAACGTGTATAAATCGTTTTTTAAAGCCTCATAAATTTTATAACTATGGCTAAAAGTGTATAAAATTTTGCATGATTATAGTTTATCAGTAGTTTCCACATATGAATAAATAAAATAAATGAGTCAAGAAATAAACTATTTTCTGAACTGTAGGTTTCTGTAATGTTATTTATTGTGGATACAAGTTTTTAAGTTTTCATATCACTGATACTACATATTCATATAAGATTTACTTAAATATGCTGTAAATTAAATAATGTAGGAATCTAACATGTCGCTTAACTTGCCGTTTTGGTTAGTTTTCGGTAGTTTCAGGCTACAGCCATGACATGACCCTTGCAACAGCGCTTAAATATCAGAATTTCACAAAATATTAAAAACGTGGTAAATATCCCGTATAAATGATTAATTTGTATTGTAGATGTAATTTAATTACACAGCAATGCTACTGCACGCTACGCTACATAATAATTTGTGATATGTATCTGATTTTTACTCTAGTTCTTCATTATATACATTAACTGAAATTCATATAATCAAGCCGAATATTTATTTTAATTTCAGCCCTCAATTCATCGTGGCAAAAAGAAAAATAATTAAATATTCCTGACACGAATCATGCTATCAATTACACAGAAATCTTTGCCGTTTTTATGTAACCTTTTTAATTAACGCCATAAATCAATTGTACGAAATCAAACGAACGCAAAATACGAAACACGAACCAAATGCAAATGGAGTAATGTTAAACGAAAACGGTTAGAAGTAAAGGCGAAGTTTCGTTATTTCGGCTGGGAGCTATAAATCACAACAATATTGTGAAAATTTACTTTTTCACTTTTTTTCTCGGCGCGCCTGCGGGCTCACACAAAAAGTTTTCGCGTTAAAAATTGGCAGCCTCTTTGCGGCGAGTCATGCTGTTTCATTTTGCTGTTCATTTTTATTGTTTAACACTTTACCAGTGGGTCGGGTGATATGCGGAACTACGACCCTGGTACGGTTATGGATTGAAAGGATGCAGGAAACGAAATGAGAATGTGTTCTTCGTAGCTGTCTGAATATGAACTGTGAAGAATATTGAATTGAATAGTCTTTTCCTTTTAGAGCGTATCGAGGCGCTAGGAAATACAGTAGAGCGCTTTACGTAGAGATATTTTTGCTATCAAATGGAAAATGTTATTTCGTTTTTTATCTTCAGTGCAGCATGCATTTCAGTTGTTTTACTATTAATTTATGTATCATCTGTGAAACTAATAAAAAAAGCTTTCATTCATATTAAATATTTATTAAGCATGCAAAAAAAATACAGTACTACGTACGACAAGTATTTTTTTAAAGAGCTAGGTTGTGCCGTGCCCGACCTAGCTTATTGGCTCTCCCAGAACAGAGCGTTAGGTGCTTGGCGACAGATTTTCAACTTGAGAATGGTAGCTAGCCAATGGAGAAATCTGCTAGGTACCATCTATTAGATTATCTATTAGATTATACAGGCTAACGCAACATCTGACCATTTACCTCCCATTAATAAAATCTTAAAATGTTGAATTCTGCCCATATTATAAATGCGAATGTTTGTGAGGATGGATGGACGGATGAATGTTTGTGAGGATGGATGAACGGAAGAATGTTTGTCACTCTTTCTCGCAATAGTTACTAAACGGATTTTTATGAAACTTAACAATGTTATAGCTTATATCATCAGAACAATATAGACTGTATAATATTATAAAGATATTGTGTTTCATGGCCGAAGCATATTTGAAAATGTTGTCAAGTAAATCGACTACAATTGTGCCATCTGGAAGCTATAATTTTGTCGTGCGCTGCATAAACCGTTAAATTTAGGTACACGCAAATAATTGTCTGTTTGGAATGTTAACAATATAATATGTATAGTATCACTAAGTTATTTAGGTAAACAGTTGAAAATGTACGATGGTGAAAATGGCTTCAGTAGAACTCAGGCAAAAGCCTCGGACGTAGTGCAATCCAAGGTCTGTGGGCAAATGTATCACGGCAGACGTCATAGCCAGCAGAATAAAATAGGACACCATGGAATATTTATAAGAGCGAACGAAGCCACGGAACGCAGCTATTATAGTGTACAGTAATTAACACAAGTATTTATTTAATTCTAAGAATGTTTTTTTATTGTCAACAGTACCTCCAGATATAATCAGCGATGACACATCCAGCGACGTGTCAGTTCAAGAGCTCGAAAATGCTACTCTCACCTGCAAAGCAACTGGTCATCCACCTCCGAAGATCACGTGGAGGCGAGAAGACCATGAGCCTATACTTCTCAAAAAGCCACTTTCAAGAGATTTTGATAAAGGTACGAATGATTTTATATTTTTTTATATAGGTATCTTATAGGCTAGCGTTTGACCACAATCTCGCCTGGGGCCTTATTCAGTATGACCATTTTAAAGTCTTACCGTGCCGTGTTACGTTATCTCCGCGTTATTGTATTCTCTATGCCAATTAAAACGCGGTAGGGTAAGGTTATGAGCGCGTTTTGAGCTGTCAAAATATCGTGACATATGAGGACATGTAACGCGCGCGTTTTGTATAATTTACCTATCGTGTGGCATACAGAATACAATGTTTCAATAACGTAACGTTGCGCGTTAAGGAACGCGTTATCTCATTGGTCATACTGTATAAGGTCCCTGGTGATGATGTGGTTGAAGATGGTGAACACGCTAGAACTAGAATACTCCGACTCTCAAGGGCTGTGGCTGCCAGAACCCCGTAAGGTTATGGCGGCAGATTTTACATCGAGTTAGAATATTTGTGTTAAAAAAGGGGCACAGAGTTTTTTCTTTACGTAATTTTATATATTTAAGGAAGCAACAAACTCTACTATAGCTAATTTTGCTATTTTACTCTAAGTTTTAAATTTCCTTTGAGGCAGCGTATTTCCAGTATATTATACTCTCAGATGAATGATTACACTAGTCTCTTAGCAAGAAAATGTATCTTATAATATCCTTAGAGTGAAGTAAAAATGCTGTCAAATATTATAAGAAAGTTTAAGGCAAAACATAAAGGTTATAATCCTAATTAAAAGCTTAAAATCGTGAAGACAAACGTTTCTATACTTTCATCATCATCATCAGTCTATAGTCGTCCACTGCTGAACAGAGGCCTCTCCAATTTCACGCCACTGAGCATGATCCTCGGCTACTCTCATCCAGCTCTTGCCAGCCACCTTGCGGATATCATCGCTCCACCTAGTCTGAAGGCGTCTTACGCTACGTTTGCCGATTCGCGGTCTCCACTCAAGAACTCGTTTACCCCAGCGGTCGTTGGTTTTTCGGTTTATGTGGCCAGCCAATTGCCACTTCAGCTTGGTAATTCGGTGAGCTATATCGGTGATTTTGGTTCTCTGTCGGATCACCTCGTTACGAATTCGATCCTTCAGAGAAACTCCGAGCATAGCTCTTTCCATAGCACGCTGTGCGACCTTAAATATGTGGACCAGTCCAACCGTGAGTTTCCACGTTTCACGTCCACGTTCTATACTTTACTTTATTACTATTACTGAAACCTATGTTCGACAAACATTTGAGTTCGAGCAACAGAGTGCACTAAAAACCAGCCCTGCGGAGATTCACATCTCCACAGAGTAATGCTAAGTTTACTCCGATTGTCAAAACTATATGTTTTTGAAAATGAAATTAATCTCTTTTGTTTGACAATAAACAATTGTTTTTTTAATTAATTTTACGTCACAGTGTTGTTTCTCACTCACATTATTTTCCTTGAAAACAGGTTGTTATATTCTGTAAAACATTAAGATAGAAGATAGTGAAAAACAGAGTGATAATAAAAACATTTTTGAACAAGTTTTTTGCAATGCCGTTATCTTATTCCAAAAAGTCCAATCAAACATGTGAAACTGATTCTAAATTAGCTTCCAAAATTTGACCCACACAAACATACCTTCATACATTCTAGCATGACAAGTTAAAAGTTTGTAAAAACATGATTTGCCGTCATTAGAGGTCTTATTTTAGTCTTCAAAAACTACACGCTACGAAACACAATTCTCGGCTAATCTAAGTCAGCTCTTGGCAGCCACTTTCCAAAAACATCGCTCTACCTAGTTTAGGGACATCCTACGCTATGCTTGCCTCTTACTTTTGCATACTATATGTATTTGTTCTATGTTCAGTTTCCGTGAGACAAATAATAATAAACACGGTTTCAGTCTGAGTATTCAGCCAAGAATACTCAAAGGTTTCAGTAGAAACAGTTGGTGAATTAGGTTCTTCTTAATCTTCTCACTACCAAATCACGCTCGTAAAGAAAATCTTCTATAAAGTCTACACCATAAACACTAAGTACATGAATATGTAAGTACACCACTTAACGCATCCTTAGCGCTTTGTTACCCTTATCTGCCCTTCCTTTGCCATAATTTTAGGGCGTAATGAACCGTGTTTCCACCTGTGAAATACGGGCACTGTTTAATGGGGCTATAGCTTATTCAGGTATGCAGATGTGAGGACATATTTAGGTAAGGTACGGGGAAGGGTTGTACTTGACTGTATGAGTACACACACAAATAATGTCCTAAGATGCAATCATGAAAGACAGATGCTACGGTGTTTTGAAAGCGTAAGTATGCCGGATTTATTTTTGAATAGCTGGAAAAGGGGATTTTATTCAATTTGCAAGGTACCTATGTAATTAAAGATTTGATGGGAGTCTTGAGAGAAACATGGCAAAACAATGAATAGCAACTAGATAATCTCTCGCAGGGCATTTGATAATTATCTAGTTATAACATGTTATATAACGGGTGTAAGTAAGTAAGTAAAAGTGACACAAACCAGATAAAACCAACATAACGTAATTTAACTGAGACCAGATAATCAAAATAATAAGACAAAAATAAAGACACACTAACAAACATAACTAACCCTATTTTTCATTTGAATTAAAAAAATCAGTCTTAATTTTTAGACACATTCAGTTGAAAGGTTTCAGCAAAGAATATAGAATTACCTTAAAACCCCGTTTAAACTAGTTCAAAAACTAAAGAGGACTCAATAACCCTTTTACCACAGTTTAGTGCCAAGATACAGGTGGGACCAGGTGCTTCTGTAAATTGGGAGCCTCCGGCGGATCCTATTACGCGCTCCGCGATAGTACTGAAGTTGACGTTACATTGGCTTTAGAATTATTTTGTAAAACAAAGTCTGAGAAATTGATATGCGACTTCATTTTCAAGATTTTACGAGTTCTTGATTCACGACGAGTCAATTAGAAGTCATAGAATATGTATTGAAATATTAGTTATTGTATACACAAACTCATTACTCTGGCGAATTAATTCGCCAGAGAACTAAAGTGATCGACATAGCTCATCGGATTAGCAAACTGAAGTGGCAGTGGGCTGGTCATATCTGCCGTAGGACCGATAACCGTTGGGGTATACTGGTTCTAGTGTGGAGACCGCGAATCGGTAAACGTAGCGTAGGACGCCCTGTGACCAGGTGGAGCGACGACATTCGCAAAGCGGTGGGCATTGACTGGAAACAAAGAACCGAAGATCGGGCTCAGTGGCATGACTTGGGAGAAGCCTATGTCCAGCAGTGGACTGATACCGGCTGATGATGATGATGATGATGATGTATAAACAAATTATGTATTAACTCTAATAAATATTGCAGGTTTTTGCTAACGATCGACAAAGGTTATATAAATTTTACCTATGATGCAAAAACACGCAATCTTTATAAGGAGTGTAAATAATCATCCAGTGGTCAAAATTTGACCGGGAATCCAGATATTTCGGGTAAAAGTGGCTTAACGTTATGGAGGTTTTTTTGTCAGGGAATACATATGTAAAGCATTGCCTTATTTTTTATTTAATAATTAATAATACACATATTATGCAACCTTTTCATCTTTCTACTCTTCTTATTCATATTATGAACATCCAACAAAGTGCGCGCAATATGTCCGAAAAGGAGTTTTTCACGTAAATCGATTATTTTACATTCAAGACTTCAACCTTTCGTCTCTAACTGGTGCACATAAGCTAAATAATCAACCAACAAAAGCACCGACATAAATTAAGACAACCTAACCTAAGAAAGTCCTTAATATGACAGACAAAACAGAAGTGATATCTCCATAAGTACACCCTCCGAAATCTCACACGTTAAGCAGTGCCCACAACAAATGATCAGGATTTGCGCAACTTCTCAGTTGATTTATTGCCCGAAGGTTGAGCAGCCCGACGGCACTCGAAATAATTACCTACGCTCTGGGACATTAGGATAGTCCCGGTTATAATTGGGACTGGGACGTTGAAAGATGGTCCTCAAGATTTTGGGATCAAGGGGCCGTGAAACTGGCGTGGGGGTGGAAGGTTTTTTCCTGGTATATCGTATCATACTTGTTAAGCCTTGTTAACTATTTGTATGTTCGAGATGAACAGACTAAAAAAATAAAAAACCTATGTCTCTAGACATAGGTTTTTTATATTTTAAGACCTTTGTAAACAGTTTTCACAATAAATATTTTCATTTCTATTATATTCTACACGCCATATAGTTCGGATTAATGTGCATTTTAAAATGTCTAGGGTGATGTACTAATTAATGGTGGAAAAGTCTATAACTATAAATGTTTTGTTTTTCATAGGAAACTTGTCATATATTTTAGAGTTAAGGAAAATTATATGTAGCATAATTAAAAATAACATCAGTTGACATTTTTATAATTGCTGCAAGCAAACATAGCACTGAATTTTATAAAGACACAAAACCATCTTACTTCCTTTCCCATGAATATTATAAAAGCAAGATTTAGTGTGTGTGTGAATGTTCCCAATAATACTTTTGAAATCTAGCTTTTGCTAGCTAGCACAAACTTATAAATTAACATAAATGAAGTGGAACCATTGGCACTATTCTTACTGTCCATGATAAAATTGTGAAGACATAATGTTCACGTGTTCTTGATTCAATTTTTAGAATATAATAGAATTTACACTCTATTGAACACCTTAAATAAAGAGACAATGCTTGCCATAAATAACTGAATGAATTAGACTGCCGAATGTGTTACCTGAATATATTTGTGATACTTTTTGGAAGTCAGTTAAAAACCAACTTCAAACGTCACGCTAGTCAAAGTAACTATTATATAATCTATGCCAGTAGTTAGTAGCATGTCGTCAAGGTATATAAATTCATCGTAATACAAATGTTGATATAATAAATAAATTATAAGTAAAAAAATATTTTTAAAAACAAGCTTTTATCTGGGACAATGAACTAAAATGTTAAAAATAAATTCTAGTAAGTATTTGGCGTGTAGGTACTTACCTATATTCTTAAAAGCTTGAAGCACTACCCGTTTTTCAGGCTAGGTAATTACTAAACTTCAGTGCCTCAAGCTTTTAAAAATAAAGGTAAGTACGTACACGCCGAATACTTACTAGAATTTATTTTTAACATTTTAGTTCATTGTCCCAGATAAAAGCTTGTTTTTAAAAATATTTTTTTCTTAAAATTTATTTTTAACTTTTTAGTAGGTAGGTATAGATACCAACTACCTACCTACTACCTAAGTATTTAAGAGAAGGCATGATGTTTTAAAATATTTGATGTGATTATGGGTAAAGTGCTCTTGAAGGAAAATCAATCGACTCGGTGGGGCTATGTTGCTTTATAACAGAAATGCCATGGCCACTGTAGGGTATTTAGATAAATACTGTTATTTTATATGTACTATATTGAGGGTACTTGCAATAAAGACAGTCGTATCGCTTACTCGGTGTATTATTGGGTTCGCTCCAACTAATTTCCTAAAATACCTAACTGGCGACGAGTTAAAACTATAAAAAGTGCATTATTAGTGTAATTGAAGTGTACGTTATCGAAAATGCCTATCGGTAAAATCGAACAGTTCGATATTTCGAGTAAAAAGTGGAATGCATACATTCGACGCGTGGAACAATTCATCACGTTAAATGAAATCAAACCGGAGTTACAAGTGGCTACTTTAGTGACGTTAGTCGGAGAGGCTACGTACGATTTGATGTGCGATCTTTGTGCACCACAAGATCCCGAAAACAAAACTTTTAAGGAATTAGTGAAAGTGGTTGGCGATCACCTCGAACCGAAGCGTTCCGAGATTGCAGAGCGGCATGTTTTCCGACTTAGACGTCAGAATGGCGGTGAAAGTATGAGTGACTATTTACAAGCTTTGAAACATCTGGCCAGCACATGCAATTTCAGGAGTAATCTCGAGGAAAACCTGCGAGATCAATTTGTTTCGGGACTCGCGAACGACGAAATGCGATCACGACTCTTCGCGGAACCCGAATTGACGTATAAGAGGGCAGTGGAATTAGCCTACGCACTGGAGGCTGCTGAGCGACACGCGCAGGCAAGCGGCTCGGGCGGCACCAGCGTCGCGGGCGCCGCGGCCGTGCCGCTGCATCGGGTGGCGGGCGCGGGCGAGCACCGCGGGGCCGGCCGTCCCGCGCCAACCGCCCCCACAGCTCGTGGGTACTCGACATCGGCGCAGCAGCTTTGCTGGCGGTGCGGCAAAAGGCACCGCCCTGATACGTGTCGGTTCAAGAATTACTCGTGTGACGTATGCGGGCAAAAGGGTCATCTTAAAGTGATGTGTAAACGTGGAGGTATGTCGCGTCCGGGTCAAGGGCGAGCTCAACATTTTTTAGAAAGTGATAGCGATCCAGAGTACGATATGTTCAACCTGAAGGTGAACAGTTCAAAGGACAAGCCTTACCACGTCCAGGTGGACGTGAACGGACAGGTGATCACTTTTGAACTGGACACTGGCAGTAAGTTATCAGTTATCAGTGTAGATTTTTATAAACAGACATTTAAATCGTTACCGATCGTCCCAAACAGTGTTTGTTTACATTCTTATACGGGCGCGGTGATCGAAGCAGTCGGTTACGTGATTGTTAATGTTGTGATGGGGACACACAAGGCGGGAAATTTAAAATTATTTGTTGTCAAGAACGGAGGCCCGCCTCTCATGGGGCGATCCTGGTTGCGTCAGTTGCAAATAGATAATATAATGATAAATGAAATGTTGTTAAATATTTCTAGCGAACATGATTTAATTGATGAATTAAAACGCGAATTTCCCACCGTGTTTGCCCCGGGTCTAGGTACCTGTACCAAGAAATTGTCACTACGATTGAGTGACCCTACTCCCGTTTATGTTAAGGCGCGACCGTTGCCTTTAGCGTTGCGTAAGCCGGTCGAGATAGAATTGGAACGACTCGAGGCAGAGGGTACAATCGAAAAGGTAGAATATTCCGACTACGGTACACCGATAGTGCCAGTTATTAAAAAATCGGGCGATTTACGGATATGCGGTGACTACAAGGTCACGATTAACCCTAAGTTGATTCGCGAGCCGTACCCGATGCCTCGGATCGAAGAACTGTTCGCGGCGTTAAGTGAGGGGGTTCAATATTCGAAAATTGACCTCACCCACGCATACGCACAGATGTTACTAGATGAGGGCTCGCAGGCATGTACGGCTATCTCTACACATGTAGGAACTTTTGTTTATAAGCGAACGCCATTCGGATTATCGTGTGTGCCCGAAAAATTTCAAAAATTTATGGAGGAAACCCTCAAGGGCCTCCCGGCGGCCGTATATATGGATGATATCGCGGTAACCGGGAAGAGCCGTTGTGAGCATATAGCGAACTTAAAAGCAGTGTTTAAGCGTTTATGTGAAGTCGGTTTAAGAGTCAAGTTAGAAAAATGTTCATTTATGCAAGATAACATTACTTACGTCGGTTTTATTATCGACAAACATGGGCTGCACCCAGACCCAGGCAAAGTCAGGGCCATTATTGATGCACCGGAACCCAGTGACGTAACACAGCTCAGGTCGTTTCTCGGGTTGATTAATTACTATGCAAAGTTCATACCGCGCCTTAGCAATTTGTTACATCCGTTGCATCAATTGTTGCAAAAAAATGTTCCATGGGTCTGGTCCCCCCATTGTACGCAGGCTGTAAATGCGGTTAAGGGCGCTATTTTGAGCAGTAAAGTGTTAGTTCATTACAACCCCGAGCTGCCACTCGTGTTAGCCGTGGACAGCAGCTCGTACGGCATCGGTAGCGTGTTGTCGCACAGGTTTGAGAACGGAGACGAACGACCCATTTGTTTCGCGTCAAGGTCATTGACTCCAGCAGAGCGCTCCTATAGCCAGCTCGACAAGGAAGCGTTAGCAATTATCGCGGGAGTGAGGAAACATCACCAGTACCTTTATGGTCGGCATTTTATTATAAAAAGCGACCATAAGCCGTTGACGTTCATCTTCGGTCCCAAATTTGGGTTGCCGCAAACCGCTGCGAGTAGGTTACAAAGATACGCCACCATGCTGGCATCTTACGATTTCGAAATCGAGTTTGTCAGGTCGAAGGACAACGGTAACGTAGACGCGCTGTCACGCCTGCCGCTGCCGTACGAGGGACGTCGTCATGAGCGGGAGGCGGTATCTTACTTACATTATGTGGAAGAATCTTTTCCGGTCAGTGCTAAGGAGGTAGCCGCGGGCACGCAGAAGGACGACGTTCTGAGCAAAATATTCAATTACATAAACCGCGGATGGCCTACTAAAATTACGGACGAGTCATTGAAACCGTACTATAATCGTAGAGATCGATTAAATATAGAACAGGGTTGTATTTTATATAATCACCGAGTAGTGATTCCGGTATCGTTGAGGAAACAGATTTTGAGCGAATTACACGAAGGGCACTTGGGGATAGTAAAAATGAAAAGTACCGCGAGAAGCTACGTCTACTGGCCTAATCTAGACACGGAGATCGAGCACCTGGGCAGGGAATGTACCGCGTGCCAGCAGCAGCGCGACGCGCCGCCGCGCTCGCTGCTGCACCCGTGGCCTTTCCCCGCGCGCCCCTGGCATCGCGTACATATAGATTTTGCCGAGTTTCAAGGGAAACATTATCTAGTCTCTGTAGACGCACACAGCAAGTGGATCGAGGTGCAGAAAATGGCGGGGATGACCGCCGGTGCCACTATACTGAAGTTACGAGAATTATTCGCGCGATTCGGGCTCCCGTCCCAGATCGTCAGCGACGGCGGTCCGCCCTTCGGTTCCGATGAATTCGCTCAGTTCATGTCTAAGAATTTCATAACGCACACTATCACGAGTCCTTACAGGCCGGCCGGCAACGGCGCGGCCGAGAACGCCGTGAAGATTGTAAAGCGCGCGATGAAAAAGGCCGCGCACGACGGCAAGGACGTCGAAACGGCCGTATCAAAATTTTTACTCCAGTATCGTAACTGCGAGCACGCCACGACGGGCGTGGCGCCGGCCGTAGCGATGTTGGGACGGCGGCTGCGCACGCGGCTCGACGTAGTGCGGCCCGCCGCAGCCCGCGACCGGACCGAAGCGGCGGGCGAGCGCGCGGCGCGCCTGCGCCCCGGCGCTGAGCGCAGCGTCACACCCGGCGACGCCGTGCTGGCGCGGGACTATCGCGCACGTACCGATAAGTGGGCGCCGGCCGTGGTAGTCGCGCGAGACGCCCCGCTTACCTATCGGGTGAGATGTTCCGACGGGAAGGAGTGGAAGAGGCATGTGGATCAGTTGTTACCCGTGCAAAAATCTTTGACTACGATGCGTCACTCGGTCGGGTTAGGAAGTAAGGGTGACGATGACGAGGATAGGTCCGCGGAAACCTTCGATGACGCACTGGATGAGGCGCCCGCAAGTCCACCGCCCGCGCCTCCCGCGTCTGCCGAGCATCAATTAGATGTGGTTTCTGGTTCTCGTAATGTTGAGGAACCGCCGCCCGCTCAATGTCTTCCCAAGGTCTATGAAAGACTTAAACGTCAATGTGTTATTAACAGGCGCAATAAAATGTAAGTTTTATATTGGATTAGATTAAGTAGCTTCTACTTCATTATCCATGTTCTGGTAGTTGTAAGTTTTGAATCATACAATTAAGTACTAGATCGGTAATATACATATTGGTAGAACTATGTAAGATAAAAAAATAAATTAAGTTAACTTAGTGGTTAACTTATTGTAAGGGAGGGACGTGTAGGGTATTTAGATAAATACTGTTATTTTATATGTACTATATTGAGGGTACTTGCAATAAAGACAGTCGTATCGCTTACTCGGTGTATTATTGGGTTCGCTCCAACTAATTTCCTAAAATACCTAACTGCCACCTTACAGCTTCATCAGCAGATCCTGGCTATCTATTTAAGTGTAAAGTTCTCCTCAAGACAAATCATTTGAGCCCAAATTCATTGGGGTTACGTTATTTTATCACAGATATTCCGTGGCCACCTTCCAGCTTTATCAACAGACCCTGGATATTATCTAGGTCTAAAGTTATCTTCAAGACAAATCAATCGAGCCCAAACTCGGTAAAGTTACGTTGATTTATCACAGAGATGCCGTGGCTACCTTCCAGCTTCATCATCAGACCCTGGATATCATCTAGGTGAAAAGTTCTCTTCAAGACGAATCAATCGAACCCGAACTCAGTAGGTTTATGTTGATTTATCACAGATATGCCGTGGCCACCTTCCAGCTTCATCATTAGACCCTGGATATCATCTAGGCGTTAATTTCTCTTCAAGACAAATCAATCGAGCCCAAACTCGGTGGGGTTATGTTGTTTTATCACAGAGATGCCGTGGCCACCTTCCGTCTCCATCATCAGACCAGCTCCATGATACCGTATCATTGTATTGTCACCGAAGATACATAAGTACACCAAATTTGAGTTCAATCGGACATCGGGAAGTGGGTCTAATTTAGCTTCCAAGATTCCACCCGAACAAACATAGTGACATACATACATACATACATACGTACATATATACATTGCAAGTTAAATAAAAGCTTGTAAAAAACGGCTAGGCCGATTTCGTTACAATTTAAATGGGAACACCTGAGAGGGGTTGAAACCAAAAAAATATTTTTTTAAAACGGTTCCAGGCATCTTCGAGTAAACGGTGAACATAAGTAAAAAAAAAGATTCTGACGAATTTAGAACCTACTCCTTTTTTGTGAAGTCGGTTAATAACCACTAAGCAGATTTTCAACAAGTAAATTAACTTTTTCCTGTTAAAAAAAAACACGACGATAAGTTTAGGGGACAGTCCCGTATAATTATGGCAGTGACGTAGAGAGATTGCTCTCAAGATTTCAAGGATCAAGGGACGACCGCAGAGTGGCTGCCTGTTTTAGGGTTAAGGGATTATGATGGACATTAGTAGCGGTCAGTTTATACTCTATGCTTTCAAGGGTTAATTTTATTTGGTAAGGTACATACTGTATATCTTACATATTCTTTATAGACTATTAAATGAAGCTTCTTTGTTTCTAAAGTTACATGAGATTTTTGGTCAACATACTTTCTTGGGTTCCGTAGCCGATTGGCAAAAAACGGAACCCTTATAGATTCGCTATGTCTGTCTGTCTGACCTTCCGTATGTCACAGACATTTTATTCCAAAACTATTAGGACTACAGAATTTAAACTTAGTAGGTGGATGTATTCTGTGTACCGCTTTTCGATTTTTATACAAAAATAAAAGACATCCCAAACATGGAACTGAAACAAAAAAAAATGTTTTGTTCAAACCTATACGTGTGTCTATGGATAGGTCTTTAAAAATGACAATGAGATTCCTAAAATCATTTTGTCTCAAAGTCAATAATTTAAAAGATAGGCGCGTCTAAAGTGGTAAAATGTGTGCCCCCCCCCCCCCCCCCTCTAACTTTTAAAGTAAGGGAGTGAAAAATCTAGAAAAAATATATTCAGTAGATCTAAATAAAAACTTTCAACGAAAATTGGTTTGAACGAGATACAGTCAGCAGTTTTTGAGATATAGCGATTTGTTTTTCATACAAACACTATGACAAACAAACAAAAACGAGTGCGAGTCCGACTTGCACTTGGCCAGTTTATTATTTTGTAATGCAGTATTTAACTGAACTAGGAAATATTATTTTTCAGATTTATCTTTGATTTCACCCGCATTAAAATTACATTTAAAGTTAGGAAAAAAACACTCTATTGAGCTTTCCACAGTTGGTACCAAAAAGTTTTATAGAAACAGAATTACTCAGCATCAACATTTATTTTTATGTGCATTGCGTATTTTTTGAAGGCGGTATAATTTTTTTTAATTTTGAGACCACAGTTTTACTAATATGATGATCGAGACTTATATTATAAAAACGTTTGAAACTCTGTCACTCTATCTGTTAGTAAGCTAATCACGCCTAAACGGACGATCCGATCTTACTGAAATTTAACAAGGATATACATTATAGCATGATGATGAACATAGGCTACTTTTAGTGAAATTATAATGAGACCGCTTAACAAACTAAAAATAACCGACTTCAATGCCACGCTATTAATTTTCAGTACCAATTTTGAGGTGTTTATCTCCATATCTCTGAAGATACTTATCAGACCTCGATAAAATGTCCATGGTACCACACTTGGGATATCTTCTTTCCAACAAAAAAGTATAATCAAGATCAGTTCATAAACGACGAAGTTATCCGCGAACATACATAAAATATATATATATACGGTCGAATTGAGAAACCTCCTCCTGTTTTTGAAGTCGGTTAAAAATCATGATTTTACACATAACTTAAATAACTCAGATCATTGATTGACAGAGCTTCACAGTGATAAAATTCTTGGTGTGCGTGAACAAAGTCGCGGGTATCAGCTATTCAATAAATCAAAAATCACCTTAGAATGTTGTACTGTAGCTTCATTGTTAATTAAAGTACCTGCGCTTAAGTTCCCGTCACTTGGCAAGTAGAACCTATTTGCTCATAGTTCACTTAATTTCCATTAATTTAAGAACCCCGTTGGCGTAACGGATAGTTGTATTTACTTCTAAGCGAAAGGTCACTGGTTCAAATACTAGCACGGGTTTTTGTTCACAGGTGGCAGAAGCATATTTTATCGATTTTCCACCTTATTTGCTACCAAAAGGTAGCTTACCACCATCATGGAGAAAATCTACCGTCATAACCTTACTGTGTTCCGGCAGCACGTCCTTGAGAGTCAGAGTATTCTAAGCTTAGCTGTTTACTATGTTCGAATAGTCGACTAAATCATTGCGTACCACCACATTACATTATTTACATATGTACTGTTTTCTACACAGCATTAAATATAGTAATTAAATTAGATTGTTTCGTCCAGTATAAATTGGCACCCAATACAATAATGACTAGCATTTTTCCTTAGATATTGCAATCGGTTAACTAAGCCAAGGTTTCTTTCTAAGCTGGTCGTGCTCATCTTTCCTTTTGCCTCTGAATGTAATAATATAAAATAATAAATATTTGCACAATACATTCGCGAGTTTTTTCTTACAGCAATATTATAAGGTAATGAAAAACAGTAAATATTTATTGACGGATCCAATCTTAATATATTCATCATATTCAAATCAAAAAGCATTCTGTGGTGTTACCCGTAAGTTTGCCTTGTTTTGATGAAATGATGTCTATTTATACATATCTAGATGCGCCATCTTAGCAACTAGATAGGTGGCGCTGCGCTATCATAAAAATTTTTTTTAAACTTTTCTTAATTTTTAACTTTGTTCTGTTCTTAGTATTTGTTGTTATAGCGGCAACAGAAATACATCATCTGTGAAAATTTCAATCGTCTAACTATCACGGTTCATGAGATACAGCCTGGTGACAGATGGACAGACAGACAGACAGACAGACAGACAGACAGACAGACGGACAGCGGAGTCTCAGTAATAGGGTTCCGTTGGTACCCTTTGGGTTCGGAACCCTAACAAAATAAAGTTAAAAATTAAAGGGGGTCCCCATACAAAAAACGTGTTTTTAAACGCCATTTATCTAATTAGTTTCGGCAAAATGACAAAGATAGCGCTAGTAAACGAGCCCCGTCTTTCTAGATCACGACCAAACCAAATATTCTTGCTAATATCAATTAATCAAATATATGAATTTGAAACTCTGTTATGTTCCGTACAATAGTACGGAAACCTCCCTAAGTGTGCGATAAGAGACGCGATGCTGACTCGCACTTGGCCAGTTTTATTTTCCTTTAAGAGTTCGAACTAACAAATGTATACCTTAAAATATTATTTCTTATTTTCAAAAGACATGAGAGAAACGAACCTTGGGCACTCGTCTTTGCTATTTTAGTGAGCCGTGGACTATAAAAATCATCACCATGCAGGTATAAACCAACCAACCCGAATTTTAACTAAATCGATACTGCTTATAATTTTGTACCATTTTTCAGAACGTGACGTTGATTTGCTGGGGGCGACGGTGGACCGACCGCGTCGCTACATGGCCGATTGTTTAGCGCGTATTATACGCTAGAAATACGCTAGAAATAATAGTTCAATGGCGTATTACAAGTTTTTTGTATGGGGACACTACTTATTTTATGACTTTTTTTATTTTTCCGTACATAATCATCATCATCATCAGCCTGTATCAGTCCACTGCTGGACATAGGCCTCTCCCAAGATTCGCCACTGAGCCCGATTTTCGGCTCTTCTCTTCCAGTCACTGCTCACCGCTTTGCGTATGTCGTTGCTCCACCTGGTCACAGGACGTCCTACGCTACGTTTGCCGATTCGCGGTCTCCACTCTAGGACAAGTCTGCCCCAACGGTTATCAGTCCTGCGGCAGATTGGACCAGCCCACTGCCACTTCAGCTTGCTAATCCGTTATCCGAGCTATGTCGATAACTTTAGTTCTCTGGCGAATTACTTCGTTCCGGATTCGATCCCGCAGAGAAATACCGAGTATAGCTCTCTCCATAGCTCGCTGAGCGACTTTAAACTGGTGGACTAGTCGGACTGTGAGTGTCCACGTCTCGGCTCCGTATGTCATCACAGGTAGGACGCACTGGTTAAAGACTTAAAGAGTTTTCCGAATGCTGCCCAGCCCAGCTGAATTCTTCTCTGGATTTCCTTCTCGAAGTTATGTTTGCCTAGTTGGAGCGTTTGCCCTAGGTAAACATACTTAGTGACAATTTCGAGTGGGATTCCATCTACGGCAATCGGTTCCGGAACAACGTGCTCGTTGTACATGACTTTGGTTTTGTCCGAATTCATCTGGAGACCGATGCTACGAGAAGAATCAGCTAGGCCATTCAACATCCTTTGTAGGTCCTGCAGCGTCTCTGCCATAATGACGATGTCATCTGCGAATCGTAAGTGAGAGATGTACCTGCCGTTGATGTTAATGCCACGATCTTTCCAGTCCAGCGTCTTAAACATATCCTCCAAGGCGTTAGTGAACAGTTTCGGGGATATGACGTCCCCCTGTCTCACTCCTCGACGCAGGTGGACATGTTTAGTTCGCTGGTTTTGTACTTGTACAGTCATCGTTGCGGCATTATATAGACATCTCATCACTTCGATATATCGCCAGTCGACTTGGCAACGCTGCAAGGACTCGAGAACAGACCAGGTTTCGATTGAGTCAAAGGCCTTCTCATAGTCCACAAATGCTAAGCACAGGGGCCGATTATACTCTTCGGTCTTCTGTACAATCTGCCGCACCGTGTGGATGTGGTCTATGGTGCCATAACCGCTTCGAAACCCGGCCTGTTCCGGAGGTTGAAACTCGTCGAGTCTTCGCGCAAGACGGTTCGTGATGACCCTTGAAAACAGCTTGTAGTCATGGCTCAGAAGCCAAATCGGGCGATAGGTTTTCAATAGGGTTTTGTCTCCTTTTTTGAAAAATAAAACCACCATGCTTCTGTTCCATGCCTGTTGAGTTCTCCCAGTAAAAAAAACGGAATTAAATAGCTGCTGAAGCTGTTGAACTGCTGGAGCTCCTCCGGCTTTTAAAAGCTCCGTTGTGATTCCGTCTTCTCCTGGGGCTTTTCCATTTTTGAGTTGTTTAAGGGCCATAACGATTTCGTCTCGGCTAATTTCGGGCAGATCTTCTGTGAAGTGGCGGGTTAAGGTGGCTCTAGAATCCTCAGTATCGGGTTCGGGCCTTGAAGCATGCGATGCGTAGAGCTTGCCGTAGAAGTTTTCAACTTTCAAAATGCGACGACGTTCCCCGTTGACGTTGTCAGCTTTGTGAGGTGGCTTCTACCCAGAGGCTGGACGAACACTTTCGACCCCCGATTCTGCTCAATTGATTCTTTAATCGAGAGCGTGTTAGAGGATCGGAGGTCGCGTCGTACCAGCTTCGTTATGGATTTGTTGCGTACCAGGTTAGTTGACAAAGCTGACAAAGGGTCTGTTCGTCTCTCTTCCATTAGCCGAAGTGTTTCTGCCGAGAGTTTGGACTTTTGGCCCGTACGCTTGCAAAACTTCGTCCCTTCATCCCTGAGGATTTCCACCACTTCTTCGAGTTTCTGGTCTACGTCATCTGGAAACCATCCAAGGCAGCGAATCGATTTTCCAATTTTAATTGGAATGTTTCGGACCCAACAGCGGTTTGGAGTATGTTCGGACGGAGCGTAGACTTCATCAATCGGAATCACTCGGCTTTAAAGTCGATATCCAGAGTGCCTCGTACAAGTCGGTGATCACTTCCAGTAATATACCTAGTGATCACTGAGAGGTCTCTGAATATGCGCCGTTTGTCCGTAATGATGAAGTCAATCTTGTTTTTAGTCACAAAGTCGGGGCTTTGCCACGTCCATTTCCTTTGGGGCTGTTTCTTGAAGAACGAGTTCATCAAGAAAAGCCCCTCTCTCTCGAGGAAATTGACGAGCATTTGTTTCCTGTGATTCCTACTCCCAAATCCGTGTGGTCCTATAGACGATTCGCCTCAAGTTTGTACTCCCACTTTGGCGTTAAAGTCTCCCATGACAACGTTGTAGTGAGCCTTGGAGGTGGTGTGTAAAGCTCTGGAGATATCTTCATACATGCTCTCCACCTCATCATCCAAGTGTGTCGAGGTTGGTGCGTAGACCTGAATAACCTTGAAGCTGTACCTCTTGGTTAACTTAATTATGAGGTACGCTACCCTGGTCGACACACTGGATATTTCTACAACGTTGTCACTGAGAACCTTGTTGACCAGAAACCCGACGCCGCCTTGGGATGGCTGATCTCCTTCTCTGTAGTACATAAGATTTTCCCTACGCTTACACACAATTACCGAGCTGAATTTCAAATTTCATCTTTCTAGGTAATCTGGAAGTAGGTTAGATTTAGGTACTATATGTCAGTCAGTCAGTGCTAAAATTTACGACTTTTTGACCTTGATATATTTATAACCGTTTGAGCTAGCTTTATGAAATTTAGGCTTCTACATTTCCTTATGGATATAAATAAACACACTTAGTTTTATGTGTTAACATTAAAGAGGTTTTGAGTTATAGAAGGGTTAAATGTGGCACCAAGTGGTTCGTGTAATATTACACTCGGCGCTGGCTAGCCAGTTCCTTTGCTTGAAGTTGGCTTGACACGCTGCCTGTATCTAGATAGTACTACTATTACTGCTCAGTTTTGTGGGATTTATTTATTTATTTTAAATAACTTATTATCATTTAGATTTAAAAGAGTGGGAAAAATAACATCAATTCAATCTTGCATAATTTTATAACTATTAAAGCACTTAAAAATTTGAAAGAAACAACGGGTTGCACTCCGGAAGTGCCGGCAGAAGTGAAAACTTGATATGAACGTTGTGCATTTGGTCTACTCTCCCTCCTTTTTACGAATTTTCGATCAGGTCACGTGTCCTGACGACTTTTACCCATCCCAAAAGTTCACAATGCCGCAAAACAAGTTTTCACTTCAAAAACAAAGCTTCTTTCCCAAAAACAATGCACCTAACTGGACTTCGCACAGCAGAACATTACTGTTAATATAAATTAATATTCTTGGTTTCTATCTCGCTTACTTTAACCTTATGAACAACTGACATCAACGTGAAGAAAAGAGCAAAAACATGATTCAAAGTCATACCACGGTAATATTATATTTAACCGTGGTTCAAATGCAGCGTCGACTGCGTATAATATCTTGGTTTTCCCCATAATAGACACATAGAAAAGTGTTTATGGACACATTCAATAGCAAATAACTACTAACCCAGTTGTCATTTTGTCAGAATGTAATAGTAGTGAGATATTACGCTAAATTGATAAATCATTATAAGAAAAAATGTTTGCGGCCTTTACTTTAGTAATTAACTTAAAACCGAAAATGTCCCTTACTTACTTATACTTAACTATGGCGAAGAAATGTATGGGGAATCTTCATGTATGGATGTTCCACTCTAGAATCACTCCTTGTATAATGATTTTAACGATAAAGTTGTCGTTTGATTCGGATGTCGAAGTTTATTTTTACGTCGTGAAATAAATATCTCCAGAAAATAAAATGGAGGAAAAAATTGTTTCATCCTCTAATGGTAAAAAATGATTACCCGTACTTAGTGTGGTTCTGTTTTTCATGATATGTATTGTTGTTTAATTATTATTTTTTTGCAGTGGAAAGCTACGTGGGCAGTTCTTTGCCACTCTGGAGAGTGGACAGGCGGCAAATGGGCGCTTTTCTTTGCATCGCGTCCAACGATGTCCCGCCTGCTGTCAGCAAAAGAATAATTCTTCTGGTTAACTGTAAGTTCATACTAAAAAATTTAAAGAAATTGACTTAAAAAGTATTATTATATATTATACACTCACTTATATTTTGTCGACCGTCTGGACCTTCTTTTCGTGCACATACGATATTTAAAAGTTTCACGTGCCACGTGACGCGAACAACTCCGACGCCAGTACGCGTGTGGTGCCAGCCGAATGCACACGTACTCGCCGTTGATGAAGGAGTGCGGATCACTCTGAAACCGGTCGCGTATATATCAACTTCGACCTTATCACGTGAGTAGTTTACAGGTTAAATAGTAATAACAGTTATACTATTAAAAGAATACACCATCGCTTACTTTTATTTATTTTTATTATTTTATTTTATAACTTACATTGAGAACCTTCTCCTTTTTTGAAGTTGGTTAAAAATGTATATTTAGTAAGAAATATTCTACAAAATAATAAAAATAACAAACGAAACAAAGTTCCCATTCAAGAAACGCGATATAAGGTATGTAGTTTTTTCAATAAAACAATCAATCAAAATATCAGAGTAACATACCGTCCCTACTTAAATATTAAAACTTTAAAGCGGCAGTAGCCCAATAGCCAAGGTGACGGCCTGGCGATCGAAAGGTCGTGAGGTCGATCCCCACCCATTGCACTATTGACGTGAAACCACTCCAGACACAAGCATACTTAGCTTAGTTGGAAGGATTAACAATAATGTGGGTTACACATTACTAGTAAGCTTTACAAAAAGAAATAAAACTGGCCAAGTGCGAGTCAGCATCGTGTCTCTTAGGGAGGGTTCCGTACAATACGAAACATAACAGAGTTTCAAATTCATATATTTGATTAATTGATATTAGCAAGAATATTTGGTTTGGTCGTGATCTAGAAAGACGGAACTCGTTTACTAGCGCTATCTATGTCATTTTACCGAAACTAATTAGATAGATGGCGTTTAAAACACGTTTTTTGTATGGGGACCCCCTTTAATTTTTAACTTTATTTTATTTTTAGTAATTGTTGTTCTAGCGGCAACAAAAATACACCATCTGTGAAAATGTTAACTGTCTAACTATCACGGTTAAGAGCCTGGTGACAGACGGACAGACAGACAGACAGACAGACAGACAGACGGACAGCGGAGTCCTAGTAATAGGGTCCCGTTTTACCCTTTGAGTACGGAACCCTAAAAAAGCTAAAAGGTATTTGGAATACCCGCAAAATATTTGGCACTCGAAGAAATGCAATAACTAGACCGATGTTTTTCGGTCACGCGCGTTCTGCTCCTACATAAATATGAATCCTCTGGACTGGTTCCAAGAGCCGACGGATTATAATATTATTCGGGTGTTTGTCAATTGCCAACAAACAGACGCGATCAATCTACTAAAGGTTGATTGCCGCGTTTGGGGTGGTCGTGTTATATGAATGCGAATTATTTCGGGATCAAATTGGGAGTAGCAAAAGTATCGCTTTTGCGGTGAAGTGTTGCAAGAGGAATTTATTTGTTGCTTTTTTATTTGGATTTTTTCTTGGGAAATTTTTAAAAGTGGTACGTGTATCGGAAATATTTTTTAAAGGTCAGCTCAGACTTCGACGCGATGCGGCGCGCACTTATTAAAAGAGTGATTTAAAAAAGAACTTAACTTAATGTGTATTTTTTATGCAGTAAATAAAGTTCTTTTTAACAAACTTCACAAAAAAGGAGGAGGTTCTCAATTCGATTGTATTTTCTTAATATATGACGGAGTCCTGAAGTAACAACTTAAGAACTCTGTCAAATCTAAACCAATTTGAAGTATTTTTTTTTGGTTTGAAAGATTATGACTCCCGTTTGGTTTCATTAAAATTTTATGGAGCTATGACAATTATCTCCGGAGATATGGAGATAAATAATATAAGCAAATTTGTATACTTAGATGACACAATTATAACTAGCCAGAACTTTGACTTTGGTACAATCATATTTTTTATTTTTTTATTTTCTCTCTCTCTCTCTCTCTCTCTTACTAAGTGCGCCGCGATCTGAACTAACCGATATTTGACGTGATATTGTTGTTAGTTTTTATGATTTTGTAGAGCATAAAATACCAGATGCACGCTTGGTCTAGAGTAGGAACTGGCTCTAAAGGACAACTGCTAGGACACATTAGATAATCGGCGACAGGTTTTTCAACTTGAAGGTGGCCACTTTAAAATACATAGCACATGAACATAAAATGGTGCAAGGCGGGGTTTTGAACCCACTATCTCATGCGTCGAAGCCGACCATTCTCCCACTAAGCCACTATCGCTGCAATGTGTCTGTTATATTGCAACATCTGTCTTTATAAAGTTACATAATTATAAAAGTATTATTAAGAGGCTTGCTCATATTTCTGCACTTACTACACTCTATTGGATTTGTTCAGAATTTACTCGAGCCGACTTTACCTAAACATGACCTAAACGAACGTTACAGTTGAAAGCCAGTTCCCATTCTAGGCCTAGCGTGCTACCATCCTCGACCGCATCATCACTTACCATCACTTACCAACAGGTGAGATTGTGGTCAAACGCTAGCCTATAAGATATAAAACAAAAATCTTATTCAAAACACACAAATAAAGTCTTAGCGCGCCTAAAGGAGTGTTTGAGAGCCGTAATCGGGAGAACGGTCGGCTTTGATGCTAGAGGTACCGAGTTCAAACTCCGCGTGCACCAATGGATTTTTCTATCGAAAAATGTATGTGCGCTATTCACAGTGGCCGGTTCCGATGAAGGAAAAACATCGTTAAGAAACCAACAACCCCCGCATGGTGGTAGGACACTATCTAGTGTCCGCCTGGCTAGCTACCACCCTCAAGTTAGAAAATCTGTCGCCAAACATCCAATGTGTTCCGGCAGCTATCATTGAGAGCCAGTTCCCATTCCAGGCCTAGCGTGCTACCATCCTCGACCGCATCATCACTTATCAACAGGTGAGATAGTGGTCAAACGCTAGCCTATAAGATATAAAAAAAAAAAAAAGTTTTTACTTCAAAAATTTATTCCTGGGCTGCAAAACTAAAAAGCAGAAGATAAATCTTATTAATAATGGCCTGAGACAAACAACAACCATCATCATACACCACAAACATTTGAGACTAATGAGCAAATATCTCGGTTCGTAACAGAAACGATTGTCTCGGCTGTTGTTTATGCTTTTGGCTTACACTTCTCAGAACACAAAGTTTTCTGAGAATCGTGAGATCGTGCTGTTATGTAGCATTGTTCAGTAGTTATTTACAATACAATACAATACAAACACTCTTTATTGCAAACCAATTAGGTACATAGGTATCAATTACCTATTACAAAAATCAAAAATTATGTCAATGCTGTATTACAATGGGCGGTCTTATCGCTATTAGCGATCTCTACCAGACAACCTTTGTATGGACAGAAATACAAGAAGAATAAGACGGTGGTGTACAATAATAAGTATATATAGATATATATGGACAAAATTAAATGGTAGAATAATATAAATAACTCAAACAAATATAATACACATATAAAACATACTCTATATCAATACAATACATACATTACAATACATACCAATAAATAAATAATAATACATTTACTTTCAATAGTTTAAATGCTAGTTTATGTATAGTTACACAAGTGAGAGATAATGAGTTTTCAACTTGTTTTATACTAATACTACTTGTTATATCGTATTTACTTACACTCTCCACGTACTTTTATAAATTAATGTCATTATTCTCTATTATTTCTACAAATATTTAATTTACTTATATATAATATTATTTTTTGCAAGTACTAATCTATAAGACTACATCTCCATCTATTTTCACAAAAAAGAAGAGGATTTTTAGGTTTTTTTTATGTTTGTTCTCAGAACTCCGTCGAATCTAAACCGATTTGAAAAATCCTTTATTTGTTCGAGATTATTTTATTATGCTTTCCGTTTGGTCTCATTCAAATTTTATGCCAGACCTGATAATCATCTCTGGTGATATGGAAATAAATAATATAAAAAATATTGTACACCTTGATGACATGATACTGGCTACTGGCTACTTTGACTATCGCGGCATGTGTAGTCGGTTATTTCCGTTTTTTTCGTCTACGATCATAAGTTAAATAAATGTAATTAATAGACATCGATATACATATTCTTCTCTTACGTTAGTGACACGGCCGTGAAGACTATATGGCAAATCACTGCGATAGACAATGATGATGATGGTGTCCTCAGAGGGCTAGCTGACGGCTGGCAAAACTAAATTTGATCTTCAATATCCTAGTACATAGAACACAATACAACTGTTCTTATGAACTGAAGGTATAAGAAGGCTTAGGATAGTTAATAATGATACAGATAATGTAAGATCGTGTGGAGACCACGGCTCGGTAAAGGACGACCTCCAGCTAGATGGAGCGATGATATACTTTCAGGGCGGGCCGTCAATATGACAGCACTGACAACGGACCACACCCTCACCTCAACAACATTGCGCCACATCACGCCCGGCCACCCGATGACGACGTATCGACCAGGCGTGCACTCCCACGTGACCTCGTCCCGGTGACGGAAGACGAAGAGAACGTTAAAAAGGGGTAGACGGCATTATACCTGCAGATCCACCACGCCAAGATGGCCAACAAGTCCACCACGCCCAGATAGGCCAACAAGACCCTATCGGAACTGCCACAAAGGGCTACTATCAAGCCCGCGAAATCCCTGGGGGCAGTGAACCCCAGAGCCCAACCTGGGTAAGGAGGTTAACCTCGAAGCCCATTTCGCGAAACCCGTGAAGGGATACGCATGACCCGAGAACGAACTTTAAGGGCCCGGTGGCGTTATCGGGAGAACGGTCGGTCGGGAAAAATGTATGTGCGTTTCTCACAGTGGCCCTCTGGTGAAGGAAAACATCGTTAAGAAACCAACAACAAACCAAAAAATACATGAAATGCCACGCAAGTCATTTTCAGTGCCAAGTTTGAGGTGTCTATCTCCATATCTCTGGAGATACTCATCAGATCTCGATAAAATTCCAAAAGAACCAAACCGGAAGTCAATTCTCTCAATCAAAAAATATTTGCTAAATTGGTAAATTGACCAATTGAAAAGTAATTGATCTAAATGACAAATTTCGTGGGTAACAAACAGAAATAGGGAATAAAGTCGGATTGAGAAACTCGTGTTTTTTTTTGTATATTTAGTTAAAAATAGAATATTTCAGTGATGTTTTTTATTCGAGTAGGCGCATAGCATTTATTTTGGACATATTTATAACTAGAAGTGCCTCAAAGTTTCACCCGCGTTAAAATGTAGATACAACCCTCACAACAACCACGTAAAAGCATTTACTTTCAGACCACTACGTGTCTTTCTGTAAAAAATAAAAGAAACCTTTTATTTGTCTCCAAAAATTCGTTCCATTTCTGAGATTACACCTCCCAATTCAGGTAACCTAGAAACTGAACATTCCTGGGCTCGGGTGACATAACAACCGACATATTGGATTTATAGACACGTCTCATCCGGGACGAATCGAGCCTAGCACAGAAACTACATGTTCGGAAATCTGAGACAGCCTTAGCATTTCAAATTAGCGCGAAAACGAAACCGAGAGAAATGTTTTCCAGAATTTGTCGAGATTTCTGAATGCTACTGAGAATAAAAGATTTTGTAAAACATTTCGGTTTCTTATTCTTACATTTTTATATCGGTTATTATTGCGCAAATGCTTCTTTTCCGTGAAGAAACTCTTGTTAGGTTTCTGTCTCAGAAAGTTGGGTTTCTGTCTCAAAAAGTTATTGCATATGTTGCAAATAAGTTTCAATTTGTTTTTATATTTCCAGTTAACTTAGCCATAGAATTTTGAAGCAATAGAATCGCCAAGAATTTTGTTCTCCAGCGGTATATTTTTAATGTTATTAAGTAACTATCTAGACGCTTGCTGTTACCTTGAAACAGACTCGTACGCACTGTAAACACGTCTTTACTGAACACTTCACTCATAAAACCAAATAGTGAATACACGGTTGAATAACTGACAAGGCGTTTTTTTTATAAAACGTATATTTCAGCATTTGACCACTATCTCACCTGTTGGTAAGTGATGATGCGATTGAGGATAGTAGCATACTAAGTCAAGAAATAATTACTGGCTCGTTAAAGCTGTGCGGGCTTTACGATGCCACAGACAGACACATAGACAGATACACACGTGTATGGTATGGTGTATGTATATCGCCCAAACCGATGAACAGAATTTGATTAAGTTTTTTTGTTTGATAGGTATCTTAATCGAAAGTGGTCAGTGGTGGTGGTGATTAATTAAAATCCATTCCGACGTTTTAGGAATACGAGCTTTTTTATAGTTTTGACGCTATGAGATTAACCTTTCATAGGCCTAATCAATTAGAAATTCGGTATCCTATTACTTCAATGACATTGTATAAACATGCATTGTAGCATTGACCTGATGCTGGAACATCTCCTGGAAACTGTAGAATACTCAACCTCTTACCAGTTGGTAGTTGGTAGTACCAGTGGTCCAATAAGCCAGAACTCAATATTTATAGATAAATATCGAGTTTTGGCTCATCGGAATGGTCTGAATCAATATGTAAATTAATCAGTCATTAACTATATCATCGTTATTGTTCACATGATATCATGCTGTATCTATTAGAGGTAATCTGTGATAACACTGCTATTTCACCCAACAGTTGCGCCTACAGTAAAAGTGCCAAACCAGCTGCTGGGTGCTCCACTAGGCACTGACGTCAAACTAAAGTGCTACGTGGAGGCCTATCCTAATACCATCAACTACTGGATCAAGAACCGAGGAGAAATGTTGCTTGATGGGTAAGCTACAAATATTTAAAATATATATAAATATTTAGTTTATACAGTTAAAGTTAGTTATATTGTTGAAGTGGCAATATCCCAACGGCTAAGCCGTCGGCCTGGCGATCGAGAGGTTGTAAGTTCGATTCCCACCCATTACACTATTGACGAGAACCCACTCCAGACACAAGCATATTCAGCTTAGTTGGAGAGGTTAACAAGACGACTACACTGGAAATGTGCAACCCACATTGCTAGAAAGCTTTAAAAAACTTATCAAACATATATCATAACTTACGAGTATATGTGTATACTCGTAGAATAGAATAGTATTTAACTCTTAATTGTAAACCAAAAGAACTTACTTTCTAGACAACAAAAAAAATATTTCAGTAAACAAAACTCGTGAACGAGGAGCTTGCAGTAGGAAGCCGTAAATTTCCGTATAGATTGATATAGTCATGTTAAGTACTGGTGTACACAGTACAAACCAAACATAACAATGGTTGGAGCAATTTTGGCAACATATTTTTATTATTTTAAACTCAACACGACTTCAGGCGATACAACGGTCATAGAGAGCGAAAATAAAGTATGAAAATATTTTCTTTAGCCTGTGCCAAGATAACGCCCAGTTTTATCAGTCGTATTATTTTATCTAATTATGCAGAAATATAATTTTCCTTGTGAAAAAACCATTATATAAGACCAATGCAAGTTCAGTACAAGTTTCTCCTCCATTTACTCTTAATTGTGCGTTATACTTTTGTAATAGACAACATAAAGTTTGTATGAATTCATACAAGTCATCATCATCATCAATCTATCTCTGTCCACTGCTGGACATAGGCCTCACCTATGTCACGCCACTGTTTCCAACCATCATCGCTCCATCTAGCTGCAGGAGGGCACCCTACACTACGTTTGCCGATAAACAAGTCAATAAACTTAAATTAAAACCATCAGTGTTAATTAAAACACCATGTTTAATATCAAAAGATTTAAAATGTCAAAGCAAAACAACTATAGGCCTGTGTCTACACTTGAAACAATGATTCGTAATAAAGATATTGGCCCAAGTCCCCTATAGCCATAAAATGTAAACAGAGATATTTGTTCGTGCCGTCCTTTGTCTTGTATCGCTTACAGGGGGTTGTTTACCCTGCCCTTACCGCGTTCCTGGTTATAACCAGATAATTGCGGATTTTGTTAGCGCTCTTTGTGGCGGTGGAAATATTAAGACTTTTATTAGATTTTATCGTATTTGATTATTTTTTTAAATAGGATTTCCTGATACTTGTACTTTAATTATAAATAATAGTAATAGTTTATTGCCAAAGAAAGTCAAACTGTGAGCTCCAAACTCGGCAGAGCCTGTATCTTGGGTGCTCGTGTACATTCATCAATTAGTTACTTAAATAGGTATTCTATGCGTGTACCACTTAACTAATTATATTATAATTATATTTATTCATTAAATTACTGTCTCATCTATACAATACAAGAAAATTTCATCATGTTGCATTATGTTACGATGTAGATAATGTTTTAATTTATTTATTACTTACATCTTTTTTATAAGTTTAGGTATATTAATTATGGTATCATATCAAAATGCTTATTTGTATTTTGATATGATACCTAAAATAATAATTAGAGTTCGCTCTGAGCCTCAGCCCGGAATGCAGCAAAATTACGTGTCTTCGCGGAAAAAAATAGATATATGGGTTGTTTTGGAGTTGGCTAAGTGGTTTTGGTATCAGTGGTTACAAAAACTTTCTCAGGCACTTGAACATGTACTCACAACAACCGCTGGGGGAAACGAGTATTTGAGTGGAGACTGCGAATTGGCAAACCTAGCGTAGAACGCCTTCAGACTAGACTAGATGGAGTGATGATGTTTGCAAGGTGGTTGGCCAGAGCTGGATGAGAGTAACCGAGGATCGTGCTCAGTGGCGTGCAATTAGAGAGTTATGACCAGCAGTGGACTAGTATAGATGTTGTGAGCACACTGTCTCAAATTCTATTATAACGGCGCGAGCAAGATTCAACATCCATCAGGCAATGCCACAACATTTTCTGTAGGGACCATAAGATGTGGTCCATAACATGAAGTCAGTACATCATTTTAAACAATACAAAATTACGTCATCCAGCGAGACGCAAACCCACGCTTCCTAGGTAACACGCCCAAGCGCTTTAACCAACTCAGCCATGGACAACTCACACTAAAGTTATGAAACTTCTGGATTGTATTTTTGTTTATCAATATTACGTCAATAATTTCCACTTGACATTTAATAACCAACATATTTCCTTTCTTAGGCCTAAATACACGATACGCGAAGAGAAGACCTCATACAAAGTGTCAATGTGGCTGACCATTCGCCAGTTCTCAAAGACCGACATCGGGACATATAACTGTGTTAGCACCAACTCCCTGGGGAAGAGTGAAGGCACGCTACGACTATATGGTAAGCGATAAAAACTTAAATAGGAGGTATACAAGGCCTGAAACTGCATTATACAGATGATGCGCGTTTTTGTATAGAACTACGTGGCTGTACGGCTCACGATTTCAATAAATTATCATTATTATTAATCATGCCCAAGACGTCGAGCTGGATTGCATATGTATTTATTTATTTGGCCAACCAATAATAGTTACATTCTTACATTTTTATAAAACTAGCGTAACACAATATTTTAATGCACTATTTGTTAAGGTAAGCACCGCATGCTTTAACAAAATATATTATTAGTAATTATGTAGTACCATGCACATTTAAAAAAACAAAATTAGAGTAAAAGTTGTTGCTGTCTCAAAGTTGTTTTGAAAGTGCGGAGTGTATCCCCAAAAACATCAATAAATTTACATTTCTCATGAATTAGGTTACACATTCCAGCTACAGGAGAGTTTAAAATAAAATAAAATAAAATAAAATAAAATAAAAAATAGTTTATTGCCGGAATACACAGAACAATACAATACACATACAAACAGTTAATTTAAGAATTAAAAAGGCAACAGGATTAAATTCAGCGTGTGCTGCGTGTGCAATTGCTTGCACACGCAGCGCTGGTTTTCAATTCAACCCTTTGTTCGGGCTGGGGTCTTCGCCGAAATTTCGTGTACGCAACGGGCTTAAAATAATGCACTATTTACAATTTAAAATAAACATCAGCTTTTTCCATTAACTATCTACTAAATATCTAAATTTAAAAAAAAGTTCAATAATAATGAATTCGAAACTAGTACTGTCCTACGAAATGGAGGAGCAAACGGAGTTAGTGGTTTTCGAGGGTACCTATAAGGTACTCTTAATTTGAATTTAGATAGGATATCAGAACAGTTGATGTCATAATTAAAAAGCTTGTATAGAAATATTAGATCTAGATTTGCTCTGCGATTCGAAAGCGCTGTTAAATTTTAATTTAATTAAAATAATTTAAAAAAATTAAAATAAGACAATCTTCTATTATAATTATGAAGGTAAAGACTTTGTCTTACCAACTGAGTACGTTAGGTGCCATAAAAATCGCTTCTGTATTCTCTCCAACCGTAGTGTGTGCACAGCATAATAAGGCCTCCAGACTGGAGAACAGTATTTTAAGATACTGCGTACTAGATAATTGTAAAGCATTATTTTTGTTTTGGGCATTTTAAATTCCTTGCTATGGTCAATAACGAACCCGAGCATCCTGGATGCTTTATTGGTGATATTTTCCATATGGGGTACAAATGTGAGTTTTTTGTCGAAAATAACACCAAGTTATCTTACTGTACTGGATGTTTTTAAAGACACGTTGCCAATTCTATAATTATTGTAAATGTCATTGTGTTTTCTGCTAAAAGATATTTGACAACATTTTTCAATGTTAATAGTCATCCTGTTTATTGTACACCATGATAATAAACTGTTTAGATCTTCCTGTAATGCATTGGTATCCTCGGCGGTTTTTATAATTTTTAAGATTTTGAGATCGTCCGCGAACAAAAATTGAATACTATTGCTCAGAAATCTTGGAAGGTCATTTATAAAAACGTTAAATAATAAAGGACCTAGGTGTGATCCTTGAGGGACTCCAGAACTTATTACAGGTGAGATTGTTGATGTATAGCCAGCTGCGACTACAAAAAACTGTCTATTGTTTAAGTAAGAACTGAGCCATTGTATTTTTTGGACATTAATTGGACCCATTATTCCGTAAGCAGCAAGCTTAAAGAGTAGTATTGAATGTGACAATTTATCAAACGCTTTCGGAAAATCTGTGTAAACTACATCAATTTGATTATTAGTGTCTATGGCATCTACAAGGGTTTCTAAATAAGTTACTAAATTTGTACATGTGGACCTTTGTTTTGTAAAACCATGCTGATATTTTGCCAGAGACTGTTTGAAATGGTGATAAATACAAGGATATATTAATAATTCTAAAACTTTGGCAAATGTAGAAATAATTTAAATAGAACGGTAATTAGAAGTATTATTGTCTTCTCCGCCTTTAAAGATAGGAACTACTTTACCATACTTCCACAGAGTGGGAAATTCTCCTAATGTTAAGGACATATTGTATATAAGATACATTGGAAGAGAAAGATTGAAAGCACTATATTTATAAATTTTGGAAGGATCTCATCAGGACCAGCTCCTTTATCTAAATTCAGATTTTTGAAGGCTTTTTGTACATCTTCGCATAGCTCCGTCACTCTCCCGTACACCTATACAATTCTGCGCGATCAGAAGTAAAATATATCATGCAGAATTGTATACCGGTTCTATTTTCACAGAAAACCAATGTGTGTGTTTTTCCACTCGAGTTAAGAGCATAGAGCAATTTTTCGCCTGACTTGCTACCAAAAAGTACCTTACCATTATCAAGGAGAAAATCTGCCTGACTGAAATCTGAAAATCTGTGTTTCGGTAGTACACATCCCTTGAGCGTCAGAATATTCTAGGCTTAGTGTGTTTACAATCTTAAACCACATCATCGCTTACCACCGGGCGAGATAGTGGTCAAAAAGATATAAAAAAACCTTAGTCAACTCTTTCAGGAATGACATTTTGAAATAAATTGTATCGTATGCGGTTGATTGAATATATGTTTCTGAATTTATTTCAATTTAATCGCTTGACATTTTAATTTCTTGTTTTATTATTCTTATCGTTTCGCCGGATTAAGTTATAAATATTATTTAAATAATAAAAGAGTTTTGCATTACAAAAACTAATGTAATATATTTTGTTCCAGAAATAAAGCTCAACTCATACTCGGAGGACTTTAGCAATCAAATTAGTGTTGCTGGAGGTATGCATATTTCTTTTCTGTAAATACTTTATTATTACTTTTGCAATTAAAGTCAAATTAAAGTACTATATTGTCCGGCCGATTTTGCATGAAGAGAACTAAACTATGATAATTCTTCGTTTCAAAAAAGAGTATATTATCAACATGTAACATGTTTTTTTTATGTATGGTACTTGCTTTTACCGCTAAATGTGATTTTTTTTATGTAATAGTCGGCCAAGAAACTGAAAGCCTGCCTTGAATTAAGGTACGGCCACACCGCGGTTTCCTGAGATCTGCGGGTGCGTTCTCACTACTTTTCAATTGTTTTCTGATCGCGTTTGGTGTGAGCCAGTCGGTAGAAATACTACTGCGCTATCTGATCGCCGCCTTGATCGCAACGCAAGACGCTGCGGTGTGTTCGTACCTTTAATGATGTTTGATTTGAATGTGTTTTTATGAGTACGAATTCTTTGATTTTTATTTTATGATCTTTATTCATGCATCATAATGGGTGGTGGTTAATCTTAATTTTATTAAAATCTCACGAGTATTCTCAGAGATATGAACATAAACATGTCAAACTTGCAACGGATGAAGTAGTTTCTTTAGTTACTAATAGATATTATTTATTATTATCTATTTACTATCTGTACTCCACTGTGTTTTACCCGTGGGTTTCCAACACGAAAACATTTATGGTATAACTGCTATGGTAAGCTGCTATATTTGTAAAACGATTTAAATAATGTTTAAAGGTAATTCTATCATGATCTGGTCTGGTGGTCAAAATTTAAATGGGAATTTTAACAAGATCTGATTATGTATCTTTAGAGATAATATATGAGACGACAACCGTCTCAAACTTGCTACTGAAACTAACTCGTGTAGCATGTAAGTCAATTAATCTTAATTATTAATGTCCGATGTAAGTACTCCAAAAATTAATATAAAAAATTCTCCGTCAGGTCTAACAGAGGTGGCAAAAGGAAACTCATCAAACGTCAGTCACATGAAAAGGACTTTGTACTATCTGTTATTTATGTGTTACATAACTTGTTTACTAATTGTTTCATAGTCACTATGTGTAACATTGTAAATATCAAACTTGTTATAAACAGTTTGCGTGTAATGTTGAAAATTATTTCTAAAATATAAACATAATACCAGGTGAAACTCTGTTGTGAAACAATTAAATATACAACGTACAATTTTATTATATGTTTAAGTATGTTATAAAAACAGGCGATTTTATTTCTAAAAGTAATCTGTCAAACATCATTTGGTATCTCATTTAGATCTCTTATTATTATTATTATTAATTATCAATAGCCCTAAGTGTCCCATTGTTGAGCAAAGGCCTCCCCCCATGACTTCCACGCATCTCTATCCTGTGCTATTGTAGACCAGTATTCGCTAAAGGCGTCGAGCTCATCTCGCCATCTTCTACGTGGTCTGCCGCGCCGCCAATTAGCTGTATCAGGGCGCCACTTAGTTGTGATTTTGGCCCACAGCTGGTCCGACATGCGGCAGATGTGGCCAGCCCAGTTCCACTTTAGCTTGGCGGCTTTCTCAGCAACGTCAACAATTTGGGTTTTGGTGCGTATCTCGGTGTTTGGAACATGGTCTGTTAATTTAACACCTAGAATGCTACGCTCCATTGTCCGTTGGCAAACCTTGAGTTTGGACTTTTGGATGTTAGTCAAAGACCAAGTCTGTGCGCCGTAGGTCAGCACAGGAAGAATGCACATATCCATGAGTTTTCTTTTGAGTTTCAAAGGAAGGTTGCCCTTCATAAGTTCCTTCATTGACCAATAGCTCTTCCAGGCATTCTCGGTGCGTCTAGCAACTTCTTTATCTTGTCTGCTCTGGAAGGAGACTAATTGGCCAAGGTAGATATACTCATGGACATACTGCATTTCTTCGCCGCTGACTTTCACCTTATGTTCGGTGGAATTGGTCATTATTTTGGTCTTCGACATGTTCATCTTTAGTCCAATTTCAAGGCTTGCGTCGCTCAGGTCTTTGCTGAATATGAGAATAGTACGATATCGTCGGCAAAACGAAGGTTAGTTAACCTTGTTGCACCGACCTCGATACCTTTACCTTCCCATTCGGCCGCCAATGTTCGGAACACTTCCTCAAGGGTACTGGTCACTCACTCATCAATATTCAACGCTCTTCACAACCAAAATATCGATCCCACTTATATTCATCTACTTCGCAATATCTACAAACAAAGTACAGCATCTATTAAACTACAGTCAACTAGCTCACCGTTTCTAATAGAGAAAGGCGTCAAGCAAGGCGATCCTCTGTCTCCGAAACTCTTCACCAGTACCCTTGGATCTCTTAAATTTGTTTAATCATTTCCCCAAAAAAATAATTTGACTTAGTTTTTGAGAGTCAGTTTTTATTCTAGCCACAACGTGCAACCATCCTCGACGTCACTTACCATCAGGTGAGGAAGTGGTCAAACGCTAGCCTATACAGTCTGCACGTGCTTGAAGTAGGTACTAATATTTTAGGGTGGTGCTATACAACTTATTTTATCGAAATCACCACTCCCCACTGTCCTATTAACACCCCTCTTGGAATGGCAGCCAGTTTCAACCGACTTCCAAAAAGAGGGAGGTTCTCAAATTCGTCTTGTTGTTCTGTGATGTTATTGTTTGAAATGTTACGTGATTACTCCGTCAATTGTGAACCGATTCAAATGATTCTCTTTTAATCGGTCGGGTACATTTTCGAGGTGGACCCATTGTAATTTTATCGAGATCTGATAAGTATCTCCAGAGATATGACGATAAACGTCTCATTATATATCCTAATTTAATATAAATATCCTAAATATCCTAATCATATTATTTATTTATACTTTTACTTCATTTTATATTTATAATATTCTGTCAACTTCTGAATTAAGAAAAAAATAGTTTCGTGCAAGTCAATGGATATCCACCATTACCATTGGTTAATTGAGATAGATATTATTGTTTATTAATTTAACATTAGACGCAAACCAATTAATTGCTTTAATATGTCGGAAACGTAATTCAATTACATTGTTTCAATTCTTGTAAATATAAATAAGTTAATGTAACGTTGTAAAAAGCTAAAATATACGAGACAACGATAATAATAAAGTTATTGTATTAGAACATGTAATCTGAAGGTCTGGGTGAATCAAGGCGATGGCGAAAGTTCACATTGAGAGCAAATACCTACCATAAACTAATTAATTGTCTACAGTCAAATCATTTGATGACAAGCAAACCGAGAGGAATATTAAAATAAAATAAAATAAAAGGTATTTTTAACCGAATTCACAAAAACGGAGGAGGTTCTCAATTTGTCTTCGTAAAAAAAAAATTTTTTTTTAAAGAAAGAAAGAAAAATCATTTATTCAGCAGTCCTCAAGTTACAGTACAGATGAAAAATATATTTGACATTTTGAGCAAAAACTTAACTAAATAAAACAAAAAACAAAAAGAAATACAATATGAGGTGCTGAAACAGACCAGTCTCAGCACACATGTCCAGATTCTTGGATCGTAGACACCAAAACCAAGACGCTGATTTTGTGTACTTATGTTACACGATTTCTCCGTCAATTGTGAACGTGAATTGAATCGTCAAATGATTATTTTTGTAATCGATAGAATACGATTTCGAAATGGTATCATTGTAATTTCATCGAGATCTGATAAGTACCTCAAGAGATATGACGATAAACGTCTCAAACTTGCCACTGAAATTGACTCGCGGGGCATTGAAGTCGGTTGTTTTCGTTTTTAAACTATCTTAATTATTAACCTTTTGTAAATATGTAATTATGCGTAATGTGAAGTAATATTGTTAGTTATACGCACTAGCCCAAATTCCACTGCCCTACCATTTGCTATTCCAGTTTCAGTTTATACAGCCCAGCTCCATCATCAGTTCAGCTCTAATCAAATAATATGGTCTCTGTCACAATCGTCTGAAACCGTTCTTGACACACGATTTTTTCCTTCAGACTTTTTATTTAAGCGAGATTTAATCGAGCCTTTGGTACATGGAAAAATACATACTAAAAATTAAATATCTTGGTAATTAGAAACTTTTTCATTGAGAGCAATTATTAACTGAGCTATACTCAATACAAAGACGATATTAAAGTCATATTCAGTTCATAATGTCATATTTAAAATGATCAAGCTCCAAATTGACTCCCGCTCCGGTTTGTTCCTGGTGCAAAGGATGAGCATCGCCATACAGCGTGAAAATGCAGCGAGTGTGATGGGCACCTATGCACCCGGAGCGCTCAGGGGTGGGTTATTTGACTAGGTTTAATTAGACTTGATAATTGATTGTGATTTTTATGTAAAAAAAAAGTTCCAAATAGTCTAACATTAAAAAACACAAGACGGACTAGTAGTGAAGTAGTAGTAGTACTAACACTAGACTAGTCTTGTGTTTTTAATTAAAATAATAATACATTATTTTACCTTTTTTTTCAAGATAAATTAAAAGAATGTATATAAGTAAGATATCTAATTATTTTTCACTGTTTCAAACTTGGTTGTTATTTCGATTCAATAATGTTGCCTAAGCCTTGATACTCCTAGACTTTAATTCGCTTAGTGATTCCGCCAAATTGAAGTATTGTTTACTGAAGCGTAAGTAAACTGATCTCTCGATTATAAGACTGTTTACAACAAATAAACGTATTATAATGTGTAATTTGTGTTTTAGTTCTATTATTCCTATTTCCATTAATGCCTACGTGCACCTACATAGATCTATTCACTCTGATCAGCGTCATTTTTGTTGGAACCTTTGAACCGATGAGTATAATTCAAACAATAAGTAGAAGTAAGAAAAAACTGCAAGTCTGAAGTGTTACTGGGCAGGACACGTCTTACGCATGTCGGACGAGCTGTGGGCTTATAAGCTTACCACTAAGTGGAGCCCATGCAACGTTCGACGACGTTGCGGCAGGCCTAGGATGAGATGGCGGGATGAGCTGGACTCCTTTCAGAAAGACTAGCAATACATAGCTGCCGACCGGGATCAATGGAAAGAGGGTAGGGAGACCTTTGCTCAGCTGTGGGACAAAATGAGCTCAAAAAATAATGAGTAGATAGATAGTATAAGGAACCATGAAGGTTTTAATTTTTTTTATTATAAATGCTTACTAGCAATGTGGGTTGCCCATTACTGGTAGTCTTGTTAACCCCGCCAATTAAGCTGAATGTGCATGTGTCTGGAATGGGTTCACGTCAATAATGCAGTGATTGAACTCGCGACGTCAAATATCATCATGGTCATAAATATCCTTAAGTTTTTATTCTAGGCCTAGTCTGTTGCCGTCCTTAACCGCATCATTACTTATCAACAATGAGATAGTGGTCAATCACTATCCTATAATATGATGTAAAAAAACACGTGTTTTTGTACTAAGACGAAGATACCTAGAAACTTTACTTTAATTTCAGCTTTACCTTATTCTGGCAGATGTTTACACCTACACTGTATCTCCTATTTCGTAGTCAGACTGCTACAACGTTACATAACTTCAACAACAAGCAAAAATGTTGTACTTTTTACAAGCAGTAGCAATGTGAAATGCAGTTACGACTTCATACGTAACAAGAAATTTAATATAGCGGGTACTCGCAAATGCCGCACGTTGAAATTTTATATTTTCGCACGAAATATTCAAATACCCTCGCAATTTTCGGCACGTGACCATATTAAAAGACGACGCGGTGCGAATGCGTCTAGATGCTATTCAATGTAAGTGTCCGGTTAGAAAAGGTGACAATCTAATATTTATTGTACAGATTTAATTTTAATTCAGTAACAAAATACTGTGTATTGTTTTATAAAACATTTCTTGAGGTTGAAGCGGGAACGAGTTCGTTTCAATCATTATGCAATTTTAGGTAAATGAACCCGATTCTCTACTTTTGGAATGTGCTTGGAGCTTTCTACAGAGTAATTTAGGCTAATAATTGACTTTTTTTAACGCTTTCCTAAGAATGGTTACCTAGGTTACATTTAAGATTTATACGCAAGAATTACAATAATTCGGAATATGAATTGGAGCGAATAGAATAATTTTTTTTTTAATATACTTTATAGGCTAGCGTTTGACCACTATCTCACCTGTTGGTAAGTGATGATGCGGTCGAAGATGGTAAGCACGCTAGGCCTAGAATGGGAACTGGTTCTTAAGGATGGCTGCCGGAACACATTAGATGTTTGGTGACAGATTTTCTAATTTGAGGGTGGTAGCTGGCCAGGCGGACACTAGATAGTGTCCTAACACCATGCCCCCGCATGGTTTAACGTTTCTTAACGATGTTTTCCTTCACCGGAGGGCCACTGTGAAATGCTTACATAAATTTTTCGATAGAAAAATCCATTGGTGCACGGCGGTTTGAACTCGGTACCACGGCACCAAAGCCGACCGTTCTCCCAATTACGCCACCGGGCCCTCAAGCCAATGTATTTACAATTATTGTTTATGCTTGTGTACTAAGAATAGTGACTGTTATTTTTCTTTTGAATAAAGTTAATTTAGGAGTTTTCTGTACTCTGCAACGTTCTGTTTGTATTTATTTGTGCAATTTTTATGGTTCCGTAGTCCTGACAAGGAACCCTTATAGTTTCGTCATGTCCCTTTGTCTGTCTGTCTGTCTGTCTGTTCGAGGTTTTGCTAAGAGACTGTTAATACTATAAAACTGTAATTTTGTAGGAGTGTATATATCGATTATGCCGGCAAAGTGGTAAAATAAAATTTAGGAAAATATTTTTAGTAGGGTAGCTAAAGTACGTTATGGGCCACGCGCAGTGTAGGTTTCCGTAGTAGTATAATATTGTATATGTAATACGTACACACTCCTACAAAATTACGGCTTTATAATATTAGCAGTCTCTTAGCAAAATCTCGGACAGACAGACAGACATGACGAAACTATAAGGGTTCCTTGTCAAGACTACGGAACCCTAAATAATCTGACAGATTCTTCAACAAAATAAACCAAATAAATTTCCATCCAAATTAAAATTCGCCAGACTATTCCGAGGTTCTAAAAATATCAAACAGTGAATATTTTATACGTTCTAGTCGGTCGACATTGGTAACGGAAGTGTATGTAAGTTCAATTTATTTGATTTAATATTCAGTTGTAGCAGTTTCAGTTTTTTGTGTGCAATTGCGTATTTTATTTTGGCTTGAAAAATAAATTATAGCATACATGCTATAGATGGACGAAATAATTTTAGGCGATGTAATAAAAGTTTTACTTTAAAAAAGTTAATGATCGAGTTTGGTGTGAACCAGTCGATACAATACTACTGCGCTATTTGATCGCCGCCTAGATCGCGCACGCAGGACGCTGCGGTGTGTCCGTACCTTTACAACAAAGCTCCGTACTTCATATACGGTATTGCTCAATAGTTTTACTAAGAAAGCGAGTAGAAAGTAGTTTTTGAACCGCAAACACGAGCCTTCGAGCTGTGAGTTTTACGGTTCACAAGTAGATTTTTACTAGCTTTCGAGTAAGAATATTGCGTAATACCGTATATGAGTACAGAGGCTAAGAAACCGGATCAAATTGGGATCAAAAAATCGTTATGTGTATTGCCCACTTGCTAGTAAGCTGTAAATATTGATTAATAAGTTTTCTGCCTGACTTGTTACCAAAAACTAGCTTACCACCATCAAGGAGAAAATCTGCCGCCATAACCTTCCTTTGCTCAGAACAAACCTTGAGAGTCAGCTCATTCTAGGCTTAGCGTGTTTACCATCCTTAGCCAAATCATCGATTACCACCAGGCGAGAGAGTGGTCAAACGCTAGTCTATTATCTTTACTCAATAAAGTTCAAACACCAATTTATATTATATTCATTCACCTCTCCAATTTATAAATATAGGTAATACACAAGTTACAAGCAGAACAGTATTTTATTCTTTTTTAAATTATGTCAACCGCCTCGTTTCGTAAATAACGAATCTCAATTTGTTATAAGTATCTAGTTGTAATAGTAAAATAAAACTTTTCGAAGGAGCCCACGAATTGTATAAAAAATAATCATGTACCTTATCATTCGATAGTTTCATATCTACGAGTATAGCGTATTACTGTCAATGCCTGAAGCACTCACCCTCAGTCAAAAACCCGTATCGGACGCGGAGTGATCAACGTAAATCAAGTGGAGTACGGGATCGATCCAACATGGCCGGCGGCAACGAATGAAATATTACTGTCACATTACTGTGTTACTTATTTAACTTCTATCTGGACTCTGGTGCATTTATTTCTTCGACTTCGTTTGGCTTAGCCATTGTAGAGTGTATCATATAGATTCGATTAATTTGAATCGTTATTCACTTATCATAGAAGAGCAATTAATATCTTTTGCTTAGCGCTGCTATTGCAATTTGTGTGAAAAATTCGCAACTCTCACTTTAGCCCCCAGCAAAACTTACTTGCCACTTGAGTGATTTTACCATAGAAATCTAAAGAGCTTAACTGATATTTTATCAAAAAAAACGCGAGAGTTTACATTGTCTGATTAACGCGATATCGTCTGGAGAAAGCAGTGACGGCGAAAACACCGTTCAAGTTCTACAACCTGCTCCAGTGCTACCTACCGCTAATACCACTACAAAACTAAACGGCAACTTTTAGGGAATGATAGTACTTGTACTCAAAATCTTCAAGAAGGCTTCTGGATTACGCCAAATCAATTCATTTTTTTAATCACTGTTTCGACACGCTCGAAATACTTACATAAAATCACGCTTTTTTCCCGTTGGGGTAGGCAGATACTACTCCTTTCCACATACTATGATCCTGAAAAATATCTCTTATGTTTTAATTTATTTTCATGAGCACCTTCATACTGTCATACATCCTCACCATTCAAAACATAATATTACCATAATGAATTATCCAAATTTTTCTACAGACACCAGCAATACGAGTTAACAAACAATTGATAAATAGCTTTATACCTATAATAATATAATACAGTTTTTCCTTATATCCAGTTGATTACAAAATATTGAAACATTTGCTGCAATAGTTATTTATGATACTAGTGCGGTTAGTTGGTTTTTACAAACGAGTAGACGAATATAAGCCCGAGACGAAGTCGAGAGTTTACCATAGTCACGAGTTTGTTAAAACCAATATCCGCAATATCATACAACATTTTTCAGCAAATTTGCGAAAAAAACACCACAATAACAGGTAATATAATATCGTTTAAAAACTAAAAAAGAACCGACTTCAATGCCGCGCTATTCATTTTCAGTACCAATTTTGAAATGTTTATCTCAATATCTCTGGAGATACTTATCAGACCTCAATAAAATTACCATGGTACCACACTGGAAATATCTCCTTTCTAACAAAAAAATAATAATCAAAATCGGTTCATAAATGACGAAGTTATCCGCGAACAAACATTAAAAAAAAAAAGAAAAAAATATATACGGTCGAATTGAGAAACCTCCGCCTTTTTTTGAAGTCGGTTAAAAACAACATAAATGATATAATCAAAAAGTCGAAACAATCTTCGACGTTTCTAATATTAAAATGGCGCGAATTTGCAAATGGCGCCACGTGTATTAAAAATTAGAACTACATCTTTCGTCTCATTTACTCTTTAGTATTAAAGTGAAACAAATGTATCAAGCAAAAGTGCTTTCAAGGAGGTGCTATCATTCAGCTTATTGTCGTCGACATACAGGAACCATTATTCCAGGACGCCAACTGCCTAGTTATTACTGTTGGATCGAAAATATCGATAATTGCTATCTATCGATCACCCTCAATTAGAGACGTATCAAAGTTCTTGTGTTCCCTAGAATCCGTGATGGAAGCGACTAATACGAGTGAGTCATCGATTATTTTAGGCGACATTAACATAGATATCACTCACCGCCACAGACGCCAAATCTAGTGAATACCTCGATCTGACCTCACATTACGGGTACGTTCCAGGAAACACACTACCAACGAGAGGCCCAAATTGTTTAGATCATGCGATGATTAATACGACAAAGGGATGCCGCGTCGTGGTGTGTGATTCTGACGTCACTGATCATGATACTGTGATTGTTGGGTTGGATAATTATGTTTTAAAGGTTCCCTCGCATCCCACATTAACTAAGAAAATTAACTATCCTGAACTATTGGCAAATCTTGAAAAAAATGATTGGAGTTTATTTTATGAGGAAACTGACGTTACTAGTGCTACCAACTTATTAATTAATCTTATAAGCTCTGCAATCAGAACAAGTACACATCAAATTAAGTTACGAAGTTCTGAAGTCATACTCAGACCCTGGATGACGAAAAAATTAATTGATAAAATCCGTAAAAGAGACTCGCTCCACTTACAATCTAAAAAGTCACCAATTAATATCTCACTACAGAAAAAATATAAACAGTACCGTAACCATTGCCATACACTTCTAGAAACAACTAAAACTAATTATGAAACTAATCAAATAAATTCACACAAAAATAACATTAAAAAACTTTGGAACACAGTAAAAGATATATGTAACTTTAAAACTATTAGATCTGATTCATGTGATTTATTAAAATATGAAACTGATAAAATTAAAGCACTTGATTCTATTAACAACTTTTTTTGCAGTATTGGTAATGATTTAGCAAAAAAAACGCTGCAAATGCTGAATAGAACTGAGGCTGATTTAGCTTGTCATACCAGAATACTAAATACCCCCACAGAGTCTTTATTTTTCACCCCTACAGATACTTCAGAAATTAATAAAATAATTTCAAATTTGAAGACCTCATCTTCCTCTGGGTTTGATGGCATTAGCAATAATATTCTCAAACGCGCAAAACATATTTTATCTTTCCCCATATCACATCTATGCAATCTTAGTATTTCTACGGGCATAGTACCTAGTTGCCTAAAAGTTGCGGATGTTTGCCCAATTTACAAATCTGGTGACAAACTTTTAATCTCCAATTATCGACCCATATCTCTACTACCCTCACTCTCTAAAATACTAGAGAAAGTAATAAATAAACGCCTACTTGATTTCTTGGAAAAACATAAATTACTATCCCAAAACCAGTTTGGCTTTAGAGCAGGTAAGTCTACAGAAGATGCTGTGGTCTCTCTTGTGGATCATGTATCTGAACAACTAGACTCAGGACGTAAATGCATAGGTGTCTTTCTAGATCTAGCCAAGGCATTTGACACAGTGTCTTGGCCGATACTACTTTGCAAGCTCGAGCTACTTGGTATTCGTGGTGTTACTCTAGATTGGTTCCAGTCATACCTATGTAATAGGCATCAACGAGTTCGAATAGCTCAGGAGTGTAGTAGCTATGCTTCAGTTACTTTTGGCGTCCCCCAAGGATCTGTGTTGGGACCAACCCTATTTCTGGTCTACATTAATGACCTCTGCCAGCTTAGACTAAATCAGGCTAATATCTTCACTTTTGCTGACGATACAGCGATCATTTTCCACGGGCAGAGCTGGCAGGAGGTTGTTGATGTGGCCCAGGAAGGACTGGCGGCAGTCGAGCACTGGTTACGAGTTAATCTCCTCACATTAAATACAACCAAAACAAAATACATACCCTTCCATATTTCTCAGCGCTCGAAACCACCAACTATCAATCTGAAACTCCACTCTTGTCACACAGTACTAAACTCTTTATGCAATTGCTCTGAATTAGAGTCTGTAGTAAATATAAAATACCTAGGCATTGTCATTGATAAGCATCTTAACTGGGAAACCAATATTTCTTACTTATGTGCACGACTACGTAAAATGACTTACATCTTCAAAAAACTTAGCAGATCCGCAGACCCTGCAACTAAACGCATTATCTATTTAGCCATATGTCAATCGATTCTCAATTATTGTATAGTTTGTTGGGGTACTGCATCTAAAACACAACTTCTAAAAATTGAAAGAGCTCAACGAGCCCTACTGAAAGTTGCATATAGAAAACCTTACCGTTATCCTACTAACAGTCTGTATGAGGAAACTAAATATCTTCGTGTTCGTCAATTATACATCCTAGCAACCACACTACGATTTCACAAAACCGCCCTCAGTACTGTTTGCAATAACGACTCAAGACGATCCACAAGACGTAATATTTGGATGCTCCCCAAAACAAATACCCAATTTGCCCAGCGCGCATTTTCCTACAAAGGAGTATTCTTATACAGATCTCTTGATAGAACATTAAAACTTTTAAACTCAACACGATACGTCTGTAAGAGCAAAATAACCACCTGGCTCATGGCTTTGGGCTATGAGGAGACAGAGATGGTATTACGAGTAGATAGATAACGCTGTGGGGCCTGTCCCTAAGTATGGAACGGCAGAGACCTATGAGATCTTTAGCAGGTATCTGCAATTCAGTCTTCATGAGTTTACTGTGCCCCCTATTGACCTTTATTTATTTATATTTTATATTCTGATAAACAGATGTCTGCTAAAGATTTACATCGTGTCGTCTAGTGCTGGGAACAGGCCCCTATCTCAAAGATCTTAATTTTTTTACTATTCTCTCTGCTATTTAAAAAAAAAAAAAAAAAAAAACACGCACATATAGAAACATTCACGTATATTCACACATAGACATACACACACAAACATACACACACATACATACACACACATACATACACATACACACATACACATACACACACGCGCATCCACACACATACACACACACACACATACTTACACATATAACACATATAGACACCTATGGGATTGTTAAACTGTTAATATTTTACTGTAATCTTTTGTTTTTAATTGGACTAGTATATTAGTCTGCGGTACAAGATACTGTTTAGTCTTTTTCTTTATTTTTTTTGTTCCACATCTCAAAGAAGCACGACAGGAAGAGACTGAATCTTACAACACAGAGTTTTCTCTAGTGTGAGATTCAGAGCTCATAAGCTTTGTTTTAGAATATAAGCCTTTGAAACTCTGTTTTTAATGTGCTAAGTTGCAAATAAACAATTACAATTACAATTACAATTTATTCTCGCAATATGAAACTCTTTGGTGGAATTCTTATGTAGCTTTTACGGTAATTAAAAAAAACCGTAAAGGATACGCACGGTGCCAAACAAGGGAGCATGCGGTATAGTATATTTCATTACAAGTGCGGAAAGGCTGTCATTGCAAAGAGTTCCGACAAATGTCTACCCGAGCCGAGGCGCAGCCGAAGGCGAGCGTTGACAGTTGGAACAAGTTGCAATGACGGTTCCGCACGTGTACTGAACGACTATTTTTAATACAGTTGCGAAAAAATGAAGAAATTTAATAAAATAATAAAAACACAATAAACTCAACTAACTTAACATTTCTCTCCACGCAATAAATTCGTCGTATGTAGATATGTAGCGACTTTTTGACTTTTCCGGTAAAATGTTCTTCGAAGCATTTTCTGCAATTATATTGAGTTCCGGTGGTGTTAATTCAAAAAAACTAGGGTCGAAATTACTCATTTTCTGCAACAAACAACTAAACTCGCATAGAACATTTCTGAAAAATGGCGCCGTAGAATAATAGCAGAGGTTTTTTTTACCCATTCCGGTAGGCAAAGGGAACTATGCCCTGTATGGGCATAGTTCCCTTTGCCAAGTCAAGTCTTCAGTAGAATTTTTTTATTGATATGAAATGAAAATGAAATTTAATGAAATGAAACCAAACCTAACTCATTCAATCAAATCATTAAATCTGATATTGAAACAAATTAGTAGCTTCTTTTTAGAAATATACGTATTTGCATGAATCATAAAAACTTCTATGAATTTTTTTAGTAAAAACTTCATGGTTGGTTTTTCTTTTTAATAGACATTATTTTGACAGTTGGGAAAGAGAACGCACGAGTTCGGGAAAGGTAAAAAAAAAGCACGAGTGTGTAATAGCCCACATCCCGAACGCTATACGTCCCTGCAATACGCCACTTTTTGAGCAACTGTATTAAAAAGTACTTTCCGCACGCTCCATTTTATAGTGCGTAATTTTTAACTTTCGGACAGTGTATACAGGCTTCGTAAATGCATTTTTTGAGCAAATGTGCTGAAAAATAATGTAAACAGCAAACTATTTAATTGCCTACAAGTTAATGATACACTAGGTTTCATGAATAATGTGACCAAACGTCGTTTGCGGCATGGGCATGTTAATTAAGCAATTCACGGAAAATTAATATACAGGACTTTATTTATTACAATGTAGGAGATACTCTTGGCCAGATTTCTAGACTTACTTTCTCAGCATCTGGCCAAATCAAATGATGAAGTTTCAGGATACCCAATTTCGAATCGATCAGACATTTGAAAGTTGCTCTTATACCATCATCAGCTAGAAAAAAGCGGATGATCTTCAAAATTTATTTTGAATCATAGCTAAGGAGACCATCAATGTATAATGCACCGATGACAACATTGGCATCTTTCCAAATAAAAACAAAACTAAATCATAATCGTCTAAAAATATTTTTCTTGTAAGATTTTCAGAGTTAACTTTAACATTTACAATAATGTAAATGTTAAAGTTAACTCTGAAAATCTTACAAGAGAACCTGATAACAGCATTGTTCAATTTACCGTATTTCCTTATCGTCTGCCGTGGCTACCTCGTTGTTTTGTAGAACACTCGGTTTGTGCATCGATTATCGTCACGTGAACGTGCAGTGTTGACCGATAACGGATGTAGTACGGTTCAATGCGGGGTGATGTCATATTGTGTGTTGCTTGAGATTCGACTTAGTTTGTTGGACTGACGATACAGATTAAACGATAGATACTGTATGCAATGCGATGATGGCGACGATTAGAGTTTGATGCAAACGCTTCTTAGTATAAATAAATGTTCAGACAGCTATAGCTTTGACTAGTGTTCATAATGTGTAGTTTTGACGCAATCTTTTTGTTTTTTTTTTTAATGGTAAAAGGTAACATGACAAGAACGACGTTCGCCTGATGGTAAGCGATGACATCTACCTATTACAGATACAGCAGCATGCAAAATTCTGGCAGGTAGAATTTTGCATGTCACTGCACTGCGCCTGTTACCTTGAGACATAAAGATGTCGGTGTCTCACATGCCCTGTAATTTCACTGGACACTTGCCATTTCAACCGAAAAAACGGTTTGAGGGTCAAGTGGCGTAGTATGAGTATGATTGGTGTTGACGCCAGAAGAAGTAGTGGGTTCAAATCCCCGCTGTGCACCAATGAATTTGTCTATTGAAACATTTATGTGCGCATTTGACAGCGGCCCTTCAAGGGAAAACATTGCTTAGTTACCTGCTGGTAGTGTCTTAGAACACTGTCTATTGTCGTATAGTCAGTTACCACCCCTCAAGTAGGTGAAAATCTGTCACCAAACATCTAATGTGTTCCAGCAGCTATTCTTGAAAGTCGGTTCCCATTTTAGGCCTAGCGTGCTATCATCTTTGACTGCATAATTACTTACCGATTATCTATAAAATCTTATCTTATCTTATCTTAGCAATCAAACCCATAAGATTGTTCAGCTTATACCATAAGTCCACCATTAGCATAGTCCAATGAATGTATAACGAGTATGTCGATTTTAATCGGTAAAAAAAACACTAATTGGCTCTTCTTTAATATTGTAGATGTATATGCATAATTATTAGCATATTATAAGCATCATTATATGCAGCATATTAATCAGTTTCGTTGGCGGAAAACCCTGTTTAAAGAGCAAAGCAACCAGATATTATAAGGTATGTGAGGTCACTGACCTAGGACAGCGCTTCGCTATACTCTACGCGATAGTTTTGTGTAATATTTGATTTCCATGCAACACAAGGAAATCCACATAAACATACATGTACATTTCTGCTCCGTTTCTCCTTCGACATAAATGTGTAGGTAATTATATCATTTTCGTTCTATACGTCCCAAGGCCTTCATTAGCAAGAATACGAAACTCATTGTTTACGGAACCCTCTGGCATATGACTCGCCAAATCGGCTACAAGTGATCAACCGAAATATATACGTACGATAATTCGTCATTCAATGCGCGTTAACGTTGAAATATTGTATCACCCCATTTTCAACTCGACGACTACCATCTGTCATTCTCTACGAGTGATTGATGAAGACTTTGGCTGGTAGTTCCGTTAGCAAAGGTGTCGTATTTTAGGCCTAATTATTTTTAACACATTTCAATAATATTTTTTTATGGATTTTAGGGGGATTATTGACACCGACGGAAAGGTAATCTGTTTACCATCTTGAACCACTTTTGTAGTAAAACGTACTCTGTTAAAATTTTAAGTTTAAAATGACGGACAAAAGTCTCAGTAATAGGGTCCCGTTGGCACCCTTTAAAAAGAACCTACCTACTTAAAATGTAATTTAAGTGATATTTAGTAAAAGTACTTCGCTCCATATATTTGATATTACGACGCCGCGGCGTCCTGCGTCCGCGTGCGCGTTCGCGATCTAATTTTCACTCGTTTTCTGATCGCCGCGTTTGGTGTGAACCAGTCGGTATAAATACTACTGCACTATCTGATCGCCGCTTAGATCGCGAACGCAGGACGCTGCGGTGTGGTTGACCGTAACGAATGCCAAATACCTACAAAATAAAATAATATTTAGTTCCCAGTTCTGTGTACAAAGTTATTCTACAAAAAACCACCTACCGACTATTACTACCAGCTTTTCTTTATATTAACTTTTAATATTTAGACCTCTTTACAGTGGTAAATGAATGAGTTGGAAAAAAATCTGATTTCATTTGAATTTGATCGTATTGCTTGCAATTCGCTGCGAGAACCAGCCTTTTCAAGTCGTAATTTTCTTATAGCCATCTCTTTGAATGCCAAAAAGTTATTTATTTATTTAGTGAGGAGTTGATTTGAACTTGGAGTGTCTATCAAAGAGAATATAGATACTTCGTGTCTATGAACCTTAAATTTTTGCTAAGTAAGTAGTCAAATATAGGGTTCTCTACAACGTGTGTGTAGTCGATGGACGCAGTTCGAAGGACATTATTAAGAACTTTAATGTACTGTGTCTGTATTACCTACCCAGGTCCGTAAACAGGGTTTCCACAGGTGGGAGCAGCACATTATATCGATTTTTCACCTGGTTTGCTACCAAAAATTAGCTCACCTTCGAGGATAAAATCTACCGCCATAACCTTGCGGTGTTCCGGCACGGCCTCTGCGAGTCAGAGTATTCTATTATTCTTGGAGAGTTTACCATCGACCACGTCATCGCTTACAATAAAACGAGATAGTGGCCAAACAATAGTCTAGATATAACAAGTGACAAAATTAAAATTTTCTATAAACACCCACGACAATGACCTTTAGAAAATTAACGTCATAACATCTATCTAAGGACCACCACTGATTAATAACGAGCCGTTTAAAGACAAAATCGAACTAGTTTTAGAGAAAAATGGCAACATGGATTTGCACACACAAACAAACAAACATCCTCTCACTCCAAACGCATATACAGTCTCCGTTCCGTCGTTGGTAAAAAAGAGTCAACATAAAGTCAATGCATGGTCCTCGGGTGGTGTTAAATGTTTGTCGACAAGAGGTGGACTTCGGCTGAAGCTGGAAACTACCACCCAACAAAGACCCGTTGCTATAAATTTTTCCGAATCCGAATTTCGGCATAATATTCTGTGCGAGACAGAAGAGAGTTGGAAAACATTTCAAAAAGGTTGCGCTGTGTCAATTGATTTCACTCCAGACTTTTCGGAATCAATCGTCTCTTAATATGAGGAGAGACAGTTCAGTTCTCAAGGTCTTGTCTGTCTAGCATATAAACAACTCGAATTAAACTATTCTCTTTCATTCCACTATCTCCATACAAGTGGCCAACATTAATATCGCAGAAAAATGGCGGTATTCTTCCAACTGTCACAACTTTTACAAGTGGGAATCGGTCCTTTTTTGAAATATTCTCGCGTAAAAACAGTGAGATATCTCCCAGCGTCTCTTGAGGAAACTCGTCTACAAGATTTATAATAATATCTCGACAGCTAGAATTTCTTGTGGAGACCAACTTACAGTGCAAAGGTTTTCGCTCACTACCTGCTTTATCCATATCAAAATGATAAAATATGCTAAAAAATTACGCCCAGCTAGTACTTACTCTTCCACTCTTTTTATTTACGAGAATCTGGTATGTATTTATCATCGAACATTTTTGTCGGTCCGGATATAGCAGTATTAATAACTCATCAGTTCCATGCGTCCATGGCATATACATATATTACATATGTATATATATATATATACATACATATATTTCAAAAGATTACTCGCAATGAGGTTTGCACATTACTAGTATTCTTGTTAACCCCTCCAACTATGTTAAATATGCTTGTGTCTGGAGTGGGTTCACGTCAATAGTGCAATGTCATCTAGTTATCTAGCCTATTTTACTGATTTAACTTTTTTAATATCTTAATAATGTAGATTTATAATAATATTTCATATGTGTATCATATTGTGACAAAATAGACGGATCTCCTAAAACATTCCATCTGAAATGTATACTCTATTTTGAATTAATAATTAATTTGATTGATTGATTGAATGGGTGGGGTGGGGATCGAACTCACGACCTCTCGATCGCCAGTCCGACACCTTGTCCATTGGGCTTTTGCCGCTATCATCTATTATTTATATATGTTAGATAGTTGGTAGGTTTGCGGCGTATGTACAAATATTTTACACTGCACCAAACTACTTCAATCAATTTTTTTATTGCTTGTAAACAAGCATGATGCTAAGAGACGGCAGTTATAGATGGTGGTATTGTACTTGTCTGGAAGTGGCAGAAGGCTGCCAGTGAGATGAAGTGTTGGACAACTGACATACAACATTAACGCTACATTAACATCTCATTCAATAATGTAGAGCTGACCATCTTTTGTATTTAGGGTGGGCAGTGTCGACATACAATCATCGGCATCACCGGAAGACCTGCGTTGGTCATTTAACCGAAAATTAACGCTAAGATTTGTGACACTTATTCATAGTACTTATGTCTAAAATTTATTTTTAAGTCATACGTTTTTTTCTAAAAGTATTATTTTTATTTTGTACTATTTTATGCTTTCACTAATAAACTTTTTCACTTTCACTTTTCTTTTAAGACGTCTGCTGTAACTAAATGCAGCTAGACATATTATCTACCGTGAAGATAGAGTGCATATAAGTAGCAAAATTAATGTATTCCTGTATGTGCCGATACGATTATGATCCCTTAAAAAGTGGATGAAATCCTTAATGTTCATAATGCTCTGGGACATTCCCTACTCCGTTCGTGTTTTAGTACCGTAATTATAATATTGCATTAAGTATTTATGTTGAAGGCTCTCAGCGTTCTTATACAGCGTTCTGAAGAATCTGCACATAGCTCGTTAAAAATGTGTTTTAACAACGTTAAAGTTGGTATTTTAGATCTTTTAAGATGCATCTTCTCTTAGTTGGCATTTATTTATCTGCTTATATGTATTTTGTCAGTTATTAAACTGTGAAATATTTTTTTTTTTTAAATATCTGATAGGCTAGCGTTTTAATAACTATCTTTTTTATATATCATATAGGCTATCGTGTTACCACTATCTCACCTGGTGGTAAGCGATGACGTGGTCGAATATGGTGAACACGCTGGACTTAGAATGACTCTTGTGGCCTGTATGGTGCCGTAACATCGTAAGGATGTGGTGGCAGACTTTCCCTTGATGGTCGTAAGCTACTTTTTAACCGACTTCCAAAAAGATGGAGGTTCTCAATTCATTTGTATGTTTTTTGTGTGCGTTACGCGATTACTCCTTCAAAAGTGAACCGATTCGAATGATTCTTTTTTTAATCGGTATGCTACGTTTTCAAGATGATCCTATTGTAATTTTATCGAGATCTGATTAGTATCTCTAGAGATATGATGATAAACATCTCAAACTTGCAACAGAAATTGACTCGCGGGGCATGGAAGTCGGTTCTTTTAGTTATTAAACTATCTTAATTATTATGTTTTCGTTTTGAAGAAAACATTGTACTCTATAGTAAAAATCAGGGGAAGTAATAGTTTGATAACTAGCCCGTGCCTCAGGTTAACGGGCGCAGTGTCCATTGTCTGTTAGGCACAAGCCAAATAGAAGAGATGCAGAGGATGCCGATAATATAGGCGCGGGCGCCATTTTTAAAATTATATATTAGAAGATATCTCTTCTAATATATGTATAATGTTTTATGACGCGTTTATGACGTTGGGTACAATAATTAGAGATCCTGATTCAGTGTGGTGTAATACCCCTAAGACAAGAGACAAGAATGAGCGGTACCCCTCCCTCCACCCGCACCCTGCGCCCTATCCGCACCCCCGCATCGTCTGTGCGACGTCCTCGCCCCGTCTTCGCTTCGTCACCTCTGTATGTTTTAGCATAATTAATTATAATAGCATACAAACTTTTAGTTATATGTTTATAATATTGCGGATATGTAGTTGTATATTTAAGTGCAATGCATTTACAACTGACTTCCAAAGGGAAAAGGTTCTTAATTTGTCTGGATGATTTTTTTTTGTATTTATGTTACGCGTATACTCTGTCAATTGTAAACCGATTCGAATATTATATTTTGCTATTTTGCATCCAGAGCGGAGCGAAGGATTCTAGAGTAGAATTTCAAGCGCGACGGATTTAAAATACGTCGGCCAAGAGAAAATAATGTTGCGGCCGAGTTATACACTCTGCTTTTCATCCCCTTCTATAAGAAAAGGGAATAGATAAAAGAATCTATAAAATAGCAATTCAAAAGTATTATTAAAAACAAATTTAAAACAAGGGTACAACATAGTACGCTTCTGCGAGGCTGCTTTTTGGAATCCAGAGCGGAGCGAAGGATTCTAGAGTAGAGTCCCGAGAACGCGAGAGTGCGAAAAATAAAACGAACTAAAGAACTAAAAAGTAACATACCAACTCCAAAAGTTTACAAGCAGATCGTAGAATCAATTTTAGAGTCAAGATTTCTAATCCCAAAGGGGCCAATCTTGCAGGGTAATACAGTGCAAGTAGGGAAGTCTGAGCTTGAGAGGGTTATTATTTAACCCGACGCTTGCTGGTGACGTCAACAAGTGGTGCAAGTGGTAATCTACATCACAATGTTGGAGAAAATTTACATTATGCGATAGAATTTTATGAATAGAGAACATTTGGGTGGAGTTGAATAGATCAAGCACTTTATTCACTGTAAACTTTTTTATTTGTGCAAGAGATAGCAGATAGTTCACTTGGTGGGAAGTGCAGGTTGCCGTCGTTTATGAATACTTGTAATAGCTGTCAAGATTATTTTAACCCCTTTTTTGATATACTCTATTTTATAGCTCAGCGGGCAAATGGCTGACGGAAGCTCGTTCCACATCGTGCACGGTTAATGTAGAAATGTCAATTTTAATGCGAGACATGTGCAAATGTAGTGTAGGACGTTCTCCAGCTAGATGGAGCGATGATATACGCAAGCTGGCTGGCAGTGGTTGGAAACGAATAGCTGAAGATCGAGGCTTATGTCCAGCAGTAGAAAGAAATTGCCGTTTTTTATATCTAATAGGCTAGCGTTTGTCCACTATCTCACCTGTTGGAAAGTGATGATGCGGTCGAAGATGGTAAGCGCGCTAGGCCTAGAATGGGAACTGGCTCTCAAGGATAGCTGATAATAATTATGATGGTCTTGAGAATGAGCATGTTCATTCACATACATTGTCTGTGGCGAGAGGTGAAATGGTAAAATAGGAACGCCGAGATTAAATTGGACATTTCTTCAGATAATTTCCCGTTGTAATAAAATAACCGCTGGAATAAAACACGAATTGTTATGTGATTTAATTGTTTTCGATTTCAGCAATAGCAGTTATTGGCATCAAAAAATTATAATTTGCTGCGAAAAAAAAACAATTCTCTATAATATACATTTTTACTAATTTCATGTAAAAATTGGTATTAATGATTTTATATATTTTCTGTATATTTATGTATATTTTATATATTTTTTTTTATATTTTGGTATGTAAACAACCTTATGATAAGAAGTTTTATGGTATTTTTATCCTACCTAGTGGAAGGAATTTGTACTTCCTGTTGCTTTTAAAAGGTTTCACAGCATAACTCTGACAGCAACATAAAAAAAAAAATGTTCAAGACATTTACTTTAAACTACAAAGTAACCAATAGGTCAACACACAACATCGAAATGAGTCACCACGTTATGTCAAGTCGTTAAATATTAAAATATCCATAACTTAAGCAAAGAATACCAAGTCTAAATCATCTTTTTAGTGAATCTTTTTCATCGGTGGCGTAATCGGGAGAACGGTCGATTTTGATGCAGTGGTACCGAGTTCAAACCGCCGTGCACCAATGGATTTTTCTATAGAAAAAAATATGTGCGCTTCTCACAGTGGCCCTCCGGTGAAAGAAAACATCGTTAAGAAACCAAAAATGCATGGTGGTAGGACACTATCTAGTGTACGCCTGGCCAGCTACCACCCTCAAGTTAGAAAATCTGTCGCCAAACATCTAATGTGTTCCGGTAGCTAGCCGGTAGCCTTAAGAGCCAGTTACCATTCTAGGCCTAGCGTGCTTACCATCTTCGATCACATCATCACTTACCAACAGGTGAGATAGTGGTCAAACGCTAGATATAAAAAAAAAAACATTATTTAATAAAACGCTTTTCGCCTACACCTGTACTACAAAATTTTCCACGAAAATCCCCTCAAAAAGTAACAGTTTGATAAAATGCACTTTCTGTGCAAGTGAACTAGATTATTAAATCTAAAGCTAGTCTTGACGTTTTATACCCTCTGGACTCATACCTTAAGGTTTAATTATATTTTCTTCAAGTGACAGTATATCTAAATTACTAGGTGTATTAAGGTACGGCTACACCACGGCGTCCTGCGATCTGCGGGCGCGATCTCAGTACATTTCAATTGTTTTCTGATCGCGTTTGATGTTAACCAGTCGGTACAAATACTACCGCCCTATCTGCTCGCCGCCGAGATCGCGCACGCAGGACGCTGCGGTGTGTCCGTACTGTTACGTCTAGCACGTTAACAAAAAAGAAATAAAATACTATATTACTGACAGAATAATTTTACTATATATAATAAGAAGAACTTATGGAAATAAGTAAACAAGAGAATATCTCAAGGCACGGATCTATTCCTTCTATCGGTTGCGCTAGTACCGCACCACTCCCCTGTCTTCATGTGATGTCTCGGCAGACTTCTGACAAAGTTCCTCTGCAGCGACCGGTTTCCAGAGACAATGGTGGTAGTTGAGAGGTGAAGTAGAGCCTTAAAATTTACGAGGGTGGACAATTAGTTCCACATAGGAATTGTGGCTTTGGATGTAGTAGAGAGACCGAGTGATAACATGATAGGTAATGAGTGCAAATATAATAACTAGTTATCAAGGATGATGCTGCTAAGGTTTAATAATGAACATAAATTATAAAAGCAATAGAAAAGGAAAACATGAAATAATCCTTCACACAAAGCTACATATTACAAAAAATGTTTAAAGTTGTATTTTAAAATATTACAACAAGGTATCGCGGCGTGTAGAGGCTCACCATACACGTCATGAAAAATATTGATCATATGATTATAATTTATAACTGCTAATAAAAATATTATTCATGAACTAGATGCTGAAGTAGTAGTAGAAATATATTTAAGATATATTTTATAATTAAAATTACATTTAAACTATGTTCGTGTGACGGCTTTATGCTCCAAGACATTATAACCTTATACCTTCACCTTTACGTCAAAAATATGAAGCATCTGAGTGATGATTAAATGTGACATCTGGAATGAAAGAAATAAAAGCAAAGAAAGACTCCCATTTCGTGGGAGGATACATGTATAAAAAAATCCTTTACGCCAACGGCCCGTCCGTCCGACCTAAGCTATTATTTTCATCTGTACAAAGCTGGGGCGGACGTTGACTCAAAATACTTTAACACACTGTCTCGCATTTCCAAGCGCTTTCATGCTACGCTATGATATTCCGCTATAATTATAGTACAGCATGTCAAGCAAATTACAAGCAAACCAGCAAATATATAGTATAGCTAAATGTAAACGTGTTATAAATAAATGTATAGCGAGCGATATTGTTGTGCTATAAACTATATGCTTTAAGCAGTATAAGCTCTTATAGCGTAGTCTGAAAACCGCTTTATGCAAGATATTCTACATTGCCTCTAACCCCCTGATTCGGTTAACAGGCAATAAGGCATTTCCATTAGTGCACACAATGTAAAGGAATAGTGTAGGTTTATTCCGTTCACTTTAATATAAATCCAAGTCGGCAGGTTGCATGTGGGCACTAGCTTTCTAGTTTAAGAGTTCGGGCTCGGTTATTTTGGATTAATTTAATATTTTTTTGCATAAAATTGAAATTATTATTGATTTATTTTATTAATATTATAATTATTTATTATAATATTAATTAATTTACTTACAAAACATATTCTAGTTTTCTTTGTGTACTTCATTATTAAGTTTCCTATCGATGAGATCTATTTTCGTTCTTCTTAGCTGAGAGACAGTGGCATGACCACATTTATCACGCCTGTCAAGTGACAGCGTGGTCTTAGCAAGGATTGTGCTTCTATAGGAATAAAATACAACAGATACCATTAGCTGGATAAGTCTTATGCCAAACAACCAAGCGAGAATATATAGCGCAACAACATACCTCAGATAACGCTACAACACAACTATGCTAACCCAAGGGCCAAACGACTTTAAATGCCGAAACTAGGTGACACTATGGGCTGCTCTGTGAGGTGGCGGCACGTTGTCTTTTTCGGTGAAAGGTTTAAGGCACAGCCAAAGTTTCCACCAGTGGTTGCTCCTTTAGCACCACCCGAGAATTACTTACCCATACAATTAAGATATTAATAACCCTTCGAAAGCGTAGTGGGTAAACAACATAGCGCCGTCCCCGTAGACTTAAAAGTTTTAAGGAGGCGAAGAGTGCTGTGCTAAGTAAACTCAACCTGAACGTATAGCTTCTCGCCTATCACTAATGGAGTTGAGTTGCATGTTTGTTTCTTTGTCTTCCTCGCCACGTTAGCTCGCATGGTTACCATCGATCATGTTTTATAGTAGATTGTATCATTGTCTAAATAACGCTGGACTTGTGAGGTGCTATTATTATATCTGGTGCTACTTAGAGTATTTTAGTTTATTTAAGTTTAGTGCTGCCAAATAGGGAATATGCATGTGGTATAAACTTACTTGAAATTTATTTTCGAATCATTATTGTTGTGGTGTTGTATGTTTAAATTTTTTAAATAAATAAAATACTCTTACATGTGCTAAAATATTATATGAAAAATGCTTTAGCGTGGGAAATTTAAATTTGCTAAACACATCACCACTTGTCAATTAGAAAGTGACGTCACAGTGCAGCACACAATCTCCACAGATTATATCTTTTTCATAGAAATAGTATGCACTGTAGTACGAATACGTAGTATTTCTTTTAAAAATATTTAATCTGTGGAGACCGTGTCGTGCACAGTGACGTCACAAAAGCGCGCGAATATTTGGCAGCGTTTTAGATACCTCATATTTTTCCAATGCTAAAACTATATTTTGTAGCTTAATTTGAACACTTTAAATTTTTTTTTATTGTGTTAAATGGATGTATTCAGTGAAATAAACATGCATATTCCCTATTAGTTCAGTTAAACAACAGCATCGGCACAGCTTCTATTTAAATATGTATCATATAACATAAGCTTGATAATTTATTTAATAAAGCTTACATTATATACATTAAGTATCAAGTAGTCATAGATGGCGCCACCAATGCATAATTGGGTTAACAAATGCAATCGACTAATTTCATCGTATCGATGGATCGAACCGTGGCTTAATTGGCAGAGCACCTGGACGTGTAATCCGGGGGGTGCGGGTTCGAGTCCCGTCGGTACGATGAAATTTTGGATTGTGTTTAACAATTAACTAAAATGTAGTCTACCAAACCACTACCAGTAGGTAAAGTTCCCAAAATGCTGGCTGTATTCCCCCGTTGAATGGCGATGCTTAGTCTCTGAGCTAAATACATGCCAGCATTTTGGTCCCGTGTCGTTTCAACCAGCCGTGTGGAAAGATCTTTGAAAATGCTGTGTGCACCCGGTCCCCATGGTCCTAGAGTCTCAACCCCAAAAGGCACAAATAGATAGCAGCTGTCTAAACAACTATATTTGCGCCTTTTGAGGTTCTCAGCTGCTTCTGCGGCCACACCAGCCTTTTTCTGTGTACCGGGAAGTTGTGACGGTGCCAAAGTGTCGACGCAAGTAGCGTCCCATACCAAGGGCCGCCCCAACCTCAATGGTATTAATGTCATACCGTCAGGTCTTTTACCATCATCACGCATTAAGCCATTTGGTTCTAAAACTGCTGCGCAGTTGATGGTGGTAAAAGCCCGACGGATGATGTCATTAAGGCTAGCGTGACGAGAAATCCTGCCTGCACTCTTAATGCAGGAGAGACCGTGGTGACCAAGCCGGCTGACGGCACTACCGCACTGGCAGTGGTGTGGAGCACAACACTGTACGCCCAAGCGAAGAAATGTAGATACTCTGAAAGATGAGGAATCGAGCAAAGCACCTATGTTAGGCGATGGAAGAGCCTGTAGCCACAAACCTGATTCCCACTCTGCAACTGCTAAGAGACGGGCACGATCTTCGGAGCTAGAGCACGTTTGTAATAGATTTTTCCGTGTTAGCTCGCAGATTGGTCCGTCTCAAAGTCTCTGTGATGATAGAGTTTTGGGAAAATCAATGTTTGGGCAGGATACATAAGCTTATTTTTTTATGTCATATAGGCTAGCGTTCAACCACTATCTCACCTGTTGATAAGTGATGATGCGGTCGAGGATGGTAGCACGCTAGGCCTACAATGGGAACTGGCTCTCGAGGACAGCTGCCGGAACACATTAGATGTTTGGCGTCAGATTTTGTAACTTGAGGGTGGTAGCTGGCCGGCCGGACACCTCATAGTGTCCTACCACCATGCGAAGCTTAAGCCATATTTGCTCAAATCAATTGTTGCAATCATAGAAAAGATGAAGTATTACTATCATACTATTCTGTTTTTGTAATGAAGGCTTGATTATCTAGTACAAGGCTTGTCTAAAACCATTATCATCCTGCTAGATAATTGTATCATATGCCAAAATGTTTTTTATTTTTTTATTTTGTGTGTATATTAAATTTTGAACTGCAAATTTCATTAAGATGCCTTTTAGTAAATTTCATCAAGATCTGATAAGTATTGCTATAGCGATACTTATCTATATATCTATCTATAGGTATGAATTATTATCTATATCATATCTATAGATATGAAGATAAAATATCGGAACCCTAAAAACTAGGCTTGATTTCACCATTTATGCTACTAATCGAGATTTATTGAAGTAAGTTATACTAAAACGTGTTCAAACGTCGATGTTGATCTTGATTTACGCGTACTTGATTTCACCACCTCCCATGAGGCTTCATTACTTTGATCGTGTTTACCAAAACCAAGATTTTATGCTATTACGCACAATGTAACGTAAATGTCGTCATAGAACTGTCCACAGTGTACTGAATCACTCTACTACGTTATAAGAGTTGGCACTTCCCTACATTGTTGATACCCAAATTATGAAAGCACTGTGTAGCCAACCTAACAACGGAAAGTATTATTTACGAAGTAACTATTATATAATCTGTGGTATTATGCTTATAAATTATTTTTTTGCAGTGTTGGTTAGTACAAAGTACGTTCATAATTCTGAGTTTTTTAATTATGTATGCAGTGTCGCGGGACTGGAGCTGTCGTATTAGATTGTTTTGGCATTGTCAAATTTTTGTGTTTTGAATCGTGAATTTCGAATTTTAAATTGTAGGCCGAGGAATTAAAATATTTATAATTTTAATAACTACGCCATGCACGGACACGGAAACGAACGCGGTAAATATGAGTGACAGTAGCTGTTAACAGTGTAAACGGGATCAAGAGCGCTAAACGTCCAAAATCGGTAGTTCAGAATTAAAACTCGTTTTAACTGTAACTGCGTTCAGTTTGTAGTGGTAAAATGCAAAATGCCGTTTTAATCTCAGTTAAACACGTAAATCAAGTTCAAGTCGATCTGATCGCGTTTATATTCACTAGTGAAATCGGCCCTAAAGTATCATCTCAACCTGTCTAAACCTGTACATAGATAAAATCTTTTAATAGATTTGTAAAATTGAAAATGCCTTCTGCGTACTAACTAATCTAATGCTCTTTTTGGAAAAAGAACGCACATGCCCGTTCGCTTCAACTACTTTGTCTGTACCTAGTTAAAAAGAAAAACTAAAAAACTGGGTTGTTCTGAATACACTACAAATGAACTCCGTGTTTGTGAATGTGAAACATCTCTATAGCTTCGCAGAAAATTATGACAGTATCTAAAATTTGAGTATTCTTCAGTATGTTGTGTTATTCAAGTTTATTTAGACAAAAACAGCAAAAAAAAAAGAACGTGTTGCACTCCGGGAGTGAAAACTTGAACATTAACGTTGTGCATTTGGTCTACTCTCCCTCCGTCTTACGAATTTTCGATCAGGCTACGTGTCCTGACGCGAATTTAACATATTTGACCCATCCCAAAAAAGTTCACAATGCCGCTAAAGAAAATTTCATTACAAAAAAATACATTCAAAAATATTTGAATGTAGCATGCTGAATAAATTAATTTGCGATAAAAGAAGGGGTTTTTCCACAAAAAACTATTATTCCTCAAAATGGTACATTCAGATCAAATTCAAATTAATTTAGTAACAAAATAAATGTTGTTATTTTAAAGTCGCAATTCAGCTATGTACAGGCTATAAAATAATAAACATTATATTATTAATATTGTGATATAAATATAACCCTCCTGAAAGAAGAAAATAACAAACACATTAACACATCAAAGTAGGTCCAGCCATTTTTTTTTTTTAAATTTATTTATTCCAAGTAACAATATACATTGTATGGGAAATTACAGACATTGGACATACACGAAATCACATAAAATAAAAAGAAACAAAAATAAGTTACATTAATTACAAAATTGTTGCATACTTAGGAATTTTTAAATACTAATTAAATACTTTAATAATTCCATGTAAATAATAATTAGTACATTTGGTAAACAGAAAATTATACATGGTATGTCAAGTTAATAATATGTTATAAGATATGATATAGCTATATATTCTGTCAGGCATGTTCATCGTCAGTCATTTTCCTAAATAAAATGTCATAGAAGAATTATAAAAATGTCATTATAACCATAATTCAATTTTGTGATAAAAAAAAAAGAAAAAAAAAATATTTTTCGGTTAGGTATTCGGTGACTGAGTAGTAACATTTTTCCAAAAGAAAGGCCTTTAATTTATTTTTAAAAGTATGACTATTGTACTCAGTTTTTAGAGAAGTTGGTAATTTATTGTATAGTCTACACTCTACTCTTACTCTTACAGTATGATCTACCACTCTTAAGGTGCTCACAAATCCTTTCTACGTGTTTGTTCCCTTCTTTGCCGATCCTCTTTGGATTCAAACTTACTTAAGTGTTTTACCAGGTCAGTTAATATAATTAGGATGTACAGGCATGGTACTGTCAATATCTTTAAAGCTATAAAATGTGGCTTACATGACTCAGTTTGTGGTATGCGAACCATAGTTCGTATGGTTCGTTTTTGTATAATAAAAGCGGCCTCTGTATTATATTGATAATTGTTGCCCCAGAACATTACACTATAACGAATCTTGGATTCTACCAGAGCGAAATAAACCTGTCTTAAATGTTTTATACTAACGTCGTCTCTTAAATTTCTAATGGCATAACATGCTGAACTTACGCTACTCTCTATCGCTTTTATTTCGTCTTTCCAATTAAGGTTGTTGTCAATGTACATACCTAGAAATTTTACTATTTTAACACAGTCAATATTTGCACCGTTTAGTTTAACGTTAAGTCTATTTTTATGTCTTGCTGTGGTTTGAAATAGCATAAGATTCGTTTTGCCGGTATTTAATTGCAAATCATTTATTGTAAACCATTTGTGGAAAAACTCTAGGGCTTTGTTTATTTTAAGATTTAAACTATCAATAGTGTTAGATGAAATAATGGCATTAGTGTCATCTGCAAATAAAGTAAGCTTGATATCAGGATCACATCTAAAGATGAAGTTTACTAAATAATTCGTAAAGATTATAAAAAATATAGGCCCTAAAATCGAACCTTGAGGTACTCCCACTTTTAGTTTTGTCAAATTAGATTTATATATCGTTTCCTCGTCGTTATCATTCGTTTTTAATTCTACAAATTGTTTGCGATTACTTAAGTATGACTTAAATAATTTGTATGTATTATCTCTTATACCATAGTGTTCAAGTTTTTTAAGAAGAATTTCGTGATTTATGGTATCAAAGGCCGAGTTTAAATCCAGGAATATTCCTGCTACCTTCTGTTTATCATTTAACTTAACAGCCACGTCATCAACAAGTTTATTGATAGCGTCAACAGTACCAACAAACCTCTGATAGCCAAACTGCCTATCATTAAGTATTTTGTTAATTCTTAAATGTCTAAGTAGTCTAGATTTAATAAGTTTTTCGAATATTTTGGACAGCGTTGGCAATAAAGATATAGGGCGGTAATTTTTGACGTCAGATTTTTTGCCTTTTTTAAAAATAGGTATAATTCGCGCTATCTTTAGTTGATCAGGAAACGTATTAAGTTCTATACAACTATTGAAGAAATAAGCTAATGGTTCTGCCAATATATCGATGTTTTCCTTAAAAATTTTGACAGGTATTTCATTGATACCATATGATGTTTTATTTTCCATAAACTTTACTACATTTTGTATTTCATAAGCTAGGATACTGTCTATAATCATGTCGTTTTCAATCCGTTGAATCCTTATAGATTTTGACGGCTTGCAAGGATTGCGAACCAATTTGGCTGACTGTCTTAGACAAATCAAATTGATTTGAAAAGGTATCTACTATTTCTTATGGTTCACTAATTATCCTATTGTTAACTGTTAAGAAAACTGTGCGAGATTCTTTTTGATTTGATTTATCTCTGTACCAATTTACTACTGTCCATATCTCTTTATTAGAATTTTTTGCCTTATCAAGTTGTTGTTGGACAGCAATTTGTCTTGCCTTTCTTATTACTCGCCTATATATTTAAGTGTATTTATTTTTATATGTGATTGCTACTTCACCACTTTCTTTGTTAATATTTCGAGTCACAAACCTTTTCATTAAACTAGAGATTCTTATCCCCTTAGTTACCCACCGAGATTTGTTAAACGCTCTAAAAGTTATTTTACGTTTTTTCATTGGAAAGCTTGTTTTAAATGCCTTTATAAAATGATAAAGAAAACTGTTAACTCCCAAATTTGTCCAATTTATTGCACCGATGCGCTATCTAAAATGAACACTTGCAAATTTTGTGTATCGTCGACGATTTACTAGTATGCATTTATTTGTAGGATTTAATAGTCCGTCTACTTTTCATTTGCAACATAATCCAGCATGTCCATCAAACCATTATGGTCTACACTACTAGACTTAATGTTATCATCTACTATGTTTGTTAGAAAATTATCTAAACAGGAGTGCGTATCTTGGCGCACATAAGTTGCCGTGTCAATTAGGGGTCTAAAATTATAGCAGTTTAGTAGTTTCATAAATTCATGTTTTTTCCTATCATCTTTTAAAATATTCACATTGAAGTCACCACATAAAATGCACTTCTTGTTAAAAAAGTGTTCCAAACATTTTTCTAATAATTTTATAAAATTTTAAAAATTTTTGTCGTTTGGATTTCGATAACAGCAGCAAATATTTATATTAGTACTCAAATCCTTTATTCCACAAATTTCAAAACATTCTACCTTATATAATTTTTTACAAAAAGCAATCTCTTCACTTTTTAGAGCGTTGTGTCCTAATATCAACGTGCCACCACGTTTTTTGTTGATGCGATTATTATATGAAATTAAATTATAATTCTGCATTTTGAACAGAGGAGCCGATGTCTTGTTTAAGAAATGTTCACATAAGCATATATAGTCTGTAACGCTTAGTAGTGATTCTATATAAATCTCTAACTCATGAATTTTATTACTTATACTACAAATATTCTGCAGGAAAGTATTAATTTCTACATATGTTGGCTCATGCTTTACTTGATTGGTCTCGAAAAAACTGCATCTGAGTATTTTATTTTGGTTTTAAAAGTTCGCCATTATCATCTACACACGCTGTTTCTGTATGTGAATGTATCTCAGTACAGATGAAGCAATAAATTGTACGTTTATGATTCTTAGTAGAAAATTAACGATCAGCAGCTGCCTTTTATATGGTGACAATTGTAAGTTACCTACCTGATTAATATCCATAAATTTTACATTTTCATTATATTTCGCTAAATTTTCGATATCTTTATTTAGTCTATATATTTCAGTGTCGTTGTGTCCATCAAATTTTAGTCCACTTATAACTACGTTAAATTTTCTATTTTTATCATTTACTACCTTTTCAAGAACTTTAATATAACTGTCTTGTATAGAATATCTCTTCCTATAAGCGCTAATTAATATTACAACAGTATCATTTTAGTCACATAGAGACAAACATACTTATATAAATATAACTATGCAATATAAATTCCCCTTTCTTTTTAATAGGCGCGTCCACACAGAGCGAGCAGCCTCGCGAGGAAACTAACCCACGAACGAGCGCGGCAGCCTCGGAATCATCGCGAGGCTGCCGCGCGCGGCAAGCCCGAGTCATTTTGGCGAGGCACGAAACAAAATACGCGAGCGTCCAGAGTGCGCGCGGCAAACGACTGAGGCGCCTTTGAGCAAAACCAAAAGCCGACACTCGATGGCTCGGGCGCTCGGCCGCGGCAGCGCGCGCGCTTGCCTCGGCCGAGGCACGTCCACACTAACCGGGCTGCTTCGCGCGGCAAATGCCTCGCGAGGCTGCTCGCTCTGTGTGGACGCGCCTAATAGTGTAAAATCATGATAGCATGCCAAAACGGTTCTTTTACATTCATAATGATACTGTACAATTTTTAGGTAAAAAACGTGACTTTCATTATTTAGGTCAAATGTTTTGTTTTTTTGAAAAATTAATGAGAAAAAAATGAAAAAAATTATATGAGTATAGAGTTTAGCAACGGACTTGTACTTGCATAACAGCGTTGCAGCATGTAGTGGTAAACGCAAAAATATATTTTTACAATTTTGTGCCATTACGTAATTGGATATGAAAGCGCAACATTTCGTAGTCTGTCATTTGGTGACACTGCAGAGTGCAGAGTCAAAAGGTTAATTGATTAATCAACGTTGTTCGTGACAAGTTTTCGATATGAGAGACAATAGTCAATGTGATGAGTGCATACACTTCGGTAAAACAAATATTATTTGCATCAAAAATGGAAGGTTAGGAATAGGTATCTTCTGGGTAAGCACGCTCCATCATCGATCGCATTAACACTTAACATCAGGTGAGATAGTGATCAAGAGTAACCCAGTTCGTTGTAAAAAAAAGGTTATAGGTTAGGTATTAGTATTTAGTATTCCAATTCTATATTAGTAGATAATTGAAAAGTTTTGCTCATGGTCGACCGTCAAGTCACTTAAAATCACGTGAGATTCAGTGGTCAACCACTACCCATTTTCTCTAAAAAAAATATATATCTTTAAAGATAAATAACGTATATATGAAACACTGACTTTGTGCTATTGTACTCGTACTATTCATTATTCTGTGACACTGACTAGCAAACCAAAGTCAGTGATTTGAAAGCATTTGTCTGTATACACATTGCAAAAGCAAAAAATCGCTCAGTGTTCTCAATGAAAATTGTGTGATACTAATGTATTACAAAATTATGTTACAAAAAGTATGCTATGAAAATTTTAGATACCCTTCCTTTTTGAGCCTCTGCTAACTCAGTTGTTTAACTTCAGCTTGTTATTGTCAAGAGGGAACACAGAGGGTATATTTTTCCATACAAATGTATTCCCCTGTTTCCTTCCTAAAAAATGCTTCTAGAGCAAATTTTTGAAGTTATACTTCTTTTGGCGCGATGGAGAAAAATGATGAGAGTGAATTTTTACGATGCACGCGCACACCGACACCTAAATTTAACACCGTGAAGTTAGTTCTAGGTGGTACGATGCGCACGCACACCGACACCTAAATTCTACATCGTGAAGTTAGTTCTAGGTGGCATGACTATGTTCAAGTTGTATATGTCATTTCGTAAGAACGTCATATTTAACGTCATATTTTTACATTAATAAAACCTTTTTTATTTAAATAAAATCTTTTTGATTAGTTTTAATATTTATTATAGTCAATCACTACTGCAATTTAGTTATTTTTTTTCCATACGCCACACAAGTATAACTTCTAACGCGTGTACATAAGTACACACACGTTTTTTTTTTCTACAAAAATTGAGGTCTGTTATACCCCGTATGCCCCCGTTATTTGCTTTTTTTGACCAACCTGCAATCGCAAAAACTAATATGACCTTTCAAAAACAAAAAAATGACCTATTTTATTGCTCTAATCTAAACGGCTACCAAACAAATTTGAAAGGTTTTAAGACAAAAACATTTATAGGAATACGGATGCACTTATCTGCAGATAAATTGTGTAAAATATAATTTGCTCGGATCAGTTTTCGAGGAGAAAACAGGGGAATATGAAACATTGCTTTAGTCAAAAATGTGTAGGTAAAATGGGTCTGAGCACAGACTACTATGAGTTGCTGTTGTCCCTATCGCACTCTTGTTGGTTGTTCGGGGACTGCGCGACGGCAATAGTTTCTTCAACATACCTATTTTCCAAATTCCTTGCACTCGCGTTCCCTCTTAAACATCTACGTAATTATTACACATCTTTATCTATTCATCAAGTTAGTAAGCGGTCAAGCGCTCGTCTTCAGTGATTAAAAAATCCCGAACCACGACAAGAAAGCAAAGGTACGCATTTAGAAGTAAAATTGCCTATCGATTTATTTGCACTTCGTCGAAATCAAAGAACAGCCCAGCTTGCTTCTGCTAAAAGGCACTTGTATAGATGTTCCAATAACTGCAAACGTTCCCTCCAAATAAAGTGTTTAAAACATAAATAAATGTACGTCGGTAGTACGTCTCGGGCGGTTGCAATATCCGGGACGAGTTTGTGACCGTACCGACGTCGCTACACTTCACTTGGAAAAGGTAGTACTTAAGTTTAAATTCTTGAGAATTTATGATTACATCCTGACTAAATATTGCACATTTTTGCTTGATTATTAACCGACTTCACAAAAAAGGAGGAGGTTTTCAATTCTACAGAACCTTTTTTTTTCGTGTATGTTCACCGATAATTTGAAGATGCCTGAACCGATTTGAAAAATTATTTCTTTGTTTCGAAGAAATACCCTTCCTAGGTGGTCCCATTTAAATTTTAATTAAATCGGTTGAACCGTTTTTAGTATAAGAATTTTGTATTAAGATACATTTACATGCCTGGACGACATACTAACTACTGTCACAGATTATATAATAGTCTACGTCTTCTGGCTACTTTGACTAGCGCGACGTTTGAAGTCGGTTCTTTTAGTTTTTTAAACGATCTTAAATTATATTGACTTGCAGGTTTTATTGAGCTGAAGTGTTTCAATTTTGAAGTGAAATAAATATTGGATGATGGAGTTTTTATACCTTCATTAATTTTTCACCTTAGTTCTTAAATTGCGGTGGTGCATCTATGTATCAATCTTCTATAATATAACACTATAAGAATCTTTGTCCTGACATACTGACTGACTGACTGACAGACAACACACAGCCTAAACCGCTGGTCGTAGAGACTTGAAATTTAGATGGTATATTTGTCTTAGTACGTAGGGGTGTACTAAGAAAGGATTTCCCAAAATTCACCCTTTAGGGGGATGAAATGGGGGTTCAAAGTGTGTATGGAGAGACAAGAATAGATAGTATTTTCTATTCGAAACTTCATACAAGTGCTCGAGTAAAAAAATAAGTAAATACGAGTTTCAGGTTTTTTTTTAAATTACACCCCTAAGAGGGTGAAATGGGGTAACCAAAGGTGTGAAAATCGATATTATTTCGGATTGCGCTGAAATTTGGCATGCATAGTTATTTTGACTTAGGTATCCGCTAAGAAAGAATTTTTCAAAATTCATTCTTCAAGGGGATGAAGCGGGGGTTCAAAGTTGGATAGTCATTTTATTCGACATTTCACACAAGTACTTCTGTAAATAAATAAGTAAATACGAGTTTCAGACTTTTTCAAAATGCCACCCTAAGAGGTTAAACTGGGGTAACAAAGTTTAATAAAATCAATATTGTTTCGGATTGCGCTAAAATTTAGAATGCAGATAATTATTATGACGTCGGTATCCACTGAGAAAGGATTTTCTAAAAAATCCTCCCGGATACGGAACGGGGATTCAAAGTGTGTATGGTGAAACAAGATGAGATAGAGTACGTGTTGTAGGATTTTTCGAAATGGGGTAGGCAACAAAGTATGAAAATGTGGGTTTTTCGGGTTTTATAAATATGAATCCCAAATTGCCTTAGTCACGCAGTAACATGAAAACGGGTGAACTGATTTGGCTAATTTTTATTTGTTGTCTAAAAGTTTTAAGTAAATAAAAGAAGTTTTTAACGCGGGCGAAGCCGCGGGGCACTTCTAGTATTAATATAAATTTACAAAATACTTCAATACAACAATCGCACAAATAACATCACAAAATAAATTTTATGATAGCGGTTTAAAACCAGAAATGATTTAATAAATGTCATATTCAAATTTACTAAAGCGATTTTAAACAAACGAATTCTGCAAATTTCATTTTGATATGTTGAACGTTTGTGGAATAAATTCAGTTCTGATTTCAAAATCCCTAGTGCTCTCTAATTTATAAATGCAATACTCTATTCAAAGCACGGACACGCTTCAATATCGACCGCATTTCAATCTCTATAATCGTAAAGCTAAATTTTAGTGTTCATTTTCATAAAATATAAACACGAGGTTTATGAGGAAATATGGGAATAAAATTTTAGCGCGGAGCTGGTTCGCATTATGGGGAATTTTACGGATATCCTCGTTGCGCGAGAATCTCTTGCCTATAAAATTAGATATCGTATATTTTGGTTTTTAGCAAGAACATAATCATATTTTCATTATTTTCAGTAACTGGCAAGTATTTTGCCATGATCTTACTTGATGAAAAGTAAAGGTACGACTAAACCACGGTGTCCAGCGTCCGCGTACGCGTTTGCGATCTGATTTTCAATCGTTTTCTGATCGCCGCAAACCATGTGGTCGTACCTTAAGAGACGATAAGTCTGTGATGAGTTGAATTGTTGCTTATTAAAAGTGGAAGATGCTAGTCTGCGTCTTGTACTAAATAAGTGACTGTATCACAATCTACATATCGCTATTTTATTACCCTAATCCTCAAATTCCAGAATATGGTAAAACGATTGAGCCTATTTGAAATACAATTTTACGTGTAATAAGTTTGAAAGGTGAAAGAATAAAGATATTAAATTTGAGAAATAAATACACAATTGATTTGCTAAATTCTTTTTCGGTGGGTAAATTTTATCAAAATCTGTATACATAATTAGTTTATCCAGAGATTCCATGTGGATATAAATACCTCTAAAGACAAAATTGTCATTGAAAATAATAATTAAGATAGTTTAAAAACTAAAACAACCGACTTCAATGCCCCGCGAGTCTATTTCAGTAGCAAGTTCGAGACGTTTATCGTCATATCTCTGGAGATACTTATCAAATCTCAATGAAATTACAATGGGACCACCTCGAAAACGTAGCCTACCGATTACTAAAATAATCATTCGAATTGGTTCAGAATTGACGGAGTAATCGCGTAACATACACACAAAAAAAAACATACAGACGAATTGAGAACCTCCTCCTTTTTTTGTGAAGTCGGTTAATGACTCGCGTGGCTTGTGAAGTCGATATTTTTTTGTCTTATTATTTTATATTATGTCACTCTTAAGACTTTAGGTGGTCCTGATCATTAAGAAGTTGCATGTAAGCTTATACAACTTGCCTCATGATATTTCTCTCGTCTTTTACATTGACTAGTCCTTCTGGTACACTCAATGAAGTGGTTATCAAGGGCCAATTTAATTTACTCAGGACTTGCGTGTTCTTTGGAATTTGGTACCTTCGTCTCTGTTCTGACGGAAGAAATATTGATAAATGACTTATAGTGACATAAAATAGTATAATTTTAATTCACTTTGGTACACAACTGACTCCATTACAATGTAGATTAATAGCTACGAATAGAGGAGACATCACTTTTGTTTAAACAATTACAAATAGTTCTACTTTTGAAATATAGCTTGAAAATGTGCACTTACTTCGTAATGAATTTGAAGCGTGGACATATAAACTGCAGTAATAATGTATGTCGCTCGACGGACTGCAAATATGAGAGACGTGTGGAAGGAAATGAATTAAAAAATGAGAAACTCATGAAACACATTTACAGAAAGGCAATGTTTTTAATAAAGAGTAATTTTGCCAGTCATGTGAGTAATAATGCTAAAAGAAGGAAGTATAATTAATAAGAAAAAAAACAACGGGTTGCACTCCGCGAGTGCCGGCAGAAGTGAAAACTTGAACATTAACGTTGCGCATTTGGTCTACTATCCCTCCGTCTTACGAATTTTCGATCACGTAACGTGTCCTAACGTCCTGACGCGAGCTAAATTTTGTTACCCCTCCCAAAAAAGTTGACAATGCCGCTAAAGAAGTTTAAAAAAAAAACTGTTTGTTTAATTATTGGCCAGTAGTTTGCATCTGTATACTGATTCGTCTCATCTTCAACCAGTTTCCGTTCACTGCTGGACATAGGCTTCTTCTATGATACGCTACTAGCTCGATACATTGCTCTTTACTTTTCAACCGACTTCCAAAAACAAAGGAGGTTCTCAATTTCTCAATTTTTTTTTGTGTGTATGTCACGCGATTACTCCGTCAATTCTAAACTGATTCGAATGATTCTTTTTGTGATCGGTAGGGTATGTTTTTGAGGTGGTCCCATAGTAATTTTATCAATATCTGATAAGTATCTCCAGAGATATGACGATAAAAGTATCAAACTTGCTACTGAAATTGATTCGCGGGGCATTGAAGTCGGTTGTTTTAGTTTTTAAACTATCTTAATCACAATTACGACAGGTCAGCAACGCATGAGTGACACCTCTAGTATTACAAGTATTCGTAGGCGTTTACGACCGATTCCGTTGAGGTGGGCCGTTGTCTTGTTTTTACCTTTAAAAAAACGTATATTTTTTATATCGTAATTAGAGAGAGTATAATTATCGGTTCACTTACTCGTAGATTGCAAGGATCAGGCATTACGTATACTAATCAGTAGCCTTGGTCTTTTACTGTCAAGAACAAGCGTGCAAACTGCAATATTTTTATCAACCTCTTTAAGCGATCTAGGCGGCGATCAGATAGCACAGTAGTATTCGTACCGACTGGTTCACACCAAACGCGATCAGGAAACAATTGCAAAGTACTGAGATCGCGCCCGCAGATCGCAGGACGCCGCGCTGTGGCCGTACCTTTAGGTTTCTAAAAACAGTGACGCTTTTATAAGTGAAAAAAAATCTGACTTGCCTTGAAGCAATAAGATCGCTTCAATCAGCACACTAATCATCTCCAAGCAACGGTCAAACTACAAAAAAACCCTCATTCTTTCCTTTCTTGATGACCCCCCATTTCCCCTTGACGGAATATTTCTCTATTTACCTTATTGATGCTCTTCGAAGATCAAAACGATCGAGTTTTTAGGCGGATGGCGGAAGTGATCAAAGGAAACAGTACGTAAGCTTAACGACGGGTGACATCGGAGAAATGGCTCCGTCGAAAATGATAGGTTGGCTCATAAAATTGCACGGTTCGTACGATTGGAAGGAATGATGGAAATATTATTATACTTTTCGCTCTGTGATTGATGTTTTACTAAGGAAAAATTAATGAAGTTTGTCTTCAAAAAGTGAAAGTATAATTTAAAAAGTGTAATTTTATGAATGAGGTAATATAATAATCATCATTATCATGATCAGCCGGTTTATGTCCACAGCTTAACATAGGCCTCTCCTATGGCACGCCACTGAGCTCCATCTTTAACATATGTTTTCCAACCGTTCCCAACCAGCTTGCGTATATCATCGCTCTACCTAGCTGAAGAGCGCGCCCTACACTACGTTTGCTGCAAGTAATAAATAGTCATAATTTAATTAATATATGTGCTCACCCAAATTATATTATAGAAGAAATATAAAGTGATCATTTCCAAGTACCATATACTTACGATATCTACGTTTCCCCAAGCGATATTAGTACCGGTTGAGTGCCGGCTATAAAGAGAACGCGACCGGCGACCTTATGAATCAAGCAGGATTCTCGTCCATACATCAGCCGTTCCGAAGCACCACTTAATCCACTTCATCTTGCAGAGTAACAGTGATCGAGGTCTGCACTGAATGTGAACGCTGATTCCACTTTACTTAGAGGAAGCGGGAGTATCTACATTTAAGGTTAGCAACAGTTTAAACATTCATTTCGTACAAAGACAGGAATCAGTAGTTTTGTAGGAGCGATAATGTTTAGTAAGTTTAAAACTTCGATTGACCGCACATGAACTACCTATTGCTTGGGCAGTTGGTAGTGAGAGTGATATTTTGCGGCTATAGCCCAATGGCTGAGGCGTTGGCCTGATGATCAAGAGGTCGTGAGTTCGATCACCACCCATTACCATATTAACGGAAACCCTTGAAACGTGAACGTGAACCATCTTCGAAAACATTATCGCTTACCACCAGGCGAGATTGTTGTCAAACGCTAGCCTATCAAATGTAAAATAAATGTTGAGGCTTCTATTTGACAATCGATTTTTGCCAATCCAGATAGTACAGCTGTTTTGTGTCAACCCGTCTACCGAATGAAAATAGTCAACCTTGAGTTAACATATTTTTACGCTACTATGTATCCCGAAATAAACGTATGTAACTCCGCATCGCTTAGCTGGCATGATATAAGTATATGACTGATGACATCTATGATTATGACGACATCCTTCACGGTTCTCCGACTGTTTTACCACGAGTGACGATCCAGAGGATCCATTTGGTAATTTTATATTTCACCGTCTGGCGAGTTTAGTACCTACGTAAGTAAATTACTATATTTTAGTATACGTTCTGAGACCCGAATAAAATTAGTTAATGGGTAATGTAGTAAGTGAAATAATTAGGTTTATAGTTAGCTAATTTCGTTGTCCTAATTTTCTGTGTCTGGGTAATAAGTCAGAAGTAAGTTTATATTCTCTTTGAAGCTGAATTATGCTTTTATATTAATAAGAAAGTCGGTATTCGTTATTTTAAACTTTTTTTTAAAAGTCGGATGATCAAGTAGTTAATCAAATGCATCCACCAAGAGAGGACTCTCAAATTACTTATCGTATTTTTTGATCATATATCTCAAGAATTCTACAGCAATGCGATTATGTCACTATTTACAAGATGGCAACAAGTTATCGCACAAAATGGCTATAATATATATTATGATGAAATGTTATTAAACTTAAAATAATTAAGATAGTTTAAAAACGAAAACAACTGACTTCCATGCCCTGCGAGTCAATTTCAGTAGCAAGTTTGAGACGTTTATCGTCATATCTCTAGAGACACTAATCAGATCTCGATGAAATTACAACGGGAATACCTCGGAAACAAACTCTACCGATTAAAAAAGAATCATTCAAATCGGTTCACAATTGATGGAGAAGTCGCATAACATACACACAAAAAAAAACATACAGACGAATTGAGAACCTCCTTCTTTTTGGGAAGTCAGTTGAAAAGTGTCTTGAATTTGTACAAAAAATACAAAGAAACTTTTTCCCCGACCATGTACCTTTTTTGAAGTCGGTATATAAATAATTGAGCATTGAGTAATCATCCTTAAACTTTGAACAGTTAACGTAAATTTTAAATCAAATAAACGTTTTCGAACGTATGGACTCCTGGTACCTACGAAATCCTTAAAAGTTTCCACCAAAGTTTTAATGAGTGAACTTTGGTAAGGAGTTCCCCAGTCGTTACGATGTAAGTTCTAAAAATGAGGATAAACGGCTAATGAGCAACGCGAAGATGCTAATTTAACGTGCTCTAGTAGTTCTTTAGTTTTTGCCTACGAATAAGCGAGAGGGAAGTTTTTTGAATACAAATGTATCTATAATAAGCTTGCTGTTTTACCCGTGTTTGTGTTTTTAAGCGCGGAAACTTATAACTTAAGAATTTAGTATTACAGAACTTGCGGTCACTCGGGTGTTTGGCACGCATCTGTCTGCCTTTTTTATGATAGTCTGAGAATATGTCTTTCCCCAACGGCGCCACACAAAGAGGTTAAATTAAAACAGGAGAGAGTTGTACAAAACATTGTGCGGGCTATTTTCTTACGATTTTGACAAAAGGTTGTTAAGGTTGAACATACGCTGCCACTTCCCCAGGTATCGTCTTGCTGTAAACACGGCGATACCTTGCCGTAAGCGCGGCAAAGCCTTATTATAAGCGTGGCGTCATCTAGCCGAAGACGCGGCGACGTGCCGGCCATAGAGTATCTTTTTATTGGTGCCGGCACTGTTGATCTGCTACGGTGACATTACGTTTCCTTTACATACAGTGTGTGGTAGTGATGCTGCAACCTAGGTATTTGTTCTTTTCTGGCGAATACAGCAAGTGGACTGTACGCCGCGTGAGGGAGCTAGTACTGAGGCAAAGCGATTACGATGTAACAAGCCAATCTACAGAAGAAAAAAAAAACGTCAATACGTGTGGGGCTGCTCGAACATGCAGAAAATGAAAATGATAATTAGTACATAATCAGTGTTAATAGGTAGTCAAATCAACTTGAATCCGCTGACAGCATAAGCTATATCCGCATTATCTGAAGTTGCGTTTTACCGCCAAAATGGCGATATACGCCACACGATTAATATTTGAATACATTTGCATATCAACGCCGACATAATTACTGTAACAATGTTTACTCCGTAAAATTTAAATTGCTTTAGTTTCGGTCGGATTTAATAGTTAATGATTTTGGTTATTTTTAGCACTGTGAGTTGGGTTTATCCAGCCAATACATTATTTCCGTATATTTACGAAAACACCATAGTAAATCCCCGATAGCGTCCCTCTTTTAACTCTTGTTTACAATTGAATGCTCATTATGTAACTCTATTTTGGCTTTTCAGTCCATACATATATTATTATATTGTAAGTAAATCATTAGCACCAATATTATAAATGCGAAAGTCAATTTGTATACCTGGACTTATTTAGTTGAGTTTATGTTTCGATTGCACAGGGATAGTCAGTATTATGCATTAGATTATGATTTTTTTAAGACGGACGAAGCAGCGGGGCACAGCTAGTATACGATATTTTTTCTAAATTAATACTCAAAACTACAAACAAGAAAAGATTTAGCTAAATAGAAAAGATAGAGATTGTCGGTAACAGTACAATCTGCATTTGCAGAAATTAATACAAATAAAATAACAAAAGGTTCCGCCTTTGAGCGGGTAATTACTGAGCATTTTAAATTCATTGCATTCTGAAAATTTTTTTTTTTGCTTTTTTTTTTGTACTGATTTATCGACGTAGAGTAGATATCTCACTGCTATTACAATCTAGCCTTATAACTAGGCTAATAAGTAATTTGATTTTAACTTAATTTACTATTCAACTTTTATTTTTATTACTATTCATTTTGCTTATTGCGATAATTTTAATAGTTAAGACAAGAATTTATAATTACTAGTGAAAAAGTAGTTCAAACTCAAATACAGTCATTCTATGAATCAATCTCAACCCTACGAACGATATTCAGGTTTAAACTAATCAGTAAATCTGGACAATATTACATCTGTCTATATTGTATGATTCAGAACTCAATTACATTGATACACAGCTACATAAAATCACGCTCGCAAATCGTAAATCGCGGCACATCACTGAAACTTTATTAACAAGTGATATCTAGGGAAACAGCTATCTGAACTAGCAGTTATGATAAATTGCCGGCCGGAAATTTACGGTTTACACATTAATTATTTCCTTTGATACGACTGTTCTAAGGTAAAATATTCAGGATACGGCAAATCGTACAACAATCATCCGAAATTATCCTGTTAGGTTTCCGTACCTCAAACCAAAATGGTACTCATATAAGATAAACTTTTGTCTGTCTGTCAGTTTGTCCGTCTGTCAAGACCCTTTTTCTCAGGAACGCGTAATGATATCAAGTTGAAACATAAAATGTCAAATACTCGGCTTTACGATATATTTCAGCTGTGAAAAATTATACTTGTAAGTCAAATTGTATGTAGTCAAAAGATAATAAATAACCGTTTTTGTCACATATATTTTTCTTCTTTTGCAATTTCACAAGTGAAAAAATCAAAATTCAGAGCATTTATTCAGCAATATTAATATACGTACATATACACGTTTACAATCTTATATACTAGTAGTAATGCAGGAAAACCGGGAAAAAATGCATCTAGTTTAAATACAGTAAAAGTAAATCTAGTAAACAGGGCAGTGAATAGGAAGCCTTAATTCAAAATGATGCATAGTCTCGTTTTATCTTTGTTTCGTAGTTTCAGCTGACGTATGATTTGTATCCATTATTAGTGTAAATACGTTTGGTATTCCGGGTGATTTTAAACTATTCTGCGAAGATAAATATAGATATGATCGCATTAATCTAAGCAATACAAGATATATAGGTAGACAATTAGAATCATGGCTCTACTGGTTCGTCTTGGTTTATGATTGACTTTTTTTTTTTTACTGGACACCTTGCCATTTAAACCGAAAAACATTCCTATTTCACGGCTGAAAATAATCCTACCACTATAAACGACTTCATAATGTAGGTAAGTAGAAATTCAATATCTGTTAATCTTACTTTTTACCCACGGCGGAACGGAGACTGTATATGCGTTTGGGGTGAGAGGATGTACGTTTGTTTGTTTGTTTGTGTGTGTAAATCCATCTTACCGTTATTCTCCAAAACTACTAGTCTGATTTTGGTGCAGTTATGGGTTTGAGTGTGATTGGTGCATGTTTCTAGATAGGTGTTACGGTGATAACTCACCAGGGGGGGATTCAGTAATCATTTGTTGGTGCAAATCAATGATGCCATTTTTCTTCAAAACGACTAGTCCGATTTTGATGCAGTTTTGAGTTATGGGTTTGTGTTTGGTTGGTGCATGTTTTTGAATAGGTGTTACGGTTTCAACTCACCAGGGGGCTCTGCAGTAAACATTTGTTTGTGCAAATCCAAATCCAAATGCTGCCATTTTTTTCTAAAACTAGTTCGATTTGTCTTTAAACGGTTCGTAATTAATCAATGGTAGTTCTTAGATAGATGTTATGACGTTAATTTTCTAAAGGACATTGTCGTGGCTGTTTATTTAAAATTTTAATTTTGTTTCTTGTTGAATATATTCTTCAAATAACTTAGCCTGGGTTCAAAAGATATGTCCTTTGCATAAGATAAATTCTTAAATATAATTTAAATAATAACTTCTTTATGTTAATTCCTCTAACAATCTTAACATTCAACTTACTATAATGCAGATAAAACTAAATTTGTTCAGGTTTATCAAAAACTGATTAATAAAAAAACAACTTCGAAAAGGAAGCTCGCAGAAGAATACAGCTGGGATGGGCAGCATTTGGAAAACTTCGTCGAGTCTTTACATCGCCCATACCGCAAAGCCTTAAGACGAAAGTCTTCAACGAGTGCGTCCTACCTGTTATTACCTATGGAGCCGAGACGTGGACGCTGACGGTGCGACTGGTTCACCAATTCAAAGTCGCTCAGCGAGCTATGGAGAGGGCTATGCTTGGAGTCTCTCTGAAGGATCTAATTTGAAATGAAGTCATCCGCCAGAGAACCAAAGTTATCGACATAGCTCAGAGGATCAGCAAGCTGAAGTGGCAGTGGGCTAGTCACATCTGTCGTAGAACCGATAACCGTTGTTGTAGACGTGTTCTAGAATGGAGACCACGGCTCGGCAAACGTAGTGTAGGGCGCCCTCCAGCTAGGTGGAGCGATGATATACGCAAGTTGGCTGGCAGCGGTTGGAAACAGAGAGCTGAAGATCGAGCTCAGTGGCGTGCCATAGGTGAAGCCTATGTCCAGCAGTGGACGGAGATAGGCTGATGATAATGATGTGAGCTCAACCATATAAAGGAAATTCTGTATTAAAGTTTTAAAAACGATATTCTTCAGCTTGCTTCGTTCAGTTTTATTACATTAATTATCACCGGCTGCATCTACGACGTCTACGAGTGCTACAAATGGGGCTCTCTACAAAAACTATTGCATTCACCTCCTACGTAGTTGCTACGTGAACTTATTTTATTATTATTATTTTATATCTCATAGGCTAGCGTTTGAAAATTATCTCACCTGTTGGAAAGTGTTGATGCGGTCGAAGATGGTAGCACGCTAGGCCTAGAATGGGAACTGGCTCTCAAGGATAGCTGCCGGAACACATTAGATGTTTGACGACAGGTTTCCTAACTTGAGGGTAGTAGCTGGCCCGGCGGACACTAGATAGTGTCCTACTACCATGCGGGGTTGTTAGTTTCTTAACGATGTTTTTTCTTCACTGGGCCACTGTGAGAAGCGCACATAAAAGTTTTTTATAGAAAAATCCATTGGTTCACGGCTAGGTTTGAACTCGGTACCTCTGGCATCAAAGCCAACCGTTCTACCGATTACGCCACTGGGCCTTCAATACTTTTTCATGACGGGACATAAGCTGAGTCTTTATGGGGTAGTGTTAAAAACACAGAAATATTTATAATAATACCTTTTTATTCTTATTTCTGTGGTTAAAAACCATGCTAAATGTATTTTCACCATGAAAAATCATGCACCAAGCAAAATAAATATATGTTTTCTCATATCATCCTACTCCTGTCTCACAGCTCTCACTAATGGTATACTAACTTCGAAAATGACTTGAATATGAGACATTTCGTGTGCTGGCCTCCGGGAAAGCCTTGCAACCCCATTATAAGCGCAATATCCGGCAAGATGGTATTGCAGCGAGGTGAACAGGAATTTATATCAAATTGCGTCTCTGTTTATGGCTACAGAATTCTAAATCGTTGTTAGACTGCTCTGCTAATTTAATTATGAAAATTTAGCTGTGGCCCGCGGTTTTACCCGTGTAGACATCGTTTCCGTGGGAATATCGGAATAAAAAGTACCCTATGTGTTATTTCAGGGTCTAAGCTATCTAATCTACAGACCAAATTTCAGCTATCAGTCGAGTAGTTTTAGCGTGAAGAAATAACAAACATGCACACATACTTTCGCTTTTATAATATTAGTAGGATTAGCAGTAAATATTTGATTGTAAATTTGTTCGTACTGCAATTAGAGTTAAAGCTAAATTATCTAACCCCATTTCACTAATTTGCAATACCTGTGTACCTGCTTGCACAACCTACATTTTAGCGTAAAAAATATTGTTTTTGCAGTTAATAACATGAAAAGCAAGACGCTTACCCGGCGGTAAGCGCTGTCGTCTATCAAATCTGTGCGCAACAAACACGCAAAGCTGTTTCGACATATTTTGCGCATCACTGCACTGCACCGATAATGGGGCGTTTCAGAAAAATAAAACTGACCAAGTGCGAGTCAGACTTTTGTCTCGCACACGGAGGGTTCCGAACCGCAGTATAATATTATATTATCGTGTCAATACCAAAAATGCTTATTAACTACAACGCCATCTAACGAATATCTAAGGAACTTCTAACTCTAACTAAGAGAACGTTAACACAAAGGTAGGCAATTAATATTAATTACTAATAAGTTAAACAATCGTTCATAGATGGCGCTATAGTAAAACACGTTTTTGTATGGGGACCCCCCTTTAATTTTTAATTTAGTTCTATTTTTAGTATTTGTTCTTATAGCGGCAAATTAAATACATCATCTGTGAAAATTTCAATCGTCTAACTGTCACGGTTCATGAGATACGGCCTGGTGACAGACGGACAGACAGACAGACAGATGGACAGCGGAGTCTTGGTAATAGGGTTCCGTTGGTACCCTTTGGGTTCGCAACCCTAAAAACTAACAAACTTCACTGTCACTGTTATCGCATTTTGACAGAAGAAAACATTTTTAGCGTGAAAGGGCGAAGCGAATAAACCAAAATTTCATGCATTTATGTTTTTTATACAGTCTGGAAGTATATAAAACTAGCGTTTGACCACTTCCTGGTGGCAAACGATGGCGTGGTCGAAGATATTTAACACGCTGGGCCTAGAATACTCTGATTCTCAAGAGCTGTGTATTGCCGGAACACCGTAAGATTATAGCGGCAGAGTTTTTCCTTGATGTTGGTAAGCAACTTTATGATAGCAAGTCAGGCGGAAAATCGATGTAATATGTTTCTGCCACCTATGGACAAATACCCGTTGAAAGGACTAGCGACCTCTTGCTTAGAAGTTAAGCCTTTTATCCTTTACGCCAATTACTAATGTCAATTTGTTGGTTGCTAATGATGTCTGTAGTAGGATTGCTACCCTGGCATCTTTACAAAAGAACAATGGTTATATCTTACTCACATAATGCAGACCTAGATACGAGGTGCAACTATGTAGTTCTTACAATAAGTCTACGAAATGACTATTGTTGCAAGTAGGGTTACCATTTATCTGGATTTCTTGTGCATATATTTCACGTCCGGATTTCTAACGATAATTATAATTATTTTTAATTTTTAATGTACTCCTTTTTTATAGCATACAGGCTAGCGTTGGACCACTTTCTCACCTGTTGGTAAGTGATGATGCGTTCGAAGATGGGGAGTACGCTAGGCCTAGAATGCGAACTGGCTCTCAAGAATAGCTGCCATAACACATTAGATGTTTGGCGACAGATTTTCTAACCCGAGCGTGGTAGCTGGCCAGGTGGACACTAGATAGTGTCCTACTATGCACGAAACTTTGCACTTAGTTGTTAAGGTTAATTGAAAACTCTCAATTATAACAGAAATACATACTTGGGTAAACTTACATTAGTTAAAAAACATTAGTTTTTTTCCCTATCCTCAGGGTAAGATTTTTTTTCCAAATGTATGTACAACCAACTTTGAGCTATCTAAACCCTATCTAATCCAAATCCAAAAAATAATAATTAAAATCAGACTACTCAGTAAAAATAATGCATGGTCATACATTACAATCAGTGTGTGAACAATCAATCATGCCCTGTTTTCCTACCTTTTGTGTTGGAATTTGTTTTCCCAATTGAGATTACACCCTTTCCAATAAAAACAGAATTATCGAAATCGGACTACTCTGTAAAATGTTATGCAGAGTCATATACAAAAAAATACATACGCGTCGACAATCATCGATCAAATGTTAAAACTACCAGGATCAATAATAATAGAAACATGAATTACTTGAATTTTTGGACTTTTTTGTTCCTTGCTGTTAACAATTTTTCATCAAACATTTTCTTTTAAGTTGGTAACTCTAAGTACAAGGGGTAGCGTGCTCAGCAGTCGTTACCCTCCTCTTCATTTATCAGAGAGATACCATGTGCTGTGTACTTAAGATTCTCACTGGACCATTAGAAACGAATGTTTCTATTAGTAGATTTGTTTTGTATTTTTATAATACTTTAGTTTTACAAAATCCCATACACGTTTTTATGAGCCCCGTAACGAACTATGAAGGCGACTTCGTGAAATACTGTATTTCCTCTCTAGTAAAGTATGAAAATAAATAAATAAATGATAACAGTAAGACGGTTTAGTACTACTAAGCTAGTATTCATAAATAGCATTGGTACTACGTAAATTCATATCACTGGCTATGCTACGATGTCTACAAGGAGTGCTACGGGTAACTATGTCTACGAAATAAGTTGAAATTATGAAAACGGTAAGCCATTTTGTAATTTAGCATCTATTAGAATTATTATTCAATGTCACGAACGAACATCTTGTATATTACCACAGAACAGATAATAATACTACGTATATTACTTGTATTTTCAATACACAAATTGATCGATTGATTGTTTGACTGAAAAAAAAGACTAAGTTACCCATAAATAATATTTGATACTCATTTAGCATAGAAAAACTACCTTTATGGTACGACTGTGCGCATTCGCGATCCGATTTTCAATATTTTTCTGATCCCCGTAGATGGCATTTGGTGTGAACCAGTCGGTACAAATACTACTGCGATATCTGATCACCGCCTAGATCGCGCACGCAGGACGCCGCGGTGTGGTCGTTCCTTAACTTGAACCCTTTCTAGGTATGTTATCAGGAAACTTGTTTTTTTTTATACGAGATAAACAAGCGTTTGACCACTATTTAACCTGATGTAAGCTTCAGATGTTTTTGGACATGGCCGGTCAATGATTTATTAATCTTACTAATATTATAAAGGCGAGTGTTCGTGAGTGTGTAAGTATATTTTTTACTTCTCCACGATAAAACTACTCATTGAGCAAACATTTTGTGTATAGATAGCCTAGACCCTGGAATAACACATACATACATACATACAAATACACATTCTTTTATTCCGATATTCCCACGGGATTGATGTCTGCGCCGGTAAAACCGCGGGGCACAGCCCGTTATACATGGGGCACACTAAAAGTTTTGCACTTCTAGCTAATCGGAACTATTTGAATTTCAATTTTTTTTTTAAACGTTGCAACCTTCTTAGTAATAAAACAAACAATTGGCGGGAAATCATTTATCAATTGTTTTTTATCACACATCAAAGTTCTACGTACGCAACGAAAATGGAATTAAGTCGAAAAGATTTTAGAGCGATTATTTTTTATGATTTTAAAAGTTCTCTCTCTCGGCAACTCTGTGCCGCTCGTCTTCAAAATGCATTTGGGAGAGAAGCACCTTGTTTGGGCACCGTGAAGCAATGGTTTGCTGAATTTGAGAGAGGTCGAGTTTTTTTACATGACGAATTTCGTGAAGG